>CM040120.1:63309765-64790488 GCA_022559845.1 Amorphophallus konjac | reverse complement strand
CCTTGTTGGTGAACTCTCTTCCGAGTGACTTTAGTCCATTGGTGATCTCCATGAGTCGCGCGAACATCTGGGAGATATCTTCTTCATCTTTCATTCTAAATAGCTCGTAGTCACGGGTCAGCATATTCACCTTTGTCTCCTTGACTTCTGTGGTACCCTCATAGATGAGCTTGAGCTTGTCCCACATTTCCTTGGTGCTACTGCACATGGAGACACGAGCATACTCGTTAGGGTGAATAGCACACTGAATTATATTCAAAGCATTAAAATTCACAGTGGCTTTCTTTATAGCATCATCATCCCACATATCCTCATCGGGGTGCACAGCATACGGACCATTCCTTATAACAGTACATATTTCAGGACTTTGCGCTCTAAGAAATACAGTCATCCTATTCTTCCAGTATGGGTAATTGCTCCCATCGAAGAAGGGTGGACGTTGAATAGAATGCCCTTCGGGCATCATCCCCTTGTTGAGGTTGTTGGCCATTCCTAACAGATCACTCTAAAATAGCTAGGTTTTCTGAAAAGCAGAGCCAAGGCTCTGATACCAATTGTTGGCCCGGTTAGGAGGCAATTGAGAGGGGGGGTGAATTGATTGCCCACCCTTTTTCTACAAATATAAAAAAAAAACAAACAAACCACGGATATGTAGAATAAATCTAGGACAGAGGCTTGATTGAGATGAATGAAATTAAATCAAGCAAGCTCTCACAACTCCCCAGCGCAAGATATACTCACTCGGACAACTATATATGGATGGACAGTTGAGTAAACCCACGACTCACCGTCTCACACTCGTATAGTGAACGGACAAATAGAAATCAACAACCACCTGACAAGCAAACCACATCACAGTATTTTAAGGTGGTTCGGATGCACCAAGTGCCGTCCTACGTCCACCCCTCTCACCTCGAGAGGATTTCACTATAAACGCTGCTCGACGGCAGCAACCACACACACACGGGCTCGACGGCCCACACACGTGGGTTCTCGCACGACGACGAGACAACCCACACACACTCGGAGTAAGCTCCGAAAATGTCTAGATAGAGAAATAGTATGAAAGGAAATATAAGCCCAAATATGAGATGAACGTTCTAAGCACAAGATGACTAAGAAGATGATGAACAATATGGATCTTCCCCACAAATCCTTGAATATGCTAGGAATATAAAGAGGGTAGCACTCAGAACAAAATAACCAAGGTTGGATGAAGCCGGTGTAGAAGATGTAGTCGCCCGAAGCTCCGGATGTAGAGGATGCAGATCGCGACCTCCAACTCTAGGCTTGGGCTCGATGGAAGATGACCTAGCGCAGCTCTCCTTCACCTCCAGCCGATGGGAAACCCTCCTCCTCCTGCAAGATAAGAAAAACTAACGTTAGAAGCTCTTGGGATTGTTCGATCGGAAGAAGGGGGCGACTATGTACAAGGGGATTTGATCCCCCAAAAGACATAAAAGCCCACTCTAAACCCCCTTTATAATACATACAAAGTGCAAGGGTTGCCCTAAGGCTATTAGGGTCAAAAGCCATACCAAATGGATCCTCATTTAAAGGGTTTGAAATAGATCCGGAAAACCCGTAAGAACGTTCAGAAAAAGTGTCGACCCTTGGGGTCGACTCTTTTTCCTGAAGGTTCTGCCAGAACTTTTATACAAGCAAAACCGCAACACGAGTGTCGACCCATGGGGTCGACACTTCTTACGAAGTGTTCTGGCCTGTGAAGAGAACAAAACATTTGTGATGAAAAGTGTCAACTTACGAGGTCGACACTTTTTCACGAACATTCTATTTTCACATAAATGAACATACTTACCTAAAAGTGTCGACCTTCAGGGTCGACACTTTTTCACGAGAGTTCTGCCTTAGCAAAATAGCAGGCTCCTAGGTCGACACTTTCTACCAGCATCCTATATTTCAACGCAAGGCAGCGACTCCATAAATAAGTGTCGACCCCTGAGGTCGACACTTTTACTGACAGTAGCAAAACTTGAGTAAATGGAATTGAAACCTTCATGAATCATAGACATGTATCACAATTGATCAAATGAGTTCATACAACACAGATATACGTTGATAAGCACGAATTTTACCTGGATCATTCCATTCAAACTCAGATCCAATTAGTACAAACATTCTCACCATTGGCCTTCAAATTGTGAGCCAGGTCTTACAATAAACCTGTGTTTTCTATATTTGAATCATTGCCCTCTCATTTGCCTTTTGAGCAACCTTCAAATATGGTCTTTCTATCATTTCCATGTTCTGAGCCTCAAACCCACACTACACCTGCACAGTATGGATTACCATTTCACTCAAGGCAGTAAACTTCTCAACTCACTTCATATCAAGTAGAATAAACAATCCATTCATTCAATCTTTAACCAAAGCAACGCATTCAAACAAATTAGTCCAAGTCAGACTTTAGCATTATTGAGCATTTTGCTTGGTATAGCCAAATCAATCAAGCACTGACTGAAATTCAACAACATCATCATTCATCAAATATGTATCTCAATGTGAATCAACCACAATGAGAGCTCATGAAATTTCATACAAGATGTCCGTCAAAACAGTATGGGGCACAACATGTTGAGTAAATCTCATGTCACCACGTGACGCCCCAAAGTGGACTTCAATATTGGCTTAATATGAACTTTTTCTAATCTTTTGGTAGTTTTTCCATGATAATTCTAATTCTCCATAACAATTGTAATTAACGCCTGGAGGAAGGGCGTCATTTAACTGACGACCTGACTAGGGGCGTATTTTTATAAATAAATGACTGTTCAAACAGGCGTTGTTTCCTGGATTTTACGAATCCTAAAGAAAATAAAACTCAAAGAATTGACACCCGTCTTTGGGGCGTTTATTATTTAACGCCCATTCAAACTTGCGTCATTTGTCAATTTTAAATTAGGAAAGTCCTTTATTGCCATAAATAAATCCAGGAATTAACGACTGTGTGGATGCCGTCATTTCAATTAACGCCCCTCGTTAGGTCATCATTTTCACTTCTGTCTCCGTTTCGCCTGCTACCTTCGAGTAGTGATCCTTTCCCCATTTTACACCTTGTGTTCGATTGGGAAGATGGATTCTTGCTGGAGGATTGATTACCTTGTTTTAATCCTATTGATGCAAGGATTTTTGGGCCTATAAATACCCCTTGAATCTCACGCACGCGAGAGAAGAAGAACAACAACAGAAGGAGAGCTAACCAGGGAATTAAGAACACCGTGAGAAGAGCGTTTGTTCTTCTTGTAGTTTCTTCTTCCACGAGGTGTTGTTCCTCTCACCGACGTGATCTTCCTCCATGAGCGAGCCTCCTCCAGGCGGTTTCTTCTTCATATTGCTTTGCAGCCGTTGTGGCTCTTTGTTGCTTTCCCCTCTACTGCTGCACACACAACAGCAGGGTGTCTTTCAAATCTCTTAGTTGTTGTTGTTCATATGAGCATCACCACTGATCCTTCTTCGAGCTCTCTGCTAGAGTTATCACCATATTACATTTATTGTTGTTTACTTTGCATATTCATCCATACTATCTATACCTTGTTACTCCTCTTAAGGGGTTTAACCTAAAACACACAAGGTGTGTTCATGCTTAATTTGATTGATTTCATATTTTTAGAGTATTGATACTACACACTTGTCTAACCTGTTGTGGAGCAAGGCCCGGATTCGGAGGGGGGGTGAATGAATCCCGCTAAAAAGTTTGCTCAAATCAAACCTAAATCAACCTGATATGCAGAATTAAAGCAAATAGCTGCAGGGCTGAGAGCCCACACAGAACATCAACAAGAGTAAATCAAATGTATACGATCGGTGCTCAGGTAAACCAAATACCCACTAGACGGGAAATATAGGTCGAGCCTAAGCATACATCTAGCGAATCAGACAGAGCAATCAAACCTCAATAAAATTGCCTAATTAAAGCTTGTAACAAGACACAGTTGCTGGATAAAGATCAACTGATCTCTTCAAGAAGAGGTTCAAAGAAACACGCGATCGATCAGTTGGACTGGTAACAATACAGGCACCTGATCAAATCTAAGCCGTGGGTATTATCAAACCAGAACAGAGTGAGCCTTAAAGCATTCGGACAAAGTACTCAGTTGAGACGATCCTAGCCATGCATCTAAAGACAATCAGATAAAATATCAAACCATGAAGACAGTAGATTTTTTAGGTGGTTCAGTCCACAGACCTACGTCCACCCCACACTCTAACCAGAGTGTGGCTTATCGCTGCCAAACAGCTTGAAACAGCTGGGCATCACAGCTTGCCTACAAACGCTGCCTAATAGCTTGACCAGAGGAACACACTCCTCTCTTCCTCCACCCAGGAGGGAAACCACTAGCGACACCTAGTCACTAGCAACCAGAGACCGAAGTCTATCTTCCTCCAAATCAGAGGGAACCCACAAGTGACAACCTGTCACTTACAAACCGGAGAACAAGTCTCCCTTCTCTTGAGACCACAAGAGAAATCCTGACCTCAAACTAGAAGATCGGAGGACATAGTGAGCAGATGGAAAGAACAAAAGAAGAACAAACACAAGAAAACACATCAACGGAAAGTTGGAAATGAAACACACAATGTGGCTCTCGCAGGAGCAAATCTGGTTTGGATCTGATCCAATTTCCAGACGAACAAATTCTTCAATGAAGGCTTCAGTTTCTCTCCTCGAGCTCTCTATCTCTCTCTTTCTTTCTTCTTCTTCTTTCTTCTTCTCTCACTTTCTGTCTTTCTTCACTCTCCTTCTTTTTCTTCCTATTCTCTCTGCTCTTCTTTTCTTTTTTTTTGCTTCTCCCTGGATCGTGCAGGCTCTCCTTTTTAATTAGGCTCACTCCTCATTCTTCTTTTTCCTCCTATTCTCTCTGCTCCTCTTTTCCTTTGATCTTCTTCCTTCACTCTCCTTCATTCTTCTGATCTTCTTTCTACTGATCTTCTTTCTTCTGCATCGATCACTATCTTCTTATATACTCTCACTGGGCGTGTGGATGAAGAACTCCCCCCCATTTGCTTCCAGAAGGCGCTCAGCCACGTGTCGCGATCTAAGCGCTGTAGCCTTCCACGTGGCACTCATTAGGAGGTCGATCTGCCTTGGATCACGTGCCCCTCCTCGGAGGGAAGCTCTGTCAGAAAGACACAAGGCCTTTAATCAAACGCTTAGCATAGTTTGCACCGTTATGTTCAAACATAGAATGCACTGAGTATAGATATTCAAGTCCACCATTGTATTGACTTAAACAACAGCTTGACACCATATGCACAGACATGGGTCCAAGAGGCACAATAAGAAGACTTTGTACTGAGTCAAAAGAAAGAATCAAAGATATGCACGGACTCGTAAAACCATTGTGTAGCACAGTTGATGCACCGAGTTGGATTTGCGAGAATTGCACCGAGATGAAAAAGAAGAATCATACGAACAAAAAAGGATGCAAGACAGACCTTGCACCGAGTCTGAAAGGCAAGACCTACAAGCAAGATATGCACGAACCTAAATGTGTATGCTGTAATGAAATGCACTGAGCCAATTTATGTCTAGACACTTAATGCACTGAGATGGAAACGGGTCTACGGTGTTTGTGAGTGAGGCATAAACTTGACACGTAATGCACCGAGATGAAAACGGGGCTACGGTGTTTGTAAGTGAGAAATAGACTTGCACGGAGGCAAGTGCTTAAGTGTGAAATGCAGAACAAAGCTAGGCTAGCACCGAGCTAGAGAGATGCATGGACATGATATGCACGGACCTTAAACAGTGAAGCAACTGATGAATGCACCGATGCAATGTGCAGGAGAACTAACAGTGCACTCTATATACCAGTACCCATATGACTCTTCATGCATGTATGGAAGTGCGCTGGCGTTTATATAATGAGATGAATATACACACAACCTATTCGATGGAATGTCATGCAAATTACACAACCTGTTAATGACATGCAAATAAGATGCTCAATCAATCATTCACATGCAAACACATGGTGATCAAACATCAATCATTCATACTCATAGTGCTTGTTGACATCAAAACCACAGGGGCACAACATAACTCACATCTTTGTTTATTTTGTGTGTTTTCTTGCAAGGGTAATCAAGCTATAAACCCCCTTCATCGGCCGGCCGGTAGAAGGAGGAAGGAAGAACTTGCAATCTCGCCCGCTTCATACAAGGTACATGCGATCATTCTTTTTTTCGAGGTAACCCCTCTGGCGATCACCCTCCACAAAGCATCTCATGCTCATCCTCTTTTCCTTCATGTCTCACTCATTTTAGCATATTTATTTATCCATGTTATCATTTTTTTATTTTTAAAATCTTTTTTCTACTCTCTTTAAAATGTGTATGTGACACGTTCACATGGGGCACGGACGTGGTGGGGCCACTGATAAGAGAATCCAACAGTGTGAAGAGGAGTGCATCTCAGGAATCAATCAATTGATAAGAGATCAGATCGTGAGGGATTGTAAGGCATGCACCACTACAATAAGTCCTAATATGAATAGACTCTCCTATCATAGAGGGTTATGAATTGACAACTTGACCAACCTGATTTAATTATGATGTAAACCAAATTTGTCAATTTAAAATCAGTACTTATATCTGAATTCAAGTTTTAATAAAGGTGAACCAAATGATCCGATAACACACATGACCAATCATCTTTATCTTTCACACATGATCTCAGTAACTCCTTTGAGAGTTACACATATTAGTATTGAGATTAAACACTTTTACAAGTGCATGAGTTGACAGAATTTCCAAGATATTTTTATTTGAAGCACTTTATACTTATCTTGAGCAATTTAAGTCAATCAACACTTTTTTACGTGAGGCACAACACGTCTCAGGTGAAGTGACCCAGTTACTCAGTGTGATGACTGACATTGCCTCTCAACATTGAGACCAGAGTTAGCAATAGAAATGTCTTTTTACGTGAGGAGACACCTTGATTAGAGGCCAGACTGCCCAGTTACTCAACACAATTATGCCATTGCTCTGTCAGATTTTTCAATAAATTTTCACCAGAGATAGCTATGGTACTCCATGACATAGAATTACTCTATTTCATTGATATAGTATCTAGTTTTTCAGTGACCAAATCATTGCTCTAAATATAATTTCTCATTTAGACAACATTTTTTAAGTTAATGTTTAAAAACAATACTCACTCTATGTATCTCAGCCAAAGTAGCCTTGATTTCAAATTTTCAGATATCAGATGAGTGAGTCTAAGGTTTTCATGACACATGTGGTTAAAATTTATTAAAGCTTATCATTCAGATATTTTCAAGTCATTTAAACGCAAATCTGAGAATACATAAACCTTATATCAGTCTGATTTAGTGGTCATTCTTAAACCTATATGATAGGAATTTCTACATGATTCTCAGACTGAATTGCATGGCCTGCAGCTTGTGTTCCTCAGATCAGATCAAAAGTACAGCTGACCAACTAATCAACACTAGACACAGATCAGTCATACCAGCTAAGAAGAATGTGAAGGATGAGTATAACCTGGTGAAAGAAACAACAACAGGAAGGAAGAGCATCAAAAGAGTGTATATCAAAAAATAGTAGCTGAGTCTGGAATACAGACATATCAGCTATTTCAAGATGAGAATAGCAGAACATTCAGGTTATACACTAGAGAGCAGTAGAGTGATTCAAATAACTAAGCAAGAGGGATTCAGGAAGTGAGGAACAAATGAATCTGACAAATCTCCCCCTGTCTAGATGCATAAGCAGAACATAGTAAATTCAGACTCGTGAAATGGGTGAGCTCAAGCTGAAGATGGGAGCAATGGTTGACTGAATGAGATAGTAAAACAGCTAGATGAACAGCCAGCAGAACACAATCTTGTTATTTTTAATATGAGTGATGTGCAATGAATTATGACAAAGTGTATGCATTTGGCAACATGTATGCAATGCATTGACTCCCCCTAACTAAATGCATTGAATCATCATACATGTCATGAAGATGGTGCATGGGACTTTATGTATGGGAACTCATGAACTATGCTTATGGATGCATCGGGGGCATAAGTAGTCCTATCAGATTTTCAGTGACTATACAAGCCTCTTGTGGCATGAAGGCATGCAAGAGCTAGACAGACTCCCCCTGACATTATGCAATGTTTGCAATGAAAGATGAACATATGATTTTGTGACTCATGCTCATTCAGACTACCCTATTAAGCAATATGACCCATGGTACTAGGTGGAGAACTTGGTCTAAATGACCATCTCACACATAGTAAGAACCTCCAGACAGATTTCACCTGCCTTTTAGTAGCTTACCATTTGATATACCATAGTGGTCATGCATGACAACGTAATACCAATAGTCCTAAGTGCATCAGATTTTCAATGACTGTATGTCAAATGCATGTATATGCAATTCACATGTATGCACACACAGCTCAAAGTACAAACAAGTAAGCCTATGAAGCTCAATGCAAGTGTCAAAACAAATAAAGGAGCATGTATGCATGTAACATGATATGCAGTTAAAAATAGATTACTAAGGAATTCAATTAACCATATGTGAAGAGTACAAGTATTACCTGAAGAGTGCTTGAATGGGGTTTTATCAACTTGGGTGCCTTGGTTAATTTACCCCTCTTTGTTCATTCCAAGGCACACCTGTAACATATTGATCATTTTGATCATGTAGGGACCCAAGCAGCCTTGGGTCCTACGTTAACCCTGACAGGTGTTCGGAACAGTCTTTTAGCAACATTATCATCATGATACATCAGGTAACAATTGTCCATAGAATGTCCAATTCTACCACAGTATCTACATGAAATGACTGGTTTTTGGTTCTTATGATGCATATTAACAGCAGTATGATGTCTATAAGCATGATCATAAGATTTTCTGTTGTATGCATGAATAATTTGTTTCTTATTATCTGACAACCAACAATCAGTAGATTTATGCCTTAGTTTACCACAATTGAAGCATGAATTATTCATTGATAGGCATGCAGGAAATTTTGAAAAGTTTGCATTTACAAGGCTTCCCTGAAGATACCAACAATTCCTGATTGTATGCTCGTATTACCACTTTCAAAGCATCTGAGATGCTTGCTGTTTGATTCAGAATCATTCTAGTAATTTCCTAACCAGCACTCAACAGCCTTGTGCCCAGGCTTGTTGCAGTTAAAGCACACAGTGTGCTGACTAGACTTGGGTTTAGTTCCGTATGGGCCATGAAAATACATGGAAGACCTGGCATGCAGTTTATTGTCTTCTTTCATGACAAAGCATGCATTCATGAGATGACCATGCTTACCACAATAGTAACATGAAGCATCAGGCTTCCTTGTAGCATGGTTTCTACCAAAAGAATTTCTAGAATGTAATGTTTCACTTGCATGCTCATCCTTTAACAACAATCTGCAATCTTCCATTACGTGACCTACCTTCCCACAATAATAACATGACCCCTTTTTAGTATGAGTGTGTGAGAGATCATGTGACTTGTGTGCAGCATTCTTCGTATCAACAGGAGTGTCTTTATCCTTTTTCTGTAGATTTTCATTCTTTTTCAATTTTTGAGTTTGTTCTACAGTTTTGGAACTGATAGTGGATTTTTGTGCAGTAAATTGAAAAATAGAAGGAACAGAGGTTTTGTTTTGATTAGAAGCTTTTACAAATACAGTAGACGTTTTATTCCCATTAATCCTTTTCTTTGTCGGACTGTAACCCAGTAACTCTCTCTGAAAATTAACATTATTTCCAAGAAGCTTATTCAGATTTTCCTTACCTTTGACAAATTTTGATAGAGAATTTTTCAAATCTTGAATCTCAGAATTTAAGACAACAATATTAGCTTCATATCTGGATAGATATGTTTCACAAGAAATGACTTGTTGATGCAAGGCATCATTCAGACTTTTGAGTTTTTCAACTTCCTATTTTAATTTTATTTCATTGTCAGCTTCAGATAGGGACTTGTTAAGATCATCAACTTCTTGTTGAAGGGATGTGATTGTAAGCTTATACCCAGCTATTTTCTCTTCACACCAAGTGACATTTCCACTCAACATTTGGTTGATGGTTTTTAGACTCTCAATTTCTTGTTCTGCATCCACCAACCTATCAGAATTATCCATGCTCACGCACTTACCTTTTTCAATTGTCAATAACCTATCTAATAGTGTGGTGTTTAGATGTTTCAGTTTGTTGATTTCCTCTTTTAATTTATTGTTTTGCTCTAGGAGTTCATCATCAAGCATCCAATCATCTAAGGAAAACTGACATTCATAAAACATTTCTTGTTGTTTCTCAGATTGAAGTTTGTTGAGATTTTTCTGAACCTCTAGATTTATTGCTCTGTCAGCCTCCAGCTTCTCAGAAATCAGTCTATTTTCTATTTCAAGATTCATTGATTTGTGTTCAAATTCCTTGGATTGTTTTTTGAGTTTTTCATTTTCAGATTTCATGTCTTCCAATTCAGAACTGACACACTCTAAATCTCTCATCAGTTTTTCATTCTGAACTACATTATTGTTATGACCCTGATCATCATCAATCAAGCTAAGTCTTTCCTTTAGTTCAGAAATTTCACAAACAAGCTCTTGATTTTCCTTTTTGTGTAAACCAATTTGTTTCATAAGTGTTTCTTTTTTTGATTTCAAATGATCTAGATCAGATTTAACAGAATCAAAATCTTTTAATTGTCTTCTAAATATGTCATTTTCTATCTTCATGAGTTCCATGTCCTCACCTCCAGAATTAGCATTCACATGATCATTCAACTTCTTTTTCAGAGATTTATTTCATTTTTTCAACTGTTCGCAAGAACCAAGCAAATCATGGTATGCTTCAATCCAATCATCCATATTATAATTATCAAATTCAGAAGGTACCTCATCTTCATCTTCTTCTTCATTTTCTTCTTGCTGTCCATCGTCGTCAACCATCAGACATGTGTTGTGATTTCTGGTAAGCTTTAGTTTCTCCAAAATCTCCTTGGCAGACCTGCAAGAAGAACCACATGAAATCAGAGCTCTGTCAAGTGATGCTTTCATTAAATCTAATGCTCTAGAGTTGACAGAGTCTTTTAATCTATCCTTATCAGTCCATTTAGATTTATCCCTTGATAATTTATGTGGGCCGTGAGTTATCACCTTCCAAAGGTCAGGATCGGTTGATTTTACATATCGACGAAAGTTTTTTAGCCAAGGATCAAAATCATTACCTCTGAATACTGGGGGATGAGCCATCGAGAGATGATAAATGAACCGTAATCAGATGAGCAATGCAAGGCACTAAATCAGTGAATCAAAACACCGAGCACAAGAAACCCACTCTGAAATGCACCACAAAAGATTTAGGATCTGCTGCGGATCGTTGGATCCAATGCACAACAACCCTGCTCTGATACCAATTGTTGTGGAGCAAGGCCCGGATTCAGAGGGGGGGTGAATGAATCCCTCTAAAAAGTTTGCTCAAATCAAACTTAAATCAACCTGAAATGCGGAATTAAACCAAACAGCTGCAGGGCTGAGAGCCCACACAGAACATCAACTAGAGTAAATCAAATGTATACGATCGGTGCTCAGGTAAACCAAATACCCACTAGACGGGAAATATAGGTCGAGCCTAAGCATACATCTAGCGAATCAGACAGAGCAATCAAACCTCAATAAAATTGCCTAATTAAAGCTTGTAACAAGACACCGTTGCTAGATAAAGATCAACTGATCTCTTCAAGAAGAGGTTCAAAGAAACACTCGATCGATCAGTTGGACTGCTAACAATACAGGCACCTGATCAAATCTAAGCCGTGGGTATTATCAAACAAGAACAGAGTGAGCCTTAAAGCATTTAGACAAAGTACTCAGTTGAGGCGCTCCTAGCCATGCATCTAAAGACAATCAGATAAAATATCAAACCACGAAGACAGTAGATTTTTTAAGTGGTTCAGTCCACATACCTACGTCCACCCCACACTCTAACCAGAGTGTGGCTTATCGCTGCCAAATAGCTTGAAACCGCTGGGCATCACAGTTTGCCTACAAATGATGCCTAACAGCTTGACTAGAGGAACACACTCCTCTCTTCCTCCACCCAGGAGGGAAACCACTAGCGACACCTAGTCACTAGCGACCAGAGACCGAAGTCTCTCTTCCTCCAAATCAGAGGGAACCCACAAGTGACAACCTGTCACTTGCAAACCGGAGAACAAGTCTCCCTTCTCTTGAGACCACAAGAGAAATCCTGACCTCAAACCAGAGGATCGGAGGACATAGTGAGCAGATGGAAAGAACAAAAGAAGAACAAACACAAGAAAACACAGCAACGGAAAGCTGGAAATGAAACACACAATGTGGCTCTCGCAGGAGCAAATCTGGTTTGGATCTGATCCAATTTCCAGATGAACAAATTCTTCAATGAAGGCTTCAGTTTCTCTCCTCGAGCTCTCTATCTCTCTCTTTCTTTCTTCTTCTTCTTTCTTCTTCTTTCACTTTCTGTCTTTCTTCACTCTCCTTCTTTTTCTTCCTATTCTCTCTACTCTTCTTTTCTTTTTTTTTCTTCTCTCTGGATCGTGCAGGCTCTCCTTTTTGATTAGGCTCACTCCTCATTCTTCTTTTTCCTCCTATTCTCTCTACTCTTCTTTTCTTTTGATCTTCTTTCTTCACTCTCCTTCTTTCTTCTGATCTTCTTTCTTCTGCATCGATCACTGTCTTCTTATATACTCTCACTGGGCGTGTGGATGAAGAACTCCCCCCCATTAGCTTCCAGAAGGCTCTCAGCCACGTGTCGCGATCTAAGCACTGTAGCCTTCCACGTGGCGCTCATTAAGAGGTCGATCTGTCTTGGATCACGTGTCCCTCCTCGGAGAGAAGCTCTGTGAGAAAGACACAAGGCCTTTAATCAAACGCTTAGCATAGTTTGCACCGTTATGTTCAAACATAGAATGCACTGAGTAGAGATATTCAAGTCAACCATTGTATTGACTTAAACAACAGCTTGACACCATATGCACAGACATGGGTCCAAGAGGCACAAGAAGAAGACTTTGTACTGAGTCAAAAGAAAGAATCAAAGATATGCACGGACTCGTAAAACAACTGTGTAACACAGTTGATGCATCGAGTTGGATTTGCGAGAATTGCACCGAGATGAAAGAGAAGAATCATACGAACAAAAATGGATGCAAGACAGACCTTGCATCGAGTCTGAAAGGTGAGACCTACAAGCAAGATATGCACAAACCTAAATGTGTATGCTGTAATGAAATGCAATGAAATGCATTGAGCCAATTTATGTCTAGACACGTAATGCACCGAGATGGATACGGGGCTACGGTGTTTGTGAGTGAGGCATAAACTAGACACGTAATGCACCGAGATGAAAACGGGGCTACGGTGTTTGTAAGTGACAAATAGACTTGCACGGAGGCAAGTGCTTAAGTGTGAAATGCAGAACAAAGCTAGGCTAACACCGAGCTTGAGAGATGCATGGACATGATATGCACGGACCTTAAACAGTGAAGCAACTGATGAATGCACCGATGCAATGTGCAGGAGAACTAACAGTGCGCTCTATATACCAGAACCCATATTACTCTTCATGCATGTATGGAAGTGCACTGGCCTTTATATAATGAGATGCATATGCACACAACCTATTCGATGGAATGTCATTCAAATTACACGACCTGTTAATGACATGCAAATAAGATGCTCAATCAATCATTCACATGCAAACACATGGTGATCAAACATCAATCATTCATACTCATAGTGCTTGCTGACATCAAAACCACAGGGGCACAACATAACCCACATCTTTGTTTATTTTGTGTGTTTTCTTGCAAGGGTAATCAAGCTATAAACCCCCTTCATCGGCCGACCGGTAGAAGGAGGAAGGAAGAACTTGCAATCTCGCTCGCTTCATACAAGGTACATGCGATCATTCTTTTTTTTGAGGTAACCCCTCTGGCGATCACCCTCCACAAAGCATCTCATGCGCATCCTCTTTTCCTTCATGTCCCACTCATTTTAGCATATTTATTTATCGATGTTATCATTTTTTTATTTTTAAAATCTTTTTTCTTCTCTCTTTAAAATGTCTATGTGACACGTTCACATGGGGCACGGACGTGGTGGGGCCACTGCCAGCATCCTCGTCAGGGTGCAGATATATCTTAGTAGCCACAGATTACTTCTCCAGATGGGCGGAAGACGTTGCGCTAAGAGATGTAACGGGAGAACTGGTCGCAAGATTCTTTTGATAGAATATAATATTTCGGTTCGGGGTTCCCAGCCGAATTATCTCTGATAATGGCAGCCACTTCAGAAACCAGAAGGTTTATCGGCTGGCTGATAAATATAAGATTGATTGGAGGACCTCATCTCCCTACAACCCTCAGGCCAATGGACTTGCAAAAGCCTTCAATAAGACACTATGCACGCTGCTGGCAAAGACTGTCAAGTCTAATAAGAAGGAATGGGAAGAAAGGATGTACGAAGCGCTTTGGGCCTATCGTAGAGTCTATAAAACCCCAACCGGTTGTTCGCCATTTTCCCTCGTATATGGGTCGGAGGTTGTGGTGCCAATTGAGTTGGAAGTCCCCTCGCTGCGAGTTACCGTCCAGTATGGTTTGGCTAGCGGCAAACAGACCAAAATAGAAAGAAGACTGGAAGAGCTTGCCAAGCTCGAAGGAAAGCATCTCCGTGCGCAACAAAATATTCAACTCTACCAAGCTCGCATGGCCCGTGCTTTCGACAAGCTAGTCAAGGGTCAAGAGTTCAAGAAAGGTGACCTAGTAATGGTCAAAAGAAGAGAAGTGATGGCCTCCAACCCCAAAGGGAAGTTGGTTGAAAATTGGGTTGGACCATACGTCGTCCGCCGAGTATATGAAGGGGTGCGTACGTCCTTGTAGATCACAAAAGAGTCATCCAGTTTTCTCCCCTTAATGGAAAACACTTGAAGCTATATCACGCAGCTCAACCGGCATTCTCAGAATGACCAGGACCTACATTAGTTTAGTGGCACTCCGCCCTAGCTAAGCTCTACCTACCTTAGTCTAGTAGCACTCCGCCCTAGCTAAGTTCTACCCACCTCGGTCTAGTGGCATTCCGCCATGACCGAGCTCTTCCTACCTTGGTCTAGTGGCATTCCGCCCTGGCCGAGCTCTTCCTACCTTGACTAGTGTCACTCCGCCCTAGCCGAGCTCTCCCACCTTAGTCTAGTGGCACTCTGCCCTAGCTAAGTCCTACCTACCTTAGTCTAGTGGCACTCCGCCCTAGCTAAGTTCTACCTACCTTGGCTTAGTGGCATTCCGCCCTAGCCGAGCTCTACCCAGCTTAGTCTAGTGGCCCTCCGCCCTAGCTAAGTCCTAACCCACCTTAGTCTAGTGGCACTCTACCCTAGCTAAGTCCTACCTACCTTAGTCTAGTGGCACTCCACCCTAGCTAAGTCCTACCTACCTTGGCTTAGTGGCATTCTGCCCTAGCCAAGCTCTACCCACCTTAGTCTAGTGGCACTCAGCCCTAGCTAAACTCTACCTACCTTAGTCTAGTGGCACTCCACCCTAGCTAAGTTCTACCCACCTCGGTCTAGTGGCATTCCGCCCTGGCCGAGCGCTTCCTACCTTGGTCTAGTGGCACTCCGCCCTTGCCGAGCTCTCCCACCTTAGTCTAGTGGCACTCTGCCCTAGCTAAGTCCTACCTACGTTATTCTAGTGGCACTCCGCCCTAGCTAAGTTCTACCTACCTTGGCTTAGTGGTATTCCACCCTAGTCGAGCTCTACCCACCTTAGTCTAGTGGCCCTCCGCCGTAGCTAAGTCCTAACTTGTCTTAGTCTAGTGGCACTCAGCCCTAGCTAAGTCCTACCTACCTTAGTCTAGTGGCACTCTGCCCTAGCTAAGTTCTACCTACCTTGGCTTAGTGGCACTTCACCCTGGCCAAGCTCTACCCACCCTAGTCTGGTGGCACTCAGCCCTAGCTAAGTCCTGCCTGCCTTAGTCTAGTGGCACTCCGCCCTAGCTAAGTCCTACCTACCTTAGCTTAGTGGTGCTCCACCCTAGCCAAGTCCCGCCTACCTTAGCTTAGTGGCACTCCACCCTAGTTAAGTCCTGCCAACCTTAGTCTAGTGGCACTCCGCCCTGGCTGAGCTCTACCTACTTTGGCCTAGTGACATTCCGTCTGGGCCAAGCTCTAAAATATATATATATGATGACATATGAAACAACATTGCCATTGCGGGCCTTAGGCCCGAATCGGCACAAGTCTATCCCTTGCGTCAGTATTACCTTCTTGTTCACGAATAAGCCCTTTTCCTCGGCGCAAGACTTCGTGTCCTAGCCGACCCTTCTACGACATTACCATTGTAGGCCTTACACCCGAATCGGCACAAATCTATCTATTGCGTCAGCATTACCTTCTTGCTGACGAATAAATCATCTTTCTCAGCGCAAGACTTCGTGTCCTAGCTGACCCTTCTACAACATTGCCATTGCGGGCCTTACGCCCGAATCAGCTCAAATCTATCCTTTGTGTTAGCATTACCTTCTTGCTGATGAATAAACCCTTTTCCTCGGTGCAAGACTTCGTGTCCTAGCCGACTCCTCTGCAACATTGCCATTGCGGGCCTTACGCCCGAATCAACTCAAATCTGTCCTTTGCGTTAGCACTGCCTCCTTGTTGACGAATAAACCCCCTTTCTCGGCGCAAGGCCTCGTGTCCTAGCCGACCCTCTCAACATCCTCTTGTTATGTTAAAAAAAAGAGAAAGAAAAATGGGGCTTAAAATAGAGGTGCCCCACTGGCCTTGTTCCTACATTTGGACAAGGGTAAAAATGGCTATAACCCGGCTGTGGCGAAAACCTGAAAGGGCACCGCAGGCAAAATCGGGTACCCCGCCACGTGAAAACCTAAAAGGGCAAGTGGGCAAAAGCAAGAGGGGGCTGGCTTCGGTGAAAACCTGAAAGGGCGCTTAAGTCAGTAATGTGGTAACTTAAAGTTCCTTGTCACCCCGTCCCAATGAAACTCCGAAAAGGGTGACCACCCTAGACCCTACTGGAGATCTTTTCCTCAATATCCTTTTGACCCTTGCCATCATCGGCAAGGCCGGTCAACTTCTCCCTTAGCCTGGACCTTCCGTCCTCGTTAATGAATAAATCAACCCCTTGCTTCAGCACTTAACCAATGTCAATAAACAAACCAACCTCCTAGTGACCCTCGTCATCATCGGCGAGATCAGTCAACCTCCTTGTGACCCTTGCCACAATCGGCAAGATCGGTCAACCTCCTTGTGACCCTTGCCACCATCGGTAAGATCGGCCAACCTCCTCTCGACCCTTGTCATCATCGGTAAGATCGGTCAACCTCCTTGTGACCCACGTAGCCATTGGCGAAATTGGTCAACCTCCTCTCGACCCTCGCCGCCATTGGCAAGATCGGTCAGTATTCCCTTAACCTAGACCTTCCGTCCTTATTAATGAATCTATTTTTGCTTCGACATTCAAACCAATGTCAATGAACAAACCTGTGATCGGCCCTTGCCACCATCAGCAAGGCTAGTCGACATCTCACTAACACAGGTCACTCATTCATTGTCAACAAGCGAGCTCGCATTCATCCTGGATCCATTCCATGAATCAAAAAAAAAGAAAAAAAAGAAAAAAAATGAGGCATAAAATAGAGGTGCCTCGCCGGACTTGTTCCTACATCAAGACAAGGGCAAGAATGGCTATAACCCAGCTGTGGCGAAAACTTGAAAGGGTGTCGCAGGCAAAATTGGGTACCCCGCCACGTGAAAACCTGAAAGGACGCATGGGCAAAAGCAAGAGGAGGCTGGCTTTAGCGAAAACTCGAAAGGGTACTTAAGCCAGTAAAGTAATGATTTAAGTTCTTGACCTCTCTTCCGACCCCTGTCACCATCAGCAGGATCGGTCAATACCTTTGTGACCCTTGTCACTATCGGCAAGATTGGTCAACCTCCTGGTGACCCTCGTCATCATCGGTGAGATCGGTCAACTTCCTTTCGACCCTTGTCATCATTGGTAAGACCGATCGACCTACTTCTGACCCTCGTCACCATCGGCGAGACCGGTCAACTTCCTTCCGACCCTTGTCATCATATGCAAGATCGGTCAACCTTCCTTTCGACCCATGTCATCATCGGCAGGACCGGTCGACCTCCTTGTGACTCTCGTCACCATCGGTGAGATCGGTCAACTTCCTTTCTACCCTTGTCATCATCGGCACGACCGGTCGACCTATTTCTGACCCTCGTCACCATCGGTGAGATCGGTCAACTTCCTTTCGACCCTTGTCATCATCGGCAAGACCGGTCAACCTACTTCTAACCCTTGTCATCATTGACAAGATCGGTCGACCTATTTCTGACCCTCGTCACCATCGGCGAGATCGATCAACTTCCTTTCGACCCTTGTAATCATCAACAAAACCGGTCGACCTACTTCTCACCATTGTCATCATCGGCAAGATTGGTCAACCTCCTTGTGACCCTTGACATCATCGGTAAGACCGGTCGACCTATTTCTGACCCTCGTCACCATCGAAGAGATCGGTCACCCTCCTTGCGACCCTTGTCATCATCGGCAAGACCGGTCGACCTATTTCTGACCCTCGTCACCATCGGCGAGATCGGTCAACTTCCTTTCGACCCTTGTCATCATCGGCAAGACCGGTCGACCTACTTCTGACCCTTGTCATCATCGGCGAGATCGGTCAACTTCCTTTTGACCCTCGTCACCATCGGCGAGATTGGTCAACCTACTTCTGACCCTTGTCATCATCGGGGAGATCGGTCAACCTCCTTGCCACCCTTGTCACCATCGGCAAGATCGGTCGACCTACTTTTGACCCTTGCCATCATCGGCAAGATCAGTCGACACCCCTTTCGCATAGACTTTTCATCCTCGTTGACCAATGAGCCACCTTTGCTTCGACATGTAACCCATGTCGATGAATAACCCTACCCTCAGTTCCCGTCACCATCGACGAGTCTGGCTGATAAGCCTTCTGACCATATTCCCTAGTCTTAGGAGGCCTCTATACCCTTGTCCTTCGGACTTGTGGCCTACATCAGCCATAGTTTGGCCCCAAGGAATAGTTATGACGCAGTGGAGCAAACACCTCACCCCTTTGCTTACGGCGTGAGCGCTCTCCTGCCCTAGTAACTTGCATACTCAGACTGAGCTAACAGGCGAATAAAAGAGTACAAAGTAAAAGAGAATGAAGTCGTGGTTTCACGGCAAAAGAAAGATGTTTCATTCCTATGAAGCAGCAAGATACATGTTACTCGGGGCATACCCCGGGGTACATAAATCCCACCAAAACAAAAGCAAACAGAAGAGACTACTTCAGCGGGCGTCGAAAGATGTCCTCTAGCTCTAAAATACCCAAGGAAGGTGTTGTGTGCCCCTGTGGTTTTGATGATGGTTTTGATGATTGGTTGTTGATGTGAGTTTATCAAATGTTCAGTCATCTTGCTGCTCAGTTTAGATTAACATATTTGATGTTCAGTCTTGTTACATGTTAAACTGATGCATAAAGCATTCATTCATTGTTGTGGTTTCGATGATTGATATTGTTTTTGATGATAGCAATGATATAGTGTTTTCATGACATTGTGCCTTGATGATTGCATCATGACTGTGACTGGTACAACTGATATATTGTTTATGTTAGACTTATGTTATGTGCATTAAGTCTATTCACTGCACAGCAAGCTCAAAGTCGATACATTGAGCGAACACATCGCAAGTCTAGACATTGCACTGTAGCATGCATTTCCTTCTAAGTCCATACATTGGACTGTAGTGTGCATTTGGCGAACACATCGCAAGTCTAGACATTGCACTGTAGCATGCATTTCCTTAAAGTCTATACATAGGACTGGTTTGTATTGGCTAAGTATATACAACGTCAGCTCATGCCTTGTCTTAGACAAAGTCTATACAATGGCTTTGGGTCTCTAAGTCTGTACATTGGTCTGCATAGGCTAAGTGTCTACATCGTCTGCTGTGAGGACAGCAAGTCTGTACACTGGCCTTCTTTCATGATAAACTACAAGTCTACACATTCAACACTGGTCTTCCAAGTCTGTACAGCGTGAAGTCTATACTTTGGACTGTTCTTCAAAGTCTGTACATCAGACTGTACATCTTCTTTGTGCTGTTTCTGTACTTGAGTTTTCGTGTTGTTTCCCCTCACTAACACGAGAAGATCTCATGTCGTATGAGCTTACAACACCTCGTGTTGATTTCCATGCGTAACAGGATAGCTTGTATGAGGTTAGACCTCGTGTCGTTTCCCTTGTCTTCATCTTCGTGTTGTTTTAGTGTCTACGTCTCCGTGTTGTTTTTATGGTTCTGTCTGAGTGTTGGTCCTTCATTTTTGACTTAGTGTCTTTCTCGCCTTGACCACACTTTGTGTCGATTCTTATTTTTCTTACCTCGTGTCGTTTTCTTCTTTCCTCGTGTAGGACGTATCTGACCTCGTGTCATCTTCCCTATCATGTCTTCGTGTTGTTTTTGTCTTCAACACGTGTTAGTTCTGTTCAGTTCGTGTCGTTGTCAGTCCGTGTTGTTTTCAACCCGTGTCGATCACTGTTTTTACTTCGTGTCGTTCCTGTTACACTTAGTGTCGTTCCTGTTTCGTCTTCATGTTGTCTTCACCCCGTGTCGATTTCAATTTCGTCTTCGTGTCGTTTTTACTTCTTGTCATTTTGACTTCGTGTCAAAATTACTTTGTTGTCTCCATGACTTCGTGTCGTTTCTCCGTCTCAGGTCTTCGTGTCGTGTTTTCCACACCGCGTGTCGTTGTCGCTTTAGTAACCTCACCTCGTATCGGTTACTGCTGTCTCCATGTCTTCGTGTCATTTTTGTTTCACTGCGTGCAGAACATTACAGCACCTCGTGTTGCTTTCTGTATACCATCTCGTGTCGTTTTCCAGTGAATCTCGTGTCATCTTTTACGTCTACTTGTTCAACCCCGTGTCAACTTCTGTGTTCGTCTTCGTGTTGTTTTCAACTCGTGACGGTTTTTATCATTTCACTTCGTGTCGTTTCCTTATTCTGTCTTCGTGTTGTCTCCGTGTTGTTGCCGTTTGTTAGCTCGTGTTGTTTCGTTCTAACCTCGTCCAGGTTTCTTCTAAAACGCTGTTCTTCTGATAAGTCTATACAGAGTTATTCTTTAAACTAATGACTTATCCGATACCCTGTTTTACAGGTGCTTTGATCGTGAAGCTTAAGGAGGGCACGTGATCCGATGTTGGAATAAAGCCTGCTGAGAGACTGCCACGTGGTCCGAATTCTTAGGGCTGGAAATGTGGAGGTCACACGTCGTGGCTGATGCTGCTGCTGCTGCTATATATATGAGACCTTCGTCCACAGATGAAGGTGATCGAGTTGGCGAGAAGAAAAGCGTATACAGAGAGCCACGATGCAGATAGAAGAAGAAAAGAGAAAGAAGAAGAGTATAAGGAGAAGAAGAGAGGTAGAGAGCTCGAGAAGAGTGTGAAGAGAAGAAGAAGCAGAGAGTGAGAGGAGATCAGAAGAAAGAGAAAGAAAGATAGAGAGTGAGCGAGAGAGCTCGTGAAGAAGAAGGAAGATCTTACCTGAAGATCCGTCTACTGGACCGTGGATCAAATCCAGGCCAGTCAGCTCCGTTGAGAGCCACATTGTGCACTTCATCTTTCAGCTTTCTATTTTGCTGAAGTCATTTTCGTTTATTGTTTTTCCTTTGTTTTCTGGTTTGCTGTGTTTCCGATACTCTGTAGAGAGGTCGGGGTTCCTCCTGTTAGTTCAGGAGAAGGGAGATTGATACCTCCGGTTGCAAGCAAGCAGGTGGGAGCTTGTGGGTTCCCTCCGGGTTGGAGGCAGGGAGATTTATCTCCGGTTGTGCTTCCCTCTGGTGTTCAGAGGAAGAGAGACTTGGGTCTCTAGGTTTCCCCTCCGGGTTGGAGGAAGGGAGACTTGTCTCCGGTTCTGGGCTTGTGGATTCAAGTCCAGGGGTTCCCTCTAGGTCTGGAGGAAGAGAGACCGTGTGTCTCTGGTTTGCTAGTGACTGGTGTCACTAGTGGTTCCCTCCGGTTGGGAGGAAGAGGGGAGGCTGTTCCCCTGGTCAAGCTGTTTGGCAGCATTTGTTGCAGACTGAGTCTGCTGTTTCTAGCGTGAGCTAGTGGTAGCCACACTCGGTTTGAGTGTGGGGTGGATGTAGGTCTGCTGGACCGAACCACCTAAAAACCTCTGTGTAGTGGTTTGATTTCTCTATATGTTTTTGCTTCCGCTAGATGTTTGCATAGGGGCGCTCCAAGTGTTTGATCACAGGTTCATTAAATGATTTAATCAGATCTTGTTCTGAGTGTTTAATCTGTTGAGTGAGCGAAAGTTTATTTGAGTGAAAGAATGGTTTGAATGAATACTTAGGTGCGCTTTGCTTTGGTTGCTCACTATCTGTTTGTTGAATTCCGCTACTGCTAATTAGTCTTTCAGACTTGATATATCTGTCTAGTTAGCATTCTAGATAGTTAGTGAGCATCATATTTTTAATTGGGTGAAGGTTTTTAAATAGGGTATATTCATTCACCCCCCCCCCCCCCTTCTGAATACTGCACCTAACCAAACAATTGGTATCAGAGCGGTGTCTGCATACAAGGTCCAGCGACCTGCAGATCGATCTTGCGGTCTTAGGTGCTAATTTGCTTTTAGTGCATCAATATTCCTGTTGCATTAATCTGTTGTGCTGTCATGGCTCATCCTCCACTATTCAGTAGTTCAAATATTAAATTTTGGCTATATCGTATGCACAAGCATGTTAACTCTATTAATCCACAATTGTGGAAGATTATCTCTCACCGTCCACATGAACTTCCTGAGGATAAGTCCAACTGGACTCATGTTCACAAATTAAAAAATGATGATAATGTGAGAGCTCTAAATTTAATGAATGCTGCAATCGGTTCTGATGATTTTCCTTCCTTCTCAGATTGTAGCACTACAAAGGAAATGTTTGATAGAGTGACTACAACACACGTGGAACAGGGAGAAGAATGTCTCATGGCAAGAAGGAGTGATCAATCAGATGAGTCCTCATCCCAGGTAACCTCTGAGACCGAGGATACTAGCCATGATGAGTTAATTGCCATGCATGAGCATCTTCTAGATAAATATGAAAGAGTCAAATCAGGAAAGAGAAAATTAAGAAAAGAGAAAAATGCTGAAATCACATGTCTAAAGGCTGAAAATGAAAAACTAAAATCTAAATTGAAGGAATTGATTGAAGATGTACACTCTGATGATAATGTACAGGAAAACTTAATCACTTCCTTAAAAGAGGAAAATGATTCTCTGCTGACTCAGAAGAAGGAAATTGAGAAATTAAAAGATAAGCTGATTGAAGAAAATGTCTACTTGAAAGATCAAAATAAAAAGCTAATGGTTCTTAATACTGTTTTTTCTGAAAAATGGCTGACAGTTGAAAAAGGGAAATCTATTCTGAAAGAAAATGAAGTGAGTATTGAATTCACATTGACACAGGAAAATGAGACTCTGAAGAGTCTGAATGATGAATTGCAAAATCAACTTATTTTGTGTGAAGACCACATTGTGTCTTTGGAAAGAGAAATTGAAGATCTAAGAAACTCCCTGTCAAAATTTGTTAAGGGAAGAGACAATTTGAATAAGCTCCTTGGTGCGAATGTGAATTTTCAGAAGGAGGGACTGGGTTACAGTCCAGACATGAAGAAGGCTGAGAAGGCCTTTGGAGAAAAATTGAAGACTGTTTTCGTTAAAAGTTCAGAACAAGAAAAGCCCTCTACCTCATTCTCACCTCAGTACAAAAATCAGAAAGAGAATGAAAAACAGAAAACAAATAGAAAGAACTCTTCTATGCACATTGATCACAGACCTCACCCACACTCGCATACCTCTAGAAAGAAAATGATCTGTCACTACTGTCACAAACACGGTCATTTGATGCATGATTGTAATATGATGGAAAAGGATGACCTAGCAGCTGCTCAAAATAATCAGGCTAGAAAGCATGTCCCGTGGGATAAGAAAATTGATTGTTATAACTGCGGAAAAACAGGACATGTTGCTGCACAATGCTGGTCAGGGTCGTTTAGAAGAAACTTCCTTCAATGTTCTCATTGTAGAAAGCATGGCCACACAGTCAAAGACTGTTGGCATATCCAAGGTAGGAATGTGAATTTCAAATATGCTAAATTTCCTACAAAGAAAAATGATTTCGGAAGAAATAAAGTTGCATATAAAAGAAAGATTTCTATATGTTCTGAATGTGGTAAGCTAGGCCACAAAGCTGCCAACTGTTGGCTAGTTGATTATGGAAAGAAAAATTTTCATGATAATCAAAGAAATACTGATGCTCATCTACATAGGCATCATACTTCAGCTAATTCGGTGGTGTCATGTAGATGTTGTGGAAGGGTTGGTCATTCCATGAATAATTGCTATCTGTTGGAATTTGTTGACTATCCTGCTAAGAAACCTGATAGGGGTAGTGCAGGACCCAAGACTGCTTGGGTCTCTGCAGGATCAACTTGATTGACTTGCTGCAGATGTGCCTTGGAAGGAGAAATAAAAGGGGTCAACCAAGGCACTCAAAAAGAAAAACCCCATGATTCAATTCAGGTCAGTTCTGAAATCTGTTTTAAATTCATTATCTGAACTTGTGAGTATGAAAAATGAGAATTCCATGTTGATTTACTTGTTTGTTGTATGATCTTCTCTTGTCTAGTTGATCAGTCTGCATTCAAGACTCAGCTATTGAATTCAACTCTGCATATCTGATGCTCTTCTCGTACTATATGTTGAACTGAATTTGAATGCTTCTTTAGTATATACAGTTGATGCACTATACAGACTCAGCGTCCATGCATGTGTTTTGTGTTAATGCATTACATGCTTGTTATTGAATGCACACTTGGACTGATTGTGTATAGACTGATTGTCATTACATGTGACAATGATGCTATTCAATGCATGAAGGACTGCTTTATGTTGCATTGTCATACATGATCATCATGGTATATTAAATGGAACAAGTTGAAGGGCATATGGAGTATGTCTGGATGCTACTGACATGTGTGAGGTGGTCCTTGGACCAAGTCCTCCGCCTAGTGCCATGGGTCTAGTCTTCACGTAAAACAGTGAACTGCATCATATGTTGAAAAATCTGAAAAAAAAAGGGTTAAAAATGCTCATGAATTGGATGCATAAACCTGAATTGATTGCATTCTTGTTTAATGTATCCTTGGTGCATAGTCTGCATGTAGGACAGTATGTTGCATAGCAAGTTAATTCTGTGTTTGCATAATCATTCCTCATCAGCATTGTCTGAATTGATACCTCTGAACTCTACTCATCTGAAGTGCATATATGTGATTTGCATGTATGTTTAAATGCATATTGTAAGGGGGAGTCAATGCATTGCATATAGGTTGTCAAATGCATACATTTGTCAGATTTCATAGCATATCCTTTCTTATTGATTTTGTTGACAAACCTTGATCATATTCTGAAAACTTTATGCTTCAAAAAATCTCTCTTAACAATTGGTATCTCTCCTATCAATTGGTATCATTTGGCTTCAGAATTCTATCAGTCTTTCATGAAGATTTCAATGGGCTATCTCGATCATAAATCTGAAAATCTTGAACTAAAAAATCTTCTATTATACGTTTTTATGAATGACTGAAATAACTCATGTGGTTTAAGTTTAATGTATTCAATGAGTTTGGCTTTAAAATCTCTTAAAAATATCTGAAGCATGTTTAATAAATCTTAACCATCTGTTTCATGCTATGTCTTGTGAAAACTCCTGAAATCTGCACTTTTGAATACATAACTTTAATTGGTTAAGTACATGAGATTAATATTGTTTTGAAGCAAATGAATGTTTCTGAAATGTCTAAAGGGTAATATCTGTCAGAGCAATGACATTGGTCACTGAGAAACACAAGTCCAAAGGACTGTGTCATGAGGTGCCTTAGTTAACTCTGTAAAATGAGAATTCATTGAAAATCAGGCAGAGCAATGGCATGCACACTGAGAAATACAATTCACTCATTAAAAATTGAGCTGTAGTGTGTCATGATGTGTAAATGCTAACTCTGTTTACATAAGGCATGACAGTTAGTCACACTAAGGGCTTAGGGATATTGGCCTCTGATCAAGGTATATCCTCTAGTTACAAGGTGTGTACTGAACTAGAAAGCACGTAAAATTTGTAGCAAGGAAAATTGTTGAATAAATTGAAATATCTGAATATTGATGCAAACAAAAAAACAAATTGCTACAACCCTAGACAAAATCATATGACTTCATAATTGCTTGATTTCAATACTAGTACATGTAATTCTGAAAGAAGTCAATAGATTTGATTGTGTAAGACAAATGGAGGATAATCAAGATAAATATGAGGGCTTGGTTCATTTTTATTAAACCATGGTTTTAGATATCATTACAGAATTTTATTGATAAACTCTGCATACATCACGTTTGAACCATGATGTTCAATAAATGTCATTCATAAGCCCTTATGATAGAAGACTTTGAAAACTTATGCTTTAGATTTATGAGATTGATATCTCCTTGAAGATCTGGCAGAATTTCTTATGTTTGGAACATCCTTGAAAAATCTGTTAATTGAAACTCTTCTGCTCATGGTATTGACTCATTGACCTGAACCTCTCATTGTTTGCCCCTGTGGTCTCCTTCTCTTTCATCTCATAAGATTCCACTTATTGAAGGGGAGATTCCAAGTCTTGCATCAATTTCATATCAATTGGCATCTATTCAGGGGGAGCATTCCTTGTCACACTGAATCATGTTCATATCATTTGTGACCTTGCATTCACATACTTAGGGGGAGTATTGCATTCCTTGTTGCATCTGCATTTTTGCATTTAACCCTTCCCATGGTTTATTTTGTTTATATGAAAGGGGGAGAAATTGACTGAACTCTTATACATGCTATAATTTCTCAAATTATTTTTCTTTTTGATGAAGTCAAAGGGGGAGAATAATTTGAGTCTTCAGAATGCCTCAGAATGCCTCACATCATCAGAATGACTCAATGTAATGAAAGTGTTGCCATCATAAAAAAGGGGGAGATTGTTGTGTGCCCCTGTGGTTTTGATGATGGTTTTGATGATTGGTTGTTGATGTGAGTTTATCAAATGTTCAGTCATCTTGCTGCTCAGTTTAGATTAACATATTTGATGTTCAGTCTTGTTACATGTTAAACTGATGCATAAAGCATTCATTCATTGCTGTGGTTTCGATGATTGATATTGTTTTTGATGATAGCAATGATATAGTGTTTTCATGACATTGTGCCTTGATGATTGCATCATGACTGTGACTGCTACAACTGATATATTGTTTATGTTAGACTTATGTTATGTGCATTAAGTCTATTCACTGCACAGCAAGCTCAAAGTCGATACATTGAGCGAACACATCGCAAGTCTAGACATTGCACTGTAGCATGCATTTCCTTCTAAGTCCATACATTGGACTGTAGTGTGCATTTGGCGAACACATCGCAAGTCTAGACATTGCACTGTAGCATGCATTTCCTTAAAGTCTATACATAGGACTGGTTTGTATTGGCTAAGTATATACAACGTCAGCTCATGCCTTGTCTTAGACAAAGTCTATACAATGGCTTTGGGTCTCTAAGTCTGTACATTGGTCTGCATAGGCTAAGTGTCTACATCGTCTGCTGTGAGGACAGCAAGTCTGTACACTGGCCTTCTTTCATGATAAACTACAAGTCTACACATTCAACACTGGTCTTCCAAGTCTGTACAGCGTGAAGTCTATACTTTGGACTGTTCTTCAAAGTCTGTACATCAGACTGTACATCTTCTTCGTGCTGTTTCTGTACTTGAGTTTTCGTGTTGTTTCCCCTCACTAACACGAGAAGATCTCGTGTCGTATGAGCTTACAACACCTCGTGTTGATTTCCATGCGTAACAGGATAGCTTGTATGAGGTTAGACCTCGTGTCGTTTCCCTTGTCTTCATCTTCGT
Source organism: Amorphophallus konjac (assembly GCA_022559845.1). Classification (NCBI taxonomy): domain Eukaryota; kingdom Viridiplantae; phylum Streptophyta; class Magnoliopsida; order Alismatales; family Araceae; genus Amorphophallus; species Amorphophallus konjac. The sequence goes on along the minus strand of CM040120.1, from coordinate 64,762,418 downwards.
GTTGTTTTAGTGTCTACGTCTCCGTGTTGTTTTTATGGTTCTGTCTGAGTGTTGGTCCTTCGTTTTTGACTTAGTGTCTTTCTCGCCTTGACCACACTTTGTGTCGATTCTTGTTTTTCTTACCTCGTGTCGTTTTCTTCTTTCCTCGTGTAGGACGTATCTGACCTCGTGTCATCTTCCCTATCATGTCTTCGTGTTGTTTTTGTCTTCAACACGTGTTAGTTCTGTTCAGTTCGTGTCGTTGTCAGTCCGTGTTGTTTTCAACCCGTGTCGATCACTGTTTTTACTGCGTGTCGTTCCTGTTACTCTTAGTGTCGTTCCTGTTTCATCTTCATGTTGTCTTCACCCCGTGTCGATTTCAATTTCATCTTCGTGTCGTTTTTACTTCTTGTCATTTTGACTTCGTGTCAAAATTACTTTGTTGTCTCCATGACTTCGTGTCGTTTCTCCGTCTCAGGTCTTCGTGTCGTGTTTTCCACACCGCGTGTCGTTGTCGCTTTAGTAACCTCACCTCGTATCGGTTACTGCTGTCTCCATGTCTTCGTGTCATTTTTGTTTCACTGCGTGCAGAACATTGCAGCACCTCGTGTTGCTTTCTGTATACCATCTCGTGTCGTTTTCCAGTGAATCTCGTGTCATCTTTTACGTCTACTTGTTCAACCCCGTGTCAACTTCTGTGTTCGTCTTCGTGTTGTTTTCAACTCGTGACGGTTTTTGTCATTTCACTTCGTGTCGTTTCCTTATTCTGTCTTCGTGTTGTCTCCGTGTTGTTGCCGTTTGTTAGCTCGTGTTGTTTCGTTCTAACCTCGTCCAGGTTTCTTCTAAAACGCTGTTCTTCTGATAAGTCTATACAGAGTTGTTCTTTAAACTAATGACTTATCGATACCCTGTTTTACAGGTGCTTTGATCGTGAAGCTTAAGGAGGGCACGTGATCCGAGGTTGGAATAAAGCCTGCTGAGAGACTGCCACGTGGTCCGAATTCTTAGGGCTGGAAATGTGGAGGTCACACGTCGTGGCTGATGCTGCTGCTGCTGCTATATATATGAGACCTTCGTCCACAGATGAAGGTGATCGAGTTGGCGAGAAGAAAAGCGTATACAGAGAGCCACGATCCAGATAGAAGAAGAAAAGAGAAAGAAGAAGAGTAGAAGGAGAAGAAGAGAGGTAGAGAGCTCGAGAAGAGTGTGAAGAGAAGAAGAAGCAGAGAGTGAGAGGAGATCAGAAGAAAGAGAAAGAAAGATAGAGAGTGAGCGAGAGAGCTCGTGAAGAAGAAGGAAGATCTTACCTGAAGATCCGTCTACTGGACCGTGGATCAAATCCAGGCCAGTCAGCTCCGTTGAGAGCCACATTGTGCACTTCATCTTTCAGCTTTCTGTTTTGCTGAAGTCATTTTCGTTTATTGTTTTTCCTTTGTTTTCTGGTTTGCTGTGTTTCCGATACTCTGTAGAGAGGTCGGGGTTCCTCCTGTTAGTTCAGGAGAAGGGAGATTGATACCTCCGGTTGCAAGCAAGCAGGTGGGAGCTTGTGGGTTCCCTCCGGGTTGGAGGAAGGGAGATTTATCTCCGGTTGTGCTTCCCTCTGGTGTTCAGAGGAAGAGAGACTTGGGTCTCTAGGTTTCCCCTCCGGGTTGGAGGAAGGGAGACTTGTCTCCGGTTCTGGGCTTGTGGATTCAAGTCCAGGGGTTCCCTCCAAGGTCTGGAGGAAGAGAGACCGTGTGTCTCTGGTTTGCTAGTGACTGGTGTCACTAGTGGTTCCCTCCGGTTGGGAGGAAGAGGGGAGGCTGTTCCCCTGGTCAAGCTGTTTGGCAGCATTTGTTGCAGACTGAGTCTGCTATTTCTAGCGTGAGCTAGTGGTAGCCACACTCGGTTTGAGTGTGGGGTGGATGTAGGTCTGCTGGACCGAACCACCTAAAAACCTCTGTGCAGTGGTTTGATTTCTCTATATGTTTTTGCTTCCGCTAGATGTTTGCATAGGGGCGCTCCAAGTGTTTGATCACAGGTTCATTAAATGATTTAATCAGATCTTGTTCTGAGTGTTTAATCTATTGAGTGAGCGAAAGTTTATTTGAGTGAAAGAATGGTTTGAATGAATACTTAGGTGCGCTTTGCTTTGGTTGCTCACTATCTGTTTGTTGAATTCCGCTACTGCTAATTAGTCTTTCAGACTTGATATATCTGTCTAGTTAGCATTCTAGATAGTTAGTGAGCATCATATTTTTAATTGGGTGAAGGTTTTTAAATAGGGTATATTCATTCACCCCCCCCCCCTTCTGAATACTGCACCTAACCAAACAGAAGGGTGGCGGGTTAGCTCTTGCAGTCGAGACTCGGTGGCCTCCAGCTGGGATAGTTTCCCTTCAAGAGAAGCGGCTTGCCCTTCGGCCATTTCTGCTTCCTCTACCCTCTGGACTTCCAGACGCTCGTTCTCTTGAAGCTCAGCTTCAGCCTTGGAAAGTTCAGCTTGCAGTTCTGCTATCCCGGCCACAAGAAAAGTTTGGTGCTACGATGAGGTGCTGGCTGCATCTCTCATCTGCGCCGCAGTCTCTCTCAAAGAGGTGAGAGCAGTTCGGCATTCAGCCCTTTCCAATGTTATGACCGTCAGTTGATCAGCTGCCTCCCAGCCTAGAAATTGTCTTCTACTCACATACTTCAACAGCAATATTACCCGTGGCGTCCAGTCGTCCATGGGGCAGCCAAAAGTGAGTAGCAAGCGGGACAGGTGCTCTACCAAGCCCCTCAGCTGAACATAAGTCAACTCTCTGCTAGCTGTTATAGTATGCTGAAGGGTCCCCATGAATTGCTACACCAGGTCAGTTGATGATTGAAGACGAAGTGGTGACATCTCAGGAAGCTCGAAGTCTACTCATCTATCCACGGCGGCCCAGATATCGTCGCTTGTCTTAGAAGATGACGACGGCATGATCAGCAAGGCACTTGCACTGGAACCAACTCTAGCAGCTGATGCAACAGACGGGGTCTCGATGACAGCAACCTCTCTGCCAGCCTCTTGGGATGGAGCTGCACTGGGAACATCAATAGTCGAGGATACCTGCTCCTCGCCCCCAACCCGGCTGACCTCCATATGGCCAGTTCCAACAATTAGAGCCAAGGCCCCAGAAGCCCCGGCTTCTTCTTCGACAATTTCTCCCACTTCTATCTCGGGAGGACCACTCTTCTCTAAGGCCAACTACCGTTCGGCTTCGGGTGGCTGAGGTTCCACGACTGCTGCCGATTCGTCAGTCCCTACAAGTACTCCATGTCCTTCTGGACCAGCTGCTACCGCATAGCCTTTGGGGTATCACAAATCGATAGGCTACAAGACTGATGGGAAGGTTGGGTGACCCGTGCTTAAAGCCGGGAGTGGTATCTGCACCGTTATGGTTGGCAGCACCACCTCAGTCTGCATCAGAAGAATATATATCAAACAACTGATATGAAAAGAATGGGGAAGCAATAAAGTGCAGATAGTGGGAGATTTCTCACCTCAACTGACACTAAGCTCAGACCTCCAAGGGCGGCCTCTGAGGCTCCAGCCCCTTCACTTACAAGTGACCCTGATGGCCCAGGACCACTCCATGCCAACCGGGGTGGGCTGAAGGTTGTATAGTCACTTTCGTAAGCCGAAGACGCCCCGACATTCTCGATCTCCGTATCAACCAGTGGGAACTCCTCGTCACTAGAGCCGCCACCATAATCGACTTGCTCGGAAGGGGAAGAGTCCTCTGCCCGTTCCGGACGCTCCACCATCGGAGCAGATGTCTTGCTGATAGGGACATCACCCTCGGTGAGGATTTCCCCAATCGGCTCTACACTGGGAGCGTCAGTTGAATGGATCTCGGGGGCAGGCTCGCCTCCTGAAATGGCTTACTCCCCAATAGGAGCTTGCTCCACAGCCCCGACTTTAGGAAGTAATGTCGGTTGAGTTTCAACTAAAATTTGAAGTAAGAGGCAATCAAGCCAACTGAAGACATGATGGCTCGTGGAGTCCCCATGAACAAATTGTAGATTACCTTCCATTTCTTGCCTGGGCGTCGGGGAAGGTAGGTCTCTCTCGATAGGAGCTACGGGGACTTCCCCTACCCCTTCTCCAGGCACGGCACATGCTGCTGCCTCTAGTCCAACGACCGCAGCAACCGTGTCGGCGACTGCAAAGAAGGATTAGCCAAGGCAGCTAGAATGAGCAAATAAATTATAGAAGAATGAAGAGCTTACCTTCAGCTTCAGGCCCCTACGCACGAGAAGCCTCAAACTCCTCAAAAGATGCAACCGAAGGAAGGACGATTGCTGGTTCCTTTTCTGCGGCCTTCTTCCGGTGTGCCCGTGTCACTCGGGTCACTGCCGCTTTGGCCTTGCCAACAGCCTCCCTTAACTAAGATCTGGTTCACTTTCGTGAGTCAACAGAAGGCAATGGTGTCGTGGTTGGGGCCAGCTCGGGAGTCTCAAAATACGTCAGCTTCTGGGCTTTTATTATTAGCACCCTAAAGTGCCAAGTCTCCTCCAAAGTGGGTTGGACTGCATACGCACAAAGGTGAGAATGATATATGCTGCAATGAAGAAAAGAAGCTGGATGACAGGCCGGAATAAAGAAATAGAACATACTTGATGGCCCCGTATAAAAAGGGAAAAGAGGCCAATAAAACAGTGACGCCACCTTATCTCTTGAAGCTGCCTCGCGAATAAGCCAACACAAGTCTCCTATCTTCTCACTCTGATCGGCCAGCAACGCCAAGTCTGTGTGGCCGCGAGAAGACAGGTGGTAATACAAGCTCAGATGGTCCAGTCCCCATCCGTCAACATACTTGAATGAAATATGAAGGGGCCGATCCAGAATAGCTTCGCTTGGGCCACCCACTGAGAGCCCGTGGGAGCGAAGAAGTGCAAACAGCCAAGGGCTGTTTTCATACAAAGCATCCCGCCTATCTTCCCTGCAGATGAAAGTCCAATAAGGATGCAATCTATTAACCTCGGGATGCCAGTCGGCTACGACCGAGATGGGCTCTTCCACCGGCATAGGAAGTTGCTGAAGTACCACCCTTTCGCTGCTTACCCGGCATAATCCCCGAAGCGTCTTCACGTAGTCGTCCCTGCCGATTGCAGGCAGGTTCGGATCGACCTACGAAGAACGACTCTTCGCAGCCTTCTGGGCTTTTATTATTAGCTCCATAAAGTGCCAAGTCTCCTCCAAAGTGGGTCGGACTGCATACGCACGAAGGTGAGAATGATATATGCTGCAATGAAGAAAAGAAGCTGGCTGACGGGCCGGAATAAAGAAATAGAACATACTTGATGGCCCCGTATAAAAAGGGAAAAGAGGCCAATAAAATAGCGACGACACCTTGTCTCTTGAAGCTGCCTCGCGAATAAGCCAACACAAGTCTCCTATCTTCTCACTCTGATCGGCCAACAACGCCAAGTCTGTGTGGCCGCGAGAAGACAAGTGGTAATACAAGATCAGATGGTCCAGTCCCCATCCGTCAGCATACTTGAATGAAATATGAAGGGGCCGATCCAGAATAGCTTCACTTGGGCCACCCACTGAGAGCCCGTGGGAGCGAAGAAGTGCAAACAGCCAAGGGCTGTTTTCATACAAAGCATCCCGCCTATCTTCCCTGCAGATGAAAGTCCAATAAGGATGCAATCTATTAACCTCGGGACGCCAGTCGGCTACGACCGAGATGGGCTCTTCCACCAGCATAGGAAGTTGCTGAAGTACCACCCTTTCGCTGCTTACCCGGCATAATCCCCGAAGCGTCTTCACGTAGTCGTCCCTGCCGATTGCAAGCAGGTTCGGATCGACCTTCGAAGAATGACTCTTCGCAGCCTTCTGGGCTTTTATTATTAGCTCTCTAAAGTGCCAAGTCTCCTCCAAAGTGGGTCGGACTGCATACGCACGAAGGTGAGAATGATATATGGTGCAATGAAGAAAAGAAGCTGGCTGACGGGCCGGAATAAAGAAATAGAACATACTTGATGGCCCCGTATAAAAAAGGGAAAAGAGGCCAATAAAATAGCGACGACACCTTGTCTCTTGAAGCTGCCTCGCGAATAAGCCAACACAAGTCACCTATCTTCTCACTCTGATCGGCCAACAACGCCAAGTCTGTGTGGCCGCGAGAAGACAAGTGGTAATACAAGCTCAGATGGTCCAGTCCCCATCCGTCAGCATACATGAATGAAATATGAAGTGGCCGATCCAGAATAGCTTCGCTTGGGCCACCCACTGAGAGCCCGTGGGAGCGAAGAAGTGCAAACAGCCAAGGGGTGTTTTCATACAAAGCATCCCGGCTATCTTCCCTGCAGATGAAAGTCCAATAAGGATGCAATCTATCAACCTCGGGACGCCAGTCGGCTACGACCGAGATGGGCTCTTCCACCGGCATAGGAAGTTGCTGAAGTACCACCCTTTCGCTGCTTACCCGGCATAATCCTCGAAGCGTCTTCACGTAGTCGTCCCTGTCGATTGCAGGCAGGTTCGGATCGACCTTTGACGAACGACTCTTCGCAGCCTTCTGGGCTTCCAGATAAGCCATAACCTCTGCGTTGGTCCAAGACTTCAGCTTCTTCAAGTAAGAAGGTTCGATGTCAAGGGCTAGCTCCGGCTGGGAGTCCAAAAATCTGTGCTCCGCAACAGCCCAGCATTCTCGGCGGGAGCTCCTGTAGAATCCCGTCCGCGCGTTCCACCACTTGATATATTCGTGGGTGACGCGGGGGAAACGAGCAGGGGTTGGCACCCTGAATGAAACACACTCGCGGCGGTGGAAGTAGTCCCACCATATACGGGCACCGTTGTTGGATACTTGCCCAGCTCTATGCCTGTTTGGCAATGCAAATTGTGAAGAGGAAAAAGGAATGTGCTGATCGTAGCCAAAATTCTGGTTCAAGCGGAACGAATAATATGGCTCCAGCCACAGAATGCCACTCTTCTAGAATACAAGGACGCTCGGTCTAATAGCCAGCGCCCAGTCAACCAATTCCAACTCCATAATGGGCCTTGTGCACTTGGCCCCAGAAATCGGATGGATATATTCTTCTATCTCAAAAAGCTTGCACTTCATTGTCCTGTTCACCAACAGGCTTGAATGAGCAGCCAAGCTCCAGAAGTGAAGAACCCCGGGAGAATCCATGGGAATCCGGGCCAGCTTGCCCTGAATGGCGTAAAGCTGTTCCGCTACAGACGCTGGTTCAGCACTCGCGAACTCTATCATCCGCGGAATAAGATGAGTTGACTACAACGCTCGAGGAGCAGCCTCTGGGAACAGGGTGCAGACCCAAGCATTGAAGAAATGTAATAGACCAACCATATATAGATTCTCGGGGAGACGCGTCTTGTGCAGATCTCCTAGCATCTTTAAGATGAGACACAGAGCCACCGGGCAAAGGGACAGCTTCGTGCCCCAAGCCATGAGACAAGTGGGATAGATGGCTTCCGCTCTGATCACGCTCTCGTCACCTTGCTGGAGAGCAAAAGAACAAATCCAATAGGTCAAATATACAGCACAGTGGGTGACTGCGTCAACACCGGTGGGGTTCGGGTCCTCCCTTTGCTCTCCCCTCGAAGATGATGATGCGGTGGCCTGTCGCCGGACCCTCTTCTTCCTCTTCTGAGCCATCGGTGCTACTGCAAGGAAGTCCTCATACTTCTTCTTCCCGCCGAAGAAATGTTGAAGCCAGGTGCCCATCCGCACTCGCCACTTCTCACCGGGCTTTCGGGCCTCGTCATACGACGAGTGGCAACGTGTGCGATACACTCTCATCAGATAACGATGGGCATAACCTGCCATGTACTGACCTTCTCCGTCGGTCTAATCCTTTAGCGAGTCTGGCCAGCAAACTTCCTCGTACGGCTCTCCCTCGATGAGTAGACCGCTGAACTGTGAGAGGCTCCAAAAATCTAAAGAAGTTTCTCTTTCTGAAGTATAAAAAGTGTTGTACTCAGGGCAGAATACTTCGATCATGCCACAGCATAGGCCTCGGGAGATGGGGTAACGGTACCTTGAGGCGTACACACTGTGATATATGCCAGCCCTGGTCAGGATGGGAGCGTAGTGCTGCAGCACATAATCTGTGAACTCCACTGCTCCAGGCCTGAATGCATGGGCGTCGGTGGCCCTCAGTTCAGCAAACCACCCCACAGATATCTGATGCTTAAAGCGTACCGCTAGGCAGTCCAACAGAAAGGATTCTTCTCTATACCCCCATTTCAACGGGCCAAGAAACAAGCCAAAGATCGGCTTTTCCCGGTCTACCCGGCCTGCGGAGTCAGTCCATCGAGCAGGCACAAATTCAGGGGCTCTAGTCAGCAGCCCGTCTTCTGGAGCCAGATCTTATAGTCCAAGCATGGCGCTCCATTTCTTGACTTCTCCGAGAAGATAAATAGGACTTCCCCGCCCCACACAGTCTGTCAAACTATCCCTCTCCACTAGCAAGGCTTGCTCGACTTTGCAGACAAGGAACATATCTTTCTTACCCTGAAGATTGAAGCGCCTAAGGAAGGACATCAGATGCTTGTCCTTGGGGTAGTCCCTCCTGATAGCACCTTCCCGGTCATATTGAAAAGAATCGCCCCCGAGGATGAGGAGGCAGCTAGTATCTACCGTGTCGGTCTCCGAGTCTGAAGATTCTGCGACCACGGCAAGTTGATCGTGCCCCCGATCCAGGGAATGAACATTCTCCCATGTCACCACGGCACGGGGAGCAGAAGAAGAAGAACCAGATGTCATTGTTATCTGTAAGAAGGCACATCAAAGAATAAACAAGGTCAGAAAATAGTTGATCAAGATAAATTTCTGACAAAATTTCGGCAGAGTCTCCCCAACACGGGAGATTGCCAAAGAAAAGTGGGAACACGTCCACCAAGGGAACGATCCCTAAAAGCTACCATCGGCATTACACCGAGGCCAAACGGGACACTCCGGGGATTAGCTCCCAGGGCAAGCCCTACTAGAAGCCTCCCAGGGCCCAAAGGATGGGTTTAAAACCCGAATAACCAACACTCCACTCACTCGCTAAAGAAGACGCTCCTACGCCCTCAGCTCACTCGGTGCCGTGGGAGGAGAAGAAAGGGAGGAGAGAGAAAGAAAATTTGCAAATGAACAGTGGTGAAGAAAAATTGAAGGGCGAAAGCCTTATTAAGGGGGGGGTTTCCTTTGTTAATCTGGCACGCTATTTAGCACGCCGAATTAACGCCCTCCCAAGACAAAAGGCTCGCCATTTAAAGGCGCGCCAGATTAGCCTCTTCCAAGAACACAAGGCGCGCCAGATTAAGACTCCAATGCCCAGGGCCACGCCGGATTAACTTCAAATTCCCAGGGGCGTGCCGGATTAAACCCCGCGCCGGGTTAACATGCAAACCGCGTCGGATTAGCATCCGCGCCAGATTAAGGGCCGTTCCGACCTTCCGTCAATCGAAGAGGAGATCACTACGGGCGAAGCTCATCCGTCGGTCTTGCTACACTCGTGCCTTGCTCGTAACGCCCATGGCTGGGGGGGCATTTGTTGGCACTCAAAATATGATTAACGGCGATCAAGCCTCAAAGATGAATGACACGGCCCAACGAAGCCCGGAGGCCGATGAATATCAACATATTCAAGCCCTCTCAAGCTGCCAGAGCCTCAGGTCACCCTGTATGAACACCGCGGACTTCACCTTAGGAGAATCGAGATGAATTCACTACCAACCGACAGTGCGACCAAGCCTGCCCAAGGAATCGGTATCGACTCCGTCATGCCGCATACACTACACCCACTGTCTGACAAAGGATAACGGTCTAGCCGGTGGCCCGCCACCCCATGAAAGACTCTCCTGAGATGAAAGAATGTCCTTGGCTCTTCAGAATGGAGGACTGAGGGCTCTATCGGTGGAAGATCCCGATTACCCGACACGGGTACTGTTGTGCCCCTGTGATTTTGATGTCAGCAAGCACTATGAGTATAAATGTTATTGATGTCACTATGAATTCAAATTTTTTTGATATCTGCAAGTACCATGAGCATGATTGATATATACTATGAGCATGATTGATTGCTTGATTTGAGAGTGGGCACTTTCATCTCATTGCATTGTCTGTCTCTGCATTGGTGCAGCTCTAGGTCCTGCATGACAAGTGTAGTCTGCATCGGTGCAGGGTTAATAGGCTGCACTGTTAGTTCTCCTGCATTGGTGCATCCATTAGTCGCTTTAATTCAAAGTCGATGCGTGTGCATTATGCATATGAAGTCTGTGCATGGTAAACTGTCTAGGCTTGTGCATTCCATAGGATCACGTATGCAGCCTGTGCAGAGTTTGTCCAGACTGCATCAACTCAAGTCTATACACTCTCTAGTGGCTACTCTGTACATCCTCCGGTGGTTCACTCGATCAAGTAAGCATAGCCATTGCTCTTCATGCATATGTATAGTCTATACATTGATGAGTTTCGCACATATACAAAGTCTGCACATTCCTTGCTATTATGTCCATGTTGTAGTTCAGCAAGTCTATACATTGCGTGAACATTGCATCTGTCAAGTCGGAACATCACAAAGTATGTACAGCCCGTGCTCTTCATGAATGCACATAGTCAGTACATTCGGTTGTTTCATGCAGAGTTTGCACATTCGTTGCTGTCTTGTTCATGCATCATTCCAGCAAGTCTGTACACACTTAAGTGGCAATATGTGCATCGTCTGTACATTGCATACTCTCTTTATATGCATCTGCACACCTTTCAAGACAAAGTTTGTACATTCCCCACCATGTATTCAAGTCTATATGTTCTGCTGCATACATAGGGCAGTGTCATGTATACACATAATTTGTACATTGTGCTCTCATGCTTTAACACTAGGCATAGCAAAGTCCGTACATGGCTCCGCGCATTATATACAAAGTCTATACACTCCTTACCATGCATTCAAAGTCTATACATCCCTTTGCTGGTACGAGTGGTTAAGTTGATGCATCATCAACTTCAGCAAGTATGTACATTGGTGTCGCATGCACACCAAGTCCATACACTCCCTGATGGCATGCTTGTGCATTCATTATCAATGTGCATACTTTACTTTATGCATACTGCATTACATGCATTCAAAGCCTGTAGACTCTTAAAAGGCATGTCTGTGTACTCAATCTCGATGTTCATACCTTCCTATATGCTGCATCATGTCTGTACACGTTTGGTTCAAAACTCAAACTTACTCGATGCATTATCTTCTGCTCTTTCAGACTGCTCATTGACTGCTACTCGAGGAGCTTAAGGAGGGCACGTGATCCGAGGATAAGGGGAGTACCAGGATCATAACACGTGTAATGCAGCAGGCTGAAATGCTGCCACGTGGTAGAATCAATTGGGCAGGAATCGTGGAGGACACACGCCCAACACTCTGTTGCTGCTATAAAAATAAGACTTCTCCATCTGGAGAAGAAAATGGTGAGCAGAGTGATCGAAGTAGGGGAGCCCATCTGAAAAAGCAGAAGCTGAGAGAGAGAGAGCCTGCACGATCCAGAAGAAGAGAAAGAGAAAGAAAAAGAGAAAGAGAGATCAGCGGAAGAAGAAAAATTAGAGTGAAAGGAGAGATAGAGAGTTCGTGAAGAAGAAAAAGGAGAGTGAAAGGAGAGATAGATATTTCGTGAAGAAGAAGATAGAAGACTTCATTGAAGATCTGTTATCTGTTGGCTCTTGGATCCAGACCAACTTGCTCCTGTGGGAGTCACGTTTATGTTGCTATCTTTTACAGCCTTCAGTCGCTGTGTTTTATCATTTCTTGTTTTCTTTTACACTCTTTACTTCAAGCTGTTAGTCAGCAGAGCAAGCTGTGATGCTCAGCAGGCAAGGTGGTTACCTTGGACAGCAAGCTGTGATGCTCAGCGGATGGCAAGCTGTGAGGCCCAGCTGATGTAGGCAAGCTGTGTTGCCCAGCCGTTCAAGCTGTGAGTCAGGAGGAATCCACACTCGAGTTAAGTGTGGGGTGGACGTAGGTCTGCGGACTGAACCACCTAAAAACTCTCTGTGCACTGTGGTTGAATGTTCTTTTCTGCTTCCGCTAGATGAACGCTTAGGCCGATCTGCTCCTTCTGTTTAGTAGAGATTTGATTGCATGTTTTGTGTTTGATTAAACACATCACTATATTTCAGTTTCGGTCTTTCAGCTTTTGGTAGAACTGAATCTGTTTTTAACTTCTCATCTCTGAGTGTTCTAAGTTTTCAAGTGGGGCAATATTTTTGAATGGGAGATTCATTCACCCCCCTCTGAATATATCGCCCCAGTCCCAACAATTGGTATCAGAGCTTGTCTCTGTGCATTCAGATCCAATGATCTGCAGAGGATCCTGCTACTTTTGGTGCATTATTACCTCTATTATCTTGCGTTCCTTGCTCTACTACTCTGTGCATTCGGTTCGAGCTTGCCTGTTGATCTGCATCCATGGATTATCCTACTGTCTACGATGGGTCTAACTTCAGTAACTGGATGGGCGGCCTCTGGGTACACCTGAATTCCATTGATCCTAGTCTGTGGACTCTTGTATCAAGAGGCCCACATGAGTTACCTCACAATCAGACCAAGTGGTCAAGTGAGGACAGATCAAAGAACCGTGATAACATCACAGTTCTTATAATTTTGAGGGGAGCGGTCAATACTGATAAATTCCCTTTTTTTATAGGTGTGTCTCTGGGAAGGAGATCCTGGATAAATTAAAGACTGCCTACGGCAGAGATGATGATCAATGCATGATGGCTCAAGGGAGTGAACAAAGTAGCAATCAAGATGAAGAACATGACGATGATCAGGTAAAATTATTTGAAGATTATTCCTTGGATGATTGGATTGCTGCATACAATGAATTGCTAGAGTCTTATGATTGTTTAAGAAAACAATATAAGAAGATGAAAAAGAAAACTTGTCAAAATGATTCTAATTCATCATGTGAAAAGTGATTGAAGATTAATGAATTATATGATGAATGTCTATCTGAGTCTCACTTGAATATGAAACAAATGTGCCTGTTGAAAAAGGAAAACCAAGAAGGTATCAATAAAATCTCCGAATTAGAAAGTCAGCTGAAACTGAAAACTAATGAACATTTGATAAACCTGGAAGAGCTGGAAAGGATTAAGTATGATCTGAAGAAATTGAAAGATGAGAATGTAGAAATTTAGAGGAAGAATGAAAATCTTGAAGCTAAAATAAAGAACGTCAACAAGGAAGGTGTGCATGATTCCTCTCTTAAAACAAGCTGCAGTAAGTGCGAGGTTTTAAAAGAACGCAATGAAGATCTTTATAGTGAGAATGAATGGCTGAATAAATAAATTTCCTTGTTTAAAGAGGATCACAAAAATCTACTTGCTGAGAAAATTAAAGTGGAAGAAAGAGAAGAGGAACTAATTGAAAAGCTGGAGCTGATGTCTGGAAGAGAAAATTGTAATGAAGAAGTCAAAAAGTTGACTGAAGAAAACAAAGAACTGAGAGAACAAAACAAGAAGCTCATGGTCTTAAATACAGTTATTTCACAGAGGCTTCTGATTGTCGAAAAGGAAAGATCTGTTAGTAAGGAAGTTCAAGCAAAAAAATTTGAGGAGGAAAATACTGAACTAAGAGCTGAAGTTGAAAATTTTAAGTGGGTAAACACTGGCTTATCTGAAAAACTTTTCGCAATGAAAAAGGAAAAAAATGTCTGTGATGAAGAGTTAGAAAAGTTGAGAAACTTGGAACAAGAAATTGAGAAGTATAAAAATATAAACAAAGTTCTAAGTGAATGCGTCAATTGCAGTGAGCAGGAGATAGCTAGTTATGAACTTCATATTGCTTCTCTGGAAACAAAAATTCAGGATCTAGAAAAATCAACGTCCAAGTCTATTGAGAACAAGAGGAAAATGAAAGCTGGCATGAAAGGTGAGGATGATAGCTCAAGAAAGGGGATAAGTAGTAGTTCTAATGTTAAGGAAATGATTAGAAACCAGCTATACATCACTTTTGTGCAAAGCTCTGATGTAGCTAGTGCCTCATGTCAATCCCCAAAACAAAACAAAAACATGAAAACACCTTCATCATCTGCATTTCAATTCAAAGCACAGAAAAATGAAAAACAAACAAAAATTATAAAGAATAGACAGAAATTGAAAAAGAAGGGTCAAATAAAGAAGGAAAAGAATATTGTTCATGTCCCAAGATCTGCTAGCTCGGTTGAATTTGATGGGTCAATGCACACTGCTCATGCCCATTTTGCTCATTCATATGTATCAAGTCAATCTATTAGTAATCATGCATCTAAGAAATCACAGGCATCATGTCACTACTGTGGTAGGGATGGTCATTATATGGATGACTGCAGTATAATGAAAAATGATGATATGATGCATGATAAATCTTTTACAAATCATCATCATGACCCCAAAAGGAATACGTCTGCCTCAAACCAACACGTCATTTGTTATAATTGTAACAAACAAAGTCATAAAGCTGTTGAGTGCTGGTTTGGGTCTTCAGAGGGTTACAATGACTCAAGAGGCAAGCACCTAAGGTGCTGCGAGTGTAGGAAGTATGGCCACACAGTCAAGGACTGTTGGCATGCCCAAAGAGGCTATGGCAATAATGAATTCTTCAAATTTTCTGCCAAAAGACTTGCAAGTCTCTCGTGCTTTAACTGTGGCAAGCCAGGTCACAAGTATATTGAATGTTGGTCATCAGGTAATAAGAAACAAACTGTTCATGCATACAACAGAACTGTTCATGCTTATGCACATAGGTCTCATGCTGCTGTTGATATGCATCATAGGACCAAAAATTCTGATGCTTCATGTAGATATTGTGGCAAATTGGGTCACTTCATGAACAATTGTTATCAGATGGATTTTGATGATAGCACTGCTAAGCGACTGTTCAGAACACCTGCTAGGGCTAGTACAGGACCCAAGGCTACTTGGGTTCCTACTGGATCAAATTGATCTTATCTTGCAGGCGTGCCTTGGAAGTTGATGAATAAAGGGGTTAATAATCCAAGGCACTCAAGAATAAAACCCTAGGAGTGCACTATTCAAGTCAGTTCTGAAAATTTGTTCTAAATTCTGTCATCAGAAATCGTTTGCTTGAGATGTTTGCATATCACATTAATCTATCTGTGCTGAATTGAAATCATCTGAAAATTTGAATTGCACATAATGTCTATGGTAATCTCTTTTTGATTGAAGTGCGTGTCTATTTCATGAGCTTTCATCATAAGACCATGTGCTATACTTTCACTGTATATCATACACTTAGTCAGGGGGAGTTTGTCTGGTTAAGTCTGATGTTATCGATGCTCATGATTAACTTCACTGCATCTAGACAGGGGGAGATCTGTCAAATTCATTTGTTCCTCACTTCCTGAATCCCTCCTGTTTAGTTATTTGAATCGCTCTACTACTCTCCAGTGGATAACCTGAATTTTCTGCTATTCTCCTCTAGACAAGCTGATCTGTCTGAATTCCAGACTCAGCTACTGAATTTTATCCAGCACAACTTTGATACTCTTCCCTTGCTATTTGTTGCACTGCCAGCTTACCATCATCCCTCACATTCTCCTTAGCTGGTGTGACTGATCAATTTTTGCTCTAGCGATAATAAGTTGTTCAGCTACTTTGATTGAACTGATCTAAGAAATTCAAGTTGTGTACCACGTTATTAGTCTGAAAAAGGTAAAAGAAATTCCTATCATACAGGCTTAAGAATGACCATTGATTCAGATTGATATAAGTTTAATGTATTCTCAGATTTGCTCTTGAATGATTTGAAAATATCTGAATGTTAAGTTTTAATAAACTTTAACCATATGTGTCATGAAAAACTGGGTCTCACTCATCTGAAGTCTGAAATTTTGTCTTCAAGGCTTCTTTGGTAGAGATACATAGTGATAGCATTGCTTCTAAACATTAACTTGAAAAATGTTGACTAAAAGAAAATTGTATTCGGAGTAATGACTTGGTAACTGAGAAACTGGGTTCTCTATCAATGAAGTAGAGTAAACCTATGTCATGAAGTTCCATAGTTATATCTGGTAAAAAATGTATTGAAAATCTGACAGAGCAATGACATATTTGTGTTAAGTAACTGGGGAGTCTGGCCTCTGATCAAGGTGTCTCCTCATGTAAAAAGCCACTCCTATTGCTAACTCTGTTCTCAAAATTGAGAGGCAATGATAGTCATCACACTGAGTAACTGGGTCACTTCACCTAAGACGTGTTGTGCCTCATGTAAAAAGGTGTTGATCAACTAAATTGCTCAGGGTATATTGTGTTGATTGAAAGAAAATTTCCTGCAAAAGCTGTCAACTCACATGTTTCTAAGTGTGTTTATTATTGATACGATTCTATGTATCTCTCAAAGTGGTCATTGAGTTCATTTGAGTAAGATGGAAGGTGGTTGTTCTTGAGTATTGCTTGATTAATTGGTTCACCCTTATTAAAACCTGCCTTCAGATATGAGTATTGAATTTAATTGACAAATTTGGTATACATCATGATTAAATCAATTGGGTCATGTCGGTCTATTCATAACCCCCTATGATAGGAGAGTTGATGTGACACCACCTTGGGGTGATAATCACATGATCAAATGACCCTTGGACCTAGCAAGCAACCAACGCATGAACCGGTGACTTTACTCGGGCGGACTCACCCGCTAAGCGCACTCTTGTGCCCGTAGGCAAACCGGTGATAGTGGTGAGGGTCCGGGACGGGCCCTTGCTACTCAGGGGGTTGGCTAGCTTTGGATTGGACCTCTCAAGGGTCCTAGGATGCCCACTCTCGTAGGCGGCCAGCACACCGAGGGCGTGGGTGTTAATGGATCTCTCGCAACTCACCTGCGGTAGTCACTCAATCATAAGCAAATTTGGGTTCGGGCGCTCCACTTACCACCGACGGCACTAAGATGCGATACTAATTAAGCAAAGGAATTTAAGCAAAGAGGAGTGTGCAGTGGCTCACCTGATCGGTGTGAAGACACCGATCCCGGCCGGAGACGAGGGCGAGCGAGGAAGCGTGGGCTTACCCGCACGCCGCGCCGGAGAAGCTTCAACCTGAAATTTTAAATGACATGCACTACACCCCATGCAAGGGGGGGATCTTGGGGAAGGGAAACCAAAGAATACATCCAATTACTACCTCCACACAGGGAGGGGCCTTCATCCGGCCAAGCGGGGAGGGGAGAAAGTGATGAAAACATAAGAGAAGAAGCCGATAGCGATTCTGCCCGCTCTCTGCGATAGGGGACAGACAGCCAGAGTTGAGGACGCAGATCTTGATCTAGAATTTTCTGATGACGGGACCAGTGGGAAACTCTTCGTATCTGGAACGGAAATGCCCCAGAATTTTGTTGATTTCTTCTGGTGTCGAGGCTGGTCCGGGCAGAGGCTCGAACAGGGTGGCAGCTTCTCGGACTGACAGCCTCAGGTTTCCAATAGCAGGAAGAAGAGGATGCCCCGACCGCTCCCGAACTCAGAATCATGTGCCGTAGAAGCCGTTGGAACCGTGGACAAGCCCTCTTCGCAGAAGAACTGGCGGGAAAGCCAAACGATGCCGGAGAAGACCAGTTGACTCTGAACAGTGGTGATAGATCGGTGCACTGTGGGGAAGCAGAACTGTGTACCTGGGGAAGAAAATTGGTAACTCTTGAACACAGACGCCGATCGGAGTTTCGTTTCTTGATTATGAAAGTAGACAGGACGAGGAAGAACTTTACAGAAGAACTCTTGGCCTGATTCTTCCGAGGTTTGTCGTGGTGAAGCTTCTACTCCGGATCAGGTACTCCGCAGGGGCAGCTTTGCGTAGTTGTGGGAGAACGGACCTCCCGGGCGGCACGGACCTCGGATGGGGATGAGACCACCGCCGTTACGAAGAAGACAAGAAGATGCTTCCGTGGATAGCTCTTGGGTCTTCAAACTCGTCCAGAGGAAGCCGTGATTTCTGCTGCAAGATGGTGATCCTATGAAGGTTCACAGCTGCTAGCAGGTTCGCAGGTGTAGATCCCGAATGGCCACGAACGGAGATGAAGAAGGAGGAAATGGTGAAGGGGACTTGATGACTGGTGGGTGGGGAGTGTGAGGGAGGTGTTGGGGGAGGTTAGAGGTGATGTGGATGGGCTGGGAAGAAGGAGGGCGCGGGGGGGCTGCTGGTTCTAGCAATGGGGAATGAGGAGGGAAGGGAAGTGAATGATGGTTGATACCCTAGGTGGAATGGAGATGGAGGAGGTAAGAGAGAGGGGGAGGGCGACCCTAAACAAAGGAGGAGAGGGTTTTGGGCGACCTAGGTTGTGGAGGGAGGGGTATTTTGAATTTCAAATGGTCTAGGAGGTGAAGGGTTGCTTGGGGGAGAGGGAAGGGTGCATGGGAAATAGATGGGGTGGTTGGAGGGTGGGGTGGGGATTGGGGGTCTCTCATTGGGACTAGGGGGGAAGTAATGATAGCTTGGGGAAGTGGAGGGGCTTTAATGGGGTAGGTGGGAGGGTGATGTGGTTGGGAAGGGAGGAGAGAGAGAAGGGGGCGAATTCCCCTTGGAGGGAAGGAGGGAGAGAGAGAGAAGAGGGAGGGGGGGGAAGGAGAGGGCTTCTCACCACTCTATGTGGACACTAGAAAACTCAAATTTCATTGATTGATTGACTTCAACTAAAGATGGTGATATAAGGTGAAGACCCTCGTATGTTGTTTCTTCTTCAACTTAGACTTGGGTTTCCTCCAAGGTGGAGAGTGGGTTTTGAGTGTTCACCACTATGGGGTGGGGTATGGGTTCTTCTTCCAAGGAGGTGAGAGGGGCTTTTGAGGGTGTGGTGATGATTGGGGCATAGTGTATCTGGGGTGGTAGGTAGTGGGAAACTTGGGTTAGGATAGGTAAGGGTAGTAGTGGAGGCTTCGGTGGGAGTTGGATTGGGGTAGGGAGAGGAAGATGGGTGGGTTGAAGGGGTTTGGGTTGATTGGTTTTGGGAGGAGTGTCCCCTTTTGGGGGTGATGGAGAGGTAGTGGTGGGGGTTACCACGGGCCTAGGTGGAGAGTTGGCCATGGGGCCCAATTGGGTATGGGGACCTATGGTTGTGGTGTGGACTTGGAGGTGGGGTGTAAATGTAGTGGTTGGGGTAGGAGAGATGGGAAGTGGTGGGGAATGGGTGATTGGGGTCTTGGATTGACGAGATGATGGAGTTGAAGTGCTCCTTGGACTTTGGTGATTTGAGTAGGGGGGAGAGGGTTGGAGGGTGTAGGTTTTTCTAAGCTCGGTATTCATCTTATCCCAAGTGCTAATTGGGGCCTCCCTACGGATCTTTCTCAAACCTTCCACAACTAACCAATGAGTTTTAGCTTGTTTGGAGAGGTGTGCCTTGGCTAGCCTCATTCTTCTTCCTTCGTTCAAGGGGCAACTTTTAAAGAATTGGTCCATGGAAATCTCCCAATCTAGGTAAAGGCTTGGGCTGTTGGATCCATCAAAGGCGGGGGTTTTGATTTTCAAGTGTTCTAAAAATATGGTTTCTAGATTTCCCCAAAGGTCACTCTCATTCACTCTTAGTGCTCGGCTATTTCCTTCAAGTCGGTCGAGTCGAGACATGATATCTTCAAGCCGATTAAGGACATTAGGTAGGGCTTCTATGATCGAGGTGTTGCTACCCACTTTGTTGGCAATGGAACTTTTATGAGGATTTGGGCTTCTTGGGAAAGTTGATGGGGATGGATATGACGGGTATGAAGTGGCCATTCTAGTGGACATGGGAGATGCAACCGAGGACTCTAAATGCATAAACATGCCCTAGGACCAACTTGTGGAGAGACAAGTTGTGAACTTGCTCTGATACCAAATTGATGTGACACGACCCCTTGGACCTGAATTTGCAGGCAACCGGGATGAACATCGATATCTTCACAAGCGGGTTCACCCGCGATGCGCGCACCCGGGCCCGTAGGCGGACCGGCGGTGATGGTGAGGGTCCGAGGATGGACCTTGGGGTTCCAAGGATATGGCTGGCTGGGGATGGACCCCAATGGGATAGGGATGCCCAACTTCAAGGGCGGCCGGCACGCCGAGGGCGTGGGATGTAGTGTCTCCCTCACAACTCACCTGCGGTGGCACTCGAATTGATGGAAAATTGGAACGAGCTCTCTCTCACTGCCGACGGCGCAACTAGAGATAATACTAAACTAAGCAAAGGTAAGAAACCAACAGAGGAGAGTGGTCCGAAGCTCACCTGATCGGTGTGAAGACACCGATCCCGGTCGGAGACGAGGGCGAGCGGGGGAGTGTGGGTTCCCCGCACACTGCGTCGGTGTAGCTTCCCCTGTTCAAATATTACATACACTACTCCCCACGCAGGGGGGGTTGGACTAGGGAAAGGGAAATTTTAGTTACAAACAAACACTACCTCCACACAGAGAGGGGCATGTTGACACCTTGAAAATGAGCAAGGGCAGAAACATAATTGAAAGGAAGATCAGACGAATAGTGAAAGATCAATGACGGAGTTCGTCAACCATCTACCCGGCTGAAGCCCTTTCCGGGCCAAGCTGATGTCCAATGCCATTGTCAGTCAGACGACGGCACTGATGAAATAGCAGTCACCTGGCTGAAGTCTTTTCAGGCTAAAGCTGATGTCCGGTCTTGTCACCGTTCAGGTGACGATACCGATGAGATGATGTCCGACTTTGTCGTCATTCAGATGGCAATGCCGATGAAACCCCAGTCTACCGACTGATGAAAATCTATGAATGATCTCAATAGAAGCTGTGTCACCAGTGGAGGGCATTCTCGGGTTCTGATACATTTGAAGGACCAATAAAGGCCAAAGTCTATGCGAGGTTTTAAAAGCCCTAAATGGGCCTATAAAAGTGGCGTCGGGATCCCCTTGTCGAAGCCCAGAGGCGGCGCCGAGAAGCTTGAGCCCCGCGCGCCGGGAGCTCCGCCTACAGTTGAGGCGCGCCGGGACGAGCCCGCCGAGAGGACACCAACGAGGGATATAAAATCCCCTCATTCGAAAACAAGGAGGAGAGAGTTAGAGCAGATAGCAAAGAAGGACAGAGAGCCTGAACAGATAGCCAAAAAAAAAACAAGGAGAGGAGAGTGGAGCCTGCAATCTGATCTGAGATAGGAAGTGGCGGAGGGGAAAAAGAAGAAAGGATTCTCGAAGCCTGATCGAAGGTGGGCAACGGGGAGGGAGAGGAGTCAATGCTCCGCCCTCCCCTCCCCATTTTCTGTAGTTCATTATTTTAATGTTCGATTGCTTCTGTCTCTTCCCCCTTTTGATGTATGCTGTGATATCACAGCCGATTTTACTCTGTTAGGGCAAGGCATAGTCTGCCTATACCTTCTTTTATGTATTGCCCCTGATGCGCGAGTGTAATCGTGATGTTTGAATGAATGGAAACTACAGGCTCCCGTTGAGACCTACTGTCTATTTCTCCGAAACCCCATTGCTATCTCCTCATGTTTTCTGTTTCTTCTTAAGACTCAACAGCATGCTATCCCCCTCCCCAGGTCGATCGATCGTCTGTTTATTCGCCCGTTTCCCAAGCGCTCTTCATGCTTGTTTCCGAGCCAGGGACAGACTATCCCTTGGCCTCTGAAGCAAAGCATAGATACATGGCAACCGCCTCTCCGTCTTAGATGTCGCATTCATGCTCATCGGCTTTGCCGAAGTCATCCCCGGGGCCAGAGACAGTCATCTCTTGGCCCCCAGATGATGGAGAGTATACTGAAATCATCCTCACGGATCATTAGGAACGCTGGTGATAGAGATACCCTAAACCGTGTTTCCCCCAAATCGCTCTCCGCCTCCGGCCTTCCCTTTGAAATCCAAGCCAAAGTCAGTTGTAATCTGATGAATTGAGCTCTTTGATTTCCTAAGGCCCATCTATCTTGGCCTGAATCACCAGGAAAACCCCTGAATCCTCAACAGATTCAAGAACAGAGTACCGTAAACCTCTGTTCTTATCCCGACACCCTCACACCTCTCGGCCCCGCATACAGTAAACCAGATGAATAGCACTCGACGCTATCCTTCAGGCGCCGAGAACTGTCTTGGCCTTCTGGCCTCCGCGCCGGGAACCCTTGCACCTTGGCCGCGCCGTGAAGCCCCCCTTGGCTGCTTTGCATTGCGCCGGGAAGCCCATCCGATGGCCTTCTCCGCTGCGCGCCGGGAACCCCCCTTTTTAACAATTGCCCTTCGCGCCGGGAACCCTTGCACCTTGGCCGCGCCGAGAAGCCCCCTTGGCTGCTTTGCATCGCGCCGGGAAGCCCATCCGATGGCTTTCTCCCCTGCCTGCCGGGAACCCCCCTTTTTAACAATTGCCCTTCCCGCCGACAACCTCTTCTGGCCATTTGGCCCTTGCGCCGAGAGCTTACTTCCTGGCCCTTTCCCCGTCACGCCGGGAACCTTCCATGCTGAACCCGCCGACAACCTCCCTTGGCCATTTGGCCCTTGCGCCGAGAGCATATCTCCCGGGCGCGTCGAGAACCCTCTTCTGTTCCTTGCCTTGGTGCCGGGAACCTCCAGGCCAGTCCGAGGTGCGCCGAGAGCCTACTCCACCACCCATCAAGCCTCCGGCACCTCTATCAAACCCACTTAGGGATGTTCATGAGTCACCAGAACTAACCCGAGGATAAAATTAAAGGGAGTCAGACTCCCTTATGTTCCGCTGATCTGTACCGGGTTTATGAGCAACCCCTTTAGCTGAGGTGAGTTCTGCCACTGCATGAGTGTCACCGGCTCCTATAAGGGAAGAGTCAAACATTGCCTTAGAGCATACATGTACAGTGTGGGGGGTTTGCTCCCTCCTTTTCTCGGCTTTCATCCCGGCACTCCGTGGGTGATAGCCTATTCTCCCCTGGGCATAACCCAGATTATGGGGAGGTGCTGCCGAAATGTCGATCGATGTTTTAACCCCGATAAGTCCCGGGAGGTGCACATCATACGCCCCTCGTCCGGCTCAATCTTCCGGGGAATATGAATGCTGCGAGTCCCTTGGCTGGATGAGAAATATGAAAGGGGACATCTCCCCGATGATGGTCTGGATCCCGTCCCGCCATTGCGTGAATGGTGTCCTATTCCTACCCGGCACGACCCACATAAGAGATGGTCATGTCGGTGTAGTAATCTACTGTGCACTAAATTGTCTGCCCAGAATAACAATATCTTCAATATCACGCACTGTTATTTTTCTTTTATTACCTTCCCGAGTGGCCTCCTATTTTGGCGTTTAATCAAGGGTTGTCCTTCTAGGAAGGGCGTAATTAACGTCATAGCCTTTATGGTATGACGGACTTTTGGTCCCGACTCGGACTTCACAATCGACTGACCAAGTCAAGTCGAGCGCACAATGAAATCGTCACACATGTGACTGGCACGCCTAACAAATAAAATAAAAATAAATAAAATAAATAATTAATAAAAAGATAAAGAGAAAAAAAATCTCGCGTCCACAAGTCTGGCACGCTCGGTGGGACCAAGTCTCCCTTCATCTCTACCCCAAAATAGGAGGCCCAGTGGGCCCCCCCTCAAATTTCAGATTTTGTGTGCTTTCTCTATTTTCAGGAAGCTACGATGACGGCTGGAATCATGTCTGTACACTTTGATCAACAAGCGGTCGATGTGCATGTTCGAGAAGGCTACCTGGCGGTACCTCTTTCGTTCGGATCGATGCCGCCTGCTGTCGGGATGCCCAACTGCCTGGGCCTCATCTTCACTGACTTGCTCGAGATTGACAACCAGGAGCAAAAGACTGTTGTCGAGACATTGCCGCAAGCTACCAGCCCCAAAATGAGCCAAGCGATGCAAGATACTCCTGAGGTCGTGGCCTGCTTCGTCCATCACGAGGCGAAAAGGGGCGCACCCTCTGCTGCTGGATGAAGGAAGAGATCCGACAGGAGAGCCCGACCCAGTGCTGCGGGTCGTCGGATATCCAACTCAGGAAAGACAATGCTGATTGGAGATGTCCGGGTAAACCTTAGTGGTCACCCAAGGGCGGTCAAGCCAGACACAATCGTCCCGATGGTGCCTACTACCAACAGGTTCCGGGTACTTGCTGCCAGGAGGGTCGACACGAAAGAGGAGGATAGAAGGCCACTGGCGCCGAAGCCGCCCAAGTTCAGGCAAATCTGGCGGCCAAAGAAAATCCAGAGCTGGGTCCCAGCTCGAGAGGAAGAAAACATTGTTGATACCACTGTTGCCCGCTTCAGGGCAGGAAGCAGAAGAGAAGAAGGAAAAGACATAAGAAATGATGTTGCTGTTCAGCCCAGGGCTCGGGGTAGGAGAGATGAGGAAGAGAACAAAGGAAGAAATCTGACTACTATTCGCCCCAGGATGAGGGGCAGAAGATATCAGCAGAAGGAAGACCTCACGGTCACCCGCCCCATGGCTGGGGGCAAAAGATGGGAAAGAAAGAATTATGCTGCCAACTGCTGCCAAGATGGGAGTAGAAGGTTCAGGGAGGAAAAGGAAATGAGAATAAGCGAACCAGTCGCTGCTGTCACTCTAAGAAGACCAAGAGCCTGTGCGAGATAGGCCGATATATTCAAATACTGCAGAGCCGAGCACTTGACTGCTCAGGTGGAGAGACTGGCTTATCAGCAGAAGAGCCAGGAAAGGTTGATGCTCCAACCAGAGCCACGAAGGCACAATCAAGAGGAGATGAAACAAGTGGCTCAAGACTACTTTCACTACCTGGGGAACTCCGCCCTCGGGCAGCAAAGATTATCCCGTGCCTTGGGCACCATGGATGAAGAAGAAGAAGAAACCCTTCAAGAAGTGATGCTCGGAGTCTCCTCCTCCGATTCCAATGACTATGAAGAAGGCCACAGAGCCGGATATGGGAAAGAAGACCTGCACAGGGAAGAAGCTAGAGAAAGAATATCGGTCTTTGACCGGCTCAAATACCCCGATCAAATGAGAAGGAAAGTCTACAGACAGAGGGAAAAGATGCAGATCTTTGCCTACAATATGGCCGGGCTTGTCAGAGGGCAGGATATGCTGCCAACACAGCCAGATGAACTACTCAGACTAGCAACCAGACCAGGCCCCGTCACAAGAAGAGGCCAGGCGGTAAAAGATAAGATGAAAACTAATGATAAAGCCTGCAAGATCACCACTATGACAGTTAATGTGGTGACAGCGGAAGATGAAGATAATCCCTTCGTCGATGATGCTGAAGGGACTTCAGAAGATCTACAGATCCCGTCAACCCTGGATCCCATGATCCAGATGATGTTTAGAAGATATCAACAAGAGATCAATGCTCTCAGAAGATAGCTAAATGAGAGGCATGAAGTTACACCGGTCTCCAAGCAAGCCGAGCCTGTGGGGCAGACTGCCAGCTCAACAGAAATGACTATCCCAGCTAATTCTCTCCCGGCTGATAAGGGCAAAACACCGAGCCAACCCGTTCTGCAGCAGACGGTAGCTCAGCCCTATGTATCTCAGACGCAGCCTGCCGCGCCGGCCTTGCGCGCAACTGTGATGACAACTCCTTACGGTCAGCAACAAGCTCACTTCTTCCCGGAAAACATAGATCCAGCCATAGCCCAGAAGCTGATGATTGAAAAGATTGTGGAAATGAAGCTGTCTGAAAAGAATGGTGATGATGCTAGTACCTACGATGTGTACAAGGTACCATATCCTCCCCAGTATGCTGCTAAGAGGCTACCTCCAGGCGTCAGTAAGCCGCCGAAGTTTGAAAAATTTAATGGCCAGGGCTCTCCCAGGGAGCACATAGCTTACTACACCACAATCATGGGTGACTT
This sequence comes from Amorphophallus konjac, assembly GCA_022559845.1. Lineage (NCBI taxonomy): Eukaryota > Viridiplantae > Streptophyta > Magnoliopsida > Alismatales > Araceae > Amorphophallus > Amorphophallus konjac. Next base: position 64,736,697 of record CM040120.1, on the reverse strand, counting down.
GGCAGCTAATGAAGCTTATCTGCTTAAGTTCTTTGGCTCATCCCTCACCGGGATAGCCTTTGAATGGTATTCAAGCCTGCCGGCTGGGTCGGTGACCGATTGGCCTGATATGCAAAGAAAGTTCCGCGACAGATTTCACGTCACGGAAAGAGAAATTACAATAGCAAAACTATATGCAACCAGGCAAAAGCAAGATGAAACAGCACTGGACTACATCAAAAGGTGGAGGAACTTAGCTATGAGATGGAGAAGACCTCCTCATCAAGAAGATATAGTGCAAATATGTAAGCAGAGCCTCAGGAGAGAGGTACTGGAAAAGATGATTGGTGCAGATGTCAGAACATTTGACCGATTGAACAATATAGTGGCGGAGGTCGAGACGTTCCTGTCTAAGCGTCCTACGGCCAATGCTCCAACTGTGCCGAAAGGGAAATCTAATGATCGACGACCATCGCACTCTGAGGCCAACACCGTCGATTTCAGAACCTTCGAGCAACAAAAAGGGAAGAAGGGGGCAGATGAAGCTCCCCCGCCAGCAGACACAGCAGAAAGAAAAGATAAAGTCTCTCTGAGAAATAAAATGAGAAAGCCATACTCTTTTCTGAAAGATAAGACAGCCGCACTATTCAATTGGGCATACAAGTTCAACAAGGTAACATTGCCTGAGCCAAAGAGAACCGAGGACGCGGCAAAGAAAGGTGATCCACTGTTCTGTCCATATCACCGTGCGCTGGGGCACGCAATTGAAGATTGCTACGTCTTCAAAGATATTATGGAAGGCATGGTCAAAAAGGGCGAGCTACAGCTGGGAGATTACCAGGTAGAGCCACCTCGTCCGCATGAGCCTCCGGCATTAAAAATGGTCGCCAATATGATTTCAGTCTACCAGCAGCTGCCTAAGGAGGCCGTTGAAGAATGTACCAGGCATACTTATGAAGCTTGCTTCCTCACCCCACTGAAGGATCAGGAAGGATGGCAGATGAAACCCATAAAGAACAGAAAGAAGACTCCCGCAGCCAATACCAATGGAGCAATTATTCGTGGTGTCACACCAAGGCCCGAACCACCTCCAGTAAAGCCAGTATGGCGCACAGTTGAGACAGGGCCAGTCATCTGGATCCCCACTCATAACCGGAGGAGACAAGTCCCCCTACCTGCACATAAGGAAGTAAGTCCTGTAGCCAGGCGTTTACGGCAGTATATTAATGGGCTCGATGAATATGAACAGAAAAAGCCCGGGCACCTGCTGGTGAAAGACTGTATACTCTGGGAACAACTCGAAGAATTGAAAATTAAAGAGCAGTCAGAGGCAGAACAAGAAAAGGCTGAGACTGAATCCTTCTGGGGGCAGGGGCCGATAAAGCCAAATTCCCAGAAAAAGAAGAGACGGCCCAAGTCCAAGAAGGGAAAGAGGGTCGTGACAGTACAATGTAACACCCTGTCGGCACTCTTTACCTCGCCCGGGGAGAATGATGAGGATGAAACATCAGATGCCCCGCTAGAAGCCAACCATGCCGAGGCCTCAACCTCAGCCCATGCAACACGTTCTGGGAAAAGATGGGGGCGCCCACCACCAGCTAATCATAACATTATGTTCAGAGGGGAACAGCCCTACCAGATTCCCGAACCGGAGGTACGAGGTGTCCAGGTTCCTCCCCCTGCCAGCTTGTACCAAGAAAAGAAGAAAGGAGGTCAAACTCCAACATTTCTGGAATTTCTGTCTAGTCTAGAAAATGGGCAGTCGATACAGGCTGGGCTAGATAAAGGCAAGAGACCTCAACAGTCGGCATCTGTAGCCCGCAAGCAGAATGAGAAAGAGGAGGATAACTCTCCGACAGCACCAGGGGCCGTTGCTATAGAAGAAGCCCCCCAAGAAATCAGTCCAGAGGTTGAAACCAGCACTGGTCAGTAGAGGCCACGGGCACCACATGAACCCCCAAAACCCCGATGGGCGGAAGAAACGAGACTGTCTAATGTCAGGGTGGGCACCCGGATTATGAAAATGCTAAAGAAGCTCCCTACCAGATTCTCCATCTGGGAGATCCTCTCTCTGAGTAAAGAGGCACGCCAAGCAATTGTTGATGCCTTGCAGTCACCGGCACAATATGAAGCACTCTTGATAGAAGTAAATTCTGGGCCGTCAGTCACATTCACAGAAGACGACATGCTGATTCTGAATTCCTGCCATAACAGACCGCTAGATATGAGGGGCTCCCTGAACTGTCAGCCACTGAGCAGGATACTGATAGATCCCGGGGCTGCCGTGAACATTTCCCCATACCGCATCTACCAAAAATATTACTTTGATCTGCAGCTTACCAAGGTCAGAGACATGAAAATTGCGGGGTTCAACCAGAAATGTGAGACGCCCCTTGGGGTGGCTGATTTTAACCTCACATTGGGGGATCTCACTACCGTGGTACGATTCTATGTAATCGACTCCAACACCACATATAAGGCCCTGCTGGGGAGACCGTGGCTGCATGAATATCAGATAGTGCCGTCCACGCTGCATCAGTGCATTAAATACTGCCATGAAGGAAAAGAAGAGAGGGTGTTTGCGGATCTGCATCCCTTCGAAGTATTCGAGTGCCATATGCTCGATGCATCCTACTACACGGAGGTGTCGCAAAAGGGTGAAGAGAAAGAGGCTGGGGTCAGCCAGAAAAAGTCGGCAACGAAGGCAAGAAACTGGTCTCCCCCGCCACCAAAGGGCTATATTAAAAAGCATGAGGTATCTCACATCTCTTATGCTGGTGACTTTGCTCGGATCACCCCTCCTAGCATTCACCCGGATGATATCGATGACGAAATGAAAGAAAAGTACACACAGGTGGAGGTTCCGCAAGGTTTAGTCAAGCCCATCGCCAGCCTAGAGTACCAGACGGTGCTACCACTGAAGACTATGGAAATCCCTCGCTTCTGCGAGCCTCCTACCATATTCTACACAGGGGAGCCAGTCGAAGACAATGATCAAGACTGCATGGTGCCTGAAGAATCTGCAAACCGGATGGTGCCAATCACGGGCTTGGACTATACTACCCAGCGGGTTTCACAGATGTTCTCTAAAATGCAGATGCCATCACTACAACCTGTTGCCCAAAAGAAGGCGTTCCAGGAGCTATGGGATCCGCCCCGGGAGGATAAAGAACTGAGGAAGATCACTCAGCACCCAGGATTGGGTTATACCCTTCAAGAATACTATGAAGCTGAGGTGGACGTCATCTCTGTCTCCTACCAACATGAAGACCCTCCCGAGGTGGGATATGACAAGTACCCCTCGGAAGATGAAGAAATCATTTATCAATCCATAATGAACAATGAAGCCCCAGACAGTCAGCCGGAGACGGGGACATCTGATGAAGCAAAGAAAGATTGGTGCTGGGGAGACCTACCTTGCAAAGAGGATCTGTTCCATGCTGAAGCAAAGTTTGACACGGGAACCCCAGATGAAGACCAAGTAGCCAAAGAGCTGAGGGAATGCCTGGAGTTTGAGCGCATCCTAGAAGAAGTCTGGGCTCTATAGAATGATGATCTCTCAAGGGAGTCTGCATCAGAAGAGCCTCTAAGGGCAGAAGACTCCATCTTTGAGTTTCCTGCTGATCCAGTTACGTCCTCGGGGTAGACTGAACAGAATACAACAATATTGGCCGTATATGATGAGCCAGCACCCGCTGATGACCAGTATGATGAAACAGAGGGTCATGAAACTGAAGAACATTATATCCCGGGAGGCTTCATTGACCTACAAGAAGCCCCGCCCGAGGTCGAAGATGAAGGTCAGGCCACCGTCGATGAGCTTGTGGAAATAAATCTGGGGACCGCAAATGAGCCAAGGCCGACATTCCTCAGTGCACTCCTGGAGCCAGCTACCAGGGAACAGTATGTACGGTTCTTGAAAGAATTCCGAGACTACTTTGCATGGACATATGATGAAATGCCGGGACTGAGTTTTGATGTGGCGCAGCACCGATTGGCAATAAACCCAGAGGCTAGCCCTGTAAAGCAGCCTTCCAGGAGAATGCGCCCTGAATTAATAAATCAGATTAACAAAGAGGTTGACAAGCTGATTGATGTAGGCTTTGTCGAAGAGAACCAATATACTACATGGCTAGCCAATATAGTGCCCGTAAAGAAGAAGAATGGGCAGATCAGAATATGTGTTGATTTCCGGGACCTTAATAAGGCTTGCCCGAAAGATGACTTCCCAGTACCAATCACTGAAGTGATGATCGATGCGACTACTGGTCATGAGGCCCTATCGTTTATGGATGGGTCATCCGGATACAACCAAATCTGGATTGCTGAGGAAGACAGAGTGCACACTGCATTCCGTACCCCGAAGGGGATATTCCACTACAAAAGGATGCCGTTTGGCCTCAAGAATGCCGACGCTACCTACCAAAGAGATATGACCAAGATCTTTGATGATTTTCTCTTCAAGAAAGTAGAGTGCTACATTGATGATTTGGTAGTAAAAACTAAAAGAAGAGAAGACCACTTGCAAGACCTGAGGGTAGTATTCCAGAGGCTACGCAAATATGAACTCAAGATGAATCCCATGAAATGCGCCTTTGGCGTGTCCAGTGGAAAATTCCTCGTGTTTATTGTCCGTCATAGGGGCATTGAAATTGACCCATCCAAGATTAAGGCTATCCAGGAGCTCCCTCCACCAAGGAATCTGTCCGAGCTGAGATCTCTGCAAGGGCGTCTGGCCTATATCCGATGATTTATATCAAATCTGTCGGGAAGATGCCACCCCTTTCACAAGCTCATGATGAAAGATGTGCCGTTCCTCTGGGACGATGGCTATCAGGAAGCCTTTGAGAAGCTGAAAGAATATCTCAAGACCCCTCCAGTGCTGGGGGCACCCGTTAAGGGCAGGCCCTTAATACTATACATCGCAGCCACATACTGTTCCCTGGGGGCAATGCTGGCACAGATAAATGAAGAAGGCAAAGAATAAGCCTTGTACTACCTAAGTAGAAGGCTGATTAGAACTGAAGAAAGCTACAGCTACATAGAAAAGACCTGCTTGGCACTAGTCTTTACTGTCAAAAAGCTCCGACACTATATGTTGTCACATGAAGTCAGATTGATATCTGTAGCAGATCCGCTCAAATACATATTGACTCAGCCGGTACTAAAGGGCCGATTGGGCAAATGGGCAGTGATCATGATGGAATTCGATATTCCCTATACACCCCAGCGGGGGATAAAAGGACAGGCCGTGGCTGATTTCTTCGCAGAGCATCCTGTGCCGGAGAATGATATGCTAGGGACTGAGTTACCCGATGATGAGACACTCGAGGCCTGCCAGACCCAGTCAGTTATGTGGCAACTATTCTTTGATGAAGCATCCAGAATAGAGACAGACTCCAATGGAAAGACCAGAATACGGGCTGGAGCCGGTATTGTGCTGAAATCACCAGAAGGGGAGGTTGTGCATACTTCCTGTTCTATAAACAAGCCCTGCACCAATAATGAGGCCGAGTATGAAGCTCTGATAATCGGGCTATATATAAGCCTCAACATGGGTATCCAAATGCTTCAAGTATTCGGGGATTCGATGTTGATAATAAAACAGATCCAAGGGGAGTTCGAAGTGCGGAAGCCAGAATTGAATCCCTACCACCAAAAAGCTGTGCGCCTCATGGCGAAATTCTACCATATTGAGCTCAAGCATGTGGGCCGTGGACACAATGTCCAGGCTGATGCACTGGCAAAGCTGGCCAGCTTACTAGCAGTCCCACCAAATAAGACACTGAACATTGTCGTTATGAACCGGCGGCAAGTCCCCAGTATGCTAGAAGAGTGCCCCGAAGGAGACGATGTTGCCACCGTCAGCACAGAACAAGCGTCTGATTGGAGACAACACCTGCTGCAGTGGTTTCTACACCAACAACTGCCGCAGAAAAGAGAAGAAAGGATGAAACTCCTAAGAATCAAAGACTCTTATGAACTCAGGAATGGAATTTTGTTCCGAATAATGGCAGATGCACGCAAGAAGATTCTACTCCGCTGTCTGTCCACTGAGGAAGCCTGGCAAGCGATGAAAGAAACACATGCTGGGACAGCAGGTGCCCACCAGGCTGGTCCCAAGATGAAGATAGAAATCATGAAGCTGGGCTACTATTGGCCGACCATGTTTGAAGACTGCTGTAAATTTGCAAAATCATGCCAGAAATGCCAGGAGCATGCTACTGTGCCTAGGAGGCCTCCTACGACTCTGCACCCTACAATTCCCAGTTGGCCGTTTGCACAATGGGGAACTGATGTAGTCGGGCCACTGCCGACTTCTTCGGCCGGACATAAGTACATACTGATCATAACAGATTACTTCTCCCGATGGGCGGAGGCTATAGCATTAAGAGAAGTGATTGGTGAATTGGTCGCCAGATTCATCAAACAGAACATTATCTTCCGGTTCGGGATCCCCAGCCGAATAATATCCGACAATGGAAGTCATTTCAGAAATCAGAAGGTCTATCGGCTTGCTGAGAAGTATAAGATCGAATGGAGGACCTCCACCCCTTACAATCCACAGGCAAACGGATTGGCAGAAGCTTTTAACAAGACTCTCTGCACCTTGCTGGCCAAGGTCGTCAGTTCTAATAAGAAGGACTGGGAGGAGAAAATGTACGAAGCTCTGTGGGCATACCGCACTGTCTTCAAGACACCTATAGGGTGCTCACCATACTCGCTGGTATACGGCTCAGAGGCAGTGGTTCCGCTAGAGCTGGAAGTCCCGTCACTCAGAGTGGCAGTCCAATATGGCCTGGCCCGTGGCGAATAGACCAATGTAGAAAGAAGACTAGAAGAACTGGCTGAATTGGAAGGGAAGTGCCTCCGAGCTCAGAAGAATATCCAAATGTATCAGGCACGCATGGCCACTGCATTCAACAAACTTGTAAAAGGATGAGAATTTAGGAAAGGTGACCTCGTGCCCGAGCTGGCCTCGTGCCCGAGCTGCTATCTATATCCTCTAAATCAATTCGGACCTTTCGTCTGGATAGATCATGAAACCCTATTTCCCTTTGCATTGATGTTGACACCCACATCAATGATCGTGTGTCCACAATAAACATATGGCGCCATGGTCCATAGGATGAAAGTTTGGGTCCAAGAAAAGACAATGAAAAAGGAAAAGAGAAAGAAAACGATAAAAAGTACATGTGCAGAAATGGGGTTGAAAATAGAGATACCCCGCCAGACTTGTTCAGGCATTCTGGACAAGGGCAAAAATGGCTAAAACCCAGCTGTGGTGAAAACCCGAAAGGGCACTGCAGGCAGAATCGGGTACCCCGCCACGTGAAAATCCGAAAGGACGCGTGGGCAAAAGCAAGAGGGGGCTGGCTCCGGCGAAAACCCGAAAGGGCGCTTGGGTCGGTAATGTGGTAATTCAGAAGTTCCATGCCAACCGGCACGTCGCCTTCACCTCCCCTTCACTGATGAGGCCTTCCGTCGGTCACCTGGCTCTATGCCCCACCGATGATAAAGCCTTTCCGGGGTAGACCCTACGTCTACCCTGATTAAATCTACATACCCTCTTTTCACATGTCCCACCGACAATAAAACCCGTCATCATTCTGATAAAGCCTGGCCAGTTCAGACCTTACGTCTGTCTTGATCAAACTCCTAAACCTTCCCTTGATCGATCGGCTCCTTGCCCGGTCAACGATAAAACCCTGCCGGGATAGACCCTATGCCTAGCCTGATGAAACCTACGTATTTCTTGGCAAAGTCCCGCCCACCATAAAACCCGCTGGAATAGACCTTACGTCTGTCCTGACGAGACCTACACCTCTACATACGTCCCACCGTTGATCGACCGGCACCTCGCCCGATCAATGATGAAATCCTCTGTCCGGTTTAGACCTTGCGTCTATACTGATGAAACCTATGAAACTCCTTGCGTCGATATAGGCCCCATATCGGTGATGAAACCAACCCCTGATCGACTGGCACCTCGCCCAATCAGTGATGAAACTCTGCCAGTTTAGGCCTTTTGTCTATTCTGATGAAACTTATAGCACTTTCTCTGCATCGATATAAACCCAATATCGATGATGAAATTAGCTATTGATTGACCGGCACCTCGCCTGATCAATGATGAAATCCTATCCAGTTCAGACCCTACGTCTGTCCTGATAAAAACCACGCACCCTTCAATGTCCCACCTGCAATAACCTCTACCCAGTCTAGACCTTACGTCTACTCTGATGAAACTTGTAAAACTCTTTTACATCGATATAAACCCAATATCGATGAAGAAATCATGTACTGGTCGATTGGCACATTGCCCCGACTAGCTTTGAAACCTGCCCGGGACGGACCATTCGCCCGTTTTGGATAGTGCTCTGAGCCTCTTCGCTCACATTCCTGCAAGCCGTCTCCCTTGCAGCACGTATGGCCAAGAAGGACGTTTGCTACCACCAACAGAATTCGGTTTAAAGCACCCCCCCCCCCGGAGGCCGTCACGCGGTGGAGCGAATTCCCCATCCTTTCTCTGAAGGGGTGGATGCTCTCCCGCTAGGTACGGGCTATTCCCATAGGGACCGCTGAAACCGCTGCCAAATCGCCGTGAAATATTGATGGTGCGATAAGTTAAGAACAAACCACATATGAGACTGGTATAAAGATTCCTTTCCATTGAATAAAAAAAAGGGAATACAAGAAGGGCCCCTGAGGGGGAATTGTATTACAAAAAGGGGGGAAACAGATATTCACGGGCGCCGGAATATGTCCTCGAAGGCTAGAAGCCCTACATGCGGGGCAGCCCCCAGCTCATGAAATCGAGCCTCCTCCTCCTGTAGCCGCGCAGACTCATCCTGAAAGGATGCCACCTGCCCCTCCAACAGAGCTACTTCCTCCGCAAGCTGCGGCCGAGAAGTTGTTAGCTGCGGCAGTTCAGCCCTGAGGTCAAACAGTTCAGCCTCCAGGATGGTTATTCGGCTGCGAAAGAACTGCTCCCGCTGCGCCAGAGACTGCAGTTGGCATTGGTGCTCCTGAAGAACAGAGTCTGTCTTCTCCAGCTCAGATTTGCACTCCTTCCTTTGCAACTTCAAAGCTGCTAGTCTGTCAGACATAATATGTGCCGAGAAGCCCACCGAAGATGCCCGCGCCGAGATGCCCACACCGATAACAGGCCGCGCCGAGAAGCACTCGCGCCGAGAAGGGTCCTACCTCGCGCCGAGAAGCCCAAGGCAAGGCCAAGAAGGCTCCAAAGTGCTGACAATAAAATCAGAAGATATGGAGATGAAAAACATGGAAATGAAAGATACATGTGCATATTATTGCTGCAGCAACATGATTAAGCCGAAGAACAATGTCAAAGAGAAATGAAGGAAGATACCCTCGAATGATGAAAGGCACCTGCAGACCCCGTGCCGCTTATTCTGTGCTTACGCTGCCCGCAGGTGGGGGGCATTTGTTGACACCTTGAAAATGAGCAAGGGCAGAAACATAATTGAAAGGAAGATCAGACCAATAGTGAAAGATCAATGATGGAGTTCGTCAACCATCTACCCGGCTGAAGCCCTTTCCGGGCCAAGCTGATGTCTAATGCCATTGTCAGTCAGACGACGGCACTGATGAAATAGCAGTCACCTGGCTAAAGTCTTTTCAGGCTAAAGCTGATGTCCGATCTTATCACCGTTCAGGTGACGATACCGATGAGATGATGTCCGACTTTGTCGTCATTTAGATGGCAATGCCGATGAAACCCCAGTCTACCGACTGATGAAAATCTATGAATGATCTCAATAGAAGCTGTGTCACTAGTGGAGGGCATTCTCGGGTTCTGATACATTTGAAGGACCAATAAAGGCCAAAGTCTATGCGAGGTTTTAAAAGCCCTAAATGGGCCTATAAAAGTGGCGCCGAGATCCCCTTGTCGAAGCCCAGAGGCGGCGCCGAGAAGCTTGAGCCCCGCGCACCGGGAGCTCCGCCTACAGTTGAGGCGCGCCGGGACGAGCCCGCCAAGAGGACACCAACGAGGGATATAAAATCCCCTCATTCGAAAACAAGGAGGAGAGAATTAGAGCAGATAGCAAAGAAGGACAGAGAGCCTGAACAGATAGTCAAAAACAAAAACAAGGAGAGGAGAGTGGAGCCTGCAATCTGATCTGAGATAGGAAGTGGCGGAAGGGAAAAAGAAGAAAGGATTCTCGAAGCCTGATCGAAGGTGGGCAACGGGGAGGGAGAGGAGTCAATGCTCCGCCCTCCCCTCCCCATTTTCTGTAGTTCATGATTTTAATGTTCGATTGCTTCTGTCTCTGCCCCCTTTTGATGTATGCTGTGATATCACAGCCGATTTTACTCTGTTAGGGCAAGGCATAGTCTACCTCTACCTTCTTTTATGTATTGCCCCTGATGCGCGAGTGTAATCGTGATGTTTGAATGAATGGAAACTACAGGCTCCCGTTGAGACCTGCTGTTTATTTCTCCGAAACCCCATTGCTATCTCCTCATGTTTTCTATTTCTTTTTAAGACTCAATAGCATGCTATCCCCCTCCCCAGGTTGATCGATCGTCAATTTATTCGCCCGTTTCCCGAGCGCTCTTCATGCTTGCTTCCGAGCCAGGGACAGACTATCCCTTGGCCTCTGAAGCAAAGCATAGATACATGGCAACCGCCTCTCGGTCTTAGATGTTGCATTCATGCTCATCAGCTTTGCCGAAGTCATCCCCGGGGCCAGAGACAGTCATCTCTTGGCCCCCAGATGATGGAGAGTATACTGAAATCATCCTCACGGATCATTAGGAGCGCTGGTGACAGAGATACCCTAAACCGTGTTTCCCCCAAATCGCTCTTCGCCTCCGGCCTTCCCTTTGAAATCCAAGCCAAAGTCAGTTGTAATCTGATGAATTGAGCTCTTTGTGATGGGGACATCAATTCCCATGTCCACGTTCACAGCTCGTCTCCTCGCCCCGGTTGCATCCGGCATAGTTTAGTCATTTAATTTTGAGTCCTATGTAATTTTATTTGAGTCATTTGATCTATTTTCCCTTTTATTTGAGTCATGTTCCTAGGTCTTGCATTTATTTTCCTAAGTTTGAGTGTCATTAAATTGTGTAATGTGCTATTGGGCCCAATTCTTCGGGCTTGGCCCATGAGCCCCCCTACCCCTTCGGTTATTTGTTATTGAGTCTTTCCTATATATTGTAAAATGTGGGTTTCCTATATATAGGGCCCCATTTCCTTCATTTGGAGGTAATGAATCAATCAATGAAAAAAATACCATTTGAGAGTCCAATGCTTAGTTTAGTGGAGTGATTCCAACAATTTTTGGGTGAGAAACCCTAGGGGAGAGATTCCCCACCCTTCCCTCTCTTAATCTCTCTTTTTCACTCCACTTTCTCTCTCCTCAACACCCAATTTCGAAGTTTCTTCTCTCTCCTCCCTTCCCAACCACTTCAACCCCCACCTACAATCATTAAAGCCCTCCACTTCCCCATGGCCTCCATTACTCCACCCCCTAGTCCCAAGAAGATCCCTCACCATTCCAACACCATCTTCCACATTCCAACACCACTTTCCCCATTCCAACACAATCAACCCATTCCCCACACAACCCCACAACTTCCAAGGCCATTTCAAATTTGAAATCCAGCCTTCCCTCCACTCACTTGTGCCCCCCCCCTCACTTTCTCCTCTCACCCACCTTCCCAAATTCGTAGCTCCTCCTCCCACCACCTGTTAGACCCCCTTCCAGACCCCATTCTTCCCTTCCCCCACCTTAGAACACCCCCTCCTAGACCCCCTCACAGCCCGGGCTTTCCCCACACTCATCCACCCCCATTTCCCCTCCCATATACCCCATTCCCCCCCATCATCATCAACCTACAGCTCTCAACTGAAGATCTATAGCAGAGCAGCAGCTTGCAGTGGCCACCACGATCACCTCCGGACGAGTTTGAAGACCCAAGAGCCATCGTCGGAAGCGTCTGCCAGTCGCCTTCGCAACCGAAGTGGTTTCGTCTTCTTCCGATCTCCGAGCCATCCTAGAGGTCCATTCTCCCACAGCTGCGGGGTTCTGCCTCGGCTGAGGACCTGAGCCAGATTAAAAGCTCTGCCACGATGAACCCCGAAGGAATCAGTCCTCAAGTTCTTCTTCAAAGTTCTTCATCAACCTGTCTACTTTCCGAATCAATAAGCGGAACCCATTCAGCATCCGGGAACAGAAGTTACCAATTTTCTTCCACGGTTGCGCGGCTCTGCCTTCCCCAGTCTGCATCGACACCTCCTCACTCTTATGGCTCCATAGATCGTCTCCGTTCTCTTCTGGCGTCCCTGTTTCTTTTTCGGCAAAGAGGACTCACCCACGCTTCTAACGGCTCTGACGGCATCAAATTTTGAGTTCAGGAGCGGCCAGGACAGCCTCTGCATCCTACTGTTGGTGACCTGCCCCTGCTAGTCCAAGAAACAGAGGCCCTGTTCAAGCTCCTGCCCCTACCTGTAGCGACTCCAGAAGAATTTACAAAAATTCTGAGGCATTCCCCTTCTTGTTACGAAGATTTTGCCGCTAGTCTCGCCATCAGAAAAATTCTTGAGCAAGATCTACAACAGGAACACCGACCCTCTATTCTGGTTCGCAGACAGCAGGCAGATTCGGCATCCACCCTTGTTCCTCGTTCTTTGCTTTGGTTTCCCCACCCCGCTTGGCCGGCTGAAGACCCCTCCCTGCGTGAAGGTAGTATTGATGTAATATCATTAACCCCCACCCCAAGTTCCCCCCTCCTGCGAGAGGTGTAGTGGTGTAATTTATTTGGGCAGGTCAAGCGACACCGCCGCGGCGTGTGGGGATCCACTCGCCTCCCCGCTCGCCCTCGTCTCCGACCGGGACCGGTTTCTTCAAACCGGTCGAGTAAGTGCTCAAACCTTCACTCCACTTAGTGCTTGTCTTTCAATATTAGTTCTAATTCTGCTGGTTATGCGAATGAGAGCCCGATCCTCAATCCCCATTGCCTTGAGTGATCACCGTGGGAAGAGTGCAACCGGTGCCTTCGGCACTTCATCGGCCCCGTTGAATTGGGCTTCCAAATCCATTGGGAATCAAATCTTGGCCTTGCTGGCCCTCTACCAGCAAGGGCCCAACCCCTCAACCTCACCTTGGCATTGCCAAGTTACCCCGGGCTTGGGTGAGCGACGAGAGAGCGGCGGCCCAAATTGGCCCATTTAGATTGCGATTGTGCTTGCTTGCATTAGGTCCGAGGTTGTGTCACATCAAGTGGTATCAGAGCAAGTTCACAACTTGTCTCTCCACAAGTTGGTCTTAGGGCATGTTTATGCATTTAGAGTCCTCGGTTGCATCTCCCATGTCCACTAGAATGGCCACTTCATACCCGTCATATCCATCCCCATCAACTTTCCCAAGAAGCCCAAATCCTCATGGAAGCTCCATTGCCAACAAAGTGGGTAGCAACACCTCTATCATAGAAGCCCTACCTAATGTCCTTAATCGGCTTGAAGATATCATGTCTCGACTCGACCGACTTGAAGGAAATAGCCGTGCATCAAGAGTGAATGAGAGTGACCTTTGGGGAAATCTAGAAACCATATTTTTAGAACACTTGAAAATCAAAACCCCCGCCTTTGATGGATCCAACATCCCAAGCCTTTACCTAGATTGGGAGATTTCCCTAGACCAATTCTTTAAAAGTTGCCCCTTGAACGAAGAAAGGAGAATGAGGCTAGCCAAGGCACACCTCTCCAAACAAGCTAAAACTCATTGGTTAGTTGTGGAAGGTTTAAGAAGGATCCGCAGGGAGGCCCCCATTAGCACTTGGGATGAGATGAAGGTCGAGCTTAGGAAAACCTACACTCTCCAACCCTCTCCCTCCTACTCAAATCGCAAAAGCCCAAGGAGCACTTCAACTCCTTCATCCCCACCCGGTCAATCCAAGACCCCAATCACCCATTCCCTATCACTTCCCATTTCTCCCACCCCAACCACTACATTTACACCCCACCTCCAAGTCCACACCACAACCATAGGTCCCCATACCCAATTGGGCCCCATGGCCAACTCTCCACCTAAGCCCATGGTAACCCCCACCACTACCTCTCCATCACCCCCAAAAAGAGACACTCCTCCCAAAACAAATCAACCCAAACCCCTTCAACCCACCCATCTTCCTCTCCCTACCCCAATCCAACTCCCACCAAAGCCTCCACTACTACCCTCACCTATCCTAACCCAAGTTTCCCACTACCTACCACCACGGATACACCATGCCCCAATCATCACCACACCCTCAAAAGCCCCTCTCACCTCCTTGGAAGAAGAACCCATACCCCACCCCATAGTGGTGAACACTCCAAACCCACTCTCCACCTTGGAGGAAACCCAAGTCCAAGTTGAAGAAGAAACAACATACGAGGGTCTTCACCTTACATCACCATCTTTAGTTGGAGTCAATCTCATCCTAGGGGAACCCCTTGTTAGTTGGCTAAAGGAGAGCCCAATTAGAGAGATCCGGGCCCATGTTTTCCCTCCCATAGAACAAGACCTTCCCTTAGTGCCCTTCTTCTCCTATCACACCACAATCCAAGCATCCTATCAAGTGGAGACCTTAGAGGACCTTCTCAAGGGCATAGCATGGCAATTAGAGATGACTAGCATGTTGACCCCTATGGTAGAACAACCTAGGAGCCTTAGCCTCCTACACCTATGCATAGGGTCTATCACCTCGGTTTGCACCATTGGTTGCTACACTAGCGACCTCCTTCTATTCCTACCTACACCCGATGAGCCCAACTTTCTCCTTGATTTAGAGCTTCTTATCTCGGGTAGAAAGTCAAGCCCTCCACTCATGGCTGACCCACTTGCCAAGAACATTGGCCCAACTATCATGGAGAAGGATGACTTAGCACCTTTTGAGGATCTTGAGGACATGGAGTTCCTCCCCCTAGGTAACCCATTTTATGATCAATAAGATCCATTCCAATGGGAGTCAAGAGACTCGTGTGACCCAAACACTTTATCCACCACCCACCTTTCCCTAAACCAACTCACAATGTTTGACCCAATTCACTCCATCTTAGACCCGGGTTACTCCTTGGGAGCCATGACCTTGGGCCACATATCCCTAGGTAATAAAGTTTTGTCCCACCCATGATGACCACCTTCTTAGATCCATTCGATCCTTTCCAATGGGAGTTCAAGGGTTGTCCCACACCTATACACATGGAAGTCACCTTTAGGAAAAGCATGCATGTGTCTAGGCTTACCATACCCCTTCGCATGAACACTATATTGGGTCCATTCATTCATATCACCCACATGTCAAGTAGAAAGTATGAGTGGTCCATATTTGGATGTCATGGTCCACCTTCATGCATCATGGGTCTTAAGCATGTCAAAAGTATTTACGGATGTCCAGGTCCCCCTACATTCATCACCACTTTGCATGATAAGTCCACATATGGTTGCCCCGGCCCTCCAAAATCCATCAAAGTCTTCTTGGCATCAAAGCATGATTGGTCTACTTTTGGTTGCCCAGGTCCACCCATCACCCCTAGAATGTCAACATTCACAAAATTGCATGAAAGCCTTTGCAAGCACATAAGCAAAAGGAATGAGGCTTATAAGAGGCGGGCCGACTCTCATCGGCGTCACCAAGAATTCCATGAGGGTGACTTTGTGATGGTAAGGACGGAGAGGCTCTCCCCGGGAGCCAACTCTAAACTGAGGCCACGTGGGGCTAGTCCCTTCCAGGTCTTGAGGCGCATTGGTGCAAATGCCTAAGAGTTAGATCTCCCTGAGGAGTATGGAATAGGTCCCACATTCAATGTTGCCGACCTAGTGTCATATAAGGGACCCACGGTGGTACCTAGTGAGGAGATTGAGCCTACGTCTTCCCTTGAGAGAGCACCCACCCGTGAGGAGAGACCACCAGCCAAGAGAGCCCAGCGTGAACAAATTGAACAAATATTGGATGAACAAGTCACTACCACTCGGAGCAAGGTATACGAGCGCTATCTCGGCAGGTGGATGGATCAGTCTCGTTCGGAAGACTTGAGGGTTGTACCACTTCTACACCCTCCAAGGAGGGAAGGACACTTACTCGACGGAGTCGAGTTCTCCGCACCCCGGGAGTATGATGGGGACATCACCTCCCATGTCCACGTTCACAGCTCGTCTCCTCGCCCCGGTTGCATCCGGCATAGTTTAGTCATTTAATTTTGAGTCCTATGTAATTTTATTTGAGTCATTTGATATATTTTCCCTTTTATTTGAGTCATGTTCCTAGGTCTTGCATTTATTTTCCTAAGTTTGAGTGTCATTAAATTGTGTAATGTGCTATTGGGCCCAATTCTTCGGGCTTGGCCCATGAGCCCCCCTACCCCTTCGGTTATTTGTTATTGAGTCTTTTGTAAGGGACTTATTGTAAAATGTGGGTTTCCTATATATAGGGCCCCATTTCCTTCATTTGGAGGTAATGAATCAATCAATGAAAAAAATGCCATTTGATAGTCCAATGCTTAGTTTAGTGGAGTGATTCCAACAATTTTTGGGTGAGAAACCCTAGGGGAGAGATTCCCCACCCTTCCCTCTCTTAATCTCTCTTTTTCACTCCAGTTTCTCTCTCCTCAACACCCAATTTCGAATTTTCTTCTCTCTCCTCCCTTCCCAACCACTTCAACCCCCACCTATCATCATTAAAGCCCTCCACTTCCCCATGGCCTCCATTACTCCACCCCCCTAGTCCCAAGAAGATCCCTCACCATTCCAACACCATCTTCCACATTCCAACACCACTTTCCCCCTTCCAACACAATCAACCCCTTCCCCACACAACCCCACAACTTCCAAGGCCATTTCAAATTTGAAATCCACCCTTCCCTCCACTCACTTGTGCCCCCCCCCTCACTTTCTCCTCTCACCCACCTTCCCAAATTCGTAGCTCCTCCTCCCACCACCTGTTAGACCCCCTTCCAGACCCCATTCTTCCCTTCTCCCACCTTAGAACACCCCCTCCTAGACCCCCTCACAGCCCGGGCTTTCCCCACACTCATCCACCCCCATTTCCCCTCCCATATACCCCATTCCCCCCCATCATCATCAACCTACAGCTCTCAACTGAAGATCTATAGCAGAGCAGCAGCTTGCAGTGGCCACCACGATCACCTCCGGACGAGTTTGAAGATTCAAGAGCCATCGTCGGAAGCGTCTGCCAGTCGCCTTCGCAACCGAAGTGATTTCGTCTTCTTCCGATCTCCGAGCCATCCTAGAAGTCCATTCTCCCACAGCTGCGCGGTTCTGCCTTGGCTGAGGAACTGAGCCAGATTAAAAGCTCTGCCACGATGAACCCCAAAGGAATCAGTCCTCAAGTTCTTCTTCAAACTTCTTCATCGGCCTGTCTACTTTCCGAATCAAGAAGCAGAAGCCCATTCAGCATCCGGGAACAGAAGTTACTAATTTTCTTCCACGGTCGCGCGGCTCTGCCTTCCCTAGTCTGCATCGACACCTCCTCACTCTTATGGCTCCACAGATCGTCTCCGTTCTCTTGTGGTATCCCCGTTTCTTTTTCTGCAAAGAGGACTCACCCACGGTTCTAACGGCACTGACGTCATCAAATTTTGAGTTCAGGAGCGGCCAGGACAGCCTCTGCATCCTACTATTGGTGACCTGCCCCTGCTAGTACAAGAAACAGAGGCCCTATTCAAGCTGCTGCCCCGACCTGCAGCAACTCCAGAAGAATTTACAAAAATTCTGAGCCATTCCCCTTCCTGTTATGAAGATTTCGCCGCCAATCTCGCCATCAGAGAAATTCCTGAGCAAGATCTACAACAGCAACACCGACCCTCTATTCTGGTTCGTAGACAGCAGGCAGATTCGGCATCCACCCTTGTTCCTCGTTCTTTGCTTTGGTTTCCCCACCCCGCTTGGCCGGCTGAAGGCCCCTCCCTGCGTGGTGGTAGTATTGATGTAATATCATTAACCCCCACCCCAAGTTCCCCCCTCCTGCGAGAGGTGTAGTGGTGTAATTTGTTTGGGCAAGTCAAGCGACACCGCCGCGGCCTGTGGGGATCCACTCACCTCCCCGCTCGCCCTCGTCTCCGACCGGGACCGGTTTCTTCAAACCGGTCGAGTAAGTGCTCAAACCTTCACTCCACTTAGTGCTTGTCTTTCAATATTAGTTCTAATTCCGCTGGTTATGCAAGTGAGAGCCCGATCCTCAAGCCCCATTACCTTGAGTGATCACCGTGGGAAGAGTGCAACCGGTGCCTTCGGCACTTCGTCGGCCCCGTTGAATTGGGCTTCCAAATCCATTGGGAATCAAATCTTGGCCTTGCTGGCCCTCTACCAGCAAGGGCCCAACCCCTCAACCTCACCTTGGCATTGCCAAGTTACCCCGGGCTTGGGTGAGCGACGAGAGAGCGGCGGCCCAAATTGGCCCATTTAGATTGCGATTGTGCTTGCTTGCATTAGGTCTGAGGTTGTGTCACATCACTTTGATTTCCTAAGGCCCGTCTATCTTGGCCTGAATCACCAAGAAAACCCTTGAATCCTCAACAGATTCTAGAACAGAGTACCGTAAACCTCTTTTCTTATCCCGGCGCCCTCACACCTCTCGGCCCCGCATACAGTAAACCAGATGAACAGCTCTCGGCGCTATCCTTCAGGCGCCGAGAACTGTCTTGGCCTTCTGGCCTCCGCACCGGGAACCCTTGCACCTTGGCTGTGCCGTGAAGCCCCCCTTGGCTGCTTTGCATCGCGCCGGGAAGCCCATCCGATGGCCTTCTCCCTTGCGCGCCGGGAACCCCCCTTTTAACAATTATCCTTCACGCCGGGAACCCTTGCACCTTGGCCGCGCCGAGAAGCCCCCTTGGCTGCTTTGCATCGCGCTGGGAAGCCCATCCGATGGCTTTCTCCCCTTGCACGCCGGGAACCCCCCTTTTTAACAATTGCCCTTCGCGCCGACAACCTCCTCTGGCCATTTGGCCCTTGCACCGATGTTGACACCGGAAATATAATCTAAGATAAAATGAGACGAAAGATCAGATGGAATCAGAAATGAAGACCCGAGGAACTCCTGCAAAACTAGGATTACGGAGAGTCCATTACTGAAGCAGTCACCCGGCTGAAGCCCTCCCCGGCCAAGCTGATGTCTGGTATTGTCGTCGCTCAGACGGCAGTACTGATGAAGAACTGCAGTCCACTGACTGATGAAAATCCCCAGAAATATTCTGATGAAGCTATGCTAACTCACCAATTGATGGGCCTTCGCCTAGCCTGACGGACTCGAGGGACCGACAAATGAAGGGACAGATTAAGCGGCTTTAACAGCTCAAGCTTACTGATGAGGAAGCATAAAAGACTAAAAGATCTAAATGGGCCCAGCCGTGTGGCGCCGAGAGCCCAACAAGACCCATATGAGGAAGGGGCGCCGAGAAGCCTACTGCCTCCGAATAAGGCGCGCAGGGAGCTCATCAACCGGGCGCCGAGATGATCATGCCGATAGGGAGGGGGTGCTATGCCTATAAAACCCCCTTTCTCTCGAGACGAACAAGAAGACGGAGGAGAGAAAAGAAAACCTCATCCAGAAAATAGATAGAAAAGTGAGAAGAGACCCTACTGAAAAGAAAGAAGAAGAGAAGAAGAATAAGAAGCTCCAGGTGGGCTGCTCGGGGGAGGGAGAGGAGTCAATGCTCCACCCTTCCCCCCCCCCCCCCCCCATGTTTGCTTTTATTTTGATTTCCTCTGTATGTAATGGTATATGCCTTCATGCTTTAGCTATTCAGATGAGGTCGAGAGTTCTTTTCTTCCCTGCCTCTGTTCCTCCCCTTACCCGTTTCTCGGCTTTAGCCTTGCAGTCGATGTAAGTGGTGATAATGAGATGAAATAAAATTTAGTGGTTGCCGTGCTTGATATTAGGCAATCAAAGTTTTGCCCTCTGTCTTTCTATGAATGTATCTTTCATCTGAACGTCCAATATTCTAGACGTTTCGGTTTTCAGAGTCATCCCCGTGAGTCTGTGCTTCAAAGAGGAAGGAAGTCAGGGCCCCAATCCTTATCTAATGGGTTATTGGGTCCTGTTTCCCTCTCCCCTCCTGTCTCGATGGCAGATTCTTCGCAGGCATCTGAGTTTCTTGCGAGGCCCCCAAGCCGTTTAGGAATCGGAGACATCAATCTCTTGATTTCCTAAATTGCTGGCTATAGAAGATGTGTCCCGTCTGTAGACGAATGCGATCCCAGGAGGTTCTGATAAGTGATGACCTTGACGCTTCGGTCCCTCAACAAAACCCTAATGCCATGGCATCGAAGTCCACAGTGCCAGACTGATTTGATCCCCAGATACGGTCCCAATCAAATCTGAATTCCAAAATAGGGCTGTCGGAGCTTCTCGGCAGCAACAGCCCTCGGCGCAATGGTGAGCACGCCGGGAACCAGCGCGCCGAGAACCCCCTTGCCTGTTCATCTTCCTATGCCGAGAGCCCCTCTTTGGCTAATCAATCCGCGCCGAGATCCTCCTTTCAGGCCAATACACTCATACCAGGAGCCTGTCTCTTCATTTGCCTTTCAACCCTTGTCCAACCTGTTATATCGGCGGAAGGGGATATTCATGGTCGCCATATGTACCTCAGGGATGAGATTAACGGGAGGAAACCCCCCCTACATCATCTTAGATCAAATCCATTCATAACCCTACAACCTAAGGGGACATACCACTGTATAAGCCCCGACGGTTCTTGAGGGGATAGCAAGCATTGCCATGGGCACCTGCATCATCAGGGAGCCCAAGCCTTCTTTTCGGTTATCATCCCGTACCCGTGGATGACGGCCTATTTCCTTTGGCATGACCCGAAAGAAGGGGAAACGCTGTCGAAATTCTATCCGATAGGGTGAACCCCGGAAGGCCAAGGGAGTGTGATCGATACACACCCCGCTTGACTCTATCCATCGGGAAAATGAATATCATAGACCCTCCAACCGAGCAGGGAGTTCGAAGGGGAAGATCCCCCGCTGTTTATCTGGATTCCATCCCGTCGCTACGTGGATGGCTTCCTATCCCTATTTGGCATGTCTATAAGCCCGGGGGATATGCCGCCCAATTCAATTCATCCAAGCTCGACACGTTAATCGTCTGCCGGCTCCCCTTTATATGCATGCCTGTTTAGGATGGGACAGAGCCAACAAAGCCCCAATCCTCACTGTGGATTTCTGGGCCTTGTTTCCCCCCTCTCTCCCTCGATGTCATCGATGATTTAAACGTCGCGGAGTCCGTGATTTTCTTCTCAAATTTCTCAAGCCACTAGGGCCATTGCAGGGATCAGAGTTTGTCGTCTCTCGATCTCCTGGATGGTCGGCAATACTGATGGCGTGAAGCCTGTTCCTGAGAGCTCGAAGGCCCGGTGACTCTGATCCCTCGAACCCCTTTCATCTATGACCCTCTGTTGTCAACCTGGTAGGCCCCTGGCTCTTTCCTCACTTGCCTCCTGAACCCATTCCCCTGGCCATGGCTGAATCCCGTGAAAAACCCCCAAAATAGGGTACCGTAAAACCCCATGAGCCCTCACGGCGCTCAAGCCCAGCACCTTCTCGGTGTGAATAGTTCCCGGCGCGGCGCGCGCCGGGAACTCCCGCGCTGAGATCCTCTTCTTCCTCCCTTTGGCCTAGGCCGATAACCCCCTTCATGGTGCGCCGGGAGCTCCCTTCAGCCCACGCCGAGAAGCCAGGCCATACTCCTGATCCTTACGCCGAGAACCTCTTTCTTCTTGGCCTAAACCTTGATCCCCATGTTGTACCCATCCAAGGGATATACGGAGAACACTTGGCATCCCTCAGGAAATAAATCAATGGGGAGGACCTCCCCTACATTGTTCTGTTCCGATCCGGATTTCTTTATAACCTTATGGACCTAACGGGCTATGTCACTACATGTGCTCCGACGGGTTCCGAAGGAACATAAATCGGTGCTATGGATGTGGGTGATGGCCCCGGGCCTGGTGCCCCCTTCTTTTTCGGCTTTCATCTGGGCATCCCGTGGATGATGGCTTATCTCCTCTTGGCATAATCCAGGATAAAGGGGATATGCTGCCAAAATTCATTCGTATCACCTTGAGTGATCATGGTATTCTCTCCTAACCCCGCTGGCCCACAGTGTTCTGCCCTTGCATATTCTCCGATGGTCTTCCGAAGGGGGATATCAATAAGACATCACGCCTGCACAGGGTGTGCCATGTCGCACCAGTCCTTATCCGGATTCCGGGTTAGATATACCCGATCTTTTATGGATCCCACCCTGCCGCTGCATGGGTGGTTTCCTATCCCCATCTGGCATAGTCCAAGGTAATGGGGACATGCCGCTGGATTTGCTCCGCATTTGATGTATCCTTGCTTCACTCAGGCCATTTAACGCCCTGCTGATGAACCAACCGTCTCTCTCGTTTGAGTCTTATTTTTGCCGCTACCTTCCTCCTATTTTTGGCGTTTAATCAAGGGTTGTCCTTCTTAGGAAGGGCGTAATTAACGTCAAAGCCTTTATGGTATGACAGACTTCGGGTCCCGACTCGAACTTCACAATCGACTGATTAAAAGTCAGATCAAGCGCATAATAAAATTGTCACCCCGGTGACTGGCACGCCAATAAATCAATAAATAATCCACATATATATATATATATATATATATATAAAGAAGAGAACGAGAAAGCGCGTTCCACAAGTCTGGCACGCTCGGTGGGACCGAGTCTCCCTTCATCTCTACGCCAAAAATAGGAGGCCCAGCGGGCCCCCCTCAAATTTCTGATTCTGTGCGCTTTCCTTATTTCCAGGAAGCTACAATGACTACTAGACTCATGTCCATGTGCTTCGACCAACAACCGATCGATGTGCATGTCCGAGAGGGTTACCTGGCGGTACCGCTGTCATTCGGGTCGATGCCCCCTGCTGTCGGGCTGCCCAACAGCCTGGGCCTCATCTTCACCGACCTTCTGCAGGTCGACAACAACGAGCAAGGCACTGCTGCAAGTGCCCCGATGAAGACTGCTGATAAAAAGGGTAGCTTACCAGAAAGGATGACCTCGACAGCCGTCGCCTGCTATGTTCATCATGTTCAAAGGAGGGACACGGTCCCCGCTGCTGCCCAAATAAAGAAAAGAACTAACCGGAGGAGCCGGTATGCTGCTGCCGACCATCGTCTCTCAAATTCTGGGAGGACGATGATGATGGGTGACGTTAGGGTGAACCTCAACGGTCGCCCGAGAGAAGTCCGGTCGGACAGGATTGTCCCGACCGTCCAGATCGACAACAAGTTCCAAGTTCTGGCCACCAGGAGGGCCAACGGGGAAACTGATGAGAGGAAGCCACTGGCGCCCAAGCCAGCAAGATATAAACAGGTCTGGCGACCAAAGAAGATTCAGAGCTGGGCCCCAACTCGAGATGAGGGGAAAGCTACCGAGGATGCTGTTGCCCGCTTCAGGGCAGAAAGCAGAAGAAGAGAAGGAAAAGACATAAGAGATGATGCTGCTGTTTACCCCAGGACTTGGGGTAAGAAAGATGAGAAAGAAAATGAAGAAAGAAATCTGACCACTGTTCGCCCCAGGATGAGGGGCAGAAAATATGAGCGGAAGCAAGACCTCTCGGTCCCCTATCCCAGGGCTGGGGGCAGAAGATGGCAAAGGAAGAGCTATGATCCTGCTGCCAACTACTGCCAGGATGGCGACAGAAGATTTGAGAAAGAAGAAAGAATGAGAACAAGCGAACCAGTCGCTGTTGCCATTCCAAGAAGACCAAGAGCCTGTGCCAGACAGGCTGATATATTTAGATATTCCAAAGCCGAGCATCTGAATGCTCAGGTGGCAAGACTGGCTCATCAGCAAAGAGGCCAGGAAAGACTGATGCTCCAACCAGAGCCACAAAGGCACAATCAAGAAGAGATGAAGCAAGTGGCTCAAGACTACTTCCACTACCTGGGGAATTCTGCCCTCAGTCAGCAAAGATTATCCCGTGCCCTGGGCACCGTGGATGAAGAAGAGGAAGAAACTTTTCAAGAAGTGATGCTCGGAGTCTCCTCCTCCGATTCCAATGATTATGGGGAAGGCCGCAGGGCCGGATATGGGAAAGAAGACCTGTGTGGGGAAGAACCTGAAGAAAGAATATCGGTCTTTGACCGACTCAAATATCCTGACCAGGCAAAAAGAAAAGTCTACAGGCAGAAGGGAAAGATGCAGATCTTCACCTGTAACATGGCTGGACTTGTCAGGAGGCAAGACATGCTACCAACTCAACCGGACGAGCTACTCAGGCTGGCAACCAGACCCGGGCCTGTCACAAGAAGAGGCCAGGCGGCAAAAGATAAAATGAAGACTAATGGTGAAGCCTGCAAGATCACCACTATGACGGTTAATGTGGTGACAGCGGAAGAGGGAGATAATCCCTTCATTGATGATGCTGAAGGGACTTCAGAAGTTATACAGATCCTGTCCACCCTGGATCCCATGATCCAGATGATGTTCAGAAGATACCAGCAGGAGATCAATGCTCTCAGAGGATAGCTCAATGAGAGACATGAAGCTACACCGGTCTCCAAGCAAGCCGAGCCTGTCGGGCATACTTCCAGCTCAACAGAGACGGCTATCCCAGCTAATCCTCTCCTGGCTGATAAGGGCAAAGCGCCGAGCCAACCTGTTCCACAGCAAACAGTAGCTCAGCCCTCTGCGTCTCAGACACAGCCTACCGCGCCCACCTTGCACGCCACTGTGATGACAACTCCTCATAGTTAGCAACAAGCTCACTTCTTCCTAGAAGACATAGATCCAGCCGTAGCCCACAAGCTGATGATTGAAAGAATTGTGGAGATGAAGCTGTCTGAAAAGACTGGTGATGATGCTAGTACCTACGATGTATACAAGGTACCATATCCTCCCCAGTATGCTGCTAAGAGACTACCTCCAGGCGTCACCAAGCCGCCAAAGTTTGAAAAGTTTAATGGCCAGGGCTCCCCCAGAGAGCACATAGCTTACTACACCACAATCATGGGCGACCTGGCAGTTGACGAAGCTTATTTGCTTAAGTTCTTTGGCTCATCCCTTACTGGGTTAGCCTTTGAATGGTATTCAAGCCTGCCAGCTGGATCGGTGGTTGATTGGCCTGATATGCAGAGAAAATTCTGCGACAGATTTCATGTCACTGAAAGGGAAATCACAATAGCAGAGCTATATGCAACCAGGCAGAAGCAAGATGAAACTGCACTGGACTACATCAAAAGATGGAGGAACTTAGCCATGAGATGCAGAAGACCCCCCCATCAAGAAGATGCAGTGCAGATATGTAAACAGAGCCTCAGGAGAGAGGTGCTAGAAAAGATGATCGGTGCAGATGTCAGAACATTTGATCGATTAAACAATATAGTGGCGGAGGTTGAGACGTTCTTGTCCAAACGTCCAACCGCCAATGTTCCCAATGTGCTGAAAGGTAAATCTAATGATCGACGACCATCACATTCTGAGGCCAACACCGTCGATTTCAGAACCTTCGAGCAGCAGAAAGGGAAGAAGGGGGCAGATGAAGCTCCCCCGCCTGAGGGTGCAGCAGAAAGAAAAGACAAGGTCTCTCTAAGAGACAAGATGAAGAAGGCTTACTCTTTTCCCAAGGAGAAGACTACAACACTATTTAACTGGGCATATAAGTTCAACAAGGTAACATTGCCTAAACCGAAGAGACCCGAGGATGCGGCAAAGAAAGATGATCCGCTGTTCTGTCCATTTCACCGTGCGCTGGGGCACACAATTGAGGACTGTTATGTCTTCACAGATATCATGGAAGGAATGGTTAAAAAGGGTGAGCTGCAGCTGGGAGATTATCAGGTAAATCCGCCTCATCCACATGAGCCTCCGCCCTGGAGAATGGCCTCCAATATGATCTCAGTTTACCAGCAGCTGCCTAAGGAAGCTGTTGAGGAATGTACCAGGCATACCTATGAAGCTTGTTTCCTCACCCCACTGAAGGATCAGGACGGATGGCAGACGAAACCCATAAAGAATAGAAGGAAAACTCCCGCAGCCAGTACCAGCGGGGTGATTATTCGAGGTGTCACACCAAGGCCTGAACCGCCTCCAGCAAAGCCAGTATGGCGCACAGCTGAGACCGGGCCAGTCATCCGGATCCCTACTCACAACCGGAGGAGACAAACTCCCCTACCCGCACATAAAGAAGTAAGTCCTGTAGCCAGGCGTCTACAGCAGTATATCAATGAGCTCGATGACTATGAGCAGAAAAAGCCCAAACACCTGCTGGTAAAAGACTGTATACTATGGGAGCAGCTCGAAGAATTGAAAATTGAAGAGCAGCCAGAGGTAGAACAAAGAAAAGATGAGACTGAGCCCTTCTGGGGGCAGGAGCTGGCAAAGCCAAATTCCCAGAAGAAGAAGAGACGGCCCAAGTCCAAAAAGGGAAAGAAAGTCACGACAGTACAATGTAACACCCTGTCAGTGCTCTTTTCCTTGCCCGGGGAGGATGATGAGGCTGAAGCATCAAATGCCCCGCTAGAAGCCAACCATGCTGAGGCCTCTACCTCAGCCCATGCAACACGTTCTGGGAAAAGATGGGGGCGCCCACCACCAGCTAATCATAATATTATATTCAAAGGGGAGCAACCCTACCAGATCCCAGAACCAGAGGTACGAGGTGTCCAGGTTCCTCCCCCTGCCAGCTTGTTCCAAGAAAAAGAAGAAGCTCCTTCATTCCTGGAATTCTTGTCCAGTTTGGAGAATGAGCAATTGGCTTACACTGCTCCAGCTAAAAGTAATAAATTCCAGCAGACTGCAGTTAGGAAGCAGAAGCAGCATGAAGAAAATGAAGGAAGTGACCCTCTAGCAAAGCCAGGGGCTGTTGCTACAGAAGAAGCCTCCAGGGAAACAAGGGAAGAGAATGAAACTGGGACTGGGCAGCAAAGGCCACAGGCACCACGTGAACCTCCAAGACCCCAATGGGCAGAAGAAATGAGACTGTCTAATGTCTGGGTAGGCAGTCGAATCATGAAGATGTTGAAGAAGCTCCCTACCAGGTTCTCCATCTGGGAAATCCTCTCTCTGAGTGAAGAAGCCCGCCAAGCAATTGTGGATGCCTTACAGTCGCCGTCACAATATGAAGCACCCTTAACAGAAGTGAATTCTGGGTCATCGATCACATTCACAGAAGATGATATGCTAATCCCGAATTCCAGCCATAACAGACCGCTGTATATGAGGGGCTCCCTGAACTGTCAGCCGCTGAGCAGGATACTGATAGATCCCGGGGCTGCTGTGAACATCCTCCCATACCGCATCTATCAGAAATATTACTTTGATCTGCAGCTTACCAAGGTCAGAGATATGAAGATTGCAGGGTTCAACCAGAAATGTGAAACACCTCTTGGGGTGGCTAATTTCAACCTCACATTGGGCGACCTCACTACCGTGGTACGATTTATGTGATCGACTCCAACACCACGTATAAGGCCCTGCTGGGGAGACCGTGGCTGCATGAATATCAGATAGTGCCATCCACGCTACATCAGTGCATCAAATACTGCCATGAAGGAAAAGAAGAAATGGTGTTTGCAGATCTGCATCCCTTCGAAGTATTCGAGTGTCATATGCTCGATGCATCCTACTACACCGAGGTGTCACAGAAGGGTGAAAAGAAAGAGGCTGTGGCCAGCCAGAAGAAGCCGGTGACGAAGGCAAGAAATTGGTCTCCACCGCCACCAAAGGGCTATATTAAAAAGCATGAGGTAGCTCACATCTCTTATGCCGGTGACATTGCTCGGATCACCCCTCCTAGCATTCACCCGGATGATATCAATGAAGAAATGAAAGAAAAGTACACACAAGTGGAGGTGCCGTAGGGTTTATTTAAACCCATCGTCAGCCTTGAGTACCAGACGGTGCTACCACTGAAGACTATGGAAGTCCCTCGCTTCTGCGAACCTCCTACCATATTCTACACTGGGGAGTCAGTCGAGGAAGATGATCAAGACTGCATGGTCCCTGAAGAGGCTGCAAACCAGATGGTGCTGATTACGGGCTTGGACTATACTACCCGACGGGTTTCGCAGATGTTCTCTAAGATGCAGATGCCATCGCTATAGTCTGTCGCCCAGAAGAAAGCATTCAAGGAGTTATGGGATCCGCCTCGAGATAATAAAGAATTGAGGAAGATCACACAGCACCCGGGACTGGGCTATACTTTACAAGAATACTATGAGGCCGAGGTGGATGTCATCTCTACCTTCTACCAGCATGAAGATTCCCCTGGGGTGGGCTACGACCCGTACCATTCGGAAGGTGAAAAAATCATTTATCAGTCCATAACAGACAATGAAGCCCCAGACAATCAGCCAGGGACGGGAACGTCTGATGAAACAAAGAAAGATTGGTGCTGGGAAGACCTACCTTCCAAAGAAGATCTGTTCCATGCTGAAGCAAAGTTTGACACGGGAACCCCGGATGAAGACCAAGCAGCCAAATAGCTGAGGGAATGCTTGGAGTTTGAGCGCATCCTAGAAGAAGTCCGGGCTCTATAGAATGATGATCTCTCAAGGGAGTCTGCATCAGAAGAGCCTCTAAGGGCGGAAGACTCCGTCTTTGAGTTTCCTGCTGATCCAGTTACGTCCTCGGGGCACACTGAACAGAATACAACAATTTTGGCCGTATATGATGAGCCAGCACCCGCTGATGACCAATATGATGAAACAGAAAATCATGAAACTGAAGAAGATTATATCCCGGGAGGCTTCATTGACTTGCAAGAAGCCCCGCCCGAGGTCGAAGACGGAGGTCAGGCCACCGTCGATGAGCTTGTGGAAATAAATCTGGGAACCGCAGATGAGCCAAGGCCGACATTCCTCAGTGCACTGCTGGAGCCAGCTACCAGGGAACAATATATACAGTTTTTTAAGGAATTCCGAGGCTGCTTTGCATGGACATATGATGAAATGCCGGGACTGAGTTCTGATGTGGCGCAACATCGATTGGCAATAAACCCAGAGGCTAACCCTGTAAAGTAGCCTTCCAGGAGAATGCGTCCTGAACTGATAAATCAGATTAACAAAGAGGTTGACAAGTTGATTGATGTAGGCTTTGTCGAAGAAAACCAGTATACTACATGGCTGGCCAATATAGTGCCCAAAAAGAAGAAGAATGGGCAGATCAGAATATGTGTTGATTTCCGGGACCTTAATAAGGCTTGCCCAAAAGATGATTTCCCGGTGCCAATCACTGAGGTGATGATCGATGCAACTACTGGCCATGAAGCCCTATCATTTATGGATGGGTCATCCGGATACAACCGGATCTGGATTGCTGAAGAAGACAGAGTGCACACTGCATTCCGCACCCCGAAGGGGATATTCCACTACAAAAGGATGCCGTTTGGCCTCAAGAATGCCGACGCTACCTACCAAAGAGCTATGACCAAGATCTTTGATGATTTGCTCTTCAAGAAAGTAGAGTGCTACATTGATGATTTGGTAGTAAAAACTAAAAGAAGAGAAGACCACTTGCAAGACCTGAGGGTAGTATTCCAGAGGCTACGCAAATATGAACTCAAGATGAATCCCATGAAATGCGCCTTTGGCGTGTCCAGTGGAAAATTCCTCGGGTTTATTGTCCGTCATAGGGGCATTGAAATCGACCCGTCCAAGATTAAAGCTATCCAGGAGCTCCCTTCACCAAGGAATCCGCACGAGTTGAGATCCCTGCAAGGGCGTCTGGCCTACATCCGACGATTTATATCTAATCTATCGGGAAGATGCCACCCCTTTCACAAGCTCATGATGAAAGATGTACCGTTCCTCTGGGACGATGGCTGTCAGGAAGCTTTTGAGAAGCTGAAAGAATATCTCAAGACCCCTCCAGTGCTGGGGGCACCTATTAAAGGCAGACCTTTAATACTGTACATTGCAGCCACACACTGTTCCCTGGGGGCAATGCTGGCACAGATAAATGAAGAAGGCAGAGAACATGCCTTGTACTACCTAAGTAGGAGGCTGATTAGAACTGAAGAAAGTTATAGCTACATAGAAAAGACCTGCTTGGCACTGGTCTTTGCTGTCAAAAAGCTCCGACACTATATGTTGTCAGATGAAGTCAGATTGATATCCGCAGCAGATCCGCTCAAATATATATTGACTCAGCCAGTACTGAAGGGCCGGTTGGGCAAATGGGCAGTAATTCTG
Organism: Amorphophallus konjac; assembly: GCA_022559845.1. NCBI lineage: Eukaryota > Viridiplantae > Streptophyta > Magnoliopsida > Alismatales > Araceae > Amorphophallus > Amorphophallus konjac. Next base: position 64,706,527 of record CM040120.1, on the reverse strand, counting down.
ATGGAATTCGATATTACCTATACACCCCAGAGGGCGATAAAAGGACAGGCCGTGGCTGATTTCTTCGCAGAACATCCTGTGCCAGAAAATGATTTGCTAGGGACTGAATTACCCGATGATGAGACGCTCGAAGCCTGCCTGGCTCAGTCATCTATGTGGCAGTTATTCTTTGATGGAGCATCCAGAACAGAGGCGGACTCCGATGGAAAGACCAGAATGCGGGCCGGAGCCGGTATTGTGCTGAGATCACCGGAAGGGGAGGTTGTGCATACTTCCTGTTCTATAAACAAGCCCTGCACCAATAATGAAGCCGAGTATGAAGCTCTGATAATCGGACTCCATATCAGCCTCAACATGGGTATCCAAATGCTTCAGGTATTCGGGGATTCGATGTTGGTGATAAAGCAAATCCAAGGGGAGTTCGAAGTGCGAAAGCCAGAACTGAATCCCTATCATCAAAAGGCTGTGAGCCTCATGGCAAAATTCTATCATATTGAGCTCAGGCATGTGGGCCGTGGACATAATGCCCAGGCTGATGCACTGGCAAAGCTAGCCAGCTCACTAGCAGTCCCGCCAAATAAGACACTGAACATTATTGTTATGAACCGGCGGCAAGTCCCTAGTATGCTAGAAGGGTGCCCCGAAGAAGAAGAAGTCGCTACTGTTAGCACAGAACAGGCATCTGACTGGAGACAGCACTTGCTACAGTGGTTCCTGCACCAACAGCTACCGCAGAAAAGAGAAGAGAAGATGAAACTTCTGAGAATCAAAGATTCTTATGATGGGGCATCAAAGGCGATTTCCATACACGGGTGAAGTGTATTTGTGAGTTATGGCTTGTATGAGATTGTAATTGTGTATTTTCTTTCTTTTGGGCTCCTTGTAAGGCTTATATCAAGCCAATGGGCCATTTGTTATGTCAAGTCCAAGGTTAGATTGCCATTAGTAGAGTCCATTAGAAAGCCTAGTTCATATTGGACCAAGTGCCACCCTTATGGACCATATTAGTCATTTAAGGCCCAATTGGGCCACTCCCTCTCATGGGCCACCAAGACTTGGAAGGCCCAAGTCTAGACATGAGTTAGTGGATTGGGTTGGCTGGCCTTGGACCAGCCTAGGCCCAAGAGAGGCCCATGAAGGGGGCGCCCCCCTCTTTTGGCCATATTATGCTTGGTAGGTGGTGTTTGAATAGATTTAGTCCAAGGTTGAATAAGAATGGTCAAATTAGATTAAACTAATGTATTAAATGTGTGATTCACATTGTATCCCAGCCCTTCAATCCAAACCCCTAGATCCAAGGGTTGAGGTTGAGTTTGGTTGGCATCCTATATAAGGTTGTATTTTTCATATTGAATGAATTAATGAAGAGAAAATAGGCATTTGCCCCCAAGTGAAACTTGCGCCCCTCCCCTCTCTCTCCATGGTTCCTCCACCCCCTCTCCCCTTTCTAGAGTGTAATCCCTTCCCCCTTGATCCCCTCCAGCATCTGAAGCAACTCCAGTGATCGCCGCCGCCATCGTCTCGCCGCCGACGCGTCGTTACCAACGGTTTCGGTGGTTCTGTCCACTCAGGATAGGTTCCTCTTCTCCGAATTTATGCTATCACTCCCTTCATCTTATGAAGCACAAAATTTCAGGGTTGGTTCCCCTCTAGAACCCTTATCCTCACAAAAACAATCACATCAAAATTCATCCTTTAGCTATTTTTTGATTTTCATCCAAATCCAAGTTCCAGATCTGTCCTGGTTCTGTTTACTGTTCATCAGCTCTGAGTTTACCCCATTCGAACCATCTTTTTATTTTTTTTGGGTCGGCCAAATTTATTGGGAGTTCTGTCCACATATATCTACCACCAGGAATTTTCCTAATTTTTGGTTCACCCTCCAAGTATTTTACAAAAACCGTCCAAGTTCCCAAGAACAGTCTACCCACAGTTTCCCAGATCTGACCCAGGTCTAGTAAAAACATCCCAGAAAATCAATTTCTTATCCAATCAAAAAACCAAAAATAGTCCCAGATTCCTCTCTCAGAGACCTTCAACTTTTCTGAAGAAATCATTTCCAGATTCGGAGGTCTTCTCCCCGGTCAATGTCGATCTTCAGAGAAGTCAGAACCTGCCCCTACAGTTCTGGCCAGATTCCAGCAAGCTTGTAAAATACATGATCAGAAATACAGATCTGATTATTTTTTTTGAAGACCCCTACATCGAAGTATTCTGAGTCAGCTTTCCAACGGCGCTAATCTCGTCACATTCTGACGACGGGGCTGATCGCAGCAGAAGTTTTCTCCGAGTCGCGCGCTTGCAAACAGAACTTTCAGGTTCGTGGCCGAGTTCCCAACGAGCGCCGTCCGAGGACCGCCCGGCGTCCGGCGGTCGTTCCAGCAGCTTGCCATCCCAGGGGAACGCTTTCCAGGTGTCTCCACAACAGAGGAGTCATCAGGCCCCACACGACCCCTCCGGTCAATACGTGGGCCCCCCCCACTAGCACGAGTACGCGTGAAGCCGAAGCATTGCCCGAAACCGCCCGTCAACCCGAACTTGGTCCTCCCGGGCCCACTTGTGTCGCCCTTTACCTCCCTGCGTGGAGTGGGCTTAATTGCATTGCTGTAAACATAATGTACTAAGTTTCCGGGAGTACGAGCTTTGGCCGGGTGCCGTCTTCGCCACGCCGAGAGCGTGGAGGTATCGCCTTCACCCTTACACTTGGCATTAGCTTAATTCTTTATATGCTTTATATGCCGCTGCTAGAGAGCATGTGTAGGGATACCTAGCTCGCCTTCAATTTATAATATCCCTGCTGCGAGAGAGAGCGAAGCCGTCCCGTGACCCGATCCGGGCGCAAAAGAGAGCCGACCACCCTAGCTCATTACCGGTTTCTCAACCGCGCACATCTGACGCTTCCCTCGTTAAGGGACGATCGCGAGCTTGTCGTGTCCGTGGTCCCGTCCCGCATCAATTTGGTATCAAAGCGAGTTGAGTCTAGGGTGTCAAAAAGAAAAAAAAAGAGTGTCATTTACATCGAGTCATTAGTCGGTTTAAGTCGAGTCTAGGATCATCATTGTTTTAAAACACAAAAAAGAGTGTCTTTTCGCATTGCATCCCTTTACTCGGTATATCAAAAGGTGTTGTCCGAACGTTAGGCCATGCCTATCGGGAAGGCCGCACACTTGTGCGAGTGATCTTCGGATCGGTTATCTCTGCCACGTACCGAGTCTTGGTTTACGTCTAGGGTCCTTAGTGTGCATGCATACCAAACTTGCATAGTCGGTCTAGTGTCTTGTCACCGTGTGTATGCATGTCCATGTCCACTACCCATGGCCGATCCCCAAGACCATACGTCCGAGTGGTCAACTTTTGTGGCCAAAATGAATGTCCTCATGGACCGAGCCTTTGGTTTTGCCCCTCTCATTATGAAAGCCGCTCTATCCAACGGGTCCACAACGGAGCTCCATTTCACCGATAGGGAGTCGGATAATTGGGTTTCTCTTGACATCGTGGAGTCTCTCTCCAAGACAGGCGAGATTGTCCGCGATGGTGATTTTGCTTGTGTTGAGTTCTATAAGAGGATCGGCTCTGTTCTCTACACCGATGGCGCATGGTGCAGGATCGGCACACTTGCTGGTTCATGCATCATTTTAGGGTAAAAGTGGTTAGGAGAGAGAAGGGCCAATCTTGACTGGGACAAGAGGACTTGCACCTTATGCCCACCATACCTACCCGGTAAGATCACCCTTAGGGACCCCATATGTCCAGCCACCCAGCCCCAGCGACCCACTCCACCTTCGGATTCGCGCTTGGAGCCACCTCATCCCGAGCCACCCGTATTTCTAACGGGTACATTATACCTAGCCGAGCCGTTTCTTAGTTGGCTCAAGGATGGCTTGGTCCCACTCCCTTACCCGTCTATGGACCCTACCCTACCTTTGGTGTCCGTCAACTCCTACCACACAACTTTTCGGTCTAGTCACCATGTCGATACTTTGGATGATCTTATTATAGGATTAGATTCACAATGGGAGTCGACGCATCTTTTGGCCCGAGGCTTTGACCAACCCGCTAGTCTTAGCTTCACCCATCCGGCCTTAGGATCCATTACCTCTGTGTGCACCGTGGGGTGTGTCACAACGGAGATTCTTCTACTCCTCCCGATGCCGGCCGAGTCTGACTTCATTCTCTTTTGCCCAAGGGAGGAAGTTTATTTTCTTCACATGACCATCGTCCCGTTCACTATGGCGGATGAAGGTGACCATTCACACCTTCAAGAATTTCACGATTGGGACCGTGTCATGGAGGAACCCATCTCCCGGGGTCATACCTTCTTTGACCCTTTTGACCCCTCCACTAGTGAAGCTCTAGAGCTATCACATTCCCTCCACCTCTTCCAAGGAGTTCACTATTCCACCCATACCCCTCGGTCTATTCGGCAAGCCGTCTCTACATCTAGGGATGATGACGAGGGTAGTTTTGGATCTCCTACCCCTTCTTCACCCAAATCCCATCGGTCACCAATGCATGAGTGGTACATCTTAGGGTGTCTAGGAGTCCTCCCTTCCATCAACCATCGTGTACATCTAGTATATGCATGGCACATATTCGGGTGTCCTGGTCCGCCGTCACCCATGCACGGGTCAGACTAACAGTGTGCTTTTTCTTTGTGTGGTTTTGTTTTGAGTGATTTGTTTGCATGGTTTGTGTGTCGTTTGTTTGTCTGCATGCGTCTTGTGCAAGCTCGTTGTCGGTCTCTTACGAGTAAGAGGCGAGTGGACTCACTTGATGAGTATGGGATCGGTTTTACTTCTATATCCGGATCAGTCACCTATAGGGACTCAGCGGTGATTCCTAGTGAGTCTTCGAGCTGTCTCCTTCCTTTTGAGAGTGCCCCTTCGGAGTGACCACCTTTAGCCATAGCAGTGCGCATATCGAGTATATATGGAATGAGCAGGTGCCGATCATTTGGAGTGGAGCATACCCACGTTACTTGGCACGGTGACAGATCCGCCGGAGTACCAGAGCAGCCATACCCCTACTCGACGGGGTCGAGTTCCTCCCACCCGGGGAGAATTGATGGGGCATCAAAGGCGATTTCCATACACGGGTGAAGTGTATTTGTGAGTTATGGCTTGTATGAGATTGTAATTGTGTATTTTCTTTCTTTTGGGCTCCTTGTAAGGCTTATATCAAGCCAATGGGCCATTTGTTATGTCAAGTCCAAGGTTAGATTGCCATTAGTAGAGTCCATTAGAAAGCCTAGTTCATATTGGACCAAGTGCCACCCTTATGGACCATATTAGTCATTTAAGGCCCAATTGGGCCACTCCCTCTCATGGGCCACCAAGACTTGGAAGGCCCAAGTCTAGACATGAGTTAGTGGATTGGGTTGGCTGGCCTTGGACCAGCCTAGGCCCAAGAGAGGCCCATGAAGGGGGCGCCCCCCTCTTTTGGCCATATTAGGCTTGGTAGGTGGTGTTTGAATAGATTTAGTCCAAGGTTGAATAAGAGTGGTCAAATTAGATTAAACTAATGTATTAAATGTGTGATTCACATTGTATCCCAGCCCTTCAATCCAAACCCCTAGATCCAAGGGTTGAGGTTGAGTTTGGTTGGCATCCTATATAAGGTTGTATTTTTCATATTGAATGAATTAATGAAGAGAAAATAGGCATTTGCCCCCAAGTGAAACTTGTGCCCCTCCCCTCTCTCTCCATGGTTCCTCCACCCCCTCTCCCCTTTCTAGAGTGTAATCCCTTTCCCCTTGATCCCCTCCAGCATCTGAAGCAACTCCGGTGATCGCCGCCGCCATCGTCTCGCCGCCGACGCGTCGTTGCCAACGGTTTCGGTGGTTCTGTCCACTCAGGACAGGTTCCTCTTCTCTGAATTTCTGATATCACTCCCTTCATCTTCTGAAGCTCAAAATTTCAGGGTTGGTTCCCCTCTAGAACCCTTATCCTCACAAAAACAATCACGTCAAAATTCATCCTTTAGCTATTTTTTGATTTTCGTCCAAGTCCAAGTTCCAGATCTGTCCTGGTTCTGTTTACTGTTCATCAGCTCTGAGTTTACCCCATTCGAACCATCTTTTTATTTTTGTTGGGTCGCCCAAATTTATTGGGAGTTCTGTCCACATATATCTACCACCAGGAAGTTTCTTAATTTTTGATTCACCCTCCAAGTATTTTACAAAAACCGTCCAAGTTCCCAAGAACAGTCTGCCCACAGTTTCCCAGATCCGACCCAGGTCTAGTAAACACATCCCAGAAAATCCATTTCTTATCCAATCAAAAAACAAAAAATAGTCCCGGATTCCTCTCTCAGAGACCTTCAACTTTTATAATGAAATCATTTCCAGATTCGGAGGTCTTCTCCCCGGTCAACGTCGATCTTCAGAGAAGTCAGAACCTGCCCCTACAGTTCTGGCCAGATTCCAGCAAGCTTGTAAAATACATGATCAGAAATACAGATCTGATTATTTTTTTTGAAGACCACTACGTCGAAGTATTCTGAGTCAGCTTTCCAACGGCGCTAATCTCGTCGCATTCCGACGACGGGGCTGATCGGAGCAGCAGTTTTCTCCGAGTCGCGCGCCTGCAAACAGAACTTTCAGGTTCGTGGCCGAGTTCCCAACGAGCGTCGTCCGAGGGCCACCCGGCGTCCGGCGGTCGTTCCAGCAGCTCGCCATCCCAGGGGAACGCTTTCCAGGTGTCTCCACAACAGAGGAGTCATCAGGCCCCACACGACCCCTCCGGTCAATACGTGGGCCCCCCCACTAGCACGAGTACGCGTGAAGCCTAAGCATTGCCCGAAATCGCCCGTCAACCCGAACTTGGTCCTCCCGGGCCCACTTGTGTCGCCCTTTACCTCCCTGCGTGGAGTGTGCTTAATTGCATTGCTGTAAACATAATGTACTAAGTTTCCGGGAGTACGAGCTTTGGCCGGGTGCCGTCTTCGCCACGCCGAGAGCGTGGAGGTATCGCCTTCACCCTTACACTTGGCATTAGCTTAATTCTTTATATGCTTTATATGCCGCTGCTAGAGAGCATGTGTAGGGATACCTAGCTCGCCTTCAATTTATAATATCCCTGCTGCGAGAGAGAGCGAAGCCGTCCCGTGACCCGATCCGGGCGCAAAAGAGAGCCGACCACCCTAGCTCATTGTCGGTTTCTCAACCGCGCACATCCGACGCTTCCCTCGTTAAGGGACGATCCCGAGCTTGTCGTGTCCGTGGTCCCATCCCGCATCATCTTATGAATTCAGAAATGGGACTCTGTTCCGAATAATGGCAGATGCGCGCAAGAAGATTCTACTCCGCTGCCTGTCCACTGAGGAAGCTTGGCAAGCGATGAAAGAAGTACATGCTGGGACAGCAGGTGCCCACCAGGCTGGTCCCAAGATGAAGATAGAAATCAAGAAGCTGGGCTTCTATTGGCCCACCATGTTCGAAGAATGCTGTAAATTTGCAAAATCATGCCAGAAATGCGAGGAGCATGCTACTGTGCCTCGAAGGCCTCCTACGACTCTGCATCCTACAGTTCCCAATTGGCCGTTTGCGCAATGGGGAACTGATGTAGTCGGTCCACTACCGACTTCCTCGGCCAGACATAAGTACATACTAGCCATAACAGATTACTTCTCCAGATGGGCGGAGGCTATAGCATTAAGTGAAGTGACTGGTGAACTGGTCGCCAGATTCATCAAGTAGAACATCATCTTTCGGTTCGGGATCCTCAGCCGAATAATATCTGACAATGGAAGTCATTTCAGAAATCAGAAAGTCTATCGGCTTGCCGAAAAGTATAAGATCGAATGGAGGACTTCCACTCCTTACAATCTGCAGGCAAACGGATTGGCAGAAGCTTTTAACAAGACTCTCTGCACCTTGCTGGCCAAGGTCGTTGGTTCTAATAAAAAGGACTGGAAGAGAAAATGTATGAAGCTCTGTGAGCATACCGCACCATCTTCAAGACACCTACAGGGTGCTCACCATACTCATTGGTATACGGCTCGGAGGCAGTGGTTCCACTAGAGCTGGAAGTCCCGTCACTCAGAGTGGCAGTCCAATATGACCTGGCCCGTGGCGAACAAACCAATGTTGAAAGAAGGTTAGAAGAATTGGCTGAATTGGAAGGGAAGCGCCTCCAAGCTCAGAAGAATATCCAAATGTATCAGGCACGCATGGCCACTACATTCAACAAACTCGTAAAAGGATGAGAATTTAGGAAAGGTGACCTCGTCATGGTCAAGAAAAAAGAAGTCATGGCGTCCAACCCAAAAGGAAAGCTAAATGCTAATTGGGAGGGCCCTTATGTGATACAGAGGGTCTACGAAGGAGGGGCCTACATGGTTGTTAACCATCGAGGGGAAATCCGATCCTCACCACTCAACGGTAGACACCTAAAGCTATATCATGCTGTACAACCAACATTCCCCGAGTAGTCAGACAATGGCTACCTTTTTCTTGGTTTAGCGGCACTCCGCCCTAACCGAGCTACTCTCTTTTCTTGGTCTAGCGGCACTCCGCCCTAGTCGAGCTACCCTTTTTTTGGTTTAGCGGCACTCCGCCCTAGCCGAGCTACCCTCTTTCCTTGATCTAGCGGCACACCGCCCTGGCCAAGCTACCCTTTTTCTTGGTTTAACGGCACTCCACCCTAGCCGAGCTACCCTTTTCTTGGTCTAGTGGCACTCCGCCCTAACCAAGCTACCCTCATCTTAAGCTGGTGACATTCCCACTTGTCACCCTCTAAAAAGGAAGGAAGAAGAAAGAACAAAAAAAAAGTAAAAGTAAAAAAATGGGGTTAAAAATAGAGATACCCCGCCAGGCTTGTTCAAGCATTCTGGACAAGGGTAAAAATGGCCAAAACCCAGCTATGGTGAAAACCCGAAAGGGCACTGCAGGCAAAATCGGGTACCCCGCCACGTGAAAACCCGAAAGGGCGCGTGGGCAAAAGCAACAGGGGGCTGGCTCCGGTGAAAACCCGAAAGGGCACTTGGGTCGGTAATGTGGTAACCCCAAAGAAAGCCTCATCTCCCACCATAAACTCCTCGTCGATCAGCCGGCACCTTGTCCGATCAACGATTGAACCCACTCAGTATAGACCCTACGTCTATCCTGATGAGACCCTTATTCACCCTATCCAAAGTCCCGCCATGGTGAAACTCACCGTTGATCGACCGGCACCCCGCCTGATCAATGATAAGACATATCCAGTTTAGACCTTACGTCTATCCTGATGAAACCTATGAATTCCATTGCATTGGTATAAACCCAATACCGATGATGAAACCTACCTTTGGTCGATGGGCTCGCTGCCCGATCGGCAAAGAAACCGGTTCAGTTTAGACCTTACGTCTGTTCCGACTAGGTCTGCATATTTCTCTACGTCCCGCCGTGATGAAACTCGCTGCCGATCGACTGGCACACTACCCGATCAGCGATGAAACCTGTCCGGGCTAGACCCTACGTCTACCCCGATGGAACCTATGAAATCCTTGCATTGGTATAAACCCAATACCGATGATGAAACTTGCTGCCGATCGATTGGCACACTGCCCGATCAGCGATGAAACCTGTCTGGGCTAGACCCTACGTCTATCTCGATGAAACCTATGAAATCCTTGCATTGGTATAAACCCAATACTGATGATGAAACTCGCTGCCGATCGACTGGTACACTACCCGATCAGCGATGAAACCTGTCCGGGCTAGACCCTACGTCTATCCCGATGAAACCTATGAAATCCTTGCATTGGTATAAACCCAATACCGATGATGAAACTCACTACCGATCGACTGGCACACTGCCCGATCAGCGATGAAACCTGTCCGGGCTAGACCTTACGTCTATCCCGATGAAACCTATGAAATACTTGTATTGATATGAACCCAACACCAATGATGAAACCTGCTATCGGTCGGCTGGCGCGCTGCCTGATCGACGCTAAAATCCATCCAGGGTGGACCTTCCGTCCGCTCTGACATAGCACAACACCGCTCTTTGAATCTATTCAGACCCTCCGTCTGGATAGATCATGAAACTCTATTCCCTTGCGTTAATGTTAAACCCCCCATTAACGATGAAACTCATGTTCTCATAAAGCGGCCTCGTGCCCGAGCTGCTACTTATATCCTCTAAATCGATTCGGACCTTTCGTCTGGATAGGATGAAAGTTCTGGTCTCAGAAAACACAATGAAAAAGAAAAGAGAAAGAAAACGACAAAAAAAAGTACAAAAAAAAATGGGGTTGAAAATAGAGATACCCCGCCAGACTTGTTCAGGCATTCTGGACAAGGGCAAAAAGGGCTAAAACCCGGCTGTGGTGGAAACCCGAAAGGGCACTGCAGGTAAAATCGGGTACCCCGCCACGTGAAAATCTGAAAGGACGCGTGGGCAAAAGCAAGAGGGGGCTGGCTCCGGTGAAAACCCGAAAGGGCACTTGGGTCAGTAATGTGGTAATTCAAAAGTCCCATGCCGACTGGCACGCTGCCTTCACCTCCCCTTCACTGATGAAGCCTTCCGTCGGTCATCTGGCTCTATGCCCCACCAATGATAAAGCCTTTCCGGGGTAGACCTTACGTTCACTCTGATGAAATCTACATACCCTCTTTCAAATGTCCCACCGACAATGAAACCCATCATTATTCTGATAAAGCCAGTCCAGCTCAGACCTCACGTCTGTCCTGATGAAACCTACGTATTTCTTGGCAAAGTCCCACCTGCCATAAAACCTGTTGGAATAGACCTTACATCTGTCCTGACGAGACCTACACCTTTACATACGTCCCACCGTTGATCGACCGGCACCTCGCCCGATCAATGATGAAATCCTCTGTCTGGTTTAGACCTTACGTCTATACTGATGAAACCTATGAGACTCTTTGCATCGATATAAACCCAATATCGATGATGAAACCAACTGTTGATCGACCGGCACCTCGCCCGATCAATGATGAAACCCTGCCAGTTTAGACCTTTCGTCTATTCTGATGAAACTTATTACACTTTCTTTGCGTCGATATAAACCCAATATCGATGATGAAACCAACTATTGATCGATCGGCACCTCGCCCGATCAATGATGAAATCCTGCTAGTTTGGACCTTTCGTCTATTTTGATGAAACCTATGAAGCTCCCTTGCATCGATATGATCCCAATATCGATGATGAAACCAGCTATTGATCGACCGGCACCTCGCCCGATCAATGATGAAATCCTATCCAGTTCAGACCCTACGTCTGTCCTGATGAAAACTATACACCCTTTAATGTCCCGCCTGCTATAACCTCTGCCCAGTCTAGACCTTACGTCTACTCTGATGGAACTTCTTTATTCATATTCCTGCAAGTTGTCTCCCCCGCAGCACATATGGCCAAGAAGGACGTTTGCTGCTACCAACAGAATTCGGTTTAAGCACCTCCTCAGATGCCGTCACACGGTGGAGCGAGTCCCCCATCCTTTCTATGAAGGGGTGGACGCTCTCCTGCCTAGTACGAGTCATTCGCATGAAGGACTGCTAAAATCACTACCCCACTTCCCACAGTGATAAAACCACATGCAAAAGAAAAAAAAAGGGATGGATACATATAGAGCCAAAGAGTCCTTTTCATTGAAAAAGGGAGTACATAGAGGGTCCCCGAAGAGACATTGTATCACAATAGAAGACAAAAGAAAAAAGAAAAGAAATGATTCATGGCCGCCGGAAGATGTCTTCGAAGGCCAGAAGACCCGCATAAGGGGCGGCCCCTAGTTCATGAAGTCTAGGCTCCTCCTCCTGCAGTCGAACAGACTCATCCCGAAAGGATGCCACCTGCCCCTCCAATAAAGCTGCTTCTTCCTCAAGCTGCGGCCGGGAAGTTATTATCTGCGGCAGCTCAGCTCGGAGACCAGACAGTTCAGCCTCTAGAATGGCTATTCGGCTGCGCACGAACTGCTCCTGCTGCGCCAGAGACTGTAGTTGGCACTGTCGCTCTTGATGAATAAAGTTCATTTTTTCTAGCTCAGATTTGCACTCCATCCTTTGCAACTTCAAAGCCGCCAGTCTGTCAGACATAATGTGTGCCAAGAAATCCTGGCGATGTACAAATTTTAACAACAACAGAACCCGCTGGGTCCATATCTCTAGAGGACAACCCATGGCCTATAAACCGACGGTGAAATGCTCAGCTATCTCCTTCAACTGCGGATAAGTTAGTCCGGGCTGGGATTCCACTAGCTGGCGCAACATGTCCAGGTGTTGCCAGACAAAACTCTCAGGTGAAGCAAAGCCAGGCAAGGGAAGTGGAGCCACTTCAAAGGTTACTTCACTGTCAATGTCTGCCCATAGGGTGATATCTGGCTGAGAAGAAGAAGACGGGAGGTCTGCCGAAGGCGCCAACTGAGCTCTCTCCACAACCTCTGACGAAGCCGATGGACCTTCCACCTCCATCTCCTCGAGGGTCACCGTTTGAATGCTCGCGGGGGTAACTCCAGTAAGTGCCGGAGTGGTTGCTTCTTGGGTCTCTAATGCAATACCCGCACCTTCAACATCCTCTTCGCAGGGTACCTCCTCCTCAGATTCCGAAAGTATGGAGATAGATTCCGGGGCAGTTATAGACAATACTCCAATTTCTGTAACGGCTACCTCTCCTTCTTCCACCCCCCGCTGCAACAACCAGTTCCTTCAATATCAAGGCTGTAGGGGTCATAGCCCGGAGAGGCAAGGGTTCACTCTCCATGATTGATGTTATGGGAATTGCCGATTCAGGCGCAATGGTCAGCACTGCGGCCGGTATGAAGGCGGAACCCCTAATTGGGTCCCTCTCAGCTCTGAAATCCAGGACCTTGATGAGAGCCGGACTTTCCCCCGAAGTCCTCAAGTCCAACAATGCTAAGTCCGTAGAGGACTGCACCCTCACCGGCACAGGGCGGATTATCTCAGGAACGCCTGCCCGGGCTACTGTCGAAGCAGGAACAATGGCCAAGGCATCAGACAGAGTGGCTTCAAAGGCTGCAGTCATCACTGGGCTAGCAACAGGGGATTCCTGTGAACAGATCAATACAGCATCAAGTAGCAGATAAAAAGGGGAAAACAATGAGGATAAGAAAAAGAGACTCACTTCTAATGTAATGTCAATGTCCTCAAAGGAGTGCAGAGGAGAAGAAAGTCCCGCTGCTGAGGCAACAAAAGGAGGAGTTATATCTGCCTCGGTATCTAAGCCGATGAACTCTTCTTGTAATTCCTCCTCAAGAGATAGCACAAGCAACTTGGAGGGGGTGAATAATGGAACAATGGCGGTGCATGCGGATGGGGCCTCTGATTTGAAAACACCCTCCGTCTCGCTCTCGCTGAAACCTGCTTCTTCTCCGTCTGCCTCAGAAGCGGTCGCGGAGCTACTAGAAGAGATTTCTACACTATCCACGGGCTGGACCGCCATTTCTAATGTCTGCCTGGAAGAAGACCGGGTAACTATATGCCTCACAGGGACGAGGCCCCGTTTCGTTTGGGTCTTATGACCCCCCTATGGCTGAGTGATATCGCCAGCCTCTCCCGTAATTTCAGTCTCCTCCCCGACCGTCACTATAGGGAAAAGCTTGTGAGAGGGACAATGAAAAGCAATTGAAATATGCAGGAAAAGATGAAAAAAAAGGCAGGCTTACCCTCCGCCTCACTAGCCGGCGTGGGAGAAGGCAGCCTGGTCTCCACCACAGAAGATGCCACAACTGGCTCTTGGGCTGTGCACAAGGGAGGGATCAGATTCAAGGATTTCTTTGAAACCCAGCAAAAGAGGATGAAGAATGCAACTGCGGGCTATTGATGTTACCCTGAACCGATGTCTGAGCAGCCTCCCTTTGAGATTCGAACTCATCAAATGAGGGAATATCAGGGAGAGGGGTCCCAGTGTCCATCGCTATCGAAGCCGACTGCTGAGCATGAGCCTTCTTGGCCTTCCTGGCCTTCCCGACTGCAGCCTTGACTGCAGAAACCTTTCTCTTCTTGCCAGGAGACAGGGGAGTGGTAGTCGGTGCTGCTACAGGGACTTCAAAATAAGTAGGCTTTTCAGCCTGCGCAATGATCTTTCTGTATAGCCCCTGTCGCTTTATGTCTGGCCTGTCTGTTGAAGACGGCAGAGAAGCAATGAGGTCAGTGAATGCAGAGTTTAAATATTTAGCAAAAAGCACTACAGTCAGAAAAGAAAAGATCATACCTGCTGGGCCATCATAAAAGACAGAGAGTGGCCAGTATAGATAAGCTACCTCCTTGGAGCGGGAAGCAGCCTCCTTGATAAGCCAACAGACATCACCAAATATCTGGCATTTCTCCACTAAAGCTGCTAGATCACTATGACCACGTGAGTCAAGGCATCGAAATAAGTCGAGGTGGTCCATGCCCCAACCGTCGACATAATGAAAGGAGATGAACAGTGGCTTATTCAAGATGCCGGCTAGCGGGCTTTCCGCAGACAACCCATGTAAGTTCAGCAGAATGAACAGCCAAGACGTTTGCTTGTAGTACGTCTGAGTCCTGTCCTCCCTACGCACAAATGCCCTATATGGATGAAATCTATCTGTCGGACCCCTCCAAGGGACTACTGCCGGGAGCGGCTCTTCGACAGGAAATGGGTATTGTTGCGCCTCCAAACGAGCGCCCCCTACACGGCACAGATGTTTCAAGCTCTGCATGAAAGTGTCCTCGTTGATAGCAGCAAAGACAGGAGCAGGCGGGTCGGAATCTTTTTCCTTCAAAGCCCGACGCTGGGCCAGATATTCCTCTGCCTCCCTCTGGTGCTGTGAATAAAGCCTTTTCAGGTGGGCCTCGGGGATGTCAAACACTGGTCCGGGCTGTTGTTTCAAAAACGAACGCTCGGCCACGTCCCAGAATGCACCTCTACTATCCCTGTAAAAGCTGGTTCGAATGTTCCACCATTTGATGTATTCTGATGTTACCCGGGGTACACGGTGGGAAACAGTGGGAACTCGGAAAACTGCGCCATCCTGGCGATGATAGAAATCCCACCACAATCGGCCATCGCCGATAATGGCGGACCCATGCTTAGCCCGGCTATCTAGGGGAAATTGAGCGACTGATGTAGGGATATGCTGGTCGTAACCAAAGTTCCGCCCAAAGCGGAATGGATAGTATGGTTCCAGAAGAAGCAGGCCACCCTTTCTGAAAACTAAGACACTAGGCCGAATGGCCATGGCCCATCTGACCAGCTCCGGCTCCAGGATAGACCTAGCAGTATTAACCCCTGAGACAAGATGGACATAGGTCTCTACCTCTTCCAGCTTGCACTCTCTCTGAGAATGAATCAAAGGAGCTGAACCTGCCGCCAAGCCCCAGAAATGAATGCTGCCAGGGGCATCCACCGGCACCTTTATCAGTCGGCCCCTTATTTTGAACATCTGATCATAGAAAGGACCAGGTTCAGCACTGGCAAACTCAATCATTCTGGGCAATACTGTATCTGCCTGCAAAGTTCTGGGAGCCAATTCAGGAAATAGACTGCAGACCCAGGCATTGAAGAAATGAAAAGGACCCACAGTCCTCAAAGAACGGGGAGTCCGATGCTTGTACAAATCTCCCAAAGATTTGTAGATTAAACACAAGGCCACTGGGCAAAGCGACAGCCTCATTCCCCAGGCCATCTGACAGGCTGGGTATATAGCTTCTGGCCGGATGATTGTCTCGTCCCCTTGAGGGAGAGCGAAAGTGCACAACCAGAATGTGAAGTAAGCCGCACAATGTGTGATGGGGTCTACACCTGCTGGGTTGGGACCACCTCTGCCTGCACGGTGCAATGAAGATGGCAGCTCTGACTTATAGCGAGGAGTCCTTATCTGCTTGCTGGCCGTCAGACCCATGGAAGGGAAATCTACATATTTCAAGGGGCCGTCAAAGAAATACTGAATCCACTGCCCTATCCGGACCCTCAGCTTGCTGCCTTTCTCTCGGGGATGTTAGCCTTTGGAGGACCCTCTACTGTACGCCAGACAGATGGAGCGATATGCCTTCATTAGATACCGGTATGAGAAGCCAAGGGAATACTTGCCTTCACCATCGGAACTATCCTTCTTAGAATCTGCCAAGCAGACTTCTTCATACGGCTCGCCATCAATAGGCAGTCCGGAAAGCTGTGATAGACTCCAGAGGTCAAGAGATGCCTCGCCCTCTACTGTATAAAATATGTTGAATAAAGGGCAGAATACTTCAAACATTCCACAGCATAACCCTCGGGATATGGGATATCGAAATCTGGAAGCAAAGACACTATGATATACCCCGGCTCTGATCAGCAGAGGGGCATATTCCTTCAGAACAAACTCAGTAAACTCCACTGCTCCTACTCGAAATAGGTGGACGTCAGTGATCTTGGTATCTCCAAACCAACCAGCGGCCAAATGATACTTGAACTGAACGGCTGAACAATTCAGCACAAAAGGCTCTTCGCGGTACCCCCACTTTACTGGTGCCAGGAAGAGGCCATAGCCGGGCTTCTCCTTATGAACTCGGCCACTGGCAGTATCCCACCGAGCAGGTGTGAACTCCGGGGCCCGGGTCAGCATTTTCTTTCCCGGCTCCAGCTCCGATATGCCAAGGACTGCATCCCAGTCACGCTTCTCCGCGGGAAGATATATAGCTTTCCCACGATACACTGAATCTTTCAGGCTGTCTCTCTCGACCAGAATTGCGGCTTCAACTACACGAGCTATTCGATAGTCCCGCATTCCACCCACGGTGAAAGTCCGGATAAACGGCATCAAGTGCTTGTCCTTCGGGAAATCTGGTCGATAATCAGTGCCCCGTCTGAAACATGTTTCCATGACAGTGGAGTATACCCGGGATGTTGACGCCGTGTCGGTTTCAGAATCGGACGATTCATCGACGGAAGCAATTTTGTCATATCTGAAGTCTAGACTGTGCACATTCAGCCAGTTTACTGTGGCCCGTGATATATCTAGCTGGGCTGACGAACTGGCCCCGACAGCTCCAGAGGATGTAGCAGCGGAGCCGGAAGCCATTGCAATATCTGCAGTCAGAAAAAGGAAATGTGAATTAAAAGTCCTAGAACAAGAGGCAGTCTTATAAAGATTGTGATATGAAGCCCTGTAAAGAAAATTTTCAGCAGCACCTCCCCTTGTTCGGGGTCTGCCCAAGAAGAATAGGGAGTCACCAACCAAGAGGGGGCGATCCCGGAAGCAAAAGGGATTAAATCCCCAAAGAACGTCGTACCCGGGCGAAATCTAATGAGACGGGAAGAAAGCTGGATGGCCGGAGGGGAGGAACTCGCCGCCACCGCTGAGAAGGAAAAGAAACTGAAGAGAGAGAAGAGGCTGTATCAAATGAGAAGGAAGGAGGCTTTCGGCGCCTTAAATAGAAGCCCTAAGCAAAGAGGTTCTCGACGCGGTCAAATGCGCGCCGAGAACCCCCCAGGCCGAGAGCCCCCTTCAGTCGAAAGGCGCGCTGAGAAACGGCCGCCGAGAACCACAGGCCGAGAGCCCCATTCGGCCAAAAGGCACGCCGAGAAGTGCTGCCGAGAGCCCCCTTGCCGGGCGCGCCAAGAAGCTCTCCGCCGAGAGTCCCTACCGGTGATTGCGCCGAAAAGCTACAGGCCGAGAGTATTCAAAACAAAGAGATCAAAAGTAATTGAAAGAAATAACAAGAAAAGTCAATGCAAAGAAGCTTCCAAGCTGCAAAATGAAAGATGATTAGCAGTCCCAAACTGAGAAATGGGTTCAGATGCTGAATTACGCACCTGCAGGCACCGTGTCATTTATTCTGCACTCCCGCTACCTGCAAGTGGGGGGCATTTGTTGACACCGGAAATATAATCAAAGATAAAGATGAGACGAAAGATCAGATTGAATCAGAAATGAAGACTCGAGGAACTCCTGCAAAACTAGGATTACAGAGAGTCCATTACTGAAGCTGTCACCCGGCTGAAGCCCTCCCCGGCCAAGCTGATGTCCGGTATTGTCGTCGCTCAGACGGCAGTACTGATGAGGAACTGCAGTCCACTGACTGATGAAAATCCCCAGAAATATTCTGATGAAGCTATGCTAACTCACTAATTGATGGGCCTTCGCCTAGCCTGACGGACTCGAGGGACCGACAAATGAAGGGACAGATTAAGCGGCTTTAACAGCTCAAGCTTACTGATGAGGAAGCATAAAAGACTAAAAGATCTAAACGGGCCCAGACGTGTGGTGCCGAGAGCCCAACAAGACCCAAATGAGGAAGGGGCGCCGGGAAGCCTACTGCCTCCGAATAAGGCGCGCCGGGAGCTCATCAACCGGGCGCCGAGATGATCATGCCGATAGGGAGGGGGTGCTATGCCTATAAAACCCCCTTTCTCTCGAGACGAACAAGAAGACGGAGGAGAGAAAAGAAAACCTCATCCAGAAAAAAGATAGAAAAGAGAGAAGAGACTCTACTGAAAAGAAAGAAGAAGAGAAGAAGAAGAAGAAGCTCCAGGTGGGCTGCTCGGGGGAGGGAGAGGAGTCAATGCTCCACCCTTCCCCCCCCCCCCCATGTTTGCTTTTATTTTGATTTCCTCTGTACGTAATGGTATATGCCTTCATGCTTTAGCTATTCAGATGAGGTCGAGAGTTCTTTTCTTGCCTGCCTCTGTTCCTCCCCTTACCCGTTTCTCAGCTTTAGCCTTGCAGTCGATGTAAGTGGTGATAATGAGATGAAATGAAATTTAGTGGTTGCCGTGCTTGATATTAGGCAATCAAAGTTTTGCCCTCTGCCTTTCTATGAATGTATCTTTCATCTGAACGTCCAATATTCTAGAAGTTTTAGTTTTCAGAGTCATCCCCGTGAGTCTGTGCTTCAAAGAGGAAGGAAGTCAGGGCCCCAATCCTTATCTAATGGGTTATTGGGTCCTGTTTCCCTCTCCCCTCCTGTCTCGATGGCAGATTCTTCGCAGGCATCTGAGTTTCTTGCGAGGCCTCCAAGCCATTTAGGAATCGGAGACATCAATCTCTTGATTTCCTGAATTGCTGGCTATAGAAGATGTGTCCCGTCTGTAGACGAATGCGATCCCAGGAGGTTCTGATAAGTGATGACCTTGACCCATCGGTCCCTCAGCAAAACCCTAATGCCATGGCATCGAAGTCCACAGTGCCAGACTGATTTGATCCCCAGATACGGTCCCAATCAAATCTGAATTCCAAAACAGGGCTGTCGGAGCTTCTCAGCAGCAACAGCCCTCGGCGCAATGGTGAGCACGCCGGGAACCAGCGCGCCGAGTACCCCCTTGGCTGTTCATCTTCCTATGCCGAGAGCCCCTCTTTGGCTAATCAATCCGCTCCGAGATCCTCCTTTCAGGCCAATACACTCATACCAGGAGCTCGTCTCTTCATCTGCCTTTCAACCCTTGTCCAACATGTTATATCGGCTGAAGGGGATATTCATGGTCGCCATATGTACCTCAGGGATGAGATTAACGGGAGGAAACCCCCCCTACATCATCTTAGATCAAATTCATTCATAACCCTACAACCTAAGGGGCCATACCACTGTATAAGCCCCGACGGTTCTTGAGGGGATAGCAAGCATTGCCATGGGCACCTGCATCATCAGGGAGCCCAAGCCTTCTTTTCGGTTATCATCCCGTACCCGTGGATGACGGCCTATTTCCTTTGGCATGACCCGAAAGAAGGGGAAACGCTGCCGAAATTCTATCCGATAGGGTGAACCCCGGAAGGCCAAGGGAGTGTGATCGATACGCACCCCGCTTGACTCTATCCATCGGGAAAATGAATATCATAGACCCTCCAACTGAGCAGGGAGTTCAAAGGGGAAGATCCCCCGCTGTTTATCTGGATTCCATCCCGTCGCTACGTGGATGGCTTCCTATCCCTATTTGGCATGTCTATAAGCCCGGGGGATATGCCGCCCAATTCAATTCATCCAAGCTCGACACGTTAATCGTCTGCCGGCTCCCCTTTATATGCATGCCTGTTTAGGATGGGATAGAGCCAACAAAGCCCCAATCCTCACTGTGGATTTTTGGGCCTTGTTTCCCCCCTCTCTCCCTCGATGTCATCGATGATTTAAACGTCGCGGAGTCTGTGATTTTCTTCTCTAATTTCTCAAGCCACTAGGGCCATTGCAGGGATCAGAGTTTGTCATCTCTCGATCTCCTGGATGGTCGGCAATACTGATGGCGTGAAGCCTGTTCCTGAGAGCTCGAAGGCCCGGTGACTCTGATCCCTCGAACCCCTTTCATCTGTGACCCTCTGCTGTCAACCTGGTAGGCCCCTGGCTCTTTCCTCACTTGCCTCCTGAATCCACTCCCCAGGCCATGGCTGAATCCCGTGAAAAACACCCAAAATAGGGTACCGTAAAACCCCATGAGCCCTCACGGCGCTCAAGCCCAGCACCTTCTCTACGTGAATAGTTCCCGGCGCGGCGCGCGTCGGGAACTCCCGCGCCGAGATCCTCTTCTTCCTCCCTTTGGCCTAGGCCGATAACCCCCTTCATGGTGCGCCGGGAGCTCCCTTTAGCCCACGCCGAGAAGCCGGGCCATACTCCTGATCCTTACGCCGAGAACCTCTTTCTTCTTGGCCTAAACCTTGATCCCCATGTTGTACCCATCCAAGGGATATACGGAGAACACTTGGCATCCCTCAGGAAATAAATCAATGGGGAGGACCTCCCCTACATTGTTCTGTTCCGATCCGGATTTCTTTATAACCTTATGGACCTAACGGGCTATGTCACTACATGTGCTCCGACGGGTTCCGAAGGAACATAAATCGGTGCTATGGATGTGGTTGATGGCCCCGGGCCTGGTGCCCCCTTCTTTTTCGGCTTTCATCTGGGCATCCCGTGGATGATGGCTTATCTCCTCTTGGCATAATCCAGGATAAAGGGGATATGCTGCCAAAATTCATTCGTATCACCTTGAGTGATCATGGTATTCTCTCCTAACCCCGCTGGCCCACAGTGTTCTGCCCTTGCATATTCTCCGATGGTCTTCCGAAGGGGGATATCAATAAGACATCACGCCTGCACAGGGTGTGCCATGTCGCACCAGTCCTTATCCGGATTCCGGGTTAGATATACCCGATCTTTTATGGATCCCACCCTGCCGCTGCATGGGTGGTTTCCTATCCCCATCTGGCATAGTCCAAGGTAATGGGGACATGCCGCTGGATTTGCTCCGCATTTGATGTATCCTTGCTTCACTCAGGCCATTTAACGCCCTGCTGATGAACCAACCATCTCTCTCGTTTGAGTCTTATTTTTGCCGCTACCTTCCTCCTATTTTTGGCGTTTAATCAAGGGTTGTCCTTCTTAGGAAGGGCGTAATTAACGTCAAAGCCTTTATGGTATGACAGACTTCGGGTCCCGACTCGAACTTCACAATCGACTGATTAAAAGTCAGATCGAGCGCATAATAAAATTGTCACCCCGGTGATTGGCACGCCAATAAATCAATAAATAATCCACATATATATATATATACATATATATATATATATATATAAAGAAGAGAACGAGAAAGCGCGTTCCACAGCCGAGAGCTTACTTCCTGGCCCTTTCCCCGTCGCGCCGGGAACCTTCCATGCTGAACCCGCCGACAACCTCCCTTGGCCATTTGGCCCTTGCACCGTGAGCATATCTCCCGGGCGCGCTGGGAACCCCCTTCTGTTCCTTGCCTTGGCGCCGAGAACCTCCAGGCCAGTCCGAGGTGCGCCGAGAGCCTACTCCACCACCCATCAAGCCTCCGGCACCTCTATCAAACCCACTTTGGGATGTCCATGAGTCACCAGAACTGTCTCGAGGATAAAATTAAAGGGAGTCAGACTCCCTTATGTTCCGCTGATCTGTACCGAGTTTATGAGCAACCCCTTTAGCTGAGGTGAGCTCTGCCACTGCATGAGTGTCACCGGCTCCTATAAGGGAAGAGTCAAACATTGCCTTAGAGCATACATGTACAGTGTGGGGGTTTGCTCCCTCCTTTTCTCGACTTTCATCCCGGCACTCCGTGGGTGATAGCCTATTCTCCCCTGGGCATAACCCAGATTATGGGGAGGTGCTGCCGAAATGTCGATCGATGTTTTAACCCCGATAAGTCCCGGGAGGTGCACATCACACGCCCCTCGTCCGGCTCAATCTTCCGGGGAATATGAATGCTGCGAGGCCCTTGGCTGGATGAGAAATATGAAAGGGGACATCTCCCCGATGATGGTCCGGATCCCGTCCCGCCATTGCATGAACGGTGTCCTATTCCTACCCGGCACGACCCACATAAGAGATGGTCATGTCGGTGTAGTAATCTACTGTGCACTAAATTGTCTGCCCAGAATAACAATATCTTCAATATCACGCACTGTTATTTTTCTTTTATTACCGCCCCGAGTGGCCTCCTATTTTGGCATTTAATCAAGGGTTGTCCTTCTTAGGAAGGGCGTAATTAACGTCATAGCCTTTATGATATGACAGACTTTTGGTCCCGACTCGGACTTCACAATCGACTGACCAAGTCAAGTCGAGCGCACAATAAAATCGTCACACATGTGACTGGCACACCTAACAAATAAAATAAAAATGAAAATAAATAAAATAATTAATTAATAAAAAGATAAAGAGAAAAAAAATCCCGCGTCCACAGGGCATTAAGCCGGCCAGGCGGGGTGGGGTGGTGAACTAGCTAGTGCCGGTCGGTCTGCCCAGTCCTGAAATGATCGGGTAGGGCACTGATGTAGACGCTGCCACGCCTTCCTCCGAACTCAGAATCCAACGAAACTGGCGCCGAAATGTCGCTGACAGACCCTGGCACGTCTGTAAATTTCTGTAGGTGGTTCGGACATTGTCACCGGCTGGGGTGATCTCTGGAACAGGGTCTCTGCACTCTGACTCCGTGTGATCCCAGGGTGCAGTAGCCGAAAGATTTAGGTGCCACGACCGCTCCCGGAGCCCGAACGTGGCGAGACCAAGACGAGAATGTCCCCCTGCGAGTCTTCTTCGAGTAGCAACCAGGGGGAGCACCAGACGATGTCGGGGCAGAGAGGGAGAGCCCGTTGAGAAAAGAGGGGTCTGGACAGATCCTGAGTAGCCTGTTCAGCGCACCTGGGGGAGAAAATTCGGAACGGGCAGCCCCGGACTCCAATCGAAGCTCCGCCTGTGGGGTTGCGTGGGTGATTGGTAGAACTTCGACCCGGTCAAGAGGCGTGCCTTGGAAGGGAAGGGTGAGACCGTGGAAGCTTCTGCACTGCAGCTTTGGTCCTGGTTCATGTCCCGGTTGCGCAGTCGGACGAGAATGAACCCTCCGGATAGCAGGGATGTCGGATGCCGGCGAGACCACCTCAGCTGCGAAGCTATTTTGACGACCTTTCCGTAGATGGATGGTACGCCTCCAGACGATGCCGAATGACCTTGGGGCAGGCTCTGCAAGTCGGGTTCCAACTGCTGCCAGCGAACTGAGATGGATAGGGTGATGGAAGGTGATGGGAGACGGAGTAGATGGGGTGGGAAATGGGGTGGATGGGTGTGGGGGTGACACCTCACTATGTGGGGGTCTGTTAGGGGGTGATTCAAGGTGTGGGAGGGGCAGAAAGGGGGCTGGGAGGTGGTCTAGCAAGTAGAGGAAGGGGGAGCTGCGAATTTGGGTTGGGAAGGAGAGAGGGAGGAGAGATCTCTCCTTTGGTTTGAATGGTGGGTTAATGGAGGGGTTAATGGGGGCCTAGGGAATGGAAAGGATTACCTTGGGGAGGGGAAGGGGTGCTTGGGAGAAGGGATTCTTGTTGTGACCCCTCTATGTGGATGATGTTGACACTTGCTTTATTTCATTGGCAACATCATTATTTTGATTGATTGGCAACTATATTGATTTGATGAAATTGCTCTATCAGATTGACTATGTGTTCTTTGCATTTAATACACTGCTGTTTGCATTTCTCACTGTCATTATACACTGGAAACTCTTCAATCGATTGAGTCTATACACTGTGCATGTTAGATAAAGTCTGTACAGCGTCAGTCGCATGCATGTATTAGGCTAAGTGTGTACAGCGTCAACGCATTTCACTGGCTCACGTTACAGCGTCAACGCACTAAGTCTGTACACTTGATTCGCCTTTGAATTGGTCAAGTGTGTACATTCCTTCACTGTAGCTTTCACGTATCAAAGTCTACACATCGTGAAAGTCTATACATTCATCACTTACCTTTCGCTCAAGGCAAAGTCTATACATTGGAATCTTTCCCTACGTTTCTTAAGCAAAGTCTGTACACTCGTTTCTGAAGCCTGAAGTCTATACACTCCAGCCTATTCCTACGATCATGGCTTTAGCTACACTCAAGTCTGTACAATGGCTTCGCTTCATCAAGTCTGTACATTGAATCGCCAACTTCTTTGAAGCCCATACATCGCTCAAAGTCTGTACAGAGTCCAGCGTCTTAGTTAGCGTCTCATGCATTTAAGCAAAGTCTGTACATCAGTCTTTCAGCAAGTCTGAACATCGTCCATCTTTGTTAGCGCCTCAGGCATTGGGCTAAGTCTGTACAGCATTCAGTGTCTAGAGTTTCATGAAGTCTGTATATCAGACTGTTACAGCAAGTCTGTACATTGTCCGTCTTCCTTAGCATCTTGATATGTGAAGTCTATACATCCATCGTGGAGCTTCATGTCTACACATCGCTTGATTTCATAAAGTCTGTACATCCACAGTGAAACTTGAAGTCTGCACATTGGTCTTCAAATCCAAAGTCTGCACATTGGTCTTCGAATCCAAAGTCTATACAATGGTCTTCACACTTGAAGTCCATACATTCGATGTGCAGAGTTGATGTCTATACTGTCCCTTATGCAGATCGAGTCTACACATTGGTCGGTGGCAAGTCTGTACACTGGCCTCAGCTATTCAAGTCTATTCACTGGACTGTTTGGTCAAGTCTATACACCCTTCAGTTGAAATTCCAAGTCTGTACATCGGACTGTGTTAAGTAAAGTCTATACATCCGATTGTGTAGTGTCTTAGCCATCCTCTCACATTCTTCAAGTCTACACAATGGTCGGTGGTAAGCCTAAACATTGGTTTCCATTCGAAGTCTGTACACTCACCAGTGAACGACAAGTCCACACATTGGACAGTAGCTGCTTGTTCTTCAATGTCTGTACATTGGGTTTTCACATGAAGTCTGTACATCCGTTCGCTCTGCATCGTTATCAAGTTTGTACAGCCACTCTTGGTTCATCATGTCTATACATTGGTTTTGAGTGAGCATAGTCAAGTCTGTACACTGCACTCGAGTACGTTGTCTTCAGTAAAGTCTATACATTGGCATCGGTCTTCACCTTGAGTATGTACAGTGGCTGCTTCATATAGGAAGTATGTACAGCCGTTGCCTCTTCATATAAAGTCTATACTTTGGGCAAGTCTGTACACTGGTCTTCCTTCTTATGAAGCCTTTATATTTACTAAGTCTATACACTGCTTTCCTTCTCATGAAGCCTTTACGATCATTAAGTCTATACACTGCGTTGTGCATACATTGCATTGCATTCGTGGTTGCAAAGTCTGTACAGGGTTTACAGTTAAACTGAATATGTTCTTGTCTGTCTGACAGGGAATGCAGAGACAAATGAAGGGCATGTGATCCGAGGTACCTGGCTCGTGATCCGAGAAGAATAAGGTATCCAGATGAGGACACGTGTTCTGACACTCCATTGGATGATGCCACGTGGTCCAAATGCTTTAGGCGGGAAACGTGGAGAGCACACGCCTGCTGCTGCTGTTGCTGCTATATATACATGCCTTCTTCCACAGAAGAAAAGAGATCGAAGACAGAAGGGAGAAAGTCTATACAGCCACAGCAAGGCTCCTTCGATCCACAGAGAGAAAAGAGAGAAGAAGAAGATACAGAGAGGAAGAAGAAATAGAGAAGAAGAAGAAAAAGAGAGAGGAAGAGATCGAGAGAGATTGAGTTGAGAGAGAGCTGATTGAGAGTGAGAGTGAGAGAGTTTGTATCTCAGTCTCGTGGTTCAAAATCAGAGTTGAGCTTTGCTCTTTAGAGCTACATTGCTTTTGGGTTTTGCCTTTTCGTTTTGATTCTGTCTTTTATTCCGAACATTGTTTCTTCAAGCTGTGCATCAGCGGTTGCAGTGGTAGTCTCCACTGGACGGGTTAAGCTATATTTCCCCAGCGGTTGCAGAGGATCAGATCCTCTGGTCGGCAAGCTGTAGTGCCCAGCGAAGCTGTGTATCAGCGGGTTGTTTGGCCAAGCTGTAAAGCCCAGCGGACGCAAGCTGTGCTGCGCAGCAGGAAGCCATACTCGGTTGAGTGTGGGGTGGACGTAGGTCATTGACCGAACAACCTAAAAATTGTGTGTGCAGTGTGTTTGTGTTTTTGTGTGATCTGTGTGCGATGGGAATTCTTGCTTAGCTTATTTGGTTGCATCGCTTATGCTCATGTCTAGCTTTCAACCTTTTGCTTAGCATTCTTCGTTTAGCTTAACTGTTGTTTGCCTAAATTCCGCTTTAGAACTTACAGTAGTTTTAAATTAGGCAAGTTGATCTATTCACCCCCCTATAGATCCACACTTAGTGGAGATAGACTGCGTCCATCTAACCCAACATTTGGTATCAGAGCCTAACTCTTCTGCAGGGAGTCATCGCCCGAAGAGAATAGGCAGAGATGGATGCTCGAGGGATGATTGCCGAAGGTCACTCAACAACGAAGCCCCCATTCTTTGATGGATCAAACTACGCATACTGTAAGAACCGTATGCAAGTGTTCCTCAGGGCTAAGGATTATGAGATTTGGAAGATTGTCAGCAAGGGACCTTATGAGTTGTCCCCGAATGAAGATGTATGGACCAAGGAGGAGATCAGAAGGTCCACGCTGAATTGGAGTGCTATAAATGCTATCCAGTGCGCTCTGCATCCTACAGAATTCTCCCGTGTGTCTGCTTGCAAATCGGCTAAGGAGATGTGGGATGCGCTGGAAGTAATTCATGAAGGTACATCTCAAGTAAGAGAGCAGAAGGCCAATCTTCTTGTATATGAGTATGAAGCCTTCAAGATGAAGCAGAACGAGTCCATCAACGAAATGTACGCTCGGCTGACTGTCATAACCAATGGCCTCAGAGGTTTTGGGAAACCTCAGACAGAGTATGATGTAGTTAGGAAAATTTTGCGCTCCCTGACTCCCATTTGGCACACCAAAGCAACAGTGATAGAGGAGTCAAGGGACTTGCGTAATACTAAAGCTGATGAGCTGATTGGCTCACTAATGGCATATGAGATAAACATGCCAAGGACAGATGAAGCCGAGAGGAAGAAGAAGCCGATAGCACTGAAGGCTAGTTCCAGCAAATCAACAAAATCTAGCTCCAGCAGCTTTTCATCATCAGAGGAGAGCCTAAATGAAGAAGAAGATGTGACTCGATCTGAGATAGCCATGATGACTAGAGAGTTCAGGCGATTTGTCAGAAAGGGAGCAGGACGGTTCGGCCAGAAGAAATACAATGGTGGCCGAAAGGATAAAAGGTATAAATCTAAATCTGCAAAGAAAAATGAAGCTAATGTCTGTTATCAATGCAGGAAACCAGGGCATCTGAAAGCTGACTGTGCAGACAATCAGAAACATAAGGACAGGTCAAAGAAGAAAACCAAGAAGGGAAGAGCTATGATCAGCACATGGAGTGATGAAGATGAAGGCTCTTTCAGCAGCAGCTCAGATAGTGAAGCCGAATCTGAACAGCCCATTTGCCTTATGGCAACAAGCTCCGAAGATAGAGAGGAGGACACAGATGAGGTAATCACTAGATTTGAAAACTTCACAATTGCTGATTGGGTAGATGCTTATCATGACATAGCTGATAGAGCTGATGATATTAGAAAAGAGAATAGGTATCTTAGAAGAAAAATCAATTCCATGCAAAATGATAAAACTCTATTCGATAAAATTGCATGTTTGGAATCTGAAAATGATAAACTGAAACTCACATGCTCTGAAGTAGAGGACATCAAAATTGAGTTAAAGGTTTCTAGGGAAGAGAATCTAAGGCTTGAAAATGAAATTGATGAATGGAAGCTGAAGATTCAAAAATGTGAAAGTGAAGTAAAAATCATCTCTAAAAAATATGAAGCTGTCCTCAATGTCAACAATGAGCTGAAAAAGTCTGTTGATGAACTTCAGAAAGATAATGAGGATAAAATGAAAACCATTGAGAAAATGACCCAAGGAACAGATAACTTAAATGCTTTGTTAGGGTCAAAGGTTAATTTCAGAAAAGAGGGCCTAGGATTTAGTTCTAGTGCAACAAAAACACTTGGGATGAGAATAATTTCATTTGTTGCCCAAAAGGAAAAGGGACCTCTAATTAGCATGAACTCAACAAATTTGATGAACAAAACTGCTAATCTGAAAAAGCCCAGTGCTGAGGAGAAGGGCAAACGAAAGGTTAATGAGCCTAGTAGAGCCAGCACATCCAAGCAGAATCCTAGGGCTCAGACTCAGGTTAGGGGTCAACCTACACAGTCCAGTAAACCCCAGGTCAAGGTAACCAAGTCTCCACCATCAACTCCACCTCTGAAGAAGACCCAATACAAACCTGTGTATAGGTCAGTAGGGTCCAAAGTACAAGGGAGACAGAGTGCTGCTAGGAGTCAACCCAATTATTTTTATCAACCCAGAGCTCAGACCCACTACAATGCACAGCCAACCTACTTCAATATGTCAGATTGGTCTAGAACTCATGGTAGGTTTACAGATCTTGCACACCATGGTGCTCAACAACAAAGACCTTACAGTAGAAATTTGGTCAATGGGTATGGTTACTGGACATCTAGAAACCAATATTTCCATAGCCAGCCCAGGAACTACTATGGCCAAAATTTTGTGAACACACCCTGGCCGAGGCACTGGCACAGAAATAATAATACTGTCAATAATCATGTTGCTGCCAATAAGAAAAAGAACAATAAAAAGAAAAGGAACAACAACAGAAGAAAATCTGTAGGATCCACTGAACAAAGTTCATTTAAACAAATGTGGATTCCGAAACATCCGCTTTCCTGCTTTGCTTCTAGATCATTTACATTGGAGCCCAATCAGTCTTGGGTTCCAAACTTCTCTACCTAATTGTGTATGCAGGTATGCCTGGCAGCCAAGAACAACTTGTGGTACATGGATAGCGGCTGCTCCAGGCATATGACAGGAGATAAGGCCAAATTTTGCATGCTGACTGAGAAAGTAGAAGGCCTTGTCACCTTTGGAAGCAACACAAAAGGTAGGATTATCAAATCAGGTAAGGTAGGTAAGTGTTCTACCTATTACATTGATGATGTTATGCTGGTTGAAGGGTTAGCCTATAATCTACTTAGCATCAGCCAGTTATGTGATAAAGGTTACAATGTTTTATTTAATTCTCAATGCTGTAAGGTTTTTGAACCTGATTCTGATATTGTGAAATTTTCTGGAAAAAGAATAAATAATACTTACATGATAAATTTAGATGAAATTCAACACACTAACCTTTGCCTTACTGCCAGTAGAGAAGACATAGCATTTTTATGGCATCGTAGGTTAGGTCATGCTAGCTACACTGTTTTGCACAAATTAAATAAGCATGGCATGGTTAGAGGACTTCATGAAGTCTCATTCAAGAAAAAAAATAAAATATGTGATGCATGCACTCAATCAAAGATAACTAGAAAGTTATTTAAGTCTAGAACTGAAAATCTATCTTCCAAACCCTATGAGCTGATACATATGGACCTTTTTGGGCCAACTAGATCTGTCAGCCTATCAGGGAGGAGGTATGGGTTTGTCATGGTAGATGACTTTTCTAGGTATACTTGGGTTTATTTCTTATCTAATAAGGGTGATGCTTTCTCTGAATTTCAAGAGTTTTATGATAAAACAAATCAGAAAATTGAAAACATTTTGTCTGATCATGGAGGTGAGTTTGAAAACTCACAATTTGATGAATTCTGTAGGTCAAATAGAATCAACCACAGGTACTCCTCACCAAGGACACCTGAGCAGAATGGAGTTATGGAGAGAAGGAACAGAACCCTAGTGGAAATGGGTCGTACACTCCTTGTCGAAGGTGGTCTACCAAGGAAATTTTGGGCTGAAGCAGTGAACACTGCCTGTTATGTAATTAACAGAGCCATGGTAAGACCTTCTACCCAGCAAACACCATATGAGATCTTAAAAGGTAAGAAACCTTCTATTGCTCACATCAAGGTCTTTGGTTGTAAATGTTTCATTCACATAAATGATAAGAAGGACCTTGATAAATTTGAACCTAAAGGAGAACCAGGAATTTTTCTTGGCTATTCTAAAAACACCCGAGCATACAGAGTGTACAATCTGAACTCTAAGACTGTTGAAGAATCTCCACACATAGTTTTTGATGAATCCTTGGTAAATTCTAATGTTGGTCAATGCAGGAATGAAAATAATGGTGAAATTCTGAAGGAAGGAGATCCTGCAGACAAATCCGAGGATGAAGAAGGACATAAAGAGCTTAATGAAGAGGAGCCTACAGTTCAGGGGGAGGTAAATCAAGTTCATGATAGTCCAATTGTAAATATTAGATATCTCAAGGATCATCCTATAGATAATGTTATTGGAAATCTGCATGACCCTCCTAGGACTAGAGGCCACTTAAGAATTCAACATGAACTGAATGCTTATGGTTTTGTATCAAACACAGAACCCAAGTCCATTGACTGTGCTCTCCAAGATGTGCATTGGATTAATGCCATGCATAAGGAGCTCACTCAATTTGACAGGAATAAGGTGTGGGTTTTGGTTCCACCTCCTGTTCATGAAACAGTCATAGGGACTAAATGGGTATTTAGAAACAAAACTGATGAAGCAGGGAAAGTTACTAAAAATAAAGCCAGACTTGTAGCTCAGGGGTACAATCAGGAATTTGGAATAGACTTTGAAGAGTCTTTTGCCCCTGTAGCTAGGTTAGAAGCAATAAGAATTTTATTGGCTTATGCATGTTCCCTAGGAATAAATCTTCAGCAGATGGATGTGAAATCTGCTTTTCTAAATGGGGAAATTAATGAGGATGTATATGTGAGACAGCCTCCTGGGTTTGAATGTTTAGATTTCCCTTATCATGTTTACAAGCTCAATAAAGCTCTCTATGGTTTAAAGCAAGCTCCTAGAGCTTGGTATGACAGGTTGAGCAAATTTCTCACTGACAGGAACTTCACAAGAGGTATAGTTGATCAAACATTGTTTACCAAGGTAAGCCATCCAGATATTCTTATCATTCAGATTTATGTGGATGACATTATGTTTGGGTCAACTAACCCCAAATTGTGTGAGGAATTCTCTCAAATAATGACTGATGAATTTGAAATGAGCTCAATAGGTGAGCTCAAACTATTTCTTGGACTGCAGGTTACACAAACAGAAGATGGCACCTTCATCTCTCAGTCCAAGTATGTAAAGAACTTATTGAAGAAGTACAAAATGGACAACCTCAAGGAAATAGCTACTCCAATGTGTATCTCAACCAGTTTGAATGAAGATTCTAAAGGTAAACCTGTGGACCAAAGGCTATACAGAGGTATGATCGGATCTCTTCCCTATCTTACAGCATCTAGGCCTGATATACAATTTGCTGTTAGAAGAGAACTTGGCTTATGTAAATTTCAGCATGATGAATGATTGTTTAACTGCTGTGAATAAAATTTCTGATGTGAACTTGCATTTGATTGCTTGGATAATTCATGTGGATGTGAATATTGAAACAGACTCATAATCATTACTGAACATGCATGTAGAACTGTCCTGCATTGCATTTCTCTACATAACCGTGGTATATTAAATAGTAGGCTACTAAAGGGCAGGGAAATCTGTCTGGAGGTTCTTACTATGTGTGAGATGGTCCTTGAGACCAGGTTCTCCGCCTAAGTACCATGGGTTATATTGATTGACAGGGGAGTCTGAATGAGCATGAATTTCAAAATGCTTTGTTCAGTGTTCAAAGAAAACATTGCATATATTCAGGGGGAGCTTGTCGAGTATTTGCATGTCTTTGCATATCATTCATTCATGGCCTATGCATAAGTTCTCTCTCAATTAATTCTTGGGAGTATTGCTAGAAATTCAGAGTGGTTTCAACTTTCTTGAAGTCATTCAACCTTTAACTCTGAATACTTGTCTCTGACATTATGACAATCGGTTGGTCAGTTGTGATTTCTAAGCAGTAGAAATGGACTTTTTCATTTATAAGAATTTGAATTGTTCAAAGACTGATGTAATAGTTTAAATCTTATAATTGTTGGAGTTTAAAGATTGCAATCAATATATACGTAAGTTGAAAATTGATAAAACTCTCAACCTCTTTCTTATTTCAGTCAGACAAAGCTAATCATATCTGAAATCTAAAAACTCATCTGAAATCATGTTAGAGAGGTTAAGTATGTGTATTGTTCTTAAACAAGTCATTCTGAAACATAAAAAGGACAGCTAAGAAAGATATTGAAAAACATTGAAAATCATTGAAAATTAATATTGGCAGAGCAATGACTGGTAAATCACTGAGAAAGTGAGTGATCCATCAAAGAAGTGGACAACACTCATGTCATGAAGTGTATCAGCTATCTCTATTTAAAATGTTCAAAACAGCAGGCTGGTTTCACTGAGTACCTGGGGGTAACTGGCGTCTGATAAACGTGTACCCTCACACAAAAAGGTGTAACTCAGTTCTGTTGAATTTGATCATAGGCAGAATGGTCCATCTTGTTGAGTATCTAGGGGTATTGGCGTCTGATAAACGTATACCCTTACGCAGAAAGACTTATGGTACCTGAATACTCTAAATGGTCTAATATTGATAATGCTACTCCTTCAAAAGAAAAGTTCATGAGTGTCAATTTGTTTAGTTTCAATACATGACTTGGTTTCTCTAAATTTTTTTTGAGATTATGAAAGTAAGATATTATGAAACTGAATCTTTCATGCAAATATGATTTTGGTTTATTATTTTATCATGCACAGTGAACTTATCTATTGCTTGTAGTGCATGAACTCCAAGTTTTATCATCCTTAAACCAGAACTCTTTCTGACAGCAGTTTCTAATTTCATATGACTGAAGACTCTATGCTTTAGCATGCTTATTCATGAACTACCTGTTCAGAATGCCAGTCAGTTCTTCTCTTGATCCTTCCCTTCTATTTAATTTTTCCATCCTCTTTATTGATGGCAAAGGGGGAGAATATTGTCTAGGGGGATGTCTAGGGGGAGAATA
Organism: Amorphophallus konjac; assembly: GCA_022559845.1. Taxonomy (NCBI): domain Eukaryota; kingdom Viridiplantae; phylum Streptophyta; class Magnoliopsida; order Alismatales; family Araceae; genus Amorphophallus; species Amorphophallus konjac. The sequence continues at coordinate 64,673,312 of CM040120.1, read as the reverse complement.
CATATCTGTCTGAATTCTGAAATCATTCCAAGGGGGAGTGGGAGTGTATATGCATAATGATAAGGGAGAGTTTGAGGCAGTGAGTTGCATGCATTCATAGCATCTGCATGTCAATCTGCATAATACATCATGTCTTTCATCAAACATTTATCTATATGACAGGATGTTGCTATTCTACTTCATATGGGGTTGCCATCATCAAAAAGGGGGAGATTGTTGTGACCCCTCTATGTTGATGATGTTGACACTTACTTTATTTCATTGGCAACATCATTATTTTGATTGATTGGCAACTGTATTAATTTGATGAAATTGCTCTATCAGATTGACTATGTGTTCTTTGCATTTAATACACTGCTGTTTGCATTTCTCACTGTCATTATACACTGGACATTCTTCAATCGATTGAGTCTATACACTGTGCATGTTAGATAAAGTCTGTACAGTGTCAGTCGCATGCATGTATTAGGCTAAGTGTGTACAGCGTCAACACATTTCACTGGCTCATGTTACAGCGTCAACGCACTAAGTCTGTACACTTGATTCGCCTTTGAATTGGTCAAGTGTGTACATTCCTTCACTGTAGCTTTCACGTATCAAAGTCTATACATCGTGAAAGTCTATACATTCATCACTTACCTTTCGCTCAAGGCAAAGTCTATACATTGGAATCTTTCCCTACGTTTCTTAAGCAAAGTCTGCACACTCGTTTCTGAAGCCTGATATCTATACACTCCAGCCTATTCCTACGATCAAGGCTTTAGCTACACTCAAGTCTGTACAATGGCTTCGCTTCATCAAGTCTGTACATTGAATCACCAACTTCTTTGAAGCCCATACATCGCTCAAAGTCTGTACAGAGTCCAGCGTCTTAGTTAGCATCTCATGCATTTGAGCAAAGTCTGTACATCGGTCTTTCAGCAAGTCTGAACATCGTCCGTCTTTGTTAGCATCTCAGGCATTGGGCTAAGTCTGTACAGCATTCAGTGTCTAGAGTTTCATGAAGTCTGTACATCAGACTGTTACAGCAAGTCTGTACATTGTCCGTCTTCCTTAGCATCTTGATATTTGAAGTCTATACATCCATCGTGGAGCTTCATGTCTACACATCACTTGATTTCATAAAGTCTGTACATCCACAGTGAAACTTGAAGTCTGCACATTGGTCTTCAAATCCAAAGTCTGCACATTGGTCTTCAAATCCAAAGTCTATACAATGGTCTTCACACTTGAAGTCCATACATTCGATGTGCAGAGTTGATGTCTATACTGTGCCTTATGCTGATCGAGTCTAAACATTGGTCGGTGGCAAGTCTGTACACTGGCCTCAGCTATTCAAGTCTATTCACTGGACTGTTTGGTCAAGTATATACACCATTCAGTTGAAATTCCAAGTCTGTACATCGGACTATGTTAAGTAAAGTCTATACATCTGATTGTGCAGTGTCTTAGCCATCGTCTCACATTCTTCAAGTCTATACAATGGTCGGTGGTAAGCCTAAACATTGGTTTTCATTCGAAGTCTGTACACTCACCAGTGAACGACAAGTCCACACATTGGACTGTAGCTGCTTGTTCTTCAATGTCTGTACATTGGGTTTTCACATGAAGTCTGTACATCCGTTCGCTCTGCATCGTTATCAAGTTTGTACAGCCACTCTTGGTTCATCATGTCTATACATTGGTTTTGAGTGAGCATAGTCAAGTCTGTACACTGCACTCGAGTCCGTTGTCTTCAGTAAAGTCTATACATTGGCATCGGTCTTCACCTTGAGTATGTACAGTGGCTGCTTCATATAGGAAGTATGTACAGCCGTTGCCTCTTCATATAAAGTCTATACTTTGGGCAAGTCTGTACACTGGTCTTCCTTCTTATGAAGCCTTTATATTTACTAAGTCTATACACTGCTTTCCTTCTCATGAAGCCTTTACGATCATTGAGTCTATACACTGCGTTGTGCATACTTTGCGTTGCATTCGTGGTTGCAAAGTCTGTACAGGGTTTACAGTTAAACTGAATATGTTCTTATTTGTCTGACAGGGAATGCAGAGACAAATGAAGGGCATGTGATCCGAGGTACCAGGCTCGTGATCCGAGAAGAACAAGGTATCCAGATGAGGACACGTGTTCTGACACTCCATTAGATGCTGCCACGTGGTCCAAATGCTTTAGGCGGGAAACGTGGAGAGCACACGCCTGCTGCTGCTGTTGCTGCTATATATACATGCCTTCTTCCACAGAAGAAAAGAGATCGAAGACAAAAGGGAGAAAGTCTATACAGCCACAGCAAGGCTCCTTCGATCCACAGAGAGAAAAGAGAGAAGAAGAAGATACAGAGAGGAAGAAGAAATAGAGAATAAGAAGAAAAAGAGAGAGGAAGAGATCGAGAGAGATTGAGTTGAGAGAGAGCTGATTGAGAGTGAGAGTGAGAGAGTTTGTATCTCAGTCTCGTGGTTCAAAACCAGAGCTGAGCTTTGCTCTTTAGAGCTACATTGCTTTTGGGTTTTGCTTTTTCGTTTTGATTCTGTCTTTTCAATTCCGAACATTGTTTCTTCAAGCTGTGCGTCAGCAGTTGCAGTGGTAGTCTCCACTGGACGGGTTAAGCTGTATTTCCCCAGCAGTTGCAGAGGATCAGATCCTCTGGTCGGCAAGCTGTAGTGCCCAGCGAAGCTGTGTATCAGCGGGTTGTTTGGCAAAGCTGTAAAGCCCAGCGGACGCAAGCTGTGCTGCGCAGTAGGAAGCCATACTCGGTTGAGTGTGGGGTGGACGTAGGTCTTTGACCGAACCACCTAAAAATTATGTGTGCAGTGTGTTTGTGTTTTTGTGTGATCTGTGTGCGATGGGAATTCTTGGTTAGCTTATTTGGTTGCATCGCTTATGCTCATGTCTAGCTTTCAACCTTTTGCTTAGCATTCTTCGTTTAGCTTAACTGTTGTTTGCCTAAATTCCGCTTTAGAACTTACAGTAGTTTTAAATTAGGCAAGTTGATCTATTCACCCCCCTCTAGATCCACACTTAGTGGAGATAGACTGCGTCCATCTAACCCAACAATTCTCCCTTGGGAAAATGAAAGGTTGTATGGGGAAGGGGAAAGGGGAAAGGTTGCTTGGGAGGAGGGAGAGGTGCCTAGGACAAGGGGATTCCACCTAGGGGTTGGAGGGGAATTAAATAGGGAGGTATGGGGAAGGGGGAGGGGTCTTAATGAGAGGTGAATAGGGAGGAGAGAGAGTGAATTTCGAAATTGGGGGTGGGGAGGAGAGAGAATGGGGTTCGCCCCTTTTAGAGAGAGAGAGAGGGAGAAATAGAGAGAGAGATAGAGAGAGGGAGAGAGAGGAAACTCACAAATTTTATGGAAACTCAACTCAATATCATTCATTCATTCATTAGCTTCAAATGGTGGGATTGGGGTCCTATTTATAGGAATCCCACAATTTAACATAAGACCCCGAGTTTTAGACTAGTGACAATAAACTAAGGGAGAAGGGGGTGCCCATGGGCGTAGCCCACTTAATTGGGCCCAACTAACTCATTAACCACTCTAATGCCAATTAACCTAGGTAGATGACACCTTAACCTAGGGACTTGACTCAAATAAAAGGAAAATTACATACTAAGAAAATGAAAAATACATCATATGACTCGGAATAAAGTGGCAAACAAGATGTAGCACTGCTGGCGAGCATCAGGATCCTCGAACAAATGAGATCGCCGGTGATGTCCCCATCAAGAGTCTTTTCTTTTAAGGACTTATTACTGTGGTACCTGCCATACTATCTTGTTTGATCAGGTTCACCTCTGACAACTTATTCATCATGCTAACTCAGCTGTTGGAGATCTTGTGCCTTGCTTGCTGCTATTCTCTACTACCTTTGGCTACATTTACTTCATTTATATTATCAATTGATTGATTCCTGAGATGTACTCCTCTCCGCACTGTTGGAATCTTCCATCCTTCTAATGTAACTACTTCTGGTTCTGTGGATTATCCACCTGCTTCATTCTGTTCATGCATATGTGAGGTGCCACAACCATTATTGCTTTGGATTTCTTATGGTGGCAGATTTCAGATTGATTCATTGGATAACCAGAGTTCATTCCTGCACTTCAGGGGGAGTTCTGGATCATCTGCATTTAAGGGGAGAATAGTCAAACATCCATGTTGATACGGGGAGTTCTTATTCAGTACTCATTGTGCATGGTTCTATGGGGGAGAGGTATCATAGTTCATGCATGCCTTTCATTACACTCTCAAACCATTTCCTTTCTGGTGAGGTCAAAGGGGGAGATGTTACATCAATCTTTTCATTCCTGCTTAATTTTTTATGACGTCAAAGGGAGAGAATAGTTTGGATCTGTGTGTCTCATAGTGACTCATAGTGTTGCCATCATCAAAAAGGGGGAGATTATTGTGCCCCTGTGGTTTTGATGTCAGCAAGCACTATGAGTATAAATGTTATTGATGTCACTATGAATTCGAATTTTTTTGATATCTGCAAGTACCATGAGCATGATTGATATATACTATGAGCATGATTGATTGCTTGATTTGAGAGTGGGCACATTCATCTCATTGCATTGTCTGTCTCTGCATTGGTGCAGCTCTAGGTCCTGCATGACAAGTGTAGTCTGCATCGGTGCAGGGTTAATAGACTGCACTGTTAGTTCTCCTGCATTGGTGCATCCATCAGTCGCTTTAATTCAAAGTCGATGCGTGTGCATTATGCATATGAAGTCTGTGCATGGTAAACTGTCTAGGCTTGTGCATTCCATAGGATCACGTATGCAGCCTGTGCATAGTTTGTCCAGACTGCATCAACTCAAGTCTATACACTCTCTAGTGGCTAGTCTGTACATCCTCCGGTGGTTCACTCGATCAAGTAAGCACAGCCAGTGCTCTTCATGCATATGTATAGTCTATACATTGATGAGTTTCGCACATATACAAAGTCTGCACATTCCTTGCTATTATGTCCATGTTGTAGTTCAGCAAGTCTATACATTGCGTGAACATTGCATCTGTCAAGTCGGAACATCACAAAGTATGTACAGCCCGTGCTCTTCATGAATGCACATAGTCAGTACATTCGGTTGTTTCATGCAGAGTCTGCACATTCGTTGCTGTCTTGTTCATGCATCATTCAAGCAAGTCTGTACACACTTAAGTGGCAATATGTGCATTGTCTGTACATTGCATACTCTCTTTATATGCATCTGCACACCTTTCAAGACAAAGTTTGTACATTCACCACCATGTATTCAAGTCTATATGTTCTGCTGCATACATAGGGCAGTGTCATGTATACACATAGTTTGTACATTGTGCTCTCATGCTTTAACACTAGGCATAGCAAAGTCCGTACATGGCTCCGCGCATTATATACAAAGTCTATACACTCCTTACCATGCATTCAAAGTCTATACATCCCTTTGCTGGTACGAGTGGTTAAGTTGATGCATCATCAACTTCAGCAAGTCTGTACATTGGTGTCGCATGCACACCAAGTCCATACACTCCCTGATGGCATGCTTGTGCATTCATTATCAATGTGCATACTTTACTTTATGCATACTGCATTACATGCATTCAAAGTCTATACAATCTTAAAAGGCATGCCTGTTTACTCAATCTTGATGTTCATACCTTCCTATCTGCTGCATCATGTCTCTACACGTTTGGTTCAAAACTCAAACTTACTCGATGCATTATCTTCTGCTCTTTCAGACTGCTCATTGACTGCTACTCGAGGAGCTTAAGGAAGGCACGTGATCAGAGGATAAGGGGAGTACCAGGATCGTAACATGTGTAATGCAGCAGGCTAAAATGCTGCCACGTGGTAGAATCAATTGGGCGGGAATCGTGGAGGACACACGCCCAACACTCTGTTGCTGCTATAAAAAGAAGACTTCTCCATCTGGAGAAGAAAATGGTGAGCAGAGTGATCGAAGTAGGGGAGCCCATCTGAAAAAGCAGAAGCTGAGAGAGAGAGAGCCTGCACGATCCAGAAGAAGAGAAAGAGAAAGAAAAAGAGAAAGAGAGATCAGCAGAAGAAGAAAAAGGAGAGTGAAAGGAGAGATAGAGGGTTCGTGAAGAAGAAAAAGGAGAGTGAAAGGAGAGATAGAGATTTCGTGAAGAAGAAGATAGAAGACTTCATTGAAGATCTGTTATCTGTTGGCTCTTGGATTAGATCCAGACCAACTTGCTCCTGTAGGAGTCACTTTTATGTTGCTATCTTTAACAGCCTTCAGTCGCTGTGTTTTATTATTTCTTATTTTCTTTTACACTCTTTACTTCAAGCTGTTAGTCAGCAGAGCAAGCTGTGATGCTCAGCAGGCAAGGTGGTTACCTTGGACAGCAAGCTGTGATGCTCAGCGGGATAGCAAGCTGTGATGCTCAGCGGATGGCAAGCTGTGAGGCCCAGCTGATGTAGGCAAGCTCTGTTGCCCAGCCGTTCAAGCTGTGAGTCAGGAGGAATCCACACTCGAGTTAAGTGTGGGGTGGACGTAGGTCTGCGGACTGAACCACCTAAAAACTCTTTGTGCACTGTGGTTGAATGTTCTTTTCTGCTTCCGCTAAATGAACGCTAAGGCCGATCTGCTCCTTCTGTTTAGTAGAGATTTGATTGCATGTTTTGTGTTTGATTAAACACATCACTGTATTTCAGTTTCTGTCTTTCAGCTTTTGGTAGAACTGAATCTATTTTTAACTTCTCATCTCTGAGTGTTCTAATTTTTCAAGTGGGGTAATATTTTTGAAGGGGAGATTCATTCACCACCCTCTGAATATATCGCACCAGTCCCAACAGGTACGACTTCTCACCAAGTTGGGTCCGTTAGTGGCCGAATGATCGCCCGACCTAGGTGAAACTATCTCGGGTGTTACTCCACCCTTCGAGGAGCTTTGAACACAAGTTAGGCCGAGCTAGCAGCACGAATCATATTGCCCAAAGCCGTGTCAGCGGGAAACCCGCGTGTCCAGACCAAAGATACTCGAAGTTCCGAGAGGGGTCATACGTCGTCTCGAGAGCTTCATCAAGGCTTCCCGTCAAGGTTTTGAAGGACTGTGGCGAGATGAATGGTCACGGTGGCTCCCGGGACCATCCTCGGACTCATCGGCTAACCCGCATCAATGGGAAGGAGTTAATACAGCGTGCCCCTCACCGGCGCGCCCCCTTATCCGGCGCCCTCAAATCCGGCGCGCCTAAAAGCATGGAATATCCCTTATCCGGCGTGCTATTACCCACGCCGGATTAGGCTTCCCTATATAATGAACCCTTTGTTCGACTAAGTGAAAGGAGGGAAAACAATTGAAGATAGAGGCGAATTAAGAGGGAGACCACTGGCGATTGCTCGAGAGGGAGAGAGAGCCGGAGAGCCAATCAAGTTCGAAGGAGAGAGGGTTTCCTTGGGGGAGAAGGAGGGTTCCCACTGAGCGTCTCCTCACCGCCGTCCTCCTTTTCTCGGCCTGAAGCCCTCCAGAGCCGGAGAGCCAATCAAGACACCGCCGTCCTCGTTTGTTTTCTCCCGGCCGTCTTCCCGATTTGTTCCCTTTTGATCGAATGTAAGCAAGAGGGGGGGAATGGCGATGATATGAGCCAATCTCTCCCACCCCTCCTCATCATCTCTTTGATTTGTCCTTCCTCTGTAAACCTCTCTGCAATTAGTAGATGGTGATCGTGCCACGATGCCGGCGCCGGATTTGTAATATATGTGTTAGCCCCCTTGTTCACTGGATGATGGTATATATATATGAATGTGCTGGTGGATTAAATGCTAGATGCCGTGTCTCTTTCTTCCACTTCGATCTCATTCGATGTATCTATCTGTTTCCTCATGCGCGTGGTTTCCAAATCCGGTTCCTCTGACTCCGAATATGCCCTGGGACACCATGGGCTACAGAGATGACCCCTCCCCGGGTCCTTCATGTCGACGCCGTGGCCGTGTCTTACTCGTTGGCTCCTGCATACTTCATGGATAGAGGTGTGCCTGTGCACATATCTCTTCCCGCTCTGTTTCAAGGTCCGATCTCCATTTCCTTTTCTCTTTGCATCGTTCTATTGCTCAGAGAAGGTGGGGGTCACCTCCAGAACACCAGGGCCCGTCCTGTGACTGCTGCGTGCCAGTTACTCGAGCATATGTGTATGTGGTTAAATCATCCTATCTACATACTAGCTACCCCTCTCTATGACTGATAATCACCCCTTCCTCCGTGAATGTTAGTCTAACCTCGTGAACATTAACACACTAATTCTGTGAATGGTAGTCTGCCAACGAACTAAATGCATCTCATATCGAATATCTCCTTTCCTCCCGTTGGTGGTTTACGATCATTGGATTATCTCAGTTCAATGACTCTGTCCCAGTAATCCGGGGAGGGGGGACATCCCCCACTATTTCATAGAATCGTTGACTGGCCAAAGGGGTTCCATCTGTTAGTGATGCATATTCTCTACGGGCCATAGGACGAATATCAACATGGGCGTCAGCCCGACAATTTGAATCCATGGTCCTCTGGGATTTTGTGGTGGCTAACGGATGTGTGCCCCTCGTAGGCTAGTCCTCGGGGCTCCCTTCCCCAATAGTCATCCCTCGTTAGGATATGGTGTCGGCTATGGGTCATGTGCCCCTTGTAGGCTAGTCCTCGGGGACATCACCTCCCTCATTAGTCGCCTTGTCCATTCGTTTCAACCCACGGAGCCATGGCGCCCCTTGTAGGCTAGTCCTCGGGGTTTCCTGTCCGATTGGGATCTGTTGGCTGCCATTGTGCCGACCGTCTGTTTAGGGGCTTACTCCATATGTGAGTATGACACCGTTTCTCCCCTGCAACCTTTCAGGGACGGGGGAGATGCTACCAAAATTCTGTCAGGTTTCTTAATTAATAAAGTTACCTCCAGTAAATTGGTCCTAATAAAGCATAAGTTCTTAGGTAATAAACTGCCATGCTCGAGTATGAACCTCGCACTGGCTCATAACTTTGCTCCTGAAGAGCCTTGGACTCTGATTCACCAGGCAATCAACCTAATTAACTTCGAAACACTCAATAGCATCTTAATAAATCAAAATAGTTTCAAAAATTATCAAAAATTGGCTAAATCGGCATGGTCTTAATCCGGCGCGCCCTAATACAGCGCGGTACCCCCCCCCCCCCCCCCGCGTCGGATTAACATTAGACTCATAACTCCACTTATTTGCTTGGCCCGTTCCCGGCACTCCCCAAAGACACCGCGCCGGTTTAGCTTATGCTATGGCCGCGCCGAATTAAACCGCTTTACCTACACTTGGCCGTGCCGGGGAAACCTATCCCTACATATGGTCGCGCCGGTTTCGAGTTATGGCTCTCTTCTAATCGCTCACTCATCTTCGGAGCGACCCTCACCTCCTGCGGTCGAGATTAATAAACCTCAACCACTAATAAACCAAATAAGGGAAGGGCTGTTCAAGTCCGAACCATCTTATTATCACGCTTCTGCTATCATGTCCGTTAGCATCATGCTTTCGTTATCATGCTTGTGTTACTACTTTAGTCTCCCTTGGCGGGGGTTAATGAATTCGATTGATCATTGTCTATCTTCTTAACCCCATTACCATGCTTAGCATAATCATGAGCATCATGCATGCACGCTTGCATAGACCCTCGGGTATATCAAGTGGCATTGATGGAAGACCGGGTTATGCCCGATCGGAAATCTTTGCTATGCGCGACGGTGGTCTTCGGACCTATGTCCTCTGCCACGTATCGAGGGTCTCCAACTTAATGAACCATGCCTCTCTTGCATGATAGATAAGATCATTTCATGTGACCTCATCACGTTTATCCTTTTGCATCTTGTTTCGACCTCGAACGGCCTGCTACCTCGGTAATTAATCAAAGGTTTTCTCCCTCATGGGGGATGTAATTAACGTCATAGCCTTTATGACATGGCCGACTGCTGGTCCCGACCCGAATCTCACTCTCGCCCCACAAGGGTCAGAATGGGCGCACAATAAACTCGTCACTCATGTGACTGGCACGCCTGCGCGGTCAACTAATCAGTTGGTTGTTTATTAATTAACTGGTTGATCGACCCCGACCAAACAAAAATAAAACCCATCGAACAACCACTCGTATTTCCGAGGGGGTTCCCTTCGGTCTCTATCTTGATTCTGTCGTTTTCCTTGGCCCGAGCCTTGCTCGGATGGTCGCTTCTTATCCCCCTCCCGAGCGGAGCCCATTGGGCCCCGGCAGACGCTGAGGACTTCCTCGTACTCCACGTGGCACAGGGCTAGGGTCACCAGATCAGCGAGGGAGGTGGGGGATGGAGGACCAGTTCTCGCCGGAGGTGATGGCTGAGGTGACATCCAAGCGGGGGATACGTAGGGCTTCCAATTTAAATCGGTTGATGTAGGCCCGGAGTTTCTCCCCCTGTGCCTGCTTTAGTGCCAATAACCCCGCTACTGACCTTGGAGGGCCGCTGCCGGTGAAGCTTTCCTTAAATACTCGCCTGAATTGTCTGAAGTCATGAATGTTGCTGGGGACGAGCGCTCGGAACCAGGCCTGAGCGCCTTGGACCAAGGTGGTCATGAACGCTCGACATTTGACACCGTCGGAGGCCCCATGAAGGTCATCAGGGCATCGAAGCTGTCGTAGTGGTCGGCCGGGTCTCCCTGGCCGTCATACGACTTGAAGGTTTACAGCAGGATTATGGGGGAGATCTCGGCCTTCAAGATATGGTCGGAGAATGGGGATTGCTCCTCATCTTCCTTTGTGGAAGTTTTCTGCAGGGCGCGGAGGGCACGCTCTTGTTCCACAAATCGTCGCTCGAAGTCCCGCAACTGGAGGGATAACTCCGGTTGCCGCTAAACCGAGGTGCTGTGGGGGCATCCCTGCAGGCTGCCATGTCATCCCTCGGGGGGATCAGTTTCCAGGAACTGCCGACGCGACCCAGTTCATTCTCTCCTCGGGGTGGAGGAGGCTTCTTGTTCTAGAGGGAGGCGTGCGAAGGTCCCCCTGACCTGTTGCGTATAAGCCGTCGTCCCCGGAGGGTGAAGCGGCCTCCGGCTATTTGCTGGTAAGCTTCTCCATGCAGGGGGCTCTCCCGTGGGAGTCGTTACTTCTCCTCCCTAGTTGCTTGGGTCCTCATTAATTATACGAGGATATCCAGTTTTGCGTTGAGGGTTTGGAGAGCGTCAGGACTCCCGTTAGGGGGTTGCACCTCCGCGGGTGGTGGAGGCAGCTCATAGGCTTGATTGTTGTTGTCGGAGGGGAAGTTTTTCACGGGGTGGGAGGGCGCAGGTTCCCCATCCACCACTATGGTCTTTCCCCTACCGCCGGCGATCTTCCTACTATAATTTCTTCGCACCATGATGGCTCTTTGTTCATTTTCCACAGACAGTGCCAGATGAAGAGGCGTAATCTCGCGCTGATCCTGAGCCGTGAGATCCAGGGAGAATATTTGGTCACGGTCACCACGTCTGTATGAACTGCAAGGTAGGAAATGGATCAGAGATGCCTAGGGAGGAGTCCCTAGGGAAAACCCTCTGATGCTTAAGTCAGCAAGTGTGATAGAGCATGGATGTGAAGAGAGAGGGTAGGAGAAAGTGGGAGCGTGAGATTATTCTCCACCAAGAGGTGTGGTGGTTTTCTCTCAAGACCATTGCTTACCTTCTCGGAGGGTCTCCCTGGAGTTTATATAGCATTCCATTTAACGTACTAGTCCAGGGAGCTGAGGGGATTTCGGGGAGGTTACGTCCTTGTAGTGGGCTCTTTATGGCATACGTACTCTTGTTCTTCCTTATCCCTTGGAGTTCCCCGCTCCTGCTTGATGCGTAACGGATGCTTGGATAAGCTTCCGACAGTCGGTCCGAGCCAGAGGTGTTTGCTCAGGGTTTTATCCTGAACGATAAGTGTGTAGCTCGGGTAGGCCGTGTCGGGTCCCCGCATGGGATCTCTCAACCGATCTGTCGCTCGGACTTCCGAACCTGAGGGCCACCTAGGAAGTGCTGCTCCGAGTGAGTTTTGGGCTTGAAGTAAGTGGGCCCGAAATGGGGCTATCACTTTGAGGAGCTCGACCTGGTTTTGTCGAATTGGATCTAGTTGGGCCGTGCTCTTGGGCGGTAGATTTTCCCCCTCTCCAGTGGGGTAAAATCACCATATCCAAAGCATGCATTCTAGCCAGATCATTCTCATAACATGCTAAGTGCTAAGATCACCATATTTGATTCATGCAATTATGGATGAGATAGTTTTACAGAGTGACCTTCCAATGCTTGCGGCACTTCTTCCTTTAAGAGTTGACAATGGGCGATCTTATGGTCTCTGCTTCTGCAACGGATGTATTTCTCGAGTTTCTACCAACACTCGTCTGGGTTGTGCCACCCTTTATTGCAATGCTCTCATTTCTCCTTGACCGGGACAATTTGTCGTTCATCATCCCGAGGTTTCTTGTCCTTACGAAAATCGTTACCTTCATCGGACCTCTTCTTGCCGTTCATGAGTTCCTTGTTCTTGGATCCTGGTGCAGACACACGCCATTATACACGCCAGTGGACGAGGACATGGTGGGACCCGGATAGCTCGCGGAGGACGTAGACGCATTGGCCGAGCCTTCACCTTCATTTCCCATTTATTTGGCCTTGCTAGGCCCTATTTGGAACTTATGGATCATTAATGGGTTGTAATAAGGATAATGGGCATATGGTCTTGTAATGGGCTAGAATAGTTTTGGGCTTGACTACTGGGCCTTTAAATGGGCCAAGCCCATGGGCTAGGTATGAATGGGTCAAATGGGTTAACCATTGTGAATGGGCTAAGGTGTGAAAAGGTCCATGAGTCTAGTGGCTAGGTATGAAAGGGACATAGTGTGAATAGGGATCATAGTGTGAACATGGATCTAATGTGAATGGGTCACCAATGTAAAAGGGGGTTATGTGCTATGTGTGAAAGAGGATTAAGGAGTAGATGATTGTGGGCTTCTAGAATGGGCGCCCCCCCTCTCTTGGTCCAAGAGGATGGCTGCCACCTACCATGCTTGTCCCCCTCCCCTTTGAATTTCAAAGGTAGCTGAGTCTATGTCTCCTTGTCCCCCTCTCCCCCTCTCATTGTCAAAGGGGCACAGCCCTCTCTCCCTCCCATTGATCCCACGAATGTATCACCCCCTACCCCTTGCCAATATCTATATAAACATGTGTATAGTGCTAGGTAAGAAGCTAATGAAGTTTTTGTGAAAGAATTTTGAGTTAAGAGAGTGATTCTCTTTTCCCCCCATGGGTGTGATGCCCTGCCCAATCCTGTGACGGGATTGAATCTGGGCATGTGACTCGCCCCTATATCCTCCCCATCCCCTTCATATCTGGTTCCACCAAAATTCTCAGAGAAGCTCCTTCGAGTCAATAAAAGTTTGGCATTGGTTTCGCGTCGATCGGAGCTCTGGATCACCGGTAGCAATTCTTCTCGTGACAGCGCGTACATCTGCCCGAGCCTGCTGTCCAGATCTGGAGTTTATTGATTCCAAATTTCCCCAGATCTCCTCTCAAGCCATCAGAGGCTGCCTTTTTGCAAGATTGTAGGATTTTGAGTCCTCTTTGCACTGCCACAGATATCGTCTCGATCCGAGATCTGTGCTGATCGTGACGACAATTCTCGTGGGATCACGCGAGCTGATCAGTGCAGACCCGACTCCGCACCAGAGCCAAATTCCCGAGTCTGCCCTGCTTCATCCCGTGCAGATCTGTGCAAGTGCTTTGGTCTGCATCTTCCTCTAGACGTCGCCGACGAGCTCCCACAAACGGCGCCTCGATCCGACATCGGCAACCAATTTTCCCATAATTAATTGTCTTCTGTGCAGTTCTGAATGCACAAAACTAGAATCTGATTTCAATCACTGGTGCGCCCAGATCTGAAAAGATCTGATCACGCCCTTTAGAGTAGACGAACTACGTCCCGTTGCCGACGTTCTCCAACAAACGGAACTCCGATCGGGCATCGGATCTTGGCGCACCGGCCTTTGCAAGTTCGCTGCGCAGGGTGACCAGTGCGGGCAGAACCTGGTCGACTTCCAATCAGCTCACCCGATCGGCTCCGACTCGCTTCCCTCACCTCCTGCGAGTGTGGCCCATCAACTCGGGTTCCAGCAGCCCCAAAAGTGGTCTTTGTAGCCCTTTATCTCCCTACGTGGAGTGGGTGAATAGTTCTGAAATTGTAATTTTAACGATTGTGTGTATTGGGGTTGTTTAAATTCGGCCGGGAATTCTTCCCCACGCCTAGTCGTGGAGGTACGTGCTCGTTCCTCTCTCACATTGCTGGTTTAGTATATGGTCTATTATGCTGTGTTTGTGAGATTAGGGCCATTATCTAGTTGCAAATACCGCGATTGTGTGTGAATGAGAGCCGTTCCTTAGCTCCAGTCGAGCATCGAGCTCGGACTGCACCACCCTAGGCGACAATGGTTCCGTAACCGTTGCGATACCATGTTTCCCATGCAAGGGACGATCGTCGGGCTACCTAGAGTTGCTGTTGAAAGACGTCTCCACCCGGAGAACGCTATGGTGGTCAGCCGTCGGGCTTGCCTTTAGCGTGTTAGTGCTGGTCGCAATCCGAGTCTGTCGTACGTCTTAGCCCGGTCGTGTCATCCATCCCGCATCAAATTGGTATCAGAGCCAGGTTTGAGTCTAGGGTGTTTTAAACAAAAAAAAAGTGTCATTTACGTCTAGTCATCATCTAAGTGGGTCTAGGTTGCATTTCATCCCAATAACCTGGTATATGAAAAAGGTGTTGTCCGAACGTTAGGCTACGCCTATCGGGAAGACCACACACTTGCGCGAGTGATCTTCGGATCGATTATCTCCACCACGTACCGGATACTGGTTTAGGTCTAGGTGTATCATCTTTGCATTTAGTCGGTGTCTCCTAGTCCATTTGTCGTTGCATGCCCACTCGGCGAGGTACTTAATACCATCGCCCTACGCCAATGGCTAACCCACGAGATGTCGCCTCGGGAGACTTCCACTCCTTATATGAGGCAATGATGGCCATTATGGCTCAGATGGACCGGTCCGAAGCCACCTTTCGAAACTTTTCCGAAAATATGGATGGTCACCTTCGAGCCATGGAGGAACGCATGGAGACATCCGACAAGTCTGTCCAAGATCTAGTTGGATGGTTAGATGGAATGTCACACGGGGACCCCCCTGGAACGGCTCAGGGCCCACCCGCACCTCCTCCCGCGGTGGCCCAAGGCCAACCCGCTTCCATGGCCCAAGTCCAGGCCGCTCCCGCGGCCCAAAACTAGCCCCCACCCGCTCCTCAAAATACCCAGCAACAGGCCATCGAACCACAACATCGTGACCTTGGTCTAGAAGACTATGGGTCCGATAATGCGTATGGGGGGAATCACCGACGCCGTCATTGCTTTCATCAGCCAAGAGATGAGGAGGACGATAGAGTCCTTAGGACCGTGCGAGCAGGCCCGCCCACTTTCAACGGGTCTTTGGACCCAAAGGTCTATCTCGATTCGGAGGCCAGCATGGACCGGTACTTCGAGTGGTTCGAAATGATGGACCTCCGAGAGTCAGGTTTGCAAAAATGAAGTTGTTAGGGCAAGCGCAAACTTATTGGCGCAATGGGGAGAGCTTGCTCTATCAGCGTCGAGATCCCCCGGTTGAGTCTTGGGATGAGATGAAGGATAGACTTAGAACTAAGTATCTTCCCACCTCGTACCGTCAACGGCTCATTGATCGGTGGCAGAACCTCACCCAAGGTGATAGGTCCGTGTCCGAGTATATCGCAGAGTTTGATGAATATTTTTTGTGATGTGACATCTCAGAAGAGAGCACGATGCCCGTTTCCCGCTTCCGTCGTGGTCTGCGGCCCCACTATCAGTACGAACTCTTTCGCTGCAATGTGACCACCCTCGAGGCTGCATATCAGGTTGCTCTCGAGTTAGAGCAATTCGAGTTGGAGTTCACTCCCATCCAGTGACCGGGGACCACCCATCAGCATGGGTTCGACTCTCGGACCACACCTAGTTCCTATAGCCGATTTCTGATGGTTCGTCCTTCGGAACCCCCTCGCCAGGACCCCTTTGCTCTCAGGCCTCGCCCCCTCCCTCCAAGGGACCTTCTCCCTCGCCCACAGGCACCAGTCCCCACCCCACACCCCCAGCAGCCCACATTGCATGCCCGACCTCAGCTCCCACCACCCCCAGCCTGTCGAGAAGACAAGGGAAAGGGGTCGATGACTAGTGGAGCATCTTCTAGCACAGGGCCACGTGACCAGTGCTATAGGTGTGGTGGAATTGGCCACTTTGTGGCCAAGTGTCCCACTCAGGAATCATTGGCTATTTCAGACACTCTAGTCCGCGACGCCACACCGGAGCTAGTGGAGGTCCTCTATGAGGCGGACCCCGAACTCGAGAAGGAGTATTTTGATGCGCTTTTAGAAGAGCATGCTACTGACCCGGGTACCCAGGGCAATGTGCACTTGGTTGTGATCCTCCCGAACCACTGAACCCCCATTTAGAAGTCAGTAGGTTCATGTTAGATGTGTAAGAGTCTCCAACTTTTGGTTGCATTGTTTGTTGGTGTCTATGTATGTCTAAGGTCATGTGTGTGTCTGTTTGTTTCTACAGTTTGTTTTCTTTCATGCATATGGTTTGTATTAAGTAGTGTCCCAATAAACGGCCAGCCATGCATGTATAAGGAGTTAGCTGATGCATGCTACATGCCCGTGAGTTCAAAAGGGAGAGTATGCCAAGATCAGGGTCATACCTGAACGGTTTCCTCTTGGGGGCCGTAAAGTAACTCTAGATTCGCAATACCCGCCCTTCCAGGTCAAGAAACAAGTGGGTTCGAATGCGTACGTTATTGACCTACCAGGTGACTATGGTGTCAGTTCGACGTTCAATGTTTCTGATCTGGTAGCATATCGAAACCCGCGATGATCCCTAGTGAGTTTCAGACTTTGTCATCCTGTTGTGAGTGACACGCAACCCGAGAGTCCACCTCTTCCAGCCCCAACGCACGCATATAGAATGTATACTGGATGACCAGGTGATCACCACCAGGAATGGAGCCTACCAACACTTCATAGTGCGTTGGCAAGGATGACCCTCGATGAACAACGCCTTGATCACATGCGGAGAGCTCAAGCCTCGGGACCCTTACTCGATGGGGTCGAGTTCCTCCCACCCGAGGAGAATTGGTACGGACACACGCCACTATACACACCAGTGGACGAGGACATGGCGGGACCCGGATAGCTCGCAGAGGATGTGGACGCATCGGCCGAGCCTTCACCTTCATTTCCTATTTATTTGGCCTTGTGCCGGAGTTCACAGAATGGTGAGGCCCTGTTTCAGATCGCTATACTCCCAGTGACCGCGATCTCTGAACACGGCACCACGATAGACCATTACTAGAGTTTTTCTGTATTTTTTTATTTTTATGAAATTGCTAAAACCTGAAAGAATGCGGCTCCATTCGACCGCGTCCACGAAATCGCAGCCAGGGACCGGACCACGTTCGTGCCTTGGGTTTCCCTACAGAACCCTAGTTTCCCGCATGTTTAGTCTCTTCTATCCACAGTTAGACAACTTGTTTCTAGGTGAATAATGTTACAAAATGCACTATTTAACTAGGGCTTATGAAGTAATTGTTCTAATTTCTAATAGATGATCATCTCTATGTCTATTCCACCTTCCTTATTATCCCCATGTCATCTCATGATGGAAAAGAGTAGGTCAACCTGCTGTTCGAATTATTTAGAGGTTCTTAAACTTTCTTGCTTTCATGACATCTTAAGCATCCATGATTATTCGATGTTTCCCTTAGAATAGAATTTTGTAAAAGTGTTGTTTGAAAGTCATGCCACCCCGGTGTTATTGACTCACCGTTCTACTGGTTTCTGTGTTGTTGCACACCCCAATTCTTGGTGTAGTTGGAACCCTCTGCCGGCTATTTCTTCTGTCGCACTAGAACCACTACAACAAGGCCTCTGTAAGTCTCCATAAGCCTAGGATTCTCACTAGGACACCTAGCAGGTTGTATCGTGAAAACCTAAAAATCTTTGGAATCCACGTCCTACTGTGTAGGATGGGGATCATCCAGCTTACGAGAGGAAAGAACGAGGCTTTGTCCAAGTTTTGCTTGCTCTGTCACGAAGGCGGCCCTTGAGGAACTGTGTTGAAGCCGCTACATGTGATGGCGGTGGACTGTTAGATCACTTTCACCTCACCCTGATGGATCACAGTTCTTGCGTGACCGCGTATATTTGACTGCGGTTAGTATGTCAATCACGTTCTCTATATCGTGGTGGGTCTACAGACCGCGATCTTCTCGTCCTATTAGCATGTCGACAGACCATGTAGTCTGTCGACTATTGTGGCGTTCTGTCGATAGACTCGTAAGTCTATCGATAGACATTTCACTTCGGTTTACAGACATGTCATTTCCGTCGGTAGGCCTTCCCTTTTTGATGTTCTGGTCGCGGACGTACCCCGACCACGTTCTGCATGTCGCGGTATGGTGGTCAATCACGTTCAACCCTGGGTTCCGACGGTTTTTTTTCGTGATTTGTGTTGTGCATGGACCGATCCTAGCCTTTCATGGCTAGTGTTTCCTGACATCTTCGACCCTTCTTCAAGGGGTTACAATCCTCATTGACATATTCGCCTGAATGACTTTCCTTCAAATACCATTTGCTTTGAATTATTGGAAGTCCTTGGAATAATCTTATTTCCAACCCTTGAGTTTCCTTGATTACAAGGGCATGTTATTGAAATTCTATTGCCATTATTAAATTGTTTAGAATATATTGATATGGGACTTTTGGTCCACTATGACACTCAATGCTAAGCGATATTTATAAGGGCCCGGATCTGGTCCTAGGGGCGAGGCAAAGCCCAAAAGTATACCGGTATTATGAATGATCAGGTGTGGTATTGCATGAACTATATGAAAGATTGGTTCTA
Source organism: Amorphophallus konjac (assembly GCA_022559845.1). NCBI lineage: Eukaryota > Viridiplantae > Streptophyta > Magnoliopsida > Alismatales > Araceae > Amorphophallus > Amorphophallus konjac. The sequence continues at coordinate 64,654,370 of CM040120.1, read as the reverse complement.
GACAAATTTACATACGTGGCATCATTCGTATGTTCAAGATATTGAGCCCGGAAGGGGTAATTTATTAATATGAATTCTTTCTCTTGCACATGTTATTGGATATTTGTTCTTTATCTTGTACTTGTAAATGGCTTCTTGTCTACCTTGGATAGTCATTTGATCTTGCCACTCTCTAGATTATATTTGAGTTTCCCATCATGCATCATATAGAAATTTCCATACAATGTTTGAACTGTTAATCACTTATATTTTGCCTGATGATGGAGATGTAATTCCAACTATGCGTTTTTGCTCACTCAATTTCTTCTTAACATTTTTCAGATAATAATGAAGATGTTCCACATGATGGGGAGGGATAAGAGTGAAAGAGATTCTAGAGTCTTGAAGATTGTGTCCTTTCTATTTTCCTGAGTCTAGTCTTGTAATTTGAGTCTTTTTCTTTCTTTTTATCAATGTAAGAGTGAGTCAGTAAAATCGTACTACTGAAATTAGAATATCAATAAAAGTATATTTTTGTTCATCTTTGGTCTCTTTGTGTCTCTATTGGTTCGCTCTGATTATCATGACAATATCGTTGCCAGGTTCCGAGCGTGTTTCCGCTGTTATCGGTTCGAGGCGTGACAAAAGAGATTATTTAATTACCTTCTCAAATCAAAATTTTCAAAAATGATAAAAAAATATGTAAAATATGTAACCATGTAGAAAAAGGAATTTCTAACAAAATTGCTGAAATGGAAACCCCCCCCCCCCAAAAAAAAAAATTTGAAATAGGTTTATTGGCCTAAATTAGAGCTTATTGGGTTAACTAAGTGTTAGGAAGAACCAACCCATATCTAGCCTAATTGGATTTCAATTCTTGACCCAATGGGATCACATCGAAGCCTAAACCCCTAGCCCACCTACGGTTGTCGATTGCACTCCTAGAGTCCTGATTCGATCTTGGAAATTCGGGGAGAAAAATTCACAAAAATTTTGCAGGGGTCTCTTTACTCTATAAAGTGAAGGCCACGCCCCCAGCAAACCCTATTTTGCTCTGGCGGCCGGCGGCATGCTAGATCGAGAAAGGATTCGGCGAGTCAAGGTGAGGTTGTCTAGGGTTTCGATGTTCATCATCTTCCTCTTCTTAGATCGTCTAAGGTAGGTTTTCACTCCGGCCAAATCTCCAATAATATATATCAATGTCTGCACCTTGAAGTGTTCTTTCATTTGGTACCATTATGCCTAATTTTTTTGAAGTATACCGATCGAAATCAAGTTTTGAATCAAGGTTTGTCAGAGTTTGTCGGAAGGCAAGGCCCTATTTCAGATCGCAGTACTCCCAGTAACTGCGACCTCTGAATGTGGCACCGCGACAGACCATGACAAAAGCTTTTCTATATTTATCATGTTTTTTGAAATTGCTAATACCTGAATGAATGCGGCTCCATTCAACCGCGTCCACAAAATCATGGTCAGGGACCCGACCGCATTCTGGCCCCTGGTTTCCCTGCAGAATCCTAGTTTCCACCATGTTTAGTCTCTGCTATCCACAGTTAGATAGCATGTTTCTAGGTGAATAATGTTACAGAATGCACTATTTAACTAGGGCTTATGAAGTAATTGTTCTAATTTGTAATAGATGATCATCTCTATGTCTATTCCACCTTCCTTATTATCTTCATGTCATCTCATGATGGAAAAGAGCAGCTCAACCTGCTGTTCAACTAATTTAAGGGTTCTTAAACTTTTGTGCTTTCATGACATCCTAAGCCTCCATGATTATTCGGTCTTTCCCTTAGAATATAACTTTGTAAAAGTGTTGTTTGAAAGTCATGCCACCCCGGTGGTATTGACTCACCGTTCTACTAGTTTTCATTTTGTTGCACACCCCAATTCTTGGTGTAGTTGGAACCCTCTGCCGAATATTCCTTCCGTCGGACTGGAACCACTACAACAAGGCCTCTGTAAGTTTCCACGAGCCTGGGATTCCTACTAGGACGTCGAGTAGGTTGTACCGTGAAAACTTTGAAAATCTTCGGAATCCACGTCCTACTGTGTATGATGGGGATCAACTAGCTTATGAGAGGGAAGAATGAGGCTCTGTCCAAGTTCTGCCTGCTCTGTGGTGAACACGGCCTTTGAGGAACCGCGTTCAAGCCTCTGCTTATGATGGTGGTGGACCGTTAAACCACTTTCACCTCACCTTGACGGATTGCGGTTCTTGCCTGACCGCGTATATTTGGCCGCTGTTAGTATGTCGACCGCGTTATCTATATCGTGGTGGGTCTGTAGACCACGATCTCCTCGTCCTGTCAGCATGTCGACAGACCGTGTAGTCTGTCGACTGATGCGGCGTTCTGTCAACAGACATGTAAGTCTGTCGACAGACTTACAAGTCTGTCGAAAGACATTTCTCTTCGGTCAATAGACATGTCATTTTTGTCGATAGGCCTTCCCATTTGGCTGTTTTGTTCGCGGACGTACCCAGACCGCGTTCGCATGTTGCGGTTTGGTGGTCAAGTGGGTTCAACCCTGTGTTCCGATGGTTTTTTTTTTCGTGATTTGTATTGTGCATGGACCCATCCTAGCCTTTCATGGCTAGTGTTTCCTAGCATCTTTGACCCTTCTTCAAGGGGTTATGATCGTCATTGACATATTCACATGACTGACTTTCCTTCATGTACCATTTCCTTCGAATTGTGAAAGTCCTTGGAATAATCTTATTTCCAACTGTTGAGTTTCCTTGATTTCATGAGCATATTATTGAAATTTTGTTGCCATTATTAAATTGTCTAGAAAATATTGATATGAGACTTTGGGTCCACTATGACACTTAATGCTAGGCGATATTTATAAGGGATCGGATCTGGTCCCAGGGGTGAGGCAAAGCCCAAAAGTATACCGGTATTATGAACGATCAGATGTGACATTGCACCAAATTTATGGAAGATTGGTTCTAGACAAATTTACACACTTGGCATGATTCGTATATGTGACTTGACATGTTCTAGATATTATGGCACAGAAGGGGTAATTTGTTAATATGAATTCTTTCTCTTGTACATGTTATTGGATATTCGTTCCTTATCTTGTACTTGTAAATATCTTCTTGTCTACCTTGGATAGTAGTTTGATCTTGCCACTCTCTTGATTATATTTGAGTTTTCCATCATTCATCATATAGAAATTTCTATACAATGATTAAATTGTTAATCATTTATATTCTGCCTAATGATAGAGATGTAATTCCTACTGAGAATTTTTGCTCACTCAGTTTCTTCTTAACATTTTTCAATTAATAATGAAGATGTTCCACATGATGGGGAGGGACAATAGTGAAAGAGATTATAGAGTCTTGAATATTGTGTCCTTTTTATTTTCTTGAGTCTAGTCTTGTAATTTGAGTCTTTTTCTTTCTTTTTATCAATGTAAGAGTGAGTCAGTAAAATCATACTAATGACATTCGAATATCAATAAAAATATATTTTTGTTCATTCTTGGTCTCTTTGTGTCTCTACTAGTTTGCTCTGATTATCATGATTGTATCGCTGCCACGTTCCAAGCGTGTTTCCGCTGCTATCGTTTCGGGACGTGACAGAATGGTATCAGAGACATACCCCAGCCAGAAGTGTGGGAACTAAGTGCCATGCAAGGTAAAGTGCTACACTATGAGATCCACCTCTTGAACCCATAATGGGACAAAGTGCTACATAGTGGGAGCCACCTCTTGAGCCTATAGGGGCCACATCTAGAATCCTACCTGCTGGGGGTTTGATTGTATGCTATATGTGCCCGGCGACGAGGACGTCGCCTATATAAGAGGGGTAGATTGTAACGCCCTCAAATATAACTAAGTTATATTCTATATCCTTGAGGCATATTTTGAAGTATCGACTCAGTTCTTGTAAAAAACTCTGAAGTTTAGCGTGCTTAATGGGGAGTAGTATTGGGATGGGTGACCTCCCGAGAATTCCCCCATTCTAGAGTCGATCATTATTAGAAAGGAACAAAATCGTGAGACTGGTAGGCTAAAGCGGACAATACCTTGATGATATAGAGTACGGAACATGATAGAATGGTATCAGAGCCATACCCCTACCGGAAGTGTGGGAACTAAGTGCCATGGAGGCTAAAGTGCTTCACTATGGGAACCACCTCTTGAACCCGCAATGGGACGAAGTGCTACATAGTGGGAGCCACCTCTTGAGACTGTGGGAGCCACCTCTTGAGGCTGTAGGGGCCACAACTAGAATCCTACCTGCCTAGGGGTTTGATTAGGTGCTATATGTGCGCAGCGACGAGGACATCGTTGTTGGACAGTATAAGAGGATCTAGAGGGGGGGTAAATAGATCCTACACCAAATTTTATACACTTCAAGGGAACACTAGTATAACTGAAAATAGTAGGTCAACTTATACGCAGAACAGAGTTGAAATCGAAGAGCCATCAGCGGAAAGAAATGAACTGTGTTTGGAAAGCTTCAGAATGCCTGTGAAGAGGGATAGAAGAGATGGATAGTGCACAACACACCACAACACCAAATCGACAAACCTACACACACTGCAACTGCAACTGCAACTTACACGGTGACAGAACCCACACACAAGACGTTTTGAGGATGAAGAAACACAAAGACTAAAAAAATAGACTAAAGTCTTGTAGAACAGCAGGGATGAAGTGGCTGGCTTAGCTGCACTCTTTTCTTCTCTACCTCCCAACTCTTTCTCTGGAAGCTCTGGGCAAAATCTCTCTCTTTCTTCTTCTTCTCACAGGTTCCCACGTCCAAGGCTCTTCCAAGCTAAACAATGGCACCAATAGCTTCAACATGTGAAGAGGGGCGTCCAATTTATAGGCTTCAAGAGGCAAATCTTTCCCTCCAAGTTTGGTAGTTTTTGAATGATAAACAAAGGAGGTTTGACCAAGGAGCCTACAACATCTTAATTTGAATCTACAGAGAGGACGTCCTCTTATTCAGGTGAATCTTTTTTTTAGATACTAACCTTGTTGGTGGCTGCTGTACTGACAGATATTTGGAGTAAAGAGTTACTTTGGACACTTATGATGTCATGGACATTTGTGTGTCCTAGGAATCTCCTCTAGACCTTGAAAATTATGAAATTTTGAGATTTACAGTCCATATTTTAGTCTTGCAGAAGTCCTTAAAAAGTTGCAGAAGATTTGGCAGCTTCTTCATACTTGCAGTCGACTCCAAAGTATTGTGGAGTCGACTCGGCTTCTTGCTTGTTCACACTTCCAATCTTGCGAGACATTTTTCACCCTTAATAGCTATTTGTCACCCTCATCCATCTATTTATCACCCTTGTTTGAGTTCAACCATCGCCACTGTTTCTTCATTCAGCCTGCGGGATTCAACAGAAGTGGAGTCGACTCCAAAGCCTTGTAGAGTCGACTCTTCTTCTTTGTTTTTCACTCTTCCATCCTTAGTGCCCATTTGTCACCGTTAGTCGCAAGAGCCATCACCTTTAGTCTTTTTCCTCTTGCCTTGAGCCATCACTTTTATCCATTTGTCACCCTTAGGTGTATATTATACACTATAGATGCATCATTTTTCACCCTTAAGGCTTTGTTTTTCTTTCCAGTCATCTTCAGCAGGCAAAAGACTTCTAGCTTACCAGTGTTGACTCCGAGGTCAGAATATGTTGACTTTGACTTTGACTGGAGTTGACCTTGAGTCAACATGTATTTCAACTTGGCTAGATTTGCTTTGACTTGTGTTGACTTTGACTAGAGTCAACATGAGTTGGTCAACGTTGATTGGAGTCAACTCTTCTTCATCTTCTTCGAGCTTCTCAGCCTTATCATCCATTTGTCAGACTTAAGATGTCTTTTTCACCCTTAGCACAATCTTTATTCTTCTTCCTCCTTTGTAAGCTTCATGGTGACTGGAGTCGACTCCAAAGCCTTGTTGAGTCAACTCTTCTTCTATGCTTTTCAACCTTTCAGCACTGCCACCCATTTTACACCTTTCCTTAGCTATTTGTCATCTTTCTCGCATATTTGTCACTACTGCCCACATATTTGTCAACACTATTTCCATCAGCTGGCGGGAGGCTTGTGGTTGACTGGAGTCGACTCGAGAAGTGTTTGGAGTCGACTCAAAACATCCTTTTCCGTTGAAATCGCATGGCCTTCTTCTTGTACCATCTTCATACCTATCAAAGGAAGCTTCATGAGTTTCTAATTTGATAGTTCAATGACTTATAGTTTGACATCATTAAAACATCAGTGAGACATCATCAAAACATCATTTACCCAATATTATCCCCCTTTTTGATGATGGCAACTATGAGTCACTGTGCTCGCAGTTTTGATAGCAGAAATTTGGGCAAGCAACGCACAGCGGTGCAAGTTTAAACATAACAGTAGTACAATATGAGTACATGAAGAAGTCAACATGATATGCAATGGACACAAGGACATGCATGTAAGAATTGATGACTCAACAACAAACACTCTCTCTTTCCCTTTGACATACAAACTCTCTCTCCCCCTTTGACATCAGCAAAAAAAACATGAGGGATACTATAGAAAGAGCAGTGAAGAGTATGAGATGTGGGGAAAAGCTCAGACGAGAGATTTAGGACTAAGACACATTGGAGGAAATGACTGGAGCAACTCTTAAAATAAATATCTCCCAGCACACAAGCATGGCATGGTAGTTGAGTATGAGAAGATGAATTAAAGTCAAGAACTTGTCAGAATTTAAGGAATTAACAAAGGAGTACTCAATATAAGATTACTAAAGCTGATGCATACAAGAGAACTGAAGTCCTAGATAATTCCCATGCAGTTTAACTTATGAAATCCAGTGACCTTTCAGGATTAACCACCATGAGTATTGAAGTCAAACAAGCTGGTATTGTGAGAATTCTTTTGAACTTGCACCTCTGATTGTCACATTGGCCGAGTTGACAGTCAAGTTCAACATACACCTTTTTATGTAAGGAATCACATTTGTTAGATGCAAATGCCCCAGTTACTTAGTGCAGTTAACTATCATGCCTCATTTTGATTAGAGATAGATTGCCACTACATGCCTATCCCACTACCACTTCATTGGTGAATAGTGACAGTTTCTCAGTGGGCATGAGCCATTGCTCTGTTAAGCCCTTCTAGCCATTTTTTTAAATAAACTCTTATCAGATCAGAGTTAGTCAAGACATTATCTTTTGACTCGAACCACCTCACGTCTCAGGTGAAGTGCATCCGGTTACTTAGCAGATCCTGACCATTGCTCTGCAATGAGTGCTTTAGATAAATCTCACTTGATATGGTTGTTTGATCACAATACTCAATGGAAGTATATCAACCAAAGATTTGTCAATGAAAGTGCATAAGCAGACCAAGGAACATTAGAACATATAAAAACTTAAAGTATCATCAAAAGTAAGCCTATGGAGTCCTTCCTCCAAGTTGCTAATTTTCAAATTTCAAAAAGTTGTTGACTTTAAGCCATAGTTAATTTAAACAACCATGATAAAATAAAATGTAGGAGATTGCTGCTAGAGAGGTCAGTCAATAAGAACAGTCTTATAAGGGAATCTCCCCTTGAAATATTCCATAAGGAAGTGAAGAGTAGATAGGTGATTAGGACACACTCCCCCTCGGCAACTACAGGGATTGAAATTGAAAAGAACATGAATGAGCAGTGGTCATGTGAAACGTGAATGCAATAACTACAGAAGTTCAGAACATAGGAAATGAAAAGGCTGTTTGAGGTTTGAGCAACTGACTGATGGCGTCGACTTGTCTTTTACAGGGCGTCAACGCAGAAAGGACTCACAGAGTGCAAAGATTTGGCAAATTGAACAGTGGGGTCAACTCATACTAGGTAGTGCGTCGACTCTCTAGAGTCAGACAGATGAGAAGCTTCTAATGCAGCTGACTTGATATGAACCTGTCTCAAGGAAAACAACCATCTCCCCCTCAACATATGGACACTAAGATGAAATGCACTTAGCATGTAAGCTAGACAATAAAAAAGGCATGCAATGGAGTATGAATAAGACCTATGGTATCAGGCGGAGAACTTAGATCCTTGGATCATCTCACGCATAATGTGGGTTTCCAGACAGACATAATCTGCCTTCTTCCAACATCATTTAATATATCTTAAGGTCATGCTATGGAATGAAATAACCTATAATTTATGAACAATGCAGCCAATTTGTCATGCATGTTGGACTCCCCCTTACTATTGTAACCAGTGATCCCTTGGACTTAGATGAGCAGAACCATACATGAATGATCAAGTGGGGGGTCTACACATGCCCAATTCCCTTCTCAAAGTGGAGAATCTGTCACTACCCAGAGGTTTTGTAAAAATATCTACAAATTGTTTTTTAGATTCAACAAAATGTAATTCAATGTTTTTCTTGCTTACCTCATCCCGGAGGAAGTGATGCCTTATTTCAATGTGTTTTGTGCGGGAATGCTGAATGAGATTCTTGGTTAAGTTAATGGCACTGGTATTATCACACAAGATGGGTGTGTCTCCAAGATCTATTCCGTAGTCCTGGAGTTGGTGCTTTATCCATAGCACCTGGGTTCCACAGCTACCTGCAACAATGTACTCAGCTTCCGCAGTGGAAAGTACAACAGAGTGCTACTTCTTAGAAGCCCATGAAACTAAGCATCCACCCAAGTATTGGCAGTAGCCACTAGTACTTTTTCTATCAAGTTTGCATCCAACATAATCATCATTAGTATATGAAATTAAGTCAAAACAACATGATGCAGGATACCACAGCCCTAAGTCATGTGTGCTAGCAATGTATCTTAAGATTCTTTTCACAGCAATGAAGTGAGATTCTTTAGGATTAGCTTTAAATCGAGCACACATACACACACTAAATTGAATATCAGGCCTAGGAGCAGTGAGATATAAAAGAGACCCTATCATACCTCGGTATGTTTTCGAATCTACAGATTTATCATTCTCATCCGCATCTAGAGATGCATTCACTACAAGAAAACTGAGCTATAGCCATGAATTTTACCTATGCTTTCAAAAATCGTAGGTATATATGACATATTCTTACGTTTTTAAAACTACTTAGGTAAATTTCCTATGTTTCATTATAGCGTAGCTATATAGCCATCTTATTCCTACGATTTTTAAAAAAATGTAGGAAAAGATCATATATTCCAACGTTTTTTGTGTAAACGTGAGAATAGACCTTAGATATTGTTTTGCTTTTAATATAATGTTGGAATAAAATATTTTAATAAAATAATAAAAAATTTAAAAACATAGAAATTACCTATTAACCTGATGGCGCCAATGCACAGTGTATTTGGGGAGCCCGATAGATTTTGATTCCCCCCCAACTTTTTAGCCGCCTCATCCTCAAATATCTCTTCCCATCTCGACTTCCTTCACCCCATCCTACCGATGAGCTCCCTTCTTCTCCATCTCCAGTGATGTCCCTAGATGGCCGGCGTCCCACGAACGGCAAGGACCCTGGCACCACCATCTGTGGTGTGCAATATAGTGGCAGGCGGCCTTCGACGACATGCTCTGCAGGGACTGGCTAAAGGGGGTTTTGACTAGATGAAAGAGGGTGGCCATCTGTTGTATCCGGTGCAAGCAACTCCGGCGGCAAGCCCTCTAGCGTGCAGTGCAAGGGGCCGGTGGATCCGGCGTTTGCGGCCGATGAAGGTGAGGCAGGGGGGCTCGGCTTCGGCACTGGTTAGCTGGGGCTCCGAGGTCGCATTCGCCTGAGTCCAGTGATGAAATCATCGGTGTCACGCCAGGCGATTGCAGAGTCGCCCCTCCTGCCATCTCCTCTGTCCCCTCTCTCCCTCATTCTCGATGGAGTATGCGAGCACTACAACAAACTCTAGATCCATATGGTGCTCTGCATCTCTGAGTCCTCCTGCAATTACCCTCTTTGCCGGCATATCCAATTGTAGTTGTGGTGCCACAGATCTGGGAGCAGATCCGGCACCATTGGGAGTAGATCCAGCATCCCTGACTGCGGCAAACTCCAAATCCAAACAATACTTGGGATCTCTTGTTCCTCACGCTGGGCTGCCAAGTGCCCTGCCTAATGCGGACCCCGCTACATTATGATCCTCCACAGTAGATCCAGTGTTGCGACCTGGATCATATTCTAGGCTTATACTGGTTTGGCACTTTCGCTACTCTAGTGTTGTATCTGTATGTTAAAATTATTAGTCACTAAAGGAAAAGTTACCTTTTCAATTATTGCTTATTTGGCCAAATTTGTCATCAAGGTTCCTGTACCTGAAAAACCTGACTCATAGGATTCTACTGAAATACAAAAGAGGCTCTATTGGAAGACATACCATAGGTTTGACATCTGATAGAACATGTGGAAGAGGCCTTTGTTGGAAGTTTTGATTTTTATGATTTCATGTTGTTTTGAGTGTTGTAGGTACCTTCCTGAGTTCAAGACTGGGCCCGAGAGGAAGGATGCTACTGAGGGCACACTTTTGGCATACAAGGCTGCTCAGGTATACTAATCATGTCTCATGTTTTATGCATCCTAGAATTGTTGGTAGTAGTATCAAGTAGATTGGGAACATAGAGTGTTCTCTGTTCATGATGATTTCTTGTTGGTAATAATGTTTAGGACATTGCTCTAGCGGACTTGGCATCTACCCATCCGATCAAGCTGGGTCTTGCACTGAACTTCTTCATGTTCTATTATGAGATTCTAAATTCACCAGACCGTGCCTACAATCTTGCAAAGCAGGTTCGTTAGATCATCTCAGCATACTTCTTTTTGAGACCCTTTTGTGATTCTTATGATGCTGAACCAGGGGCCATGTAGCTCTGCAATTTTTTTGTTTCTATTTTTATCATACTCTTCTCATTAATTTTAGCTATTAGTTGTTATTATCATTTGTTTGATGTTGCTGTTGTATTTGCATCTTGTGCATTATGGTTCTACTTTTTATACTATACTTGGGATTCAATTCCATCAATGTGATGAATAGATACAATTATTCTATGTTACCTATATTTTCTTTTATGAATGTTGCTGAGGTGAGTACACCAGGATATTGAACTGTTCCTTATTGTTATTCCTCATGTATGTTTCTTGGCTTCCTTTCTTGAGGAATGGAGCTGCTACTTGATTGTTTTCCTGTGAGTGGGAGCAGTCGTTGTCCTATGTGAACATATTCCCTTCTGTGAATATCTAATGTGCTGAAGCGAAAAGCGAGCACACATTGGGGATAAGGTGTAAAATTTTAAGCAAGGGTAACAAAAATGATCTTATTTTTGTCAGTGATGACTTTTCTAACTTGACTATGGACATGCTTGTTGACACCCGTTTTATGACCAATGAGTTGGGTAATCTCCTTATTTATCTTTATGATGCTCCGAGTTATACGCCGTTTATTGAGCCATCTTGGTCAGTTTTGAGGCTTATTTCATGGGTCATTCTCCTTGATTGGGACTCGCTCCTTATTCATTTTTCCGTGGGTTGAGGCTTAGTAGGCCTTTCATTTGTTTTGCCATGCCACTGTCTCTGGTGGTCTATAGAATGGCCATTTGATGACGTGTAGCGGTCTATCTTAAGGCCATTTGCTGACGCCAGAGTCCAGAGCCAATGACCTTTCCTTCAGCCTTATCCTTTCTTATCCGTTAAGCTCTAGCGGTTTATCGTATGGCCGTTAGAGACATTGTGGCGGTTTTACCTTAGACCGTTTCTTGGCTCCAGAGTCCTGTTCACGAGCTTTTCACCCGTTGGTCTTATCCTTTGGTGGGTTGAGGCTTAGTATTCCTTTCATTTGTTTTGCCACGCCACTGTCTCCGGCGGTCTATAGAATGGTAATTTGATGACGTGTAGCGGTCTATCTTAAGGCCATTTGCTGACGCCAGAGTCCAGAGCCAATGACCTTTCCTTCAGCCTTATCCTTTCTTATCCGTTGAGCTCTAGCAGTTTATCGTATGGCCATTAGAGGCATTGTGGCGGTTTTACCTTAGATCATTTCTTGGCTCCAGAGTCCTGTTCACGGGCTTTTTGCCCGTTGGTCTTATCCTTTGGTAAACATTTGATGCTGGCGGTCGATCCTTAGACCGTTTGTTCCAAGTGACAGTTTATCGTAAGACCGCTTGTGCAGACCGAGAGTCCAGCTAGAACTACTTTTTCTCTGCTACGCCGTGGCCGAATTAGAGTTTTGATTTGATGATTTCTCTCTAAATAGAGACTCCCAGAACCTCTGGTTTGTTTCTGTGGACTCTTGGGAGTGTTATCTTCAAGAGTTTCCTAAGCTCTGCCCTACTTTTTAGCTGGAATCTCTCCAACTCGAACCTAGGGTTTGAGGGCCGATAAATAGGGCCCTTGAGTTCATGGCTTGAAGAGGAGAATTATGGAGATTAGGTTGAGGCGATGCTGCATTCTGGAGTGAGTACCCATCAAATAGAAGTGATGTCTACATCCATTAGCCTTCTAGTGCAAGGAGTATTAAGTTCCAAGGGTTTAATAGTGTTGTTTTCTTCTTTAGTTTCTTCCCCCTCTTCATAGCATTCACAAGCATCTCCCCTATTCTTCTTCCACGTTCTTTGCATCTCAATCACGTTTTTAAACATCCTCCCATCTTTTCCATGCCCCACAGGGGTTTAAAAAAACTACCACCCCAGGTATCCACCCTTTCTTTTGCATGCACTTTAGTTTATTTGCAATATAGTTGCTACACTTGTCATAGGGCAAATCTGGGTTTTTTTCTGTGCTTCTACACTTTTTTACAGGTTCACAGGGTTCCTAGCACGAGGCCCAGTTCTTCTGGCCAGACAGGAGAAGTGGAGATTCAAGTCCCAAGTTGCTGTTCCGTGTGCTCTGGCGACTCTACATTGGACCGTTTGCGAGGCTCTGGCGGCTTATCGTAAGGCCGTTTCTGGTTAGTTCGTGGCCTGATATTAGACCGTTTGAAAGCACAGATTTCTGGTTTTCATCTCCCGTGGGCGGGTGTTTCATCCTCCTCTTTCCAAGGTATTTACCTTAGCTTTGCTATTTTAATTACCTTGGTGGCAATCACACTTCCTGAATTTGGGCAGTAGTCTTCTTTATCTTCCTCATATCTCTCTTTCTTGGCTTTAGTTTAGTTGCTCCACACCTACGGTGTGTGTTTGATTTTATTCCTTTGCTCCATGCCCTGACGCGTGTTTTTCTTTTCTTTTGCTTATTTCTGATGAAGATGACATGCCCATGTGCTTTACACTTCATGCTGGTTGCTTGAGTTGATGTTGCATTTGTTCATAGTTCCACTTCCATCATTTATATCAACTTGTTCATCATCGTATCCATACACTTGAAGGAACCAATTTAAAACCAACAACCCATTTTTTGGCGATCACGGTGGGACATCTAGTGCCAATCGTGTTGAGCTTCTGTTTGACTTGCTGCTGTTGATTTAACCCAGTTGCCCCTGTGTTTTCCTCGGATTTTCCATTTAATTTCCTGCTCTCTAGTCACCTTGGCGGTCCACTGTGTGGTCGTTTACGGCTTAAAAGCGGCCCAGAAATAGGCCATCTTATCTCGCTGGCGGTCTCATATCAGACCGTTTCTCCAATCATAGGTACGTATCCCGAGGTGAGTTTATTTTCGTAGTTTTTACTGTGACTTTCATGCTTGGGTGCTATCTGATCTCCTCCTTGGTTGTCATTCATATTTACACCATTGTTTGCATATTTGGTTGTTAGTTTTTATGGTAGAATTTGCATGCACTCCGGTGCACATAGGATCATTCATATTCATACTTTAGTTGCATTTTCCTACCTTGGTGTGTGAACCTCTCGTCTCCATATTCCTTGGGGCTGACTAGGTGATCACATCCGGGACCTCCATAAGTCCCCACGAGCCGTGGATTCCCACACGGACGTCGGGCCGGTTGTACCTTTACCACACCGTGTCTAGGTTGTATAAGTAAGGGAGAGTTCACACCTAGAGTTAACCAAGTCCCGAACACCCTTCCCATTAGGAACCTTGTTGGAGAGAATATTAAAAAATCATTAAGGTTCTAAAGGATGAAACAATAAAGATTGGTGCGTCATTATAACTTGGTTGATTTTGAGTGTCTCTCATCCCTTTCTTTGTCTTCATAAAGTTGGAGTCTTTGTTTTAGTGTCTCATTGTGTGCTTGTATGCGTTGTTTGCATTTTTGTCAAGGTCTTCCGTTGCATGTGGAGTTACTTCCGATCTCTAGAATCATCACCTAGGGGCAATTCCTTTTCTACCTTCTATTTCAATCCTTTATTCGAGTCAAACATGCTCTCTTTCGACCTTCCACGTTCCCAGGAGGAGTCTCTCCCCCAGGGCCTTCTAGCAGACCCGTCTCGGGTCGTCTCTTTCTAGTCCGGAGAGGGGTCCATCCTTCCTCCGTCCTCCGTCCCCATGGAGGGCGCGCAACCCTCCCTCTCTTCTCCCAATTCCGCCAATCACGTCCTTCAAATGATGGCCCAGTTGGATCTGACCCAACTTCAGGCTGTCTATCAGGCCTTGCAGTGGTCCAATGCCCCATCTCCCACGATTATACAAGGTCTGTCCAATGCCTTCATTGCTCAACCAAGAGTTGATGGGCCCGCTATTCAGCCCATTCCGTTTGATCTTACTCCGATCCACCCAAGGACCATTCGATTCTCTAGTCTGGAAACGGGCCAGTCCTCTGGTTCAGCCCAGCAAGCTTTTGACAAAGGAAGACCATCCTTCCTTCTCCTATCCAGGCAGATCCTTATGGGTCCATCCCATCAGCGCCACAAGTGCTTGTCGACCGACCCGATTTCAAGTGCCCCCAGCAAGGGGCTGCCCAAGTCCATGCCAATATGGGTCATTCTTCGGCCCAATATCCCTCTTATGGGACTCCCCTTTCATATGTCTACCCTTCAGCTCCCCGTCTTATGTCTACTCCTTTCACTACCTCTACTCCGTCCAAGGAGTAGGAACTACTTGATAAATGGGCCTCCATGCAACAACAACTTGACTTCCTTCAGAAGCGGGTTGGCCAACAATCGCTAGCAGATATTCCAGTTCCTAGTTTCCAGAACATCCGGTTCCCACCGCAATCTGAGCTCCCCACTTACCATAAATATGACAGGAACAGCAATCCCTTCGTCCATGTAAGGGACTTTTTGTACGAGTCGACCCAATTTCAATATGATGATCGCCTTATGGCGTATTTGTTCCGCCGCTCGTTGGATGGGGTTGCTTTAGAATGGTTCTACTCTCTACCACTGGAAGATGCCGAGAGTTTCAAAGTAGTGAAAGATAAGTTTATTTAGAGATTTCAAGACCAGCTCGGCCCGGAATATTCTTTTACAGATTTAGTGGCCGAGAAAATGAAGCCAAATGAAGAATTTGCTACGTATGCCGACAGGTGGATACAGATGGCCGCCCGAGTGCTAGGCCACATTTCGGAGGAAGAGAAAGTCAAGTTGTTGATTTCAAATGCTACTCCTACATTCCGAAATATTCTTACTATGAATGATATAGCCAATATCCACCAACTGTATAGCCAGGTGCGCTTTATTCAAACTCAATTCAAAGACTCCCCAACCCACTCACTCTTTGAAGCCCAAAAGCCCAAATATCACAAAAAGCCTCATGGGCCTATCACTGAGGGGGTCCAGACGAATGAGTAGGTGCAGGCCATGGCATTCCTCTTCCAATCCGCGCCATTCTGCTTCCCACAAAACCCCCATAATCCCCAATTCTCCACGCCACAGAACGCCCAACCTGCTTTCTCCGCTTCACAAAACCCTCACCCTACCTTCGCCACTCTACAAAACACGTTCCCCGCTCCGCAACAACCTCCGCAACCCCCGCAATATCACAATGTCCCTCCACCCAACGGCTACACCAACAACAACAAGCACCCGGGTCAGAAGAGAGCCCAATATCCCCATTTGCCCGAGTCTCTCACGGACATATTTTCAACTCTTATGTCCATTAATGCCATTCAACTTCCTCCGGAACGGCCCAATTGGAACCCGAACGTTGATCAGACGAAACACTGCATGTTCCACAGGCAGCCTGGCCATACTATTGATAGTTGTTTTCAATTCAGAGATTTGGTGTATGACCTGCATGAAGGGCAGCATATAGATTGGGCCGAGATGTACAAGGCCATCATTGAACTAAAAGAGAAGAGAAGGCAGCCGCAGAGGTAGCAAGTGCAGCAGAAACAAGCACCGCCGCCACAGTAGCAGCCATAGTAGCAACAACAGCTTGTTCAAGACATGGGGATCTGTAATGCCCCGGGTTTTTCCGATCCTTCTTCTCGGGTCCTAGATCTACGTTTCAGGTATATCTGGCTCCGTTGTGTCCGAAATGATGTTTCGGACATCTTTTGGGTTCGGATCGGTGCGATCCGGAGCTGTTTCGGAGGTCCGGAAGCGTTCCGCGGCTTTTTCCGCGTGTGTTTTCTGATTCCCGGTGTGTGTTTCGGTAATCCCTTCGGAACCTCGTTGCGGGTGAATCGGACCGTTCACCTAGGCGAGTGTGGTACCGTTGCGATCGGTGCGTTCCGAGGATCGCGAGGGTGTGATTTTCTATTTTTTGGGATTTTTCCAAATTTCTAGATTTTCCTATATATAACCCTTTTCTCTCTCCCCACTCTCATTCTCTCTTTCTCACTCTCTCTCATCTCTTTCTCTCCCCCTCTCCCCGGGCGGCCGACGGTGGCGGAGGAGAGCGAGGCGGCGATGGCGGGAGGCGAGGAACGAGGAACGTGTCGAGGATCGAGGGCCGGTGGCCCGTGGAAGCTCGGCCGTAGGTTCGTGGAGCGGCAAGGGTTTCGGGGCGTTTTCTTCGTGGATTGGCGTCCACGGCGCGTCGTTTCTTCGGTGGAGGTAGGGAGATGGACCCCCAGCTTGTGCGCTCCATTTCCCGCGAGTTTTGTAGGCCGTGGTGAGCCGAGCGGGTCGTTTGGGGCGTTTTGGGGAAAATGCATGTTTTTGGGGAGTGAGCCGGATCCCTCGTTTTACGGCATTTTTGGCCGATCCAGGGGTTTAGATGTATGCCTAGGGGCTTGGGGATGGATTCCCCTTTGTTTCCCCATCACCCAGGGGTGATCGGGGCGTGGATCAGATTTTTGGGCGTTTTCCTGCCGTTCTTGGTTTTTCGAAATGGTCACGATCTACCAGTAACCGCTTTCATTGGTCGCGGTCTTGGGAGAACCGCGTTTGCCCAAGAGCATCGGTAGGTGTCGCGGACGGGCGATAGACCATTTTCGGCTAGTCGCGGTCGTGACCCGACCGTGACTGTGTGGTCGCGGTCCTTGGGCGACCGCTACCATCGGGTTTGGGCGTGGCTAGTTGCGGTCGTGAGGTGACCGTGACTGCATAGTCGCGGTCCTCGATCGACCACTACTGTGTGGTCGCGGTCCCCAGTCGACCGTGACTGTGGTCGCGGTCCCCAGGTGACCGTGACTACGTTGTGGTTCCCGTCTGCGTGGTTTTGACCTCCGGTCGACCCGGTTGTGACCCAGTGGTTGACTTTAGGTCTTGTGAGTGTCCCGGACACCCTTTGGAGTTCCGTGACTGTGTCTTTGGGTGTCTAATGGTTCCATTTACCTCGATTAGCGTGCCCACAGGTGTGGTGGGTCCGGTGACCTCACGTGTTCCAGGTTTTCATGTTACGCTTGATCGAGTCACCAGGTATCGGTGTGTGTGCGGTGGGGTCTCCCCCGCATGTCGTGGGTTTCTTTGGAAGGCGATTCCCGTGTGGGCCATGTGTATGGCCTTGGACTGCAAGTCTAGTTATCCGGCCTGGGGCTGGAGGTTTCCCACTGCCCTGGGATGGGAGATCGACATGGCGGCTTGTGTGCTACCTTGGGAATCGTGCTTCTGTGTTTTTCGGGTGGCCCGTGTGGGTTGCTTTAGTCCTTTGCGTTCTCTTTTCGAGGGAGTGGTCTTGGCGGCTCGTGAGTTGTGTTGGTACTCGTGCTACCACGGCTTTAGACCTAGAGATTGGACTAGATTGACGGCCTTGTGCTGTTGCGTACAATGGTCTTGACTCCGAGTCTTGTGACTCAAGGACCGTTGGGTGTAGTGCGTCTAGAGGACTGCCTAGAGTCCAGTGGCTTAGCGCCACTTGAGTTTTCTCGACTCTCGCGCAGGGTGCTTGCGTGGCCGTGGACTGCGAGTCCTGTTTCTTCTCCGACTGTGGTCGCCGTGCGACGGTGCTGGTACGTGGGATGGTCCCCGTACTTCGTCGGGTTCGGACGTTGTTTTCTGTTGTATTGAGAGTCTACTCCTTCAGTGACCCTCCACTAGTCGTAGCCCACCAGTATGTGGTGCTGGTCACACCAGGGAGTGGTGTACGGGCTTACCCTGAGGATGGTTTTGGACTGGTTTCCGTTGGGCCCCTCATCGTTAGCCAGAGTCCGGCTACGGGGGAAAACCGATCAGAGGGCCAGACCTAGGATGCATGGTCTGTGTGTGCACACGTGGTTGGGGGCGGTTGGACCCACGTCGATGGGCGTGACCCCAGCTAGTCACTTGTTTGTGGTTACTTGTACGGTGTTCACACCTTTGGTAGGAGCTACCACGCCAGGCGGTTCACCTGCGGCGTGGTGTATGACGTCAGGGGACGCTACCGGCTGTGCTTCTAGTGGGAGGTACTCTTGTCGAGTTGGGAATGACATACTATTAGTTTCTGTGACTTTGACCTTCGGGTTTTTGGTCATGTCGACCGTTGAGTTTCGGTTGTTTCACCGTGGCGCGGGTGTCGATTTCTCCGCCGTGAAACTAATGCTAGTGGCTTTACCGAGGTTGCATCTTGTTGTGCAGTACCCGCGATCGGATGGTCGGGGTTGTACCATGGACAGCGTGTCCAAGTCGGTTGTGTCCGGGGGACAGGCCTCTACGGCATGGTTGCCGTGGGTTTTTACTTCGGTAAGCGGTACTAGTGTAGTTCGGTAGCCTCGATTGTGAGTTCGGGGTGTGTTTCTGGTACAGTAGGAGTAGTTGTAGTGCCTTGTTTCGACCGGCCACCGGGTTTACTGTTCCTGCTGTTGCGGTTGCTCTTGTAGCCTTCCTTTCCGCTACCGTCGTTGTTTCCGGTTGGGTTTCTGCGGGATCCCTGCTGAGTCTCTATTTTGGAGACTCATTCCCTACTTTTCAGGTGTGGCGGTTCTTCCTCGAGGTTCGAGGGCGCGGAGCGGAGGTTCTCAGTTGCCAGCTTGCCGGGCCGAGTGTTCACTTGGCATGTGGTACACTTTACTACTTTAGACTGTACTTTCTGTTGGACTGGACTCTGTTATAGCGGTAGTTGTTTATTTATTTCTGTTAATTGTTGAATTATCCTCCTTTATTTCCTATTTCTTTGTGCCTCCACACTCCTTTTAGCCCTTCCGAGCCCTTCCGGCTCGTGGGCGGCGGTTCGAGTCTCGGATTATCGGGCCTTTCCGGTAATCATATTCTCAGGTCGTTACAGCTGGTATCAGAGCAGTGGTTGTGGACGTACATAGGAATTCAAAATATTGCAATGATCAGAGTCCATAAGGTCCAGTACAGTCGGCAGCTGGCTTAGGGTTTTGTGTAAGCTTTCCGCCTAGTTTCTCGTTTGAGAGCTCGAGTGTGCTGTGCGGCGCTGTGAAGGTGGTTGCTATCCGCGGCTTTCGTGCCAGCATGAGATCTAAGGATCGAGGTCGAGAGCCTTCTCCCTCATCGGTGGTGGCCCTGGTTGGGCTGCGTTGGGCAGAGGTTGCTAGCAGGCGTGAACTCGCGGTGCTGAGTCGAGGAATCTGCACCGTGGTCAGGTGGTTGGAGAAGATTGTTCGTGGTTAGGTGGCCGTGAGAGTGCTCTGAGGGAGCTGCTGTCGGTTTTGGCCACTCCAGCTTGAGGTTTGTCCAGCCCCTGAGGTGTTTAGGTCGTAGTTTAAGGTGGCAGAGCGGGTGTTCTGATCGAGAAGTGTGCTCGGGTGAGCGGAGGATCTTCTCGGTGAGCTACTGTCTCGTCGAGCCTGGTGTTCTTGTCGTGCTCTGTGGCGTCAGAAATGACGTGTTGGTCCTGATTATTCTTGCGGATTTCGAGGTAGGATTGGGCTGTGGTGTCCCAGTAAGTCTTGCTCCTGCACTCTTGTGTGCGAATGGGTTGTGTTCGCCTTGGATTTGGTCTGAGATGAGAAGGTTCTGCAGAGATTTCGGGACTCGAGGATGAGCGTCGGCGGTTGTCGATTATGGCTCGTGTTGCGGCAATTGGCGTGGTGCGTTGCAGTTTGAGGAATTACAGTGGTGGTGCATCGAGAGATGCTGTGATTGTGGTCCGACGTGACACTTGCTGGGTGTGTCGGAGGCGTTGACCTAATGGAAGCGATGGTTTTCCTTGTTGTTGGATGGTGCTGTTTCCAGCGTGCGCGAGGTTCAAGGTCAGGTCGAGCGTGGAGTTCTTCCGCTAGTCAAAGGAGTGTCAGTTTCTCCTTTGGTTGGAGAGTATTGTGTTTGACTAGGATTGCCGTCTTACATCATGTGCTCGGATTGGTTGGCCTTGTGTGCCATGAACTCCGTGCGAGACGTGCTCCTTGTCTTGGCCAGGTGGTTGCCTATGAGAAGTTGTGCCCATTCCCTTGTCGTGTGAGGGTGTGCTGGCACTTTTCCGAAAGGACGAGTGCCGGTTGGGCGGTGTTTCTGGGAAATTGCGGCTGTGCCGTGGATCAGAGTGCGCAATGGAAGCCTGGTGGGCCTGTGACCCACTGGTTTAGGATCGTAGCGTCGGTTCCTACGGGTGGATTCCTGAGTTTGCGTTGAGCATTGGAGGATTGGTTCCTCGATGTGAGACGTGTTGTTGCTGTGCCGTTGCTCGAGATATCGTGGTTCTTGGCACTAGTAGGATGGAGTGTTGGGGAATGTGCTGGCTAGTGCGCTGCATGAGTACCTGTGGGGATGGTTTTATTTCATCGTTTATCTATTTATTTTATTAAGTGTGTTTATTGGTTTATTGGTTGGTTTGTTAGGCGTGCTAGTCACCGGAGTGACAATTTATTATGCGCTCGATCTGACTCAATCAGTCGATTGTGAAGTCCGAGTCGGGACCAAAAGTCCGCCACACCATAAAGGCAATGACGTTAATTACGCCCTTCCTAAGAAGGACAACCCTTGATTAAATGCCAAAATAGGAGGCCACTCGGGGCGGTAATAAAAAAAAGAAACAGTGCATGATATTGAAGCTCTTGTCATTCTAAGAATGTAATTAGGTAAATGACAGACTTATTAAATCAGCAGGACCTCCTCTTATATGGGTCATGCCGGATAGAAATAAGACACCATTCACGCAGCGGCGGGGCGGAGCCTGGATAATCATCGGGGACATGTCCCCTTCCACGTTTCTCATCCGGCCAAGGGCCTTACAACATTTGTATTCCCCGAGAGATCGAAACCGGACGGGAGGTGTATGACATGCACTTCCCGGGGCTTATCGGGGTTAAAACATCGATCGACATTTTGGCAGCACCTCCCCATAATCTGGATTATGCCCAGGGGAGAATAGGCTATCACCCACGGAGTGCCGGGATGAAAGCCAAGAAAAAGAGAGGCCGAACCTCCCGAGTTGCATATATATGCCCTGGGCCAACGTTCGATTCTCCCCTTATAGAAGCCGGTGGCACTCGTGCAGTGGCAGAGCCCACCTGAGCTAAAGGGATTGCTCATAAATCTGACGCGGAATGGTGGAACATAAGGGAGTCTGACTCCCTTTAAATTTATCCCTGGGACAGGTCTGGTGACTCATGGATATCCCTGGGTGTGTTTGATCAAGCTATCGGAGGTTCAAGTGGATGGCAAGGCAACTTCTCGGCACAGCTTTAAATGGGCATATAGGTTCCCGGCGCGAAAACCACCATGCCGGGAAGGGTTCTTTACAAGGTCCTGTTTGGGGCGCCGGGAAGCTAGCATTAGTGGAGTTCTCGGCGCGAAGGTGGAGATTAGGGGGATAGGGTTCTCGGCGCCAGAAGATGCCAAGGAGTTAGGGTTCCCGGTGCCAGAAGGATGCCAGGGGGGTTAGGGTTCTCGGCGCAGGCAAGGAGGCCAAGGAGTTAGGGTTCTCGGCGCCAGAAGGCTAGGCTGAGGGAGTTCCCGGCGCACAGGAGATGAGGCCAAGAGGCAGGCTTCTCGGCGCGCCAACAAGGTGGGAAAAGGGGTTCCCGGCATGCCCAGGAGATGGGTTCTCGGTGCCAGAAGATGGGGTTCTCAGCGCAAGAAGGCTTGCGCCGAGAACTATTCACCTACTCTACTGTTCGTGGCGCCGGGAAGTTCCGGGACTCTGTTCCTGGTTCTTCTGGTTTCAGAAGAGGTTTCAGGCAGGATAGAGGGCTTCTTTGGGCTAAAAGTGAATCAATTCATCAAATTGGAACTGGATTAGGTTTAGGCTCCAAAGGAAGGCCATGATCGAAGAGGAATTGGGGAAGATCAGGGTCTAGAGGATCCCTGTCACCATTACCATATAAAGTCCCTGGGGACAGTTTTTTATGTTATCTTTTGTCATCCTGGGAGGCAAGAGATGGTTGTCTCTCGCCCAGGCTTGACTTCGATGACAAACATGAACATCTAAGACTCCGGAATTCCATGAATGGCGGTCATCGTATAGCTCCACTTTGTCCCGGAAGCCAAGGGATGGTCTGTCCTTGGCTCTGGAATAATCATAGAGAGCATTTGAAAAACCCGGCGAATCAGCATACTATTGACCAAACTGTGGAGGGGGATAGCATGCTATAAAATCAAAATAAGGTAGAAGACATGGGGGATGGCGACAAGGCTTCAAAGAGATGAACAACAGGCGTCAACTGCAACCTGTCATATCCATTCATTCAACACTGATACTCCGCCTGACTCATACATCAGAGGAGATACACAGGAAGAAAGCAACAGCAATACATCATCCTATCGGTACGAAGCCGGTTACAGCACTGCAGGGCACATCAGAGGAAGAGGAAAGAGAAACAATCGAAATTAAGAACATGAACTACAGAAGGGGGGGGGGGAGGGCGGAGCATTGACTCCTCTCCCTCCCCGGGTGCCCACCTTCGATAGACCTCGACTTCCCTTCTCTGCTTTTTTTTTCACTTCTATGTCTGTCGCTCTTTTCTTTCTTTCTGGAGGAGGTAGGTTCCCACTTGCCAAAACCCTTGCTCGCCTCTTCGCTCCTCTCCCCTTTCTATCTGTCTGTCTATCTTCCTCTCTCTCCTTTCTATCTTCGAATGAGTGGGTTTTTTTATATACCCAGCCCTTCCTGACCTCTCGGCTGATGGAAGTCGATGTGCCTTCTCACCTTCACGGCGCGCATCAGTCGAGTGTGGCAGCTCCCGGCGCGCTAGATGGCATTAGTAGAGTATCCCGGCGCCGCTCTTTCGTGAGCCCATTTGGCAGGCCCATTTAGGGCTTCTAAACCTCACATATGCCTTGGCCTTTCTTAGTCCTTCAAATATATATATATCAGAACCGGAGAGGGCCCTTTATTGGTGGCATAGCTTTTATTGAGATCATTCTGAGATTTCATCAGTCGGTGGACCGGGATTTCATCAGCATCGCCATCTGAACGATGACAAAATCGGGTATCATTTCATCAGCATTGTCACCCGAATGATGACAAGACATGATAACATTTTTAGCCTGGTACAGTTCTTCCTCCGTACTGACTTTCCAGGAGTCTTTAAAATCTTTATTTGCTGGCTCTGGCTTCATCTTTGTCTGCTCTTATCTTATCAGTCAAGTGACTGCTACTTTATCAGTGCTGCCATCTGGCCGATGATGACACCGGATATCAGCTTGGCCTGAAGAGGCTTCAGCCGGGCAGATGGTTGATGAGCTTCCCCATCAATCTTTCGCTGCGAGTCTGATCTTCTTTTCAATTCCGTTTCCGCCCTTGATCATTTTCAAGGTGTCAACAGTACCATGTTCCTGTGATGGAAGCCGTGTCAGGCATCGGTGTTAGACCCTGATGGGGTTGTTGAGGATGTCGCCTGACGGAGGTCAAGGGATGTGATGAGACCGGACGGAAGAATGACGCCTGTGGGCAGAGGCCTTTTAGTGAGAGTGGCATCGGATTGGTGGTCCTTGATGGGACGTTGGTGTCACAATGGTTATCCCTGGTTTGGTGACCAGCATGGGATGGTTCCCCTGTAAGTCTGAGTTGAGTGAGGTGATGACTGAAGACACCTAGATCTCACCAATTGGTTTCATCGTGCTCCGTGAGATGGTCGAGTTGGCGTGATGATCGAGATCAGGCGTGGTGTCCAAGAGGAGTGCAGCTCGAGATGTGGCATCAGTCTGTGTGGGAGTCGATGGATGGCTTTCCGAGGTTTGGAATGTTTCCTTTGGACCCGGTCGAGGACCAGGAAAGAAGGAAGAAGCTGAGCAAGCGGAGGTTTCCCGTTGACGAGTAGTTGGTGACCAGTGGATGGTCTTTTCATAGACAGAAGATGCTGGTGGTCGGGGCTCGAGCGTGGCGAGAGCCATGTGCCAACGAGACCTTTGGTGGTCGTTTCTGTGATGTGCCTTTCCGGATGGGATCTAGGCTTTGTCAAAGTTTGTCTTCTGACAAGAGTTGGCACAGTGTTATGTCTGGCTTTCAGCTTGCCATGTGTTGGGTGTTTCTTGGTGCTGAGCCGATGAGCTGGTTGTGGTCTGCTGAGAGGATTGCTTGAGCTGGTGGAGGCTCTGCTTTGGTTGCTCCCTTGAGGAGGGTGCTCGACCTGTCAGCTGGTTCTGAAGCTGATGTATGTGTTGTCTGCCGACCATAGGATGGATCGGTAGCTGTTTCTCGTGTCGAGGGTTATGATTCCTCGGTGAGCAAGATTGTGGCTGCGGTGCCATGGTGGATTCTCGCGTTGTCTGAGGTGATGTCGGACTGTGTCCTTTGGTATATGTCTGCTCTGTTGGCCAGTGTGCTTGGCGCAAGGAGCGAGGTGTCATTTATGATTGTAAGGCTGGATGTGTCCCTCAGGATCGGTGTTTTCATGAGAATCGAGGTTTTCTGTGCCGGGGCTCTAATAGCGTGTCAGTTGATTTAGTGTTCTTCCCCTGTGACTTCGTGCTTGGTCTGAATTTCGAGGATGAAATTCCTTTAAGGGGGGAGGGGTGTAATGCCCCGGATTTTTCGGATCCTTCTTCTCGGGTCCCGTATCTGCGTTTCTGGTATATCTAGCTTCGTTGTGTCCGAAATGATGTTTCGGACATCTTTCGGGTTCGGATCGGCGCGATCCGGAGCTGTTTCGGAGGCCCGGAAGCGTTCCACGGCTTTTTCCGCTTGTGTTTTTCGATTCCTGGTGTGTGTTTCGGTAATCCCTTCGGAACCTCGTTGCGGGTGAACCAGACCGTTCACCGAGGCGAGTGTGGTACCGCTACGATCGGTGCGTTCCGAGGATCGCGAGGGTGTGATTTTCTATTTTTCGGGATTTTTTAGAATTTTTGGATTTTCCTATATATTACCCTTTTCTCTCTCTCCCCTCTCATTCTCTCTTTCTCTCATCTCTTTCTCTCACCCTCTCCCCGGGCGGCCGACGGTGGCGGAGGAGGGCGAGGCGGCGATGGCGGGAGGCGAGGAACGGGGAACGTGTCGAGGATCGAGGGCCGGTGGCCCGTGGAAGCTCGGCCGCGGGTTCGTGGAGGGGCAAGGCTTTCGGGGCATTTTCTTCGTGGATCGGCGTCCACGGCGCGTTGTTTCTTCAGTGGAGGTAGGGAGATGGACCGCCAGCTCGTGCGCTTCATTTCCCGCGAGTTTTGTAGGCCGTGGTGAGCTGAGCGGGTCGTTTGGGGCTTTTTAGGGAAAATGCATGTTTTTGGGGAGGGAGCCGGATCCCTCGTTTTACTGCATTTTTGGCCGATCCAGGGGTTTAGATGTATGCCTAGGGGCTTGGGGATGGATTCCCCTTTGTTTCCCCATCACCCGGGGGTGATCGGGGCGTGGATCAGATTTTTGGGCGTTTTCCCGCCGTTCTCGGTTTTCCGAAATGGTCGCGGTCTACCAGTAACCGCTTTCATTGGTCGCGGTCTTGGGAGAACCACATTTGCCCAAGAGCGTTGGCAGGCGTCACGGACGTGCGATAGACCATTTTCAGCTAGTCACGGTCGTGACCCGACCGTGACTGTGTGGTCACGGTCCTTGGGCGACCGCTACCATCGGGTTTACGCGTGGCTAGTTGCGGTCGTGAGGTGACCGTGACTGCGTAGTCACGGTCCTCGGTCGACCACTACTGTGTGGTCGCGGTCCCCAGTCGACCGTGACTGTGGTCGCGGTCCCCAGGTGACCGTGACTACGTTGTGGTTCCCGTCTGCGTGGTTTTGACCTCTGGTCGACCCAGTTGTGACCCAGTGGTTGACTTTAGGTCTTGTGAGTGTCCCGGACACCCCGTGGAGTCTCGTGACCGTGTCTTTGGGTGTCCGGTGGTTCCATTTACCTCGATTAGCATGCCCGTAGGTCTGGTGGGTCTGAGTGACCTTACGTGTTCCGAGTTTTCATGTTACGCTTGATCGAGTCACCGTGTATCGGTGTGTGTGCGGTGGGGTCTCCCCCGCATGTCGTGGGTTTCTTTGGAAGGTGATTCCCTTGTGGGCCATGTGTATGGCCTTGGACTGCAAGTCCAGTTATCCGGCCTGGGGTTGGAGGTTTCCCGCTGCCCTTGGATGGGAGATCGACATGGCGACTTGTGTGCTGACTTGGGAATCGTGCTTCTGTGTTTTCCGTGTGGCCCGTGTGGGTGGCTTAGGTCCTTTCCGTTCCCTTTTCGAGGGAGTGGCCTTGGCGGCTCGTGAGGTGTCTCGATACTCGTGCTACCGTGGTTTTAGACCTAGAGATTGGACTAGATTGATGGCCTTGTGCTGTTGCGTACAACGGTCTTGACCCCGAGTCTTGTGACTCAAGGACCGTTGGGTGTAGTGCGTCTAGAGGACTGCCCACAGTCCAATGGCTTAGCACAACTTGAGTTTTCTCGACTCTCACGCAGGGTGCTTGCGTGGCCGTGGACTGCGAGCCCTGTTTCTTCTCCGACTGTTGTCGCTGTGCGACGGTGCTGGTACGTGGGATGGTCTCCGTACTTCGTCGGGTTCGGACGTTGTTTTCTATTGTCTTAAGAGTCTACTCCTTCAGTGACCCTCCACTAGTCGTAGCCCACCAGTACGCGGTGCTGGTCGCACCAGGGAGTGGTGTACGGGCTTACTCTGAGGACGGTTTTGGACTGGTTTCCATTGGGCCCCTCGTCGTTAGCCAGAGTCCGGCTACGGGGGAAAACCGATCAGAGGGCCAGACCTAGGATGCATGGTCTGTGTGTGCACACGTGGTTGGGGGCGGTTGGACCCACGTCGACGGGCGTGACCCCAGCTAGTCACTTGTTTGTGGTTACTTGTACGGTGTTCGCGCCTTTGGTAGGAGCTACCACGCCAGGCGATTCACCTGCGGCGCGGTGTAAGACATCAGGGGATGCTACCGGCTGTGCTTCTAGTGGGAGGTACTCTTGTCGAGTTGGGAGTGACATACTGTTAGTTTCTGTGACTTTGACCTTCGAGTTTTCAGTCATGTCGACCGTTGAGTTTCGGTTGTTTCGCCGTGGCGCGGGTGTCGGTTTCTGCGCCGTGAAACTAGTGCTAGTGGCTTTAACGAGGTTGCATCTTGTTGTGCGGTACCCGCGATCGGATGGTCAGGGTTGCACCTTGGACAGCGTGTCCAGGTCGGCTGTGTCCGGGGGACATGCCTCTATGGCATGGTTACCGTGGGTTTTTACTTCGGTAGACGGTACTAGTGTTGTTCGGTAGCCTCTACTGTGAGTTCGGGGTGTGTTTCTGGTACAGTAGGAGTAGTTGTAGTGCCGTGTTTCGACCGGCCACCGGGTTTACTGTTCCTGCTGTTGCGGTTGCTTTTGTAGCCTTCCTTTCTGCTACCGTCGTTGTTTACGGTTGGGGTTCCGCGGGATCCCTGCTGAGTCTCTGTTTTGGAGACTCATTCCCTGCTTTTCAGGTGTGGCGGTTCTTCCTCGAGGTTCGAGGGCGCGGAGAGGAGGTTCTCAGTTGCCCGCTTGCCGAGCCAAGTGTTCACCTGGCATGTGGTACGCTTTAATGCTTTAGACTGTACTTTCTGTTGGACTGGACTCTATTATAGCGGTAGTTATTTATTTATTTCTGTTAATTGTTGAATTGTCCTGCTTTATTTCCTATTTCTTTGTGCCTCCACACTCCTTCTAGCCCTTTCGAGCCCTCCCAGCTCGTGGGCGGCGGTTCGAGTCTCGGATTATCGGGCCTTCCTGGTAATCAGATTCTCGGGTCGTTATAGGATCCATCAGAACCCCATGTCGAATCATCCTCCTGCTCCGCAGCCGCAACCTTCGGCACCCGCCCAAGTTAGCATCGTCCAAGCCCCGGCTCCCAACGCCGGGTGGTCTTATGATGATGACGCGTCAGTCCAATGGCTCATGGCCCTCCACTACAACCACTGTAACCCTTTTCCCTCCGTCATCCTCCCACTTAACAAACAAACCCCACCATCCTCCGCATCCACCAAACCCCTCATCTTACCATCCGCATTCCCCGTTAACCCATCTATCCCTACTCCACGACAGTCTACCAGTACGCCACTGGCCAACCATTCACCCATCATCCTCCTTCCATCTACCTCTACCCCATCACTGATGTCTGCACCAATTATCACCCCACCTCCATCAAACACCTCACCTATCATCTCCACTACACCCTCACCCACGCCACTCATCCACCCCGCTGGGCCTGTGAAGCCACTTGTTTTACGCCCATCCGATGCCGTGCCGGCCCACAACCTAGCCCTGCGGAGCGGGTGTTTGTTTCATAAAAATTATCCTTCCACTGGTGCACCCGCACCCAATCCCCAGTCCTCTCAACATATTGTTGATCAGGAGGAGGCAGATCCGCTACCGGGGGCGCAATATGATTTGCTACATCATCTGGACAGAGTACCCGCCAAGATCTCCATGCTGGAGTTGATAAAGAGATCCACCCTTCACCAGGAGGCACTCAGAAATTTTCTACAGAAGGTAATCGTCAATGAAGATATGGCGGTGGATAGCCTGCTGACAGCTCTGGCTACAATCTCAAAGGGGCCGGCAATCATTTTTTCTGAAACTGAACTGGCGCCCCCTGAAGCACGATAAATGCTGCTATGCATTTCTATAACTTTGAACAAGGTCAGCATAGATGCGACACTGGTAGATACAGGGGCATCTATTAATGTTTGCCCACTCAGCACCTTGAAAGCCTGCAATTTATCAGAAGATCTGTTAAGGCCGACCCCTACAACCATAGCAGCATATAACAACTCCCGAAGGGCATGTCACAGGGTGGTCACTATTCAGGCCGAGCTGGGGCCTCTCACTATGCCGATTGAATTCTATGTGCTGGACATCGACCCTATATTCAAGGCTATGTTGGGTCGTCTGTGGATTGACAACCTCAACGTCGTACCATCCACTACCCATCAATGTCTTAAATTCCCTTTCCAAGGGAGGGTGGTTAAGGTGAAAAGCATGTCCACAGTCCAGTCTGTAAAGGCCGTATCAGAAAAGATTCTACAGACACTGTGGCCCAGCACGCGGCCTATTATTTCAGTTTTAGATCTGGATTTCCCATGGGCATATGCACCATGTAAGCCCGTCTCTGTAGCAATAAACATTAAAGTGAAGCCCCAGATCCGAGATTCCAAGGGCTGGGACATTATATTGAAATTAGGCTATCCGCCGGGGAGAGGCCTCGGTGCGCAACTACAAGGACGGGCAAAGCCGGTCCCTAAAGGAAGAAAAATGAATAGGAGGGGCCTTGGCTATCAAGAGTCTGCCTTCTCTATTTTGGGCGATTCTGGGCCCTTGACATGGGACTACCGCCAGCATTTTGTTAAAGGCCCTCTCTAGCCCGGCGCATTGAAAGCATCTCCAGATCAGCCCAAACAGGAAGATGAAGTCCAAATAGTCGACAGCCCGCCATTGCTGCCTAAGGGGCTGGTTGATGATATGATTGATTGTAGACAAGCATTTGAAAGGCTATTTTATGAAGATGAAAGTCACCAGGAAAGTCAGGAGGTACGACTTCTATGTTATCAGCCACAGCAGCCAGCTTACAGTCCATGGAAAAGGGCGAGCTCACTCATTGTCTTTTCTTGGTCTCCCTCTCGTCTTGCGTCTCTCTTCCAATAGCTGGAATCTATACCCCGTCCACCTCCTATCATGGTCAATCCGTTTTTCACAGAAATGCCACTCTAGATATTATTTGTGCCATGTGCATGTGGGAAATGCCCACCTATTGATCTCTCCACCATGTGGTCCTCCTCATCCGATCTCTCCAGTATGTGGTTCTCTTCTTCCGATCCGTTCTTTGACGTTCTTTTCCCATCTCTCTTCCCCCGTCAACTTCCTCCTCCTCCACCTTCCTCTCCCTCTTGCTACATGATCTCCACTGACTCTCTCCAAAAAAAATGTCAAATTTGAAACGGAGATTTCAATGGAAGATTACGCTATCTTGCCTCCATCCTCCTCCCAGGGGCATGAGGTCCATGGTGCCTCCTTCCCATTAGAGTTCCTTTCTCCTAGGTTAGACGTAGGGTCCGTCGAGTATAGGGAAGTAGGATCTGTTAGGTCTAGATAAGTAGGGTCTTGTTCCAGGTCATCCAAACCCTCCTCGCTTGAGCCGCGCACGCTTGCGCGTCATTCCAAATCTATTCCTGATAGGTTCTTGCAGGATCTAGCTCAGCGATGTCATGCTCTTTTGAAATGTCCGGAGTTTATCGCTATGACAATTGTGATAGAAGAAGATGAGGAGAAAGAAGGGGTGTGGAGCGACGACGGACTAGGTGTTTATGAAATCATGGATGAAAAAGACCTGGTTGATGATGAGGATAGCAACGTAGATGACACCGGCGATCTATATGCGCAAGGATTAAAGAGATTTGGCGAGCCATTGTCGGCGGTGGATGAACCTACAAAGGAAATAGATCTAGGAACCAAAGAAGACCCTAGGGCCATTATCATTGCCGCTAATCTCCCTCCGAGAGTAGAAGAAGATCTAATCAAGATTCTAAGAGAGTATAGCGATTCTTTCGCCTGGTCTTACGAGGACATGTCGGGTCTTGACCCCTCTTTAGTGGAACATCGACTCGTGATTAAACTAGGGGCAACACCCGTAAAACAAAGGTCAAGAAGATTTCACCCCCACATGGCCTTAAGGATTAAGGAAGAGGTTGATAAATTGTACAAGGCCAAGTTTATCAGAGTTGTCTTATATCCTCAGTGGGTGGCGAATATAGTCCCTATTATCAAGAAGGACGAAAAATTACACATTTGCATTGATTTTAGGGATCTTAACAAAGCATGTCCCAAAGATGATTTCCCGCTGCCTCACATAGATGTATTGGTGGACAGCACCATCGGGTACGAAGCATTGCCATTCATGGATGGTTATTTAGGCTATAACTAGATCCGTCTCGCTCCCGAAGATCAAGAGAAAACCTCCTTCACCACGCCCTGGGGTACGTATTGCTATGTGGTTATGCCGTTCGGTTTGAGGAACGCCGGTGCCACTTATCAAACGGCGATGATGGCTATATTCCACGACATGATGCATGTCTATATGTAAACTTACGTGGATGATATCTTGGTGAAGTCGAGGATTAAATAAGAACACCCTGCTATTTTGGCTAAGGTGCTCCAAAGAGCTAGGGAGTATCAGTTAAAAATGAATCCAAAGAAATGTGTTTTTGGAGTCTCTTTAAGAAAATTGCTAGGCTTCATAGTTAGCAAACGGGGGATTCAGATCGATCCGAATAAAGTAAAGACTGTCATGGAAATGCCTCCGCTGAAGAATATCACGGAACTTCGAGGACTTATTGGACGATTGCAATTCATTAGAATATTCATATCCCAACATTCTCAGAGGTGCTGCCCATTTTATGAATTGCTAAAGGCGGGGGCCAAATTTGAATGGAATCAAGATTGCCAAAAGGCCTATGAGGACTTATAGGAATATTTGACCAATCCCCCAGTTTTGCAACCTCCAGTACCTGGGAAACACCTGATCCTATACATTTCTGTCATCAAGGACTCCCTAGGGGCGGTCTTAGCACAAGTAGATGATGAAGGCAAAGAGCGGGCAGCTTATTACCTCTCCAGGTTATTTAACCTAGTGGAGACCAAATACACTGCCATGAAGAAGACTTGTGCCGCCTTAGTGTGGGTAACTCAGAAGCTGAAACACTATTTTCTAGCCCACCCAGTTAGGTTGATCTCTAGAATGGACCCGATCCGTTATCTCTTAGAAAAGCCCATCCTTTCTAGTATGTTAGCTCGCTGGTAGAGCTTCCTCTCTCAATTCGATATCACATTCGTTGTTCAGAAGGCAATCAAAGGATATGCCATCACTGAGCATCTTTCCCATCTTCCCATTCCCTGCAGGGACTCTATTCATGATGATTTTCCTGATGAGCATCTCGCTGTTCTTACCCATCATCTTTTTTGGTCTCTGCACTTCGATGGTGCACTCAATTCTCAAGGCCGAGGGATAGGTGTTGTTCTGGTCACTCCGAAAGGGGTGACGATTCCTTTTGCTTATCAGCTCCATTTTCCTGCTACTAACAACATCGCTTAGTATGAGTTTCTCCTAGCAGGATTGAAGCACGCCTACCTCTTGGGAGCGCGCTATTTGAACATCGTAGGAGACTCTCAGCTCGTTCTATGGCAGGTTCTGTCCACTTACCGCACCCGTGACCCGAAGCTCAAGCCACATCAAGATTTGGTCATGCTATTGGCAAGGCAATTCCGTAAGCTAATCTACATCCATACTACTTGATCTCAGAATATCCTCGCTGATGCACTGGCGTCACTAGCTTCCTCCCTATCTTTCCCTCTCCGTCGAAGCACTGAGACCATCATCGTTCAGAGATTAAACGCCCCCTCTCTTCAGGATCCTTGGTTCGCCAACCTTAGGAAAACTGTAGAGGCTAGGGCTGAGAAGGAAGATTTGAAGGAGGTATCTCTAACTGAATTAGAAGTGATCTTGGTGGAAAAAGAATTGCCATGGTACCATGAAATCGAGCTATATTGTAAAGATGGATCAATCCCAGATGGGGCAAACGTCGAGCAGTGTAAGGCTATCAGAAGAGCTGCCTCGAAGTACACCATAATTGCTGGAGAATTATATAGGCGCGCTCTCAATGGAATGCTCATGAGATGCCTAGATGATGATGAAGCTTGGAAGGTGAAGCAACCCATTCTGGTGAGTGTGGAGGTCATGTCAATGGCTGGGCTCTAGCGAAGAAAATCCTTAGGCAGGGTTACTATTGTCCCACCCTAGAGGAAGATTGCTCCCTCTATGTCTGTAGGTGTCTTACACGCTGATAAAATCCATGCTCCAGCTTCATCTCTTCATCCTCTCTCTACTCCTTGGCCATTCTCTATGTGGGCTTTCGACATTGTCGGTCCGCTCGGTGATCCCAATTCTCAGACCAAGCAGAAATCCTTCATCCTTACCGTCACTGAATACTTCACCAAGTGAGACAAAGCGGAGGCGTATGCAGAGATTAAAGCAGCCATGGTGTGTTCCTTCATCATGAGGAATATCATCTCGCAGTTCGGAGTGCCAAGCAGCATCGTCACCGACAATGGACCCCAGTTCATCTCTCAAGAGCTCTAGGACCTATGTAAGAAGTTCAATATTGCATTGCATCATTCATCCCAATATTATCCTTAAGGCAACGGTCAAGCCGAGGCCACTAATAAAACCCTTCTTAAAATCATAAAGATAACGTGCGAATCTCACAAATTTTCTGATTGGCCTGAATGATTAGTGGAAGCACTATGGGCTTACCGCACCTCCGTCCGTACTCCTACGGGGCAAACCCCCTATGCTCTCACCTACCGGATGGAGGCTGGGCTCCCATATGAGATCTTAATCCCTTCCTTAAGGGTGCAGCTCGATAAGGAACTTAATCTCGATGAACGTCGAGAGGCGTTGCTTGTCCAATTGGAACTCTTAGATGAGAAGAGGATGAATGCGGCCGATCACATGTCCGTTTATCAAAAGAGAGTTTTGCATTATTTTCAAAATAAGGTAATCGAACGCAAATTCCAAAAAGGAGATATAGTTTTGAAACGCAAATTTATCAGGTCCGGAGGTCCCAAGTCTAAATTGCCACCTAACTAGGAAGGTCCGTTTGTCGTTAGAGAGGCTTATCCAGGGAACGGTTATCGCTTAGTCAATGCGGAAGGTGAGGAGCTGTCTCACGCCGGGAATGGGTTGTATCTTAAGCGTTTCTTTCCTTAGAGTCAGGCTAATGAAAGCCCGGTAGCAAACTGCCCCTTTTCCTTGATCACGAATGAGGATCCCGAGTTTGGCAAATCACACACTTCACGACGTCCCTGGTCGGGTTCCCCAGTCATGTAAACACCGTTTTCTCCTTGGCCATGCTTGAGGGAAGTCAAAGTCCTTGTCTGTTTCTCTCCTCGGCTGAATCTAGGGGCAAGAGGTAATAAACGGGGTGATGACTAATCTAGACACCCTGATGAGAGGAGGTCTCAAATAGGGGCAGTCTGTTATGACCTAATTCCACAAGAAAGAGCAATTCAGCAAAGAAGAAAAGAAAGGGAAGGAGCGACAATCGCGACAAAAAAATAAAGATCTATTTCAAAAACTCTGTATCTCAAAGTCCATAGCTCGGCAAGAATGAAAAATTAGGCATGGCAAGAGTGGCAGTACAATTTCCCCGCGGGACATTATGAGCCCAATCGTATGCGTGCCTAGGGTGAATAAAGGTTTGATGACGGACACAAAGTCCCGACTCAACAGACTGAATCTCTGAAAGGATTGTCATGAGAAGGACTCAAACCTGGGAAACCTCTATACCTGGCCTAAGCTTACCCCTTATTTATATTTTTCTTTTAGGACTAGGCAGTACCCTGGGTATGGCCTCGGTAGAAGCACCATCGTACAGATTGGCCTTGGCCAGGGATTGTCATCTCAAAAGCACACCGACCTCAGGAGATTCCGAGTAGGACAGGTAGGGCTCTTGTTGCCGGGACGGAATTAGCCTTCAAAATCTAAAAAAATCATATATTTCAAAATCCAAAAAAATCATATATTTCAAAATTCAAAAAAATCAGATATTCCAAAACCCATGAAAAAAAATCAAATTTTGTCAAAATTCCAAAAATACCATCATCATTGCATAGCATGCATTTGCATTCATATTCATTTCATTTTTGCCTATTTAATAAGGCTCCACCCCTTGACCAAATATCAAGAACTGGTCATTTTCTAACTTACTTCAGGCAAGGGGTTGAGTCTAAGAACAGATCTAACTTGTTTTCTTGTCTAAGTGTATGCACACACAGGTTCAAGCGCCCAAGATTCAAAGCTCACAAATCTTCTATTTCTGGTCCCCCCGCAGTCTATCATTAGACCGCTAACCATCTCTGGCGGTTCATAATTAGACCACTTTCCCTTCCTGAAAGCTAGAAAAATCAACTCTCAGTAAATTGTCCCCAGCGGTCTTAATTTAAACCGTCAAGAATCTTCTGGCAGCCCATAATTAGATCACTTTCCTCTCCTGAGAGTTGAAAACTCTTAGTTTTCTAGGGTCCTGTCTCTAGCGGTCTATCGTAAGACCGCTAGTCTCTGGTTAGCGGCCCCTTAATGGACCGTTTGTCAGACAGAGAACCATGTTCTAAACTGAGTTATCCATCCATTGAAGATCAATCAAGCAATTCATTGCACATTTCCCAACACAAACCTCTTATTCCATTCAATCAAGTTCATTGAACATTATTTCAGTGATAATTCCAAGTACATCAAGAAGAAAAGCTCAAATAACATTCATTCTTTTGTCCGCGCGAGGCCAAATCTTGCGCAAATCCTTCACATAAGCGTGATACTTCTCTTCATCCTCTGCCACTTCTGCTTGCCGAGAACGCACCCGGCTGATTTCTCACATGATTGGTGCGTTCCAGACGGCTCGCTCATCCTCCTCGGTCCCTATCTTCCTAGCTAGAAGGGCAGGGAAGTGTGATAGTGCAGGAACCGTAGTACGGGGTAGCCCCACTTGTAGATGGCATCAGTGATGGTTGTAGATTGCCAAGGTAGTGTTCCCCACTAGCTGTAGGTCTAGGCCCGGTCGCTGAGGTACTCTAAGGGTAGTGCTTTGAAGAGCTCTTGGTCGCATCACGAACTTGTCAATTGGTAAAGTGTTGAGGTAAAGGTGCCAATCATCCCACATTTTCTTGTCCGCCACCCGGCACTCAACCTGTGAAGGAAACCCAAATGCGCCTCCTATGAAGGATAGAGGGTGGCTCCCGAATATACGGCTAGTTGAAGGTAAGTCTTTCTTGGGTTGAAACTTGAGTCTCACCCCCATCCAACACTCAAGGATGATCATTGACCCGAAGAGTGCCCCCCCTAGACAAGCTGAACTTAGGCCTTCATAAAGGTAAGAAAGGACCGCTTGAGAGATAGATAAACCCCGCCCCAGCCCACTAATAATGCTAAGATTTTGGATGTCCAAGAGGTGGTCGGTGGTGGTGAAAAGGCAGACCCCGCACAAGCAAATCGAGGTAGCTTGGCTATGGCTTCAAATCTTCCGATCTTGTTCTTGCAATAAGCGGTTATCCATTGAGCCATGGGTATCAAATGGATATGGCGTGGGCTGATCATGGTCCTAACATCTTTTGGATTGTGTATGAAATCCCCTAATATGAGTGATGGGTCTATAGGCTCAACCATATGGCACACTAGGTCTTCATCCCCCACCTTAGTCTTAGGAAGGGCTAGTTAGGTCTCTACCTCCTCTAATAGGACAGTGGCTTCAAAGCTTGGGAAGAGGAAGGTGTGTGTTTGTGGATGCCAAAGCTCTACAAGGGCTGAAATGCTTGACCAATCCAAGGAGATTTTCTGGAAATTCTTAGCTAGACCACTAAAGGGTGAAGGTGCCATGCCCTTAGGATTGAGAGGACCTCAAAAGGAAGTTCCTTGATCATGGGATCCGCCCACTTTAGGTTGGAGTAGCATCTTGGGCAGGAAGAAGCTAAGAAAAGAAAGGAAGAACAAGATGAAGAAAGAGAGGGATATCATCATGAGGAGGAGGAAAATTAAGGAATTGCATGAACTTTTGATCAAATTGCAACTTACCTCTCTTGAGGAACTTGAGCTTAAGTGCTTGGGGATTGAGGTCAGTCGCTGTAGCTCCCCATGCTCTTTCTTAGCAACCTTTGGCCCGGTGTAGACCATCTCCCCCATGTCACTAATGTCAAAGCTCCTCTTCATGATGTTCTTGAGTGGTTGTGATGAAATTTCAAGGCTTATAGCAGAGAATTATGGTGAGTTGTGAATTCTGGGCTTGTTCCTACTTATAGAGCTCTAATTTTAGTGTTGGTGTATTAGGATTAGGGTTGGGTAGCCTTAGCTTAAGTTAGGGTGTGTTCTAGTGCAGATTAGAGACCCCTATCCTCAAGTTTGGACTCTCACGGAAGAGTGCCGCTCGGACTACACAGGGTTTCTGCACTAGCGGTCTATCGTACGACCGCTAGGAGTCCCAACGCGGTCTACAATTAGACCATTTTATCCCTTCATCCACCGCCTTCTTCTGTCCCTCTAACGGTCATTGGTTTCACCATTTTCTGCCTCTGGCGGTCTTAAGTTAGACCGTTTGTCAGGTTTTTTTGTCAGATTTTGGTTAACTCTTTCCCCTCTCAGTCATCAGTCGTGCCGTTCCCTCTCCGTCTCTCTCACCCATACTCTCTGTCAGTCCTAGGGTTGTGGGTCAGTGAGTTAGCATTCACATCCATACGCATTTGCATCTTAAATAAAAGCAACAAAAAGATTTCATTTTCACTATCAAGAAGTCATGTACAAGTGTGCATCAAAAAAGGAAGAGTACAAATCACTCGGCCGGTCCATCTCCTGGGCCACCGCTATCACCCGTGCCCTCATGCCGCTTCGCTGGCAGCTCCACGGCACTGCTCTCCTCCTCCCGACGGCCTCATCGCTCCTCCTCCTCATTCCTCCGGTAGCCGAAAGAACCAGTGAAGTAACCTCGGACCGCACTACTCGGTGCAATGCTCTGGCTCCTACTAGCATCCGACCTCTTTCTCAGAAGTCGGAGGGCATCCTTCAGTCCCGCAATCACCCCCCTCATCTTAATAACCTGCACTCAGGACTGGTCTCGCTCGCTCCCCAGCCGCGCGGCATCCGCTCTGAGTCGCTCCACTTCCTCCTCCTCTACACGATAACGAGCTCCTCCTGTGCTCAGTCGCACCACCTCCTCACGGAGACGAGTCACCTCCGCCGCCTCTGCTCGCCACCGCTCTGCCTCGGCCAAGGCCGTGGTCAGCTCTCTCGCCTGCATTAGCATTCATCACAGTTAGGCATTTGCATATCATAAGCATTTAAGTCAAAAGGGTATCGGTTTGGTTTGCTTACCCTCTCCGTGAGAGTAGTCTCGGCTTCCTCGGCCCGAGCCACTGCCCGAGCAAATTCCGCATCTCACTCGGCTCGGTCTCCTGCATGCTGGGACGAAGAGCAAGGAGCATCTGGTCCGTGTCCCTGTGCTCCCTCAGCCCGCTGCATTTTAGAAATCAGAGTCAGTCACATTCATCATAAGCATAAGCATAATTAAGTCTAAGGTTTAGTGAAACTCACCAGAATATCCAGCGCGTGCTGGAGCTCATTCCTTTGCTATACAGTGGAGTGGAGGAGTCCTTGGAGCTCTGCTATCCTACCCTGGGGGTCTAGCTGCATATAGCAAACCATGGTGTCAATGCATATAGAGATAATTTAATTAAAGAGTATGAGTTTAGAATTCATACCGGTCAACGGACGCCGCGGAACACCTGGTGGCCGTTCCTCTGCGTGTAGTCCTCATCGCTATCAACTCGGGCCCTTACCACCTGACCTCTGCGTGACCAGTCTCGTACCTGGTCGAGCGCCCGAGTAACCCAGTCAATGTCCCCACTAAGGCCCTTCGAGGACCGTCTGAAGCGCTCATCATCTCACACTGGGAACTCCACCTTCGGCTGGTGTACTCCTCTCATCCTCATGATCAGCCAATGATGGAGAGGCTCGATGTTCTTCAGGCAATGTAGCCAGATCTCTCATCCGTCGTACGCCTGGGCTACCTCCACCCAGCTCTGCCCCTCGTGACCCTCGTCATGGTAGGGTGTCCAGCGCACCTGAAAAAGGCAATTGAGTCATTATCAGTATTTAGAAGCATTTAGAGCATATAGAAGAGTTTGAGTTTAGAGTTGCACCGATGCATATGGGAAAGTGTCTATGTCGTCCTAGATCGCCCGGGCAAGGTGCCGGATCGATCCCATGTCCCGTGCCACCACCCACCGTCTCGCGATGGGGCTCCACTCAGGGTGTACCTCCTTCCCTCGCCCTAAGCCAAGGAGGTATAGGTAGCTCCAGACCTGCATAAGTCAAATGCCAGCAAATAGCAATATAAAGCATATAGACAAGCATTTAAAGTTTAGAGTTTAGGGCATTTTACCTTTAGGAATGGCGAGAAGCCGCCCATCATGGTCTGTCGATCGGTCGTACTCATAGAGTCGAAGAGGAACTCCAGGACCGCTGCTCCCCAAGCATACCCTCCTACTCCGTCCAGGTCCCTCAGCAATGGGAGGAGCCTGTAGCTCACTCCATCAGCCCTAGTCGCGAAGAGAAGCTTCCCGAATAGCAATATTAGGAAGCGCCGTTGGGTAATGTCTCCCCCTAGTCCCGGTCCTGCCACCACTCCCCCCCGGACCTGGTCTATCACTCTCCCGATGTGCTCCTCTGGCAACTCCCCTACGGATATTACCGCTCCCCTCAGCCCCAGGCTCTCCTGGAGTGTCGCTCATCCCAGCATGGAGGAGTGATGCCCTGGTCTCATCAGATCTAATCGGAGTAGCTCCTACGCCATCTCTTGGTAGTTTCTGTAGGTCCATCATGTCACCGGCGCTCTGTGGACTTGTAATCTGGTGATCCTCGCTATATCTTCCAGCGTGGGGATCATATGACCCCATGGGAAGATGAAAGGTCTGTAGACTTGGTCCCATCTCACGTGAAGGGCGTACAGGAGAGCTGTATCGATCCTCGTCACCTCAATGCTCAGTAGCTCCCCGAAGCCCATGGTCGTCAATCTCTCCCTCTGATAGTCCGACAAGGCCTGGCACACGGCTCGGACTTGCAGCCAATAGATTCGAGTCCGTCTCTTCCCCTGCACAAATGTAATAATTGGAATTAGTCATTTCATAAAACATTGCATTTGCATTTAAAAATAATGACATCAAAGAAATGAAAGTTTGTCTCTGTTCCCCTAGCGGCCATTCTATGGACCGTTTCTATTTTGCTAGCGGTCTTAGGTTCAACCGCCTGAATGCCTAGCGGTCACTAGAATGACCGCTAAGCAACCCACGAGTGGGTGTCGTCTTCTCCATTTCCCCGGTTCGTGGAAATGGCCAATATGGCCTACAAGTTATTCTAATGGGTCCCCAGACCCATTCCCTTGCCATTCCATACGCTTGCATACATTAAAAATTACAAAAAATGAAAAAAATGGAGTTTTGGACTGTCGGTCTACCTCGGACGATTGCCGTCCGGTCGCCGCCGCTGGTGCCTCCCCACCGTGGCCTCCTCCTCTTCCTCCATGGCTTCCCCAGGGCCTTCCTCCGCTACGGGAACTTCTTCTTCCACCGGTTGGGCCACCGGCCTTGACTCCTCCGCCGGTGGGTTCACCTATGTCGCTGACGGTGTCCCGTCCGCTTCTATCCGCCGTTGAAGGCATTTTACCACTCTCTTCTTCACCATCGCGGTGGTCGCCGGTGGTGTAGGTCGCCAGGGTCGCTGAGATCGCCGGTGCTCGGTTTGGGGGAGTTTAGGACGTTTGAGCGTAAAATGAGGGGGGGGGGAGAACAAACGGTTTGTTTTTTGAACGCCCAAGACAAGTGGCGGTCTATCGTAAGATTGTTATGGTCGTTCAGGTGGTCCATCCTTTGACCGTTTGTTATCCAGGTTTTCTTCTTGAAAGATGTAAATCGACGTCTTTTAGCGGTCCATTTTTAGACCGTTAGGGCTCGCTTAGCGGTTCTATTTCAGACCGTTTGTTGGCTGAATTATTTGATGAATTGCAAAGCTATATCTTTTATGTGTTGTGCTTCAAAGTTATATCTATTATGCTTCACGCTTAGTTATGATCTATTTGCTGTGGCTGACCCATCTTCTTGCAAAAAGAGTCATGAATGCCATCTCATATCATGTCACATCATCATCTCGCCAGGCAGGTAAGTCAGGTAAGTATTTCGATCCCTAATGCCTTAATGCATTACTATATTTTATCTATGATATATTACCTCGAGAACTGGCTGGTCATTCATGTGTTCTAGGATCTGATGTTCCCCTCTAACAAAAATGATGATGATCTAAGTGCACATGTTTAATCGTTGGATAGGCCATTAGGTTAGAAGAGTTGGGGGATGATGGTTCTATCTTGCACGCCGTGGTTGCAGATAGTATCTTGACCCTGATTTGTCTAGTCTAACAATACTATTCTCGAGTATCTTGCGATTTTATCCTTTCTTCGCATTCGTTTTGATAATTTCTTTTATTTTAGCCTAGCATGCATCATGTGCATCTTTGCGCATTCATGAGCCTTCATATGTGAAAAGTGTCTCAGTAATGGTGGATAATTGTGTCCATGGTCTTGAGTAAGGAGAGCCATTCCATTCTGAGTTGGAAGGTTTCCTTCGGTCTATTTGCTCGGTTTGGTTAGCTGAGGATTACTGTCTGGAGTTTAGCTACTCGTCTCCTTTACTTTTTCCGCTTGCTCCGACCGCCTATCAGCTGTGTGTTCCAGTGAGGAGGTTGGTCATGTTTTCCTTTCTGTTAGTTAGTTCCTCTAGGCTTGCATCATTCGGTTTACCGCTCCTTGTGATTGGTTCGAAGTTTTTCGGAAGATTCCTATCGCTCGTTGGTTGAGGACGGGTGTCGATTTACCTTAACGCCCGCTTTTCAGTCCACTCCGCTGTATTTTCGCTTCACCTCCATGTTCCATGTCGCTTTAGCTTTACCTCCGCTCATTCCCCAGCAAAGAGGACATTAAGGAGGGGCATCTGTTGACACCCGTTTTATGACCAATGAGTTGGGTCATCTCCTTATTTATCTTTATGATGCTCCGAGTTATACGCCGTTTATTAAGCCATCTTGGTCAGTTTTGAGGCTTATTTCATCAGTCATTCTCCTTGATTGGGTATCGCTCCTTATTCATTTTTCCGTGGGTTGAGACTTAGTAGGCCTTTCATTTGTTTTGCCACGTCACTATCTCTGGCAGTCTATAGAATGGCCGTTTGATGACGTGTAGCGGTCTATCTTAAGACCATTTGCTGACGCCAGAGTCCAGAGCCAATGACCTTTTCTTCAGCCTTATCCTTTCTTATCGGTTGAACTCTGGCGGTTTATCGTATGGCCGTTAGAGGCATTGTGGCGGTTTTACCTTAGACCGTTTCATGGCTCTAGAGTCCTGTTCACGAGCTTTTCGCCCGTTGGTCTTATCCTTTGGTGAACATTTGATGGTGGCGGTCTATCCTTAGACCGTTTGTTCCAAGTGGCGGTTTATAGTAAGACCATTTGTGCAGACCGAGAGTCCTGCTAGGACTATTTTTTCTCTGCTACGCCGTGGCCGAATTAGAGTTTTGATTTGATGATTTCTCTCACAATAGAGACTCCAAGAACCTCTGGTTTGTTTCTATGGACTCTTGGGAGTGTTATCTTCAAGAGTTCGCTAAGCTCTGCACTACTTTTTAGCTGGAATCTCTCCAACTCAAACCTAGGGTTTGAGGGTCTATAAATAGGACCCTTGAGTTCATGGCTTGACGAGGAGAATTCTGGAGATTACGTTGAGGTGCTGCTACGTTCTGGAGCGAGTACCCATCAAACAGAAGTGCTGTCTACGTCCATTAGCCTT
This sequence comes from Amorphophallus konjac, assembly GCA_022559845.1. Taxonomy (NCBI): domain Eukaryota; kingdom Viridiplantae; phylum Streptophyta; class Magnoliopsida; order Alismatales; family Araceae; genus Amorphophallus; species Amorphophallus konjac. Next base: position 64,611,476 of record CM040120.1, on the reverse strand, counting down.
CAAGTCTAGGTAGTATTAAGTTCCAAGGGCTTAATAGTGTTGTTTTCTTCTTTAGTTTCTTCCCCCTCTTCATAGCATTCACAAGCATCTCCCCTCTTCTTCTTCCATGTTCTTTGCATCTCAATCACGTTTTTAAACATCCTCCCATCTTTTCCATGCCCCATAGGGGTAAAAAAAACCACCACCCCAGGTATCCACCCTTCCTTTTGCATGCACTTTAGTTTATTTGCATTATAGTTGCTACACTTGTCATAGGTCTAATCTGGGTTGTTTTTACGTGCTTCTACACTTTTTTGCAGGTTCACAGGGTTCCTAGCACGAGGCCCAGATCTTCTGGCTAGCCAGAAGAAGTGGAGATTCAAGTCCCAAGTTGTTGTTCCGTGTGCTCTGGCGGCTCTACATTAGACCGTTTGCGAGGCTCTAGCGACTTATCGTAAGGCCGTTTCTGGTTCGTTCGCAGCCTGATATTAGACCGTTTGAAAGCATAGATTTCTGGTTTTCATCTCCCGTGGGCGGGTGTTTCATCCTCATCTTTCCAAGGTATTTACCTTAGCTTTGCTATTTTAATTACCTTGGTGGCGATCACACTTCCTTAGTTTGGGTAGCAGTCTTCTTTATATTCCTCATATCTGTCTTTCTTGGCTTTAGTTTAGTTGATCCACACCTATGGTGTATGTTTGGTTTTATTCCTTTGCTCCACGTCCCGGCATGTGTTTTTCTTTTCTTTTGCTTATTTCTGATGAAGATGACATGCCCATGTGCTTTACACTTCATGATGGTTGCTTGAGTTGATGTTGCATTTGTTCATAATTCCACTTCCATCATTTATATCAACTTGGATATCATCATATCCACACTCTTGAAGGAACCAATTTAAAACCAACAATGCTCTCTCCCTAGATTGTGGTATGTTATCATAGGCGAGTGGTGGTACTTGCCTAGATGACAAGGTGAGGTGATGACCAGTTGCCTTGCTCTGGTTTGTCTCCTAGGCCAAGGCGAGCACATTTGTAGTGCCCCAAATTTTATATAAATAATTTTTGGATTATTTATAGAATTTTCTACCAAAATAGATTAACAAATAAATTAATATTGGGATTATAAGGCCCAATTATGTTAAATAACTAATCCAGCTTTGATAATTGAAGCCCAATAGGTTTAAGGACCAAGCCCAATAAGTTTGGCCCATATTCTAGAAGGTTATTTTATTAAGCAGTGGATATCGGATCTAGAGAGGAGGGGTGAATAGATCTGCCCCTCTTTTCGCAATGCAACCCTCTTTAAAGTTAGATAATAATAATAGTAGCGGAATATAACTAGCTAAACGAAAAATACAATGATTTGCTTAGCAAGATGTTTATGCATCATAGAGATTGAACCTAAGTATGCATCTAACACAAAGTAATCGCACAATGAAACCACAACACACGAGATTTTAAGGTGGTTCGGACTGAATCCCCAGTCCTACGTCCACCCCTCACCAAACCCGGTGAGGCTTCACTAGTGCAGCGCACCGAACTACAGATCGGAAAGACCTCTGATTGCCTTCCTACTAACCAAAGGTAGGGGCGTCAATCATCGCAGATCGGATAACTTCTGATTGCCTTCCTACTAACCACCGGTAGGGATGTCAATCACCGCAGATCGGACAACTTCCGATTGCTTTCCTACTAATCACCGGTAGGGACGATCTTCAGTTTCAAATGTTTAAATGAAATGGAAAAAGAACAAGATATAAAAACACTCAAACAAGATATAGAATATGCTCAAAGGAGAAAAGATCATGTCTGATATTGCTGGATCTTGAATCTGATGCTTCAATGGTATCTTCTTCCTTGTGAAATGATCTTCCTTGGATCACCTTAAGTTGATGAAGAAGATAAAGGATGCAGATTTGATCTGTCTTGAAAACCTTGTGAAATCAGCTTCCTTGGATCACCTTGATAGCATTGCTTGCTTCTGCACTTCCTTGAAGATTGCTTGCTTTGATATGAGCTTGAAATGGATGAAGAACTTCTTCACGAAGTACTGTTCACAGCTACAGTACCTCTTCTTCCAAGCCTCCTTTGATCTCCCTTGATCCCCCTTTCTTTGAATCCCCTTTGAGTTGATGGAGGAGATAATGGATGCAGCCTTGAACCTTGATTGCTTCTACACCTTCTTGGAGGTTGATGGCTTCAGAAATAAGCTTGAATCACCTTCGATGGATGAAGAACTCTAGCTCGAAGCACTGTTCACAGAGGTGCTACAGTACCCGCGAATCACCTCCTCTAGCCTCCCTTGATCTCTCTTGTTCCAATTGAAGCATTAGGGTTTCTAACCCCTCATGTGTTGGTTTTATAGACTTTGAATGGTCCTTGGACATCCCCCAGACCAGATCCACAATCCATGGGGGATTAGGTGACTTTGGGGTTAAACAAATACAAGGAAAGGGGCTCTTCTCGAAGTGGAAAACAAAGTCAACATTGTTGGCTTGGGGCTGGCGGTCGACCTGTGGAAGCTGGCGGTCGACCGCTACTGAGAAACACTGTAGAAATTTAGTCCCTGGTATTTCCGGTCGACTGCTACTAGGCTGGCGGTCGACCGCCACTGAGAATCGTGCAAAAAGGGAGCTGCTGGCAGGGGCGGTCGACCGCCCCTATGCTGGCGGTCGACCGCCAGCTGGGTAGAACCCAGGTTTCCCCGGTTCAGTCCATTAACCCTTTATCTCATTCGCTTAACTCCTTTAGCAGCCCGTTCTCATCTGTGGCATCAACCTTGACAGTCTTGCAGGTGTCAACTGAGTCTTTGACCTTTGGTTCTCTTGGCTATGCTTCATTGTACATCAATCTTGGCTATGTGAAGTGCCGAATGGAATGACCTAGTCCTGCAGAGTTGAAGTGTTAGCCCAATGAAATACATCCAAGTAACAATGACTTTAAGTAGATATTTATTTCATATATTTGGGGGTTGGATTTCACTTGGTTTATGTATTAGAAGTAACAAGACCATTTGAGCGTGTTACCATGATTGGAATGAGAAACTAATGCATTTGAAGAGTGAACTTGTAAGTTATCAAACCAAGTTATCATTGTGAATCTCAATTATCATGAATGAAGTTTAGAAATGAGAGGTATATGGAATACCCATGGTGATATTGATTGCTATGACAAGGTAAGAATCTTACCAATGGTGCTTGACAGTAAATGACATATACCATCTGTATTGAATGGTAGAGAGGCAAGATGCTTATCCACTCATTTGATTTGCCAGGCGACTGCCATGAGTTTGATCGTTTGATTGATCACGATTTGAAAGGATTTCCATCCTCGCTTGGGCGCGATCATTAGGCTTTCACATTTACCATCTCCACTCCATTCCTTGTCCATTCATTGACTTATCTATCATGAATAAAACATCACGTTTGTCAGTCGTATGAGAGTGATAAATAACAATGAATTATAGTGTTTAGCCATTATCAAAACCAAGAATATCAAATAACTCAAATGATCACAGGATGATGTCGAATGACTCAAATGATCACAGGGGCACAACATTCTCCCCGTTTTTGATGATGGCGACACTGTGAGTCATTATGTGACAGTAATATCCAAGATGGCTAATATGTATGCATGATCACAAAGAGATTTCTAGATTTCTATTTCTCCCCCTTTGACGCATTTCTCCCCCTTTGACGCTGTCACACTCACAAAAACAAAGAATATGTATGCATGAACAATCACAACAGATATTTCCCCTTTGACAACTCACAAAATTCTCCCCCTTTGACAACATCAAAAAGGATGGGTAAGGTAATGTCGTTAACAAAAGTCTTAGTGATCAGAGCTGAATAGGAGCGAAGAGCAAGTCATTATATGCAAACCGAAAATATGCCGTGAGTAACATATATGGTTCAAAGCTAATGAAATCTGAGATCATCAACAGAGCTCGAAAAGTAGCTACATCCATGTTTTAATAGAAATGAACCAGAAGTGCATATCATGGCAATGGTGAACCTTCCCTTGTCTTATACATTCATATTCAAAAACTTCATCGGGAAGAGCACAAGCTAGTATTGAGGTTAAACAAGCATGACTAAGGCATGGAATCATATGATTTCAACATTGTTTTGCATGATCTTTTGTAGTTTTATGCTCATGACTCATATTTTACGAACAATCGAGTCTAGTACATGCCTCCTAGCCGTAAGAATACACGTTGTTTAGATGCCAGTATTTCTAGGTATTTGGTAAGACTGACTGTTATGCTTCAGAATGAACAGAGATAGCAAAGTCACGTCATGACATATCTGTTCTCATTTCTTTGATGAGAAGATATATTTCTCAGCAAGTATGTCAGTGCTCTGCCTAAAGTCCAAGTGAATTAAGAGAGAGATAACAGGGGCACATCATGACATATCATCTATCACTTGATTGGATGACGTGACATATTTCTCCGTGCAACAATACCATTGCTCTGTCAAGTTGATTTTCAGGAATTCCAGCTCATCAAGATGTTTAAAAACAATACTAAGCTTTAGCATCTCAACCAACATTGCTATGACTTTTAAATTTTCAGATTTTAGAATAGTCATTCAAGGCACAACATGCAATCTCAAGTTAAAGTATATTAACACCACATAACATAGATGATTTCAAAAATATATCAGAACTTCAAGGAAATCATTAAATCTAAACCATTTTTAATTGATGGACAATCATCAGTTCATATAATAGAAAGCTCTTACACTATAGTTCTGTCTGTCTCATGATCTCATATTCAAGCTAGAGGCCATTGAAGTTCAGATTGTAAGAGATTAAGAAAAGCAACAAGACTCCCCCTAAGGATATGCAATGAATGCACTCAAGGAGTTATGTTTGCAAGCAAGTGGAATGACAATTGTCAAGGAGAGGTTGACTTGTACCAAGCAGGGGTTGTCCTGGTCAGACATGAAGTTGGCAGAGATGAAATGCATGACCCAACACATGGTTGTACATTTATGAATGGCAACAGAATAAAGATGAAACATATGCATGAATGCTTCAAAAAGATAACTCCCCTTACTATATGGCCTATATGCAACAGTGACGCATGGTACTTGGCGGAGGTGAAACCTCACGCATATTCAGTGCTTCTAGACAAGCATAGCCTGCCTTTCCATACATTAACATTTAATATACCACGACCATGCAAGAATGATGCTACACAAACAATGCAATGCATCGTGAACATGAATTCAATTCGTTATTATGCATCATGACTACATGCAATGCCACAGCATATGCAAAATGACATATTTACATATAAACAATGCATGGAACACTAATCTGCAAAAACACACACTAAATTGAACAAGAGCATCATATCATGTTTTATTGCCCTGAGGTCGGCAAAGACCAAGTTCCCTTCTGAGTGTTGAAAACATGTCATTACATAAGGGCTTGGTGAAAATATCAGCAATTTGATTTAAAGTATCAACAAAATTCAGCTCAAAGTTTTTCTTAACGACCTCATCTCTAATGAAGTGATGCCTTATCTTAATATGCTTGGTCCTACTCTATGACTAGCTTGAAATCTAGCACAGAGGTAAACACTAAACTGGATATCTGGTCGAGATGCAGTTAGATAAAGCAAGGATCCGATCATACCTCTATAGATTTTTGCATCCACTAATTTACCATTTTGATCCGAATCCAGTGAAGTTGAGGTGCTCATAGGAGTTACAATTATTTTGCTATTTGTCATGTCAGATCTTTTCAGCAGCTTCTTGATGTAGTTGGCTTGACTCATGAAGCACCCATCTTCTCCTTGGTTGACCTGCAAACCGAGAAAAAATTTGAGTTCTCCCATTAGGCTTATCTCGAATTCGCTAGTCATGAGGTTAGCAAATTACTCACACATTTCAGATTTAGTAGAACCAAACACAATATCATCAATATAAATTTGAACAATCAAGATGTTCTTACCTTGCTTCTTAGTGAAAAGTGTTTGATCTACCTTACCTCGTGTGTACCCTTTTTTAATGAGGAATGAGCTTAGTTTCTCATACCAAGTTCTTGGTGGTTGCTTAAGTCCATAAAACGCCCTATCTAGCTTGTATACAAAATCTGCATGGTTAATGTTCTCAAAGCCAGGGGGCTGCTCCACATAGACTTCTTCCTTGATCACACCATTCAAGAAAGCACTTTTTACATCCATTTGATACAACTTTATTCTAAGGGAGCATGCAGCTTGGTTTTAGATGTTGACTCCTTTTGAAAGCAGGCATGGGTTGGCAATGAACTATGCAGCCTAAGACTTATGTGAATGCACAATGCAATGAAGATGCTGCATGATGATTGCACATTTTTTCTGTGTTTTACTAAACATGATTTGCAATAGATTATATGAGATCACAAGATGATGCAAACACAAATAATTCACAATTGATTTTGAACTGAATGCAACATGATGATGTCAAGTGCTAGACTCTCCCTTTGAATAATGCTAACATGAATAACTAGTTGAAAATGTAGCCATCATATGCATCATCAAAATTAAAATCCAATAATTTCATGTGGCTGATATTAGGTACCAAACAACTCATCATCACATCAACTTCATCAGCATAACAAGTTTCGCATGAATTAAATAGTTGAAATAATTGATCTCTCGTACACGGCGGAGGTTTTGATCTTAGATCCTTCTCACGCATAGTAAGAGTTCTGGGCAAGTATGACTTGCCTTTCAACTCTCGACCATTTGAAATACCATAGGTCAAGCAGGGTGTGAGCAATTAATCTAGCTCATGTGTTCATCTTCACACCATGGGAGATAAATCATCATTTCAAACAAGCAATTCAGTTTGTAGAATTTTATTGAACAAAATGGGCAAACTTATGATGCACTATCTACATGTCAAGACTAAACATGCAAAATGACCAAAAAAGTATTTACATACCTGTGGCTTGAGCTTTTATTTACCTGACCATTCATTTCTCAGCTCCAAGGCATCCTGCACCCAAAATTCTCATTTAGAATTTTTAGGTACCCAAGCTTGTTTGGGTCCTTGTGGGTTAGCAACATGTTTAGCATCTTGGCCCATCTTTTTTAGGGCAATCAAATCATCCTCCCTCATTGTGAGGTAATCATATATCTCATGCCCATTTTTCCCACAATAGAAGCAACACACAAAAGATTGAATTTTCTTTTTATGTTCATGTACGAGTGCATGTAGACTATGCTTTTGTGGGCGAGCATGATTCTGACCTTTTGTGGTATGAGGGTGGTGTCTTTCTTTCAGATGCCAGCATTCCTGGTCAGTGTGACCAATCTTACCACAATGAAAGCAACAAAGAGAAGCATTTCTTTTGAAGGCCATGGGGAGTGTCAACCTATCTGGATGGGAATGTCGACACTTCTGATTCTCCATGCGATTCTGTGCAGAGTTCTGCTGAGCAGGCCCTCTGCCAGTGTTCACCTGTTTCTTTTCTTGCCCTTTCACTTGCTGTCCTGTTCTAAGCTCATCATTTCTCAGGATGAAACAATCATGCATAGTGTGACCATATCTACCACAATAATAACAATGGACATCCGTTTTGGGAAAGCATGGTATTTAGCATTGGACATGTTGTAGTGCATGTTTGGATGAGCATGCTAAATTTTGCTTTTCCTTCGAGCACTATGCCCTTTTTGGTGACCACAGGAAGTGGTGGCTTCTGATGAGCCAGAATCTTGGTCTTGGGTAAACATTGACAGGAAATCATTCAAACCTTGAATTTTATTTTCAAGTGAGGAAATATGTTGTTTAGATTCATCAAGACCCTCTTTGCATGCTGCCAATTACTTATTGAGCATGGCATTTACTACTTTGAGATTTTGATTTTCTTGTTTTAAAGCATGCAATATTTCAGAGCAATCATCAATGACAGTTTTGCCTTTTCCAAGTGCAACCAATTTTTTATTCACTTCTTCTTCATCTTGTTCAAGTTCAATTTTCTTTTTCAACAATTCTCTATTCTCTTCTTTCAGAGAATCAATCAGATTTTGTTGCCATTCAAGATCATCATGGAGACCCATATTTATCTTTTTCAAGAACGAGCATTCTTTGCATGCAAAATTAGCAGAGCATGAAACTTCAGTTTCTTTTAGGACCTTTTCTCTTTGAGTTTCAGAATTTTTACTTTCTTCAATCAACCCCTCATCATGAATTAGCCCATCGGCCATAGTTTGATGATTAGATATTGATTTAGGTTGGTTTTGAAGTTTTATTACAATTTCTTCCAACCTAGTGATTTCATCATGAAGATTTTTATTTTCATCCCTTAGACATGTAATGCTTTGTTTATACGTATCTAGATCAAAAGAAAGAGTGATGTTAAGCTCTTCAAAAGCAGAACATTTTTTATAAAAAGAGCTTTCATTTTGGTTACTTTTCTTGAGATCCTTTTTCAAATTTTTTTTTCTGATTTTACCTTTTTGTATTGTGTAATCAACTCATCATAGGCTTCCATAAGCTCTTCAAAAGTGAATTCCTCGGAGTCAGAGTTTACCTGTGATGAGCATGTATTGCTGGACTGTTCTGCACGGTCGGCCATGAAGCATTCTTGTTCTTGTTCCTTCCCTTCATTGATTTTCACCAACTTGTCCAGTACTTACTTGGCTGTGCTGCAGGAGGATACAAGATGAGTTAGTCTGAGATGAACTGCAGCTGTAATTAAGTTATATGCAGCAAGATTATCATTATGTTTCGTCTTATGTTCGGCTGACCAGTCAATTGAATTTGATGGTAGCTCATAAGGACCATCATATATAAGAGTCCACAATTATGGATCTATGGAGCTAACATAGATGAACATTCTCCCTACCCATGTAGAAAAAGCTGAACCATCATAAATGTGCGGAGAAACCATCGAAGCATGTGTAGCATATGAAGCCATCCAAATAAAATACACCAGGATCTTTCCCTACAGATCGTAGGATCTGGGAAAGATAGAGCCAGTCTCTGATACCACTTGTTGAGTAGTGGATAGCGGATCTAGATGAGAGGGGTGAATAGATCTGCCCCTCTTTTCACAATGCAACCCTCTTTAAAGCTAGATAATGATAATAGCAGCGGAATATAACTAGTTAAATGAAAAACACAACGATTTGCTTAGCAAGATGATTATGCAATATAGAGATTAAACCTAAGCATGCATGTAACACAAAGTAATCGCACAATCAAACCACAACACACGAGATTTTAAGGTGGTTCGGACTGAATCCCCAGTCCTACGTCCACCCCTCACCAAACCCGGTGAGGCTTCACTAGTGCAGTGCACCAAACTGCACATCGGAAAGACCTCCGATTGCCTTCCTACTAACCACAGGTAGGGACGTCAATCACCGCAGATCGGATAACTTCCGATTACCTTCCTACTAACCACCGGTAGGGACGTCAATCACCGCAGATCGGACAACTTTCGATTTCCTTCCTACTAACCACCGGTAGGGACGATCTTCAGTTTCAAATGTTTGAATGAAATAGAAAAAGAACAAGATATAAAAATACTCAAACAAGATATAGAATATGCTCAAAGGAGAAAAGATCTTGTCTGAGATTGCTGGAGCTTGAATCTGATGCTTCAATGATATCTTCTTCCTTGTGAAATGATCTTCCTTGGATCACCTTGAGTTGATGAAGAAGATAAATGATGCAGATTTGATCTCCCTTGAAAACCTAGTGAAATCCGCTTCCTTGGATCACCTTGATAGCCTTGCTTGCTTTTACACTTCCTTGGAGATTGCTTGCTTTGATATGAGCTTGAAACACCTTGAAATGGATGAAGAACTTATTCACGAAGTACTGTTCACGGCTATAGTACCTCTTCTTCCAAGCCTCCTTTGATCTCCCTTGATCCCTCTTTCTTTGAATCTCCTTTGAGTTGATGGAGGAGATAATGGATGCAACCTTGAACCTTGATTGCTTCTACACCTTCTTAGAGGTTGATGGCTTCAGAAATAAGCTTGAATCACCTTGGATGGATGAAGAACTCCAGCCCGAAGCACTGTTCACGAAGGTGCTACAGTACCCTCGAATCACCTCCTCTAGTCTCCCTTGATCTCTCTTGTTCCAATTGAAGCATTAGGGTTTCTAACTTCTTATGCGTATGTTTTATAGACTTTGAATGGTCCTTGGACATCCCCTAGACCAGATCCACAATCCATGGGGGATTGGGTGACTTTGGAGTTAACCAAATAAAAGAAAATGGTCTCTTCTTGAAGTGGAAAACAAAGTCCACATTGTTGGCTCGGGGCTGGCGGTCGACCTGTGGAAGATGGCAGTCGACCGCTACTGAGAAACGCTGTAGAAATTTAGTCTCTGGTATTTCCGGTCGACCGCTACTAGGCTGGCGGTCGACCATCACTGAGAATCGTGCAAACAGGGAGCTACTGGCAAGGGCGGTCGACCACCCCTGTGCTGGCGGTCGACCGCCAGCTGGGTAGAACTCGGGTTTCCCCGGTTCTGTCCATTAACCCTTTATCTCATTCGCTTAACTCCTTTAGCAGCCCGTTCTCATCTGTGGCATCAACCTTGACAGTCTTGAAGGTGTCAACTGAGTCTTTGACCTTGGGTTCTCTTGGCTATGCTTCATTGTACATCAATCTTGGCTATGTGAAGTGCCGAATGGAATGACCTAGTCCTGCAGAGTTGAAGTGTTAGCCCAATCAAATACATCCAAATAACAATGACTTTAAGTAGATATTTATTTCATACATTTGGGGGTTGGATTTCACTTGGTTTATGTATTAGAAGCATCAAAACCATTTGAGCATGTTACCATGATTGGAATGAGAAACTAATGCATTTGAAGAGTGAACTTGTAAGTTATCAATCCAAGTTATCATTGTGAATCTCAATTATCATGAATGAAGTTTAGAAATTGAGGTATATGGAATACCCATGGTGATATTGATAGCTATGACAAGGTAATAATCTTACCAATGGTGCTTGACAGTAAATCACATATACCTCCTGTATTGAATGGTAGAGAGGCAAGATGCTTATCCACTCGTTTGGTTTGCCAGGCGACTGCCATGAGTTTGAACGTTTAATTGATCACGATTTGAAAGGATTTCCATCCTCGTTTGGGCGCGATCATTAGGCTTTCACATTTGCCATCTCCACTCCATTCCTTGTCTATTCATTGGCTTATCTGTCATGAATAAAACATCACGTATATTAGTCATATGAGAGTGAAAAATAACAATGACTTATAGTGTTTAGCCATTATCAAAACCAAGAATATCAAATAACTCAAATGACCACAGGATGATGCCGAATGACTCGAATGACCACAGGGGCACAACATATTTAAGTTGTCCACGAAATATTGGGATAAATACACTTTAAGAGGGATAATTTAGTGAATAATTAATAAAAGAGTTTGAAATAAGGAGAATTTCTTCGCCCAGTTGATGTAACGGTCTATCAGTCGACCGCTACAGTCACGTAACACACCAATCCTGGCCCGTTACACTCAGCGGATTCCGTGAGATGAAGAACTTGCAAAAAGAGTAGAACTTTGGGATTCTTATGGCTAGAGACCAACTTGGGTGAACTTATAACATTGCTAAAGACTAATAGATATTAGGTTTTAGCCAATTAAGGACTCTTAAATAGTTTAAATCCTTGAACCCTAGCCAAAACTCTATAAATGGGACCCAGTTCTGAACTAAGCGACCCTTACTTTTGGCTCGTGAAGAATCAAGATAAGGAGATAGAATCTCAGGTAAGTTCTTTGGAGTATTTTGTTCCTAATACTTTAGACTAACTACCCTCAAAATTTCATGTTAGGAGATCAAGTAACCAAGGAGATAACGACTTCTAAAGTAATTGATTCTGTCATAGCAGCCCAGGATTCAGAGCAAAGGACCAGTGAAGATCAAGGAATTAGGACGCCCAAATGAGGTAATTAGGGAAGGGTTCTTTAGAACTTTTTGTTCCTCTTAGTTTCATCTTCTTACCCTTGAAATTTCACATCTTTAAGTCAAGAGATTGGAGAGATAGGGTAACGTGAAGTTGCTGAAAAATCACAGGAAGAGAAGAACTAGGGCGACCCTTGAAGACTCAAATTAGAAGTTTAAAGTCCAGTTAAGAGGTAGGTTATCTCATGAACGGTAAAAATACATTGTTAGGGATAAAAACCCTCTAGTTTATTTGGATTTCATGCATTATACTTGATGAATTTCATGTTTTAGGATTAGTCTATACATTCATACATGCCTTCAACCCTAATTGAAGATAAAAAGCTATCTCTTGTTATTTCATTACTACATATGCATCTAGATAGCCTTTTTTCTTGTTTTGACATGATTAGAGTAGTTAGTGTATGGCATGTTTTAAACTATAGTTTTCTATAGTTTCTATTTTCTGTTAGCAGAGGATCTAACGGTCTATCGTAAGACCGCCAGGGACGTGTAACGGACCTGCATTAACCGTCACACCCTCTGTGAACGACTGAAGGGTTCTGTGAAACCTGACGGACCTAATCTAGACCGTTACCTTCCTATGACGCGCCCAGACTAGTCCATCACACAACACTGCATTCTGACAAAATCAAGATTGGTCCAATTAATATATATGTATGCCTAGTTAATTAGATCTTAACCTATTTTTCATGATTTTAAGTTCCAATATTGATTCATGTTAGAAATTTGCATACTTTAGAGTTATTTTCAAAGCATATGTTAACTTCATTAAAACCTTGATTTAGAAATAGGATATTGATGAGTTTTATCATGATTTTATACCGTTACACATTCTCTCTTATCTATAGAGTCAATTCTTTAAGTACATGGCATATATCCCGGTATATGTCCATTAGTTCACATTTTTGCACTATAGGAACACATTCTTGAACATGAGGACCTCCCTATTGGATATTTCTTTCAATAGACTAGGAAATCTTGTTTCAAGGACTCCGTGATTCTCTGCGAGCCAGGGATTTCCACTAGGATGACGAGTTGGTTGTATCATGAAAGCCCAATTGTTAGAAACACTATCGAAGTTTTCTGGTTCTAGATATGTAACAGATCCATATTAGACATTCAAGCCTATCTAACGGCCCAAAATATGACCGTCACATTTACTGAGTCCATTTTATTGTTTCTGGATTTTGACCATTGTAACGGCCCAATAGTGGAGTGTTATGTTTATGTAACGGCCCAGTTATTGACCGTCATAGTTCTTAAGTACTTTAACCCGAGGTTTGACCTAATGGTTGATAGTTCAAAGTTCCTAGATGGATTATTGGTGGTCTAGGACTTGTCCTATTATCCAAGAGATTTAATATAATGAATGAAAGATAAGGAATGTACCGTTATGCTGCCGATTTATTTCCATGGCATAACATAGTTCTAATATGTTATTGAAATTCCTTGTTCCAAATAGAAGCATTCATTCATTGAATTATTATTATCATGAACTTATCAAAATCGTACATTCTTGGCCATATTGTTTACATGCGTGGAAGTAGCTTGATTTATACTTGAAGATGCGATCGAGTACTGATTGTGTTCAAGGACTCTATGCTAGTCCCCTCGGCTGATTGTTAGAAAAATGTTATTATAAACCATGGGGTATGATGCTACTGGCATCGCATTGCGTTGGAGTACTTTCTTTATAAATAAGTGAAAATCCACGATACACGTACATGACTTTCTTGCTTGCTACATGATATTTCACAGAAATTCACCAAATACTTGCTCATAAGTAAAGGATGTTTGGGTGATGAGTATGTGACTTGCTAGTACATTCTTGTTCATGAAAGGTCATGCATCATTCTTGTTACATTCTTTCTAGTTCATACTTGCTCTCATTCTATCTTAAATGATCATCTTTGTTACATTGGTTATTCCCTTGATTTATCGCATTTCACATGATTTTACCTTATTCTTTAGAGCTAAAATACTAATTACTTAAATATTGCTAATCATGTTGATGTGAAGATACCTACTGGGCAAGTATACTCATTACCTATTTCTAATCTTTTCAAGAGATGGAAGTGAGTCGGGATCGGATTCGGAATATTCAAATAGCGGATCCGAGAGTGAATGAAGAACGAGTGAAGACTTAGGAGAGTCAATATTGTTTAAATTGAGTCTATGTAATTTTTCTTCTTTCTTGAGTCTAGTGTGATGAAGAAAGTTGAATTGGTGATTGTATTTGAATATTTGATTGATAGTGAAATGAAAGTTGAAGTTTGAGTAAATATTATGCAATTGCATTATTAATATGTGTGATTGTCTTACGCTCTGATCGTTCTTGCTTGCAAGAGGCTTACCATGCTGGCTGTTCACGTTCCTCGAGCTAGTCTTCCGCTATAATAAAGGCCCGGGGCATGACAGTTAAGTTGGTATCAGAGCCTAAGTCTCAGGACTTAGGGAGAAGAATCATGTCATAGGATAAGTCTAAGGTTTAAGGACCCCTACATATGAATTAAGGAAGAAATTTCCATACCCATGTGAGAATTGGGGAGAACCCAAGATAAGATAGTTAATTAGCTTTAAGATTTATTTTCTTCCAAATTCCACGAGAAATAACAAGTTGTTATATTTCTCTCAGGTACCTCATTATTACAATGGCTCATCGCGTAGATTGGGATGGCATGCAACAAACGGTTGCCGACCATACTCAGGCATTACAAACCATGGCGCAAGGTGGCGCAGGGGCGAGGGCTGGCGACTTACATCGTAATTCCCAGAGTTTAAACCCTCCGTGTTTCTATGGTTCTTCTAATCCGGACGAATCAGAGAACTGGATTGACGAGATGAACTGTATATTTGACGTCATCCAATGCACCGATCAAGAGAAGGTGGGTCTTGCAACTTTCCAACTCAACAAGGATGCCCATACATGGTGGAAGTCAGTTCCGACACCTCCGGCCGATGCATCTCATACATGGGATGGTTTTCTCACTTTGTTCCATGCTAAGTACCTTTTTGAGCATGTGAAAGAAAGAAAGGCTATGGAGTTCACCTCCCTTCGACAAGGAATGATGACAGTTGCGGAGTATGAACTTCAATATTCCAGACTAGCACCTTATGCACTGCATTTAATCAGTACCGATCTATTGAAGTCTAATCAATTTATGAACGGATTACGACCCGATTTCATTCAGCAGCCCGGGACCCAAAATATCCGAACTTATGTGGAGATGGTTTAACGGGCATACTTATGTGAAAGGACTTTAGAAAAGGTCGAGAAATTGAAAGGAAAAGGAGAAGAGTCCAGTCGATGATCAGATCGGCGTTATAAGAAAAAAAATTCAGCATCACGGAACCCCACAAAAGTCGTGATAGTAAGAAAAGATCTAGGAACGGGAATGGTAGAAGTTCCTAGAAAAATAAAAAAGTCAAGGAGGAGAAGGAGCAAGTCCCCACGGCTTGCACTATTTACGAAAAGTTTGGCCATTCGGCTGAAGAGTGTTGGAAACACCTTGGTGCTTGTTTACGCTGTGGAAGCAGGGAGCATCGCATGCCACATTGCCCCCTTATGAAAGATCAATCGTCTGGTGGTGGACGTAGGAGGCAGGCTCACCTCAACGCTGTTCTAGAAGAAGAGGAAGCGCACAGTGATGGTGGACTTATGGAAGGTACCCTTCAAATTTATTCTCGTCCTGCATTTGTGATATTTGATACTGGTGCCTCTTATTCTTTTGTCTCCACTACGTTTGCCAAAACATTACCAATTGCATCAGTTCTTCTACCTTCTGATCTTACCATTACTACACCCCTAGGTTCTGGAACAAAACTTAATAAATATTACCCTGATAGTGAGGTGATAGTAGAAGGTCACAATCTCCCCGCAAACTTAGTATGTCTTGACATGAAAGGTTATGATGCCATTTTAGGGGTAGATTGGCTTATAGATCATGATGCTGATATTAACTGCCAAAATAGGATTATATCCTTCTGAAAACTAGGTCTCCCAAGATTTTCCTTCCTTGGCATCAAGTATAGGAAACATCCCACTATCATATCCTCTCTTCACGCTTGCAAACTTATCTCGTGAGGATGTGAAGCTTTTCTTACTTCTGTCATTGTTACCGAATCCAAGGAAATCATCCTAGCAAACATTCCTATTGTAAATGAGTTCCCAGATATATTCCCATCCGAATTACCCAGTTTACCGCCAGAAAGGGAAGTGAACTTCACTATTGAACTCATTCCAGGAGCAGTACCTGTTTCTATAGCCCCTTACATGATTTCCCCCACGGAACTTAAGGAACTAAAGAGGCAGTTGCAGGAATTATTAGATAAGGGCTTCATTAGACCCAGAACATCCCCCTGGGGTGCACCGGTGCTATTTGTCAAGAAGAAGGATGGCTCTCTCGGGTTATGCATAGACTACCGGCAACTGAATCAACTTACAATGAAAAACAAGTATCCGTTGTCGCGTATTGATGAGCTCTTCGATCAGCTTTCGGGAGCAGTGTATTTCTCCAAGATAGACCTTATATCGGGTTATCATCTGCTTAGAATTAAAGAAGAAGATATTTATAAATCAGCTTTTCAAAGTCGTTATGGCTACTATGAATTCGTGGTAATGCCGTTTGGGTTAACAAATGCCCCAGCAGCATTTATGCAACTTATGAACATTATTTTTCAACCATATCTGGACCAGTTCGTCGTCGTCTTCATTGATAATATCTTGATATATTCCAAGATAAAAGAGGATCATGAAGAACATCTGAGAATAGCTTTGCAAACAATTAGAGAACATAAACGTTATGCCAAGCTTAACAAGTGTGAGTTCTGGCTCAAGAAAGTTTCATTCCTAGGCCACATTATTTCAAAAGAAGGTATCGTTGCGGATCCCTCTAAAGTAGAAGCTTCCAAAAATTGGAACTGACCAACAACTGTATCAGAAGTTCGGAGTTTTCTGGGTCTAGCTGGTTATTATAGGAGGTTCATTAAGGACTTCTTAAAAATTGTACTTCCTTTAACTAGACTCACAAGAAAAAAAAATCCTTTTGTCTGGTCATAGGAATGTGAAAAGAGTTTTCAAATTCTTAAGAATCACATTACTACAGCTCCTATTTTAGCACTATCGGTGGAAGGTGGTGGATTTGAAGTATATACGGATGCATCTAGCATTGGCTTAGGGTGCGTCCTCATGCAAAATGGAAAGGTAATCTGTTATTCTTCAAGACAATTGAAACATCACAAGGAAAATTATCCTGTGGATGATTTGGAATTGGCAGCTGTTATTTTCGCCTTAAAAATTTGGCGTCATTATCTCTATGGAGAGAAATTCATAATCTACTCGGACCACAAAAGCTTGAAATACTTATTCTCTCAAAAGGAGCTTAATATGAGGCAGAAGAGATGGTTAGAATATCTCAAAGACTTTGATTTTGCTATTTAATATCATCCTGGCAAGGCTAATGCGGTAGCAAATGCACTCAGCAGAAAACTAATGGGTATGTTATCAAGTCTTATGATTAGTATGACTAATCTTTTTCCTCAATTTACTCAGATGAACTTAGATATTGACATAAAGGAAGAGGATTATTTCATGGCTAATATCCAAGCTCAACCTACATTGATAGAGGATCTGGTCAAGCTGCAAAATGATGATGCCGTGTTACTAGAAATTAAAGCCAACATAGAACAGAGGCCGTATTTCTCTGTTTCCAATGACAGAAGATTGCTATTTAAGGGCCGAGTGTGTGTACCGGATCATGAGGATACGAAGAAACTTATCCTAGAAGAAGCACATAAGTCCAAGTACACCATTCATCCAGGTGGTACAAAAATGTATCAAGATCTCAAAAGAAATTTCTGGTGACCCAATATGAAGAAAGAAATAGCTGATTTCGTGTCCCGCTGTCTCACCTGCCAACAAGTAAAAGCAGAGCATTTTAGACCCGCAGGTAAATTACATCCCTTGAATATTCCCGAATGGAAATGGGAGAGTATAGGAATGGATTTCATCATGGGTTTACCTAAGACCAAAGGAGGACACGATGGTATATGGGTAATCATAGACCGATTGACTAAGTCTGCACATTTCATACCAATCAAAAGTCGATGGTCTGTGGATATTCTAGCAGCATTATACATAAAGGAAATTGTCAAATTGCATGGTGTTCCTGTCACTATTATATCTGATAGAGATCCTCGATTTACATCACAGTTCTGGAAGGGCTTACAACATTCACTAGGGACTAGATTGAATTTTAGTACAGCATTTCACCCACAAACTGATGGTCAGACTGAAAGAACAAATCAAGTGGTAGAAGAACATCTGAGA
The DNA here is from genome assembly GCA_022559845.1 of Amorphophallus konjac. Taxonomy (NCBI): domain Eukaryota; kingdom Viridiplantae; phylum Streptophyta; class Magnoliopsida; order Alismatales; family Araceae; genus Amorphophallus; species Amorphophallus konjac. Next base: position 64,593,217 of record CM040120.1, on the reverse strand, counting down.
ATAGCTTTGCAAATACTTAGAGAATATAAATGTTATGCCAAGCTTAACAAGTGTGAGTTCTGGCTCAAGAAAGTTTCATTCCTAGGCCACATTATTTCAAAAGAAGGTATCGTTGTGGATCCCTCTAAAGTAGAAGCTGCCAGAAATTGGAACTGACCAACGACTGTATCAGAAGTTCAGAGTTTTCTGGGTGTAGCTGGTTATTATAGGAGGTTCATTAAGGACTTCTCAAAAATTGTAGTTCCTTTAACTAGACTCACAAGCAAAAAAAACCCTTTTGTCTGGTCAGAGGAATGTGAAAAGAGTTTTCAAATTCTTAAGAATCACATTACTACAGCTCCTATTTTAGCACTATCGGTGGAAGGTGGTGGATTTGAAGTATATACGGATGCATCTAGCATTGGCTTAGGGTGCGTCCTCATGTAAAATGGAAAGGTAATCTGTTATTCTTTAAGACAATTGAAACATCACAAGGAAAATTATCTTGTGGACGATTTGGAATTGGCAGCTGTTATTTTCACCTTAAAAATTTGACGTCATTATCTCTTTGGAGAGAAATTCACAGTCTACTCGGACCACAAAAGCTTGAAATACTTATTCTCTCAAAAGGAGCTTAATATGAGGCAGGGGAGATGGTTAGAATATCTCAAAGACTTTGATTTTACTATTTAATATCATCCTGGCAAGGCTAATGCGGTAGCAAATGCACTCAGCAGAAAACTAATGGGTATGTTATCAAGTCTTATGATTAGTATGACTAATCTTTTCCCTCAATTTGCTCAGATGAACTTAGATATTGACATAAAGGAAGAGGATTGTTTCATGGCTAATATCCAAGCTCAACCTACATTGATAGAGGATCTGGTCAAGCCGCAAAATGATGATGCCGTGTTACTAGAAAGTAAAGCCAACATTGAACAGAGGCCGGATTTCTCTGTTTCCAATGACAGAAGATTGCTATTTAAGGGCCGAGTGTGTGTACCAGATCATGAGGATACGAAGAAACTTATCCTAGAAGAAGCACATAAGTCCAAGTACACCATTCATCCAGGTGGTACAAAAATGTATCAAGATCTCAAAAGAAATTTCTGGTGACCCAATATGAAGAAAGAAATAGCTGATTTCGTGTCCCGCTGTCTCACCTGCCAACAAGTAAAAGTAGAGCATTTTAGACCCGCATGTAAATTACATCCCTTGAATATTCCCGAATGGAAATGGGAGAGTATAGGAATGGATTTCATCATGGGTTTACCTAAGACCAGAGGAGGACACGATAGTATATGGGTAATCATAGACCGATTGACTAAGTCTGCACATTTCATACCAATCAAAAGTCGATGGTCTGTGGATATTATAGCAGCATTATACATAAAGGAAATTGTCAAATTACATGGTGTTCCTGTCCCTATTATATCTGATAGAGATCCTCGATTTACATCACAGTTCTGGAAGGGCTTACAACATTCACTAGGGACTATATTGAATGTTAGTACAGTATTTCACCCACAAACTGATGGTCAGACTGAAAGAACAAATCAAGTGGTTGAAGATATGCTCAGGGCTTGTGCTATTGACTTTGGAGGAATTTGGCATGATCACTTGCCTCTGGTGGAATTTACATACAACAACAGTTATCAAGCCAGCATACAGATGGCACCCTTTGAAGCTTTATATAGAAAAAGCTGTACATCACCAATATGTTGGAATGAAATAGGCGAAAGGTAATTTCTAGGTCCCGACCTTATCAGGGATTCTTCAGAGAAAATTAAGCTCATTCGAGAAAGACTGCAGATGGCACAAGATAGGCAAAAGTCGTATGCTGATAATCAAAGGTGCTACTTGGAATTTCAAGTAGGAGATCATGTGTACCTAAAGGTTTCTCCGGGTCGTGGTGTTCGAAGATTTAGCATCAAAGGCAAGCTAACTCCAAAATTCATAGGCCCGTTTAAAATTCATGAAAGGGTCGGTGAGGTGGCTTATAGACTGGCTTTACCTCCATAATTAGCAGGATTTCATGATGTATTTCACGTCTCTATGCTGAAAAAGTATGTATATGATCCTGACCATGTTATCACGTACGATAATTTGGAGATTCAGAAGGATATGACGTATGAGCAAACACCAATAAGGATTCTGGAACGGGAAGTGCGTCAACTAAGGAATAAAGCTATTCCTATGGTCAAGATTCAATGGAAGAAATCATGGCCGACCGAAGCAACTTGGGAACAGAAGAAGCCATGCGGAAAAGATTCTCGGAACTATTCAACTGTAAGTACACTCTCCACAATCCATATATATATATATATTGAATTTGGGGACCAAATTCTTTTAAGTGGGGGAGGGTGTAGTGCCCCAAAATTTATATAAATAATTTCTGGATTATTTATAGAATTTTTTGCCAAAATAGATTAATAAATGAATTAATATTGGGATTATAAGGCCCAATTATGTTAAATAACTAATTCAGCTTTGATAATTGAAGCCCAATAGGTTTAAGGACCAAGCCCAATAAGTTTGGCCCATATTCTAGAAGGTTATTTATGTTATCCACGAAATATTGAGATAAATACACATTAAGAGGGATAATTTAGTGGATAATTAACCAAAGAGTTTGAAATAAGGAGAATTTCTTCACCCAATTGATGTAACGATCTATCGGGCAACCGCTACAGTCACGTAATGCACCAGTCTTGGTCCCTTTACACTCAGCGGATTCCGTGAGATGAAGAACTTGCAAAAAGAGTAGAACTTTCGGATTCTCTTGGCTAGAGACCAACTTGGGTGAACTTATAACATTGCTAAGGACTCTTAGAGATTAGGTTTTAGCCAATTAAGGACTCTAAAATAGTTCAAATCCTTGAACCCTAGCCAAAACTCTATACATGGGACCCAGTTCTGAACTAAGCGACCCTTACTTTTGGCTCAAGAAGAATCAAGGTAAGGACATAGAATCTCGGGTAAGTTCTTTGGAGTATTTTGTTCCTAATACTTAAGACTAACTGCTCTCAAAATTTCATGTTAGGAGATCAAGTAACCAAGGAGATAAGGACTTCTAAAGTCGCTAATTCTGTCATAGCAGCCTAGGATTCAGAGCAAAGGACCACTAAAGATCAAGGAATTAGGACGCCCAAACGAGGTAATTAGGGAAGGGTTCTTTAGAACTTTTTGTTCCTCTTAGTTTCATCTTCATACCCTTCAAATTTCACATCTTTAGGTCAAGAGATTGGAGAGATAGGGCAACGTGAAGTTGCTGAAAAATCACAAGAAGAGAAGAACTAGGGCGGCCCTTGAAGACTCAAATTAGAAGTTTAAAGCCCAGTTAAGAGGTAGGTTATCTCATGAACGGTAAAAACACATTGTTAGGGATAAAAACCCTCGAGTTTATTTGGATTTCATGCATTATACTTCATGAATTTAATGTTTTAAGATTAGTCTATACATTCATGCATGCCTTCAACCCTAATTGAAGATAAAAAGCTATCTCTTGTTATTTCATTACTACCTATGCATCTAGATAGCCTTTTTTCTCGTTTTGACATGATTAGAGTAGTTAGTCTATGGAATGTTTTAAACTATAGTTTTCTAGATTTTCTATTTTCTGTTTGTAGAGGACCTAACGGTCTATCGTAAGACTGTCAGGGACGTGTAACGGACCTGCATTAACCGTCACACCCTCTGTGAACGACTGAAGGGTTCTGTGAAACTTGACAGACCTAATCTAGACCATTACCTTCCTATGACACGCCCAGACTAGTCCTTCACACAACACTGCATTATGACAAAATCAAGATCGGTCCAATTAATATATATGTATGCCTAGTTAATTAGATCTTAACCTATTTTTCATGATTTTAAGTTCCAATATTGATTCATGTTAGAAATTTGCATACTTTAGAGTTATTTTCAAAGCATATGTTAACTTCATGCCAAAGCACTATAGTTTTGTATTATAACCTTGATTTAGAAAGAGGATATTGATGAGTTTTATCATGATTTTATACCGTTACACATTCTCTCTTATCTATAGAGTCAATTCTTTAAGTACATGGCATATATCCTGGTATATGTCCATTAGTTCACACTTTTACACTATAGGAACACATTCTTGAACATGAGGACCTCTCTATTGGATATTCCTTCCAATGGACTAGGAAATCTTGTTTCAAAGCCTCCGTGATTCTCTGCGAGCCTGGGATTTTCACTAGGATGCCGAGTTGGTTGCACCATGAAAGCCCAATTGTTAGAAACACTATCGATGTTTTCTGGTTCTAGATATGTAACAGATCCATATTAGACATTCAGGCCTATCGAACGGCCCAAAATATGACCGTCACATTTACTGAGTCTATTTTATTATTTCTGGATTTTGACCATTATAACGGCCCAATAGTGGAGTGTTATGTTTATGTAACGGCCCAGTTATTGACCGTCGCAGTTCTTAAGTACTTTAACTCGAGGTTTGACCTAAGGGTTGATAGTTCAAAGTTCCTAGATGGATTATTGGTGGTCTAGGACTTGTCATATTATCCAAGAGACTTAATATAATGAATGAAAGATAAGCAATGTACCGTTATGCTGCCGATTTATTTCCATGGCATAACATAGTTCTAATATGTTATTGAAATTCCTTGTTCCAAATAGAAGCATTCATTCATTGAATTATTGTTATCATGAACTTATCGAAATCGTACATTCTTGGCCATATTATTTACATGCGTGGAAGTAGCTTCATTTATACTTGAAGATGCGATCGAGCACTGATTGTGTTCAAGGACTTTATGCTAGTCCCCTTGGCTGATTGCCGAAAAAATGCTATTATAAACCATGGGATATGATGCTACTGGCGTCGCATTACGCTGGGAGTACTTTCTTTATAAATAAGTGAAAATCCATGATACACGTACATGACTTTCTTACTTATTACATGATATTTCACAGAAATTCACCAAATACTTGCTCATAGGCAAAGGATGTTTGGGTGATGAGTATGTGAGTTGCTAGTACATTCTTGTTCATGAAAGGCCATGCTACATTCTTGCTAGTTCATACTTGCTCTCATTCTATCTTAATTGATCATCTTTGTTACTTTGGTTATTCGCTTATCACATTTCGCATAATTTTACCTTATTCTTTAGAGCTAAAATCCTAATTACTTAAATATTGCTAATCATGTTGATGCGAAGATACCTACTGGGCAAGTGTGCTCATTACATATTTCTAATCTTTTCAGGAGATGGAAGTGAGTCGGGATCAGATTCGGAATATTCAAATAGCGGGTCTGAGAGTGAATGAAGAATGAGTGAAGACTTAGGAGAGTCTATATTGTTTAGATTGAGTCTATGTAATTTTTCTTATTTCTTGAGTCTAGTATGATGAAGAAAGTTGAATTGGTGATTGTATTTGAATATTTGATTGATAATGAAATGAAAGTTGAAGTTTGAGTAAATATTATGCAATTGCATTATTATTATGTGTGATTGTCTTGCGCTCTGATCACTCTTGCTTGCAAGAGGCTTACCATGCCGGTTGTTCACGTTCCTCGAGCTAGTCTTCCGCTGTAATAAAGGCTCGGGGCGTGACAACATTGGCTTGCCTCATGCGGGGCCCATTTGTAAGGTGGCCTTTGTGTTGACTCTGTATTGATTTTTCCAAGTGGGGCTCGACCAGAAAAGGTGTTTGTAAATGATAGGTAGTTTCTGTTTAATTCATAGTATATATTTTGTATCCTGGTCTATTAATGTTTCAGATTCATGAAATGAATTATGATAATCATGTTATGCTTTTTATCTCTTGCTAAGCATTAGACATCCACAATCCATAGACTACAATTGATTGTTTGATGAGTTTGAATGGATTTTTTTGTTGATAGATAAACAACTGCAATTGCTTCTACTGTGACTGGTTCTCTCCCAACAAGCCGTACAAGCCCAACATGTGGACTGAAGCGTGGACTGACTGGTAAATATCCTTATGCTAGCAAACCGAATTTAGTTATTTATTGGATGAGTTTCAATTACTAGTTTTGTTCTTCTTTCACTATAAGAAAACTGAGATATAGGGACAATTAGTTTAGAGACATTTGTTAACATTGCCCCAAAAGTGTTATAAATAGAGGCATTTCATTTAATATTACCTTTAAAATATTTTGAACCCTTACATCACATTAACATAAATTAATTAAAAATGCACCTATAACACCGCCTTCAAACTCCCATGAATCCATTTTATTTTCCTTTTTTTTTCATTTTCCAGACTTTTCAGAACATTAACACTGTGAAGGCACAAGCTGGGACTTCCTTTGTGGGCTATAGTGCTAATAATTGAAATTACCGGAACAGTAGGTTTAAGGGAGGCTCGAATTCATCATTACTGGTTGGGTGGATCATGTTTTTGTAAATGCTTGCATTTCCTTTTTCTTTTTTGAGTTTGAGTAACATCCTCCTCAATCTTTCAAGAACATTCAACCAGGGAATGGTGATATTTCCAACATTCCACTTTTTTTTCATATTCATATTCAAGTTTTTATCCAGATCAAGTAGAGTCATATGCCACCTCAAAATTCTTAGCACCTCAATACCTCCCCCGAACTGTCAGTTCATCGAGTATTGTCTTGGTTGTGAAATGTAGAGGAAAGAAGAATGAAGACTTAAACAACAAGGCTTTCAGGATTCACCACTTCATGCTCAAACAATTAGAAATGTTTTGGCATGTTTAGTTTGAGCTGCTAAATCTACCTATTCTGTAACCTTCGAGGTTTGAAAAAAATTGTGCTTGGTGGAACAATAGCATATAGACATGATGATTTTTGCATGCTCACTTTTGATAACTTTAGTGTTCTCGTGTTGATGAGTAAAATTTTGCTTGAAAGAGAGGATTCAAGTTAGTGGGCTCTAACAGCCATTTAACATATATGCTATTTGAAAAATGTTTCTATGGCTTGCTTGTATTTGTCTCTTTAGTGCCTAACTGAGACTCGATGCTCAGCATTGGCACATTCTATTTTGGTTTTTGGCCCTTAGTAGGTTTAAGGTTAAAGTCAGGTATGTAACTCCTTGTTGGGGTTAAAATTGGGGATCCAGATGACGGTTAGTTTGTTACTAGATTTTATCTTTTTTTATGTGGTTTAGATGAAATTATGTGGTCTCAGGCAGCCTAATTACTTCTTAGAGATTCGTTCTTCATGGGATTTATTAATATTTGTTTTGGTTAAAATCAGATCAGTCCATATTGGAGCAAGAGAAACACATTCTTTTAGCATTTTTTGTCTTTTATGCTACTATTTCCAATTAATTTTTAAGTTTCATATCATGCTTCTCTGAGTTCAGGCTATAGCTTCCGGGAGTCATGGAGAGTTCTATAATCATTATTTTCATGGTAACGTATAGATGTGTTTTTTTTAATAATCAAAGATTTTTCTGGATGCAGGGAATGCTGGTGACGTGTTAGAAGATGACCCTGTTGGGAGGCTGAAGGTCTTTGTGTATGAGTTGCTTAGTAAATACAACAAGAAGATCCTTCATAAGGATCCAAGATGACTCACTCACATGTTTGCTGCAGAAATCTTCATGCACCGATTTTTGCTGTCCAGTCCTGTCCGAACACTTAATCCCGAGGAAGCTGATTGGTTTTACACTCCTGTCTATATGACCTGTGAGGTTATATTAAGAAAATAAAGATTGCTGGCTAACCCTTCAATGAAGCAGGCAATCATGTTCCCACAACCTACCCAGGCTGGGGATGCCTTCCACCTGATATTGAACAGACTGGCTCACAAGCTACCACATGGTAAGGGTAGTTACCTAAATCCAGGGTAGTTACCTGAATCCAGGTGAGAAAGTTTTAACTGAAATTACTAGGTATATCAAAAGCTCAAAATTCACTTGGTTTTTCTTCACACCCTTTTTTTGGCTATATCATAATGAAAAACGTGCTTTTAACTATAAAAAAATTCCACAGATAAATGTAGACCTTCCCTCTCCCTTGAGAAAAGGAAAGGGTAACTAGAAAAGGAAAGAAAGGAAAAAAGAAAGATAGTCTCATGTTGTCAGAATTTGCAATCGTGAGATGATTAAAGAAAAGGGGGAAAGAAAAGACCATATACCTCTAAAGGAAATGTGCTGCAAATTTTTAGGAAATTTCTTACTCGAACAATCAAAATTTGTGATCACCATTTGATGGCATTTGTTTCTTTGCTGCATCTAGATGTTTATTCTACATAACTTTGGTAAAGTTTTTTTTGCCAATTTTACATTTTTATGTGAATGCTTACCCTAATACTCTTTTTTCTCTGATGACAGCCTTATCCTAATGCTCATTTCTCTTAGATTATATTTGCATTATTGCTTTATGTAGAGATTATCTTTTACCAAAATTTACAGAAGTTTGTTCAGGCAGTTTTGTTCTGATATGTCTGGCAGAAGCATCTGCCTTGCCATATCTAGGGCGTCAATGTTGAACAATGCTTTCTTTGGATTAGGTAAACTAGTTATGCTAATCTTTTAGGGAGATCCAACAAAGAAATCAGGGGAAAAGTAAAACAAAATGGAGAATACTGATATCGAGTGCTTAGCCTCTCTACATTCCTGTTATGACTAATGAGTGTCTTCTCTTCACAAGTACAAACATCATCTGCACATGCATGGAAATCCCTTTCTTAGTTGTTCTTAGAGTCATCATATCGTAGTCTGTCAGCTTAAATAATCCAATCACATATCTATAAATTTCCCTGAATATTGGACATGATCAACGACCACTTCTTTATCAATGTAGAGTTTGTCACCCATGACAACCTACTTCTCTCATATTGAACTTAAGATCTATTAGACCTTTGCTAATGTGTCAATTCTGGTGCAAAGTTGAAGTCTTTTTCTATATAAAAAAATAATATTTGTAGTTTTACTTTTGGCCCCATTAAATGAGAATTGAATTCAGTAATCATATTTTTAAGTTGGTGTAGCTGGTGGTGCAGAAGTGGATGGTAAGTCAGATGAAGGTAAAGCAAGGAGTCCTATTAAGAGAACCAAAGGAAGCTTAGGTAGTCTAAATATGCTTACAGGCAAAAATAATGAGAGAGACAAAACATCTGGTGTATCTGATAATGGTGTTGACTCACAGAGGTAATTTAGGATTTTGTATTGCTTCTTGTATATTGTGGTTAATGTGCCTATGTTTTTGACAAGAAGTTATGTAATGATGACAATGGAAGTGAGGCTTCAAGTGAAGGAAGTGATGCAAATTCGTAGAATGTATGTTCTTACAGAAGTTTTTGATTTCATGTTGCTTATTTGTTATATCCAATCTTATTTACAACATTAACAACATGAATGATGAATGATATAGCATAGAATTCTAGCCTCTTTTGCCTAGAATCTGCACCATACGTAGTGGCACAATGTGAAAACTCTGAGATCTCTTGACACAGTTGTCTACAATATAGGCTGTTGGACCTCAACTATATATTTCTGAATGTGCCAAAATTGTTAATAGTCTTTTACTGTGTGCCTTTTCAGCAACTGTCCTATAAGATTCTAAGTGCTCACCTCATTGAGTGCTTCTCTCACTCACCCTTCTTCTTCTCTTCTTCTCTTCTCTCTTCACTCTTTTCTTCTCCTTCTTCTCTTCACACAGGCGGTGGTCAGAGAAGCGGGCCGCTAGAGAGTGGAAGGTGGCCTCCATTTTCTTTTATCTCTTCTTCTCTTCTCTTCTCTTCTTGTTCGCCCCTCGAGTCCAGCCTCCTTCATCGTCTCTTCTTCTCTTGTTTATATAGAGGCTCGCCCATGACAACCCTACAGGCGGTGAGGGGTCAACGGAGGAGTCGTCGAGGCGTGTTTCAAAAAGAAGAGTGTCCTGAGAAACCAATATAAAATATTATCATTATCATTTTAGATGTTGACCTGGTTAGCTACAGTGTGGAAAAGAAGAGTGTCCTGAGAATATTCTGATCAAATAAACAGTCAAAAAAATGGCCAGCCTCTCTTCTTCTCCCTTTCAACCAACACCCTCGACCTGGCATCGGGAGATATGCTATCCTACTTCCTAACTGATGAGGAGGGAGGCAGTGGGGAGGGGCTGGAACATTGCTGGGGACGCTGTGATGTTGCCTTTCTCTTTTTACTAATGCCGGGAAGGAAGCTAGGAGGGGGGCTGTAGGCTACCTACCACCTCCAACATCCCCGTTCCACCCCCCCCCCCCAAACCCCCAAAACAAAAGCTTCCCAATAAAATGGGCAAGGGGCAGGATGTGAGATAGGATGCCTCTACCAACGTGTATATTGATTATCCTGAGATTTGAGGCCTTAAAAACTATAAAAACTACATTAATGCTTTTTCTTTAATGAATCTATGAGAAGAGTTGATATTTGACAAAAAGCATGGTAAAATATTTGAAATGTTGCTGAAAATACATTGTCACAAAGAGAGCATATGAGTTGGAGTGCGGTAGAATCTTGACTCCAAAGCAAGAAATGATGGCAATAGCCGAGAAAGAGTTGGCATGTATATTTAAAAAATTTTAGTTGAGGTAGATAGCCATCCTCTCTAGGACATAATAGCCAAGTGCATCAGAAATCCTAAGTGAACTTATAATTTCTTTATGATTATATACCTTTTTTATTTCCCACCATTCAAGAGAAATATCATCTTTCTGGGTCTCATTCGCAGACTGATTGTAATTCGTGACTCAGTTTTGTTTTTCTACACACCTAGTCTAGAGCCAAGATTGCAATTTATGGTACAGTGAAAATCTTGCATGTGTGATGTTTGATGAAAATTGGTGATTGTGCTCTTTTGAGAGTTTTTGCATTTCATTGTTTTAATTATTTTTATTAGATATATATAGTAGTAGCTTTGTTTAGGGCCTCTGCCGCAGTGGCAGAGACAATTCGTAGACTAACCAATAAAATCAAGTGCCCCCAAGTTTGAACCATGGTGGTTCCCTTCCTAACACTTTACCTACATCCACCAGCTGGGCCATAGCCCATCGGTACATATGATAGTAACTTGTGCATGTTAATTGACCATTCAAAAGAGATATTGAGCAGAGTTTCTGACCTGTTTTATGAATGTTGTGTTCCATCGGCTTTGCGTTTGACTTTTTTTCTTGGGATGACAACTATTATTGCATCATTGTGAACTGTGGCTTTCTTGGGTAAATGCATGCCTGTAGATAAAGGATACAAGATGTTTCCCCAGTTCTAAAGAAGCACTTACAGCTTTTGAGTGACGATACAAACATCAACAAGGTCTTTACTAATAATTTAGGTGTATGTGTAAGGAGGTGAAGCAGTAACAAGGTTGTTGACTGGCATGCCAGAAGTATTAGGATGTAAGGCTTCCTCTTAGTAATTTCTATTTTTCTTGGAATTTGATTGATAAGAATATTTCTGGGAATTAAAGCCTCCACCTTGCAAACTGATTAGGTGATGATACATTGACTCTATATGGCATCAACCATAAATTGAATGACAATTTGGTAAGCTGAATATTTAAGCTAAGAAAATAAAAGAAAGTGCAGGGAGGTGATGTATGGTATCTAGGTTTTCTTTGCTAATATGCTTCTTCACAGGTGGTATTTTAAGCTAACTCTAGGTTTTTTAAGAACCTTACTCATTCAGTTGTCTTATTTTTAAAATGACTCTAGCACACAGTACTAAAAGCAGGGCCGAATTGGACTCAAGCCCAATTACTGCTAAAATTGTCCAGAGCTTTTATTAAAACATTGCTTTGACATTAAAATCTTGCTCTGACATCATCCATGACCATGTTTGAAAGTTTTCTACGGTGATAATTTGTGTCATCCATGTTTAAAGAACCTTGGCCCAGGGTTGTGTACTTTTAGCATTGTACAAAACTTTTGTTTTGGGAGTTCATTTTTCAACTTTAAGATGTGCAAAGTATCATGGTGAAATATCACTTCATTTCAATCCTTCTTTATTAGTGCACATGTGTAAATGCTTTTGCAGTACACTGTGAAGACTCACCTGAAAACTCTATTAACTTGGGTGTTTGAGTTATCTTATGCACTTTATTCATCTTTTGTGAAAAGAATGCAGTCTTTTTATCTCATTTGTATCTGATTTCATTTTTTATGCAGGATAATGATGTAAAACTGAAAGATGCAAAATCAGCCATTTTCGTTCTGCAAATGGAAGCTTGAAGAACTTGAGCGAGTCAACCAATGAACACATGCTTGTCTAATTCAGGTTTTTCACGTGGGACATTTTGAAGTCAGAATAAATTAGTTGAACAAATGTCAAAATTCCTTGTTTCTTACTTCATTAGGAGATTGATTTTAAATTTCTTATAAACCTATATTATATCCATGATAATGATGATTGGGTCATGATATGTTCTTCATACCATAGAATGCTACAATAGCACGAATGTGAAGATATGAATGGATGCACTATTATAGGTGATGAGAGCACATATACTAATAGAATTTTTTTTTAAAAAAAAGAAAATATATTCCTACGTTTTTTATTAACCAACATTAAAATATTTTCCTATGTTTTTTAAAAAGTGATGTTAATCTTTATTCATACGTTTCTTTTACTATGTGGCAAATGGTAATAATTACATTTTCAAAAACGTAGGTATATCATTTTATATACATGTCTATAGGTTACTTTTACCTACGATTCTATTAGACTATTCCTACACTTCTAAAGCATAGGAATAGGTCGATCTATACCTATGGTTTATTGAAACGTAGGAATAACGTATAGTCACGCGAGTAAACGCCATGCTTTGAAAGCGTGGCAAGGAAACGTAGGTAAAGGATTTACTTACGTTTTTTGGACCTATACCTATGTTTTAAAAATCTTGGTAAAGGCCAATTTTCTTATAGTGATTTGTTCCCATGGGCGTGGATATGTGTTTGGCTTCTTTCATTCCAAATCTTTTTAGGACTTGTTGTGCCCATGTGGTCATTTGAGTTATTTGATATTCATGGTTTTGATAATGGCTAAACACTATAAGTAATTGTTGTTTTCCACTCTCATATGACTGACATGCGTGATGCTTTGTTCATGACAGGTAAGCCAATGAATGGACAAGGAATGGAGTGGAGACGGAAAATGTGAAAGCTCAATGATTGCGCCCTCGCACGCGGATCGACCTGCCTGATTAGATCGCGGGGGTCAAGGGGGCAGCGCCCCTTGCAGGGGTTTTCGGGGGTGGAGCCCTAGGAACCAAATTTAGAAATGCTCAAATGATCTAATGCATAAACTAAACCCAAAAATGCATGGAATTGATAAGGACATGAGTATCTTGACTTATGGACATGTTTCTTTGGGCTAACACTTCATTTTTACAGGTATAGGTCTTTCCGGTCGACCAACACACCTTGGCCGGTCGACCAGTTCTTCCAGAAACGAGAAACTCCAGTTTTTACAGGTTTCAGTCGACCGCCCCTAGGTGTCCGGTCGACCGGTTTTGCCAGAGATGAAAAATCAACCGAATGTAAAATTCCGGTCGACCCCCCCATGCCTTTCGGTCGACCGCCAGCCCCGAGGCCCCCTTTTGTTGACTTTTGTTTCAAGCTCGAGGAGAGGTCTTTCTACCCATTTGTTTAACCCCAAAGTCACCCAATCCCCCATGGATTGTGGATCTGGTCTGTGGGATGTCCAAGGACCACTCAAAGTCTATAAAACCAACACATGAGGGGTTAGAAACCCTCAGGCTTCAATTGGAACAAGAGAGATCAAGGGAGGCTAGAGGAGGTGATTCGCGGGTACTGTAGCACCTCCGTGAACAGTGCTTCGGGCTGGAGTTATTCATCCATCCAAGGTGATTCAAGCTTGTTTTTGAAGCCATCAACCTCCAAGAGAAGTGCAGAAGCAAGCAAGGCAATCAAGGTGATCCAAGGAAGCTGATTTCACAAGGTTTTCAAGGGAGATCAAATCTGCATCCTTTATCTTCTTCATCAACTCAAGGTGATCAAAGGAAGATCATTTCACAAGGAAGAAGATACCATTGAAGAATCAGATTCAAGCTTCAGTAATCTCAGACAAGATCTTTTCTCTTTGAGCATATTCTATATCTTGTTTGAGTGTTTTCATATTTGTTCTCTTTCCATTTCATTCAATCATTTGAAACTGAAGATCTTCCCTACCGGTGGTTAGTAGGAAGGCAATCGAAAGTTATCTGATCTGCGGTGTTGACGTCCCTACCTGTGGTTAGTAGGAAGGTAATCGAAGGTCTTTCCGATTTGCGGTTCAGTGCGTGGCACTAGTGGAGCCTCACCAGATTTGGTGAGGGGTGGATGTAGGACTGTGGATTCTATCCGAACCACCTTAAAATCTCATGTGTTGTGGTTTGCTTGTGCGATTGCTTTGTGTTAGATGCATGCTTAGGTTCAATATCTATATTACGTAATCATCTTGCTAAGCAAATCATTTGTGTCCTTCGTCAAGCTAGTTATATTCCACTGCTATTATCATCATCTAGCTTTAAAGAGGGTTGCATTGCAAAAAGAGGGGCATATCTATTCACCCCTCCCCTCTAGATCCGCTATCCGCTACTCAACAAGTGGTATCAGAGCCTAATCTCTCATTATGGGGTCCAACGACCTTGAGGGAAATGGTGGATTAGCGTCCAAGGGTTTTTTACCTGAAGGACAATATGTGAATAGGCCTCCTTATTTCACTGGAACTAATTATCCTTATTGGAAACATTGCATGCAAGTGTTCATTCGCGCCCAAGACTACGATCTCTGGCGAGTGATTAGCAGAGGTCCGTATGAGCTTACGGATAATGAGGACTTGTGGACCAAAGAACAAATAAGACAATCAACTATCAACTAGAGTGCTAAACACATCATGCAATGCTCACTCTATCCAGTAGAATTCTCAAGAGTGGCTACCTGCGCAACAGCAAAACAAATGTGGGACAAGTTAGAGGTAATTTACGAAGGAACCTCTCAGGTACGAGAAATAAAAGCCAACATTTTAGTTTCTAAATATGAAATGTTCTGCATGAAACCTGATGAGTCAATTCAAGATATGTATGCTCGATTAACTGTGCTTACTAATAATCTGGCTGATTTGGGAAAGAAATAATCAGAGCAAGAAATTGTAAGAAAAATTCTCAGATCGTTAACTCTAGCATGGCACACGAAGGCGACCATGGTTGAAGAATCTAGAGATCTCGCAACAACCAAGGTAGATGAACTCATTGGGTCATTGATGTTGAGTCTTGTTGAATCTTTACATGTTTTGATGATGATAACACTATAAGTCTTAGTGGTTTTCAAATAAAAACTATAAGTCTTAGTGGTCTTCAAAAAAAATTATGTCTATGTGAAAATTTAACAAAAATATTTTTTCTGTGAAAAAATGAACAAAGAACATGTTTATTGAAGAATGAACCTTCATTTCATTTCAGGTATTTTTCAGGGACTGTATTCGTGTTGGTTGGCACTTCGTCATGTTTGTATATAACACCTCGTGTTGAACTGTTTGTCTTCGTGTCGTTTTTTCTCTGAAGTGTTTGTTTTGATTCAAGTGACATTTTCGTGTCATTTGATCCTTACTTCGTGTTGTTTTCATCGTCTTCGTATCATTCTCCGTGTAGTGTGTGGTTCTGTCAGAGTTCACTTCGTGTCTGTCTTATGTTGAAACCACACTTCGTGTTGGTTTCTGTTTTGATGAACTTCGAGTCGTTTTCCAGTGAACCCCGTGTTGTTTTGTCCTCCTGCGTCATCCTTGTTTTCACTCCGTGTCTATTTTCTGTTCTCATCATACTTAGTGTTGTTTTTCATTTCATGTCAACTTCACTTCGTGTGGTTTTTTTTAACCCGTGTCGATTATCGTTTTGACTTCGTGTTGTTTTCAACTCGTGTCGATTACTGTTTCGACTTCGTGTTGTTTTCAGTATGTGTCAATTTTGTCTTCGTGTCGTTTTTTCACCTCGTGTCGTGTTACCCCGTGTCAATTACTGTTTCGACTTCGTATTGTTATCAGTCCGTGTCTCTCTTTTGTTGAAATCACACCTCGTGCTGATCACTGTTCTTTCTTCGTGTTGTTTCTTTGTATTCTGTCTTCGTGTTGATCTTCGTTATTTAGACTTCGTGTCTTTATCACATTGACCACACTCCGTGTCGCTTCTCCTCTCATAACTTCGTGTCGTGTTTTTCTACACCTCGTGTCGTTGTCTCCTTGTGTCTTCACCTCGTGTTGTTTTCGTCTCTTCGTGTCGGGTTTGTTCTAGTGCGTACAGGACATCGCAGCACTTCATGTTGCTTCCTGTTTCACTGTCGTGTCATTTGTTTTGTTGTATCTTCGTGTCGTTTTTATTCTTCCTAGTCCTCGTGTTCTTCTTGTATTGAAACCATACTTAGTGTTGGTTTCTGTTCTTGTCTTCGTGTCTTTGCGTTGTTTGTCTGTCTACCTCGTAAAATTCTCTTAGTAATGTTCATTGTGTCACCACCTTATCTCGTGTCGTTCTCTGTTTAGTACCTCTTGTCGTGTCCACTAACCTCATGCAGTTCTAGTTTTTTATGACACTCAATATTAATGGCTCTTATCTCGTTGCAGGTCCGAGGAAGAACATTCACCAATGTCTGGGTGCACATGATCCGATGCTGAAGGAACAAATACAAAGAGGGCACGTGGCAGGAAGGTTCTAGGATCGAGCGTGGGAGGCACACGCGTTCAGTGCCCTATTCATCTGCTGCGGCTATAAAGGAAAACCTTTCGCCCACCGATGAAGGGCGATCAGAGCTAAGAAAGAAAAGGCAATGTTACAGAGAGCTCGATCCAGCAGAAGAAGAAAAAGAAAAGAGAGAGAGATAGTGCTCGTGTGAAAGAGGAAGAGAGTGTAAGAGAAAGAAAGAGAGATAGAGAGTGAGTGAGAGAGCTCGTGGAGAAGAAGAAAGAAGTTTACCTGAAGATCTGTCTTCACTGGACCGTGGATCAGATCCAGGCCAGTCAGCTCTGTTAGGAGCCAAATTGTGCATTTCGTGTTTCAGCTGCTGTTTGCTGAAGTTATTTTCGTTTATTATTTTTCCTTTGTTTTCTGGTTTGTTGTGCTTTCCGATCCTCTGGTCTGAGGTCGTGTTCCCTCCGGTTTGGAGGAAGGGAGATCTGATCTCCAGTAGCAAGTAGCTGGGAGCTACTTGTGGGTTCCCTCTGGCTTGGAGGAAGGGAGACTTGTCTCCGGTTCTGGACTTGTGGATTCAAGTCCAGAGGTTCCCTCCGGTTTGGAGGAAGAGGGGAGGTTGTTCCCCTGGTCAAGCTGTGTGGCAGCAACTGTTTGCAGACTGAGTCTGCTTGGTTCTAGCGTTCGCTAGTGAAGCCTCACTCCGGTTGGGAGTGAGGGGTGGATGTAGGTCTGAAGGACCGAACCACCTAAAAATCTATTGAGCAGTGGCTTGATTGTCTGGTTTGCTTCCGCTAGATGCTTGAATAGGTGCGCTCAATGTGACTGTATTTGAGTTGAATAGAATTGGTTCCATTCTGTTTCCTTATCTAGCATCCGGTTTTAAATTTAATCCATTATTCGTAAAAGGATTCATTCACCCCCCCCTCTGTATCCGGGCCAAGCACCCTAACAGTTGGTATCAGAGCGGGTGTCTGCTTACAAGGTCCAGCGACCTGCAGATCGATCTTGCAATCTTAGGTGCTTATTTCTTTTTAGTGCTTCAATATTCTTGTGCGTTAATCTGTGTGTTCTCATGGCCCATCCACCGATCTTCAGTGGTACGCATTTTGATGCATGGTTCGCTGTTTTGAAGAATTATGTTAAATCTGTGAATCCAGACCTGTGGAAAGTAATTTCACATGGTCCTCATGAACTACCTAAGAAAAAGTCCAAATGGACTGACAGTCACAAATCCATGCATGAAGAAAATCAGATAGCAATAAATTTAATGAAGGCAGCTACTGATAGAGCTTTTCATTCATGTTTCTTTGAATCCAGTTCTGCTAAAGATATTTTGGATGCACTGAAGCGAACTCAGGAGATAGATGTGGACAGATGCATGATGGCCAACAGAAGAAATCAAAGTGCCAGCGATCAAGGCAGCAATCAAACTAAAGAAGATGATGATGATGAGGTAAATCTTTTCGAGAACTTCTCTCTAGAAGATTGGGGGAATGCATATGCTGAACTATTTGAATCTCATGAACTGTTAAGAAAACAGTATAAAAAGTTGAAGAAGAGTACTCGGGTAGATAGTTCTAGCTCTCCATGTAAAAATTGTTCAAGTACGAAGCAATCACATGATGCATGTCTGTCTGATAATCATATGCATAAAAACCAGAATGCAGAACTGAAGATGGAACTTAAACGTGTCTACTCTGAACTGAACAATCTAAAATCTGAGGATGACTCTCTCAGAAAGTTCTCTGAAGAACAATTAGAGAAACTTAAACGAGAGAATGAGTTGCTGATTGAAAAATTTAATGCCATAAAATCTGTGAACATAGAATTACAGAAAGATTTTGAAAAACAACAAAAGGATTTGAGGGAGTTTGAAGCTAGGAGAGAAACCATGGTTAACTCAGAAGATCAGCTTCTAATAAATGAGTTAATTCAAAATGGTAAGCTTAAAGAAGAAGTTGAAAAATTAAAACTGTTAAACAGTGCCATGTCTGCAAGACTTCTCACATTGGAAAAAGGGAAAGCTATCTGCACAAACGAGACTGAAGAGGTAGATGAGCTAAGAAGGGAAATTGAAGAATACAAAACAGCTAACAAGGTTTTGAATGAAGCTGTCAATTGTAGTGAACAAGAGATCACTAGTTATGAAATACACATTGCATCTCTTGAAAATGAAATTCAGGATTTGAAAGCTTCCTTGTCTAAATTTGTTGATGGGCAGAAAAACCTAGACAAGCTGCTAGGTGTAAAAGTAAATGTCAAAAAGGAAGGGTTGGGCTACTATAATCTCAATAAGAAGGCCTTGCAGAACAAAGTAATGACATCCTTTGTAAATACTTCAAATGTAGCCACTACATCAAAAGACAAACAGCCCATTGTTCAGAAAATTCTGGGAACAAAGATTAATTCTAACAAGGAAGGACTGGGTTACAGTCCAGTCATGAGGAAGGATGATGGAGTCAACCTGAAAACTGTCTTTGTCAAATCCTCTGAACAGGAAAAACCTTCTATCTCATCTCCACCTCAGTACAAGGCTAAGAAAACAGAAAAACAAAATAAAAATCATAAAACATCAAAAATTCAAAGGAACAATCTGCATGCTAAGAACTCATCAGATAAATGCCATGTTTTAAAGAAATCAAGTGGCTCATGTCATTATTGTGGTAAGTATGGTCATCTTATGAGTAACTATTTTGTGATGGAAAAAGATGACAACAAGCATGTTAGAAAATCTGTGTCTGGTCAGAAAAGGAATGTCAAATGTTCTAATTGTGATAAAGTAGGACACACTACTGCTCATTGTTGGTTTGCAAGTAGTAAGGAAAAATCATGCTCATATCATACAAAACACTTTGCAAATCAGCACGTCTTTAACAAGAACCAGCACATTATATGTTTTAATTGCAACAAAATTGGTCACAAGGCCTCTGAATGCTGGTCAGGTTCCTTTAGAAGAAATTCTCTCGTTTGCTCTCACTGTAGAAAACATGGCCACACAGTCAAGGACTGTTGGCATATTCAGGGTAGAAATGTGAATCTCAAACATGCCAAATTCCCTATAAAAGAATCAACAAAACCTTCATGTCATCACTGTGAGAAGTCAGGTCACAGGGCTGCAACCTGTTGGCTGGCAGGATATCAAAACCAAACCAGTTTTGGTAAACAGAAACTTTACCCTGTTAACAGAAAATCTCATGTGTATGCACATAGAATTCATGCTAATAAAAATGTGCATAAATCAGATCAGAAAACCACTCCTGGAAATGTGCTGAGAAAACTTGCTAAACATAATAATATCATGTCAGGACCCAAGACCTCTTGGGTACCTGTTTGTGCAAAATGAACCTTGTTTTGCAGGTGTGCCTTGGGACTGGAATAAAAGGGGTAATGATCCAAGGCACTCAAGAATGAAAACCCCATTCTCACAATTTTCAGGTAATCTCTCTACATGTCCCATTTTGAAACTTACTGCATATCTGGTTTGATGCATTCTTGCATATCCTGCTATTAGTTTCATCTAGTGCATGCATATTAAATCTGGTCTTGCATATTCATTCATCATCTGCAAGTTGCATTATTTTCTAAAACATGCACTCTGAAATTTCTGAAATCTTTAACTGAAAGCGAATGCTGGTTGAAAACTGTATGTTGCATAATTCTTTCTTGGCATACAATGCATTCATTAAATAATTAACACTTCCAAGAGTCGTGTGTGAGATGTCCTTGAGTGGGCTGAAGAGGAGCTTGTCAGGCTATTTGGTTTCTGAAGATTTTTGTCAGCCGATGCAGTTAATGTGGTTTTAAGATCAGTCATCTCAAGAGGTTGCAGTTTGTTGTCCAAGAGTTGCTCTGGATGTGAGACAGAACTACTTCAAATACTATATTTGGATATGTCCTTAGTGCTTAATGTCTTGAGTGATCTCTCACTTGTTGGCTTGCTGATAGGAGTGCTGCTCATCTCATTTCATCTTTCTCTATTCAATCAGCCACCTCATTATCTCTCACCTCTCAATATTGGTTCAGATTCTCTCTCGAAGAAATTGTGGTTTCAGTCTTCTTGCTCTTATCAGATAAGATCTGTATACCTTAAACCACCCTATATCAAGTGTAACAATCTACACCTGTTAATAAAGAATTTCAATGTTTGGGGGTTATATTTGGTCATTGATCCTTCTAAGTTATCTTCTCAAGTGTTGGTCAACATATTATAAAACTTCCTGTTAAATGAGAAAAACTTATTGAGGATCTCGACTTAACTGAAACTTATGTAAAGAGAGCTCTGAGATAAAAATTATGTTAAGTAAGATTTTTTTTATGAGAAGTGCTTCCAGGGAATACGCCATTATTTGTGGCAGAGCAATGGCTTTTGTGGAGAAATAGACACTCTAGATCAATGAAGTCCAGAGTATCTGTCATGATACAATTAGCTATCTCTGTGTAGAAATGTTAAAATAAAAAAAAAAGGGGGAAAGGGAAAAAGTCCTCAAAGAAAAATATCTTTGGCATAAAGGTAGTTCGTCCTGAGTAACCAGGGTTTCTGGTGTCTGATAAACATGTCTCCTTGTGTTAAAAGGGACTATACTACCTTGTGTTCAACAAATTGGTTGACTCTGTATGCCTTCTCGTCCATTAAATGAAGAAATGTTCTCTGCTTGACATTAATGTGTTATTTCGTTGCTTGATAAACATAAGGTGCAATTTAATCGTGTCTCTCTCTAGGTTAAGCAGCTTTAACAGCTAATTTTGTGATTATGCTGATTTAATATCTTGAGTTAACTGACCTTGGTTTTTGGAAGAATATAACCCGTCCACATATTGAAGGGCTAACTTAATATGGTGTAGCTGCGTTACATCAGAACTAAGGGTATTTTGGGTATTTACAGAAATAAGTGTGATAAGAGTAAAAAGCTACTCGACAATACCTCTTGTTTTGTTCACACGTCTTCAACCTCAAACCCTTATTTCCCCTTGTCGATTCCTATTCATCCTCGTGCCGCTCCACCTTGAGCGTCTTCTTCAAACCTATCTCCATCTCTTCCCGCTCACCTTCTTCCCCCCACAGAGGTCCATTCCTCTCTTCAGTCTAGCATCGCGTCCAACAGCAGCCTGCAAGAGAGAGTTGATACTCTGAAAGTTTCGGCAGATGGATCAGCAGAGGTCAGCAGCTCCGGGTGACAGGAAGAGGAAGGGAAAAGAAATTGTTGAAGAGCCTTCATCTAAACAACAGAGATGTGTTGAGCCAGAACCTGCTGCGGAAGTCTCTTCAGAACAAGGTACCAGGTTTTCTCAGTCTACCGTGTTCTTAGAAAGTGGGAAAATCATTCCTCCTAGAATAATAGATTTCGAAGATGAAACCTTGGTCTCGAAGTTTCCAGAATTGTTGAAAATCTTTGAGTTTCAGGAGTGGAGAAATTTCTTAGAAAATCACCGTGTCTATTACCCTAGGCCGGTAATGGAATTTTACAATAACTTGTCCTTGAGCCGAGACAAGTCTACCTTGTTATCATCTGTTAAAGGGGTCGAGATAACTGTTACATGTGACTCCCTTCACAAAGCTCTCGGTATTCCAGATAAAGGGGAGGTAGAGGGAAGCTTTCGATACAGTCTCCATGAAGCTTTCTCTGTCATTACTGGTAAACCCAGTAACATTCATGATAAGGAGCAGTTGAAGCTAAAAGCTTATCAGACATCGTTATTTCCTCCTCTTCACAAGCTCCTTCAGAACGTCATTGCTTCCATTATCACCCCACAGACTGGGGCTAGAGGAAGAATTACAGACACGCAGAGATTTCTACTGTTTTGTCTGATTCAAAATGTGAAGATATGTCTGCCAGAGATCATTTTTAATGTCATGAAGGGATGCATTGGATCCAAGAGACATCTTCCCTATGCCGCCCATATGACAGACATCTTCAAGCATTCTGAAATTTGCTTGGATGGAGAGGCCGCATCAGAAGTTAAGGCCCGAAACATTTTTAATATGAATTTTGTTTCAGTGTTTTTGGGCTTAGAGGACTCTTCTATGGTGGGACAAGTTAAGGTCCAAAAGGCCAGGGAATCACAAACTCAGGGGGAGCATTTGGAAGAAATTCAAGTCTTAGCCCCAACTGGTGAGCAATTAGTTACTGAGATTGATCATCAGGAAACACCAGCTGGACAACCAGAGTCCACCTTGCCAGCTGCACCCATCGAAGTACCATTCTCATTTCAGAGGCTAGTTGAGGCTGCATCTGAGGACATCAGATTGTCTGACGAAAGCATTCAAACAGATCTAGATGCAACCATTGCTGGGCTATTTGATTCTTTTGGGAAGACATCTGAAGAGGTAATAGTGCCTGAAGAACAGCCAGCTAAAGAGCAAGACAGTACTGATCAAGATCTTGCTGCTTTTGTTAATGAAATTTTAAGAGAAACTGTTGAGCGAAGCTTGGAAGAGGCTACCAACTTGGTCGTATCTGAAAGTCTTGAGCAGGCCTTAGTTGGCAGCCCTGCAGATCAGGAACTCATGGAAGATAGAGAAAAGGTTCCTGTCATAGAACTAGATACAGAATCTTCAAGTGAAGAAGAGGAACCTGAAGATATATTCCCTCAGAAAGAAACTCAAGCTGAAGATGAAGTTCAAGTCCCAGCTGAGAGCAGTCAAATACCAATACAAGAGGAAGCAGCTGAGAGAACTGCACCTGGCAGTGAATTTTTTGGTACACCTCTAGGTCCACCCAGACTTCTATCTGCAGAGGCACCCAACATTGAATCTACTCGGGCGCCCAACATTGAAGAGCTTCTCATAAACCTGACTCAGCAGATGCAAAAACAAGACAAGAAATTAGATGATCTGCTTACATTTGTCACTCTCAACATTAATCAGGTACATACCAGATTACTGAAGCTTGAGATATCTCTCCTCACTGAATGGAGACGATTCCTTCTAAACAAAAGGGCTTCAGATGATGCAAACAAATCCTTGATGGAAGGATTACAGGAGATTTGTTCAAAAATTGCAAAAGCTCTGAGAGAGTCACATGATGTTAGTATTTCCTCCTTCAAAATGTCTTCTACCATAATAGATCATTGCTATGAGATCAGAACAGCTTTAGAATTGTTGAAGAAGTCTTCAAGTGCCCTAGGTCCAGGCATTCAGCAAATCTATGATAAGTTGGTCACCTTCTTAACAGAAATGACACTTCTGACTGACAGATATGAAACTGTAAATGTTCGCCAAGAAGACATCATTTCTGAAGTGGCACAGGTCAGAAGCTCTGTGGTATATTGGCTAGCTGAACTGTCAAATGACCTAAAGGAATTTCAGTCTATCTTGGGTTCAGCACCTGGTCAAGCTTCTTCCAGCAGAACTCCACCTCAAGAACATACTTCTGCTTCTCCAAGGGGGAGACCACCTCATGGCAGGCCACGTGGCCCTTCTAGCAGACAAGCCAGATATTTTTCCTGAAAAGACTATGCTCTGTATTTTGTTGCCCTTTTGAGGCCTTCTCTCTCAGATTCTTGGACTTATTAATTTAACTCATATCATTTGCATTGTTGCATTCTTCTTGTTTCATTCTTTTTGATGATGTCAAAGGGGGAGAAATCAGGCTTTTGAGCTTTTGAGCTCGTTGGTTTTTGCTAGCTCGTTCTTGAGAATGTTTAATGTGTTTGTGTTTTTCATTGAGAATGGCTATTTCGCCTTGGAGAAATCAGGCCGTTGCTAGCTCGTTGAGAATGGCTATTTAGTGTTTTTCCTTTCTCTGCAAAGACTCAAGACTCATAGTGTTGCCATCCATCAAAAAGGGGGAGATTGTTGAGTCTTGTTCAATCTTTACATGTTTTGATGATGATAACACTATAAGTCTTAGTGGTTTTCAAATAAAAACTATAAGTCTTAGTGGTCTTCAAAAAAAATTATGTCTATGTGAAAATTTAACAAAAATATTTTTTCTGTGAAAAAATGAACAAAGAACATGTTTATTGAAGAATGAACCTTCATTTCATTTCAGGTATTTTCAGGGACTGTATTCGTGTTGGTTGGCACTTCGTCATGTTTGTATATAACACCTCGTGTTGAACTGTTTGTCTTCGTGTCGTTTTTTCTCTGAAGTGTTTGTTTTGATTCAAGTGACATTTTCGTGTCATTTGATCCTTACTTCGTGTTGTTTTCATCGTCTTCGTATCCTTCTCCGTGTAGTGTGTGGTTCTGTCAGAGTTCACTTCGTGTCTGTCTTATGTTGAAACCACACTTCGTGTTGGTTTCTGTTTTGATGAACTTCGAGTCGTTTTCCAGTGAACCCCGTGTTGTTTTGTCCTCCTGCGTCATCCTTGTTTTCACTCCGTGTCTATTTTCTGTTCTCATCATACTTAGTGTTGTTTTTCATTTCATGTCAACTTCACTTCGTGTGTTTTTTTTAACCCGTGTCGATTATCGTTTTGACTTCGTGTTGTTTTCAACTCGTGTCGATTACTGTTTCGACTTCGTGTTGTTTTCAGTATGTGTCAATTTTGTCTTCGTGTCGTTTTTTCACCTCGTGTCGTGTTACCCCGTGTCAATTACTGTTTCGACTTCGTATTGTTATCAGTCCGTGTCTCTCTTTTGTTGAAATCACACCTCGTGCCGATCACTGTTCTTTCTTCGTGTTGTTTCTTTGTATTCTGTCTTCGTGTTGATCTTTCGTTATTTAGACTTCGTGTCTTTATCACATTGACCACACTCCGTGTCGCTTCTCCTCTCATAACTTCGTGTCGTGTTTTTCTACACCTCGTGTCGTTGTCTCCTTGTGTCTTCACCTCGTGTTGTTTTCGTCTCTTCGTGTCGGGTTTGTTCTAGTGCATACAGGACATCGCAGCACTTCATGTTGCTTCCTGTTTCACTGTCGTGTCATTTGTTTTGTTGTATCTTCGTGTCGTTTTTATTCTTCCTAGTCCTCGTGTTCTTCTTGTATTGAAACCATACTTAGTGTTGGTTTCTGTTCTTGTCTTCGTGTCTTTGCGTTGTTTGTCTGTCTACCTCGTAAAATTCTCTTAGTAATGTTCATTGTGTCACCACCTTATCTCGTGTCGTTCTCTGTTTAGTACCTCTTGTCGTGTCCACTAACCTCATGCAGTTCTAGTTTTTTATGACACTCAATATTAATGGCTCTTATCTCGTTGCAGGTCCGAGGAAGAACATTCACCAATGTCTGGGTGCACATGATCCGATGCTGAAGGAACAAATACAAAGAGGGCACGTGGCAGGAAGGTTCTAGGATCGAGCGTGGGAGGCACACGCGTTCAGTGCCCTATTCATCTGCTGCGGCTATAAAGGAAAACCTTTCGCCCACCGATGAAGGGCGATCAGAGCTAAGAAAGAAAAGGCAATGTTACAGAGAGCTCGATCCAGCAGAAGAAGAAAAAGAAAAGAGAGAGAGATAGTGCTCGTGTGAAAGAGGAAGAGAGTGTAAGAGAAAGAAAGAGAGATAGAGAGTGAGTGAGAGAGCTCGTGGAGAAGAAGAAAGAAGTTTACCTGAAGATCTGTCTTCACTGGACCGTGGATCAGATCCAGGCCAGTCAGCTCTGTTAGGAGCCAAATTGTGCATTTCGTGTTTCAGCTGCTGTTTGCTGAAGTTATTTTCGTTTATTATTTTTCCTTTGTTTTCTGGTTTGTTGTGCTTTCCGATCCTCTGGTCTGAGGTCGTGTTCCCTCCGGTTTGGAGGAAGGGAGATCTGATCTCCAGTAGCAAGTAGCTGGGAGCTACTTGTGGGTTCCCTCTGGCTTGGAGGAAGGGAGACTTGTCTCCGGTTCTGGACTTGTGGATTCAAGTCCAGAGGTTCCCTCCGGTTTGGAGGAAGAGGGGAGGTTGTTCCCCTGGTCAAGCTGTGTGGCAGCAACTGTTTGCAGACTGAGTCTGCTTGGTTCTAGCGTTCGCTAGTGAAGCCTCACTCCGGTTGGGAGTGAGGGGTGGATGTAGGTCTGAAGGACCGAACCACCTAAAAATCTATTGAGCAGTGGCTTGATTGTCTGGTTTGCTTCCGCTAGATGCTTGAATAGGTGCGCTCAATGTGATTGTATTTGAGTTGAATAGAATTGGTTCCATTCTGTTTCCTTATCTAGCATCCGGTTTTAAATTTAATCCATTATTCGTAAAAGGATTCATTCACCCCCCCCTCTGTATCCGGGCCAAGCACCCTAACAATTGATGACCTATGAGATCAACCTTAAGAACAAAGAGGCTGAGGCACCTAAGAAGAAGTCCCTAGCTCTTAAGGCAGGACCCAGCGGTCAAGGCACTTCTGATGAAGGTGAGGATTCGGCAAGTGAGCGAGATGAGGATGACGTAGCCATGCTCACACGTAAGTTCAGAAAATTTCTGGGAAAGGAAGGTAAGAGCTTCATGAGAGGAAGGTCAAAGGTAAGAAATGGTTTCAAATCTAATTCTGAAAACTTTAAGAAATCTGACAAAATCATTTGTTATTCTTGCAACAAATCAGGGCATTTCAAGAATGATTGTCCTGACAGATTCAGAAAAGCTGACAAATGGAAGGACAAGAAGAAGAACAAGGCCATGGTGTCCACCTGGAGTGACGAAGAAGAAAGTGATGGTGGAACTAGCTCCTCGGACAAGGAAAAAGATGATCTTTGTCTCATGGCCAGAGGTGATGAAGAAACTGAGGTAAACTCTCCATTTTAAAATTACACACTTGATGATTGGGAGGAAGCATATATACAGCTCATGGAAAAATATGACATGTACAAAAAGGAGAATAAATCATTGAAAAAGAAAATTAACTTCTTTGTTCATGATCATGATATGAATGATAAGAATGCTCTACTTGAAACTGAAATTGAAGATCGTAAGAAAATGATTGAGAACTTGGAGGAATGAAGAAAAGAAATGACTAACTTGGAAACTGAAAATGAAGATTTGAGAAATGAGATTGACAGCATGAAGCTCAAAATGTAAACTTATGAAAAGGATAGTAAATTAAGCAATGAGAAGTATGAAGCTGTCAAACAAGTCAACATTCAACTCCTGCAAAATATTGAAAACCTACAAAAAGAGTTGAAGGACAAACAACAATCTTTAAAAAAAATTGTGGATGGAAAAGAAAACCTAGATGCATTGCTAGGTACTAGAATGAACTTCAACAAGGAAGGGTTAGGTTTTGAACCTACAAACAAAAGGCCAATTGGGTTAAAAACTGTCACATTTGTTTCATCTTCAGAAGCTTCCACCTCAAACACAACTCCCACACAAAACCAGCAAAAACAAAAGGAGAAAGGGAAAGAAAAGATTGAAGAGGCAGTCACTGAAATTCCCAAAAAGTCTGGCAAAAAGCCTAAGAAAGGTCGACCTTCCCCGCAGCACAGGTCAACACTTCCTTGGCCATTGCATGCTAAATCTTCCAGATATCACCATAACTGGATTGCACATTCATATAGGCCAACACCACCCTACTTCTGGGGAAATTATGATTCATGTGTTCACAAATCTTATAAGTCTCAATCCCCTAGGTGGCAAAACAATCACTTTCAACCCAAAATCAACCAACGGCCTCAATGGTTTAAGAAGCAAACTTCCTCAAATTTCCATAAAATCCAACAAAGAGCTTCTAAACAAAAAGTGAATGTCACGCCCCGAGCGCGGAAGATACCCGGATATGCGCGACGAGTTTATATCAATCATGCCAATCAGAGTGGTAGTGTATTCGACACAAAGACAGAGATGCGCAAATAGAAAGATAACCCAATCCTTATTATTAATAGGCTATTACAAATCTAATACTCTATTTAATAAAAAGAAAAGTACATAGTTTGACTCAAGAAATATATAAAAGACTCGATGACATTTGAAGAAGTTCTATCTCTTTCACTCTTGACTATCCCCTTCAGAATGAGTTCCCCCGTCATCGGACTTACCTGAAAAAGTAAAAGGGACACACGGAATGAGCGAACGCTCAGTAGGAAATTATATCTCAAGTACTAGCAAGGGGTTTAAGTAATTACATATTTCATGAATGCAATAAAGCTATGCATGCTCGCATAAAACGACAAGATAGAGAGAGAATATATCAATAAGGTAACAAGTTGAACTAGTCATGAACTTTCAATAAAAGATAACAAGATATTCAAGCAAGAACATTTAACAAGTCATGTCAAGAACTTTGGCTATCATGTATCAAGCAAGCAAGTAAATTACCCTTTTTCGGGCCACGCATTTCATTTCATGTCAAGTACGAGTCAAGTACAAGATGTGTGTGGAATGTCCAATCAAGCAAGTCAAGTACTCGGTATAATGCCAGATACCTTATCATTAAAACTCCCATGGGCACAAGTACTTTCGGGTGCTCCTCCCAGGACCAGATCGGGCCCTATATGCGCAGGCACTTATCATGTGTTTTGACATCCAGTCTTGTATATATAGCCAATTTTTGAATTTCAATAATCAAGCTTGTAGACATGTATGACAACTTTGACAGAATGGAGTACAAAAATATGACAAAGGACATTGAATGGCGATAATAACGGTATAATCACGATATCGATAAAACTAGGTAGAATATGGTTCCCTTAACTTGGGTATCATGACAAATCAATATGGATATTCTTTATATAGAATTGAGGTCCACATGAACAGTATATCAAAGGTAAGATACCCTCATTCTTATCATAGAATTGAGGTTTACAAGAATGACATGATATGGCATGATATCATCATTCCATTAAGAATTTCTTATGATATACTCTTTGTATAATCATAAGGGCCGGTATACCATGTTTCTTTAGATTGACATGGCAAAGATCGTGTAATGGGTTTTTAGGGTACAACCAGCTCAGTCGACCTTGAGGGAATCCAAGGTACGAGGAGTCTTACGGAGGTCTCTATGACTAACTCGCTAGTCCAAAGGAACGGAATGTTCAATGGAGAGCTTGTATGTCAATGAGAATTGAGTGTGATCGATAAAACAATCGTGAAACGTGGGACTATACTCACGGAGTGGAGAATAGTGCCGATATATATTATATAAATAATTGGAACCATCGGTTAACAGAATCAGGATAAAAATCAATTTACAGAAAATAACGACTTAGGCAAAGTCGTTTCTCAAGTAATTAACGCCTAACAGAAGGGCGTTCATCTATTTTCCATATTTGCAGAATTTCATTATTTCAATAATTTATCTAAAACGCGCCCTGGACAGGGGCGTTTCTTCAATATTTGACGACTATACAAGAAGGCGTCCTTTTTATTCACAATATTGGACAGGATATAACTAATTTCAGGTGTTATCAAAAAAAGCGCCCTGGGCAAGGGTGTTATCTTTAATTCTATTTTTTTTTACAGAATATATTTTTCAGGAATTTCACAGATACGCGCCCTAGGAAGGGGCGTTATTTTTCAATTCACGCCCTGTGATGGGGCGTTAACATAGTTGGAAACGACCTAGTCTAGGTCGTGAATTCAAGAAATACCAAGAATTTACATAATCAGCAAGATTTGCACGATAATCAAGGATAACGATCATATAGTCATGACAGGAAAATTGGCAGGAATTCATATGCAGTATATTAGATTTGATGTTTCATGTTTATTAACTTTAACCGCTAACAATTATTGATTTGATGCAATTTCATGGATAATCAGTTCTTAAGATAGGTGATTAACGTTTACATGAAATTAACGCCTGTATATAGGGCGTTAAATATGAAATTAACGACCTTATGAGGGTCGTGTCTTGTAAAATAGCGCCCTGGACAGGGGCGTCTCCTTCAAAATATTACAGAAACATAATAAAACCATATTAAACCGTATGCATGTCATGTCAATACGTATATAAGTCTTGTCTTAATTTATTTGGGCTACAGTAACTTGAGAAAACCTACCTTAAGAGTTGATTTGGAGATGAACGGATGAAGAGACGGCTACGGGATAATGGCCTTAGGAAAAGGATTGTTGGCTTTGATCGTAGAAGAAGAACACTTCTTCAACTGTAGTTGCCCTATAAGCAAGAAATGAAGAAACTGAATCAGTTTCTTTGTAATCTGAACAACACACGACAGTAAAGAACTTTTACCCGGATGAAGAGCTCTGCTTTCTTCAGAACGTAGGGCTTCTTAACCTGTAAGAAGAGAAGCAACGAAGAATATTAATTCTTCTCATACTACGTTCATAAGGAAGAGAAACAGAAGAAAATAAGAACGTTCAGTTCTTACCGTAACAGCAGCAGTCGATCAAATAGGTTTAGGGTTTGGATCGAGCAGCTTATTTATAGGATTTTGGAATCCTAACAAAAGTAGTGTTTGATTGCGAGTAATATATCCCTAATAGAGTCCTTGCCCTATTAAATACTTACTAGATTAACATAATCCTTCCCTGGATAAGCTCCTGGGTCGAACAGTTCACGAATGGAATTAACGACTTTGGTCAGGTCGTCGATTCTTGAATTGACGACCTGCTTCAGGTCGTTTCTTAATAAGCGCCTTGTGTAAGGGCGTTCTTTTCTTTAAAACACGCCCAAGATTGGGCCGTTTCTTGGCCTTACCCTTTTTTTTGACGTTGGAATTTGACGCCGTGTAGTGAGGGCGTCCCTTCTTGAATAACGCCTTTGATAGAGGCGTTTATTATTAAATTAACGCCTTAATGAGAGGCGTTATTTGCATCTTGGGTTTTATTCCTCCATTTAACCCTCTTCTTATTATCTGTATTACTTCTGTAATATATATATTTTAATTCATTTCAAATATTCATTTATCAGGGTTGCTACACCCTCCCCCACTTAAAAAGAATTTGGTCCCCAAATTCAATTGCATATTATGTATACACGTGGAGAGTGTAGAATATATACCTCTTAGAACAACTCGGGAAATCGTTTCTTCATAGATTCCTCGGTCTCCCATGTCGCTTCGTGTTCAGTATTCTTATTCCATTGCACCTTGAGCATGGGAATAACCTTATTCCTTAGAGCTCGTATTTCTCGATCTAAGATCTTCATAGGCTTCTATTCATAGGTGAGATCTTTCTGGATCACCAGATCTCCATATTCAATAATATGAGATGGATCGTGTACATACTTCTTCAACATAGATATGTGAAATACATTATGTACCTTGGACAATTGAGGAGGCAATGCGATACGATAAGCAACATCGCCAACTCTTTCGAGTATCTCAAATGGTCCGATGAATCTTGGCGTAAGCTTGCCCTTAACACCAAATCTTCGTATGCCACGTCCAGGTGATATTTTAAGAAATACATGATCTCCAACTTGGAATTCAAGATCTCTTCTCCTTGTATCAGCATAAGCCTTTTGTCTGGTCTGAGCAACTTGCAATCTTTCTCTGATTACTTGTATCTTCTCAGTTGTATCCCTTACCATGTCTGGACCTAACAGTTGTTTCTCTCCAACTTCGTTCCAGCATAAGGGTGATCGACAACTCCTTCCATATAAAGCTTCGAAAGGTGCCATTTGGATACTAGCTTGGTAGCTATTATTATATGCAAATTCCACTAGTGGCAAATGTTCATGCCAGCTTCCACCAAAGTCAATGATGCAAGCTCTTAGCATATCCTCAACAACTTGATTAGCTCTCTCGGTCTGACCATCAGTTTGTGGGTGAAAAGTAGTACTAAAGTTGAGCCTTGTTCCCAACGAATGTTGTAATTCCTTCCAAAAATGAGAAGTGAAACGGGGATCTCTATCAGACACGATTGAGACAGGAATACCATGTAGTCTGACTATCTCTTTGATATATAATGCAGCTAAGACATCAATTGACCATCGACTCTTGATTGGCAAGAAATGCGCCGATTTAGTCAATCGATCAATAATGACCCATATTCCATCATGTCCTCCTTTTGATTTAGATAGACCCATGATGAAATCCATACCAATCTCCTCCCACTTCCATTTGGGAATATCTAGCGGATGTAGCTTTCCAGCAGGCTTTTGGTGTTCCGCCTTGACCTGTTGGCATGTGAGACAGCGCGATACGTAGCTCGCGATTTCCCTTTTCATGTTGGGCCACCAGAAATTCCTTTTCATATATTGGTACATTTTGGTTGATCCAGGATGAATCGTGTACCTTGATCTATGAGCTTCGTCTAAGATCTTCTTCTTTAATTCGGGACAGTCCGGTATACAAGTTATGTTCCTAAATAACAATCTTCCTTCAGAAGTTATTTGGAAATCGGATTGTCCTTCTAATCTGTCCTTTATTTCTACCAATGCTGGGTCATCACCCTGAAGTGCCTGTATCTCAGATAATAAATCTGACTGTATACTCACATGAGATAAGGTGACACTATTGCAATTTGTGTCCATGTTTATATTAAGCTTTGAGAATTGTTCCAATAACTTCCATTCTTGTATCATACAATTGGCTATCATTACTCTCGGATTTCGACTAAGGGCATCAGTAACAAAATTACCCTTTCCGGGATGATATTGTATATTGAAGTCGAAGTCCTTGAGATATTCCAACCAACGTCTTTGTCTCATGTTTAGCTCTTTCTGGGAGAAGAGATATCTGAGACTCTTGTGATCGGAGTATACAGTAAACCGTACTCCATAAAGATAGTGTCTCCAGATCTTCAGTGCAAATACCACCGCGGCCAGTTCTAAGTCATGGACGGGGTAGTTTTCTTCGTGTTTCTTTAGTTGACGTGAAGAGTATGCTATAACCTTCCCTTGTTGCATTAGGACACATCCGAGGCCAATGCCAGAAGCATCAGTGTAAACCTCGAATTTTTCTCCTTCTATTGGTAGAACTAAGACCGGAGCTGTAGTGAGATGATCCTTAAGAGTTTGGAAGCTTCTTTCACATTCCTCGCTCCATTCATAACGGATCTCCTTACGAGTTAATCTTGTAAGTGGTACGGCGATCTTAGAGAAATCTTTGATGAATCGCCGATAATAGCCTGCAAGGCCTAAGAAACTTCTGATCTCGCTAGCATTGGTTGGTTTTTCCCAGTTTCTAACAGCTTCGACCTTTGACGGATCTACTGATAATCCATCTTTTGAAATCACATGTCCTAGAAAAGCCACTTCTTCAAGCCAGAATTCACACTTGCTGAGCTTTGCATATAATTGATTTGTCCGTAATATTTGTAAAGCAATCCTCAAATGTTCCTCATGCTCTTCCTTAGTCTTGGAATATATCAATATGTGACCAATAAAAACCACCACGAATTGATCTAGATAGGGCCTGAATATGCTATTCATTAACTGCATAAAGGCAGCAGGGGCATTTGTTAGTCCAAAAGGCATAACCACGAATTCATAATGGCCATACCTGCTTCTGAATGCGGTCTTATGAATGTCATCATCTTTGATCCTTAACTGATGATATCCCGATCTGAGGTCAATCTTCGAAAAATATTTGGATCCAGAAATTTGATCAAATAATTCATCGATTCTCGGCAGTGGATACTTGTTCTTGATAGTGAGATGATTCAACTATCGATAGTCGATGCATAGCCTCATGGATCCATCTTTCTTCTTTACAAACAGTACAGGTGCTCCCCACGGGGAAGTACTTGGTCTAATGAACCCTTTTCGAATTAGTCCCATCAATTGTTCCTTCAACTCTTTGAGTTCAGCAGGTGACATCCTATAGGGTGCCCTTGAAACAGGACCAGCACCAGGGACTAAGTCAATGGTGAAGGCCATATCCCTTTGAGGGGGTAATCCCGGCAACTCTTCCGGAAACACGTCCGGGAATTCTTGTACTACTGGAATGCCTTCTAGCTTAGTGTCATTTGTTTCCTTAACTGTGACAAATGCAAGGAAAGCTACACATCCCTTCCTGACGAGCTTGCTAGCTCGGAGGGCCGAAATAAGAGGGGAATTGCTCTGACTCTTGGTGTCACGCCCCGAACAAGGCGGAAGTATCGGGACGTACAGTTAGGGACACGCTAGCAAGAGAGGGAACTAAATCTAAAATGATACACAAGTGCTACAAGATGGAATACTAAATGATCATTAACAAACCACAACTGATACAATAACCTCAAGTTTAACTTAATACAACTGGAATAATCAACCACTAAAACTCAATGACATAACTGAAACTAAATGCTCTCCAAAACACCACTAGAACTGATACACTCAAGACATCACTCCGGCCCTTCCCCATCGGTAAGCGCGTCACCTGAAAAGCCTGGAAAGGGGAAAAACATAACTATGAGCTGACGCTCAGTAGGAAATAACAGACGGGTATAAGTGATTAACAGTTTAATTACATTTTAAAATGTCATGCTACAAATGATAAAACAATATAAAGATAACGATAATATCACGAAACGGAATTTAAAGATCTTGCAAGGTCAAGAAATATAATGAATAGAATGGTAAGACAAGAATTTACTACAGGAGATAACGATAAGAAGTTGGCCATATCAAGTCAATTCTAGTCATGTCAAGCACGCATGTATTTTCATTTCCACGTCCAAGTAATCAACAAGTAGAGTAACCACAAGTAGAGTATAGAACAGTAAAGAGTGGAAAGTGAAACGTAATAGCGAGTAATATAGAGAGTAGTGGAAAGAGTAGTGAGTAGTGGACAGTCCTAGATTTAACACATGTCAAGTACTGGTGCCAAATGCCACACCTAGTCATTCACCTCCCCGGGGGTACACGTAGTGTTCGGGCGCTCTTCCCAGGACCAGACCGAGCCCTTATTTGTTTGCCAGGCATTGATTTCTTTTGGATCAAAGATCCCACGAATCTAGACTTCCACAGTTTATGGCCAGAATTCCAAGGTTTAAGCTAAGTAGCAATAACAACATCAAGTAGGAAAGAGATTCATTTCCAGAATTCCAAGGTAAGTATAATCATCAAGGAGATTGAAATCAAGTCACAATAAGAGTAAATCATGCTGCATTACTGTAGAACAGCGGCTATCAATCAAGCTAAACAACATATTAATCCTAATCACCAAGTTAAGATATCATGATTAACCATTATCATTTGTATTAGCCAAAGTGCCAACAAGCTAGAACAAGTTAACAAGGTAAAGAACAAGCTCTCACAGGAGTGAAAAAGAATGCATTAACAGAGATTTAGTTACACCATTAATCATTAATTAAGTGAGTTTCTATTTAATCTTGTATGCATTGAAATGAAGATGGTAAACGGTGCGTTTTTATGCTAAGTTTGCATGTAGGAACCAATCCAAAATTTGAAATCAAGAGGGGTACATGAATAGATCAAAAGTTCTTCAAACATATAATTTCAATGGGTCTAAGTTAAATGGGTTGATTCCCCATTGATTCGGATCCATTTTCGGTTCGAAAAACGAAGAAAACGGGTTTTCTGGTGTACGGGTCGACCCTTGGGGTCGACCCCTGCAAAACGGGGTTCTGGAACTGCATGGGTCGACCCCTGGGGTCGACCCTCGCGTCTGGGCCGAATGGGTCAACCCCAGGGGTCGACCCTCGGGCTGCCTGGATAGCCAGGTGCATGGGTCGACCCCTGGGGTCGACCCCTGTAAGAACAGCAACGGCTGTTGCTTCCGGAAAACGTGAAATCTCACCCAAATGGGGTCCAAATGAGTTGAAATTAAAACCATATGATCTAGGAATGTTAATGGACATTCTAGGGTCATAAAACTACAATTTGGAAACACTAATTTCATCAGAAATCACAAGAATCACAACCTATTCTATGAAGACCACAAGTAGACCTAGTTCAGGACATACCTCCACTAAATTGACAAATACTCTCGATATACAAAACCAAATTTAGGGATTTTGGTGTCAAAAGAAAGCTAACTCAATCATAAATCCAACCATATACTATATGCTACATTAAGATCAAGTTATATGACTCAAAATGAGCCCGTAATCAAGCTCTGGCTTAAGGAATTCTATATGAAACATGTTCTAGATATATTTTTACAAAACTTCGAAATTCATGATGCATGCTCAATGGAATTTGGGGCTTTCTAAGTTAAATGAAAGATAATAACATGCTGATTACTTCATGTGAACTAATTAAAGTTTGGTTGTTAGATCCTACCTCAAATCGGAGAGAGAAAACTCGGAACCCTAGGATGAAGAACACTTGGACAGCACCTCACCAAAAGCTCGATTTCTCCACGGATACCTAATGCAAATTGGGGCTTTTGCCACCAATGGATAGAGCTCGATGAGAGGAACAATTTGCTATACTTATGATCAAGATTTGGTTGAGAATTCCTACCTCAATCGATGGATCAAAAAAATGATGAAGAGAAGCCAACGGCCTACTGACCGACCTCCACAAATCGAACTAGATCTCCTCAGATCCGAAATTTCAGTGAACCCCACAGCAGCCAAATGAAAGAAGACTCGTAGGGCTTCATTTTGATAGCTCATAGAGCTTCTGGAGCCTTCGGAATTGGGAGTATTCGCTGCTGCAAGCCGCGTGTTTAGAAACGGCGCCGAAATCCTAGACTTGACCAAACTATGTCGGCAGCACGTTTTGGGGCTAAGTTTACCTCAAATTGATTGAGGGTAAATGTTCCTTACATTGTGGCCTTTCATTTGCCCCTGATTTCAGATCATTTGGTTGAGTAATCATGTCGAATTTCGCGTTTTAATCCAAGGGTTAGGTATGAGTCAAAAGTGTGCACATTTGGGTTTGAATTCTAAATAGATCTTACCACGGATTTACCATGGCTTAAAGCCAGAAGGAAAAGTTGTTATCTACATCAATATTAATCTATTTACTATTTTTACAGATTTTTCTGAGGTAGTCGAATTATTACTTATACTATTCCGTAATTAATTAAATATTAAGTTCGGAAGACTAAGTTCACTAATTCCGGCGTAATAAATGATTTTCTTAGGCTTAAATGTAGAAGACAAAGTTGCTAAACAAAATTAGTTCTACAAGATGTGATTTTTGGGGATTTTTATAAAATAGTTGAAAAATGAGTTATTCTATTAATTAATTAATTAATCTAATTAATTTGGATAATTCTCATTAATTTCGAATAACTTCAAATAAATTCCAAATAATTGCAAATAACTTTCTAAATAAACTTCTAAAGAATTTGGGGTCTTACACCCTCCCCTACTTAAAGGAATTTGGTCCTCCAAATTCACTGCACTAAAACTGAGAGTAGAAAAGATCGCTCACCTAGAATAGATCGGGATACCGCTTTCGCATAGTCTCTTCAGATTCCCATGTAGCTTCTTCGGTCCCACGCCGACTCCACTGAATCTTGACCATCGGTATCGAACGATTCCGGAGTTGTTGTTGCTTCCGGTCCAGAATCTTGACAGGTCTTTCCTCATAGGTCAAATCTTCCTTCAGTTCAAAATCCACTTGCTGAATGATATGAGTGGGATCGTACACATATTTCCGTAACATAGACACATGGAAAACATTGTGTACGCCAGACAAATGCGGTGGTAAAGCCAGTCTATATGCCACCTCTCCCACTCTATCTAGAATCTCGAATGGACCAATGTACCTCGGACTCAGCTTGCCATGAATGCCAAATCTTCGGATCCCTCTCGTCGGAGAGACCTTTAAGAACACATGCTCGCCAACCTGAAATTCCAATGCTCTCCTTCTGTTGTCGGCATAACTCTTCTGTCTTGACTGGGCTACTTGTAACCGGTCTCGGATAACACGGATGTTCTGTGATGATTCCGAAACAAGATCTGGTCCAAGCCACTGTTTCTCACCTACCTCGTCCCAACACAACGGGGAACGACAACTTCTACCATATAGTGCTTCAAAAGGAGCCATCTGAATACTAGACTGATAGCTGTTATTGTAGGCAAATTCAATTAATGCCAAATGCTCACTCCAATTACCACCGAAATCAATCATGCAAGCTCGCAACATATCTTCCACTATCTGATTGGTTCTTTCAGTCTGTCCATCTGTCTGTGGATGAAAAGCAGTACTGAAATTCAGACGAGTACCCAAAGACTCTTGCAGTCCCTTCCAGAAATGTGAAGTAAATCTGGGGTCTCGATCAGATACTATATTCACTGGAATACCATGCAATCTCACCACTTCCTTTATATACAAAGCAGCCAATACATCAATCGTCCACTTGGACTTAATTGGTAAGAAATGAGCCGACTTTGTCAATCGATCGACAATCACCCAAATCGCATCAAATCCACCACGAGTCCTAGGTAGACCCATAATGAAATCCATGCCAATGCTTTCCCACTTCCATTGGGGTATGTCGAGTGGTTTCAATTTCCCTGCTGGTCTGAAATGTTCGGCCTTAACTTGCTGACATACCAAACATCTGCTCACAAAATCTGCAACTTCTCTTTTCATATTCGACCACCAAAAGGCCCTTTTCAAATCTCGGTACATCTTAGTGCCTCCAGGATGAATGGTATATCTGGATCTATGAGCTTCCTCAAGAATTTTGTTCTTTATTGTAGCCTCATCCGGAACACAAGTTCTGCCTTTAAATAATAATCTACCATCATCGGCCAACATGAAGTTAGGTCTACTGCTCAAGTTTCCCTTGATCTCTACTAACTCGGGATCATTATCTTGCAAGGACTTGATCTCTATCAATAATTCAGGTTTAAGTTGAATCTGAGCAATCAAGATCCGATCGTTGTCAATATTGAGATCCAGACTAGATAATTGTTCCAACAATCTCCATTCTTGTAACATGAGACTTGACAGTCTAGCTACCGGCTTCCGGCTTAATGCATCTGCCACAACATTACCTTTGCCAGGATGATACTCAATCGAGAAGTCGAAGTCTTTCAAGTACTCCAACCATCTCCGCTGCCTCATGTTGAGTTCCTTTTGAGAAAATAAATACTTCAAACTCTTATGATCCGAAAACACTGTAAAGGTTTCTCCATACAAGTAATGCCTCCATATCTTCAAAGTAAACACGACTGCAGCAAGTTCCAAATCATGAACAGGATAATTATCTTCGTGCTTCCTCAACTGCCTAGAGGAATAGGCAATCACCTTCCCATGCTGCATGAGTACACAGCCTAAGCCAATACCTGAAGCATCAGTATAAACAATAAATCCTCCTTCACCAGAAGGTAAAGCCAAAACAGGTGCAGTAGTCAAACACTCCTTCAGAGTCTGAAAGCTTCGCTGACAATCATCTGACCAATCAAACTTATTCTCCTTGCGGGTTAATCTTGTCATAGGTACCGCAATCTTGGAGAAATCTTGAATAAATCTTCGGTAATATCCTGCCAGGCCTAGGAAACTTCTAACTTCAGTTGCACTGGTAGGCTGTTCCCAATTCTTCACTGCCTCAATCTTCGAAGGATCAACAGAAATGCCTTCCTTGGTGATAATATGTCCGAGAAAGGACACTTCTTGTAGC
This sequence comes from Amorphophallus konjac, assembly GCA_022559845.1. Classification (NCBI taxonomy): domain Eukaryota; kingdom Viridiplantae; phylum Streptophyta; class Magnoliopsida; order Alismatales; family Araceae; genus Amorphophallus; species Amorphophallus konjac. The sequence goes on along the minus strand of CM040120.1, from coordinate 64,553,328 downwards.
CAGAACTCACACTTACTGAACTTAGCATATAGCTGATGATCTTTCAATAGTTGCAATGCCATTCTCAGATGCTCAGCATGCTCCTCCTCATTCTTAGAATAAATCAGGATGTCATCAATAAAGACTACGACCCATTGATCAAGATAGGGCCGAAATATGTCGTTCATCAACTGCATGAAAGCTGCTGGAGCATTCGTTAGACCAAAAGGCATAACGACAAATTCAAAATGACCATACCTGCTGCGGAAAGCCGTTTTATAAATATCCTCCTCCTTAATCCGCAACTGGTGATATCCAGATCGAAGATCGATCTTAGAAAAATATTGAGCTCCCGCTATCTGGTCAAATAACTCGTCAATCCTCGGCAAGGGATATTTGTTCTTAATAGTCTGCTGGTTTATTTGCCGATAATCAATGCACAACCTCATCGAACCATCTTTCTTCCTGACGAATAACACAGGGGCTCCCCACGGAGAAGTACTAGGACGAATAAAACCCTTCTCAAGTAACTCCATCAGTTGCTGCTTCAGTTCCCTTAGTTCCGCAGGAGACATACGATAAGGAGCCTTAGAAATAGGAGCTGTGCCAGGAATAAGATCAATGGAAAAGATAACTTCCCGCTCAGGCGGAACTCCTGGTAGTTCTTCTGGAAAGACATTAGGAAAATCTCGGACAACAGGAATGTCCTTGATCTCCAACTGCTGCTCAGGAGTTGCACAAACAAAGGCTAGAAAAGCCTCACACCCATGCCTCAAAAGCTTATCAGCTCGAAGAGCCGAGATGAGCGGTACGGAGTTATGGTGCTTGACTCCCGTAAAAGATAAACCAGAATGTCCAGTAAAAGTCACTGAGCTAGAACTACAGTGAACATTGGCCTCATACTTGGCCAACCAGTCTGCTCCTAGGATTACATCATAATCCTTCATATCCATGCAGACCAAATCTGCTGGAAAGTTCTGTTCACCAATCATAACCTTACTAGAAGGATAGAAATACTGGATTGTTGATCTAGTGCCAATAGGGGTTGAAATCTCTAACGGAGTATTCATCAAAACAGGTTCCACAGCTAATGACTTAGCAAATCTCCGTGAAATAAAAGAATGTGTTGCACCAGTATCAAAGAGAGCAAAAGCGAGCTTATCGATTATAGTAAGGGTACCTTCGACGAGTCCGCCATCATCAGAAATCCCAGTTTCATCTGCATGTAAAGCTTGAAGCTTGCCTTGTGGTTTCTTGAAGACTAGAGGTTTTGCCGGTGTAGCTTGTTCCGATATGAGAGGACAATTGGGGATACGATGCTCCTTGCTTCCGCATCGCAAACAGGCGCCTTGCTTGCGCCAGCACTCCTCTATCTTGTGACCCGGACGATCACAATAGTTGCACACGCCCTTGAATGGAACAATAGGGCCAGGCTTCTTGTCTTCATGCCTCGGCATCTTGCCTTTCCACGATCCGGACCCGCTCCACGAACCAGGTCCACTAATAGGCCTCTTCTTGGTATACCCGGGTTTGACACTCCCGGAACCCGTAGGTAATTCTTTCTTGGTGCCTTTCCCATGGATTCTCTCTGTAGCAACCCTAATAAATGAATAATTGAAATAAATTAAAACATATATATTACAGAAGTAATATATATAAAAGGAATAGAGTTAATTGGACGAAATAAAACAAATTAAAAATAACGCCTCTTATTAAGGCGTTAATTTATAAAGAAACGCCTCTATCCATGGCGTGACTAAAGAAAGGACGCCCACATATGCGGTCGTCAGTTCTCACACGACCAAATGGGTAAGTAAAAGAAACGCCCCTATCTTGGGCGTGTTTTAAAACACGAAACGCCCTTTTGCAAGGCGCTTTTTAAGAAACGCCCTTATACAAGGCGTTAATTAAAGAATAGACGCCCTGACCAAAGTCGTTAATTCAGTTCGTGAACCGTTCGAACCCAGAACTTATCCAGGGTAAGTGATAAGCATTAGAAAGAGTTCAAACGTGGTAATGACTCTATCATAGAAGTATTGCTTCCACACAATCACTAACCCTAATAGGACACCCAAAATCCTATAAAAACTCTCGTTCGGCCAACCCTAAAAACTATTTGGACGAACTACTGCTGCAGGTACGTGAAGAACATATGTTCTTCTATTTTTTTTCTTCTTCTGTTTACAGTCGCATGAAGAATATTGATTATTCTTCTTCTCTTATTAACAGGTTAAGAGGCTCGGGCGTTTGAGGAACAAGAGTTCTTCATCCGTGTGTAAGTACCCCTTCCTCTACCTACAGTCCATGGATTTCAAGGAAACTAATATCTTCAATCTATCCTCTGTAGGATTCATCCAACGTCTGCAGCATCATTGATTCTTACAAATCCCTCACGGTCATCTCCAAATCAACTCTTAAAGGTAGGTTTTCTCAAGTTACTGTAGCCCAAATAATTTAAGACAAGACTTATATACGTATTGACATGACATGCATACGGTTTAATATGGTTTTATTATGTTTCTGCAATATTTTTGAAAGAGACGCCCCTGTCCAGGGCGCTAATTTACAAGACACGACCATGTCCAGGTCGTCAATTTCATATTTGACGCCCTGTACACAGGCGTTAATTTCATATAAATCTTAAGAACTGATTATCCATGCAATTACATGAAATCAAATCAATAATTGTTAACGGTTAAAAGTCAATAAACATGAAACATCAAATCTAATATACTGCATCTGAATTCCTGCCAATTTTTCTATCATGACTATATGATTGTTATCCTTGATTATCGTGCAATTCTTGCTGATCATGTAAATTCCTGATATTTCTTGAATTCACGACCTAGACTAGGTCGTTTTCCAAGTGGTAACGCCCCATCACAGAGCGTGAATTAAAAAATAAACGCCCCTTACTAGGGCGCGTATCTGTTAAAATCCTGAAATTCACATATTCTGTAAAATGGAATTAGAAAGTAACGCCCCTTCCAAGGGCGCGTTTTTGATAAATTTCTGAGAATAATTATATCATGTCGAATATGTAAATGATGAGACGCCTGCCTCTGCAGTCGTCAACTTCTGAAGAAACGCCCCTTCCGAAGGCGCGTCTTAGATAAATTATTGAATTATTGAAAATTCTGCAAAACGGACCATATGTAAACGCCCTTCTGTTAGGCGTTAATTACTTGAGAAACGACTTGACCTAAGTCGTTATTTTACTATAAACTGATTTGCTAACCGATGGTTTTATATATCATAATATATATATATCGGCACTATTCTCCACTCCGTGAGTATAGTCCCACGTTTCATGTTGATTTATCGATCACACTCAACTCTCATTGACATACAAGCTCTCCATTGGACATTCCGTTCCTTTGGACTAGCAAGTTAGTCATAGAGACCTCCGTAAGACTCCTCGTAGCCTTGGATTCCCTCAAGGCCGACTGAACTGGTTGTACCCTAAAAACCCATTACACGATCATTGCCATGTCAATCTAAAGAAACATGGTATACCGGCCCTTATGATTATACAAAGAGTATATCATAAGAAATTCTTGATGGGATGATGATATCATGCCATATCATGTCGTTCTTGTAAACCCCAATTCTACGATAAGAATGAGGGTATCTTGCTTGATCTAATGTTCATGTGGACCTCAATTCTATATAAAGAATGTCCATATTGATTTGTCATGGTACCTAAGTTAAGGGAACCATATTCTACCTAGTTTTATCGACATCGTGATTATACCGTTATTATCGTCATTCTATGTCCTTTATCATATTTTGGACTCTTTTCTATCAAAGTTGTCATACGTGTCTACAAGCTTGATTATTGAAATTCTATATTGGCTATATAAACAAGAGTGGATGTCAAAACACATGATAAATACCTGCGCATATAGGGCCCGATCTGGTCCTGGGAGGAGCACCCGAAAGTACTTGTGCCCATGGGAGTTAAAATGATAAGGTATCTGGCATTATACCGAGTACTTGACTTGCTTGATTGGACATTCCACACACATCTTGTACTTGAATCGTACTTGACTTTACATGAAATGCGTGGCCCGAAAAAGGGTAATTTACTTGCTTGATACATGATAGCCAAAGTTCTTGACATGACTTGTTAAACGTACTTGCTTGAATACCTTGAATACACTTGTTATCTTGTTGGAAGTTCATGATTAAGTTCATCTTATTTCTTTGATATTACCTTCTCTCTATCTTGTCGTTTTATGCGAGCATGCATAGCTTTATTGCATTCATGAAAGATGTAATTACTTAAACCACTTGCTAGTACTTGAGATATAATTTCCTACTGAGCGTTCGCTCATTCCGTTTGTCCCTTTGTACTTTTCAGGTAAGTCCGACGACGATGGAAGTCAATCGGATGGGAATGGTCAAGAGTGAAAGTGATAGAGCTTCTACAAGTGTCGTCTAGTCTTTTCTATAGTTTCTTGAGTCAACTATGTATTCTTTTTCTTTTTATTAAACAGAGTATTGGATTTGCAATAGTCTATCCATTATGAAATAAAGGATTGGGTTATCTTGCTATTTTGCGCATCTCTGTCTTTGAGTCGAATACACGACCACTCTGATTGACATGATTGATATAGACACGTCGCGCATCTCCGGGTATCTTCCGCGCTCGGGGCGTGACAGTCTTTGTGGTATCAGAGCCTAAGGTATTCAATTCCTAGGAAACCCAAGTCCAAGGATAGGTTTCAAAACCTTTAACCAAGTGAGAGTGGGTAGAACCAAGGGTTAAATGATCAATGAGTCCTTTATAAGATCATAGTGATATAATACTAACATAGCTGTTGTAATTGTAGGATAATGGCTGCCGAACGTGCTCAATGGCGCAACATGCAGCGTACCCTTCAAGGGATGACCCAAGTGCTACAACAGGTAGCACAAGGTGGTGCTCCACGAGCTGGAAGCTTACACCAAGCATTCAAGAATATGAATCCCCCGAAGTTCATGGGATCGACCGATCCAGACGATGCCGAGCATTGGGTTCGGGAGATTGAACGTATATTCCGTGTCATGCAATGCACGGATCAGGACAAAGTCTTATTAGCTACTTTCCAGTTAGAAAAGGATGCTAGATGCTGGTGGGAGTCGATTGAAGCTACTATTGACCCAACTCAAGTTACATGGGGTGAATTCGTTGAATATTTCAACGCCAAATATTTCTCTGATAGGGTCCAGGAAAAGAAGGCCGCCGAATTTGCCGCATTAAATCAAAGATCTTTATCGGTGGCTGATTATGAAGCACAGTTCTCTAGACTGTCTAGATATGCTAAGCATTTAATTAGCACGGAAAAGATGAAAGCCCGTAGATTTCTTAATGGGCTTAGGCCCCACTACATTACTCAACTGGCGCCTATGGATATTCAAGTTTATACTGAAATAGTGCGCCGAGCTCAGTTGCTTGAAGATGCCACGGAACTATCTGATAGGATCCGTGGGAAAGACAAAAAGGAGCAAGTCACAAGTTCGGGTTCTTTTAAACCCAACTTTAAGAAGAGGCCCAATAATGGAGGTTCTTCCTCTCAAGATCAGAAATACAAGAAATCCAAGCCTTTCTCTATCACCACTACACCTTCAAACATAGTATGCAAGCATTGTGACAAGGCTGGTCACAAAACAGAAGAATGCTGGAGGAAATTAGGAGCATGTCTCCGTTGTGGGAGTCGTGAACATCGGATTCCCGATTGTCCATTAATGAATGACCAAGACGGTGAGGGTAAACGCCCAGTGACAAGGAACGCGCGTCTTCATGCAATCCAAGAGACCGAACCAGAAGAAGAAGGCGGATTGGTGGAAGGTACATTAAAAATTTGTTCCAAATATGCACATGTCTTATTTGATACGGGTGCATCGCATTCCATTATTTCCAAGAAGTTTGCTGACCCATTACCTCTAGAACCAGAATGGATGAAGTTAATATTATCTACTCCTCTCGGAAACGAGACGGATATCACACATCATTACCAAAACTGTGAGGTATTGGTTCGAGGAGAGAATTTACCTATTGATCTTATCTGCTTAGATCTAAAAGAGTATGATGTTATACTAGGAGCAGATTGGTTATCCAAATACCAGGCAACAGTTGATTGCCGTGATAGCAAGATTGTTTTCAAGGAATTTCCGGAACTGACTTATACTAGTCCTAAGAGTCGAAGCAAATCCCCTCTTATCTCGGCTCTTCGAGCAAGCAAGCTCGTCAAGAAAGGATGTGTATCCTTCCTTGCTTTTGTCACTATTAAAGAAGCTAAAGAAACCAAGATAGAGGACATTCAGGTAGTGCGAGAATTTCCAGACGTATTTCCGGAAGAATTGCCGGGATTACCCCCTCAACGAGAAGTGGCCTTCACCATTGACTTAGTCCCTGGTGCTGGTCCTGTTTCAAAGGCACCATATAGAATGTCCCCTGCTGAACTCAAGGAGTTGAAGGAGCAGTTGATGGAACTAATCCGAAAAGGGTTTATTAGACCAAGTACTTCCCCGTGGGGAGCACCAGTCTTATTTGTAAAGAAGAAGGATGGATCCATGAGATTGTGTATCGACTATCGACAGTTGAATCATCTTACTATCAAGAACAAGTATCCACTACCGAGAATCGATGAGTTATTTGATCAGATTTCAGGATCCAAATATTTCTCCAAGATTGATCTCAGGTCGGGATATCATCAATTAAGAATCAAGGACGATGACATTCACAAGACTGCATTCAAAAGCAGGTATGGCCATTACGAATTTGTTGTTATGCCTTTTGGACTAACAAATGCCCCTGCTGCCTTTATGCAGTTAGTGAATAGCATATTCAGACCTTACTTGGATCAATTCATAGTAGTCTTCATTGATGATATATTGATATATTCTAAGACTAAGGAAGAACATGAAGAGCATTTGAGGATTGCATTGCAAGTCTTGAGGACAAATCAATTATATGCTAAACTCAGCAAATGCGAGTTCTGGCTTGAAGAAGTGGCCTTTCTGGGACATGTCATATCCAAGGACGGTTTATCTGTAGATCCGTCAAAGGTTGAAGCTGTGAGAAACTGGGAAAGACCCACTAATGCAAGCGAGATCAGAAGTTTCTTAGGTCTTGCAGGCTATTATCGGCGATTCATCAAAGATTTCTCTAAGATCGCCGTGCCCCTTACAAGGTTAACTCGTAAGGAGATCCGATATGAATGGAGTGAGGAATGTGAAGGCAGTTTCCAAACTCTCAAGGATCGTCTCACTACAGCTCCAGTGTTAGCTCTACCAACAGAAGGAGAGAAATTCGAGGTCTACACTGATGCTTCTGGCATTGGCCTCGGATGTGTCCTAATGCAACAAGGAAAGGTCATAGCATACTCTTCACGTCAACTGAAGAAGCACGAGGAGAATTACCCCGTCCATGACTTGGAACTGGCCGCGGTAGTATTTGCCCTAAAGATATGGAGACACTATCTCTATGGGGTACAGTTCACTGTATACTCCGATCACAAAAGTCTCAAATATCTATTTTCACAAAAGGAGCTGAACATGAGACAAAGACGCTGGCTAGAATATCTCAAGGACTTCGACTTCAGTATACAATACCATCCCGGAAAGGGTAATTATGTGGCTGATGCCCTTAGTCGAAAGCCGAGAGCAAGGATAGCCAATTGTATGATACAAGAATGGAGGTTACTTGAACAATTCTCCGAGCTCAATATAAGCTTGGACACGGAATCCAAATTTGTCACACTATCCCATGTAAGCATACAGTCAGATTTATTATCTGAAATACAAACACTTCAGGATGATGATCCTATGTTAGTAGAAATCAAAGGCAGATTAAAAGGACAATCTGATTTTCAACTAACTTCTGATGGAAGATTATCGTTCAAAGATAGAACTTGTATACCCGATTGTCCGGAATTAAAGAAGAAGATCTTAGATGAAGCTCACAGATCAAGATACACTATTCATCCTGGATCAACTAAAATGTACCAAGATGTAAAGAGGAACTTTTGGTGGCCCAATATGAAAAGAGAAATAGCGGACTATGTATCACGCTGTCTCACATGCCAACAGGTCAAGGCGGAACACCAAAAGCCTGCGGGAAAACTACATCCTCTAGATATTCCTAAGTGGAAATGGGAGGATATTGGTATGGACTTCATCATGGGTTTGTCTAAATCTAAAGGAGGACATGATGGAATCTGGGTTATCATTGACCGATTGACTAAATCGGCACATTTCTTGTCAATCAAAAGCCGATGGTCAATTGATGTGCTAGCTGCACTATACATTAAAGAAATAGTCAGGATACATGGAATTCCTGTCTCAATCGTGTCTGATAGAGATCCCCGTTTTACTTCTCATTTTTGGAAGGGATTACAACATTCGTTGGGGACAAGGCTCAACTTTAGTACTACTTTTCACCCACAAACGGATGGTCAGACCGAGCGAACTAATCAAATTGTTGAAGATATGCTGAGAGCATGCATTATTGACTTTGGAGGAAGCTGGCATGACCACTTACCTTTAGTTGAATTTGCATATAATAATAGCTACCAAGCTAGTATCCAAATGGCACCTTTCGAAGCCTTATACGGAAGGAGTTGCCGATCTCCCATATGTTGGAACGAAGTTGGAGAGAAACAACTATTAGGTCCAGACATGGTAAGGGATACAACTGAGAAGATACAAGTAATCAGAGAAAGATTGCAAGTTGCTCAGACGAGACAAAAAGCTTATGCTGATACAAGAAGGAGAGATCTTGAATTCCAAATCGGAGATCATGTATTTCTCAAGATATCGCCTGGACGTGGCATACGAAGATTTGGTGTTAAGGGCAAGCTTACGCCAAGATTCATCGGACCATTTGAGGTACTCGGAAGAGTTGGCGAGGTTGCTTATCGCATCGCGTTGCCTCCTCAGTTGTCCGAGGTACACAATGTATTTCACATATCTATGTTGAAGAAGTATGTGCACGATCCGTCACATATTATTGAGCATGGAGATCTGGTGATCCAGAAAGATCTCACATATGAACAGAGGCCTTTAAAGATATTAGATCGAGAAATACGAGCTCTAAGGAATAAGGTTATTCCCATGCTCAAGGTGCAATGGAATAAGAATCCTGAACGCGAAGCGACATGGGAGACCGAGGAATCTATGAAGAAATGATTTCCCGAGATATTCTAAGAGGTATATGTCCTACACTCTCCGCGTGTATAATTATATATATATTGAATTTGGGGACCAAATTCTTTTAAGTGGGGGAGGGTGTAGCAACCCTAATAAATGAATAATTGAAATAAATTAAAACATATATATTACAGAAGTAATATATATAAAAGGAATAGAGTTAATTGGACGAAATAAAACAAATTAAAAATAACGCCTCTTATTAAGGCGTTAATTTATAAAGAAACGCCTCTATCCATGGCGTGACTAAAGAAAGGACGCCCACATATGCGGTCGTCAGTTCTCACACGACCAAATGGGTAAGTAAAAGAAACGCCCCTATCTTGGGCGTGTTTTAAAACACGAAACGCCCTTTTGCAAGGCGCTTTTTAAGAAACGCCCTTATACAAGGCGTTAATTAAAGAATAGACGCCCTGACCAAAGTCGTTAATTCAGTTCGTGAACCGTTCGAACCCAGAACTTATCTAGGGTAAGTGATAAGCATTAGAAAGAGTTCAAACGTGGTAATGACTCTATCATAGAAGTATTGCTTCCACACAATCACTAACCCTAATAGGACACCCAAAATCCTATAAAAACTCTCGTTCGGCCAACCCTAAAAACTATTTGGACGAACTACTGCTGCAGGTACGTGAAGAACATATGTTCTTCTATTTTTCTTCTTCTTCTGTTTACAGTCGCATGAAGAATATTGATTATTCTTCTTCTCTTATTAACAGGTTAAGAGGCTCGGGCGTTTGAGGAACAAGAGTTCTTCATCCGTGTGTAAGTACCCCTTCCTCTACCTACAGTCCATGGATTTCAAGGAAACTAATATCTTCAATCTATCCTCTGTAGGATTCATCCAACGTCTGCAGCATCATTGATTCTTACAAATCCCTCACGGTCATCTCCAAATCAACTCTTAAAGGTAGGTTTTCTCAAGTTACTGTAGCCCAAATAATTTAAGACAAGACTTATATACGTATTGACATGACATGCATACGGTTTAATATGGTTTTATTATGTTTCTGCAATATTTTTGAAAGAGACGCCCCTGTCCAGGGCGCTAATTTACAAGACACGACCATGTCCAGGTCGTCAATTTCATATTTGACGCCCTGTACACAGGCGTTAATTTCATATAAATCTTAAGAACTGATTATCCATGCAATTACATGAAATCAAATCAATAATTGTTAACGGTTAAAAGTCAATAAACATGAAACATCAAATCTAATATACTGCATCTGAATTCCTGCCAATTTTCCTGTCATGACTATATGATTGTTATCCTTGATTATCGTGCAATTCTTGCTGATCATGTAAATTCCTGATATTTCTTGAATTCACGACCTAGACTAGGTCGTTTTCCATGTGGTAACGCCCCATCACAGGGCGTGAATTAAAAAATAAACGCCCCTTACTAGGGCGCGTATCTGTTAAAATCCTGAAATTCACATATTCTGTAAAATGGAATTAGAAAGTAACGCCCCTTCCAAGGGCGCGTTTTTGATAAATTTCTGAGAATAATTATATCCTGTCGAATATGTAAATGATGAGACGCCTGCCTCTGCAGTCGTCAACTTCTGAAGAAACGCCCCTTCCGAAGGCGCGTCTTAGATAAATTATTGAATTATTGAAAATTCTGCAAAACGGACCATATGTAAACGCCCTTCTGTTAGGCGTTAATTACTTGAGAAACGACTTGACCTAAGTCGTTATTTTACTATAAACTGATTTGCTAACCGATGGTTTTATATATCATAATATATATATATCGGCACTATTCTCCACTCCGTGAGTATAGTCCCACGTTTCATGTTGATTTATCGATCACACTCAACTCTCATTGACATACAAGCTCTCCATTGGACATTCCGTTCCTTTGGACTAGCAAGTTAGTCATAGAGACCTCCGTAAGACTCCTCGTAGCCTTGGATTCCCTCAAGGCCGACTGAGCTGGTTGTATCCTAAAAACCCATTACACGATCATTGCCATGTCAATCTAAAGAAACATGGTATACCGGCCCTTATGATTATACAAAGAGTATATCATAAGAAATTCTTGATGGGATGATGATATCATGCCATATCATGTCGTTCTTGTAAACCCCAATTCTACGATAAGAATGAGGGTATCTTGCTTGATCTAATGTTCATGTGGACCTCAATTCTATATAAAGAATGTCCATATTGATTTGTCATGGTACCTAAGTTAAGGGAACCATATTCTACCTAGTTTTATCGACATCGTGATTATACCGTTATTATCGCCATTCTATGTCCTTTGTCATATTTTGGACTCTTTTCTATCAAAGTTGTCATACGTGTCTACAAGCTTGATTATTGAAATTCTATATTGGCTATATAAACAAGAGTGGATGTCAAAACACATGATAAATGCCTGCGCATATAGGGCCCGATCTGGTCCTGGGAGGAGCACCCGAAAGTACTTGTGCCCATGGGAGTTAAAATGATAAGGTATCTGGCATTATACCGAGTACTTGACTTGCTTGATTGGACATTCCACACACATCTTGTACTTGAATCGTACTTGACTTTACATGAAATGCGTGGCCCGAAAAAGGGTAATTTACTTGCTTGATATATGATAGCCAAAGTTCTTGACATGACTTGTTAAACGTACTTGCTTGAATACCTTGAATACACTTGTTATCTTGTTGGAAGTTCATGATTAAGTTCATCTTATTTCTTTGATATTACCTTCTCTCTATCTTGTCGTTTTATGCGAGCATGCATAGCTTTATTGCATTCATGAAAGATGTAATTACTTAAACCACTTGCTAGTACTTGAGATATAATTTCCTACTGAGCGTTCGCTCATTCCGTTTGTCCCTTTGTACTTTTCAGGTAAGTCCGACGACGATGGAAGTCAATCGGATGGGAATGGTCAAGAGTGAAAGTGATAGAGCTTCTACAAGTGTTGTCTAGTCTTTTCTATAGTTTCTTGAGTCAACTATGTATTCTTTTTCTTTTTATTAAACAGAGTATTGGATTTGTAATAGTCTATCCATTATGAAATAAAGGATTGGGTTATCTTGCTATTTTGCGCATCTCTATCTTTGAGTCGAATACACGACCACTCTGATTGACATGATTGATATAGACACGTCGCGCATCTCCGGGTATCTTCCGCGCTCGGGGCGTGACACTCTCCGTCATCTCAAGAGTATCCTCTAGAACTTGTGCTTTCCTTACCATCTCGGAATAAGTGGAAATCTCCATCGGTGCCAACTGGTTGATATAATGAAGCTTCAATCCATTGAGAAAGCGCTTCGCCTTCATCTTCTCGGTGGAAATGAGATGAGTAGCATATCGAGAAAGCCGTGCAAATTGAGCCTCATACTCTGCCACGGACAAACCTCGCTGTTTCAAGGCCGCGAACTCTGCCGCTTTCTTCTCTTGCACTCTATCAGAAAAATACTTGCTGTTGAAGAATTCTTCGAACTCTTCCCACATAACTTGCCGATCACCGAGAGTTGCCTTGATAGAATCCCACCAAGTACGTGCATCATGTTCCAGTTGAAATGTGGACAAAAGGACACGCTCCTGGTTGGTGCATTGCATAACTTCAAAGATTCTTCCCATCTCATCTAGCCAGTGCTCGGCTTGGTCAGGGTCAGTCGAACCAGCGAATCTAGGCGGGTTCATTCCGCGGAAGTTCCGGTATAGATCACCGGTGCCATGCTGTGCCACTCCTGCCTGAGCTACTTGCTGAAGGGCCTGAGTAAGGCCTTGAACCGTACGCTGCAGGTTCCTCCATTCAGCACGATCAGCTGCCATCTACACGAGAAATAGATTACTTAGGTTTAATCAAGATAAATAGTTATACGATTAAGAAACGAACTTAACCCAAGTTCTACCCAATCTCACAGGTCAGGTCTAGACTTTTACAAGGTTAGGGATCTAATGCACCTAGACACGACCAAAACTCGGTACCTGGCGGAGGTAATCGGTCCGAAGACCACTCGCGCAAGTGTGCGACCTTCCCGATAGGCGTAGCCTAACGTTCGGACAACACCTTTTGATATACCGGTCATTGGGATGCAATGCAAGAAAACCTACAACTTAGGAAACCTAGGAATGTGAAACCTAGGGCTCTGATACCAACTAAACTGTCACGCCCCGAACAAGGCGGAAGTATCGGGACATACAGTTAGGGACACGCTAGCAAGAGAGGGAACTAAATCTAAAATGATACACAAGTGCTACAAGATGGAATACTAAATGATCATTAACAAACCACAACTGATACAATAACCTCAAGTTTAACTTAATACAACTGGAATAATCAACCACTAAAACTCAATGACATAACTGAAACTAAATGCTCTCCAAAACACCACTAGAACTGATACACTCAAGACATCACTCCGGCCCTTCCCCATCGGTAAGCGCATCACCTGAAAAGCCTGGAAAGGGGAAAAACACAACTATGAGCTAACGCTCAGTAGGAAATAACAGACGGGTATAAGTGATTAACAGTTTAATTACATTTTAAAATGTCATGCTACAAATGATAAAACAATATAAAGATAACGATAATATCACGAAACGGAATTTAAAGATCTTGCAAGGTCGAGAAATATAATGAATAGAATGGTAAGACAAGAATTTACTACAGGAGATAACGATAAGAAGTTGGCCATATCAAGTCAATTCTAGTCATGTCAAGCACGCATGTATTTTCATTTCCACGTCCAAGTAATCAACAAGTAGAGTAACCACAAGTAGAGTATAGAACAGTAAAGAGTGGAAAGTGAAATGTAATAGCGAGTAATATAGAGAGTAGTGGAAAGAGTAGTGAGTAGTGGACAGTCCTAGATTTAACACATGTCAAGTACTGGTGCCAAATGCCACACCTAGTCATTCACCTCCCCGGGGGTACACGTAGTGTTCGGGCGCTCTTCCCAGGACCAGACCGAGCCCTTATTTGTTTGCCAGGCATTGATTTCTTTTGGATCAAAGATCCCACGAATCTAGACTTCCACAGTTTATGGCCAGAATTCCAAGGTTTAAACTAAGTAGCAATAACAACTTCAAGTAGGAAAGAGATTCATTTCCAGAATTTCAAGGTAAGTATAATCATCAAGGAGATCGAAACCAAGTCACAACAAGAGTTAATCGTGCTGCGCTACTGTAAAACAACAGCAATCAAACAAGCTAATCAACATATTAATCCTAATCACTAAGTTAAGATATCATGATTAACCATTATCATTTGTATTAGCCAAAGTGCCAACAAGCTAGAATAAGTTCCGGTATAGATCACCGGTGCCATGCTGTGCCGCTCCTGCCTGAGCTACTTGCTGAAGGGCCTGAGTAAGGCCTTGAACCGTGCGCTGCAGGTTCCTCCATTCAGCACGATTAGCTGCCATCTACACGAGAAATAGGTCACTTAGGTCCAATAAGATAGATAAAGCACGATTAAGGAACGAACTTAACCCAAGTTCTACCCAATCTCACAGGTCAGGTCTTAAACTTTCACAAGGTTAGGGATCTAGTGCACCTAGACACGACCAAAACTCGGTACCTGGCGGAGGTAATCGGTCCGAAGACCACTCGCGCAAGTGTGCGACCTTTCCGATAGGCGTAGCCTAACGTTCGGATAACACCTTTTGATATACCGATTATTGGGATGCAATGCAAGAAAACCTAAAACTTAGGGAACCTAGGAATGTGAAACCTAGGGCTCTGATACCAACTAAACTGTCACGCCCCGAACAAGGCGGAAATATCGGGACGTACAGTTAGAGACATGCTGGCAAGAGAGAGAACTAATCTAAAATAATACACAAGTGCTACAAGATGGAAATACTAAATGATCATTAACAAACCACAACTGATACAATAACCTCAAGTTCAACTTAATACAACTGGAATAATCAACCACTAAAACTCAATAACATGACTGAGACTAAATGCTCTCCAAAACACAACTAAAAGTAAGATAACACACTACTAACACACTAGAACTGATACACTCAAGACATCACTCCTGCCCTTCCCCATCGGTAAGTGCGTCACCTGAACAGCCTGGAAAAGGGGGAAACACAACTATGAGCTGATGCTCAGTAGGAAATAACAGACAGGTATAAGTGATTAACAGTTTAATTACATTTTAAAATGTCATGCTACAAATGATAAAACAATAAAAAGATAACGATGATATCACGAAACAAAATTCAAATATCTTACAAGGTCAAGAAGTACAATGAATAGAATGGTAAGACAAGAATTTACTACAGGAGATAATGATAAAAAGTTGGCCATATCAAGACAATTCAAGTCATGTCAAGCACGTATGTAATTTCATTTCCACGTCCAAGTAATCAGCAAGTAAAGTAACAACAAGTAGAGTATAGAACAGTGAAGAGTGGAAAGTGAAAAGTAGTAGAAAGTAATGTAGAGAGTAGTGGCCAGTCCTAGATTTAACGCATGTCAAGTACTGGTGCCAAATGCCACACCTAGTCATTCACCTCCCCGGGGGTACACGTAGTGTTCGGGCGCTCTTCCCAGGACTAGACCGAGCCCTTATTTGTTTACCAGGCATTGATTTCTTTGGATCAAAGATCCCACGAATCTAGACTTCCACAGTTTATGGCCAGAATTCCAAGGTTTAAGCTAAGTAGCAATAACAACATCAAGTAGGAAAGAGATTCATTTCCAGAATTCCAAGGTAAGTATAATCATCAAGGAGATTGAAATCAAGTCACAATAAGAGTAAATCATGCTGCATTACTGTAGAACAGCGGCTATCAATCAAGCTAAACAACATATTAATCCTAATCACCAAGTTAAGATATCATGATTAACCATTATCATTTGTATTAGCCAAAGTGCCAACAAGCTAGAATAAGTTAACAAGGTAAAGAACAAGCTCTCACAGGAGTGAAAAAGAATGCATTAACAGAGATTTAGTTACACCATTAATCATTAATTAAGTGAGTTTCTATTTAATCTTGTATGCATTGAAATGAAGATGGTAAACGGTGCGTTTTTATGCTAAGTTTGCATGTAGGAACCAATCCAAAATTTGAAATCAAGAGGGGTACATGAATAGATCAAAAGTTCTTCAAACATATAATTTCAATGGGTCTAAGTTAAATGGGTTGATTCCCCATTGATTCGGATCCATTTTCGGTTCGAAAAACGAAGAAAACGGGTTTTCTGGTGTACGGGTCGACCCTTGGGGTCGACCCCTGCAAAACGGGGTTCTGGAACTGCATGGGTCGACCCCTGGGGTCGACCCTCACGTCTGGGCCGAATGGGTCGACCCCAGGGGTCGACCCTCGGGCTGCCTGGATAGCCAGGTGCATGGGTCGACCCCTGGGGTCGACCCCTGCAAGAACAGCAACGGCTGTTGCTTCCGGAAAACGTGAAATCTCTCCCAAATGGGGTCCAAATGAGTTGAAATTAAAACCATATGATCTAGGAATGTTAATGGACATTCTAGGGTCATAAAACTACAATTTGGAAACACTAATTTCATCAGAAATCATAAGAATCACAACCTATTCTATGAAGAACACAAGTAGACCTAGTTCAGGACATACCTCCACTAAATTGACAAATACTCTCGATATACAAAACCAAATTTAGGGATTTTGGTGTCAAAAGAAAGCTAACTCAATCATAAATCCAACCATATACTATATGCTACATTAAGATCAAGTTATATGACTCAAAATGAGCCCGTAATCAAGCTCTGGCTTAAGGAATTCTATATGAAACATGTTCTAGATATATTTTTACAAAACTTCGAAATTCATGATGCATGCTCAATGGAATTTGGGGCTTTCTAAGTTAAATGAAAGATAATAACATGCTGATTACTTCATGTGAACTAATTAAAGTTTGGTTGTTAGATCCTACCTCAAATCGGAGAGAGAAAACTCGGAACCCTAGGATGAAGAACACTTGGACAGCACCTCACCAAAAGCTCGATTTCTCCACGGATACCTAATGAAAATTAGGGCTTTTGCCACCAATGGATAGAGCTAGATGAGAGGAACAATTTGCTATACTTATGATCAAGATTTGGTTGAGAATTCCTACCTCAATCGATGGATCAAAAAAATGATGAAGAGAAGCCAATGGCCTACTGACCTACCTCCACAAATCGAACTAGATCTCCTCAGATCCAAAATTTCAGCGAACCCCACAGCAGCCAAATGAAAGAAGACTCGTAGGGCTTCATTTTGATAGCTCATAGAGCTTCTGGAGCCTTCGGAATTGGGAGTATTCGCTGCTGCAAGCCGCGTGTTTAGAAACGGCGCCGAAATCCTAGACTTGACCAAACTATGTCGGCAGCACGTTTTGGGGCTAAGTTTACCTCAAATTGATTGAGGGTAAATGTTCCTTACATTGTGGCCTTTCATTTGCCCCTGATTTCAGATCATTTGGTTGAGTAATCATGTCGAATTTCGCGTTTTAATCCAAGGGTTAGGTATGAGTCAAAAGTGTGCACATTTGGGTTTGAATTCTAAATAGATCTTACCACGGATTTACCATGGCTTAAAGCCAGAAGGAAAAGTTGTTATCTACATCAATATTAATCTATTTACTATTTTTACAGATTTTTCTGAGGTAGTCGAATTATTACTTATACTATTCCGTAATTAATTAAATATTAAGTTCGGAAGACTAAGTTCACTAATTCCGGCGTAATAAATGATTTTCTTAGGCTTAAATGTAGAAGACAAAGTTGCTAAACAAAATTAGTTCTACAAGATGTGATTTTTGGGGATTTTTATAAAATAGTTGAAAAATGACTTATTCTATTAATTAATTAATTAATCTAATTAATTTGGATAATTCTCATTAATTTCGAATAACTTCAAATAAATTCCAAATAATTGCAAATAACTTTCTAAATAAACTTCTAAAGAATTTGGGGTCTTACACTTGGGGCGAGTAAAGACTAATTCTGGAAAATCTTTGAAAGCAATTTGGCTATTGCGGCAATCAACCGTTGCCTGGTATTTGGATAACCAGTCCGCTCCCAGTATAACATCATACTCCTTTAGATCGAGGCATATGAGATCTATAGGTAAATTCCTACCTTGAACCATTACCTCACAGTTTTGGTAGTGATGAGTAATATCATTTTCACTTCCAAGAGGAGTAGTTAGAACTATTTTTATCCATTCTGGTTCTAACGGTAACGGGTCGGCAAAATTCTTAGAAATAATGGAATGCGATGCACCCGTATCAAATAAGACATAAGCACTTTTGGAACAAACTGTTAATGTACCTTCCACCAATCCGCCTTCTTCTTCTGGTTCGGTCTTCTGGATTGCATGAAGACGAGCATTCTTTGTCACCGGGCGTTTACCATCACTGGCTTGGTCATTCATTAATGGACACTCGGGAATCCGATGCTCACGGCTTCCACAACGGAGACATGCTCCTAACTTCCTCCAGCATTCTTCTGTCTTGTGACCAGCCTTGTCACAATGCTTACACACTACATTTGAAGGGGTAGTGGTGATAGAGAAGGGCTTGGATTTCTTGAACTTGGAATCTTGAGAGGATGAACCTCCATTATTGGGCCTCTTCTTAAAGTTGGGTTCGAAAGAACCCGAACCTGTGACTTGCTCCTTCTTGTCTTTTCCACGGATCCTATCAGATAGTTCCGTGGCATCTTCAAGTAATTGAGCTCAGCGCACTATTTCAGAATAAACTTGGATGTCCATAGGCGCCAGTTGAGTAATATAGTGGGGCCTAAGCCCATTAAGAAATCTACGGGCTTTCATCTTCTCCGTGCTAATAAGATGCTTAGCATATCTAGACAACATGGAGAAATGAGCTTCATAATATGCTAATGATAAAGATCGTTGCTTTAATGCAGCGAATTCTACAGCCTTCTTTTCTTGGACTCGGTCCGAGAAATATTTAGCATTGAAGTATTCCACAAATTCTTCCAATGTTACTTGAGTAGGATCGATGGTTGCTTCAATAGACTCCCACCAGCATCTAGCATCTTTCTCTAACTGGAATGTAGCTAATAGAACTTTGTCCTGATCCGTGCATTGCATGACACGGAATATGCGTTCGGTTTCCCGAACCCAATGCTCGGCATCGTCCGGATCGGTCGATCCTATGAACTTCGGGGGATTCATACTCTTAAATGCTTGGTGTAAGCTTCCAGCTCGTGGAGCACCACCTTGTGCTACTTGTTGTAGCACTTGAGTCATCCCTTGGAGGGTACACTGCATGTTGCGCCATTGAGCACGTTCGGCAGCCATTATCCTACAATTACAATACTTACGTTAGTATTATATTACTGTGATCTTATTAAAAGACTCATTGACTCTTAACCCTTGGTTCTACCCAATCTCACTTGGTTAAACGTTCAACTTATCCTTGGACTTGGGTTTTTCCTAGGAATTGAATACCTTAGGCTCTGATATCACAAAAACTGTCACGCCCCGAGCGCGGAAGATACCCGGATATGCGTGACGAGTTTATATCAATCATGCCAATCAGAGTGGTAGTGTATTTGACATAAAGACAGAGATGCGCAAATAGAAAGATAACCCAATCCTTATTATTAATAGGCTATTACAAATCCAATACTCTATTTAATAAAAAGAAAAGTACATAGTTTGACTCAAGAAATATATAAAAGACTCGATGACATTTGAAGAAGTTCTATCTCTTTCACTCTTGACTATCCCCTTCAGAATGAGTTCCCCCATCATCGGACTTACCTGAAAAAGTAAAAGGGACACACGGAATGAGCGAACGCTCAGTAGGAAATTATATCTCAAGTACTAGCAAGGGGTTTAAGTAATTACATATTCATGAATGCAATAAAGCTATGCATGCTCGCATAAAATGACAAGATAGAGAAAGAATATATCAATAAGGTAACAAGTTGAACTAGTCATGAACTTTCAATAAAAGATAACAAGATATTCAAGCAAGAACATTTAACAAGTCATGTCAAGAACTTTGGCTATCATGTATCAAGCAAGCAAGTAAATTACCCTTTTTCGGGCCACGCATTTCATTTCATGTCAAGTACGAGTCAAGTACAAGATGTGTGTGGAATGTCCAATCAGGCAAGTCAAGTACTCGGTATAATGCCAGATACCTTATCATTAAAACTCCCATGGGCACAAGTACTTTCGGGTGCTCCTCCCAGGACCAGATCGGGCCCTATATGCGCAGGCACTTATCATGTGTTTTGACATCCACTCTTGTATATATAGCCAATTTTTGAATTTCAATAATCAAGCTTGTAGACATGTATGACAACTTTGACAGAATGGAGTCCAAAAATATGACAAAGGACACTGAATGGCGATAATAACGGTATAATCACGATATCGATAAAACTAGGTAGAATATGGTTCCCTTAACTTGGGTACCATGACAAATCAATATGGACATTCTTTATATAGAATTGAGGTCCACATGAACAGTATATCAAAGGTAAGATACCCTCATTCTTATCATAGAATTGAGGTTTACAAGAATGACATGATATGGCATGATATCATCATCCCATTAAGAATTTCTTATGATATACTCTTTGTATAATCATAAGGGCCGGTATACCATGTTTCTTTAGATTGACATGGCAAAGATCGTGTAATGAGTTTTTAGGGTACAACTAGCTCAGTTGACCTTGAGGGAATCCAAGGTACGAGGAGTCTTACGGAGGTCTCTATGACTAACTCGCTAGTCCAAAGGAACGGAATGTCCAATGGAGAGCTTGTATGTCAATGAGAATTGAGTGTGATCGATAAAACAATCGTGAAACGTGGGACTATACTCACGGAGTGGAGAATAGTGCCGATATATATTATATAAATAATTGGAACCATCAGTTAACAGAATCAGATAAAAATCAGTTTACAGAAAATAACGACTTAGGTAAAGTCATTTCTCAAGTAATTAACGCCTAACAGAAGGGCGTTCATCTATTTTCCATATTTGCAGAATTTCATTATTTCAATAATTTATCTAAAACGCGCCCTGGACAGGGGCGTTTCTTCAATATTTGACAACTATACAAGAAGGCGTCCTTTTTATTCACAATATTGGACAGGATATAATTAATTTCAGGTATTATCAAAAAAAGCGCCCTGGGCAAGGGCGTTATCTTTAATTCTAATTTTTTTTTTACAGAATATATTTTTCAGGAATTTCACAGATACGCGCCCTAGGAAGGGGCGTTATTTTTCAATTCACGCCCTGTGATGGGGCGTTAACATAGTTGGAAACGACCTAGTCTAGGTCGTGAATTCAAGAAATACCAGGAATTTACATAATCAGCAAGATTTGCACGATAATCAAGGATAACGATCATATAGTCATGACAGGAAAATTGGCAGGAATTCATATGCAGTATATTAGATTTGATGTTTCATGTTTATTAACTTTAACCGCTAACAATTATTGATTTGATGCAATTTCATGGATAATCAGTTCTTAAGATAGGTGATTAACGTTTACATGAAATTAACGCCTGTATATAGGGCGTTAAATATGAAATTAACGACCTTATGAGGGTCGTGTCTTGTAAAATAGCGCCCTGGACAGGGGCGTCTCTTTCAAAATATTGCAGAAACATAATAAAACCATATTAAACCGTATGCATGTCATGTCAATACGTATATAAGTCTTGTCTTAATTTATTTGGGCTACAGTAACTTGAGAAAACCTACCTTAAGAGTTGATTTGGAGATGAACGGATGAAGAGACGGCTACGGGATAATGGCCTGAGGAAAAGGATTGTTGGCTTTGATCGTAGAAGAAGAACACTTCTTCAACTGCAGTTGCCCTATAAGAAAGAAATGAAGAAACTGAATCAGTTTCTTTGTAATCTGAACAACACACGACAGTAAAGAACTTTTACCCGGATGAAGAGCTCTGCTTTCTTCAGAACGTAGGGCTTCTTAACCTGTAAGAAGAGAAGCAACGAAGAATATTAATTCTTCTCATACTACGTTCATAAGGAAGAGAAACAGAAGAAAATAAGAACGTTCAGTTCTTACCGTAACAGCAGCAGTCGATCAAATAGGTTTAGGGTTTGGATCGAGCAGCTTATTTATAGGATTTTGGAATCCTAACAAAAGTAGTGTTTGATTGCGGGTAATATATCCCTAATAGAGTCCTTGCCCTATTAAATACTTACTAGATTAACATAATCCTTCCCTGGATAAGCTCCTGGGTCGAACGGTTCACGAATGGAATTAACGACTTTGGTCAGGTCGTCGATTCTTGAATTGACGACCTGCTTCAGGTCGTTTCTTAATAAGCGCCTTGTGTAAGGGCGTTCTTTTCTTTAAAACACGCCCAAGATTGGGCCGTTTCTTGGCCTTACCCTTTTTTTTGACGTTGGAATTTGACGCCGTGTAGTGAGGGCGTCCCTTCTTGAATAACGCCTTTGATAGAGGCGTTTATTATTAAATTAACGCCTTAATGAGAGGCGTTATTTGCATCTTGGGTTTTATTCCTCCATTTAACCCTCTTCTTATTATCTGTATTACTTCTGTAATATATATATTTTAATTCATTTCAAATATTCATTTATCAGGGTTGCTACCGTGAATGTCAATGCTGAAAAGAAAAATGAAATCCCTACTCGAAGCAAACAAAACGTGAATGCTAGGAAGGTTTGAATTCCAAAAGAAATGGTTTCATGTTTTAAAAATCTGAAGAGTTTGATGGGACCCAAATTTGGTTGGGTTCCAAACACAATTGCTTAATTATTTGTGTAGGAGTGTCCTGCAGCCATGCATAACAGGTGGTACCTTGATAGCGGCTGTTCAAGACACATGACTGGAGACAAAACACAATTTTGTCTCTTGGAGAAAAAGGAAGGAGGATACGTCACATTTGGAGGGAACAACAAAGGAAAAATTATTGAAACAGGTAATATAGGTAAGAACCTCTCCAACTCCATCTGTAACATGCTGCTAGTTGAGGCTTGAAATACAACTTGTTTAGCATAAGTCAACTCTGTGATAAGGGTCACAAAGTATTGTTTGACTCTCATGAATGTAGAATCCTTGAACCAAAATCTGACAAGGTAAAGTTTTCTGAAAAAAGAGTCAACAATGTTTACATGATTGACTTAGATGATCCTGCTCACATAAATCTTTATCTTGCTGCACCAAACTCTGAACTTGCATGGTTATGGCATCGTAGACTAGGTCATGCTTGCTACAATGTCTTACATAAACTGTTAAAGCATTCAATGTTGAATGGGTTGCCTGAACTTTCTTTTAAACAAGAAAATAAATTGTGTGATGCATGTGCCCTAGATAAACAAACAAGAAAATCCTTCAAGACTAGATCTGCAAACATGTCATCTAAACCACTTGAGCTGATTCATATGGATTTGTTTGGTCCAACCAGAACTGCTAGTTTAAGTGGTAGAATATATGGATATGTCTTGATGGATGATTACTCTATGTTCACATGGGTTTTCTTTCTCACACATAAAAATGATACTTTTGATGAGTTTCAGGCACTCTATGTGAGGATAAAGCAAGACGGTGAGTTTAAGATTTCTAACATTCAATCTAATCATGGTGGTGAATTTGAAAATGCTGACTTCTATAATCTTTGCAGGGCTGAAGGTATTTCGCACCTATTTTCTTCACCAAGAACCCCGGAGCAAAATGGTGTACTTGAAAGAAGGAATCGAACACTCATAGAGATGGCAAGAACAATGCTTGCCGAACGGCAACTCCCAAGGAAATTTTGGGCTGAAGCGGTAAACTTGGCATGTTACATTATCAACCGCTCTATAGTAAGGCCACACACCAAAAAGACTCCTTATGAGTTGCTGAAAGGTAAAAAACATTCTCTCACACACATGAAAGTATTTGGATCTAAATGCTTCATCCACAATAATGATAAAAGAGACTTAGATAAATTCGAGCCCAAGAGTGATGAAGGTATATTCCTTGGATATTCTGATAGATCTAGGGCTTATAGAATTTATAATGTCAAGAGTCAAACTGTGGAAGAATCACCCCATGTTTCCTTTGATGAATATCACGATGATTCTAACAATGATAACTCTTGTAGGAAAAATGATGAAGATGGAGAATTCCTAAGCATGAAGGAAAAGAATGATCCTCCACAAGAAGAAACAAGAGAAGATGGTGACCTAGCTGAATCAAACAATGCAAGAGATCAAGCTCTAGGAGAAGATAATGATTCTACAAACATTAGAATTCTTAAGGATCATCCTTTGGAAAATGTCATTGGTAGCTTGAATGACCCACCTAGAACAAGGTCACATTTTAGAATTGTGGAAGAATTAGATCAACTTGCGCTTGTCTCCCAGATTGAACCCAAGAATGTTGATGAGACATTAAAGGATGAAAACTGGATAAATTTAATGCAAGACGAGTTAAACCAGTTTGAAAGAAACAAAGTTTGACATCTTGTTCCTAGACCTTCATCACAATCTGTCATAGGCACTAAATGGGTCTTTAGGAACAAACTTAGTGAGGATGGTAAGATAATAAGAAATAAGGCTAGATTGGTGGCTCAAGGGTATAATCAAGAGTTTGGGGTAGACTTTGATGAATCTTATGCCCCAGTTACTAGACTCGAAGCCATCAAAATTTTACTTGCCTTTGCATGCTCCCTTAGAATAAAGCTGTATCAAATGGATGTAAAAAGTACTTTCTTGAATGGCTGGATCAAAGAAAAAGTCTATGTTGAGCAGCCCCCTGACTTTGAGAACACTAGCTATGCAAAGTTTGTATACAAGCTAGACAAGGCGTTTTATGGAGTTAAGCAAGTACCAAGAGCTTGGTATGAGAGACTAAGCTCATTCCTCATTGAAAAAGGGTACACACGAGGTAAGGTAGACCAAACACTTTTCACCAAGAAGCAAGGTAAGAACATCTTGATTGGTCAAATTTATGTTGATGATATTATGTTTGGTTCTACTAAATCTGAAATGTGTGAGGAATTTGCTAACCTCATGACTAGCGAATTTGAGATGAGCCTAATGTGAGAACTCTAATTCTTTCTCGATTTGCAGGTCAACCAAGGAGAAGATGGGTACTTCATAAGTCAAGCCAAATACATCAAGGAGCTGTTGAAAAGATTTGACATGACAAATAGCAAAATAATTGCAACTCCTATGAGCACCACAACATCATTGGATTCGGATGAAAATGGTAAATTAGTGGATGCAAAGATCTATAGAGGTATGATCGACTCTTTGCTTTACTTGACTGCATCCCGACCAGATATCTAGTTTAGTGTATGCCTTTGTGCTAGATTTTAAGCTAGTCCTAGAGAATCCCACTTGACTGCCATCAAATGTATCCTTAGATATCTTACCGGCACTCAAGATTTAGGATTGTGGTATCCGTCATCATGTGATTTATCTCTTATATCTTATTCTGATACGGACTATGCTGGATGCAAGCTGGATCGTAAAAGTACTGGTGGCTACTGCCAGTTTCTGGGCGGGTGGTTAGTTTCTTGGGCCTCCAAGAAAAAACACTCGGTTGCCCTATCAATCACAGAGGCAGAATATGTTACTGCGGGGAGCTGTGGCACCCAAGTTTTGTGAATTAAACACCAACTCCAAGACTACTTAGTGGATCTTGGTTGTGTCCCAATTCTGTGTGATAACACTAGTGCTATCAACCTTGCAAAAAATCTAGTCCAGCACTCTAGTACTAAGCATATTGATTTTAGGCATCACTTCATTAGAGATGAGGTCGTTAAGAAAAATTATGAACTGCATTTTGTTGATACTCTAAATCAAATTGATGATATTTTCACCAAGTCCTTGTGTAATGACAGATTTTCTACACTCAGGAGGGAGCTTGGTCTTTGCCGACCTCAGGCCAATAAAAATTAAAATGATGATCTTGTTCAATTTAGTTGTGTGTTTTTACAGATTGGTGTTCATGCATTATTTATATGTAATTACGTCATTTTGCATATGGTGTAGCATTGCATGTAGTCATAATGCATAATAAAGTTGAATTCATGTTCACGATTCCTTGCATGGTTTGTGTAGCATCATACTTGCATGGCCATGGTATATTAAATGTTGATGTATGGAAAGGCAAGTTATGCTTGTCTAGAAGCACTCAATATGCGTGAGGTTTCACCTCCACCAAGTATCATGTGCCACTGTCGCATATAGGCCATATAGTAAAGGGGAGTTATCTTTTTGAAGCATTCATGCATATGTTTCATCTTCATTCTGTTACCATGAATAAGTGTACAACTATGTGTTGGGTCATGCATTTCATGTCTGCCAACTTCATGTTTGATCAGGTCAACCCCTGCATGGTTCTAGTCAACCTCTCCTTGACAATTATCTTTTCACTTGCAAAGATAACTCCTTGAGTGCATTCATTGCATATCCTTAGGGGCAGTCTTGTTGCTTTTCTTAATCTCTTGCAATCTGAACTTCAATGGCTTACAGTCTGATTTGAGATCATGAGACCGACAGAACTACGGCGTAAGAGCTTTCTATTATATGCCATGATGATTGTCCATCCAATGAAAATGGTTCAGATTTAATGATTTCCTTGAAGTTCTAAAATATTTGTTCTGAAATCATCTATGTTCTGTGATTTTAATAGACCTTAACAAGACATTGCATATTGTGCTTTGAATGACTATCTTGATATCTAAAAATTCAAAATTCCTGACCATCTTGGTGATACACTCAGGCTTAGTATTGTTCTTAAACATCTTGATGAGCTGGAATTCTTGAAAATCCATTTGACAGAGCAATGATATTGTTACACTGAGAAACATGTCATGTCATCAAATCAAGTGACAAATGATATGTCATGATGTGCCCATGTTATCTTTATCGTCATTATATTTGGACTCTAGGCAGAGCACTGGCATAATTGCTGAGAAATATATCTTCTCATCAAAGAAATGAGTTTGGATATGTCATGATGTGACTTTGCTATCTCTGTTCATTCTGAAGCATAATCATCAGTTTTACCAAATACCTAGGGATACTGGCGTCTAAACAACGTGTATTCTTACGGCTAGGAGGCATGTACTAGACTTGATTGCTCGTAAAATATGAGTCATGTGCCTTCAAATTCAAAAGATATTAAAAATCCAATTTGCTGCACTCATAAAATTCCATGCTTTACTCATGCTTGTTTAGCCTCAATACTAGTTTTTGTGTTATTCCCTTTGTAGTTATTGAATATGGATGTATAAGACAAGAGACGGTTACACACCGCCATGATATGCACTTTTGGTTCATTTTTATTAAAAATTATATGTAGCTACATTTCGCACTCTATTGTTGATCTCGGATTTCATTAGCTTTGAACCATATATATTGCTCACAGCATGTTTCAGGTTTGCATATAATGGCTTGCTCATCACTTCATTTCTGCTCTGGTCTCTCAGACTTTTGTAGACTTCTCTGCCTTCTCCCTCCTTTTTGTTGTTGTCAAAGGGGGAGAATCTGCATATGTGAGTCCTTTGTGAGCTACAACCTTGAGCTTGTTTGTTAGTGCCACTTTGTGAGTCCGTCCACTCTGTGCACCTTTGTCATCTTGTCAAAGGGGGAGAAGCGAATTACGAAAGGGGGAGAGTCAAAGGGGGAGAGAGCCTTCATCTGTGACGGGGGATTGCATAGTATTCACATGCTTTGATCATCCATGCATACATATTCGCATTCACATGCTTTAATTATCATGGATCTTGAGTTGCATATCTTGAGCTACATATGTTATAAAATTTGTCATCTTGGACATTACTGCCACATAATGACTCACAGTATTGCCATCATCAAAAATGGGGAGAATATTGTGCCCCTGTGGTCATTTGAGTTATTTGATATTCATGGTTTTGATAATGGCTACACACTATAAGTCATTGTTATTTTTCACTATCATATGACTGACATACGTGATGCTATGTTCATGACAGGTAAGCCAATGAATGGACAAGGAATGGAGTGGAGATGGAAAATGTGAAAGCTTAATGATTGCGCCCTTGCACGCGGATTGACCTGCACGGTCAAGTCGCGGGGATCTACCTGCCCGGTCAGGTCGCGAGGGTCAAGGGGGCAACGCCCCTTGCGGGGGTTTCCGGGGGCGGAGCCCCCGAAACCAAATTTAGAAATGCTCAAATGATCTAATGCATAAACCAAACTCAAAAATACATGGAATTGATAAGGACATGAGTATCTTGACTGATGGACATGTTTCTTTGGGCTAACACTTCATTTTTGCAAGTATAGGTCTTTCCGGTCGACCAACACACCTTGGCCGGTCGACCAGTTCTTCCAGAAACGAGAAACTCCAGTTTTTACAGGTTTCGGTCGACCGCCCCTAGGTGTCCGGTCGACCGGTTTTGCCAGAGATAAAAAATCAACCGACTATAAAATTTCGGTCGACCGCCTCATGCCTTCCGGTCGACCGACAGCCCCGAGGCCCCCTTTTGTTGACTTTTGTTTCAAGCTCGAGGAGAGGTCTTTGTACCCATTTGTTTAACCCCAAAGTCACCCAATCCCCCATGGATTGTGGATCTGGTCTGGGGGATGTCCAAGGACCATTCAAAGTCTATAAAACCAACACATTAGGGGTTAGAAACCCTAAGGCTTTAATTGGAACAAGAGAGATCAAGGGAGGCTAGAGGAGGTGATTCGTGGGTACTGTAGCACCTCCATGAACAGTGCTTCGGGCTGGAGTTCTTCATCCATCCAAGGTGATTCAAGCTTATTTTTGAAGTGATCAACCTCCAAGAGGAGTGCAGAAGCAAGCAAGGCTATCAAGGTGATCCAAGGAAGCTGATTTCACAAGGTTTTCAATGGAGATCAAATCTGCATCCTTTATCTTCTTCATCAACTCAAGGTGATCCAAGGAAGATCATTTCACAAGGAAGAAGATGCCATTGAAGAATCAAATTCAAGCTCCAGCAATCTCAGACAAGATCTTTTCTCTTTGAGCATATTCTATATCTTGTTTGAGTGTTTTCATATTTGTTCTCTTTCCATTTCATTCAATCATTTGAAAATGAAGATCGTCCCTACTGGTGGTTAGTAGGACGGCAATCGGAAGTTGTCCGATCTACGGTGTTGACGTCCCTACCTGTGGTTAGTAGGAAGACAATCAAAGGTCTTTCCGATTTGCGGTTCAGTGCGTGGCACTAGTGGAGCCTCACCGGATTTGGTGAGGGGTGGACGTAGGACTGGGGATTCAGTCCGAACCACCTTAAAATCTCATGTGTTGTGATTTGCTTGTGCGATTACTTTGTGTTAGATGCATGCTTAGGTTCAATATCTATATTGCGTAATCATCTTGCTAAGCAAATCATTTGTGTCCTTCGTTAAGCTAGTTATATTCCGCTGCTATTATCATCATCTAGCTTTAGAGAGGGTTGCATTGCGAAAAGAGGGGCATATCTATTCACCCCTCCTCTCTAGATCCGCTATCCACTACTCAACAGTACTTCCAATGTATATTTAGACTAATTTATGAAGAATCCTTCCTTTGTCTGTGTGATCTACAGTCTAAGAAAAAATTGGAGTTCTCCCATGAGGCTCATTTCAAATTCCCTTCACATAAGTTCAGCAAATTGCTTGTACATGTTAGAATTAGTTGAACTGAACACTATATCATCCACATATACTTAAACAATAAGAATGTGGCCATTTATTAACTTTGTAAATAGTGTTTGGTCAATTTTACCTCTGATGTAGCCTTTCCCAGTCAAATGTGCACTGAGTCTATCATACCAGGCCCGTGGAGCATGCTTTAGCCCATATAGTGCCTTGTTCAATTTGTAAACATGGTTAGACAAATAACTTAGTTCAAAAGCCAGGGGGTTGTTCTACAAATACCTCCTCTTTTATCAAGCCATTTAGAAAAGCACTCTTAACATCCATTTGTTGAAGTTTTATACCTAGGGAGCATGCCAATGCCAATAGAATTCTGATGGCTTGTAGTCTTGCAACAGGGGCATAAGATTCTTCAAAATCAATTTCAATTTCTTGATTATACCCTTTGGCTACCAACATAGCCTTGTTTCTAGTGACTGCCCCATCTTCATTTAGCTTGTTCTTAAACACCCATCTAGTCCCAATAACATGTTGGTCGGTGGGTCTGGGAACCATATTCCATATTTAATTTCTCTCAAATTGACTAAGTTCTTCATGCATGGCATTAACCCAATTTTTGTCTAGTAAGGCATCTTCAATGCTTTTGGGTTCAAATTGAGAAACTAATGTAATGAGATCTTCATTATGAACATATTTATGAAATGAACTGGTCCTAGGAGGATCATGAATGTTTCCTATGATGTTCTGGACAAGATGATCTATTAAGGTTCAAAAATTTGTAGAAGACTCACCGGGCAAGCTTGATCGGACAGGGCCTTCGGTCAACCGATCAGTTACATGTTCTGCTGATGGCTACTGGCATCCTTTTCCTTGTTCTTCCTTGGATTCCAAGAATGTACATTCATCCTCCTCCTTTTCCTATCACCAGTCCTCTTACCAGAGTCAGTTACTGTTTCAGCAAACACAACATGTGGAGTTTCCTCCACAGTTTGATTCTTAACATTAAACACCCTATATGCCCTTGATGTTTCAGCATAGCCCAAGAATACTCTAATGTCACTCTTCGCTTCAAATTTGTCCAAATCTGATTTGTCATTGTTATGCACATAGCATTTTGATCTAAAAGCTCTAAAGTATGCCAAGTTGGGTTTCTTATCTTTCAGCATCTCATAAGGGGTTTTCTTACACTTTGGTCTTACCATGGCCCTATTAATTATGTAGCATGCCATGTTGGCTGCTTCATCCTAGAACGTCCTTGGGAGTTGGCTCTCAATTAACATGGTCTGGGCGATCTCCACGATTGTCCAGTTCCTTCTCTCCACAATGCCGTTTTACTCTGGGTTCCTGGGAGAAGAAAATCTATGTGTTAGGCCTTCTTGATTATATAGTCTAGAAAAGGATGAATTTTTGAATTCTCCTCCATTGTCAGACAGAATGGTGGAGATTCTGAATTTACCTTCTTGCTTTACTTTTCTGAAGAGTTTCTAACACTCAAGAAAGGCGTCATTCTTATTAGCAAGAAAGAAAGTCCATGTAAAATGAGAGAAGTCATCAACAATCACATATCCAAACCTTTTCCCATTAAGGCTGAATGTTCTTGTTGGACAGAACAAATCCATATGCAGAAATTCAAAAGGCATGGACGACAAGGGCTAACTTCTCGGTTTGAAAGATTTTCGAGTTTGCTTACCTAGGGAGAAAGCTTCACAAACTTGGGTGATCCTTTTAAAGGACAGTATGGGTAGACCTCTTAACATTCCATGCTTGGACAATTTATGCAGTATACCATAGCTGACATGTCCCAATCGTCAGTGCCATAACCCTGCATCACTGATCTGGTTGGCAGATAACCACAGATCTTCTGAAAGAGAGGTGTCAAGGTCTACCATGTAGACATTATTTACTCTATGACCTACAAACAACACAGAGTCAGAATTCTTCTCAAATATCTTACATTCCTTAGCATCAAACATAACCTTGTGCCCTTTGTCGCACAATTGGCTTATACTGAGTAGATTGTGCTCAAGACCTTCTACAAGCATCACATTTTCAATAAAGTTAGATAAATTCATACCCACGGTGCCTGTGCCAATCACTCTTCCCCTATCCTTGCCTCCAAACCTTACTTGGCCTCCTTCCTTCTTGATTAAATGGCTGAATTTATTCTTGTGTCCCGTCATATGCCGTGAGCAGCCATTGTCCAAATACCATCGGTTGTGATGGACTGCTAGGCAATCCTGCATAGAGGACATTAAGTAAAAACTTATGGAACCCAAACAAATTTGGGTCCACAATCATAATTCAAGGCATGCAATAATTTTTTTGGAATCCAGATCTACTTAAAGGTCCTTAATCTTTGACTGGACCAACACTGATTGCTGGTGTGTTCAAGTTTGTTGCAGATATGACAAGTAGGTTTCATGGATTTTAATAAGTGTGAGTTAGGTTGAGGTCTATATCTTGGGTCTCCACGAGTTTAGATTTGAGTGTGGAAAGTATCCAGGTTTGGCTGGCTATTGAACCTTTTTTGAATATTGAACCTATTTTTCTGTTTCAAATAATCAGTTATGCTGCGTCAACCTTGTGAGACAGTGCGTCGATGCTGTGGGTTGGTGCCTCGACCTGATTCAGTAGCATATTCCTTATGACTCTCTCCTGTTGGCTCTTCAACAATCAGCTTCCCTTTCCCTTTCTCAGGACAGAAGGATATAGTTTTGAATTCAAAAGGCCTCTTCTCGGTGGGATTGAAACCAAGCCCTTCCTTTCTGAAATTAAGTCGGGTACCTAAGATAGCAGCTAAGTTAGATTTACCCTTGTCATTCTATCTAGGGTAGACTGTATGTCCTTCAATTCATTTTCAGCATTCTCGAGGCTTTTCTGTAGCTCAAGATTAACATCGTTTACTGCCTCACATTTTTTAAGATTAAGTTTCTTCTCTTTCTCACATTCTTCATATTTCAAGCTTGAATGATTTAACTGAGTTCTAAAGGCATCATTTTCTTCCTTTAATCCTACCAGTTCTGAGCAGGTGTTTTCAAGACCTTCAACCTATTTTTTGAGTTTTTCGTTTTTCATCTTTTAGTGTTTTGAGCTCTTGGTTAGCAAGATTATCATGAACTAAGGCATTAATCTTCTTTTTCAAATGCTTGTTTTCTTTCTTAGAATCTTCATATCTTTTAAACAAAATGGTGTATGCTTCTTCACAATCTTCATATCTTTGTAACTCTTCTTCTTCACTGGCCATTAGACAAAAATCTTCCTAATCTTCTAGTGCGGAAGAGCTTTCATCTTCCTCCTCGTCATCTCTCCACGTACACACCATTGCCTTGGGCCTCTGTCCCTTGGCCTTGGATGTTTGCTTGAGCAGCTGAGGACACTCTCCTCGCATGTGTCATGCCTTCTTGCACTAGTAACAAATGACATTGTAAGATTTCTTAACTTGTGTAGGTCTAAAGTTGGAGTTTCTACTTACCTGTGGAATTTTATTCCTTCTCTGAAATTTACCTTTGCCTCTTAAAAACCTTTTGAACTATCGAGTGAGGAGTGCATGGTTAGCTTGAATTGCCTCTGAGATGCTTTGCTTTTTATCTTCAGATTCATCTGTGCTCTCAGAAACCTTGAGAGCCACGGTCTTCTTGGGCTTGACGTCTTCTTCACTTCTCTTCAAGTTGAGCTCATATGTCATGAGCAAACCTATCTATCCATCAACTGTCATGACAGACAAGTCTTTAGAGTCCTCAATTATAGTCACCTTAGTGTGCCATATTGGGGTGAGAGAACTAAGAATCTTCCTAATCAGTTCGATGTTAGGGTATTTATTTCCCAATGATGTTAAGGAGTTAGTTAGCTGGGTGAGCCTGGCATACATCTCCGAGATAGATTTGTCTAGTTTCATTCTGAGCATTTCACAGTTAGTAGTTAGCATGTTGGCCTTGGTGGCCCTAACTTCAGATGTCCCCTCATAAATTAGCTCAAGCCTATCCCACATTTCTTTTGCAGATTTGCAAATGGATACTCTTGAGTATTCTGTAGGGTGGATGGCGCACTGCATGATGTTCTTGGCACTCCAATTTGTTATGGATTTCATAATCTGGTCTTCTGTCCAGGTGTCATCTACTTCGGGTATAGCAAAAGGACCTTTACTTACAACACGCCATAACAAATGATCCTTGGCACGCATAAAAACTTCCATTCAATTCTTCCAATACATATAGTTTGTTCCATTGAAAAATGGAGGTCGATTGATGGCATGACCCTCAGCTATGTAGCTGCGGGGGACGTTCCCATCGAATCTCCTTGGGTCATTGGACCACATCTCTAGAGAACCTGCTCTGATACCAACTGTTGGATGGTATGAGAGGATCTAGAGGGGGAGGTGAATAGATCCTACACCAAATTTTATACACTTCAAGGGAACACTAGTATAACTAAAAAAAGTAAGCCAACTTATATGCAGAACAGAGCTGAAATCGAACAGCCATTAGCGGAAAGAAATGAATTGTGTTTGGAAAGCTTTAGAATGCATGTGAAGAGGGATAGAAGAGATGGATAGTGCGCAGCACACCACAACACAAGCAATTTTTAAGGTGGTTCGGAAGCTACCGAGCACTCCTACGTCCACCCCTTACCAACTTGGTGAGGCTTCCACTCTTTGGTTAAATGAAATCCACACACACGCTGGAACCCAGCATAACACGGGGACTAGCCCCCCCCCCCCCCCCCCCCACACACACACACATACACACACGAGGATAAGTCCTCAAGGAACACGGGGAGGAAATCACTCAAGGAAGGAACAAAAACAAAACAAGAAGATAAACCCACACACGCTGCAACTACAACTTACACGGTGACAGAACCCACACACAAGATGTTTTGAGGAAGAAGAAACACAAAGACTAAAGAAATAGACTAAAGGTTTGTAGAACCGCAGGTGTGAAGTGGCTGGCCTTGCTGCAATCTTTTCTTCTCTACCTCCCAACTCTCTTTCTCTGGAAGCTCAGGGTAGAATCTCTCTCTTTCTTTTTCTTTTCACAGGTTCCCACATCCAAGGCTCTTCCAAGCTAAACAATGGCACCAGCAGCTTCAACATGTGAAGAGGGGCGTCCATGATGTGACACAACATTGGGGTGATCATCACATGATCAAATGACCCTTGGACCTAGCTAGCAACCAACGCACGAATCGGTGACTTTACTCGGGCGGACTCACCCGCTAAGCGCACTCTTGTGCCCGTAGGCAAACCGGTGATAGTGGTGAGGGTCCGGGACGGGCCCTTGCTGCTCCGGGGGTTGGCTAGCTTTGGATTGGACCTCTCAAGGGTCCTAGGATGCCCACTCTCGTAGGCGGCCAGCACGCCGAGGGCGTGGGTGTTAATGGCTCTCTCGCAACTCACCCGCGGTAGTCACTCAATCACAAGCAAATTCGGGTTCGGGCGCTCCACTTACCACCGACGGCACTAAGATGCGATACTACTTAAGCAAGGGAATTTCAGCAAAGAGGAGTGTGCAGTGGCTCACCTAGTCGGTGTGAAGACACCGATCCCGGTCGGAGACGAGGGCGAGCGAGGAAGCGTGGGCTTACCCGCACGCCACGCCGGAGAAGCTTCGATCTGAAATTTTAATTTACATGCACTACACCCCATGCAAGGGGGGGGATCTTGGGGTTGGGGTTAAGGTGAATACAACAATACTACCTCCACGCAGGGAGGGGCCTTCAGCCGGCCAAGCGGGGTGGGGAAACTAAAGCAAAGAACGACGACTAAGTGTGGATGCCGACTCTGCCGGCTGTCTGCCAACAGGGATAGTGGGTTGGTGTTGCAGCTGTAGATCCCGCTCACGAATTTTGCTGATGGCGAGGTTGGCAGAGAAATCTTTGTAATAGGAAGGGGAATGCCTCGGAATTTTTTTGATTTCTTCTGGAGAAGCTACTGGTCGGGGCTGAAGATGGAACAGGACCTCTGTTTCTCGGACTAGCAGGGACTGACTTCCAACAGTAGGATGCAGAGGGTACCCCGGCCGCTCCCGTTGTCGGAATCAGGTGCCGTCAGAGTCGTTGGAATCATAGTCAAGGTCTCTTCGCAGCAAAACAGACGGGGAAGCCTTCTGATGTCGGGGGAGGTCTGAGGACGCTAAACACTGCTGACAGGTCGAAGCAGACTGTGTTGTAGCAGAGCAACGCAGCAGAGGGAGAAAATGGTAACTCTAGCCACCGGAGGCCGAATGGAACTCCGCTTCCTGATTCTGAAAATAGACAGGGAGAAGTAGAACTTTGTAGAAGAAATGGTGGACTGATTCCTCCAAGGTTTGTCGTGGCAGGGCTCTCAATCCGGTTCTGGTGCTCAGCAGGATCGGTTCCGCACAGTCGGGGGAGAACGGAGTTTCTGAACAGCCCCGAGCTCCGATGAAGACGAAACCACTTCTGTTGCGAAGAAGACCCGGAGAACCTTCCAACAATGGCTCTTGTGTCTTCAAACTCGTCCGGATGGCGTCGTGGTGATTGCTGCAAGAGACTGGTTCATCTGCAACCTGTGGACAGCAACCTGCAACTCTTGTGTTGGCTTCTAAAGAAGGAGATGGGGGAGGTGTATGTATGAAAGGGGTGATGGGGTGGAAGAAGTAGTGTGTATGGAGGGATGGGGAATGCTAATGGAGATAGGAAGGGGATGGGAGGGGGCAGTGGGGGCAGGTCCTCAGCTGGAGGTAGGGGAAGGTGGAGGCAATGGAGGTGAATGGAGGGAGATGAGAGGGGCGACCCTAGCTAGAAGGGAGAGGGGGGGGGGCGGCCAAATCATGGAGGGAGTGGTGGATTTCAAATTTGAAATGGCCTTGGAAGTTGTGGGGTTGTGTGGGGAAGGGGTTGATTGTGTTGGAATGGGGAAAGTGGTGTTGGAATGTGGAAGATGGTGTTGGAATGGTGAGGGATCTCCTTGGGAC
Source organism: Amorphophallus konjac (assembly GCA_022559845.1). NCBI lineage: Eukaryota > Viridiplantae > Streptophyta > Magnoliopsida > Alismatales > Araceae > Amorphophallus > Amorphophallus konjac. The sequence goes on along the minus strand of CM040120.1, from coordinate 64,516,665 downwards.
TAGGTGGGTGGAGTAATGGAGGCCATGGGGAAGTGGAGGGCTTTAATGATGGTAGGTGGGGGTTGAGGTGGTTGGGAAGAGAGGAGAGAGAAGAAAATTCGAAATTGGGTGTTGAGGAGAGAGAAAGTGGGGTGAAAAAAAGAGATTAAGAGAGGGAAGGGTGGGGAATCTCTCCCCTAGGGCTTCTCACCCAAAAATATTGGAATCACTCCACTAAACTAAGCTTTGGACTCTCAAATGGCATTTTTCATTCAATGATTCATTACCTCCAAATGGAGAGAGTGGAGTCCTATTTATAGGGATCCCACAATTTACAATAAGACCCTGACTTTTGACACATTAACAAATAACCGAAGGAAGGGGGGGACGCCCATGGGCCTAGCCCAAAGAAATAGGCCCAATAGCAAACTCATTAGCCTAATGTGACTCAAACTTAGGGAAATGACTCAAATAAAAGGAAAATTACATGATTATGATTCAAAGAAAATATGAAAATTACATGACTCGATTTAGAGAAATATGACGGACACAATGGAGCTATGCTAGCAGGCAATTGAAGTTGTAAAAAATATGAAGGGCGAGAGATGCCCCCATCAGTCCAATTTATAGGCTTCAAGAGGCAAAAACTTTCCCTCCATGTTTTGTAGTTTTTGAATGATAAACAAAGGAGGTTTGACCAAGGAGCCTGCAACATCTTAATTTGAATCTGTAGAGAGGACGTCCTCGTATTCAGGTGAATCTTCTTTTCAGATACCAACCTTGTTGGTGGTTGCTGTACTCACAGATATTTTGAGTAAAGGGTTGCTTTGGACATTTATGTTGACATGGACATTTGTGTGTCCTTCGAATCTCCTCCAGACATTGAAAATTATGAAATTTCTATATTTTTGGTCCATATTTTAGTCCTCTGGAAGTCCTTAAAAAGTTGCAAAAGATTTGGTAGTTTCTTCATACTTGGAGTCGACTCCAAAGTCTTATGGAGTCGACTCGGCTTCTTGCTTGTTCACACTTCCAGTCTTGTGAGACATTTTTCACCCTTAATAGCTATTTGTCACTCTTACTTATGTATTTGTCACCCTCATCCATCTATTTGTCACCCTTCTTTAAGTTCAACCGTCGCCACTGCTTCTTCTTTTAGCTTGCGGGATTCAACAGAAGTGGAGTCGACTCCAAAGCCTTGTAGAGTCGACTCTTCTTCTTCGTTTTTCACTCGTCTAGCCTTACTGCCCATTTGTCACCCTTAGCCACAAGAGTCGTCGCATTTAGTCTTTTTCCTCTTGCCTTGAGCCGTCGCCTTTATCCATTTGTCACCCTTAGGTGTATATTATACATCATAGATGCATCATTTTTCACCCTGAAGGCTTTATTTTTCTCCCTTGTCTTATTCAGCTGGCAAAAGACTTTTGGCTTACCAGTGTTGACTCCGAGGTCAAAATATGTTAACTTTGACTTTGACTAGAGTTGACCTTGAGTCAACATGTATTTGAACTTAGCTAGAGTTGCTTTGACTAGCGTTGACTTTGACTAGAGTCAACATGACTTGGTCAATGTCGACTGGAGTGAACTCTTCATCTTCTTCCAACTTCTCAGCTTTATCATCCATTTGTTAGACTTAAGATGTATTTTTCACCCTTAGCATGGTCTTTGTTCTTCTTCCACCTTTGCAAGCTTCATGGTGACTAGAGTCGACTCCAAAGCCTTGTTGAGTCGACTCTTCTTCTATGCTTTTCAACCTTTCAGCGCTGCCACCCATTTTACACCTTTCCTTAGCTATTTGTCATCTTCACGCATATTTGTCACTGCTGCGCACATATTTGTCACCACTATTTCCATCAGCTGGTGGGAGGCTTGTGTTGACTGGAGTCGACTCGAGAAGTGTTTGGAGTCGACTCAAAACATCCTTTTCAGCTGAAATCGCATGGCCTTCTTCTTGTACCATCTTCATACCTATCAAAGGAAGCTTCACGAGTTTCTAATTTGATAGTTCAATGACTTATAGTGAGACATCATCAAAACATCATTTACACAACAGTCGCCTATATAAGAGGGGTAAATTGTAACAATCTCAAATATAGCTAAGTTGTACTCTATATCACCGATGCACCTTTTGAAGTATCGGCTCAGTTCTTGAAACGAACTCCGAAGTTAAGCGTGCTTAATGAGGAGTAGTATTGGGATGAGTGACCTCTCGGGGGAGCCGATCACTGTTTGATTGGTACAAAACCGTGAGGCTGGTAGGCCAAAGCAGATAATACCTCGATAGTATAGAGTACGGGGCGTGACACGGTATCCAGATCTTAGGTCGTTACAATCGGTATCAGAGCGGAGTTACGACAAAGTATAGAAATGTACAATAAATGTAGTGTTTAATAGTCCAGAGAGTCCGGTACAATCAACAGCTAGCTTATATTATTTAGTTTTCTTACCGTGTTGTCCTCTTTTCATGTTTAAAGATCTACGATTGTGTAGATGGGGGAGGCGTGGTCCCAGGTGGAGCAGGCTGCGGGGCCTAGGAGGTGTAGGGTGGAGCACCCAACCTCCGGTTGGTGCAACTACGGGTGTGCCGAGACCAGCGGTGTTTCTCGATCTATCCACCCAAGCTTTGGCATTGGCTCAGGGGTGTTGTCGATTGCCTTGTATTGGGCAAGGTTCATAGAGTTGAGCCAATATGTGCCACCGGCCATGGCAGATCAAAGGTTCTTGGCTCAGCAGTTCATCGCTGGCTTGAGGCTAGAGATTCTTCGGACCCTTATGGTATCGAGGTGGCCGATGTGGAGGTGCCTTTCGGTACGGCGGCAATTTTGGAAGTCGACCTATTGCGTGCCTAAGAGCAGGTTAGGGCGATGCAATTCTAGCTGGGTCTCCCTTAGTAGTTTCAGAAGCATCCAGCTGCGTCCTCTACTAAGGTTCATGGTCATCGTCGACAGGACAGGAGGCATAGGCAGGCAGTTCGAAGAGGTGTTGGGTGACGTCGGGAGCTTAGGCATCAGCGTCAGGCGCAGCAGCAGGCGCTTCAGGAGCAGGCACAAGCGTAGGCCTCAGAGGAGTCTATGCAGTAGCCAGTCGCGAGGTGACCACGACATGTCCTGTTAGAGCAACAGGGGTAGTGTTCGAGGTGCAGTAGATTTCATGTTGGCCATCATTGCCCGGTCGATGTGGCGGAGCTGAGATTCTTTAGGTGCGATCGAACGGGGCACCTGGTTCGTGACTACCCTGAGAGGAGAAGTTGTTATAGGCATGGCCGGGTTAGGCACATGTTCCTTGAGTTCCCCCAACTGCCACCCTAGCCATCATCATTCTTTAGTGGCCTCGATGTGGCATGAGAGGTAGGTGACCACGTTTTGACCCTAGCTGAGGCGTTGTGTGTAGAAGGTATGGCTATGATTTCCATCTGGCTTTTTGTCTGTCTCTGGTGTTCCTTGTGATTTCTTCATGAGTTTCGTGTTTTCGGGAGCGTGTGTCTGGGTTTCGCCCGAGACTCTTTAGTTGTCTCTAATGCTGGGAGGTGCCATAGGTACAGTCAGGCGGGGCTTTTGGCACGTGGTGGCCCAGAGGGGCTGTCCCAGAGCCACAATGACTTTTAAGATGGCGAGGTTGGACTCTCGGGGCTACGAGAAGTGTAGCTGGGCGAGCAAAGAGGTCTCCTACCTCGTGGTAGGTATACTTTCAAAAGTTTGAACCGTGTTTTCGGTGTAGTTCCTTAAATTCGTTGTTTTCTCATTTTATGTAAATTGTATTGGTGAGTCCCCGTGTGGGTATCGGGAGTTTAAGGCGGCATCTTGTGTAGTAAAAGTGGAGCCGCATGTAGGAGTCTGGTACTTGATTCCTGTTGGTATGGCGTGTTGGTGCTACTATAAGAAGTGTCAAGTTACTAGACGAGTTACATGTGTTGCGTCGCATGGCTAGCATCCTGATTTTTCTGTATAAGTTAGGCCTAGATCTTTGGTTCGACACATGAATTGCCAGACTGAGCATGGGAGTTTGTGCTCCATATTTAAAGTGTTAGAGTTTCTCAGACTATTTTTTGGATTTAATTAATGGAGTTGGAGGTTGTTTTGTGACAAGCGCCAAAATCTTCTTTTTGGTGAGGTATCTTGTGCTGAGTTGCGCAGCGGAAGCGTGGTGGGCCCATAGCCCATGGGCCCAGGATCGATAGCAAGGAAGATATGAGGATACCCTAGTGATGAGTAGTGTTATGGAGGTCAGTTGGATAACAGTAGGAGGTTGACCTTTGGTATTTAGTGACGTTTGCCATGAGGCTGGCATTGATTGGCGTGCTATTGTTAAGGCATCGTGTTATGTGACATTGGTGGGGTTAAGAATTAGAGGATTCTTAAGTCGAGGACTGTTGACTGAGGACTATAGTTTCCCTAGTTTCTCCCCTTGAATTGTCATGCATGGCTCATGGAGGAACCAAGGTGTGGCTCATGCTGTGTGGAAGACACGAGCCAGTGGATTGGTTATTTTGGCGTGAGTATGTGTGGCTCCAGAATGAGGAGATGTTGGATCGCTATCTATTGAGGTGGTGTTTTCCTGGTCGGTTCGAGGTTCGGTGATAAATATGATGGAGAAAAATTGCTTCTGGTTCGAAGTAGGAAGATCATAAGCATCAGTGTGGCTGATGGGACCACTAGCACTGAGCAATTCTGTGGATTTATGTGACGGGTGTGTAGCAGAGGTGACCATTGGGGACGTGGTGGAAGCTTAGGTAAAGGTTGTTGGAAAAAGGACCTAGACCGTGACCTCGGTCAGGTGTGCCTAAGGTTCGATGTGGTGTGAGGCGTTGTCCTCGGGTCTAAGTGGTTTCTGTTAGGCACCAGGCGCCTGTGTATGTTGCTCGGAGTTAAGATGGTGTCTTCATCGGCCTGATGGGCCGGGGGTGTCGTTGTTGAGGATGAGAGTCCGTAAGGTGGTCGTGTGTGGTCAAAGGAGCTAATTGAGTTGTCTTGGCACCTTGATAATGTGTGGTTAGTGCACCGGTCTTTCGATGGGCTTGATGCACGGCTCTAGATAAATGATGTGGTGGTTGTGGATCGAGATGTTGGCCTTTCCGAGACTCGGGAGAGTTTGGAACATGGTATTTTCCTTGGTGCCGCTGATCGGATCATTGTGCTAATGTCATAGGCTTTCCCTAGCTCGGGAGGAGCTGCACGAGGGGTCGGTGTGTGGAGCGAGAGATTGTGCGATCTGAGCGGTATTATGTTCAGGTGGGTGTAGAGATTAGGTTGTTGTTAGTCGGCAGGGCAGGTGGAAATGTAGAGTTGCTAAGTGTGGATCAGACAGTCGTAATATGGAGTAGCTATCTCCTGGGTGAAAGATTCCCCCGAAGTGTGAATGTGAGATGGGTGGCCCTGCCATTAAGAAGGGTTCTGGGGTGTTGTGCCAGGACTAGCGAGATAGTGGAGATCGAGGTTCACGTTGGCAACCTTGTTGCTCTTTTTCCCTCATGAGAAGTTGGATTGGTTGGTTAACCCGGGGAAGATTGGAATGGTGTTCGGTCGATGAGTGGCCCAGGCGTAGAAGTAGTAGATTTACCGACCGAAAGATGTGGATCGACATCCAGAGTTTTGATTGTCGGTTGATAACACGAAAGTTCATCGTTTAAAATACGCGTATCATTCTTAAAAATTCCAACTTGCACTAGATGAAAGAAAGACGTAATATGGTGGCGAGAAGGGTCGAATCCACAAGGAAGAAGAGATTTTTAGAGTTAAAAACCTTGGAGTCCTTTGGAAAATACTTGTGATTTTGCTTTGCTTAAAGAAAATAATAAAATGATGAATGAACCAAACACTTAATTAAAAACACCTATGACTATGAGCCTATGCTATAGAAATTAATTGCATAAAGTGGAGAAGAAGAGGTAGAAGAAGGAGGAAGAGAGGGAAGATGAACAAGATCGAGATCAAATGAACACTTCTTTCATTAACATAAAGAAACGAGTACATGAAATGCAAGACAAACTTACAATAAAGATGTGACTAGATTACAATGAAGTAAAATGAAACTAAAGCAATAACAACAAGAGGAGCTTGAGGCGTGAAGATGGTAGTAGCAATGGTGATGATGGCGCCTATTGGTTTTAAATTCTTCCTTCAAGTGTGTGGGTATGATGATGAACAAGTTGATATAATTTATGTGAAATCATGAACAAATGCAACATCAACTCAAGCAACCAGCACGAAGTGTAAAGCACATGGGCATGTCATCTTCATCAGAAATAAGCGAAAGAAAAGAAAAATACACGTCGGGGCGTGGAGCAAAGGAATAATGCCAAACAAACATCGTAGGTGTGGAGCAACTAAACTAAAGCCAAGAAAGAGAGATATGAAGAAGATAACGAAGACTACTGCCCAAACTAAAGAAGTGTGATCGCCACCAAGGTAATTAAAATAGCGAAGCTAAGGTAAATACCTTGGAAAGAGGAGGATGGAACACCCACCCATGGGAGATGAAAACCAGAGATATGTGCCTTCAAACGGTCTAATGTCAGGCTGCGAACGAACCAGAAATGACCATACGATAAGTCGCCAAAGTCTCACAAACGGTCCAATGTAGAGTTGCCAGAGCACACAGAATAGCAACTTGGGACTTGAATCTCCACATCTCCTGGTCGGCTAGAAGAGCTGGGCCTCGTGCTAGGAACCCTGTGAACCTGCAAAAAAGTGTAGAAGCACAGAAAAACAACCCAGATTAGCCCTATGACAAGTGTAGCAACTATAATGCAAATAAACTAAAGTGCATGCAAAAGGAAGGGTGGATACCTGGGGGTGGTTTTTTTAAACTCCTCTGGGGCGTGAAAAAGATGGGAGGATGTTTAAAAATGATGCAAAGCTGATAGAATGCTGAAGAAGAAGGGGGGAGATGCTATGATCATGCAAAGGGACAATAGACCAAACTTAAGAAAAAGACTCAAACTAGACCAAAGAAACATGATACTCCCTGGACCAGAAGCCTTATGGATGTGGAAGCAGCTTCTCCTTGGTTGGAAATGACTCCAGAATGCGGCAGCACTTTGTGGCAAACTCTAGAAATCTCCTCCTCAAGCCATGAACTCAAGATTCCTATTTATAGGCCCTCAAACCCTAGGTTCGAGTTGGAGGGATAATGACTCAAAATTAGGCCCGAAACTAGATAATTCTTGAAGATAATACTCCCAAGAGTCCATAGAAACAAACAGAAGATTCTGGGAGCCTCTAGTGAGAGAGAAATCAAAGGATGAAGGACTCTAGTTCGTCTACGGTCGAGCAGAGGAAGAATAGCAGAGCAGGACTCTCTATTCCAACTAATGGTCTTATGATAGACCGCCAGCCACCATAAAGGGTCGTGCGATGAACCGCCAGGGACATGCGTCCAGAAGAAGATAAGATCAAAGTGACCCAGCATGACTCTCTGCCCATTAGCGGTCTAAAGATGGACCGCCAACTCCCACCTTATGTTCATACGATAGACCGCTAGAGGAGAGGACGTGGCAAAAGAGATAAAGGCTAATAAATCCACAACTTAATACACAAAATAATCTCTATTAGCCCTTATCTAGGCCCAATAAGGTGAAGTGACGAGAAATCAATGGAGCTAGGCCCAACCAATGAGAATGACCCATAAAATTAAGCCCAAAACTGACCAACAATGGCCTAAAAAGCGGCGAATAAGTCGGGACATCATAAAAATAGATAAGGAGATGACCTAACTTATTGGTCATAAAATAGGTGTCAACAGTGCCGTCCCTCCTTGGCCTTGGATCATGCACAACCTCGTCGAAGATGTCGCCTACGTCATGTGGACGTCGCCTTCACCGTTAAAGCCACCTTTGGAGGGTGAATAACTTTAAAACTAAAAAGAATTGGAAGATGAGGAAGAAGAAGCGGTTGAAGATAATGAAGAGAGGAAGAACTTTGATGAAGGGCACAGAGAGAGCAAATGTGAGGAAGAGGGTGAAATCGGAGGACGAAGGGGGTGGTGTCTGCACAGATGAACATTAAAAATGGGAAGATAGCACCTTGAAAAAAAGATTTTAACTTAAAAATGGAAAGGAATTAGAGGACGTTGAAGAAAAATAAAATTTATATATTTGAAAAATGAATATGTTTGATGAAGAAACTCAGATGAAAAGAAGAGCATAAGAGGAAGAAATCATGAGAAGAACAAAGTGCAGAGCCGTAGATGAGTAGTAACACTACAGGATAGAACCTTGAAAAACTTGAAATAGCATGAAAACGAGAGAGAATTAGAGGAAGAAAAAGAAGAGAGATTTGAATAACTTTAAATAATCTATAACTTTTGTGAAGAAAGCAGAGAGAGCAAAAAAACACAAAGGGGAGAAAATAGGTGAAGAATAGTGGGACGCAGGTTCAAGTGAACTGTAAAAGTGGAAGATAGACCTTTAAAAACAAGACTATAACATAAAACCTAAGCAGAACTAGAGGAATATGAAGAAGATGAAGTTGAAGATATTTATAAAAAAAACAACTTTCATGAAGAAAGTAAGAGGATAAGAGGAGGAGAAGTGGGTGAAATAAGGGGAAGAGCATAGAGCAATGCTATCTGCGAATTCACAAGATAGAATAGTGACAAAATAAAAATTAACTTGAAAACCATAAGGATATAGAAGATGACAAAGAAGAAGAAGTTCTAGCGCATTTAAAAATGAAGAACGTTCATGAAGAAAGCCTGAGGAGAAGAGGAACAGAAGAGGGTGAAATTTGCAGTCTAAGGTTAGGAGAGAAAGGGTGAAAAATTACCAAAAGAAGAACTCCCTTTCTCTGCCTTGACATGGGCTATTTATAGGGAAAATTGGGTCAATGGGGGGTGGAGATTATATCAAAAGGAGATGGATGGCTGGGATTTTGATAGAAGAAGATGCATGGAGAAAAGGAAAAGGAGGTGGGCACCCCCTCCTTGGGCTTTGGGCATCCCCTTTCCCAAGACTCATCATTTCTCTCCTTTATTTTAAACTTTGAATTTTCTTTTCCCTCCAACCAAAATATGTGCTTCTTCTCCTCTATTTCAAAGTTTGAATTTTCTTTCCCTTCCAACCAAAATATGTGCTTCTATGTTTGACTTGGTCAAAGTGGTGATGACAGTTTTGCCCATGGCTTCTCTTGTAGTTACCTTCAGTGTCCAACATAATTACGATTTAATCCATAAAAATTACTATAATGTGCACATAAATCTCAAATGCTCATGGTTATGCAATGGAGATTTAATTAATGAGAATCTACACAGGGCACTAAATTTTATTTTTGTATTTGTGCTCTTTTAGTTTGTATTTATATCCTTGGGAAGTAGGTTTGCAATTGTAAGGCTTTATAAGCCAATTTGTCATTCCCCAAGGATGTTTGGGTTTTTATTTAAAACTCACATAGGTCTAGCGGGGGCCCCTCATTCCATTCCACATTGGTCCACCTAGGCATTATGGCTCATGTGGGGCCTGTCAAAGGTCCAAGGTGGGCTTCTAGATGGCTTGACCATTCAAGGGGACACATGGTAAAAAAAGTCCAATATTCCACCCCTTTCTTGGTCCAAATGGTGGCTTGCCACCTTCCTTGACCAAAGGGAGGTTACTCCCACCTTCCCACCTCCCTTGGATGACCAAAGACCAAGCCTCCACCCCCTCCCACTTGTCTAGGTCGCAGCCCCCCTCTCCCCATGCCATTTTCCAACCCCCTCCCCCTTCCTTCCCTTCTATATAAACTCATGTATAATGTCTTGTAAGAGTTAATGATAATTTTAAGATTTGAATGAAGAGTGTTCTTGTAAAGAGAGTGATTCTCTTGTGTTATCCCTTTAGTGTGATGCTCAAGATCTAGTTCCTACGATGGGATTTAGTCAGGGTGTGACTCCCCAAGCTGAGGTACGACGCCGAGGCAACCGTTATCATCTGTTCGTGTGTTGTGCTACTTCCGCCCGTCCAGAATTCTTTCCTGGATCCAGAATCACCCACTGCCTCATCCTCCTTAGATTAGGTCATATTAAAATTACCAGAGGTGCTTCTGCGAGTCAGGAAGACATTGGCGCTGGTTTTGTGTCGATCGGAGCTCTGGATCGCTGGCAACAATTCGTCTCGTGAAGTCGCGCAGATCTGCCCAAACTTGCTGTCCCGATCCTGAGTTTCCTGATTTTGAATTTCTCTAGATCTACTCCCAAGCTTTCTGGATCTGATCTTCTGAAGGATCGTAGGATTTGGAGTCCTCTTTGCGTTTCCACCAAGCTCGTGTCGATACGAGATCTGTGCTGATCGTGGCGGAGATTCTCGTGGGACTGCACAGACCACTCTGTGCAGGTCCGACCTAGAAGCAAGGGTGACTTCCAGGAGATGCCCCGCCCTCCCCTTTGCAAATTTGACCAAACCCCTTGGTCTGATCCTTCCTCTAGACGTCACCAACGATTTGCAACAAACGGTGCCTCGTTCCGACACCGGGAGCCATTTTTCCAGTAATTAATTATCTTTCTGTGCAGGTTTGTGAGCGCCAAACCAGAGGCTGAGATATATTACTAATGCACCCAGATCTGGTAAAATCTGATTGCGCCCTTCGGAGCAGAGAAACTTCATCATGTCGCCGACGTTCTCCAATAAACGGAACTACAATCGGGCGTCGGATCTTGGCGTACCAGCCTCCGCAAGCTCACTGCGCAAGGTGACCAACGCGGGCAGAACCAAGTCGGCTTCCAATCGGCTCACCCGATCGGCCCCGACTCGCTTCCCTCGCCTCCTGCGAGTGCGGACCGTCAACCTGGATTCCTGTAACCTCAAAATTACATTTGTAGCTCTTTACCTCCCTACGTGGAGTGGGCATTTGTAGCAACCCTGGTAAAATAAAAGTAAGATTTCAAGAAAGATTAAGTAAGTAAAAAGAACCAAAATGAATAAATAATAAGTCAAATGTAAATAACGCCTCTCAACAAGGTGCGATTTAAATAAGAAACGCCCTCACCTGAGGCGTTAATTCAAAAAGTGACGCCTATACCAAAGGGCGTCAAATTTCAAAAACGTCCAAAACGAATAAAAGGAAAGGAAAAGAAACGCCCTCTTCTTAGGCGCGAATTACAAATGAAACGGCACAGGTAAAGACGTCAATTAGAATTAACGCCCTAACCTAAGGCATTACTTTCATTTGTGTTTCGTTCGAACCAGGAGACTATCCATGGTAAGTTTTAGGATTGCTACGTGTTCGATTGATTATGGTAAGGACTCTATCAAGGAAACTAGTGCTCTAATCAAATTCTAACTCCATTGGGATTCCAAAAATCCTATAAATACCTTTCTAATCGAACTTGTTCGCTATTTTTGGCAAACCGTTCTGCTGTTGCTGTACGTGAAGAACAGGTGGTTCTTCTACCTCTGCCTTTCGTCATGGATTATGAAGAATATTAATGTTCTTCATCTTCTTCTTCTGTAGGTTGCCTGCAGCAAGTAATAACTCTCTTGTCTAGTTGAAGAACGTGGGCTCTTCATCAACATCGTTTTCCCAGAAGACTCTGTTTAGAACAGAGTATCATTTCTCTACAAATTCTTCACGTATCATCACCCAGATCATCATCAGGTAGGTTTTCTCAAGAACTGTAGCCCAAACTAGCATAAAATGTATGATAATATCATCTGTTAATTCATGCATATAGTGTTACTGCGTTTTTGAAGTTTTCTGTGAAATTTTGGAAAGAGGCGACCCTCTCTAGGGCGATAATTCAAGTTCTGACGACTGACAGAAGAGTCGTCAATTCCACATAATTAATAAATACCCATGTTTAAAATTTAATATCTATGAAACCATGAATTTGATGTAAAGCATGATCATATATCTCGAATCCTGATATTTTTCTTGTCCTGACCATGTACTTTGTTTCCTGAAAATTATTATCTTGGAAATTACCACTGTTCATGATAAATCCTGGAAACGAATGAATTAACGACCTCGAGTAGGTCGTCTTTTATGAAAGTGACGCCCCTGGATAAGGCGTGTTTTTAACAAAAATCCAGAATTTAGAGATTTTCAGCAAAATAGAATTTTCAAAGGACGACTGTTCCTGAAGTCGTCAAATTGAAAATAAACGACCCCGTGTAGGGCGTTAATTTATAAAGTAGTGACTTATGTTAAGTCGCTAATTTTCTGTGTCATTATTTTATACTGTTTTATGTGAACCGAGGGTTTTTATATATATATATCGGCACTATATTCCATTCCGTGAGTATAGTCCCATGTTTTCACGATGATTTATCGCTTTACCCACTAACTCTCGGTGACATACAAGCTCTCCATTGGACATTCCGTTCCTTTGGACTGGCAAGTTAGTCATTGGGACCTCCGTAAGTCTCCTCGTAGCCTTGGATTCCCTCAAGGCCGACTGAGCAGGTTGTACCATAAAAACCCTTTACACTATTTTGCCATGTCACTCTATAGAAACATGGTATACCGGCCCTCATGATATGCTATGTGGATATCATGAGAATATTCTTAATGGGATGAGGACATCATGCCATTAACCTGCTGTTCTTGTGGACCTCAATTCTATATTAAGTGGGTGACCATCTATATTTTGACACTTAATGGTCATGGTACCCAATCAGGGAACCAATTCTACCCATTTTTTTTATCGATATTCGTGAGTATATCGTTATTATCATCCTTATACATTAAGTTCAATTTTTGAACTCTACTCTATCTTGAATTTCCCCAAGCTTTTCCTTGAAAATTCCATATTGGCTATACATAAAGTGGATGTCAAAATACATGATCAATGCCTGCGCATATAGGGCCCGATCTGGTCCTGGGAAGAGCACCCGAAAGTACTAGTGCCCATGAGAGTTGTAATGATCACGGTATGGCATTGTACCAAAGTGCATGACTAGCTTGATTGGACATTCCACAATTCTTGTACTTGACTCGTACTTGACATGACATGACTTGCGTGACCCGATAAACGGTATTTATATACTTGCTTACTTGAAACGTGATAGCCAAACTTTTAACATGACATGATGAATATACTTGCTTGAACGTCTTGACATCTATTTGATACAAATTCTTGAAAGTTCATAAATAGTTCATTTTATACTCTCTATCTTGTCGTTTTACGCAAGCATGCATAACCGTAGTGCATTCATGGATAATGTAATTACTTAAACCCATTGCTAGTTCTTGAGATATAACTTCCTACTGAGTGTTCGCTCACTCAGTGTTTCCCTACTTTTCATGTAAGTCCGATGATGAGACTCAATCGGACAGGGAAGGTCAAGAGTGAAAGAGATTAGAGCTTCTCAAAGCGTCAACTTGTCTTGTCTTTTCTATATTTTCTTGAGTCAATTTTGTACTTTTCTTTTTATTAAGTTTAGCATTTTCAAGGGATTGTAATAGAAATACTTTTGTGAAGGAATAAAAGGATTGGGTTATCTTTACTCTTACGTATATCTGATTTGGTGTCGAATACACTAATACTCTGATTGACATGATCGATATAAACTCGTCACGCGTCTCCGGGTATCTTCCGCGCTCGGGGCGTGACAACATTAGGTTCTGAAATTGTACGATTATTATTTATGTGTATTGGGGTTGTCAGATTCTGCCGGGGTCGTCTTCCCCACACCCAGCGCATGGAGGTATCGTGTTCGCTCCCTACTCGACATTTTTCTCTATTTCGTATATATGTCATTATGCCGCTGCTAGAGAGCATGTGATAGGATTATTAGCTCGTTATATCAATTTTATCACCGCTGCGAGAGTGATTGAGTGAACCCGTCCCGTGACTCGATCCGAGCACGGAAGAGCCGACTACCCGACTCATAGCCGGTTTCTCAACCACGCACGATCCCACGCATCCCTCACTAGGGACACCCGCGAGCTAGAGTCCCAGGTCGCGTGTCCGTCCCGCATCAATTTGGTATCAGAGAGAGTCGAGTCTACGGTAGTCATTAGTCTTTGCTTAACAAAAACACAAAAAATGTGTCTAAGTCTTGGTGTCACTTTTGCATACCATTATTCGGTATATGAAAAGGTGTCGCCCGACCGTTAGGTTATGCCTATCGGGGAGGGGCTTCACTCGCGTGAAAGGATCTTTGGATCCCCGGACTCCGCCAGGTACCGTATCTTGGTTTACGTCTAGGATCCTTAGTGTGCATTAGTTAGTGCATTCCAACCTTGCATAGTCGTGTCTAGTGTCTTGTCCAAGTGTCTTCATGTCCGTCTTATAGCTCCCCATTTCCAATGGACTCCCGGTCACCCAGGCGATATGACCGTTGGCCCACCCATGGGCTTTGCAACCATCCTATCCACTTCCGTAGGCCCGAAGCCTCAGATTTTTTTGGCTCCAATGACCCGGGCGACTACCTCAAGTGAGAGGCCACCATGGATACATAATTTGATTGTTATACCATGTCCTAAGTCGGGCAATTCTATTTTGCCAAGAAGAGGCTTCTACACGAGGCCGCCGAAAAGTGGGACCACAATGAACGCTTGCGAGAAGTTAGGAGGCAATGGCCCATCGAGTCGTGGCATGAGATGAAGGGCGAACTTAGGAAGGTCTACCTACCCAGCCCGGTCACCTCCAACCGACCCCACCCAATCACTTCCACCCAAGTGGGTCATAGTCAGAGGCAACGAGCCCCACACGTAGTAGAGCCTAGACCCAAGCCTAGGCCAGTTGATTACGGGCGAGTCCACCGTGATACCCCTACTCCAACCCACACCGTTGTCGAACTTGTGCAAATGATTTCGGATCGGGTAGATAGGAGGTTTGCTTATTTTGAGTCGCTGGTCTCCCCTTGCCCACCTCCGAGGCAGGAGGTAGCCTTACTCGAGCCTAGGGAGGCCATAGCCAGTAGTGCCAACCCGACCCCACCTATGGGGTCCCAAGGGCCACTTCCCCTCCTAGTGGACAGCCCTCCCTCACCCCAGTCGGGGAGCCCATCCCCTAGTGCTCCTTTGCCACCGATTTCCGATCCTCACCCGGAGCCATTTCATTTGGAGCTACCTCAGTCCGAGCCACCCGTGTTTCTAACGGGAACGCTTTTCATCACCGAGCCACTACTTAGCTGGCTTAAGAATGGCTTGGTCCCACCTCCCTTCCCATCCATGGACCCCACACTACCTCTAGTGCCAATCAACTCATTTCACACCACTTTCCGGTCTAGTCACCATGTGGATACATTGGATGACCTTCTTAAAGGATTAGACTGGCAGTTGACATTTACGCACTTGTTGGCCCCAGGATTCGACCGACCCACCAGTCGTAGCTTCATCCATCCCGCCTTAGGGTCCATTACCTCCGTGTACACCGTGGGTCATGTTACCACAAAGGTTCTTCTACTCCTCCTGTTACCGGCCAAGCCCGACTTCATTCCTTTTATCCCGAGAGAGTGGCCATATCTTTTATACACTGTCCCATCTACCATGATGGATGGAGGTGACCATCACCTTCATGAATTTCACCCATGGGACTATGTAATGGAGGAACCGAGGGGTCACACATTCTTTGACCCCTTCGACCCCTTCTCTGGTGGGTCTCGTGACCCACCACTTCCTTTATACCTTGTCGAGGAAGTCCACTTTCACACACCTTCCCCACGGGCCGATTTATATACACCCATCAAGCCCGTTCATTGGCAAGGTGATTTTGGTTCTCCTAGCCCTCCCACACCCAAGTCCCATAGGAAGTCAATGCATGACTGGGTCATACTCAGACGTCTCGGAGCTCCCCATGCCACCAACCTCCGGTTACGTAACATGCATGCATGGCACACATTCGGGTGTCCTGGTCCACCCTTGCATGTGTATGGGTCGGACTAACAATAGGTTTGTCTCGGGTCTTGTGTGTCTGTGCATACATCGAGTCGAGTCGGTCCTTTGTACGCTCGCGTTATCAGTCCCTTTTGAGTGCGAGACTTGTCGGACTTTGGGATCGGCTCTACCTCAACATATCAGATCTAGTCACATAAAGGGATCCAGCGGTGATTCCTAGTGAGTCTTTGAGCCGCCTCCCTCCTTTGAGAGTGACCCCACCCCGGAGTGTCCACCTCTGGCCTCATTCCCCAACAGCGAGTGCATATCGAATTTATACGGGATGAGCAGGTGACGATTACTTGGAGTGGAGCGTACTCCGCGCTTCCAGGTTCGGTGACCGATCCACCGGAGGAGCAAATGAGCAGCCGCACCCCTTACTCGACGGGGTCGAGTTCTTCCCACCCGGGGAGAATTGATGGGAATCTACACCGGGCACTAACTTTTATTTTTGTATTTGTGTCCTTTTAGTTTGCATTTATATCCTTGGGAAGTAGGTTTGCAATTATAAGGCTTTATAAGCCAATTTGTCATTCCCCAAGGATGTTTAGGTTTTTGTGTAAAAGTCCCATAGGTCTAGCGGGGGCCCCTCATTACCTTCCCCATTGGTCCACCTAGGCATTAGGGCCCATGTGGGGTCAGTCAAAGGTCCAAGGTGGGCTTCTAGATGACTTGACCATTCAAGGGGACATGGTAAAAAAAGTCCAATATTCCACCCCTTTCTTGGTCCAAATGGTGGCTTGCCACCTTCCTTGACCAAAGGGAGGTTACTCCCACCTTCCCACCTCTCTTGGATGACCAAAGACTAAGCCCCCACCCCCTCCCACTTGTCTAGGTCGCAGCCCCCCTCTCCCCCTCTCCCCATGCCAATTTCCAACCCCCTCCCTCTTCCTTCCCTTCTATACAAACCCATGTATAGTGTCTTGTAAGAGTTAATGAGAATTTTGAGATTTGAATGAAGAGAGTTCTTGTGAAGAGAGTGATTCTCTTGTGTTATCCCTTGAGTGTGATGCTCAAGATCTAGTTCCTGCGACGGGATCTAGTCGGGGTGCGACTCCCTAAGCCGAGGTGCGACGCCGAGGCAACCGTTATCGTCTGTTCGTGTGCTGTGCTGCTTCCGCCCATCCAGAATTCTTCCTTGGATCCCAAATCACCCACAGCCTCATCCTCCTTAGATCTGGTCCTGCTAAAATTACCATAGGTGCTTCTGCGAGTCAGGAAGACATTGGCGCTACTTTCACGTCGATCGGAGCTCCGGATCGTCGGTAATAATTCATCTCGGGAAGTTGCGCAGATCTGCCCAAGCTTGCTGTCCAGATCCTAAGTTTCTTGATTTCAATTTTCTCCAGATCTACTCCCAAACTTTCTGGATCTGATCTTCTGAGTGATCGTATGAATTTGAGTCTTCTTCCTGTTGCCACTGAGCTCATGTCGATCCGAGATCTGTGCTGATCGTGGCAGAGATTCTCGTGGGATTGCACAGACCACACTGTGCAGGTCTGACCCAGAAGCAAGGGTGACTTCCAAGAGCTTCCCCGCCCTCCCCTTTGCAAATCTGACCAAACCCCTTGGTCCAATCATTCCTCTATATGTCACCAACGATCTGCAACAAACGGCGCCTCGTTCCGACACCAGGAGCCATTTTTCCAGTAATTAATTGTCTTTCTGTGCAGGTTTGTGAGTGCCAAACCAGAGGCCGATAACTATTACTGCTGCACCCAGATCTGGTAAGATCTGATCACGCCCTTCGGAGCAGGGAAACTTCATCCTGTCATCGACGTTCTCCAATAAACGGAACTCCGATCGGGCGTCGGATCTTGCCGTGCCTACCTCCGCAAGATTGCTACGCAGGGTGACCAATGCGGGCAGAACCAAGTCGGCTTCCAATCGGCTCACCCGATCGGCCCCGACTCGCCTCTCTCTCCTCCTGCGAGTGCGGCCCGTCAACCCGGATTCCAGAAACCTCAAAATTACATTTGTAGCTCTTTACCGCCCTACGTGGAGTGGGCATTAGGTTCTGAAATTGTACGATTATTATTTGTGTGTATTGGGGTTGTCGGATTCGCCCGGGGTCATCTTCCCCACGCCCGGTGCGTGGAGGTATCGTATTCGCTCCTTACTCGGTATTTTGCTCTATTTTGTAAATATGTCTTTATGCCACTGCTAGAGAGCATGTGATAGGATTATTAGCTTGTTATATCAATTGTATCACCGTTGCGAGAGTGATTGAGTGAACCCGTCCCGTGACTCGATCCGAGCACGGAAGAGCCGACTACCCGACTCACAGCCGGTTTCTCAACCGCGCACGGTCCCACACATCCCTCGCTAGGGACACCCGCGAGCTAGAGTCTCAGGTCGCGTGTCCGTCCCGCATCATTAATGCTCATGGCCCTCAACTTTAATTTGTTAAATGAAATCACTAAATTAATTAATTTTCGTGAAAGGTCCAATCTACATGCGAAGTTGAGATTAACGGTGGAACATGCATAATTGCCTGATTATATGCACATAAAATGGTATACATGCAATGAATTATCATAGAAAGTGGACACTTATCACACCTCCCAACTTGAACATTGCTAGCCCCTTAGCAATGCAAAAAAATTAAGATTAGGGACCAATAAGAGTTTGAAAGATTTCATGCCTCCAATCAAGATCCCCCTTCACAGAATCAACTATGGATTAGGAATTTAGAATTATTAAAATGTACTAGCCATAGGATTAGAACACGATGCTCTCATAGAACACTCCCAAAGTCTCATAGCATTTGTGCTCGTGAAATCTAAATCCACATTTTGGACAATTGCGTCCTCCAGATTGCCATCTTAGCTAGGTGTCTTTCAACTCTACCTCTTAGATCATAGCTTTGATGATAGTAGCCTTCATTTTTTTTTATTAACACATGGTGCTGCACAACCCTTCACCGTTTGACGCGAACCTCAACTCTTGCCTTAGGAGAAGCAGGCCCGGTTACTAAGATCAGGAGCATTTTCCATGATTTTTTTTCAACACATGGTGCTGCACCACCTTTCACCGTTTGATGTGAACTTCGACTCTTGCCTTGTGTGAAGCAGGCCCAGTTTCTAAGATCAGGGGTATTTTCCATAGTTTTATTTTTTTGATCTAACTCTTCACTAGGGAGGACAGAGTATCAGACACCATACCAAATGACAGAAGGCGTGTCTTTCCTGTTTCATTATTGTGCAAGTGACTTTTTTTTTTATGCTAAGAGACCTTAGAAGATTCCAAACTAATTTCCATGACTAGACATAAAAAAATCATTCCATCATCCATCTCCACAGTTTTTTTTTCAGAGTCTCTTTTATGAAAGCATGAATCATGAAAGCTCAGTTGGGGATCTCTTTTTTTTTTATAACAACATGAGACATCAATTAGCATGAGATTTGTACAAGGCAGTAGGTTACATGAGATTTTTACAATGATTACCCTTACCCCCCACCTTAAATGACATCGTCTCTGTTGGCATGAAGAATATATGAACATGACAATACATACATGAATGCTTGGGAAGGAAAGGTACAACCTGGGGTGCGCAGACGTGGCTATTTTGGCAGGCAACTTTGCGAACGACATCTTCTAACTCCTATAAACACAAATGAAAATGACTCAGTAGATTATTGAAGGGAAATGGTTGGGTTGCCTCGCAACAAGCGCTAAGTTTAACATCTTCAGCCAGACGACCTTCTTGTATTTATCATGGGCCACTCAGTGGGATTGATTCCTTTGATGAAAGTTGTGTGTTCTCCAAGTAGGGTTTGAGACGCTCACCACTAACAGTGAAATTTTGACCATTTTTAGGATCTAGGATTTTGACAGCACCATGATCAAAGGCTTTGAGCACAACAAATGGTCCATCCCATCTAGACTTCAATTTTCCGAGGAATAAGCGCAACCTTGAATTAAAGAGCCAAACTTTTTTATCAGGTTGAAAAGTTTATCATGAAATGTGTTTATCATGGAATGCTTTAGTTTGAGCTTTATAAACCTTAGCATTTTCATAGGCTTCATTCCGCAATTCTTCCAACTCATTTAATTGTAGGGTCCTATGAGACCTAGCTTGTGCCAAGTCAAGATTGAATTGTTTAATAGCCCAATAGGCTCCATGCTCAAGCTCAACGGGTAAGTGACAAGCTTTTTCAAAGATCAACCTATATGGTGACATTCCAATGAGAGTCTTATATGTTGTCCGATAGGCCCAAAGAGTATCATCCAATCTTTCGGACCAATCCTTCCTATCGGGCCTAACAGATTTTTGCAAGATGTTTTTGATCTCTCGATTAGATACCTCCACTTGGCCACTTGTTTGGGGGTTTTAGGGGTAGCCATTTTGTGACTGATCCCATATTTCTCAAAAAGAGCTCGGAATTGGGAATGAGTAAAATGAGAACCCCCATCACTAATGATGGCCCTAGGATACCCAAACCTTGAAAATATGTTCTTTCGAACAAACTTCATGACAACTTTATGATCATTAGTTCGCGTAGAAATAGCTTCAATCCACTTAGATAGATAGTCGACTGCCACCATAATGTATTCATGTCCAAATAATGGTGGAAAGGGCCCCATAAAATCAATTCCCCAAAGATTGAAGATTTCAACCACTAGAATGGGGTTAAGTGGCATCATATCTTGTTTGCTCATGTTCCCCACAGCTTGACACCTAAGACAATTCTTTCTAAATTCATAGGCATCTTTGAAGAGAGTGGGCCATAAAAATCCACTCTGCAACACTTTGGCAGCCGTTTTCTTTCCCGAGAAATGTCCCCCACAAGCTAGAGTGTGACAAAAGTTCAGAATACTTTGTTGTTCCTCCTCGAGGACACACCTCCTAATTATTTGATCCGGACCCACATGGAACAATTCGGGGTCTTCCCAGAAGTAGTGTTTGATTTTGGCAAAGAAGTGTTCCCTTTCGTGTTTGGACCATGTCTTAGGAATTTGCCCCACTGCTAAGTAGTTGACAATATCAGCGAACCATGGGAGTTGACTATGGGTAATGGCCAAGAGATGTTCATCTGAAAATACATCTTGCAAAGGAGCACTATCAGTGGTGAGAATCGTAGAAAGATAATCGATAACTTTATTTTCAGAACCCTTTTTGTCTCGAATTTCAAGATTAAACTCCTGGAGTAAGAGGATCCACCTAATGAGTCTAGGCTTGGCATCCTTCTTGGAGAACAAATATTTGAGAGCTGAGTGATCAGAGTACATAATGACTTTTACCCCTAAGAGATATGGTCAAAAATTTTGAAGGGCGAAGACAACAACTAATAGCTCCTCTTCCGTGGTGGTGTAGTTAAGCTGAGCATCGGCGAGGGTGCGACTCGCATAATATATCATCACTGGACACTTGTCAATTCTTTGGCCTAGAGCTGCCCCGATAGCATAGTCAGAGGCATCACACATAATTTCAAAAGGCAGAGACAAATTACGAGATTGGAGAATGGGTGCCATGGTCAAAGCCTCTTTAAGGGCATTGAAAGCCTCTAAGCAAGCATCATCTAGATGGAATGGGACATCTTTGGCCAAGAGAAGAGTTAACGGGCGGGCAATCTTAGAAAAGTTGGTGATGAACCGATGGTAGAAGCTGGCATGGCCAAGGAATGAACGGATTTGCTTCACCGAGGTTGGAGGAGGGAGATTAGAAATGAGGTCAATTTTGGCCTTATCCACCTCTATACCTCATTCGGACACAATGTGACCCAAGACTATGCCCTCTTGAACCATGAAGTGGCTCTTTTCCCAACTAAGAACAAGGTTGGTTTCAATGCATCTCGCAGGCACTTTCTTCAAATTTTTCAAGCAGATTTCAAATGACTCCCCAAACACAGAAAAATCATCCATAATGATCTCCAAGAATTCTCCTACCATATCGGAGAAAATGGCCATCGTGCACCTTTGAAAAGTGGCTGGTGCGTTGCAAAGACCGAATGGCATTCTCCGAAAGGCAAATGTTCCATATGGGCAAGTGAAGGTGGTCTTCTCTTGGTCTTCTAGATAAATGGCCACTTGCTTGTACCCGGAATATCCATCTAGGAAACAAAAATATCTTTGGCCCGCCAATTTCTCCAGAATTTGGTCAATAAAGGGGAGTTGAAAATGGTCCTTTTTGGTTATGGCATTGAGTTACCTATAATTGATGCACACTCTCCATCATGTTGTGGGCCTAGTGTGCACATCTTCTCCTTGTTTATTTTGGACTATGGTGAGTCCCGAATTCTTAGGAACCACTTGAGTGGGACTCACCCATTGGCTATCCGATATAGGATAAATAATTCCCGCATTGAGCCATTTGATAACCTCCTTCTTCACCACCTCCTTCATGTTCGGGTTCAACCTCCTTTGCATTTCCCGACTAGGTTTGGCATTGTCCTCTGTATAAATATGATGCATGCAAATAGACGGACTTGTCCCCTTAAGATCGGCCACTATCCAACCTATGGCACCCTTATGAGTCCTAAGGACTTCTAGGAGAAGTGTTTTTTAGGTAGGGGTAGGGTTGGAAGCTAAGATAACAGGAAGGGATTGATCGGGGCCTAAGATGATTGGGGTGTGACTTAGCTCCGAGGAGGAGGTCATATCAAGAATGAGGAAATCAATGGGGAAGTAGTAATCATGGACTTTGACAATCACATTCTCTATCAAACCTCATGGGGTCTTGACTGAACGATCCACCAGTTGGAGAATGACGGGAGTTTACTTAAGTTCCCCTATGTCAAATTACTCATAAACGGAGGTGGGTAAAAGGTTGACACTAGCTCCTATGTCGAGGAGGGCTCGATCAAAGGTTACGCCACCTATATCACATGAGATGAGAGTAGCACTGGGATCCTTCATCTTCGTAGGGAGATTATTCATCAAGACCGCACTAATGTCCTCGGAGAGCCAAATTTTCTTAGGGGGCGACTTGGGCCCTCTTCTTGGAGTGCATAGCTCTTTAAGGAACTTTGCATAGGTCGGAACATATTCTATGGCATCTAGAAGTGGAATATTGATGTGAACTTATGAGAAGAGCTCCATTAGCTCCTCATTTTGGGTTGGCCTAGTCTTATTGGACTTGGGTTCTAAGGCACTAGCGAATGGGACCTTGGGTTGATAGAAGTTTGGATCTTCATGGGCTTTTCCCTTCCCTTTAGGATCTGCCCCAACTTATCTTGACAACTGTAGCACTCCAAAAATTTATAAAGAATAAATAGTAATATTTGAAATAAAATTTTGATAAAAAGAAATTGGGCCTCATGTGAAATACAAATAAATAATTAAACAAGAGGATCGAACCCGACTTGGGTAACCAAGATAACCATAGAAATTAAAAGAGTAAATAAATAACTAAAGTTATTAGAAATGGTGTCCATACATATATGTATAAAGTTCTACTAAGTAGTTTAGTTAAAAACCTATTGTAACTTTAAATAAAGGTTTAAAGCTTAAACCATGTAAATCCATAAGTAGTTAAAAGGCCTAACAAACATTTATAAAACATAAAATCCTATATGAGTATATAGATGGGCCTTGATAAAAGCAACTAATGGACCTTAAAATAAAATTGGTGGAGCTTGGATAGGCTAAATGGGCCTTACGTATGCTACAAGAATGGGCTTTTTAGGGTGTATATATATATATAAATTCTCAAATAGTTAAAAGCCCAGCCTAATTATTATTAAGATGAAAAAGGGATTTAACTCAAAATGAGCCTTAAAAGAGGCTATATCAAAAGCATAAATGGGTAAGGTCCATATATATATAGTCTACAATTAGTTTATAATTTTAATTGATTAACGGACCTTACGGTTTGGGCTTAAGAGCATCAATAAACACATGAAGAGTTATATATGAATATATACATTATGCAAGGGATTTAACATAAACAAAAGCATACAAGGGTTGGGCCATTAAAGGAACATGTATATGCACGTGATAACCAGCCTGTGGCCCACTAATCCCTTCTCATTCGTTAGGCCTTTCCTTAAGTCATAATACACAATCGAGAGATTAGCATGGCTTTAGGGTTTTAAACCATTATGGCAGGCAGCTGTAGTTTTAGCAATTCGAAGAATTCATGGATCGAAGCTAGGAAACATGCGGCCATTTGATTCCTAACCCCATTAAGATTCCTTGATCGATCGCAACTCCACTAGAAATTATCTCCCTATAAATAACCAGCCAATCGAACGAGCCAAGGCGATTGTTGCTGGCGTGTTCGAGGGGTTGTTCTGCGTCGGTGTGCTGCTAATGGCGGCTGTGTTCCGTGGGTGAGGAAGAAAGTAACATCTTCTTCGACCTTCTTCTTCCTCTGCTGCAGTGGCTGAGTGCTGCTACTTTGCTGTTATAGTTGTGGCAGCTGCTATATTCTTCTTCCTTTTTCCCAATTAAAACGACGTGAAAAGGTAGGCAATCTCCCAAGTCAAATCCGATTAATCACCCTGCATGTTTTTATACATTTGATGCCATGACTTCCTGCACGCTCTAAGTAGAAAATCATTAAGTGAATAAAAGTAAATCATGATTAAATATTTTAAAATCATGTAATCATATAATTAAAATTCTAGAAAATATATATCTTTAAAATCCCCAAAATATACTCTAAATTTGCATGTGATTATATGGTGTGTTAACCAGTTAATGATTAACTTTATTAAATATATGAATTTCTAATAGTTAGACGACGAATTGCAATGGTTACTGTAGTACCATAGTTATATGTTTTTATTTTTATGGTCTGTTCGGGGGCGTCATAGTGTCCATTGGCCATAAAATTTTATGGATGTGTTATTGGGGTGGAGACCGAGGTAGTGAGGGTGGTACCACTATTTTCCGTGCCTCCTATCTGAAGATCCTCCATCTCTCAACGAAAAATTATTTTGAACATCCGGTTAGGTAGAGTTTTTCGAGCCCTTCATTTTGGTATATAATTTACGCAATTCTGACATGTGTACATCGAGAACGAAAGATTTTAAGAGTGGATACTATTCATGAATTAAATGACGACCTATTGAGTGTCATTGAATTCTTTCAACGACAGCATGCAAAGGCGTCAAATCTTTTATTATATATATATAACTTGTAACTATATCTTTAAAAATCCATATCTACCGAACTATGTAACATAAAATTATAAAAAAATATAATTTTGAATCCTCATATTTTTCTCCTAATTATCATATATTCTATTTCTATAAATTATTTTATATAAATAAATGTGTCTATGAATGTATATTTTAAAATTATTCAATTAAATAGATATTGACGTGAATTCTTATGAGATAAATTAAGTTAAAAATCATAGAATTGACGTCCCTCCAAGTGGACGCTAATTAATAAATGACGCCACCCACGGGCATCAATTGATTAAGTTTATTTAATTATAGTTAATTATAGAATTGGATGGACGTGAATTCTATAATTTACGCATTCATGTTCTCATAGTTTTCTTTCGGTTATGACCCATACCGCGGGTCTTCTGGCACTGTCATCTCACGTCCGTAGATGGAGTCCCTATTTCATGATTGGTTCACGTTATACACCTCAACTCTCGGTGACATACGAACACTCCGTCGGACATTCCGTTCCTTCGGACTGGCAAGTTAGTCATTGGGACCTCCGTAAGTCTACGCTAGCCTTGGATTCCCTTAAGGCAGCCGAGCTGGTTGTACCTAATCACCTACATTCCCAGATTTTCATGATTTTCATATGGTTTATTGATATATCATCTTTACTACAAGTTCTATCCCTGAACTCTATGTTTCATGAAATCTATCTTAATGTTCTTACATGCTTGATCCTTGAAATTCTTGGCCATTAATATGGAATTAGTCTAGACTAAATGTCAGGGGCTATGGGTCCCACTAAAATGATATTTTAAATATTACGGGTCCTGATCTGACCCTATTGGGCGAGCCAAAGTCCAAACGTTACCGGTATACGATGATCGGTTTCTGGCATTCACCACCTATAGTCGTCTATAACTTATTTTCATGAGGGGTGGTCATATCGTCGTGATTTTTCCCTTAGTGCATTGGCCAATCCTATGTAGTGCTAGATGTGCAAACGCTCTCGTGATAGTGATGATCGGGAGTAATTGCCATCATAGGACACCATTCTACAACTAATTGTTCATCATGAAAAGATCTTGAATTACCTTATTAGAGGGGTTATCATATCATCGTGATATTCCCTTAGTGTCTTGGCAAATGCTATAGAATGCTTGTAGAAGTAATTGTTCTACTTCTATATCATTCATCATAAAAGTTCTTGAATTACCCCCAATGATAGTACACGTTATCTTGTCACGAAGATCCTTCATAATAATGGATACATTGAAGCTCTCGTGATAGTGTTCGTCATAGAGAGATGAATGTTATATTTCCTCATGAATGCTCTTGACCTAGCTCGAGAAAGTACTTGTTAAGATCTTGCTATACTCTGTTGATTGTCATTGTCCTTACTCTTCATGAGTGTATCTAGCATCTTGCTTACTCATTTTTTTTATAGTTCTTGAATTTATCTCGTGTCATTATAGTTCTCGATTTCTATGTCTTGCATCACCTGCATGAGCATGTTAAACTGTAATTGACTTAAAGCTAGCTTGGAGCATGAGATATTAAGTCCTACTGAGCGTTCGCTCACCCTGCGTTTTCCAATGTTTTTCAGGTAATGACCTTAGTGACGACGAGACCAAATATGATGGGAAAGGGCAAGAGTGAAGAGAACTCTGACATCTAGATGAACCGTCTAGTCTGGTTATCTTGCGTCTTATGTCTCATTGTAGTTTTTCTTTATTGAGTCTTTTCATTTATTATTGGCTCGAATATGTAAAGAACTTATATTTGAAATGAAATTTGTTATTTGTCCAAATTATGGTTTGTGGAAATGACTATGCTCTAATTGACATGACTGTTTAACTGCCACATTCCGAGCAAACGACACGTTCCGCTGCTATCGGTTCGGGACGTGACAGAAGGTGGTATCAGAGCCTAGGCTTTCTAAATCCCTAGGTCATCAAGTTCAAGTCCTAGATTGAGTCGTCCCTATCAGTTATCCTATAGGAACCTTGTGAGATTTGGGGTAGGGCCATGGGTGAAACAATAAAATATGTTACCTCCATGTTAGCTAGAATGCCAAGATTTATGAATAATCATTTATTTAAAACTCATTTTGTAGGCTAAGTAATAGCCGCCGAAAGAGCCCACTGGAGAGAAATGCAACGTACCGTCCAAGGACTAACACAAGCCTTGCAACAAGTTACCCATGGCGGGAACCAACATGGAGCTGGGGATCTACATCAAAAATTTCAAAAGATGATTCCCCCGAAGTTTAGTGGGTCTATCGACCCGG
Source organism: Amorphophallus konjac (assembly GCA_022559845.1). Classification (NCBI taxonomy): domain Eukaryota; kingdom Viridiplantae; phylum Streptophyta; class Magnoliopsida; order Alismatales; family Araceae; genus Amorphophallus; species Amorphophallus konjac. The sequence continues at coordinate 64,489,540 of CM040120.1, read as the reverse complement.
ATGAAGCAGAGAATTGGGTACAAGAAATAGAAAGGACCTTCAAGGTGATGCAATGTACCGACGAAGAGAAGGAACTCTTAGGAACTTACCAATTAGAGAAGGATGCTCGACTATGGTGGGGATCCGTGAAAGCAATCTTTCCTAACGAGCAAGTTACATGGGATGAGTTATTGGAACACTTTAATGAGAAATATTTCTCGGAACGAATACGTGAAAAGAAGGCTACGGAGTTTGCGGCCCTAAAACAATGCAGTCTCTCAGTAGCGGAGTACGAGGCAAAATTCTCTAGATTTGCCCGGTATGCACTACAACTAGTCAGTACGAAAAAGATGAGAGCGAAACGATTCATGAATGGCTTGAAGGTGGAGCTTATTCCTCAATTGGCTCCACTAGAAATTCAAACTTACACTGAGATGGTTAGAAAAGCACAACTCTTGGAGGATGCGATGAACTTGATGGAGCGAGTCAAGGGTGTTGTGATCGGTGCGATGGATTCAGAGGGGGGTGAATGAATCTCCCCTTTAAAAGATTGCCCAATTAAAAACTGTAACTAAACACAATATGAAATCACGACTAATTAAGCTATATAAGATAAGGAGAACAATGATTCTCTTGACCAAACAGTTGAGCTGCAAGAGTGCAGGCTCCTAAGCAAACTTACTCTATTAACTGAACCCAAACAAGCAAACAAATGCAACTTAGAAGCTCAGATGACTTGAGTGAATTTGACACTCTTCAGAACCAATGTCAAATGTCCAAGATGAAAATAAATTCCTCGCTAGATAAATTATTCAGATCGAACCTAACCATACATCTAGCGGATCAGAATAGACACACAAACCACTGCACAAAAGATTTTTAAGGTGGTTTGGTCTTCCAGACCTACGTCCACCCCACACTCAAACCAGAGTGTGGATTCTGCTGATACACAGCTTAAACCAAGGGGCCTCACAGCTTGCCTACAACCAGCTGAGGATTACAGCTTGCTTCCGCTGGGCAATACAGCTTAGCCGACCAGAGGAATCCTCCTCTGCAATAGTTGGGGATTACAGCTTAACCCATCCAGAGGAATCCTCTTCTGCAACGCTGAGCAATACAGCTTAGCTCTGCTGACTAACAGCTTGAAATAGAGTTCAAAAGAAAAACAGGAAATGGGAAATCACAGCGGCAGAAAGCTGTATACGATAAAGCACAAAATAGCTTTCAAGGAGCAAGTTGGTCTGGATCTGATCCAAGAGCCAACAGATAACACATCTTCAAAGACGTCTTCTCTCTTTTTTTTCACAAACTCTCTATCTCTCTTTTCACTCTCCTTTTTCTTCTTCTGCTGATCTCTCTTTCTCTTTTTCTTTTTCTTTTTCTTCTTCTTTCTTTCTCTTCTTCTGGATCGTGCAGGCTCTCTCTCTCTCTACTTCTGCTCTTTCAGATGGGCTCCCCTACTTCGATCACTCTGCTCACGATCGCCCTGCTCCTCTGGAAGAAGCTTCTTATTTATAGAGCAGTGAACAGATAGGGCGTGTGCTCTCCACGATTCCCGCCCAAGAGCCTAGACCACATGGCAGCATTTCAGCTCACTGCATTACACGTGTCACGATCCTGAGCCGTCTCCATTCTTGGATCACGTGCCCTTATTAAGCTCCTCGAGCAACAGTCCTGTCAGATTACGCTTGTTATCAGTGTGAATTAATCTGAAAGGAAAGAAAGGATGCATCGAGTAAGTTTGATATTTGAACTGAGCATGTACAAACTTTATAGCATGTAATGCAGTATGCATATAATAAAGTATGCACATTGATGATGAATGCACGGGCATGCCATCAACGAGTGTACAGACTTTACGTGCAATGTACAAACGATGTACAGACTTTCTGTGCCTAAAGCTTAACCCTGAATGCATGTAATGCATTTTGCATATGGAGAAGTATGCACATTGAAAGTGAATGTACGGACTTTGATGAGAAAGATGCACACATGCACAATGAACATGGATGCACTGACTAAGCCACGAGCTGAGCTAACAGATGTATAGACTTGCTCAGTCATCAGCTAATGGATGTATGGACTTGCTCAGTCATCAAACCAACCGTGTGCAGACTTAGTGTACGCATGAAACAAACGAGTGCACTGACTGTGGCTAACACATGCAAACACGCATCGATCAGTGATATGCAAGAGATGGTCAATGCACTGACAGAAAGAGTGATCGTGAAAAGAGTTCGTGAAAAAGAAAGAGATGGTCAATGCACTGACTTTGTTTTGAAGCATCTGATGAATGCACCGATGCAGTGTATGCATATGGTAGATATTGCACCGATGCAATGTACAGAAGAACTAATAATGCACTCTATATACCAGAACCCATATGACTCTTCATGCATGCATGGAAATAAGATACTCAATCAATCATTCATGCAGACATATGGTGATCAATCATTCATACTCATAGTGCTTGCTGACATCAAAACCACAGGGGCACAATCATCTCCCCCTTTTTGATGATGGAAGCACTATGAGTCAAACTGACCCAAACTATTCTCCCCCTTTGACTTCATCAAAAAGAAAATAGTTTGCGAGTGGAATGAAAGACATGTACGAAATCTGATACCAATTCTCCTCCATAGAAACATGCAAAGAGAGTACTGAAGAATAACATATAGGAACTCCCCCTATCAACATGAATGAATGACTACTCTCCCCTTAAATGCAGATGACCCAGAACTCCCCCTGAAGTGCATGAATGAATTCTGGTTAACCAAAAGCAATCTGAATTCTGCCACAACAAGGAATCCAAAATAATAATGGTTGTGGCACCTTATATTTGTATGGACACAACAATGCAGGTGAAAAGCCCACAGAACCAGAACTGGTTACAGAAACAAGATGGAAGATTCCAACATTGTGGAGAGTAAAACGAGACTGGTGATGTAAAAGAAGTAATTGTAGCCAAAGATAGAGTGATATCACTGGAAGAGTGGTACAGGATTTTTCAAGAATCGTTCAGCAGAGATTGAGCAGAATATGACAGTCACAGAGCAAGAAGTGACCAACGAGTGGATGATCAAGTTGTCAGAGGTGAACCTAGTCAGAAGAAATTACTATATAGCGGGTACCACAGTTATAAGTCCATGCAAGAATAGACTCTCATATCATAAGGGGTTATGAATTAACCTACATTACCCACCTGGTTTAAGCATGATGTATACTGAATCTGTCAATTAAATTCATTACTCATATCTGAAACTAAGTTTTAATAAGGATTAACCTGCTAATCAAGCAATGCTCCAGATCAAACATCCTCCAACTTACTCAAATACTCTCAGTGACACCTTTGAGAGTCACATAGAGCAGAATGAAGATTAAACACCCTTACTAGAATGTGAGTTGACTATTTTTGCAAGACATTTTGTTTTGATTAGCACATTATACTTTTCCTGAGCAATTTAAGTTGATCAACACCTTTTTACGTGAGGCACAACACGTCTTAGGTGAAGTGACCCAGTTACTCAGTGTGATAACTTTCATTGCCTCTCAACTTTGAGAGCAGAGTTAGCACTAGAACTGTCTTTTTACATGAGGAGACACCTTGATCAGAGGCCAGACTCCCCAGTTACTCAACACAGACATGCTATTGCTCTGTCAGATTTTTTTAGTAGATTTTCACCAGAGATAGCTATGGTACTTCATGACATAGAATTACTCTATTTCATTGATAGAGTATCTAGTTTCTCAGTGACCAAATCATTGCTCTGAATTCAAATTTTCAATTTAGTCAACATTTTTCAGGTTAATGTTTAAAAACAATACTCATTCTATGTGTCTCTACCAAAGTAGCCTTGATCTCATATTTTCAGAATTCAGATGAATGAGTCTAGATATTTTATGACATGGGTGGTTAAAAATTATTAAATCTTATGAAGATACTTTCAATCATTCAAATTCAAACCCGAGAATACATTAGGCTTATACCAATTTGAATCAGTTGACATTCTTAACTCTGTATGATAGAAGTTTCTTCTCAGGTTTCAGACATATAAACAAGGTACACAACTTAGATTTCTCAACTCAGTCCAATCAATGCAACTGAACAACTTATCCACACCAGATCACAGAATTCTGCTATGAAAGAATTTGAACAGATTTTCAAGGATTTCAGCTATTGATTAGTCAAAAGAGAAGAATTCGAGTGAAATACACAAGAGCAAGAGAGGAATTCACATATTTGGACATGAAGAGTCTGGATTGAAAAGGATTAATAGGTAAAAAATGCTCCTCCTGCCTGGATGCAGTGTATTCAATGAAAACCTAACACACCAAGTTCAGACATTACTACCCTCTTCCTGACATTATGATGCACCGACCTTCATGCTATTTGAACACAAGATGCACGAACTATATGCAAGACATGCAACTATCTATACTCAGTGCAATACATGCATCAATTTGAAACATCAACTATGCAAAGCATGCGTATGACACTCAGTTGTGCATAACAATTGTTCAAACATTAGAGCATTCTTTATTCAGAAATCAATGACAGGCTGACACAGGATAATTTTTCAAACAATCCAACTCTCAAATCAGAATGAAATCAACACACATGAATATGAAAGTGAACCGAATAACTAGATAGGAAGGGTTCAAGAGGTGAACGACTAGTGAGACTCAAATACTCCCCCTGTCTAGATGCAATGAGTTATTCTTTTTTGGATTTTTCAATTTAGATGATATGCAATGCATCACATGATATATATGCACTATGCAACGAGACTGGTCATGATCAACAAGAACATCATGCGAAATCAATCAATTTTTCAAAAGGTTTCAATTAAGCACAGATAGATTAATCTGATATGCAAGCATCTGAAGCAAACAATTTCTGATAACAGAATTTAGAACATATTTTTAGAACTGACCTGAATAGTGCAATCCTGGGGGTTTCATTCTTGAGTGCCTTGGATTATTAACCCCTTTATTCATCAACTTCCAAGGCACACCTGCAAGGTAAGATCAATTTGTGAATTTGGGGACCCAAAGACTCTTGGGTCTTATTAGTTGAGTGACACCTCTAGCTGGTGCACTCCAGGGTTTCCAAGTCTTCCTATCATCAAAATTCAAATCATGGCAGTTATTCATGATATGTCCTATTCTCCTATAATAATGACAATTAATGGCAGAGTTCAAATACCTTTTGACAGGATGAACATGAAATTTTTGTGAGTGGACATTCGTTAAGATATTTCTACCATGCAAATTGGTGTTCCATTTAACATGCCAACACTCAAAGGCTCGATGTCCAACTTTACCACATTCAAAACATACAGGGGTTTTTCTATTAAAGATAGTTTTGTTCTCAAGGATATTCTCAGGTTTTGAACTCCTTTTTCTTCCCTGGGCATGCCAGCAGTGAGCTGTAACATGGCCCAGCTTCCCACACTGGAAGCAATGGATCTTCTTCTTATTATTGAATGCATGGGGTTTTTCATGAATAATCTTAGCACTCAATTCATCTTGAACCATTATTCTACATTCATGCATATGATGACCAGATATGCCACAGTAATGACATGAGGTGATTCTTGTGTGTGCATGTGACTGGATGGGGAAATGTTTTGTACTATGCACTAGTCATGAGGTCTAACAGAGTCAGAAAAGGCCTTAACAGCAATAGTTGAGAGTTTGGTTTTCCTTTTACTTCCAGCCTTTTTCTGATTACTTTCATTCTTCAAGTTTTTATCCTCATTTTCAGTTCTCTGACAGTGAATTGGAAAACTGATGAAGTAGAAGCTTTATCTTGTTCCGAGCTTTTAACAAAAACATTTTTCATTTGATTCCCTCCAACCTTCTTCGTAACTGGAATGTAACCCAATCCCTCTTTCTGGACATTCACATTTACTCCAAGCAATTTATTCAGATTAATCTTTCCTTTTACAAATCTTGACAAGGAGTCCTTTAGGTCTTCAATTTCAGAGTTAAGAGTCACAATGTTAGCTTCGTATTTGTTTAGCTCAGATTCACACGCAATCAGCTGTTGTTGCAAAGCATCATTCAGGTTCTTCAGAGTTTCATTTTCTTGTTGAACCTTTATTTCATTGTTGTTCTCATTTTCCTTCACAACTGATTTTCCTTTTTCAAATGACAACCATCTTTCAGAGAAAATAGTATTAAGAACCATTAGCTTTTTATTTTGGTCTTTAAGATACTTGTTTTCTTCAATCAGCTTATCTTGAAATTGATCATTTTCCTTCTTCTGAGCCAGCAAGGAATCATTTTCTTCTTTCAAGGAAGTGATTATGTTTTTCTGCATATTATCATCAGAATCTAAGTCTTCGATCAATTCCTTTAAGAATGCACATTCATTGCACGGACCCTTATCCCCAGTTGAATTATTATTCAGGTTCTTATCTTCAGATTTTAACATGTCCAGCTCTCTTTTCAATTTCCTTTTCTCAGATTTAATTCTGTCATACTCGATCAACAAATGTTCATTCAATGCCACAAAATCTTCAAATGAAAAGTTAACAATGTTAGAGTTTACCTGTGATGAAGTTTCTTCAATTTGAATCTGATCTTCATCTGAAGCCATGAGGCATTTCACTTCGTCTCGGCTCCTGCTGACTGCTAACATCTCGACCACTTCGGAGGCACTACAGCATTTGACTATACAAGGAAATTTATCAATATTTATCACCCTTTTGATTAGGTCCAGGGCCCTTTGATTCTCACATAATTTTAGTCTGTCTGAAGTTTTCCATAATGATTTATCCTTTGGAACTTCATAAGAACTGTGTGCAATGATCATCCACAGATCTGGATTAGTCTGCATCACATATTCCCTGAACTGATTGAGCCAGTTATAAAAACCTAAACCCTCATATTTTGGGAGATCAAACATCGGAGACATCCCCAGATTAAATCACAAACTTAAATGTAGAAGGGATCGAAAACAATGATAAGAACACTCATCAAACCAAAATGCATCGAAACCAAATCCAGGAACGGATCTGCAGGTCGTGTGACCCTCTATGCAGACAACCCGCTCTGATACCAATTGTTGTGATCGGTGCGATGGATTCAGAGGGGGGTGAATGAATCTCCCCTTTAAAAGATTGCCCAATTAAAAACTGTAACTAAACACAATATGAAATCACGACTAATTAAGCTATATAAGATAAGGAGAACAATGATTCTCTTGACCAAACAGTTGAGCTGCAAGAGTGCAGGCTCCTAAGCAAACTTACTCTATTAACTGAACCCAAACAAGCAAACGAATGCAACTTAGAAGCTATGATGACTTCAGTGAATTTGACACTCTTCAGAACCAATGTCAAATGTCCAAGATGAAAATAAATTCCTTGCTAGACAAATTATTCAGATCGAACCTAAGTATACATCTAGCGGATCAGAATAGACACACAAACCACTGCATAGAAGATTTTTAAGGTGGTTCGGTCCTCCAGACCTACGTCCACCCCACACTCAAACCAGAGTGTGGATTCCGCTGATACACATCTTAAACCACTGGGCCTCACAGCTTGCCTACAACCAGCTGAGCATCACAGCTTGCTTCCGCTGGGGAATACAGTTTAGCCGACCAGAGAAATCCTCCTCTGCAACAGCTGGGGATTACAGCTTAACCCATCCAGAGGAATCCTCCTCTGCAACGCTGAGCAATACAGCTTAGCTCTGCTGACTAACAGCTTGAAATAGAGTTCAAAAGAAAAACAGGAAATGGGAAATCACAGAGACAGAAAGTTGTATACGATAAAGCACAAAACATCTCTCAAGGTGAAAGTTGGTCTGGATCTGATCCAAGAGCCAACAGATAACACATCTTCAAAGAAGTCTTCTCTCTTCTTTTTCACGAACTCTCTATCTCTCTTTTCACTCTCCTTTTTCTTCTTCTGTTGATCTCTCTTTCTCTTTTTCTTTCTCTTTCTCTTATTCTTTCTTTCTCTTCTTCTGGATCGTGCAGGCTCTCTCTCTCTCTACTTCTGCTCTTTCAGATGGGCTCCCCTACTTCGATCACTCTACTCACGATCGCCCTGCTCCTCTAGAAGAAGCTTCTTATTTATATAGCAGTGAACAGATAGGGCGTGTGCTCTCCATGATTCCCGCCCAAGAGCCTAGACCATGTGGCAGCATTTCAGCTCACTGCATTACACGTGTCATGATCCTGAGCCATCTCCATTCTTGGATCACGTGCCCTTATTAAGCTCCTCGAGCAACAGTCCTGTCAGATTATGCTTGTTATCAGTGTGAATTAATCTGAAAGGAAAGAAAGGATGCATCGAGTAAGTTTGATATTTGAACTGAGCATGTACAGACTTTATAGCGTGTAATGCAGTATGCATATAATAAAGTATGCACATTGATGATGAATGCACGGGCATGCCATCAACGAGTGTACAGACTTTGCGTGCAATGTACAAACGATGTACATACTTTCTATGCCCAACGCTTAAGCCTGAATGCATGTAATGCATTTTGCATATGGAGAAGTATGCACATTGAAAGTGAATGTACAGACTTTGATGAGAAAGATGCACACATGCACAATGAACACGGATGCACTGACTAAGCCACGAGCTGAGCTAACGGATGTATAGACTTGCTCAGTCATCAGCTAATGGATGTATAGACTTGCTCAATCATCAAACCAACCGTGTGTAGACTTAGTGTACGCATGAAACAAACGAGTGCACTGACTGTGGCTAACACATGCAAACACGCATCGATCAGTGATATGCAAGAGATGGTCAATGCATTGACAGAAAGAGTGATCGTGAAAAGAGTTCATGAAAAAGAAAGAGATGGTCAATGCGCTGACTTTGTTTTGAAGCAACTGATGAATGCACAGATGCAGTGTATGCATATGGCAGATATTGCACCGATGCAATGTGTAGAAGAACTAACAATGCACTCTATATACCAGAACCCATATGACTCTTCATGCATGCATGGAAATAAGATACTCAATCAATCATTCATGCAGACACATGGTGATCAATCATTCATACTCATAGTACTTGCTGACATCAAAACCACAGGGGCACAACAAAGGGAAAGATTTTCAAGAAGGAGCAAGTGAATGGGTCCAAGAATAAGGAACCCGTTAATGACAAGAGAAGATTTAATGAAGGTAATGGTTTTCGTAAGAATAAGAAACTCCGGAATGATGGGCAGCAAATTGTTCCGGTCAAGGAGAAGTCTGAACATTGTAAGAAACAGTGGCATGATCTAGACAAGTGCTGGTGCAAACTAGGAAAGTGCATCCGTTGTGGAAGCGGAGATCACAAAATTGCTCATTGTCCACTTTTAAAAGAAGAAACATCACAAGTATTGGAAGGTAACCTGATAAATCTATTTCACCCATAAATTGCATTAATTAGGTATTGTAATCTTAGCACTTAGCATGTATGTGAATGATCTAGTTAGAATACATTGTTTTGGACATGGTGATTTTACCCCACTAATTTTGGAAGAAAATCATGTGAATTTGGAGACCAAATTCTTTTAAGTGGGGGAGGGTGTAGCACTCCAAAAATTTATAAAGAATAAATAGTAATATTTGAAATAAAATTTTGATAAAAAGAAATTTGGCCTCATGGGAAATACAAATAAATAATTAAATAAGATGATCGAACCCGACTTTGGTAACCAAGATAACCATGGAAATTAAAAGAGTAAATAAATAACTAAAGTTATTATCAATGGGGTCCATACATATATGTATAAAGTTCTACTAAGTAGTTTAGTTAAAAACCTATTGTAACTTCAAATAAAGGTTTATAGCTTAAACCATGTAAATCCGTAAGTAGTTAAAAGGCCTAACACACATTTATAAAACATAAAATCCTATATGAGTATATAGATGGGCGTTGATAAAAGCAACTAATGGACCTTAAAATAAAATTGGTGGACCTTGGATAGGCTAAATGGGCCTTACGTATGCTAGAAGAATGGGATTTTTAGGGTGTATATATATATATAAATTCTCAAATAGTTAAAAGCCCAGCCTAATTATTATTAAGATGAAAAGGGGATTTAACTCAAAATGAGCCTTCAAAAACATAAATGGGCAAGGTCCATATATATATAGTCTACAATTAGTTTATAATTTTAATTGATTAACAGACCTTACAGTTTGGGCTTAAGAGCATCAATAAACACATGAAGAGTTATATATGGATATATACATTATGCAAGGGCTTTAACATAAACAAAAGCATACAATGGTTGGGCCATTAAAGGAACCTGTATATGCACGTGATAACCAGCCTGTGGCCCACTAATCCCTTCTCATTCGTTAGGCCTTTCCTTAAGTCCTAATACACAATCGAGAGATTAGCATGGCTTTAGGGTTTTAAACCATTATGGCAGGCGGCTGTAGTTTTCGCAATTCGAAGAATTCATGGATCGAAGCTAGGAAACCTGCGGCCATTTGATTCCTAACCCCATCAAGATTCCTTGATCGATCACAACTCCACTAGAAATGATCTCCCTATAAATAACCAGCCAATCGAACGAGCCAAGGCGATTGCCGCTGGCGTGTTCGAGGGGTTGTTCTGCGTCGGTGTGCTGCTGGTGGCGGATGTGTTCTGTGGGTGAGGAAGAAAGTAACATCTTCTTCGACCTTCTTCTTCCTCTGCTGCAGTGGCCGAGTGCTGCTGCTTTGCTGTTATAGTTGTGGCAGCTGCTATATTCTTCTTCCTTTTTCCCAGTTAAAACGACGTGAAAAGGTAGGCAATCTCCCAAGTCAAATCCGATTAATCACCCTGCATATTTTTATACGTTTGATGCCATGACTTCTTGCATGCTATAAGTAGAAAATCATTAAGTGAATAGAAGTAAATCATGATTAAATATTTTATAATCATGTAATCATATAATTAAAATGCTAGGAAAATATATCTTTAAAATCTCCAAAATTTACTCTAAATTTTCATGTGATTATATGGTGTGTTAACCAGTTAATGATTAACTTTATTAAATATATGAATTTCTAATAGTTAGATGGCGAATTGCAATGGTTACTGTAGTACCATAGTTATATGTTTTTATTTTGATGGCATGTTCGGGGGCGTCATAGTGTCCTTTGGCCATGAAATTTTATGGGTGTGTTATTGGGGTGGAGACCGAGGTAGTGAGGGTGGTACCACTATTTTCCGTGCCTTCTATCTCAAGATCCTCCATCTCTCAACGAAAAATTATTTTGAACGTCCGGTTAGGTAGAGTTTTTCGAGCCCTTCATTTTGGTATATAATTTGCGCAATTCTGACATGTGTACATCGAGAACGAAAGATTTTAAGAGTGGATACTATTCATGAATTAAATGACGACCTATTGAGTGTCATTGAATTCTTTCAACGACAGCATGCAAAGGCGTCAAATCTTTTATTATATATATATATATATATATATATATATATATATAACTTGTAACTATATCTTTGAAAATTCATATATACCAAACTATGTAACATAAAATTATAAAAAAATATAATTTTGAATCCTCATATTTTTTCCTAATTATCATATATTCTATTTCTATAAATTATTTTATATAAATAAATGTGTCTTTGAATGTATATTTTAAAATTATTCAATTAAATAGATATTGACGTGAATTCTTGTGAGATAAATTAAGTTAAAAATCATAGAATTGACGTCCCTCCAAGTGGACGCTAATTAATAAATGGCGCCACCCACGGGCGTCAATTAATATAAGTTTATTTAATTATAGTTAATTATAGAATTGGATGGACGTGAATTCTATAATTTACGCATTCATGTTCTCATAGTTTTCTTTCGGTTAATTATGACCCATACCGCAGGTCTTGTGGCACTCTCATCTCACGTCCGTAGATGGAGTCCCTATTTCATGATTGGTTCACGTTATACACCTCAACTCTCGGTGACATACGAGCACTCCGTCGGACATTCTATTCCTTCGGACTGGCAAGTTAGTCATTGGGACCTCCGTAAGTCTACGCTAGCCTTGGATTCCCTCAAGACAGCCGAGCTGGTTGTACCTAATCACTTAGATTCTTAGATTTTCATGATTTTCATATGGTTTATTGATATATCATCCTTACTACAAGTTCTATCCTTGAACTCTATGTTTCATGAAATCTATCTTAGTGTTCTTACATGCTTGATCCTTGAAATTCTTGGCCATTAATATGGAATTAGTCTAGACTAAATGTCAGGGGCTATGGGTCCCACTAAAATGACATTTTAAATGCTACGGGTCCTGATCTGACCCTATTGGGCGAGGCAAAGTCCAAACGTTATCGGTATACGATGATCGGGTGCTGGCCTTCACCACATATAGTCGTCTATAACTTATTTCCATGAGGGGTGGTCATATCGTCGTGATTTTTCCCTTAGTGCATTGGCCAATCCTATGTAGTGCTAGATGTGCAAACGCTCTTGTGATAGTGGTGATCGGGAGTAATTGCCATCATAGTACACCTTTCTACAACTAATTGTTCGTCATGAAAAGATCTTGAATTGCCTTATTGGAGGGGTTATCATATCGTCGTGATATTCCCTTAGTGTCTTGGCAAATGCTATAGAATGCTTGTAGAAGTAATTGTTATACTTCTATATCGATCATCATAAAAGTTCTTGAATTACCCCCAATGATAGTACATGTTATCTTGTCACGAAGATCCTTCATAATAATGGATACATTGAAGCTCTCGTGATAGTGTTCGTCATAGATGGATGAATGTTATATTTTTTCATGAATGCTCTTGACCTAGCTTGAGAAAGTACTTGTTAAAATCTTGCTATACTCTCTTGATTTTCATTGTCCTTACTCTTCATGAGTGTATCTAGCATCTTGCTTACTCATTTTTTTTATAGTTCTTGAATTTATCTTGTGTCATTATAGTTCTCGATTTCTATATCTTGCATGACCTGCATGAGCATGTTAAACTGTAATTGACTTTAAGCTAGCTTGGAGCATGAGATATTAAGTCCTACTGAGCGTTCGCCCACCCTACGTTTTCCAATGTTTTTCAGGTAATGACCTTAGTGACGACGAGACCGAACATGATGGGCAAGGGTAAGAGTGAAGAGAACTCTGACATCTAGATGAACCGTCTAGTCTGGTTATCTTGCGTCTTATGTCTCATTGTAGTTTTTCTTTATTGAGTCTTTTCGTTTATTATGGGCTCGAATATGTAAAGCGCTTATACTTGAAATGAAATTTGTTATTTGTCCAAATTGTGTTTTGTGGAAATGACTATGCTCTGATTGACATCACTGTTTAACTGCCACGTTTCGAGTAAACGACACGTTCCGCTGCTATCGGTTCGGGGTGTGACAACTGCAATCCTCCTTGCTTGCATCCTCATTAACTTGATTCTTTTCTATGGAATCTTGTAACTCCTTTCCATCCTTGTATGGGTCATCTAACACCTTCCCACTTCTCAAAGTTGAAATAGCCTTGATATTTTCAAATTGTGGGCCTTTAGGTTGGGCTTGTGGGACGGGTTGAGGAAGGAGGCCCGGTTGTGGAGGAAAACCCGGGAGTTGATTTCTTGGGTTGGCCACGGGTTGACTTGGAAGTTGGCCTACTTCTCTTCTCATCATTGCTTCAGCGAATTGCCGTATTTGGCTCTCTAGCTTGGAAATATATTATTGTTGATTCAAAATGATTTGTTGGAGTTGATTGAACTTATCTTCGAGATTGAATGGCGGCGGAGGTTGGTAAGTGAGTTGGCCTTGATTGGATTGAAAGGATGAATGCCCTATAGGAACGAATTGAGCTTGTTGGCCTCTAGCAAATGAATTGAAGGTATTGGGTTGGGCTTGAATTTGATTATGCATGGGTTATCTTTGGGCTTGATGGATCGAGGGATTGGTCGCTTGAGATGAAGCTTGTTGGCCCTTCCAGGAAAAATTAGGATGATCTCTCCAGCCCGGATTATAAGAATTAGAAAATGAATCGTAATTGGGCTTGGAGAATCCTTGAGCAGCTTGAACTTGTTCTTGTATGAATGGTAGTAATTGGGCCGCCGTTGGACATTCTGTGATGTGATGGGTCGAGTTTGCACATAGGGCGCATGCCTCTTGTGAGTGAAGGATTGACCCAAATAGGAATGAGTTGATGGTCGGCAAGTAGGATCTTTCAAGGTCAAGAGTTGGTCTAAATTTTGGGTAAGACTCTCTACCTTATCAAACTTTTGAGTGATGAGGTTTATGTCCAATCTTGGTTCAAAATCACCCCGGGCGTTGACCTCGTTTAATCCGGCCCATTTGGAAGGCCTAATGGATCTCTCATAGGATGATAAAGAGGCATGATTGATAGAATTCTGACTAAGCATTTCAAACAAATCATATGTCTCATCCTCACTTTTGCTCATGAATGCCCCTCCACATGATGCATCAACCATTTGCCTAAATTTGTCAGACATGCCCTCATAAAAAGCTTGGACTACTTGCCATTTGGACAACCCATGATGAGGACACTTCCTAAGCAATTCCTTAAGTCTCTCCCAAGATTCATGTATTTGTTACCCCGGAGTTTGGGTAAATCCCGTGCTTGCCCTTCTCATGGTATTGGTGCGACCTATAGGGTAGAACTTCTTCAAGAATTCTTGTTTCATCTCGGCCCAAGTTCTAATTGGCTTCCCTATAGTGCCTAACCAATATTTAGCCTTGTCCTTAAGTGAGAATGGAAAGAGGGTCAATTGAAGGGCATCATCTGTGAAATTTTGTGTTTTTACCGTGGAACAAATTTCCAAAAATTCGTTAATGTGCTTGTAGGGGTCCTCATTAGTATTTCCATAGAATGTAGGGAGCATTTGAATTGTGCTTGACTTAATCTCATATTGGATGGCCTGATTTTGAGGAATGTGAATGCAAGATGGAGGTTGAGATTGAAATAATCCTTCATTTGCATTGGTGGATCGGGATTTTCGGCCATTAGATTTTGGTGGTGAGGTCCTTGATTTTCGGCCATGGGATCTTGTTGGAGATCGTTCCTTAGATACAAGACTCTCTCAATTTCTTGAATGGGTCCGAGTAGGTTTGGACGTTGAGATCTTCTACCTTGAATAAACTAGGACGAAGAGAGAGATGATAGATATTATTTTTTTATGATGATTTTTATTTGTTTGTTTGTTTTTTATTTTGGATTTAACCTATAACTTTTTTCTCTCTCCTTCCCGTTTAGAGAGAGAAGCTCTGCGATCTTCATTGGACTCGACTAGTTCGTCTCTCCGGCCGGCAATGGCCGGCGTCGAGCGGACTGTTCTTCCACAGATGCGATCGGGGGAAGCTTCTTCCTCTGTACAAGAGGCTCATCGGCGAACTTTCGCACAGGCTCTTATGATGTCTAAAGTCCAGCCGAAGATCCCTATTCCGCTGAAGGATCCCGCGTTTATAGACCTTGGTGAACCTACGGTTTTCTTCTCAAAGGCTGAAATCCAAGCTTCTCTGCAGTTGCTTTCTTTCTCTGTGGTTGCAAAATGTGCATACGGTCGTCCAGTCTTCTCTGAGATCAAGAGCTGCTTGATGCAGCGATTAGCATTCTCTGCGGATTTTGTCATTAGCAAGCTCACTCCGCGCCATCTACTGTTTCGATTTCATTGCGAAGCTGATTTTATGAAGCTTCTGATACTCAAACATTTGTATATAAAGGGATTTCTATTTCAGTTTTTTCGATGGACTCCTGATTTCAATTTTGAATCGGATCCTCCCACAGTGCCAGTCTGGATCGGTTTCCCCGGCCTTCATGCCAATTTATATCATGAGGATTGCTTGCGCTCGATTGCTGGAAACTTTGGACTTGTCCTTCGTATACATGATAGAACTCTGGCTATGTCGGATACTTCGGAGGCGTTGGTCTACGTTGAGATGAATCTCTCCTCTCCACGTAGAGAACGCATTTGGATTGATTTTGATGGTTCGGGCTACTGGCAGGCCGTCAATATATAATCAGGTTCCTATTCTTTGTTCCTTCTGCCACAAGCTTGGTCACCCGGAGGAAAGCTGTAAGAAAAAGAAGGGTAGGATAGCTAGAACTCTACAGCGAATGGAACCTTAGTTTAGGAAAATGAGTAAGGTTTTCCGTCCTCGACTGCATGGCCCCCAGGCTGCTTGTCGAAATGTTCCTTTGGGAAATAATTTTGAGGTTCTGCAACATACGTCGGAAGTTCTAGAGCAGCAACATGTAAATTCTTCTATTCCGAAAAAAGAAATTTCTTCTTCCTTCTGCGGAAATGATGACAGTTCAGAAGTACATGGCCAAGTGGCTTTAATCAAGGATCCCCTGGATGTTGAAGTCTCTGCTAATGGTGCACCTATCTCAGTGGCTGGAGCCTCTTCTCGGGAAGAAACTGCTCCCAGTTCCTCGGCGTTAATAAGCGCGGGGCCACAAGGTATTCAGTCGACTTGTGTGGAAATTGCTATGAATGCTAAACAGGATAATGAATTGATGCAAATGGTAGTAGAAGACAAGGAAGGCGGTCTAGGCATCCAACAAAGGAATGGTGGGAGGATCACCAGGTCTAGAATTAGATCATTGGAAGAAATTAAATGGATTACTCCCTGATTAAGCAGATTTTGATTTGGAATATACGGGGGGTTGGTAATGCTGGCTCCCGCAGACATCTCAAACATATTCAGAATTCAAATAAGGTTCAATTGGTGGCCATTAGTGAACCGAAGTTAAAATTCAATAAAGCCTCCTCGCTGGGTAGATTTCTCAAGCTTGGAAGGTATGTAGGTAATAATCTTGCTGATTCGAAGATATGGATTTTCTAGCATGAAAGCCTTAATCTGGAGGTCATTGTGTCCTCGCCTCAACACATTACTCTAGGTCTTAAGGAAGCTAACTCATTTTGTATAAACCTTTCCTTTGTATATGCATCTAATGATCCTCATTTAAGGCAGACTCTCTTCAGCGACCTTGTTTCTTTTGCTGATAACGTCTCCATCCCCTGGTTAGTGGGGGGAGACTTTAACTGTGTTTTAAGGCCCTCAGAGAAACTTGGTGGTGCTCTCCCTGCTTTGGCCCCGATGACTGATTTCAATGCCTTCATTTGTTCAGCTGGCTTGTTCGATATTGGTTTCTCTGGGCCTTCTACGACATGGACCAATAATAGATCAGGTCTGGCAAACATTCGGGCCAGATTGGACAGAGTTCTTGTTAACAGCCATTGCATGTCTGATATACCCCAACTTCATGTGAAACATCTGCTAAGAGGTCCATAGGACCATTCTCCGCTTCTTCTGTCAGTCGAGGAAGCTTTATCCTGCCCTAGTCGTTTTATTTTCCAGAAAATGTGGAGTACTCACCCGTCTTTTACTCAGCTGATTTCAGAGGTCTGGCATCAACCCCATTCCTCTCATCCCAATGCTTTGATTAGGCTTTGGGTAAAGCTGAAGGCTGTCAAGAAATCTCTTGGTACATGGAATAAAGAAGTATTTGGTAATATTTTTGAATGTAAAAGTCAGGCAGAAGCTGAGGTGGAACTAAAACAATTTGTTTATGACTCAGATCCCTCTCCTCAGAATAAAGAAAGCCTTAATGCTATTAATGCCAGTCTTCGTCAAGTTCTATTCAGAGAAGAATTGTTCTGGAATCAAAAATCCCGGGTGGAATGGATTGATAATGGAGACAGGAATACTTCCTATTACCATGTTGTTGCTCAACAAAACAGAAGGAGGAATTTTATTAAGAGGTTGAAAGTGAGTTGAAAGTGAATAATGCTGAAGAGTGGTGTGAAGATCAAAATTCTCTCAAGACTCATGCAGAATCTTATTATCAAACCCTTTTCTCCTCAGAGGAACATTATGTGGAGCCTACTATGCTGGATTGTATCTCTCAGATCATTGATGATTCTCATAATTCTAAGTTGTGTGCTATCCCAGAAGCTCAGGAGATCCGAGATGCTGTTTGGAGTCTAAAGGGCTCTAGCTCCCCAGGCCCTGATGGGTTCTCAGGTAGGTTTTATACTGTCATATGGGACATTGTTGGTTCAGATGTCATTGAAGCTGTTCATGCCTTCTTTAAAGGGTTTCCCCTCCCCAGGGGTATTACATCTTATTTAATAACTCTTGTCCCTAAAGTTCATGAGCCTCGGTCTTTCAATGATTTCAAACTGATAAGCTTGTGCAATTTTTCATATAAAATTGTCTCAAAAATTCTGGCTAACAGGTTGGCTCCTTTACTCCCCAGTTTGATCTCCATTGAACAGGGGGCTTTTGTGAAGGGTAGATTCATCCTTGATAATGTGGCCTTAGCTCGTCAACTTATGGTGGACATAAATAAGAAGGTAACAGGGCATAATGCTATCTTGAAGATAGATATGGCCAAAGCATACGACAGGATGGAATGGGATTTTATCTTGGCAGTCCTTAGGAAATTTGGTTTCAGCACCAAATTTACCTCCTACATTGGTATGCTTTTATTCAACTGTTGATTTTCTGTTAATTTCACTGGTTCCATCTCTGGTTTCTTCAAATCCAGCAGGGGAATAAGGCAGGGGGATCCAATTGACCCATATTTGTTTGTAATTGCTTCGGAGGTACTTAGTAGAGGCCTCTCTGCCCTATTCCAATCTGGGAAATTAAAAGGCTATAAAGGTCCTAGACAGTCCCTGCAGGTTTCTCATCTCCTTTATGCGGATGATACGGTGGTTTTCTTGAATGCCAGCAAGCAGAATGTTGAGCTGTTCCTAAAATTTATCAAAAGCTATGAAGCCTGCTTAGGTCAGAAAGTTAATACTTCAAAGAGCAGTATTATTCTTGCTGACAAAGCTCCAATTTCCTTAAGGCAGACTATTCCAGGTATCACTGGATATAAATTTCATTCTTCTAGTATTATATATCTTGGGGTTCCCGTCAAAAAGGGTAGATACCTTTGCTCGGACTTCTCTTTTCTAATTGACAGAGTTCAGCAGAAATTGGAGGGCTGGGAATCAAAGCTCTTTTCTCAAGCTGGCAGAGTGGTTCTCATAAACTCAGTCTTATACAGTCTGCCAGTCTATTTGGCTTCGGTCTGCTTTATTCCAAAAAAGGTCACAAACTTCATTAATAAGCTTTGTGCCAATTTCTTTTGGCAGGGAGGAAAGGATACTAAAAATAGGCATTGGATTGCCTGGTCTGTTATTCAAAAACCCAAGCAAGAAGGAGGACTGGGTGTTCGTGATTTACAGTGGATTCAAATAGCCATGGCTACTAAATCTTTGTGGAATATCCTTCATGGAACTTCTCTTTGGTCTTCATATGCCAAGTGTAGATTCATCAAAGTCCATTTTGCTGACTGTTATAAGCCATTTCCAGCAGGCATGCCCCAGGCTATTTTTAAGAAAGCTAAAGAGATTATTCTCTCCAACAGCAGATGGATTGTTGGTGATGGGACAGATGCACATTTTCTTAGGGACAATTGGACTGGTTCTGGCCTTGCTATTAGTATTTCTATTACTAGTGGTAGCAGTGGGTTATCAGGTCTTCCTTTGGCATCAGTTAGTGAAGTCTTAAATGTAAATCAGCATGCTGCTAAGGATTTTATTAGAAATGATTTCCATATTCCAAGAATTAATCTTAGCAACAGAAAAGATTGATGTGTGTGGACAGGTACATCTAAAGGCTCCTTCTCTATGAAATCTGTCTGTAATATTGTTCACACTAAAGGCCTATCCAAACCAGCATGGGTTAAGCTCTGGCACCCAGTTTTTTCACCTAGAGCCACCCTCTTTGTTTGGAAGTTAATTCACCGGGCAGTTCCTGTGGATAGTAGAGTGGTAGACTGTGGAGTTCCAATGGTGTCAAAATGCAACTGCTGCAGCTCTTGTAGTCAGGAAGACCTTAACCATCTTTTCATTTAAGGTGAGTTAGCATCAGATCTCTGGGCCTGGGTGCTGCCCCTCCTTAACAATGAGGTAGTTCTTAATGATCAAATTATAATGAGGTGCTGGAATCTCTTAAATTCTTCCAATCTCAATTCAGTTTTTAGCTTTGTTGATACATATGCATTCATCTTGATGTTATGGGAGATTTGGAAGCACAGGTGTGCCTCTAGGTTTGAAGGCATGGCAATTAGACTAGACTCAATTAAAAGGAATATTCTATCTTTAATTGCTCATTCTATGGAGAAGAAGAGGTTTGATAAGCCTCTATCCCCTGCTCAGCGTAGTAGCTTGGCTTTGTTTCAGCTCTTTCCCCGGGTGGAACTAAAGCAGCCCATTCCAGTTTTCTGTAGACTAGCTCCTTGGAATTTCACTCTTCATGTAGATGGAGCCTCCAAAGGGAATCCAGGTCAGTGTGGTGGTGGTGGCTGTATCAGAAACCAAAATGGCAAATGGATTATAGGATTTGCTTTCCACTATGGCACTGGTTACAGTCTGCTTGCAGAAGCTCGTGCTCTACATGATGGACTAATGTTGGCTAAGCAGATTGGCCTTGGGTTGGCAGCGATATACTCAGACTGTAGAATCCTTGTTGATGCCCTCGTTCAGGGTATTTCCCCTAGTTGGATGATACTTCCATGGTGGAGGCAAATCCTTTCTCTTGTCCAAGATTATGGTTGCGGTCTACAGCACACTTTTCGGGAAGGCAATCGGGTAGCCGATTCCTTAGCTTCTTTTGCATGCAACATCTCTGATAACAAAATTTTTACTTCTGTAAGGGACCTGCCAAGGCTGAAAAAGGGTGAATTGAGGATGGATGCAGCAGGGATCCCCGGCATTAGAGTCTTCTGATTTTTTTCTTCACCTTGATCTCCATTGTATTCTTTGTTAATCAGGGATGTTCCTGTGGTCTCGGGGCTTTGGCCTTTTCCTCACCTGCTGTAATTCCCTTTGGTTTCTCTTTACTTAGAGGGACTTAGAAGCCCTCTAGGAAATTGGGGTTAGCCCTTGCTGCTATAATCTGCCTTACCATTAATAAAACAAAAAACCTCAGCTAATACTTGGAGGAATGAGTCCATTCCCCCTCTTTGAGGGTGGGGTGCATTCGACCGGTGTATTAACTATTGGTTGGTTTCATTAAAATTTTTTTTTTATTTTGACACAAACTAGGATGAAGAGAGAGAAGAGGATGAATTTTTTTTAATTTTTGTTGTTTTGATTTTTTTATGCAAACACAAACAAGTTGTCACACAAATTACCTAATGACCTATGTGCTCCTTAGACTTACAAGTTGGGTTTCACAAAGAGACTATATACAACCTAAGTCCACTTTCTAATTTGTCAATTTGCTAGGTAAGAGGTGTGGTAGTGGGAGGCTCCCCTTGCTTTCGCAAGGTGCTAATTAAAAATCACTTGCCCGCTTATGGCGTTTGTCGTTCACCTCTAGCCTTAGACATCAATTTTCAAAAAAAGATTGTAGACTCAAGCCACACCTAATCACAGTGTGATCCTAAGGCTAATGTTTACTGATTTTTATTAGGGTCTAGGTGATGCAAAGATGAAGGAAATTATAATTTGTAGGCCAAGGAAGGGTGATCAAATCGCCACCTTATAGGATTATGGGTTTTGCCCTTAAGATATTTTAGAAATGATATGTAACAAATAAAGCTCAAACAAGGGGTTCTATGCAAGTATGCATGAGCATGCGATTAAAGAAATGTTTAGAAAAATTCACCTTGCCCCCCCCCCCCTGCACTCTTCAACAATGCAATTAAAAGAAATTAAACAACAAGGAAAAAGAAATTCGATCCTAAATGATGCATGACCTATAACATGAAAGTGTGATTTCTACTCTTGAAATAAAGACTTTTATTGAGTACAAGTGAAGAGTTTTTTTTTGTGAACCTATCTAACCATAATATGCAAGAAGATTCAGAAAATAACACTAAATGAGAGGAGTTTAGGATACTTACTTGAAACGAAATCTCTCATTCTCTTTTTTTTAAATGAACGACAAAATTAAAAGATGAAAGAAAGAAAGAGAAACTTATCTCTGATTTTCTTAATTTTTTTTCTTTTTTTTTCTGCAAAAGAAAAAAAATAAGAAAAGAGAGCTTTATTAGTAAACTATAAACACAAGGGAAACAAAGTTCTTAAATAAAAAAACATCATTCCTTCCCGGCAACGGCGCCAAAAATTGATAACGCGAAAGTTCATGGTTTAAAATACATATATCAATCTTAAAAATTCCAACTCGTACTAGATGAAAGAAAGACGTAATATGGTGGCGAGAAGGGTCGAATCCACAGGGAAGAAGAGATTTTTAGAGTTAAAAACCTTAGAGTCCTTTAGAAAACACTTGTGATTTTACTTTGCTTAAAGAAAATAGTAAAATGATGAACGAACCAAACACTTAATTAAAAACACCTATGACTATGAGCCAATGCTATAGAAAATAATTGCATAAAGTGGAGAAGAAGAGGTAGAAGAAGGAGGAAGAGAGGGAAGATGAAAAAGATCTAGATCAAATGAACACTTCTTTCATTAACATAAAGAAACGAGTACATGAAATACAAACTAAGCTTACAATAAAGATGTGACGAGATTACAATGAAGTAAAATGAAAGTAAAGCAATAACAACAAGAGGAGCCTGAGGCGTGAAGATGGTAGTAGCAATGGTGATGATAGCGTCGTCCCTCTTTGGCCTTGGATCACGTACAACCTCGTGGAAGATGTCACCTACGTCGTGTGGATGTCGCCTTCACCGTTGGAGCCACCATTGGAGGGTGAATAACATTAAAACTAAAAATAATTAGAAGATGAGGAAGAAGAAGTGGTTGAAGATAATGACGAGAGGAAGAACTTTGATGAAGGGCACAGAGAGAGAAAATTTGAGGAAGAGGGGGAAATCGGAGGAAGAAGGGGGTGGTGTCTGCACAGATGAATAGTAAAAATGGAAAATAACACCTCGAAAAATAGATTATAACTTGAAAACGAGAAGGAATTAGATGACAATAAAGAAGAAGAAAATTTAGATCTTTGAAAATTTAAGAAGTTTGATGAAGAGACTGAGATAAAAAGAAGAGCAAAATGGGAAGAAATCTTGAGAAGAACAAAGTGCAGAGTCGTAGATGAGCAATAAAACTACTGGATAGAACCTTGAAAATTTTGAAATAACTTTAAAACGAGAGAGAATTAGAGGAAGCAAAAGAAGAGATATTTGAATAACTTTTAAATATCTATAATGTTTGTGAAGAAAGTAGAGATAAAACAAAAACAAAAAGGGGACAAAATAGGTGAAGAACAGTGGGACGTAGGTTCCGGTGAACAGTAAAAGTGGAAGATAGACCTTTGAAAACTGGATTATAACGTAAAAACTAAGCAGAACTAGAGGAATACAAAGAAGAAGACGTTGAAGATATTTTAAAAACAAAGAACTTTCATGATGAAAGCAAGAGGAGAAGAGGTGGAGAAGTGGGTGAAATAAGGGGAAGAGCAGGGAGTAATGCTGTCTGCGAATGCACAAGATAGAACAGTGACAAAATAAGAAATCACTTGAAAACCATAAGGAATTAGAAGATTACAAAGAAAGAGAAGTTATAGAGCATTTACAAATGAAGAACTTTCATGAAGAAATCTGGAGGAGAAGAGGAAAAGAAGAGGGTGAAATCGATGGTCCAATGTTAGGAGAGAAAGGGTGAAAAATTGTCAAAAGAAGAACTCCCTTTCTCCTCCTTGACATGGACTATTTATAGGGAAAATTGAGTCAATGGAGGGTGGGGATTATATCAAAAGGAGATAGATGGCTGAGATTTTGGTAGAAGATGATGCATGTGGGAAAAGAAAAGGTGGTGGGCACCCCCTCCTTGGGCTTTAGGCATCCCATTTCCCAAGACTCATAATTTCTCTCATTTATTTCAAACTTTAAATTTTTTTCCCTCCAACCAAAATATGTGCTTCTTCTCCTCTATTTCAAACATTGAATTTGCTTTTCCCTCCAACCAAAATATATGCTTCTGTGTTTGACTTGGTCAAAGTGGTGATGACAGTTTTGCCCCTAGCTTCTCTTGTAATTACCTTCAGTGTCATACATAATTACGATTTAATCTATAAAAATTATCATAAGGTGCACATAAATCTCAAATGCTCATGGTTATGCAATAGAGAATTAATGCTCATGGCCCTCAACTTTAATTTATTAAATGAAATCATTAAAGTAATTAATTTACATGAAAGGTCCAATCTACATGCGAAGTTGAGATTAATGATGTAACATTCATAATTGCCTAATTTGATGGGATGCATCAATGGTGCGTGTAGGATTCAGAGGGGGGGTGAATGAATCCCTCCAAAAAAATTTGATGGAATAAAAAACAACTAATTCAAACGCAAGGGCCTGATAGAGTCAGATCATAGACTCGAATAACTGATGTGCACCAATGGACTTCGAAAGCCAAACTAAACTACTCGAGTCTACTCATGCGTCTATCGAATCATAGGAGACAAGCATACCACACAGAACACAAGGAGTTTTTAGATGGTTCAGTCTACTGCCTGCAGACCTACGTCCATCTCTCACTCAGATCAGAGTGAGGCTTCCCGCTGCCTTACAGCTTGAAAAACGCTGCGCAATATAGCTTGCGTCCGCTGAGCAACACAGCTTGCTTACAAACAGCTGAGCAACACAGCTTGCTATCCAGAGGATTCCTCCTCTGACCACTGAGGATTACAGCTTGACCTCTGCTGCCACACAGCTTGATCAGAAGATTAAGATAAAGAACAAAATAAAATGGTGAGAACAGCTACAGAAATCTGACGGTGAAAATCGATGAAATAGCTCTCGCTGGAGCCAACTGGACTGGATTTGATCCAAGTACCAGTGGACAGACTATCAGAGATTATCTTCATGAACTTACTCTATCTCTTTTTATTCTCCCACAAGCTCTCTATTTCTTTCTTCTTCTTCTCCGCTCTCTGGACTGGGTAGTTAAAAAATTGCTTCTGCTTCTTTTCTCTTCTTTTCTATGTATTTTCTACCTTCGATCTGCAACTTCTTATATTCTCTTATAGGGCGTGTGGAGGAATCACTCCCGCCCATATGCTTCCAGAAGGCTCTCAGCCACGTGTCACCATCTGAGTGTTGTAGCCTTCCACGCGACATTCTTTCGGAGGATGATTTGGCTTGGATCACGTGCCCCTCCTCGGAGAGATAACTCTGTCAGAAATAGAAGATGTTAGTCAAACACTTAGCACAGTTTGCACAGACGTAATGAGAGAGTAAACATAACATGCACTGAGTGGAAATATGCAATTCAACCATTGTACTGACTTAGTATAAGGTGATCAATGGATTGCACCGACATGATTCCACGAGGCACAGGAGGAAAACTATGCACCAAGTCAAAAGGTCTAAAAACATGCACTGACACATGAAGTGTCTAGAACATCGGATGCACGGACTCAAAAAAAATTGTGTAAGACAGCAAATGCACCGGGTTGGATTTGCGGTCTAAGCAAGAGTCGCACCGAGATGATGGAGAAGAATACACGAACAAGGAAAGATGCAAGACAGAACTTGCACAGAGTCAAGAAATCTCGTCCAAGTCAGAACTTACACCGAGATGGAGATGGAGATATCCTTTCTAAGTGAAGACTTGCACCGAGATGGAAAACAAGAAGTGCACGGATTTAAGTGCGCATGCTTCTTTAGAAAAAAAACACGGACCCTTCTATGTATGAGACTAGTAGTGCACCGAGGGAGGAACGGGACGACAGTGTTTGTGTGTGGACAGAGACTTGCACAGGGGCAATCACTTAAGCGTGAAGTGTAGAACAAAATCGGACTAGCACCGAGCTAGATCTCTAGCAGAACAACACATGCACTGGCTATGAATACTTCTATGAAGTTACATGCAATAAGTGAACCAAACATACCAGATATAATTGAAAGATTTAAATGCTTTAATCTAAACATGATTCATAGAAAGTCATTATCAAAACTAGGGTTCCAACAGTCTCCCCCTTTTGATTATGACAACTATGAGTCATGTATGATGAAACCAAAAGAAATATTCAATACTCAACTATTCGAACAATTGTGTTCACATTCTGTTGGAGCATGCTCAAAATTCATTCACAGATGAACAAAATGCAAATATGCACCATGTAAGAAAATGCTTCTATGAGTATTAGGAAAGCAAACATTAACGTTTGAATGTACATCTCTTTTCACAAAAAGAAAGGTATTAGAAGCAACACATCTTCTTCATGTTAGTACATCATTCCCCTTCCCAAAAACTTTGCATACACTTGGCAGAAAACGTGCAGTCTTCTAAGGTCTTCTTCGTACATGTTCTTCTTCATACATGGGGTCTTCTTCTCAGTCTTCTGAGGTCTTCTTCATACATGTTCTTCTTCATACATGAGGTCTTCTTCTCCCCCTTTGTCATTATCAAAAGATGGGGATATGGTAGAAACTAGTGACCTCGGTAGCTCCCCCTGTCTCTTGGAGGATATGTTGAACTTGAGCCAGAGAAGGGAGGTCTGTTCAACAAAAAGGTATGAAGAACTCTAATGGAGTTTGCCAGTTTATCGAGTTTCTGATGCACAGTGTTCCCCAACCTTTCCACTAGAGAGGTGGTTGAGTCTCGTTTGTTGAAAGCTTTTTTAACGGTCTCTGACAATGTCTGCAATTTTGACGGGATTACTTCAAACTCTATGATGATTTCTGGCTGACTAATGGCTATCTTGTTTACTGTGCCCTTTAACAGTTCAAACTCAATTTTCAGATCAAAGGTATGGTCAAGAATTTTACCCATATTGTTGAATATGGAGATTTGGGTATCTTGAATTTTGTTGACCATGTCACCCACTCGAGTGCTGATACCCACAAGAGATTCTAAAATCCCTCGTACTGCTTAATCAGTTTTTCATTTAGCAGTCAAAAACTCTATTCCTTGAACTTTCACAATCTTTTCTAGATGTTTCAGTCGGCCCTCTACTCTGTCCATTTGAACGGTATGGAACAAGAACTGTCTGCTCATCAAGTCATTTTGATTGAGTACAATCTCTGTGAAATTGGACAACATCTGTGCAATATTAGGTTCATCATTTGTTCCATGTGTACTAGATGTGGAAGCACTAGAATCTGGCAACTTAGTGAAGTATTCATGATGCTGTACAAGGGGTGGAGAAGGTGGTATGCCAAGACTAATCAATTCTCCAAGGTGTGGACCATATTCAGGAGCCTGAGAGAAAGACATTCTTGCATACCTTCTATTGTGTGGGGCAGGTCCCATGACATAGTCTTGTGTTTCTTCTTCAGCTGCCCTTGTTGCTGAAGCAGTTGGTTGCTCATGTGGAGCTTCTTCAGTAGGTGTTGGAGCTCCTTGTTGTTCATTTTCTTGTTCATTGACCACAGTTTCGACAATTTCTTCATAAATCACTTCAGTAGCTTCTCTCATAACTTCGTCGACCAATTTAGTCATTTCCTCTTCATCTGGAATGATTTCCTCTTCTCTGTCACTAGGTAGTTCTTCTGTTGGAGCCTCTTCCTGCGCCAGCTCTGCTTGATTAGTGACTAGTCTTTTCTGAGACTGCTGTCCAAATTCATCAAATATCTCATGGATATGTTGATCTAATTCCTGAATAATGTCGTCATCCTGAACATCCTGTTCAATTGTTTCATGAATCTGAGGTACCTTAGGTGCTGTAGCTGCAGTTGGGTCCAGTTGAAGTTCTTGCTCATCAGACCCTTCAGTTGCTTATACTTGAGCTGGAGGTTGAACCTCCTTCTGACGAACAGGTTCCAAGGGTGACTGAACAGACTGACATTCACTTTGAATTAACTCAAGAGTGTGAGTTTCTTGTGTGGGCTGATCTGTCACTGACTCATCCTAAGTTTCTGTATCTTTTTCCACTAGAGTATCATTTGTAGAAGGGGTACTCGTTCGTTTGGTTCCTTTCCTCCTCATGAAGGTATTAATGAAACCCATGTTATAAATGTTTATCTTGGAGATTGGTGTCACAACTTCACCATACAGGGACATGTTTTCCTCTTTGAAGATTCTAGTCAATGTAGCAGCATAAGGAAAATATCTTCTTGATTCGTTACAAGTTCCCATAACTTGAATCAAGACATGCGGCAAACAGACTCTAATTTTCTTCAGCAAGCAGTAGAGAATAAACCGTTGAGAATCTATCAGTCTACCCCTGCCTCCTACTTGTGGAGTAATCATGGAGGTGAGAGTGTGATGGAGTAGTTTCTTGGGTGCAGAAAATGTGTTGGTGTTATAACAACCGAGCTTAGTCTTTTGGTTGTCATGAATGTTTCTAGGTAAATCAATGATGAGGGCGAAAGCATCATGTAAATTAAATGTAAACCCTCCTTCAACCTCTCCATCTACAAGAACTCTTAGAGTCCTGTGAAGGGACTGCCTAGATAGCTCTATCACTTTTCCTTTGACCAGAGAGAAAACTGTGAAATTAGCATCATCGTATCTCAAGTTGCTGTAGAATTCTGCTACCAGATTAGGACAATACACCCTATGCATGCTTAAGAACTCTCTCCATTGTTGGAACTCAAATAGCTCAAGCACCTCAGGGAACTCGGAAGCCATCTCTTGATTAGTAAAGTTAATATACCTAGGGGGTATAATCTTCCTGGCTTCCAATACTAGCAGAGGTTTCTCTGTAGGCCTTGTAGACGTATCTCCCTTCCTCGTGGTAGAAGCTGATTTCTTTTGCCTTTTCGTCCCTTGAGGTTCTACTGCGGCCACCGTGGACATAGCATCTTCTGGCTGCGGCTGCTCCACTGCTTTCCTCTTCCCTTTGCTCATGGCTGACAAAGTAGGCATGGCGGCAGCAGGGATGGAGGAGAGACGAAATGTGGAGACAGAGGGGGTGCACTGGGAGGAGAGAAAGGTTGGAGAAGCGAAGGGTTGCAGGTTGTGCACGTGCGAAGAAGGCACGGAGCGGGAGGACGCTTCAGCTTCGAAAGAAAGGGTAAGATGGTAAAGTAGATAGGGTTTCGTATATAGAGGAATACTTCTAACTTTACCAATCTTCAGTAGATAATACCCAAAATACCCTTAACTTAAAATAAGGTGCCTTTCTTCGAAGAGACGCAAATTATGGAATATGATATTATATCTCACAGGTTAGCTCTTCACAAGATATCTCAAATGAATTGACGTCAATGAAAATAAAACAGCTTAATCTTGGAAACAACTCAGACAGAAAAGTCATTAGTCTTACGGGTCCTTTTCATTAGCCAAAATTTGATTGAAGAACCCAGGTTTATAATTTTCTTAAGTCTGTAGAGATTAACTGAGAGAACCCTTGGGTCAACCATATATATATATATTTCATTACACCTCTCCCCATTTTATTTATTATTTTTTAATAAAAAACACTTTTATTGAGTATTCCAATGTAACTGCACCTTTTTACATAAGGAGACATGTCTATCAAACACCAGAATGCCTGGTTACTTAGTGCAATTAACTTTCATACTTCATATGTTGAACAGAGTTAGCATTAATTATCATGACATAACCCCTGAATTTCTTTGAAACAGATGGTCAGTTTCTCAAACGTCATGCCATTGCTCTACCAAATCTATTTCATTATTTTATATCATGGCGTATTCCCAGTTCTTTTGTCAGAAAAAAAATCTCTTTAACAAGATGTAAAAATCATATAAACCTAAGGTTTCCAACAGATTGGCTTATTACTAAAGATTTTTAGATGTCAGACCTTCTACAGAGAAGTTTCCAATTTGGACTGTTTCAAAATCATTGAGAAATCACTCATAGTAATTTGAGAGAACTATTCGGATAAGATTTAATGTACATACACTGTAAATTACATCTCAATTTAGATCAACAAGATGTTTTTGGTTCAGAGTGATCTGGGCATTTATTTATTGAAGAGGGCAAAGGTGACATCATTTATATATACTACTCCCCCTTACTAGGATAACTAGAAATATTTAGAAGACAAAGAATGATAGGAGAGATAGACCAATGACAAGGTGAGGAGGATGAATGCCATATGTGAGCAAGGTAAGAGCATTTCCAAAGGCCACAACTTAAACGGCTAATAGCCCACCAGCACACCGCTCAGTAAATTAATCATCATTCAGTCTTCAGACAAACTTCTCATGCAAACTTAAGCTCACACCAATGACAGAGCCCGCAACAGAATTTTCAAATTCATTAGACACCACAAGATGACTCCCATAAGAGCAAAGCACAACCTCTCAAGATTTTAAACATCCACAAGGTAGCATCTAGCTTACTAAACCAGAACTAGTGACACTCCACTAGAAGAGATATTAGCTCACAACATACTAGATACATTAAGCTCAGCAGCAGAAGAGATACCAAATCTCATGTTCTCTTTTTCAGAAGGGTATACCTCTAATGATCAGCTGCCTTAGATGGACTAAATTCCCCCTTTGAGTGCGCAAAGATTTCCATCAAACATTATTATAAAATTTTTTAAAAAAATTCACAGAAATGCTACTCTAAATGATGACATTGTGTTAAACTGCATGCAAGATTCCTAATCATTCAACACGATCAATTTCAGAATGAGATTCATTATCTAGCATTCATCACAAGTTTGCATCCTCCTAACTACATGAATTAATTACATGACATTGATCACAATAGAAGGATAGAGATCATGCAGGCAGTTGTAACTCAAAAAGAAACAGATGTAAACTAGAGAAGAAATTAAATTTAACTAACCTTTGTGTGCCTTGGTTTTATTTTCCCTTTATTTTCCTTCTTCAAGACACACCTACAAAGTAAGATCAACCTGCAAATTTGGGGACCCAAAAACTGTTGGGTCTTATCAGTTGAGTGACACCTCCAGCAGGTGCACTCCAAGGTTTCCATGTTTTTCTATTATCCAATTCTAACTCATGGCATTTATTCATAATGTGACCCATTCTCCCACAATAATAACTGTGATTAGCAGAATTCAGATGTTTCTTGACAAAATAAACATTGAATCTTTGTGGGTGGACTTTCATTAAGATGGTTCTGCCATGGAGATTGTTACCTCTTTTTGCATGCCAGCATTCAAATTTATCACATTCAAATTCATGATGGCAAATTCTTCCATAAGTAAAATTTTTACTACCAAAAATATTTTTATTTACTGGGAAGTTTCCAAATTTTCAATTGACTCTCTTTCTTTGAGCATGCTAGCAATGGGCTCCAATATGGCCCGACTTCCCACAGTGGTAACATGGAATTTTCTTCTTCTGAACTGCATGGTGAGTGTTTTGAGTTTTTTCATCATGAAATTTCTTGGAGGTCAGCTCATCTAGCTTCATTGTTCTACACTCATGCATTTTATGACCAGTTTTTTCATAGTAATCACATGAAAAGGTTTTTTTGTTTGCATGTGACTGAATGGGGAAGGTTTTTCTAACATGCACTTGATCAAGACAATTTTTAGAGACAACAAAAACTTTAACATCATCAGATGAAGGTTTGGTTTTATGTTTGCTTTCACTCTTTTTCTGTTTTCTTCCACTTTTTGAATTTTTACTTTGTTCTTAACTTCTCTTCGTCGTGAACTGAAATACAGATGAAGTGGAAGGTTTTTCTTGTTCTGAACTTTTAACAAAAATAATTTTCAATTTATTTCCATCAACCTTCTTCATTACTGGACTATAACCCAGTTCGTCTTTCTGTAGATTTACATTAGTTCCAAGCAGCTTATTCAAATTATCTTTTCCCTTAACAAACTTTGACAGGGAGTTCTTTAAATCTTCAATTTCAGTTTGCAAGGAGACATTATAGTCTTCACAGGAAATGACTTGATTATGCAAACCATCATTTAGACTTTTCAGAGTCTCATTCTCCTGCGTTAACTTCAAATCTATATTCACTTCTTTTTCTTCCAAGACTGATTTTCCTCTTTCAAGAGCTAACCATTTTTCAGAGAGAACAGTATTCAGAACCATCAGCTTTTTATTTTGAGCTTTTAGATAACTATTTTCTACAATCAATTTGTCTTGGCATTCATCAATTTCCTTTTTCTGTTCAAGCAATGAATCATTTTCTTCTTTCAAGGATCTGATTAGATTTTTCTGCATATTATCATCAGAATCAAGATCTTCAATCAATTCCTTTAAGAAGGCACATTCATTACACGAATTTTCTTTTTCAGAAGCTTTATTATTAAGACTTTTATTTTTAGATTTCAATCTGTCTATTTCAGATCTCTCCTTTTTCATGTCTGGTTTCAAATTTTCATTTTCAGCTTTCAAGCGAGTAACGTCAGAAATCATTTCTTTTCTAAGTTTCTTCTTTTCAGACTTGACTCTATCATATTTATTCAATAAGTGCTCATTCACGGAGAGTAAATCACCATAACTAAGATTCTCAGCTTCAGAATTTACCTGGGAGGATGACTCCTCGTACTGATCTCTGACCATCAAACATATTTCCTCATCTCCACATGATCTTCCCAATATTTTGTTGATGATTTCCATTGCGCTCCTACATTCATTAACACATTGAAAGCAATTAGAGTCTATTGCCCTATTTGTTAGATTTAAGGCCTTTTGATTTTCTTCGGATTTTAGTCTGTCTGAGGATCTCCATTGAGATTTGTCCTCTGGAACTTCATATGGACTGTGATCTATGAGTACCCATAAGTCAGAGTTCAAATGTATCACATAGTCTCTGAAACGACCGTACCAGCCATAGAAATCCGAACCAGTGTATACAAGAATTTCAGCCATAAGAACAAAACAGAACAAATAGAGCAAATCAAATCGCACCGAAATCAAATCAAGGAACGAATCTGCAGGTTATTAGACCTTTAGTACAGAAACCCGCTTTCATACCAATTGATGGGATGCAGCAATGGTGCGTGTAGGATTCAGAGGGGGGGTGAATGAATCCCTCCAAATAAATTTGATGGAATAAAAAACAATTAACCCAAACGCAAGGGCCTGATAGAGCCAGATCATAGACTCGAATAACTGATGTGCACCAATGGACTTTGAAAGCCAAACTAAACTACTCGAGCCTAGTCATGAGTTTATCGAACCACAGGAGACAAGCATACCACACAGAACAAGGAGTTTTTAGATGGTTCAGTCTGCTACCTGTAGACCTACGTCCATCCCTCACTCAGATCAGAGTGAGGCTTCCCGCTGCCTTACTGCTTGAAAAACGCTGCGCAATACAGCTTGCGTCCGCTGAGCTTCACAGCTTACTTACAAACAGCTGAGCAACACAACTTGCTATCCAGAGGATTCCTCCTCTGACCGCTGAGGATTACAGCTTGACCTCTGCTGCCGCACAGCTTGATCAGAAGATTAATATAAAGAACAAAATAAAATGGTGAGAACAGCTACAAAAAGCTGACGGTGAAAACCGATGAAATAGCTCTCGCTGGAGCCAACTAGGCTGTGAAAAACCTGCTTCTGCTTCTGCTCTCTCTTCTTTTCTATGTATTTTCTGCCTTCGATCTGCAACTTCTTATATTCTCTTATAGTGCGTGTGGAGGAAGCACTCCCGCCCATATGCTTCCAGAAGGCTCTCAGCCACATGTCACCATCTGAGTGTTGTAGCCTTCCACGCGGCATTATTTCGGAGGACGATCCGCCTTGGATCACGTGCCCCTCCTCAGAGAGATAACTCTGTCAGAAATACAAGACGTTAGTCAAACACTTAGCACAGTTTGCACAGACGTAATGAGAGAGTAAACATAACATGCATTGAGTAGAAATATGCAATTCAACCATTGTACTGACTTAGTATAAGGTGATCAATGGATTGCACCGACATGATTCCACGAGGCACAGGAGGAAAACTATGCACCGAGTCAAAAAGTCTAAAAACATGCACTGATATATGAAGTGTCTAGAACAGCGGATGCACAGACTCAAAAAAAAATGTGTAGGACAGTAAATGCACCGGGTTGGATTTGCGGTGCAAGCAAGAGTCGCACCGAGATGATGGAGAAGAATACACGGGCAAGGAAATATGCAAGACAAAACTTGCACCGAGTCAAGAAATCCCGTCCAAGTCAGAACTTGCACCGAGATGGAGATGGAGATATCCTTTCTAAGTGAAGACTTGCACCGAGATGGAAAACAAGAAGTGCACGGACCTAAGTACGCATGCTTCTTTAGAAAAAAAAACACTGACCCTTTTATGTATGAGACTAGTAATGCACCGAGAGAGGAACGGGATGATAGTGTTTGCGTGTGGATAGAGACTTGCACAGGGGCAAGCACTTAAGCGTGAAGTGTAGAACAAAACCGGACTAGCACCGAGCTAGATCTCTAGCAGAACAACAAATGCACTGGCTATGAATACTTCTATGAAGTTACATGCACTAAGTGAACCAAACATACCAGATATAATTGAAAGATTTAAACGCTTTAATGTAAACATGATTCATAGAAAGTCATTGTCAAAACTAGGGTTCCAACATAATTATAAGCACATAAAATGGTATACATGCAATGAATTACCATAGAAAATGGACACTTCTCACACCACCCAACTTGAACATTGCTAGCCCCTTAGCAATGCAAAGAAATTAAGATTAGGGACCAACAAGAGTTTGAAAGATTTCATTCCTCCAATCAAGATCCCCCTTCACAGAATCAACTACGGATTAGGAATTTGGAATTATTAAAATGTACTAGCCATAGGATTAGAACATGATGCTCTCATAGAACACTCACAAAGTCTTATAGCATTTGTGCTCGTGAAATCTAAATCCATAGTTTGGACAATTGCATCCTCCAGATTCCCATCTTAGCTAGGTGTCTTTCAACTCTACCTCTCAGATCAGAGCTTTGATCATAGCAGCCTTCATTTTTTTTGATTAACACATGGTGTTGCACAACCCTTCACCATTTGACGCGAACCTCAACTCTTGCCTTAGGAGAAGCAGGCCTAGTTACTAATATCAGGGGCATTTTCCACGATTTTTTTCTTTTTTTTTTTAACACATGGTGCTGCACAACCCTTTACCGTTTGATGCAAACCTCGACTCTTGCCTTAGGAGAAGCAGGCCTGGTTACTAAGATCAGGGGCATTTTCCATGGTTTTTTTTATCTAACTCTTCACTAGGGAGGGCAGAGTATCAGACACTATACCAAATGATAGAAGGCTTGTCTTTCCTGTTTCATTAGTGTGCAAGTGAAAAAATTTTTTTTGATGCTAAGAGACCTTAGGATATTCTAAACTAATTTCCATGACTAGACACAAAAAATCATTCCATCATCCATCTCCACAGTTTTTTTTCCAGAGTCTCTTTTATGAAAGCATGGATCATTAAAGCTCAGTTGGTGCTCTCTCTCTCTCTCTCTCTCTCTCTCTCTTTCATAACAACATGAGACATCAATTAGCATGAGATTAGTACAAGGTGTGAACGTGTCACAGACATTTTTAAAGAGGAATAACAATGATTAAGGGTGAATAATTATGCTAAAATAAGTGGGACATGAAAGGAAAAGAGGATGAGCATGAGATGCTCTACGGAGGGTGATCGCCAGAGGGGTTACCTTAAAAGAAGAAGGATGATCGCATGTACCTTGTATTGAGCGAGTGAAATTGGGAGTTCTTCCTTCCTCCTTCTACCGACCGACCGATGAAGGGGGTTTATAGCTTGATTACCCTTACAAACACACAAAATAAACAAAGATATGGATTAGCCAAGTGTGTAGTATCAATGCTCTAAGGATATGAAATCAAATTGGGCATGAACACACCTTGTGTGTTTTGGTTTTAAACCCCTAAGAAGGAGCAACAAGGTTGGAATTATGAATGACATGCAAAGCAAGATATAGTATGGTGCAAAGTAATTTTAACGTGCTGAGTAGGTCTCTAGAGAGTGATGAGTGATATGATAAAAATAAAAACTAATAAGAAGTGTCCTCTCTGCTGTGTGTGCAGTAGTAAAGGGAGGAAAACAAGGTTGCAGTAGCTACAGTAGGATGAAGAAACGTCGGATGAAGACACTGCTCGTGGGAGAATGAACACTAGAGGAAGGGGCTTTGGAAGAAGATCATGACCGTGAAGTACCTACAAAGAAAAAACAAAACTCTCCCTTCTCTGTGTAAAAAAAACTCTCACAGCGTTCTTCTTAGCTCACTCTATGTTAGCCTTTTTATTCTTCTTCTTCCTCTTCTTTTTTCTTTTCTCCACCCCCGCGCGAGGAGCACATGTGAAGGTATTTATAGGCTAAAAATCCTTGCATTAATAGGATTAAAACAAGGCAATGAATCCTCTAACAAGGAACCATCTTCCCAATTGAACATAAGGTGTAAAATGGGGAAAGGATCACTGCAGGAAAGAAGAAGGTGAAAGGGGGACGGAAGTGCAAATGACGACCTGACTAGGGGCGTCAATTCAAATGACGACATTCACACAGTCGTTAATTCCTGGATTTAATTATAGAAATAAATGACTTTCCTTATTTAAATTTGAGAAATGACGCCTGCTTGAATGGGCGTTAAATGATCAACGCCCCTAAAGAGGACGTCAATTCTTTGAGTTTTATTTTCTTTAGGATTCATAAAATCCAGAAAATAACGCATGTATGAACAATCGTTTATTTATAGAATCACGACCTTCTTCAGGTCATCAATTAAATGACGCCTTCCCTTAAGGCGTTAATTTCAATTATTTAAAGAAAAATGTAAAGAAATTACAATTAATATGGAGAAATTATCAAATAATTAGAAAAACTTCATATTAAGCCAATATTGAAGTCCACTTTGGGGCGTCACATGGTGACATGAGATTTACTCAACATATCATCAATTTTGGTGTGTCTACAGCTGCCCCGCCTTGGCATCTGCTTTGCAAAGAAGTGAGACGGAATGAAGCGAAAGTGCAACAGGCGGAACGAAGGGAGCGAACTGATAAGTAGATGCCAAGGTGTGATGTGATATGCCTCCGACACTAAGCATTAGAAATCTTTTAGGATTCTGAATGAAACAACCTTGGATGATTACGAGAAAGCAATGATCAGCTGGATGAAGGAACTAATCTAATAAACGAAAAATGTGCGCGAGGGCACGGAAGGAAAGACACCATTGGAGAGCGGTTACCAGCCAATGTGGACGTGCTACAACTAAGGTGGGTTTGCAGGAAAATAAAGTGAATTGAGATAAAGACCCAGCAAATGAATGCTTTCAAGGAACCAGCCTGAGCGGCTTCAAGGAGAATATAGTACTCGATTTGGAATGGAATATCTCATATCAACTCAATTAAGAGCGAGTGGCCCTCATTATTGGTGTAATATGAGGATTGTCATCATTAAAGCGCAAAGTCCTACATGATGCTTGCTGGGCTAAAAGAAAAAATTAAAACAAACTAAAATAGAAAATAATCAAGGACAATATTGTTAAACCATCCAGAGTTGGTCAGGAATCTAGATCTCTAAGCTGACACTAAGCCGAAGCCCGTTTATCCACGCATCAACTCAGAAAGTGGAACCGTCGTCCCAAATCTTAAATGACCCAACGGCCTATCCGTGTGATCAAGACTCCCCTGGAATTATCACTGTTTTTGATGAAGGGGAACTCAAATTCCAGGTTCATCAGAACCACAAGGTCCTTGATATGCTATAATAGCATAGATACCATATAGTAAGAATGCTTACAGGAGAAAATACAAAGGATGGAATGATGTTACCAGTGTAAGAAATCCAATCATCTTAAGACCTGCATAACCTACGCTTCTCTATGCTCAAAAATTATTAGCTCAGAATATGATCATAAGTGCATGATATAAGCAATTTCATTAAAGCATAAAGCACTTAAGTTCATCGACAATCATCATACTGTAAAGCAATTCAAAAGACGTAAACCTAGGAAATGACGACCCTATGCAGCGACGTCAAAAGCATAAATGACGACGGTTATTGGGGCGTTAATCTTGATCACTATTCAACTTGGAATCGGATAAAAATGACGCCTGGAATAGAGACGTTAAATAAAAGACGACACTGAAAATGTCACTATTCAATGAAATGACGCCATTGTTAACGCTGTCAATTAATCATAAACAACTATGCTCCGTTTCCTACTCGGAAACATAACTCTAGTGGTTCGTTCGAATTATACTCAAACCGTGATTGCTCTGAACGGCTAGCCAAAGCATTCGAACATTATAAAAGGATGCATCTGGTCGTCTGCTAAACATATCAAACAACTGAGAGTCATTGCAGCCAAGACTCAACAGAGAACCACATATTAGAAACATAGGGTCTTTCAACTAAAGAAGAAGATGGAGAAAGCTATGATGCAAAGGTTCACGAAGAAACCTAGGATGGGATTTCCTAGAATATCTGAAGTTGCTGGCCATATCAGTGGAAGAATCAATACGAGCCAAGTAAGTTGATTTGTGTTAAAGCTTTTATTTTATTCTTCCTTTTTTCTTCAAAATTCTGATTGCATTCTTTCTTCTCTCTTCTTTTCTTTTCCATTTTATTCAGGACTACCCAAATGTACCGGGACCAAGGAGGTTCTTAAAAATCAAGTGGTTCCCCTTACTCCTCTCCAAATTATCCTTAGATATGAGGTCCTTCCTTTCAAGGTGGCACTTACTAGGCCTTGTTACCCATGCTACCCATTATGATGACATCCACTTAGATTGGGCCTCCATAGGAGCACTAATAGAATTATGGCATCCAAACACTCATACTTTCCTCTTTTCCACTTTTGAAGCCACCATACTCTTAGAGGAAGTAGAGATGCTCCTTGGCTTAAGAAGGATCAAACAAGGGGAAGAATCAATGATGGCTAACTTGACTAAGCCAATAAGTGCCCATGATATACTTACTAGCCTTGTACAAAGTCCAAACTTAGTGAACCAAATCAAGGCCCACAAAGGAATCAATCTTTTGAAACTAACCTCGTGGGTATACAAGAACATGGACAAGGCCCAAGAGAATGAAGACTTGTTTGAGAGGGTGATGAAGGGATTTGTTGTATGCATGGTAGGAGCTCTCCTCTTCCCTTCATTGGAAGATCACCTAGAGGAATGCCACGTAAGCACCACAGCTAGCATATGGGAAGGAAAAAGGATAGGTCTGGCGGTGCTAGCTAACCTCTATAATGGACTCACTTCGGCTTCCTTGGGGCGGCCCCTCCATTGGTCCATGTTACTCTTCTCTTGCTGGGTGAACCTCCACCTAAAATTTGATCCATGCCAAGAAACTCAACCGGCCTCAAAAATCTTCTCTAAAAGCCCCCTCTGGTACATGACGGATTCCTTAAGCCTATGTGAGAGGGTAGCTAATCGGGTGCCAAAACTCAAGAAAATAAGTGGTTGGAGGAACTACCTCAAGACCATGCCAAAGAGCGGCTTCACTTGCACACCGGGGTTCCTCAAGACCCAAGAGCTTCGCTCAAGACTCTCCTCCGGCATTGAACTACGACTAATTGGCGGGACCGACTTCGTCCTCTACAATGCCCACCGGTGCCTTCCACAACTTGGACTACCTCGACACACTTTTGAAGAACCTTCGCATCTTCCACCACTCAAGAGGAGGGAACTAGGCTCAAGTGGGGACCAAGAGGAAGTCAAGACAATCATGGCACAATGGAAGGTTGGACTACTACATAGGTCCAAGCAACATGTTGAAGACGAAGAGAACAAATGCAAATCTTATGTAATACCACTTAGAAACATAAGGCCCATGATGGCTCATTGAATGTAACAATGATTTTATGAATGAAATAAAAGAATCTTTCCTTATTTGAGCCAAAGCAACGAGTTATATGATTTTTGTCTTCCAATTTAATGTGATTCTGTCTGATAAAACTGAGCCTCGGGTTCTCTGTTCTGAGAAGCGCCTACGGGCATGACGTTAATTCTCTAACCGGCACCTTAGAGCATGTCGTCAATCAATTTTCTTAAAAATAAATAAAACCATGATTGACGCTCATCCAAACAAGCGTCTATTAATTGGCGCCCCAAGGTAAGGCGTTAATCTCTTTAAATTCCTTCAATTACTTTCAAAATAATTCCTCAATTTTTTTCAGAAATAACGCCTTCATTGATGTCATCCATTAAACATGCGACGCCTGCGTGTACTGTCGTCAATTCCAAATAGTAATCATGACGACAATCACATCAATCAATCTCCCATTAATACGTCTGACGATAGTTACGAGTTCCCATGCAAAGTAAAATGACGCTTAAATTCGGGTCGTCAAATCATAAGACCACGCCTTGACAAAGACCATCAATTAATAGTGCGACGACATCCATCCGGGCGTCAATTCTTTTCGAACGTTAAGCCCTATTTCCCTCTTCTCTTCTCCTCCCTTCGTCTACTTTCCCTCTTCTATCTCTTTGTACAACCAAACCCTAACTGAGCCCCACTCTCCATCTCCCATTTCTCTCTCTCCATCTTCTCTCTGCTCGAACCCATGGCGGGCGGCGCACACAAACGGCAGAGGGTGACTGCCCCCGACGTGGTAGACCTCGATGATGATGAGCACGCCGTGGAGGAGGCTTCTCCCGCGGCGGCTGAAGACGCTCCGGCGGCCGAGCAAGGTGGAGAGGAAGAAACAGCCAATGAAGAGGAAAGGGGAGGTGACGACGGGAGCGATGGAGAAGAAGAAGATGAAGATGATGGTGAGGATGAAGAAGATGACGAGGAAGACGATGACGGTGAGGAAGAAGAAGAATAATAAGAAGAAGGTGAAGAACCACCGGCGGCGGCGGCGGCGACCCCTCGGCCTCGCCACATCCGGCAACCCCGGCAACCACGGCCACCACGGCAGCCACGGCAACCCCTCCGTGGAGGGTTACTAACACCCGAACGGAGCAAGGTAGGTGCCCCAACCCTTCATTTTATTTAATTTTTATTTTTTTTATCAATTTCCATTGCCCCCGGTGAAGGGAGAAATGTCGAACCAGTGACACAGTAAAATGACGCCCCGGTGGGTGCCGTCAATTGAAACAACGACCCTCCCTAGGTCGTCAAATTAAAATATTTTTAATTTTTGAAAATGATGAATCATGAAACCACGCCCTACAGCATGTCGTCATTTTAAAACGTTTTGTTTATTTATCATTGTTGCTAATTTCCATGCCATTTCTTTTATTTTTGATATATGCCTCTGCTTTATTTTTATTTCGCATGTTGTTATATTTTTAAACACCCCAGAAAACAATGCCCCCCACCGGGGCATTAATTCATTAAACAACGACCAAGGGGTGGTCGTCAATTTTTTTTTTCACAATTATCGTGTTTAGGACAGAAAATCACCTCCGAAACAGCGCCCCCCACAGGGGTGTCACTTAAACAAATGACGACCCTGGGTTGGTCGTAAATTCAACCAGAAGGCAAATCTAAACAACAGATGAATAAAAACTTATCAAAATGTTATTTTATTGTTTATAGGGGTTGATGAGGACTCGAATCTCCTGGGTCCAGGTTCGAGCTACCTACTACGGGCTCCCAGATTTTTAGAGGGCTAGGGTAGATGCCATGGGGTTCGGACCCTTCCTTAGCATAGAGCCTATGAGACCCGACCTACCCTTGATCCAAGTGCTTAGGGAGAGATGGGATAGGACTACCCAGGCATTCTTGATGCCATGGGGTCACATGGTTCCTAGTTTGGAGGATGTCGCTAGGATCACTGGGCT
Source organism: Amorphophallus konjac (assembly GCA_022559845.1). NCBI lineage: Eukaryota > Viridiplantae > Streptophyta > Magnoliopsida > Alismatales > Araceae > Amorphophallus > Amorphophallus konjac. The sequence goes on along the minus strand of CM040120.1, from coordinate 64,448,012 downwards.
GAGGGTGAACGGTGAGACAGTGAGCGGGATCACCCTACCTGACTATAGCGAGTTGACACAGAGGCTGCTAGGGTTAGAGACAGTCTATGAGACGCCGAGCGAGTGTAGGACCATCTACCGCACCGACCTTACCATTGCTATGGGGTTGGGTGATTCTAGGCAGAGGTCGAAGGAGTCTCTAGAGGAGTTCTCGCAGAGGCTGATCGGGGGAGCTAGGGCTGTCTACTGCCAGGACCCAGCTGAGAGAGATATAGCAGATAAAGATTTGAGGAGATTCTTAATCTTAATGCTCGGGAGGTTGCTGCTTGGCACGAAGGGCGACATCATCAACTACCGACTCTTAGGGATCCTCGAGGACTTAGAGAGCGTTGGCAGATACGCTTGGGGTGCCGCACTTTTGGCACACTTGATGGCTGACCTGTCTACGGGGATAGGTCGAGAGACGACTGTCAGCGGCTTCTCACCTTTCCTTCAGGTATGCATTTTCTTTTTCTTTTCGTTTCCCTTTTTTTCTTCTTTTATTTTTAAATGCATGTGAATGCTTTACTAATGCGATGAATGGATGCAGGTGTGGAGCCACCTATACATCCCGATGGGGTGTGCCGACCCTCGACCCAGAGATGAGGGATCCTTCCCTCTAGCACGGCATTGGCTACCGGTTGTGACAGGAGCGCCACTCGCCTATGAGTTGCGAGTTTTACGACGGGAGTTCCACGACTACCCTGCCTCATTGGTATGCATGTTTAATATGATGCAATTCCTACTTTATGAAAATATGATGAAATGATATGATGATGCATGTGAGGTATGATGATATGCATGTTTGTGAATGTAGGTGGTGTGGAGACCCTACGAGGGGATGACCGACGAGGGTCAGCCCTAGGTCGTAGCGGGCCGACCTCGCTTTGGGCATGAGCTTTGGGTTCATTGCCTGAGCGAGATTGAGACGTTACGGCTTAGGCTGGTGATGAGGACCCTCGGCCTACACCAGGAGTGGGTCGAGATAGGAGAGCCCCGGGGGATAGGCAAGAAGACGCGCGGTCGCATGAAGGCGACCGACTGGAGAGTTCGTTTCCCTGACCAGTACTTCGACTGGCAGCGTGGCGGGACACGAGTCACCTCATAGGCGGCAGACAGTTACGAGTACCTCCGACACTACTGGGAGGTTTACGCCGACCGACCCCAGATGAGGGTCTTAGGGGTATGTATGCATGCACTTATTTTTTATTTCTTTTCTGAAGAATTATATGCCTATTATGCGACTAATATGTGTGATGAATGCAAGATTCATGAGACATAGCGGCGATGGACATGCAGGCCCACCTCCATAGCTTGGAGGCCCAGCTGGCTACCACACGGGCAGACCTACAGACACTGGTGAGTGTTTAAATTATCTATATGCAATTGATTTCCTGAATTATTGATGATTAGCCACTGACAATCTGAATGAATGCAGCGTGCACAGCAGGGAGCAGCGGTGAGAGAGATGGGAGGAGCCTCCAGCTCGAGGGGGCCTAGTGCAGAGACGACTGCACTAGCAGAGCAGCTGGCTGGGGCGGTTGCACAGGCCGAGGCGGCAGAGCGCGATCTCGCCACACGGGTAAGCTTAAACTCAAACTCAGAAATGCATTTGATTATATATTATTATGTGTTCATGAAAATTTTATGTTTTTACAGACTGAGGAGCTCCGAGCCTCGCTCACCTACATCGAGGCAGGACAGCGCGCGATGACTACTCGGGTAAGTTAGCAAAGATTTTATTTCAGTTGTTTATGAAATTGAATTAATGAATTAAATGTGAAACTGATGATTTGTTTAAATGGTTGCAGACCTCAGAGTTACAGGCAGCGCTTACCCAGACTGCACTAGCTGGGACGGAGTTGGCCATCCGTGAGCAATGCGTTACGGAGCTCGAGAGGGCCTTGATGCGGAGAGAGGAGCTACCTCAGGACGTGGCAGAGCTGAGGGTCGCCCTCGAGATGGAGCACAGGGAGTGTGCCCGGGAGCGAGAGGAGCGCACGGTAGAGCGGACCCATGACCGGGAGTAGGAGGCAGCACGCGAGTAGGAGCTTGCAGACTTGAGGACCCAGCTAGCCATCACTCAGGAGCGGCTACGATCGACCGAGGAGAGGTTACAGCGAGGCCGGGACCGAGCGAGAGCTGCGGGGTATGCGTTTACCAGTTCTACCTTTGTAGCGGGTTCCTCTCTTCGACAGAGCAGTGAGGCGAAGGAGCGGGCTCGAGCTCCAGCTACTTCCCGGGGGTCCATGCCCCCTCCACGAGCGCCTTGTCAAGACGACGATGGTGAGGTAGATAGTAGGAGAGAGGAGGGTGGAGGCGAGAGTTGAGAGAGACTTACTTGTACCTCTCCACCCTCACACTTGTGCTCAGATATTCATTGATACATATATTTAATTTGAAACTTTTGTTACCTGAGTTACTTTGAGCACTTGTGGACTTGCGTACTTGCCTTTGCTTTCACTTTCCTTTGTTGCTTTTCGTTCTTGTTCATTCTTGCCCTGCGCCTGCAGTTCACACTTAAACAAACATATTCATCCATCTGTCCGGCTTGGCCCCTTGCTCAATAAGCAAGGGGTTGCCTCTTCTTTGACCTTGTTGACGGGTCAAGGGCCAAGCCTCTAATTAATAAAGGCGGATAAAAAAATATATAAGAAAATACAGCATGCAAGCAAGCAGATGCCAACTTAAAATAAAAGATGTCCACACAAAGATACAATCAAACATATGAGATGGGAAGCAGCCGACTTAATTTTCTGTTATTTTTTTCATTTTTTTTATATTTTAAAAATGACGCCCTCACAAACGGGCGCTGATTGTGAAATTGACGCCGATGCGGGGGGCGTTTATTAAAAAATCCTTTTTTCTTTTTTTAGTTATTTATTATTTTTTTATTAATTAAAAAAGATGACATTTCCTTGGTCGTGAATCCAATGAAAGACGCCCCCTTCATGGGCGTGAATTAAAAGGACATTTTTTTTGATTGTTTTATTTGAAAATGACGACTTATAGACTGTCGCTAATTTCCTAAATGACGCACGAAAAATGGGCGTTAATTATAAAACATTTTTTTTGGTTTCTTTTGTTTGAGACTGCGTAGAGCACAGTGTCATAAACCTTACATAATCACTATCTTTAATTCATTAATCCTTCTCGAATGATTTAACATCGGGTCAACGTGCTTAAAGACTTATGCTTTTACTCATGTTCTCTCGCGGCCCATCGTACTTAGTCGGTCTTCGCCATGCTTTGAGCTTATAACCTACCATGGAGGGGGAAGTGAAGAATAAGTTGAGGAAGCTCACCGGAGGTTTCCGAGAATGGGGAAACTTTCCTCCCCTGCCCTAATGCCCGTTGTGATTCGGTCTTCGGCTTAGGAAAATTTTGTTGCTCTTTTTGCCCTCATTTCTGCATGCTTACGACTAGGGTTTTCCCTGCGGGGACTTTACCCTCTTAACATGCTTTTCTTTTATTTGTAAGTTTCTTTTCCTTCTTTTCTTCAAGTTTCTCAACAAAGCCCTAATTGTACTTGGGCTTTAAGCATTTTGTTCCCCTTTGGGCCCTGACTTCCACCTACTAGGACGGCGGGCAGGGTTGATTAGTATTCCCTGACTCGTACTCCCTCTCGTGAGCCGAAGAGAAGAGAATTGGTAAAGCTTTTACACTCTTAGTTTGGGTCTGACTTTCCTCAAATTTCGGGCCGCTCGAGTTTAAGAGTAAAGCGTGTAGTGTGTGCGTGAATTGACCCCAAGGTTAAACCATTAAGACTGAAGAATGAATTAAGGATCTTGATTTATCGGGTCTTGCGGCCTACGCACTATACCAGCCTACTTTTTTTTTAATTTTGTTTACTTTGTTTTGTTTTCTTCATTTGTTTGTGTTTTCTCATTTTTTTTAAAGACTTAGGGGTAGTATTTCTTCAAGTAAAGTCCATTCCAAGGGTGAGCCAGCTCTTCTCCTTCATCATTAATTATTTTGTAAGCATTGCCAAGGTAAACATCTCTTATTACATAGGGCCCTTCCCAGTTAGGTTGAAGTTTCGAACGAGGTCCACTGGGTTTTACAAAGATTCTTTTAATTACCATCTTACCGATTTTGAATTTTCTCTCAATTACTTTCTTTTGGTAAAAATATGAAGTCTGTTTTGGTAAATACGCGCATGTTCAGCGGCAGCCAAACGCTTCTCATCTAGGAGTTCCAACTGAACAAGGAGAGATTCGCGACGCTCATCAATAGGGAGCTCCTTGTCCAATTGTACCCGTAGAGAAGGGATAAGAATCTCATAAGGGACTACCGCCTCCATTCCATAAGTGAGGGCGAAAGGAGTTTACCCAGTAGGGGTACGAATGGAAGTGCGATAGGCCCAAAGGGCATCAACCAGCTTTTCTGGCCAATCCAAAAATTTATTAGCCTTACATGTTTTCATGATAATCTTGATCAAAGTTTTGTTGGTTGCATCTGCTTGACCATTGCCCTGTGGATAATAAGGAGATGAATGACGCAATGTAATATTATACCTGTTGCAGAGGTCCTGAAGCTCTTGAGAGATGAATTGCGGTCCATTGTCGGTGACGATGGTACTTGGGATGCCGAATCTTGCAGTGATGTTCTTCATTATAAATTTGCAGACGGTCGATGCTTTTATCTCCGCGTATGCTTCCGCTTCCGCCCACTTGGTGAAGTACTCCGTGGCCGTGAGTATAAATGACTTTGGTTTTGTGAAAAGGTTCGAATCACCAAGAGGTCCAATGATATCGAAAGCCCACATAGAGAAAGGCCATTGGGAGGATATAGGATGGAGTGAAAAAGTAGGGGAATGAATTTTGTCGGCGTGCAGTTGGCACTTAACACACCTCCGAACGTAGATGGAACAGTCCTCTTCTAGAGTGGGCCAATAGAAACCTAGCCTAGGATCTTCTTAGCAAGTATCTGGTTATTCACATGACCACCACAAACTCTTGAATGTGCCTCTTCCACGACCTTCCAAGATTCATCATCATCTAGGCACCTTAACAAAACATCCGTGAGACCTCTTCTATAGAGCACACCTCCAACTAAAGTGTATCGTTGAGCAACTCTTCGAATGGCTTTCTTTTCTTCCACCGTGACCTCCTCAGGATAGGATTGATCATGGCAATACTTAGCAATCTCATAATACCACGATTTCTCTTCATCATCCAATTCTTCCTCTAAATCCAACAGCATGATCTCCTTATTCTCAATGATTCCGCCTTGCTTAACTTTTTTGAGCACCTCCTCCTTAATACTAAGGAAATCTGGATCTTGAATAGCGGGAGTGAGCCGCTTGTTAACAATGATAGAATGGAAATCCCTTTCGGGAAGGAAAATGAAAGAAGATGCAAGAGAAGAAGAGCATCAGCTAAAATGTTCTGATCACGAGGAACATGAACGAAGATTAATTTGGTGAAAAGCTTGGTATAAGTAGAAGTCAATTCCTGATAGGGTTTGAGTTTAGGATTGAGCGTACAGCACTTGGTGAGCAATTGGCGAAGAATAAGCTAACTATCACCTACAATCTGTAATTGGGTAACACCGAATTGATGAGCGGCCTCTAGTCTGGCCAAAGGGGCCTCATACTCAGCTATGTTAATTGTTACTGGAAATGCAAGCTGAGAGGCGAGTGGAATAGTGATACCCTCAGGTGACAGAAGAACAATGCCAATCCCCTTCCCTTTTGAATTCAAAGCTCCATCAAAATGTAACGTCCACATCGAATCATGCTGATTGATGGACATTCAGTTCCTCATCTGGAAACTCTGAGCGAACAGGGTCAAATCTAGGGAGGGGATGAAGAGCGAGGTGTTCTGCTATGGCATAGCCTTTAATCACTTTTTGCTGAATGTAGATGATGTCGAATTAAGAAAGGAAGCTTTGCCATCGTGCTAATCGATCAGTGAGAACGGATTTTTCAAGAAGGAACTTGATTGGATTCATATGGGCTATGAGATGAACTTCATGAGCTAAGAAATAATGCTTAAGTTTCTAAACTACCCAGACTAAAGAAGCACAAGTCTTCTCTATGGTTGAGTACCTCTACTCATAGGGGTTAAGAAGCTTTGACAAGTAGTAGGTTGCCCTTTCCTTTCCTTCTTCGTCAACTTGGGCTAGGACAGCGCCTATAGAGTCATTCAGGACGGAAATGTAGAGAACAAGCGGTTTGCCTGGAACTGGCGGCCTCAGGACAGGAGGATTTGAGAGATAATCCTTCAATCCGTCAAAAGCTGCCTGACACTTGTCATCCCAATTAAACTTGACTCCCGGCTTAGTAAGCTCGTAGAACGGCCTACATCTTTGTGAATGCTGAGAAACAAATCGGCGAATAAATTGCAACCTCCCTATCAATCCTCGAACTTCTTTCAAATTCTTGGGAGGAGGCATTTCTCTTATGGCCTTCACCTTGTTGGGATCAATCTCGATACGCCTCTTACTTACGATGAATCCAAGCAATTTTTCTGATGAAACACCAAACACGCACTTCTTGGGGTTCATTTTCAATTGGTACTTCCGCACTCTTTGCAAAACTTTGACTAGAACCCCGGGATGCTCAATCCTTGTCCTTGATTTCACTACCAGGTCGTCAACGTACACCTCTATATAAACGTGGATCGTATCATGAAAGATTGCCATCATAGCCCTCTGGTAGGTGGCCCCAGCATTCTTAAGCCCGAAGGGCATGACCACATAGCAATAGGTTCCCCATGGTGTAGTGAACGATGTCTTCTCTTGATCTTCCTCAGCCAGGCGAATCTGATTATATCCTAAAAAGCCATCTATGAAAGAAAGAGTCTCATATCCTGCCGTATTGTCGATTAAAACATCAATATGAGGGAGGGGGAAGTCGTCTTTAGGACACGCGCGGTTGAGGTCCCGAACGTCTATGCAAATTCGAACCTTTCCATCTTTCTTCGTGACTGGGACGATGTTAGCCACCCAATTGGGATAGAGGACAACTCTAACTAATCTAGCCTTATGAAGCTTATCGACCTCTTCTTTCATTTTTAATGCCATATTAGGGTGGAAACGTCTCAATCGCTGTTTGACCAGAATGGACCCTGGCTTAAGTGTAAGTCGATGTTCAACAAGCGCAGGGTCTAGTCCTGGCATGTCTTCATAACTCCATGCAAACGTGTCCTTATATTCTTGAAGAACCAAAATAAGCGCCTTCTCTTCGGAGGGCGGCAAGTTCTTACTAATGAGGACAATCCTAGGGTCTTCCTCAGTACCCAGATTTATTTCTTTGGTAGGCTCTTCTACTGAGGTTGATGGCTCATCGAATGTTCTCATGCCACTGGCAAAAGCATCAGCCTCGTCCTCATATTCTTCGTAACCTTCATCCCCTTCTTCAATAGGGTCTTCATCATTCATGATCTCATAAACACCAAAACCCTCATTAAGAACACAAGTAGATGTGTCTTCATATTCTGTTTCTGACAGGATAATTGGATTCTCTATAAATTCGGGAAGAGCTAAGCATGCCCGGCACCTCCTAGCTAAATCTAGCAAGAATCTACGGGGAATCTGCTTACCCTTGGATTTCTTATGCGAAGGTACCCCATGAGTCTTAGAACTAAAAGACTAAGAGCAACTAGCTTGATCACTAGAAATTGATGAAGATGAAGGGGGAGAGGAAAAGGTGGGTACAGAAGGGGATACAGGTGAAGACCCCTCACCGGAGGGGTAGAGATGGTCTACTAATGAATCCTGGAAGAGCGGCCCCTGGGTCGGGACACACTCAGAAAGAAGATAAGATGTCTCCTCAATGGAGATGGAAGATTGGAATTTTGGCATTTTGGCATTTTTTTTCGTTTTCAATAATAAGGCAATGCGAGGAAGGAACAAGAGGTGGTGCTGAGATTGAGAGACTGATGAAAGATTGCGTAAATGATGGCCCATGCGGGGGTGTGATGGAGAGTTTAGAAAATTGCTCGAGGAGCAAGGGAGGAATCGGTGGAGAAGCTTGAAGTGAATCTGGAGAAAAGGTTATCAAGACTGTGGGCGGTCTTGGGATATCTGAGCAAAACATTTTATCAAGCAAATGGACAACAATTGTTAGATGGATGGATTTAAGAGAGAAAAGGCCGGCCCACAGCCTATCCACATTGAAGCCTTCTTCATACGGCACATCCGGCTCCCCGGTATCTGTGTAATTGCTTAGAAGTTGCCTCTTGTCTGTGATTACTGCTGGCTTTTCAATCAGTTCATGAATTAATGGCGGCCATTCCGGATCAGTTGGCATAAACAGTCGGCTCAGGGCAATGGTGATATCGTTCATGTCGAACCATCTGTACCAGTCACATTCGGGGTCATCCATCATTCTTCTTTTACCTGGACGTAAGGACTCCAGGGCCTTGTATGTAACTAGTCGGGCTATGTGGCGAGCAAACTGCCGTGCATGTACATCTTGACAGTCCAGCATGGAAGTGACTAGCGTGGTTTGCTCATCATTATAAGTACCCCCTTTCACAAAGTGTGTTTGTAGGGTCCATGTAAGAGGCTGCCGATCTGTTTTAAGAGTTGAAATCATGACGGCCCATGGTCCTTCTTCATCTTTGCCTTTGCTTGGCCCTTTATAACCTAGGCCACCCCGGGGAATCATCTTTTGATGCCTGACGAGCTTGACTCTCCCCTGGAGATTAATACCCAGGCCTTTACCAGTTCTATACCCCATTTTCATCAAGATATTCCATCCCGGGGTGTTTATCAGACCCTTTTTCTTCTTGCCTTTGGGTGGCTGTGGTGACATTTGGGTGGTAAGAGGGGTTGAAAGAGACGCCCTTGCCAAGTCTTGCCGCAGATCAGCAACATCCAAAACTGAGAGCAAAGTCCTATTGGAAGGCCACATAGAAGGCACTGAAGTTGCGGAATGTATATCTTCTATCGGCAAAATGGGCATACTAGTGACTTTGATAGTGCGCCCTTTGTGCGGAAAGTTTATGCATTGATAGTTCGTGGAGGGCACAACATCAAGCTCTTGAATGTAAGGGTGACCCAAGATGCCATTGAATGTTGGGTCCATGTCTAGAATATAGAAGTCCGATGTGACTGAAACTGGTCCCAAACGAACTTTTAAAGTGATCATCCCTAGAGGCGGCTTCTTGGTGTTGTCATAAGCTGTGACGGTGATTGTAGATGGCCGGATTTGAATTTTCGAGATGCCACACATTTTCAAGGTACTTGGTGGCAAAACATTAATGGATGCCCCAGTATCCACCAAACATTGTTTCACTGCCACCTTGTTAATGTCAATAGTAATGCATAGTGCATATTTCCTGGCCGGCTGCGGAGCCAATTCATGTTCATAAAAAGTGATGGCCGGTTGATTGCTGGCCGGATTTAAAACAGTAGTGACCTGTTCAACTGGGATGTCTTCATTTACCATTACTTTCTGTAAATATTGCTTCAGGGCTAGCTGGTGTGTAGTAGATCTTTTGATCAATTCCAGAATAGAAATTTGGGCCGGTGTTCTGTCCAAATTCTTTAATAAGTCATACTCCGTGCCCGGTGCAGACTCCTATTCCTGTTCTCCTTGTTCTTGTACCGGCTCCTGTTCCCGTTGGGGAAACACTCGGTGGAACATCCGTCCACTACGAAGCACCATTGTTTTCGAAGCCTCTATCAGGCCTAGAGTGGGTAAAGTGGTCGAGGAAGTAGAGGGAATGGTGGAGGGCGTGTTGGGTGCTTGTGCGGGATTGGTAGAGGGGTTGTTATAAGAGGCCTCGTCGGCTGGGGGTCATCGGAAAACGGCGGCGGGGGTTGGGTGACAAGGAGGGGTCTTGGAAGCATGATGTTGGTAGACATGGTAGGTTGTGGCGAAACAGGAGGGGAGACGGATGCGGGCGGGGGGCGGATAAGGAGGGGTCCATTTAATGGGGGGTTTTGAGGTGAAGAAGAATTTGTGGGTTGGCGCAAAAGAAGAGGCCGTGAATGAGTAGGGTTAGGGTTAAGTGGCCCTGGAGTGGTGGTGGAACGTATGAGGAGACGTGGCTGTTGGAAGGAAGGTGCGGGTTGAAGTCTTATTAACAATTGTGGTGGTTGTGGTTGACTGGAGTTTTGGTTAATGGCCCCGACAGAGGCGCTTTCTTCATGCCAGCCCTACCCTCTCTCTACTTCATGGATTGAGGTGACAAGGTTTACTTGTTGATTTTGAATTGGGTGCTCCGATAGTGGATTGTTAACAATCCCCATATTTGGCTGGGGTGCAGGAGCCTACTGTTGCTATGGAACTTGTTGTTGTTGCTGACCTTGCTGCGGAGGCTGCTGAGCCGGTGGTTGCCGAGGAGGCCTTCGAGCCTTTAAAGTAGCAATAAACCTCCTCATCTCATCCCAATCAATATCACCTTGATCATTCATATCATATATGTAATCCTTGAAGTGAAAACAATGGTCGATGTTGTGCCCTGGCTGTCGATGGAAGATGCAATACCGGGAGGTGTCTACATGTTGCGGCCATATCATTCTTTCTTTAGGCAAGGTGAGCGCATTGGCAGCCATGAGGGCATTGAAAATATCTGGTAGACTTTCGGGTAAGGGAGGGTATTGTGCCCTTCGGGGACCCAATGGTCTTCTTGGTTGTTGCAGTTGTTGTTGTGCATAATTGGCTGGCGGGGGCATTTGGTGGTACTGTGTGGGTTGATTCTATGGAGTAAAGTGGGGTTGTTGTTGTTCAGGAGGTGGAAGAGGCCGTAAGGTCGGAGGAGGGTGATTATTTGGCTGGTGGACTTTGTTTTGGAAGGCGGGCTGCTTTGGTGGCGGCCCTTGGTTTGGAGGGTGGCGGAAGGGTGTGGAATTTCCAAACGCGCTCACCTGCTCATTAGTAACAGTGCCTTCAGTGGTCGCACCAGTATTGCCGACATTAACGTTCTTCTTCATTACCTTTGGTATTGGCTCAAACATGCCCATAATGGGTGAATCTTTCATCTGTGTTTGCATGTATCTGGCTCTTTCATAGAGCTCTTCCATAGTGCTCAACTTGTTCATGGCTAAAATATGACGGAATTGCGGAGTGGAGTTTGATATAATCATCTTCACTTGCTCTGTTTCCGACAGTATGTCTTTCAATTTTTCGGCCATAGCTCTCCACCTATCAGCAAATAAAATGAAATCCTCCTTGGGCTTCATCTTTTCGGAAACCAGATCAGTAACAGACAAAGAGGGACCCACATGGTCCTTGTACTTCTGCAGAAACTTCCGTTGAACAGCATCAAAGTCACCGGCATCGTCCGGCTCCAAGGAGTAAAACCATTCTAATGTCGGGCCATCTAAAGACCGCCTAAAGAGATAAGCCAGAGAAGTCTTGTTATCCTACCAGAATGATACCTCATATAAGAAGTCTTTCAAGTGGATGTACGGATTACCCGTTCCATTGTACCGTTGAAAATTCGGCATTTTAGATGGAGGTAGATGAATAACTGGTAGAGTGGGAAGCATAACTTCGGGAGCGGCCTTGGGTGCAGTGACCTCCTTGAGCTACTCCTCCATACTAGCCATCCTTTGGAGGAGTATAGTATGGTTATCGGACTCGGCTGGGGCCGGACGGAAAGAGTATTGGTTCGGCGTAGGCCTCCTCAACAATTGAGGAACAGGAGGTTGTTGAGGCCTAGCAATAGAGTGACTTTCCGGTTGGGCCGGCGTAGTCATAACAGGAGTTGGTGGGTGCGAGAGCACCCTAGGTGCGACCGCCTGGTCGATCGGGGAACTGATAGAATGGCCACCCATGGCCTGGGGAGGGTTAGAAGATGACGGGGTGGATTTTTCTTTTAAGGCGGCCTGGGCCGCTTGGCGTTGGGAATCATCCAGTTGAGTAAGAACTTTGAGAACATCGTTGAAGTTGAAAGAAGGGGAGGCGTCCCCAGAAGTATCTTGAGTGGTAGGTTGAGCTTGGGAGGAAGGCTCGACCTCCAGAGAAGTGGTGTCCATCATGTGGACCTGAGTGGGAGAGGGAACATAGTTTCCCTCGTGGTAGATAGAATCGTGAGAGGGAATCTCGTAAAATGGGTCAAATTGACCCTCCTCATAACCATCATAAGCATACCCATAGTTGGCCATATTGTTGATTTTACCTGAGCGAAGTTTCATGCTTAAGAGAAAAAAAAATAATAGATTTCCAACAAGCAAGTATAACAAGGTACACACTCAAGTTGTAATGAGCCCAAAGTCTTAAGGTTTTCTTTGAAGATTAAGGTGAGTTCTATAATAAGTTCTCTCCTTTAAAATGTGGGTCTTGGTTGAAAATTTGGGTATAATCTTCGGGTATCTAGGTTCTTTCTCTCTTCTCACCAACATGTGGGTCAACTATACTCTGGGTGCTTCAATGGTACAACCTGCCCGGCGTCCGTGAGGGAATCCACAGGTGCGGGGACTTACGGAGGCTTGGTTTAGGAATTTCTGGTCCAATGAGTTGGAATGCTCAAAGGAGGGTCATTCCTTCACCAAGAGGGTGTGAGATCTGTTGTGTCCATGAGGTCATTTGAGTCATTCTGTGGTCACTTGGGTCATTCGACATCATTCCATAGTCATATGAGTTTCTTGGTTTTGATAATGGCTAAACACTATTAGTCATTGATATCTTCCACTCTCATGTGATTGACATACGTGATGTTTTTATTCATGACAGATATGCTAATGAATGGACAAGGAATCAAGTGGCAATGGCCAAAGTGAAAGCTCATTGATCGCGCCCAAGCAAGGATGCAAATCTCATCTCTCTTACAAGCAAAAGTCGACATTTTATATTCGGCTCGTCACTCATCCAAGGTCAATGCACAAAGAAGTATAGCCAAGAGAATCTAAGGTTAAAGACTCAGTTGATACCTTCTAGACTATCAAGGGCGATGCCACAAACATGCACAGGCTGCTAATGGAGTTGAACGACGGAGTTTAAGACTTAACGGACCGACCCGGACAAGCCCGGGTTCTGCCCAACTAGCGATCGACCGCCAGCACATGGGCGGTCGACCGCCCCAGCCAGGGATTGCCAGTCTACATGTGTTTCAGCTGGCGGTCGACCGCCAGCTAGTGGCAGTCGATTGGAAATCCCAGGGACTGCCCGTTTGCAGGTTTCACAGTAGCGGTCGACCGCCAGGAGCTGCAGGTCGACCGCCAGCCCCGATGCAGCCTTGTTTGACTTCGAATTCCACCTCGTGGTCAGCCCCTTTCCATGGATTTGTTTAATCAAACCTTACCTAATCTTCCATGATTTATGGATCTGGTCTGGAGGGTGTCTATGGACCATTCAAGGGCTATAAAACCAACACTTGAGGGGTTAGAAACCCTAATGCTTCAAGGCTTCAAGAGAGATCAAGGGAGGCCATTTTTGAGGTACTGTAGCACCTCCATGAACAATGTTTCGGGAAGGAGTTCTTCATCCATTCCAAGGCATTCAAGTCCATATCTGAAAGCATCTGAACCTCCAAGGAAGAAGAAGCAATCAAGGGATTCAAAGGTGATCTAAACTGCATCCTTCTTCCTCTTCATCATCTCAAGAGGATCAAAAGGAAGATCAAAGCTACATCCAACACTCTCTCCATCAACTCAAGGTGATTCAAGTTCATATCTCAATCCAACGACCTCCAAGGAAGAACAGAAGCAACAAAGGCTAATAAGGGAGATCAAAGGAGGCTGCAAGGGTGTGTTCAAGGGAGAGGAGTTCGAGTACTGTAGCTGTGAACAGTACTTCGGGAAGAAGTTCTTCATCATATCTCCAATTGATTCAAGCTACTTCAAGAGGAGATCAACTCCAAGCCAAGTGAAGCATCAGATTCAAGCTCCAGCAAACTCAGACAAGATCTTTTCTCTTTGAACATATTTCATATCTTGTTTGAGTGTTTTCATATCTTGCTCTTTTCCATTTCATTCAAACATTTGGAACTGAAGATTGTCCCTACCGGTGGTTAGTAGGAAGGCAATCGGAAGTTGTCCGATCTGCGGTGTTGGCATCCCTACCAGTGGTTAGTAGGAAGGCAATCCATGGTCTTTCCGATTTGCGGTTCAGTGCGTGGAACTAGTGGAGCCTCACCAGATTTGGTGAGGGGTGGACGTAGGACTGGGGATTCAGTCCGAACCACCTTAAAATCCTTTGTGTTGTGGTTTGATTGTGCAATTGATATGTGTTAGATGCATGCTTACGTTCAATATCTATATTGCGTAATCATCTTGCCAAGCAAATCATTTGTGTTCTACGTCAAGCTAGTTATATTCCGCTGCTTATTTCATCATCTAGCTTTAAAGAGGGTTGCATTACGAAAAGAGGGGCAGATCTATTCACCCCCCCCCCTCTAGATCCGCTGTCCACTACACAACAAGTGGTATCAGAGCCTAATCTCTCATTATGGGGTCCAACGACCTTGAGAGAAATGGTGGATCAGCGTCTAAGGGTTATTTACCTGAAGGACATTCTGTGAATAGGCCTCCTTATTTCACTGGATCTAATTATCCCTATTGGAAACATCGTATGCAGGTGTTCATTCGTGCCCAAGACTACGAACTTTGCCGAGTGATCAGGAAAGGTCCGTATGAGCTTACGGATAATGAGGACTTGTGGACCAAAGAACAGATAAGGCAATCCACTGTCAACTGGAGTGCCAAACTCATTATGCAAAGCTCACTCCATCTAGTTGAATTCTCAAGAGTGGCTACCTGTGCATCTGCAAAACTAATGTGGGACAAGCTAGAGGTAATCTACGCAGGAACCTCTCTGGTACGAGAAACAAAAGCTAACATTTTAGTTTCTGAATATGAAATGTTCCGCATGAAGCCTGATGAATCAATTCAAGATATGTATGCTCGATTGACTGTGCTTACTAATAGTTTAACTAATTTGGGAAAGAAATATTCAGAGCAAGAAATTATAAGGAAAATTCTCAGATCGTTAACTCCAGCATGGCACACAAAGGCTACCGTGGTTGAAGAATCGAGAGATCTCGCAACTATCAAGGTAGATGAACTCATTGGGTCATTGATGACCTATGAGATGAACCTCAAGAACAAAGAGGCTGAGGCACCTAAGAAGAAGTCCCTAGCTCTTAAAGCAGGACCTAGCGGTCATGGCACTTCTGATGAAGGTGAGGATTCGACAAGTGAGCGAGAAGAGGATGACGTAGCCATGCTCACACGTAAGTTCAAAAAATTCCTGAGAAAGGAAGGTAAGAGCTTCATGAGAGGAAGGTCAAAGGTAAGAAATGGTTTCAAATCTAATTCTGAAAACTCTAAGAAATCTGACAAAATCATTTGCTATTCTTGCAATAAACCAGGACATTTCAAGAATGATTGTCCCGACAGATTCAGAAAAGCCGACAAATGGAAGGGCAAGAAGAAGAACAAGGCCATGGTGTCCACATGGAGCGATGAAGAGGAAAGTGATGACGGAACTAGCTCCTCGGACAAAGAAAAAGAAGATTTCTGCCTTATGGCCAAAGGTGATGAAGAAACTGAGGTAAATTCTCCATTTGAAGATTATACAATTGATGATTGGGAGGATGCATATATACAACTCATGGAAAAATATGAAATGTACAAAAAGGAGAATAAATCATTGAAAAAGAAAATTAACTCATTTGTGAATGATCATAATATGAATGATAAGAATGCTCTACTTGAGACTGAAATTGAGGATCTTAAGAAAATGATTGAGGATTTGGAGGAAGGAAGAAAAGAAATGGCTGACTTGGAAACTGAAAATGAGGATTTGAGAAACGAGATTGATAGCATGAAGCTCAAAATGCAAAGCTATGAAAAAGATAGTAAATTGAGCAATGAAAAGTATGAAGCTGTCAAACAAGTCAACATTCAACTTCTTCAAAATATTAAAAACCTACAAAAAGAGTTGAAGGATAAACAACAATCTTTAGAAAAGTTTGTGGATGGAAGAGAAAACCTAGATGCATTGCTAGGTACTAGAATGAATTTTAACAAAGAAGGGTTAGGTTTTGAACCAACAAACAAAAGGCCAATTGGGCTAAAAACTGTCACATTTATTTCATCTTCCGAAGCTTCCACCTCAAACACAACTCCCACACAAAACCAGCAAAAACAAAAGGAGAAAGGGAAAGAAAAGATTGAAGAGGCAGTCACCAACATTCCCAAAAAGCCTGTCCAAAAACCTAAGAAATGTCGACCTTTCCCGCAGCATAGGTCAACACTTCCTTGGCCATTGCATGCTCAACCTTCTAGATTTCACCACAATTAGATTGCATACTCATATAGGCCAGCATCACCATACCTTTGGAAAAATTGTGATTTCTATGTTCATCAATCCCATAGGTGGCAAAACAATCAGTTTCAACCTAAAACCAACCAACGACCTCAATGGTTTAAGAAGAAAACCTCCTCAAACTTTCACAAAATATAACAAAGAGCTTCTAAACAAAAAATGAATGTCAAAATGGAAAAGAAAAATCAAATCCCTGCTCTAAGCAAACAAAGCATGAATGTTAAGAAGGTTTGGATTCCAAAAGAAATGGTTTCATGTTTTGAAATTTTGAAAAGTTTGAAGGGACCCAAATTTGGTTGGGTTCCAAACACCATTACTTAATTGCTTGTGCAGGAATGTCTTGCAGCCATGCATAATAGGTGGTACCTTGATAGCGGCTGTTCAAGACACATGACTGGAGACAAATCAAAATTTTGTCTCTTGGAGGAAAAGGAAGGAGGATATGTCACATTTAGAGGAAACAATAAAGGAAAAATCATTGGAACAGGTAATGTAGGTAAGAACCTCTCCAACTCCATTTGTAACGTGTTGTTAGTTGAAGGATTGAAATATAACCTGCTTAGTATAAGTCAATTGTGTGATAAGGGTCACAAAGTGTTGTTTGACTCTCATGAATGCAGAATTATTGAACCAAAATCTGACAAAGTAAAATTTTCTGGTAAGAGAGTTAACAATGTTTACATGATTGACTTAGATGATCCTGCTCATTTAAATCTTTGTCTTGCTACACCAAAATCTGAACTAGCATGGATATGGCATCGTAGACTAGGACATGCTAGCTATAATGTCTTGCATAAACTCTTGAAGCATTCAATGGTGAAAGGTTTGCCTGAACTATCCTTTAAACAAGAAAACAAATTATGTGATGCATGTGCCTTAGGTAAACAAACTAGAAAATCATTCAAAGGAAGATCTGAAAATACATCATCCAAACCACTTGAGCTAATTCATATGGACCTATTTGGCCCAACCAGAACTGCTAGCTTAAGTGGTAGAAAATATGGATATGTCTTGGTGGATGATTTTTCTAGGTTCACATGGGTTTTCTTTCTCACACACAAAAATGATGCTTTTGATGAGTTTCAGGCACTCTACATGAAGATGAAGCTGGACGGTGAGTTTAAATTTTCCAAGATTCAATCTGATCACGGTGGTGAATTTGAAAATGCTAACTTCTATAACCTTTGCAGGGTCGAAGGGATTTCACGCCGATTTTCTTCACCAAGAACGCTAGAGCAAAATGGTGTGGTTGAAAGGAGAAACCGGACACTTGTAGAGATGGCAAGAACAATGCTTGCTGAACGGAAACTTCCAAAGAGGTTTTGGGCTGAAGCGGTAAACTCGGCATGTTACATTATCAACCGCTCTATGGTAAGGCCACACACCAAAAAGACTCTTTATGAGTGACTAAAAGGTAAAAAGCCCTCTCTCTCACATATGAAAGTGTTTGGATCGAAATGCTTCATTCACAGCAATGACAAAAGAGACTTAGATAAATTCGAGCCCAAGAGCGATGAAGGTATATTCCTTGGATATTCTGATAGATCTAAGACTTATAGAATTTATAATATCAAAAGTCAAACTGTGGAAGAATCACCCCATGTTTCCTTTGATGAATATCATGATTCTAACAATGATAACTCTTGCAGGAAAAATGATGAAGATAGGGAATTCCTAAGCATAAAGGACAAGAGTGATCCTCCACAAGAAGAAATAAAAGAAGATGGTGACCTAGCTGAATCAAGCAATGCAAGGGATCAAGCTCCAGGAGAAGGTAACGATTCTACAAATATTAGAATTCTTAAGGATCATCCCTTGGAGAATGTCATTGGTAGCTTGAATGACCCACCTAGAACTAGGTCACATTTTAAAATTATGGAAGAATTAGATCAACTTGCTCTTGTCTCACAGCATGAACCCAAAAATATTGATGATACTTTAAAAGATGAAAACTGGATAAATTCCATGCAAGAAGAGCTAAAGCAGTTTGAGAGAAACAAAGTTTGACATCTTGTTCCTAGACCTTCATCACAATCTGTCATAGGCACTAAATGGGTCTTTAGGAACAAACTAAGTGAGGATGGCAAGATAATAAGAAATAAGGCTAGATTGGTGGCTCAAGGGTATAATCAAGAGTTTGGGGTAGACTTTGATGAATCTTATGCCCCAGTTGCTAGACTCGAAGCCATCAGAATTTTACTTGCCTTTGCATGCTCCCTTAGAATAAAGCTTTATCAAATGGATGTCAAAAGTGCTTTCTTGAATGGCTTGATCAAAGAAGAAGTCTATGTTGAGCAGCCCCCTAGCTTTGAGAATTCTAACAATGCAGATTTTGTATACAAGCTAGACAGGGTGCTTTATGGACTTAAGCAAGCACCAAGAGCTTGGTATGAGAGACTAAGCTCATTCCTCATTGAAAAAGGGTAAACACGAGGTAAAGTAGATCAAACACTTTTTACCAAGAAGCAAGGTAAGAACCTCTTGATTGTTCAAATTTATGTTGATGACATTATGTTTGGTTCTACAAAATGTGAAATGTGTGAGGAATTTTCTAACCTCATGACTAGCGAATTTGAGATGAGCCTAATGGGAGAACTTCAATTCTTTCTCGGTTTACAGGTCAACCAAGGAGAAGATGGTTGCTTCATAAGCCAAGCCAAATACATCAAGGAGCTGCTAAAAAGATTTGACATGGCAAACAGCAAAATCATTGCAACTCCGATGCGCACCTCAACTTCACTGGATTCGGATGAAAATGGTAAATTGGTGGATGCAAAGGTCTATAGAGGTATGATTGGTTCTTTACTTTATTTGACTGCATCCCGACAAGATATCCAGTTTAGTGTATGCCTTTGTGCTAGATTTCAAGCTAGTCCTAGAGAATCTCATTTGACTGCCGTCAAACGTATCCTTCGATATCTTGCCGGCACTCAAGATTTGGGATTATGGTATCCGTCATCATGTGATTTATCTCTTATATCTTATTCTGATGCGGATTACACTGGATGCAAGCTGGATCGCAAGAGTACTAGTGGCTACTGCCAATTTTTAGGCGGGTGTTTAGTTTCTTGGGCCTCCAAGAAATAACACTCGGTTGCCCTCTCAACCGCGGAGGCAGAATATGTTGCTGCGGGGAGCTGTGGCACCCAAGTGTTGTGGATTAAACACCAACTCCAAGACTACTTGGTGGATCTTGGTTGTGTCCCGATTCTGTGTGATAACACTAGTGCTATCAACCTTGCAAAAAATTCAGTCCAGCACTCTAGGACTAAGCATATTGAGATTAGGCATCACTTCATTAGAGATGAGGTCGGTAAGAAAAATTTTGAACTGTATTTTGTTGATACTCAAAATCAAATTACTGATATTTTCACCAAGCCCTTGTGTAATGACAGGTTTTCAACAATCAGAAGGGAGCTTGGTCTTTGCCGACCCCAGGCCAATAAGAATTTGAAATGATGATCATGTTCAATTTAGTGTGTGTTTTTGCAGATTGGTGTTTCATGCATTGTTGATATGTCAATATGTCATTTTGCATTGCATGTAGATGCATAATAATGAATTGAGTTCATGTTCATAATGCATTATATGGTTTGTGTCGCATCATTCTTGCATGGCCATGGTATATCAAATGTTGATGTATGGAAGGGCAAGTTATGCTTGTCTCGAAGCACTCAATATGCGTGAGGTTTCACCTCCGCCAAGTACCATGTGTCAATGTCGCATATAGGTCATATAGTAAGGGGGAGTTGTCCTTCTGCAACATTCATGCATATTCATTCTGTGACATTTAATAAGTGTACAACCATGCGTTGGGTCATACATTTCATTTCTGCTATCTTCATGAGTGAATAGGTCAACCTCCTTTGCCATTCCACTTGATTGCAAACATAACCCCTTCGCGTATCCATTGCATATCCTTAGGGGGAGTTTTGTTGATTCTCTTAACCTCTTGCAAACTGCACTTCAGTGGCTTACAGTCTGGTTTGAGTTCATGAGACAGATGGACATATGGTGTAAGAGCTTTCTATTATATGCCCTAATGATTGTCCATCCAATGAAAATGGTTCAGATTTAATGATTTCCTTGATGTTATGAAATATCTGTTATGAAATCATCTATGTTCTGTGGTTTTAATAGACCTTAACTACAGATTACATATTGTGCTTTGAATGACTATCCTGATATCTGAAAATTCAAAGTTCATGACCATCTTGGTGATACACTCAGGCTTAGTATTATTTTTAAACATCTTGATGAGCTGGAATTCTTGAAAATCAAATTGACAGAGCAATGATATTGTTGCACGGAGAAACATGTCATGTCATCAAATCAAGTGACAAATGCATATGTCATGATGTGCCCTTGTTATCTCTGTCTTAAAACTTTTGAACTCTAGGCAGAGCAATGGCATAATTGCTGAGAAATATATCCCCTTATCAAAGAATTGAGACATGATATGTCATGATGTGACTTTGCTATCTCTGTTCATCTTGAAACATGACAGTCAGTCTTACCAAATTCTTAAGAATACTGGCGTCTAAACAACGTGTATTCTTACGGCTTGGAGGCATGTACTAGACTTGATTGCTCGTAAAATATGAGTCTTGTGCCTTCAAATGCAAATGATATTGATAATCAAACTTGTTGAATTCTAAAAATTCCATGCTTTAGTCATGATTGTTTAGCCTCAATACATGCTTTTGTGTTATTGCCTTTGTCATTATTGAATATGGATATATAAGACAAGGAAAGGTTAAACACTGCCATGATATGCACCTTTGGTTCATTTCTATTAAATCTTGGATGTAGATGCTTTTCGAACTCTGTTGATGATCTCGGATTTCATTAGCTTTGAACCATATGTGTTGCTCACGGCATGCTTCAGTTTTGCATATAATGGCTTGCTCTCCACTCCTTTCAGCTATGGTCTCACAGACATTTTACAATTATCACTCCTTTTTTGCTGTTGGCAAAGGGGGAGAATTCTTTGTGTGAGTCCTTTGTAAGAGCTATATGCGTTATCGCATTGTCAAAGGGGAGAGCTTATGTGCTTTATGTGTTGTCATGGGGGATGTGTGAATGGTGTACGGGGAGAGTCCAAGGGGAGAATCCATTGTTCACTTTGCATCTCATATGTGTATGTGATAAGGTTTACATAATTGCATAGCACTCATATCATACTTGCCTTCACATGCTATTACTATCATAGATCTTGAGCTGCATATGTTGCATTTGTTATAACTTGTGCCATTTTAGACATTTCTATCACATAATGACTCACAGTGTTGCCATCATCAAAAGGGGGGAGAATGTTGTGTCCATGAGGTCATTTGAGTCATTCTGTGGTCACTTGGGTCATTCGACATCATTCCATAGTCATATGAGTTTCTTGGTTTTGATAATGGCTAAACACTATTAGTCATTGATATCTTCCACTCTCATGTGATTGACATACATGATGTTTTTATTCATGACAGATATGCTAATGAATGGACAAGGAATCAAGTGGCAATGGACAAAGTGAAAGCTCATTGATCGCGCCCAAGCAAGGATGCAAATCTCATCTCTCTTACAAGCAAAAGTCGACATTTCATATTCGGCTCGTCACTCATCCAAGGTCAATGCAAAAAGAAGTATAGCCAAGAGAATCCAAGGTTAAAGACTCAGTTGATAACTTCCAGACTATCAACGGCGATGCCACAAACATGCACGGGCTGCTAATGGAGTTGAACGACGGAGTTCAAGACTTAACGGACCGACCCGGGCAAGCCCGGGTTCTGCCCAGCTGGCGATCGACTGCCAGCACAGGGGCGGTCGACCGCCCTAGCCAGGGATCGCCAGTCAACATGTGTTTCAGCTGGTGGTCGACCGCCAGCCAGTGGCGGTTGACCGGAAATCCCAGGGACCGCCCGTTTGCAGGTTTCACAGTAGCGGTCGACTGCCAGGAGCTGCAGGTCGACCGCCAGCCCCGATGCAGCCTTGTTTGACTTCAAATTCCACCTCGTGGCCAGCGCCTTTCCATGGATTTGTTTAATCAAACCTTACCGAATCTTCCATGGTTTATGGATCTGGTCTGGAGGGTGTCTATGGACCATTCAAGGTCTATAAAACCAACACTTGAGGGGTTAGAAACCCTAATGCTTCAAGGCTTCAAGAGAGATCAAGGGAGGCCATTTTCGAGGTACTGTAGCACCTCCGTGAACAGTGTTTCGTGAAGGAGTTCTTCATCCTTTCCAAGGCATTCAAGTCCAGATCTGAAGCCATCTCAACCTCCAAGGAAGAAGAAGCAATCAAGGGATTCAAAGGTGATCTAAACTGCATCCTTCTTCCTCTTCATCAACTCAAGAGGATCAAAAGGAAGATCAAAGCTACATCCAACACTCTCTCCATCAACTCAAGGTGATTGAAGTTCCTATCTCAATCCAACAACCTCCAAGGAAGAACAGAAGCAAGAAAGGCTAATAAGGGAGATCAAAGGAGGCTGCAAGGGTGTGTTCAAGGGAGAGGAGTTCGAGTACTGTAGCTGTGAACAGTAGTCCGGGAAGAAGTTCTTCATCATATCTCCAATTGATTCAAGCTACTTCAAGAGGAGATCAACTCCAAGCCAAGTGAAGCATCAGATTCAAGCTACAGCAAACTCAGACAATATCTTTTCTCTTTGAACATATTTCATATCTTGTTTGAGTGTTTTCATATCTTGCTCTTTTCCATTTCATTCAAACATTTGGAACTGAAGATCGTCCCTACCGGTGGTTAGTAGGAAGGCAATCGGAAGTTGTCCGATCTGTGGTGTTGGCGTCCCTACCGGTGGTTAGTAGGAAGGCTATCGGTGGTCTTTCTGATTTGCAGTTTAGTGCGTGGAACTAGTGGAGCCTCACCGAATTTGGTGAGGGGTGGACATAGGACTGGGGATTCAGTCCGAACCACCTTAAAATCCTTTGTGTTGTGGTTTGATTGTGCAATTGATATGTGTTAGATGCATGCTCTGGTTCAATATGTATATTGCGTAATCATCTTGCCAAGCAAATCATTTGTGTTCTACGTCAAGCTAGTTATATTCCGCTGCTTATTTCATCATCTAGCTTTAAAGAGGGTTACATTGCGAAAAGAGGGGCAGATCTATTCACCCCTCCCCTCTAGATCCACTGTCCACTACACAACAAGATCCTACAGAGTGTGGGGAGAGGAGGTCTCCCAAGCCAAATGCCCTAAATGCAGTCTAGTGCAGGCAAATCTATCAGATAATGATAGGATAGACAGTAATAGCAATCAACTGGTGAATGAACAGCAATGAGCAGGGTTCTGTGGGCACAGAACAAAAATGACGACCTGGAGGGGGTCGCTATATCAACAATCAGCGACTGTGTTCCAGTCGCTATTCACGGTGAACTGTGAAATCTGAAAACGACCCAAAAGAAATGGCGCCTTGGAATGAGGCGCTGTATGAAGTAATGACGCCACTGTAAAGGGGCGTTAAAACATTGTGAACAGTACCAGGGAAATACCAAAACCAATGACAATCAGAGTAACTGACGCTTGGATGTGAGGCGTTAAATAAGAAAATGACGCCTCTGTGAGGGGCGTGGATTATGAAAATGATAAAAAATGCGGAAAATAAATGGAAACGGCGACTGTTTGAATAGTCGATGTATGTAGAAATGACGGCGGAGTGGAGGGCGCTATTCAGTTCAGAGAACTGACAGCCATAGAGCAATTTTCCTTTCTAATAAAAATGCTATGGATACTTCAAAATTGGCTAATCCAGTGGGAGGCGTGCACGAGGTGCACAAGAGGAGTGTGCTACGTGGAGCACGAAGGAGGGGCACGCGAGGGCGCCAAAGGGAGGGGCACGCGAGGGCGCCAAGGGGAGGGGTAATCAAACTAAAATAAAAGGAGTCCCACCGTGATCGCCACTTTGTGAACGTGTCACATAGACATTTTTAAAGAGGAATAACAATGATTAAGGGTGAATAATTATGCTAAAATAAGTGGGACATGAAAGGAAAAGAGGATGAGCATGAGATGCTCTACAGAGGGTGATCGCCAGAGGGGTTACCTCAAAAGAAGAAGGATGATCGCATGTACCTTGTATTGAGCGGGTGAAATTGGGAGTTCTTCCTTCCTCCTTCTACTGGCCGGCCGATGAAGGGGGTTTATAGCTTGATTACCCTTGCAAACACACAAAATAAACAAAGACATGGATTAGCCAAGTGTGTAGTATCAATGCTCTAAGGATATGAAATCAATTTGGGCATGAACACACCTTGTGTGTTTTGGTTTTAAACCCCTAAGAAGGAGCAAGAAGGTTGGAATTATGAATGACATGCAAAGCAAGATATAGTATGGTGTAAAGTAATTTTAACGTGCTGAGAAGGTCTCTAGAGAGTGATGAGTGATATGATAAAAATAAAAACTAAGAAGAAGTGTCCTCTCTGCTGTGTGTGCAGCAGTAAAGGGAGAAAAACAAGGTTGCAGTAGCTGCAGTAGGATGAAGAAACGTCGGATGAAGACACCGCTCGTGGGAGAATGAACACCAGAGGAAGGGGCTTTGGAAGAAGATCAACACTGTGAAGTACCTGCAAAGAAAAAACAAAACTCTCCCATCTCTGTGAAAAAAAAACACTCACAGCATTCTTCTTAGCTCTCTCTCTGTTATCCTTTTTGTTCTTCTTCTTCCTCTTCTTTTTTTTTCTCCACCCTCGCACGAGGAGCACATGTGAAGGTATTTATAGGCCAAAAATTCTTGCATTAATAGGATTAAAACGAGGCAATGAATCCTCTAACAAGGAACCCTCTTCCCAATCGAACATAAGGTGTAAAATGGAGAAAGGATCACTACAGGAAAGAAGAAGGCAAAAGGGGGACGGAAGTGCAAATGACGACCTTACTAGGGGCGTCAATTCAAATGATGACATTCACACAGTCATTAATTCCTGGATTTAATTATTGAAATAAATGACTTTTCTTTTTTAAAATTGAGAAATGACACCTGCTTGAATGGGCGTTCAGTAATCAACGCCCCTAAAGAGGACGTCAATTCTTTGAGTTCTATTTTCTTTAGGATTCATAAAATCCAGAAAACAACGCCTGTATGAACAGTCGTTTATTTATTGAATCACGACCTTCTTCAGGTCGTCAATTAAATGACGCCTTCCCTTAAGGTGTTAATTTCAATTATTTAAAGAAAAATGTAAAGAAATTACAATTAATATGGAGAAATTATCAAATAATTCGAAAAACTTCATATTAAGCCAATATTAAAGTCCACTTTGGGGCGTCACATGGTGATATGAGATTTACTCAACATATCATCGATTTTGGCGTGTCTACACAAGGTAGTAGGTTGCATGAGATTTTTACAATGATTACCCTTACCCCCCACCTTAAATGACATTGTCTCTGATGGCGTGAAGAATATATGAACAGGACAATGCATACATAAATGCTTGGGAAGGAAAGGTACAACCTGGGGTGCGCAGACGTGGCTATTTTGGTAGGCAGCTTTGCGAACGACTTCTTCCAGCTCCTACAAACACAAATGAAAATGACTCACTAGATTATTGAAGAGAAATGGTTTGGTTGCCTCCCAACAAGCGCTAAGTTCAACGTCTTCAGCCAAACAACCTTCTTATATTTATCATGGGCCACTCAGTGGGATTGATTCCTTTGATGAAAGTTGTGTGTTCTCGAAGTAGGATTTGAGACGCTGACCACTAACCGTGAAAATTTGACTATTTTTAGGATCTAAGATTTTGACAGCACCATGATCAAAGGCTTTGAGCACAACAAATGGTCCATCCCATCTAGACTTCAACTTTTCGGGGAATAAGAGCAACCTTGAATTAAAGTGCCAAACTTTTTGATCAACTTGAAAAGTTTTTCATGAAATGTGTTTATCATGGAATGCTTTAGTTTGAGCTTTATAAATCTTAGCATTTTCATAGGCTTCATTCCGTAATTCTTCCAACTCATTTAATTGTAGGGTCCTATGAGACCTAGCTTGTGCCAAGTCAATATTGAATTGTTTAATAGCCCAATAGGCTCTATGCTCAAGCTCAACGGGTAAGTGACAAGCTTTTCCAAAGATCAACCTATATGGTGACATGCCAATGAGAGTCTTACATGCTGTCCGATAGGCCCAAAGAGTATCATCTAATCTTTCGGACCAATCCTTCCTATCGGGCCTAACATATTTTTGTAAGATGTTTTTGATCTCCTGATTAGATACCTCCACTTGGCCACTTGTTTGGGGGTCGTAGGGGGTATTAATTTTGTGAGTGATCGCATATTTTTCATGAAGAGCTCGGAATTGGGAATGAGTGAAATGAGAACCCCCATCACTAATGATGCCCTAGGACACCAAAACCTTAAAAATATGTTCTTTCGAACAAACTTTATGACAACTTTATGATCATTAGCCTGGGTAGCAATAGCTTCAATCCACTTAGATAAATAATTGAATGCCACCAGAATGTATTCATGTCCAAATGATGGTGGAAAGGGCCCCATAAAATCAATTCTCCAAACATCGAAGATTTCAACCACTAGAATGGGGTTAAGTGGCATCATATCTTGTTTGCTCATGTTCCCCACAGCTTGACACCTAAGACAAGTCTTTCTAAATTCATAGGCATCTTTGAAGAGAGTGGGTCATAAAAATCCACTTTGCAACACTTTGGCAGCCATTTTCTTTCCCGAGAAATGTCCCCCACAAGCTAGAGTGTGACAAAAGTTCAGAATGCTTTGTTGTTCCTCCTCGGGGACACACCTCCTAATTATTTGATCCGGACCCACATGGAACAATTCGGGGTCTTCCCAGAAGTAGTGTTTGATTTTGGCAAAGAAGTGTTCCCTTTCGTGTTTGGACCATGCCTTAGGAATTTGCCCCACAGCTAAGTAGTTGACAATATCAGCGAACCATGGGAGTTGACTATGGGTAATGGCCAAGAGATGTTCATCTGGAAATACATCTTGCAAAGGAGCACTATCAGTGGTGAGAATCCTAGAAAGATGATCGGCAACTTTATTTTCAGAACCCTTTTTGTCTCGAATTTCAAGATCAAACTCCTGGAGTAAGAGGATCCACCTAATGAGTCTATGCTTGGCATCCTTCTTGGAGAACAAATATTTAAGAGCTGAGTGATCAGAGTACACAATGACTTTTGCGCCTAAGAGATATGGTCAAAATTTTTGAAGGGCGAAGATGACAGCTAATAGGTCCTTTTCCATGGTGGTGTAGTTAAGATGAGCCTCGGCGAGGGTGCGACTCGCATAATATATCACCACCGGACACTTGTCAATTCTTTGATCTAGAACTGCCCCGATAGCATAGTCAGAGGTATCACACATGATTTCAAAAGGTAGAGAAAAATCAGGAAATTGGAGAATGGGTGCCTTTGTCAAAGCCTCTTTAAGGGTATTGAAAGCCTCTAAGCAAGCATCATCTAGATGGAATGGGGCATCTTTGGCCAAGAGAAGAGTTAACGGGCGGGTAATCTTAGAAAAGTTGCTGATGAACCGGTTGTAGAAGCCGGCATGGCCAAGGAATGAACGGATTTGCTTCACCGAGGTTGGGGGAGGGAGATTAGAAATGAGGTCAATTTCGGCCTTATCCACTTCTATATCCCGTTCGAACACAATGTGGCCCAAGACTATGCCCTCTTGAACCATAAAGTAGCTCTTTTCCCAACTAAGAACAAGGTTGGTTTCAATACATCTCGCAAGCACTTTCTTCAAATTTTCCAAGTAATTTTCAAATGACTCCCCAACACAGAAAAATCATCCATAAAGATCTCCAAGAATTCTTCTGCCATATCGGAGAAAATGGCCATCATGCACCTTTGAAAAGTGTCCAGTGCGTTGCAAAGACCGAATGACATTCTCCGAAAGGCAAATGTTCTATATGGGCAAGTGAAGGTGGTCTTCTCTTGATCTTCCGGATAAATGGCCACATGATTGTACCCGGAATATCCATATATGATGAGGACATCACCAACACTTTCATATGATCGAGGGTCCCAATGCTCGCCACCTATGCTACATCTTGTTCACCACTTTATTTCGAGTCATATGATGTAATTTTTATT
Organism: Amorphophallus konjac; assembly: GCA_022559845.1. Taxonomy (NCBI): domain Eukaryota; kingdom Viridiplantae; phylum Streptophyta; class Magnoliopsida; order Alismatales; family Araceae; genus Amorphophallus; species Amorphophallus konjac. The sequence goes on along the minus strand of CM040120.1, from coordinate 64,419,677 downwards.
TTCTTATCATGTACTTTTCCTTTTATTTGAGTCCAATACCTAGGTTAGGTAGCTATTTACCTCAGTCTTAAGTCATTATGTGTGTTATTGGGCCCAATTATATGGGCTAGGCCCAGGGGCGCCCCCTTCCCCTTGGTTTAGTGTTAGAAGTCCAAAAGTTAGGGACTTAAGTTAAATTGTGGGATTCCTATAAATAGGACCCCAATCCCCCATTTGGAAGGTAATGAAGTATTGAATTTAAAATCCACAAGAAGTGTGTCTCTTGCTCTCTCTCTCTCTCTCTAGTTCTCTCTCTCTCTATCTCTCTCTCTCTAAAGGGGCGAACCCCTCTCTCTCTCCTCCCTTCTCTCTCCAAATTTCGAAATTCACTCTCTCTCCTCCCTATTCACCTCTAATTAAGACCCCTTCCCCATGCACTCATTCAATTCCCCCTCCAACCCCTTGGTGGAAACCCCTTCTCCTAGGCACCTTTCCACTCTCCCAAGCAACCCTCCCTCTCCCCAAGACTGAAAGAGCCCTTCCCTAGGCCAAATTTTGAATTTCCCTCTCGGTTGGGCTGTGCCCTTTCATCTCCCCACCTCCCTAACCACCCAAGGTCGCACCCCCCTTCCCCATCCACCAAATAACCCCTTGTTCATGCCCTTCCACACACCCTCTCCTCCACCTATTCTGTCCTTGTTGCAGGTTTCAGAAAAGCAGTGACTTGCAGTAGCAGCCACGACTTTCCCTGAAGGCTCCCGGTGGCATATTATATATTGCTGGAATCGTCTCCAAGTCTTCTTTCCAACGGTGGTACTCCTGCCTGCATCCGAGTTCGGAGCTGTCCGGAGGAACGTCATCTTCAACGACTGCGCAATCTGTCCCAGACTGCAGGCAAGAGCAATCTTGGAAGCCGTTCAGCGGCCAACCTTGGAGGAATTCGATCACACTTCCTTCTACAAAATTCTTCTTCGTCTAGTCCTCCATCAGTAGCAGAAGGAACGATGCCAATCGCCCACCCGAGCTATTTGTTCTGAATTTCTTTGCCGGAGTGTGCAGTCTGCCCCCTGCAGGTCCAGGTTCGAGCTGTCTTCACTTCTCCAGCCACCATTCTCCTCTCCGACCTCAGATTGTGGCCCCGTTAATTTCTGCTTGAAGCTACTCCGACCACGATCGCGTCACCACCAGTTTCGTTCGATTTGGAGTTCGGGAGCGACCGCAGTGCCTTCTGCAATACACTGTATCAGTTCTGCATCAGTTAGAGTTAGAGTGTTTCTGTCCTGCTCCAGTCGTCGGTCCGATAAGCCCCGAGTTCCAGAGCTTCTCAAAAAATTCAAGCATCATCCTCGGCCAGCTGGGGAACTTTTGGCACTGGTTTCATCAAATTTGGAGCTCAGTTGAGTCCGTGGCAGCATCTTCATCGACAACCTATTCAGCAAAATTGAAGAGTGGTAGAACCGGCGAAGCTTGGAGAGTCGGCGTTCTCTTCATAATTTCCCCACCCCGCTTGGCAGGCTGAAGGCCCCTCCCTGCGTGGAGGTAATCTTGGTTGTAATAAGTCTAACCCCCACCCCAAGAGCCCCCCTCCTGCGAGAGGTGTAGTTCATGTAATAATTTTTTCACAGATTTGAAGCGACACCGACGCGGCTTGCGGGCGCAAACCCTTGCCTCCCCGCTCGCCCCCGTCTTCGGCCAGAGTTGGCGTCTTCACGCCGGCTAGGTGAGCCTCGGTCCCCCTTTCCTTGCTGGTCAATATCACTTGCTTAGCTTAGTATTCTTGCTTTGCTGCGTCGGATGGAGAGCGAGGGCCCGGCCCAAATTGCCGAACACGTGAGTGTCCATCGCGGGCGAGTTGTGAGCGAGCCATTTCAACCCACACCCATGGTGTGACAGCCGCCCGTGAGTGGGCATCGCTGGCCCAATTGGAGTTCTCCCCAAGCTTGCCAAGCACCGGAGCATCATTGTCCCACCCGGACCCTCTCCATTATCGTTTAGTTGCCCATGGGCACAAGTGTGCACCAAGCGAGTGAGCCGCTCGAGTGGTATCATCGCCAATTTGCTTGCTTGCAACCTTAGGTCCAAGGGTCATATTATCTTGTGGTCATCACCCCAAGGTGGTGTCACATCAATTGGTATCAGAGCAAGTTCACAACTTGTCTCTCTACAAGTTGGTCCTAGGGTGCATTCGCATTTAGAGTCATCATCGGGCCACCCAGTGCATCATCATGTATACTCCCCATTGGTTAAGTCCCCCCAACACGACCTTCCACAAGAGTCCGATTGACCCTCTCCTCATGGACATCATCCTAGAAGGAGACCTTAGTTTTGACGGATCTAATCCTAATACCTACATAAAGTGGGAGGCTACCTTGGATAAACACTTTGATAGGACTAGGGTCTATGGACACGCTAGAGTCCGCAGGGCCACAGGGTGACTTCGGGGACAAGCCAAGAAGGAGTGGGATCGCGTAGTGGGCTTAAGAAGGATTTGGAGGTAAGAACCCATAGGATCATGGGAAGAGATGAAGATTGAGCTTAGGAAGATCTACACTCCCCGACCTTCCCACTCCTACCTTGAGAACCATAACCCGAGGAGCACTCCCACTCCCCCTTTCCCTCCCAGTCAACCCAAGACCTCCCTTAGGACCCAAACTCCACCACCCAAAGGACCCTTAGATTCATTGGAAGAGATAAGGATTGAGATTAGGAAGATCTTCACTCCCCGACCTTCCCACTCCTACCTTGAGAACCATAACCCGAGGAGCACTCCCACTCCTCCTTTCTCCCCCAGTCAACCGAAGACCACCGTTAGTGTCCAAACTTCACCACCCCGGGTACACCATGCCCCAACTTTCATCACCCCATCCCCAAAAGACCTTACCATTCCCTTGGAGAGTAAGACCCCCACACCCCAAAAGGATAAGATTGTAATCGAGGAACATGAGGCCTCCCCAGAATGGGAAGAAGAATACGAGTCACAATGTCATGGGTTAGGCCAAGAAGTTCCCATCCCATGTGGAAGAAGCATTATGGCTCACTCCACCCTCACCATTCAAACCCACATGGACCCCATGTCCACCCCTCCTCCTAGGCCCGTGACAGCCACCATTCCCCAACCCGAAGTTACTCACCCAATCCACCTTCCGCTTCCAACTCCTATCCTACCCAAACCTAGCCCTCCACTACTTCCACTCCCAACCCCAACCCAAGTCCGGCCTCACTCACCATCCTGGGTACACCATACACCAACCTTTATCATCATGCCCTCAAAGGACCCACTCACCTCCTTGGTAGAGGAACCCATACCCGACCCCATAGTAGTGAACACTCCGGACCAAATCCCCGCCATGGAGACCACCCATGTCCAAAAAGAAGAAGAACCCTCACATGGTGGTCTTCGCCTTACACCACCCTCTCTAGATGGGACCGAGATCATCTTAGGAGAACCCCTTGTTAATTGGCTAAAGGATAGCTCAATTAGAGAGATCACAGCCCATGTTTTCTCCCCCATGGAGCGAAACATTCCCATAGTTCCCTTCTCCTCCTATCACACTACCATCCAATCCTCCTACCAAATAGAAACTTTAGGAGACCTCCTTCACGGCCTAGCATGGCAAGTGGAGCTGACTGGTATGTTGACCACGGTGATTGACTGACCTAGAAGCCTTGACGTCCTACACCTATGTGTCGGGTCCATCTCCTCAATCTACACTGTGGGTTGCTACACTAGTGACCTTCTTTTACTCCTCCCTACACCCGATGAGCCCAGTGCTATCCACAAACTTGAGTTGCTTATCTCGGGTAGAACAACCAGCCGTCCATTCATGGCCGACCATTCTACCAAAAACTTTGGCCCGATCACTTTACTAGAGGAGGAGAATCCACCATCAAGGGGTTGTGAGGACCAAAAGGACCTAGAGTTCCTCTCCTTAGGTGACCCTTACCATGACCCCTTCGATCCCTTCCTATACCCACCCACCTTACTCACCACCAACCTGTCCCTACCCCATCCAACCTTATTGGACCAAGCCCACTCCATTTTCCTAGACCCCTTTGACCCCTATGAGTGGAAAATACCGCACCAAGCCATACACAGAGAAGAAGCCATTTGGATGGGAATGCATGTGCCACTACATTTTGCATCATTTGGTAGGGCTAGTAAGCCCAGTCATCTCATACATATCACTCACACTGTAGGCCCAATGCATGAATGGCTCACATTTGGATGTGCTGGTCCTCTCACATTCGTTATAACTCTTAAGCATGAAAAGAGCATACATGGATGTCTGGGTCCCCCGGTAATTATCACAACCATGCACGATAGATCCACCTATGGTTTCCCCCCCCCCCCCCCCGAGTCCATAAGAGTCTTCATCACATCTATGCATGACAGGTCTATGTATGGTTGCCCCGGTCCACCTTTACATGCTATCCACTTTCACACCCACTCACCGCATTATGATGCATGGCATGAGCATACACGCAAGCAATTCTTGACGAGCGGTGAGGTTCACAAAGAGCGGACAAGAGCTCGCGAGCACCGCTTGGAATTCCAAGTAGGCAATCTGGTGATGATGACATTGGAGTGGCTCTACCCTAGGGTCACCTCCAATTCGAGGGCACGTGGACTTGGACCTTCCCAAGTTCTGAGTGACTTTGGCAACCCAGCTATCAGGTTGGACTTACTAATGGGTTTTGGGATTCACCCCATTTTCCACGTGGCGGATCCGGCACCCTATATGGGCACCGCAGAGGATCCTAGTGAGTGCCTCGAGCCTTTATTTTCCTTTGAGAGGGACACCCTCGGAGAGCCACCAAAAATCAGCCTGAGAGTCCGACTTGTGCACACGGAGGCAATACTAGGCAAGCAGGGTTCCATCGCCAGCAAGAGGGTGCGCCTGAGCCACCTCGAGAGGATGAAGGACTGTACCCTAGTTGCGGACGCAGGGTTGAGTTTGGAGGTTGAGGTGAACTCTGAGCTGTTTGAGAGGACCACTTCCCCGGTGGGCCCATACTCGACGGAGTCGAGTTTTCCGCACCCCGGGGGTATGATCAGGACATCACCAACACTTTCATATGATCGAGGGTCCCGATGCTCGCCACCTATGCTACATCTTGTTCACCACTTTATTTCAAGTCATATGATGTAATTTTTATTTTCTTATCATGTACTTTTCCTTTTATTTGAGTCCAATACATAGGTTAGGTAGCTATTTACCTCAGTCTTAAGTCATTATGTGTGTTATTGGGCCCAATTATATGGGCTATGCCCAGGGGCACCCCCTTCCCCTTGGTTTAGTGTTAGAAGTCCAAAAGTTAGGGACTTAAGTTAAATTGTGGGATTCCTATAAATAGGACCCCAATCCCTCATTTGGAAGGTAATGAAGTATTGAGTTTAAAATCCACAAGAAGTGTGTCTCTTGCTCTCTCTCTCTCTCTCTAGTTCTCTCTCTCTCTAGCTCTCTCTCTCTCTAAAGGGGTGAACCTCTCTCTCTCTCTCCTCCCCTCTCTCTCAAAATTTCGAAATTCACTCTCTCTCCTCCCTATTCACCTATAATTAAGACCCCTCCCCCTTCCCCATACCTCCCATTTAATCCCCCTCCAACCCCTAGGTGGAAGCCCCTTCTCCTAGGCACCTCTCCCTCCACCCAAGCAACATTTCCCCTTCCCCATACAACCCTTCATTTTCCCAAGAGAGAATCCCCTCTCCCAAGTAACCTTTCCCCTCCCCAAGGCAACTCCTCCCCTTACCAAGGCCACATTAACCAACCCCACATTAAACTCAGTTCAAATTTCCCTCTCTCTCTAAGCCACTTGCGCCCCCCTCTCTCTCTCTCACCCTCCACCCTTGGCCACAACCCCCTCCCCCTCCACCTGCTAGCTGCGACCCAGCCCTCTTCTCCAGCCTCTCCACCACCTCTATCCACCTCCATCCAAGTTCCACAGCCATTAGCCCTCTCTCCATTGCAGCCCCTTCACCCCTCCCACCACTATCAACTTCATTCACCAACCTACTCTATCCAGTTCACAGGCAGCAGAAGAAGCTCCACTTGAAGAGATTGCCCCGGTTCTGTCCGACATCATCTGGAGGTGCACCATACATCTCCGGAAAGGTCTTCCAGTCTTCTTCTCAAGAGAGGTAGAATCGTCTCATTCTGACTTCCCTACAGATCGTGGTGCCCATTCTCGTCCGACTGCGCAACCATGACCAGAACCTGGACCAGAGCTGCAGTGCAGAAGCTACCACCGCCACACCCCTCATTTTCTGAAGGCGCCACTTGGCCGAGAGCTGCTACTACAAGGCATATACAATCACCAACAAGCGACATCCCGTTCGGCATCAGGAAGAGCAGTTTCCAATTTTTCTCTCCCAGGTGCACAGAACAGGCCATCAAGGTCTTATCCTGACCCCCCCTCACTCATCGGACCTCTCCTCACCACCGCGACGTCATCTGGTGCCCATCTTAGTGGCTGCTCGGAGAAGAGTCGTCCACGGTCGTCCTCGACTTGGTCCTGCCACGTTTGGACTTCGGGAGCTGCCGTGGTGACTTCATCCATCTGCTGCTACACCCAGGGAGCAGTTCGAGTCTGATCGCAGGGTCCCTGTTCCAGACCCCGTCCCAGCCGGTGTCGACTTCGGAAGCACCAACAAAACTTCACAGACATACCTGGGTATGTCAGTGACGTTTTGGCACCAGTCTCGTCAAATTCTGAGTTCGGAGGAGTGCACGGCAGCGACCACTCCGACCCCCTATTCTGCTGTTCCAGACCGGGACAGAATCGGCAAGGTGCTACATCGGCGCGATCCACGCTAATCTCCCCTCCCCGCCTGGCCGGCTTAGCGCCCCTCCCTGCGTGGAGGTAGTGTTTGCTTGTACCCTACTCTCCCCACCCCAAGTTACCCCTCCTGCGTGAGGAGTAGTGCATGTATTAGTAGGTCATCGGCCGAAGCTTCATCGGCGCGGCGTGCGGGTAACCCACGCTTCCCCGCTCGCCCTCGTCTCCGGCTAGGATCGGCGTCTTCACGCCGATCAGGTGAGCTCCTGGTTGCGCTCCTCTTAGTTAGCACTTCTTGCTTAACTAGTATTGCTTCTTAGTTCCGTCGGTGGCGAGGGAGTGCCCGATCCAAAATCAATCAAATCGAGTGTCCACCGCGGGGTGAGTTGTGAGAGAGCCACTACATCCCACGCCCTTGGCGTGCTGGCCGCACACGGAATTGGGCATCCTAGGCCCTTAGGGGTTCATCCCAAGCTAGTCAAATGAAAGGCGAGGTCCATCCTTGGACCCTCACCATGATCGCCGGTCCACCTACGGACCCGGGTGTGCGCGACGCGGGTGAATCCGCTTGAGTGGGTCCGCCGTTCAGTTCGATTGCTTGCAAATTTAAGTCTGAGGGGTTGTATCACATCAAATGGTATCAGAGCATCATCATCCTTAGGCGTGTCGCATCAATATAGGAAACAATAATATCATTGGCCCGCCAATTTCTCCAGAATTTGGTCAATAAAGGGGAGTGGAAAATGGTCCTTTTTGGTCATGGCATTCAGTTTCCTATAATCGATGCACAATCTCCATCCCATTGTGGGCCTAGTGGGCACATCTTCTCCTTGTTCATTTTGGACTACGGTGAGTCCCGATTTCTTAGGAACCACTTGAGTGGGACTCACCCATTGGTTATCTGATATAGGATAAATATTTCCCGCATCGAGCCATTTGACAACCTCCTTTTTCACCACCTCCTTCATATTCAGGTTCAACCTCCTTTGCATTTCCCGACTAGGTTTGGCATTGTCCTCTATGTAAATGTGATGCATGCAAATAGATGGATTTATCCCCTTAAGATCGGCCACTGTCCAACCTATGGCACCCTTATGAGTCCTAAGGACTTCTAGGAGAAATGTTTCTGAGGTGGGGGTAAGGTTGCAAGCTAGGATAACAGGAAGGGTTTGATCGGGGCCTAGGAATGCATATTTGAGAGAGTCCGGAAGGGGCTTAAGCTCAAGTTTAGGCAGACTTTTGATGCGGGATGGACACGCGACCTGGGATTGTAGCTCGTGGGTGTCCCTAGCGAGGGATGCATGGGACCGTACGTAGTTGAGAAACCGACAGTGAGTCTGGTAGTCGGCTCTTCCGTACTCAGAACGAGTCATGGGACGGGTCTCACTCCCTCGCTCGTAGCGATGATAATATATAATATCGAGCTAATAATCCTATCACATGCTCTCTAGCAGCGGCATACGGAAATATACGAAATAAAGTAAATGCCGAGAGAGGAGTGGACACGATACCTCCACGCTCCGGGCATGGGGAAGGCGATCCCGTCCAAGTACGGTAACTCCCGGTAACAAAATAGTACAATAATTACAGCAGTGAATTATCGCCCACTCCACGCAGGGAGGTAAAGGGCTACACAAGTGGACCCGGGAGGACCGATCTTGGGTTGACGGGCAGCACTTTGATCACCACGTCGGTGTGGTTCAGACGGCGCAAGCTGCAGGTATGGGGCCCACGTGCTGGTCGGCGGGTCCGAGTGGGCCCGGAGTGGTACCGCTGTGATGGTGGCTCCTGGACGGACGCTCCCTGGGGCGGCGGTGCGCTGGTTCACCTTGTGGAAGGCGAGTCGGGTCCGGTCTTCACTTGTTGACCTTGCTGCCCACGGATCTGAAGTTCTATTTTTACAGCGCGCGACCCGGCAAGATCAGCTGCTGCGATCAATCCCGACGTCGGATCGACGCGAAATTGGTTCCGTTGGAAAGCTGACTTGAAGTACTTCGATCTATGGCCAGAGACAGAATTTTGACTATCCCAGATCGGGCCTTGGTCGATTTTACTAGTTGCTGGTTCACAGAACCAGATCTGACAGGACAGATCTAAGTTCTCCTGAGAACAAGAGTTGACCGAAGGAAAAACTGCGGATCTAGAAGTTCACTTCTTGATGAAAGTTGTAGAGAAAGAAGTAAGGAAGATGGGAGTATTTTTTGTAGATTTTCTAGTGGAGGTTTGATAGGGGAAACAGAATTTATGACACTGGTGGGTCGGATCTGGACTGCACAGGACAGAACTGAAACTTGACTGAGTTTTAATTTTTTGGAAGGGAAAAAGAGCTTCTAAATTCGAGAAAAAATTATGAGAGAGGGGCTTTGATGGGAAGAACACCCAGTCCAAATTTAGACTCAATCAGAAAAGGGGAAGGGGGTCGAACAGAGTATGAACTAGGTTGTTATGACACAAAATAGAACTCAGATAGATCTGGAGATTGAGGACTATGAAATTGGAAAAATAGAAAACGAACACTAGACATTGAGAAACTTTTTTTGGGAGTGGGTATTTGCGTGATGAAACTACCATCAAAATTTGGGCTCCAGTAGATCCGTAGATTAGGAGCTAAAATTCAGACATGGAGGCTTTGTCCAGATTTGGGCAGAACTCCGGCGATGGTTGCGGCGGCACGATGGTGCCGGCAGCGGCGGCAGAAGTAGAACTCAGAGGGGTTGAGGAGAAGATAGAAGGGCTTCACACCCTAGAGAAGGCAGAAATCCATCTACAAGGGGGGAGGAGAGAGGAGAGAGGGGCGCACCCTTCCTTTGCTTCAAGCAAATTCACTAATTTTTCATCATTAATTCTAGTAAAATGTGAATTACATGGTATTTATATGAAATATAAAATGACCCTAATTAACCTCAGATCTAAGTTAGGGGAGGGGTAAATGGGGGATATCATAAGTACTTCTCCATTGTGATTTGGAACCACATTTAATAACAATATAAGGGGGGCACCCCCTTGACTATAAGGGAGGCATCTTGGACATTTTTTATCACTTGTCCCCCTTGAATGGTCAATCCATTTAGAACCCACCTAGGGCCTTTGACCAGCCCCACATGGACCCCAAGATGCCACTTGGACCAATGAGGAATGAGTGGAGGGTCCTGCATGGCCTACATTATCTTTTACACAAAAACCCAAAGGTCCTTAGGGAATGACAAATTGGCTTATAAAGCCTTACAATTGCATACATGTTTTCCCAAGGATATAAATGCAAACTAAAAGGACTCAAATGCAAAATAAAAAGTTAGTGGTCTTGCTATGATGTCCCCATCAATTCTCCCCAGGTGGGAAGAACTCGACCCCGTCGAGTAAGGGGTGCGGCTACTCGTGACGACGGCGGATCCGTCATCGTAGCAGGAAGTGCGGAGTACACTCCATTCTAAGTCATCAACACCTGCTCATCCCGTATAGATTCGATATGCTCACGCTGCTAGGGAATGTGGCTAGAGGTGGACACTCCGAGGTGGGGTCACTCTCAAAGGGGTGAGGTGGCTCAAAGACTCACTATGAATCACCGTTGGGTCCCTATATGTGACTAGATCCGAGATAGAGAATGGTGGAGCCGATCCCAAATCCAGACAAGTCTCGCACTCGAAAGGGACTAACATTGCGAGCGTACAAAGACCGACTCAACTCGATGTATGCATACTCACTATGCACTCGACAACAAAGAAGAACATGGACTCAAATAAGACCCTAGGCAACCTACGGTTAGTCCGACTCATACATATGCAAGGGTGGACCAGGACACCCGAATGTGTGCCAAGCATGCATTTGACGTAACCTGAGGTTGACGTCATTGGAGACTCCTAACCTTCCAAGTGTGAACCAATCCAGTAGTGACTTCTCGTTGCGCTTGGGAGGTTCGAGAGGTTTTGGTGGGCCAGGAGAGCCAAAGTCTTCATTACCCCCATATGATTGTTCGGACCCATTGCTATGTGGAGGTTGCCTGGCCCAAATGGGAGGGGTGTGGTAGAGGACTTCCCTAAAGAGGTGGAATGGAGGTTGTGGGCCAAAGGGCCCACTAAGAAAGGGATCGAAGGGATCAAAGAATGTGTGACCCCTCGATATGGATTCCCTCATCTCAAGGTCCCATGTGTAGAATTCTAGAAGGTGTTGATGGTCACCTTCATCCATGAAGGGAGATGGGACGGTGGTCTCATATAGAAAGTACGGTTCCTCCCTTGGGATAAAAGGAATGAAATCAGACTCGGCCGACATAGGGAGGAATAGAAGAATATCCATGGTGACACAACCCACGGTGCACACGGAGGTAATGGACCCGAAGGCCAGATGGGTGAAGCTACGACTAGTGGGTTGGTCGAAGCCTCGGGCCAATAAGCGCGTCAACTTCCATTGTGAGTCTAATCCCATAACAAGGTCATCCAAGGTATCAACATGGTGACTAGACCAGAATGTAGTGTGGAAGGAGTTGATGGGCACCAGTGGTAGGGTGGGGTCCATGGATGGGTAGGGAGGGGGGACCAAGGCATCCTTGAGCCAGCTAAGAAGTGGCTCGGCTATGAAAAGTGTACCCGTTAGAAACACGGGTGGCTCGGGCTGAGGTGGCTCTAAGTAAGATGGCCCCAGATGAGGATCGGAAGTAGAGGGTGGAAATGGAGCACTCACGGGTGGTGAAGGAGCATGTGTCCTTTTTATCCTATCCAACCAGTCCGAAAACATTTTAAAGAATTCGGTAGAGGTGCGGGTTGGAGTAGGGGCCTCGGGGTGGACTCGCTCCTCATCTCTTAGCTTGGGTGTGGACCTAGGCTCGGCTATAAGCGGGGCTTGTTGCCTCCAACTAAGACCGACTTGTTTTGAAGTGCTTGGGTGGGATTGGTTGGAGGTGTGGCCCACTTGATTTGGAGTGATTTGGTGGGGTTGAATAGAGGTGAAGGGGTGGGGTTGGTTGGAGGTGTGGCCCACTTGATTGTGAGAGGGTCGGTGGGGTTTGCTAGTGGTATGACCCCTGTGGTTGGAGGTAGATGGGCGGGGAAAGTAGACCCTCCTAAGCACCCTCTTCATGTCCCACCATGACTAGATGGGCCTTTGCCTCCTATGCTCCCTCAAGTATTTTATGTCCCTCCATGTTTCGGCGGCTTCATAGAAAAGTCACCTTGAGGCAAAGTCGACTTCCATGGGACCGGACATAATGTAAACCTTGAAGTATTGGTCCATAATGGCTTCCCACTGTAGGTAGTCGCACGGGTCATCGGAGCCATAGAAATCCCGGGCTACGGGCCTACGGGGGTGGTTGGGTTGGCTTTCCCATCTTTGGGCGTATCGCCAACATGCATAGGATGTGGGCTTTTGGTAGTCCATGGGATACGGGAAGCTATGGGATGGCCATGCCGACACTTGGACAAGACACTAGACACGACCCTAAATGACAATGTAAGTTGGAATGCCGACACGACTATGAACCTAGACACAACCAAGATTCGGTACCTGGCGGAGTCCGGGGATCCGAAGATCCTCTCACGCGAGTGAATCACCTCTCTGATAGGCGTAGCCTAACGGTCGGGAGACACCTTTTTATATACCGAATAATGGTATGCAAATGTGACACCTAGACTTAGACACTTTTTTTTGTTTTATTTTCAAGCAAAGACTACCCTAGACTCGACTGGCCCTGATACCAAATTGATGCGGGATGGACACGCGACCTGGGACTCTAGCTCGTGGGTGTCCCTAATGAGGGATGCATGGGACCATGCGCGGTTGAGAAATCGGCAGTGAGTCGGGTAGTCGACTCTTCCGTACTCGGAACGAGTCACGGGACGGGTCTCGCTCTCTCGCTCGCAGCGGTGATGATATATAATATCGAGCTAATAATCCTATCACATGTTCTCTAGCAGTGGCATACAGAAATATACGAAATAAAGCAAATGCCGAGAGAGGAGTGGACACGATACCTCCACACTCCGGGCGTGGGGAAGGCAATCCCAGCCAAGTACGGTAACTCCCGGTAACAAAATATTACAATAATTACAGCAGTGAATTATCACCCACTCCATGTAGGGAGGTAAAGGGCTACACAACTGGGCCCGGGAGGACCGATCTTGGGTTGACGGGTAGCACTTTGATCACCACGTCGGCGCGGTTCGGACGATGCAAGCTGCTAGTTGTGGGGCCCACGTGCTGGTCGGCGGGTCCGAGTGGGCCCGGAGTGGTACCGCTGTGATGGTGGCTCCTGGAGGGACGCTCCCTGGGGCGGCGGCGCACTGGTTCACCTTGTGGAAGGCGAGTCGGCTCCGGTCTTCACTTGTTGACCTTGCTTTCCACGGATCTGAAGTTCTATTTTTGCAGCGCGTGACCCGGCGAGATCAGCTACTGCGATCAATCCCAACGTCGGATCGATGCGAAATTGGTGCTATTGGAAAGCTGACTTAAAGTACTTCGATCTATGGCCAGAGAAAGAATTTTTACTATCCCGGATCTGGCCTTGGTCGGATTTACAAGTTGCTGGTTTACAGAACCAGATTTGACAGGACAGATCTAAGTTTTCCTGAGAACAAGAGTTGACCGAAGGAAAAACTTCAGATCTAGAAGTTGACTCCTTGATGAAAGTTGTAGAGAAAGAAGTAAGAAAGACAGGAATATTTTTTGTAGATTTTTTAGTGGAGGTGTAATAGGCGACATAATTTATGACATTGGTGGGTCGGATCTAGACTGCACAGGACAGAACTAAAACTTGACTGAGTTTTAATTTTTTGGAAGGGAAAAAGAGCTTCTAAATTCGAGAAAAAATTATGATAGAGGGGCTTTGATGGGAAGAACACCCAGGCCAAATTTGGACTCAATCAGAAAAGGGGAAGGGGGTCGAACAGAGGATGAACTAGGTTGCTGTGACACAAAACATAACTCAGACAGATCTGGAGACCGAGGAATACGAAATTGGAAAAATAGAAAACGAAGACTAGAAATTGAGAAACTTTTTTTGGGAGAGGGTATTTGCGTGATGAACCTACCCTCAAAATTTGGGCTCCTACAGATCCGTAGATTAGGAGCTAAAATTCAGACATGGAGGCTCTATCCTGATTTGGGCAGAACTCCGGCGATGGTGGCGGCGGCACGATGGCGGCACGACGGTGCCGACTGCAGCGGCAGAAGTAGAACTCAGAGGGTCTGAGGAGAAGATAGAAGGGCTTCACACCCTAGAGAAGGTAGAAATCCATCTGCAAGGGGGGAGGAGAGAGGAGAGAGGGGCGCACCCTTCCTTTGCTTCAAGCAAATTCACTAATTTTTCATCAATAATTCTTCTAAAATGGGAATTACATGGTATTTATATGAAATGTAAAATGACCCTAATTAACCTCAGATCTAAGTTAGGGGAGGGGTAAATGGGGGAGATCATAAGTATTCCTCCCATGTGGTTTGGAACCATATTTAATAACAATATAAGGGAGCGCCACCTTGACTATAAGGGAGGCATCTTGGACATTTTTTACCACTTGTCCCCCTTGAATGGTCAATCCATATAGAAGCCACCTAGGACCTTTGACCAGCCCCACATGGACCCCAAGATGCCACTTGGATCAATGAGGAATGAGTGGAGGGTCATGCATGGCCTACATGGTCTTTTACACAAAAACACAAAGATCCTTAGGGAATGTCAAATTGGCTTATAAAGCCTTACAATTACATACATGTTTTCCCAAGGATATAAATGTAAACTAAAAAGACTCAAATACAAAATAAAAAGTTAGTTATCTTGCTCTGATGTCCCCATCAACTTTCAAGTGATGGAAGGGCCGGTTCATCTTGCAATGCCGGAAGAGGTTCAACCATATGCCAATTGGTACTATGATGAGGGGAGTCTTGAAGAGCATTGACCTCCCTTATTTGACCCATGCCCAGATCATTCTTAAGAAGTTCATCGTAGATGTCTATAAAGTGGCATTCTCCATCTATGTCCAAATATTGGGAGACCTTGAACACATTGAGAGAAACCTTTTGACTTTCGAATGAGATGTCCATCGTCCCCGTAACACAATTGATGTTGGCTTTGGCAGTGGCAAGGAATGGGCGGCCTAGGATGATTGGGGTGTGACTTAGCTCCGAGGAGGAGGCCATGTCAAGAATGAGGAAATCAACGAGGAAGTAGCAATCATGGACTTTGACAATCACATCCTCTATCAAACCTCGTTGGGTCTTGACTGAGTGATCCGCTAGTTGGAGAATGACGGGAGTTGACTTGAGTTCCCTTATGTCAAACTGCTCAAAAACGGAGGTGGGTAAAAGGCTGACACTAGCTCCTAAGTCGGGGAGCGCTCGATCAAAGGTTACGCCACCTACATCACATGAGATGAGAGGAGCACCAGGATCCTTCAACTTCCTAGAGAGATTATTCATAAAGATCGCACTAACGTCCTCGGAGAGTCAAATTTTCTTAGAGGGTGACTTGGGTCCTCTTATTGGAGTGCATAACTCTTTGAGGAACTTGGCATAGGCCGGAACATGTTTTATGGAATCTAGAAGTGGAATATTGATGTGAACTTGTGAGAAGAGCTCTATTAGCTCCTCATTTTGAGTTGGCCTAGTCTTATTGGACTTGGGTTCTAAGGCACTAGGGAATGGGACCTTGGGTTGATAGGAGTTTGGATCATCATGGGCTTTTCCCTTCCCTTTAGGATCTCTCCCCAACTTATCTTGAGTGCAATCCTCCTTGCTTGTATCCTCATTATCTTGATTCTTTTCTATGGAATCTTGCAACTCCTTTCCATCCTTGTATGTGTCATCTAACACCTTCCCACTTCTCAAAGTTGAAATAGCCTTGACATTTTAAATTGTGGGACTTTAGGTTGGGCTTGTGGGATGGGTTAAGGAAGGAGGCCTGGTTGTGGAGGAAAACCCGAGCGTTGATTTCTAGGGTTGGCCACGGGTTGACTTGGAAGTTGGCCTACTTCTCTTCTCATCGTAGCTTCAGCCAAATGCCCTATTTGGCTCTCAAGCTTGGAAATAGATTGTTGTTGATTCAAAATGATTTGTTGGAGTTGATTGAACTTATCTTCTAGATTGAATGGCGGCGGAGGTTGGTAAGTGAGTTGGCCTTAATTGGATTGAAAGGATGAATGGCCTATAGGAAGGAATTGAGTTTGTGGGTCTCTAGCAAATGAATTGAAGGTATTGGGTTGGGCTTGAATTTGATTGTGCATGGGTTGTCTTTGGGCTTGATGGATAGAGGGATTGGTTGCTTGAGATGAAGCTTGTTGGCCCTTCCAGGAAAAATTAGGATGATCTCTCCAGCCCAGATTATAAGAATTAGAAAACGGATCGTAATTGTGCTTGGAGAATCCTTGAGCAACTTGAACTTGTTCTTGTATGAATGGTGGTAATTGGGCCGCCGTTGGACATTCCATGATGTGATGGGTCGGGCTTGCACATAGGGCGCATGTCTCTTGTTGAGTGAAGGATTGACCCGAATAGGAATGAGTTGATGGTTGGCAAGTAGGATCTTTCAAGGTCAAGAGTTGGTCTAACTTTTGGGTAAGACTCTCTACCTTATCCAACTTTTGAGTGATGAGATTTATGTCCAATCTTGGTTCAAAATCACACTGGGCCTTGACCTCATATAATCCGGCCCGTTTGGAAGGCCCAATGGATCATTCATAGGATGATAAAGAGGCATGATTGATAGAATTCTCACTAAGCATTTCAAGCAAATCATATGTCTCATCCTCACTTTTGCTCATGAATGCCCCTCCACATGATGCATCAACCATTTACCTAAATTGGTCAGACAGGCCCTCATAAAAAGCTTGGACTACTTGCCATTTGGACAACCCATGATAAAGACACTTCTTAAGCAATTCCTTAAGTCTCTCCCAAGATTCATATATTTGTTCCCCTGGAGTTTGGGTAAATCCCGTGATTGCCCTTCTCATGGTATTTGTTGGGTTCCGTGCGCCCCCTCTTTGTCTTTGACAATGGTTTTGATGATTCCAATATATTGTGTGTTTGTTTAGTGGTAAACGTCTTCATGATAAACAAGCTAACATGATGATATCTTGCTTTGCAGGTTTAAATTTTATGGTCCTTCACGAATACAATTCTGATGTTGCCCCATGCGTGCTGTGCATGAGACTTTAGAACAAATTGTGAAAACATTATGTTTTGGTAGCTTTGTATTATTGGTGCCTTCATGCATATCCTATATGGGGTTTTTAATGAAGTGATATAAATGTGGATCTTGATGATATGATTCTTCATGTTTTTTTAAATGGTCTTGAATGAGTTGTGTTCACTGGCTTGGACTGAACTTTGTGTTTATGAACTGAATTTGATTTACATGAAGGTTTGATTGAATTTTATTTGAAAGTCTTGTTCAATGGCTTTCAATGAGATTTATGTGTGATGTATCTTGCATTGATGTTTAACATTGCACAGACCTTATTCATCATTGCATTGACTTTATTGTGCTTTGCACCGACCCAATCCTTGGTCGTTTTATATCCATGCACTGACCTTGTTCATCATTGCACGAACTTGGTTCACCTTTGCACCGACCTTAACTATGGGTGTTTTACAAACTTGCACCGAGTTTCATAAAGGTTCATCGACCTGTCAATAGCGTGTTTCACATTGTGCATAGACCTTGTCTACACATGCTTAGACTTGGTCTTTCATATGCTCAAACCTGTGTTTAACATGTGTTTGGACTTGTGCTTCAAGTTCTAAGACCTGTGTAAAGTTGCTCCATAATATATGCATCGACTTAACTCTCCATGTTAATGGGCTGTGAAAGTTCAATTTTGCGTTGGAATTGATTTTTGGATTGAGGAAAAGTGAACTTGATTCTATTGTGCCTTCATGCTTATTTCTCATGGGTTTTTGAGTTGGACTGAACTTGGTCTTGTAGGATTAAACTTTAAAGGAATTTTCCATATGTCATATGAATATTAATATTGAGTTGGAGTCCATATCTAGAGTCACCTATTGGACTGAATTTGCATTTAATTGTGACTTGAATTTGCACCTCTGGCTAATTCATATGAGGCTATTCAACGTTTGGACTGAACTTGCATTTCCTATGCAGTTCTGTTAAATTCTATTTGGAAGAGGATTGCATGAATCTTACTGATAAGAGAGCTTGCAAGAGAAGTGGTTTGAAGGATTCTGAACCACTTAATTTTGTAACTGTAATTCTTTGATTTGAAATGAATTGAAGTTGCTTCTTTCATTTGCCTTCTAGAAGATTGGCATGAAAGGATTTGGGTATAATGTTCAGGTTCCATTTTGCTATCAATTCATTAAGGTCCATGGTAAGCTTCCACTCTTGTTGACAAGACCCTTGAATCTATGGTAATGTTATTTTAATTTTGTACTAGGAAAAATGGGTGTTTTCATAGAGGCTCATGCAGATTTTTCTTGGGCCTTTTAAGGAGGCTTAGTGCTCTACATGCTTTTCATAAATTCTATTTAAACAAGAATGATTGATGGTTTTAATCCTCTCTAATGCATGACACTTCTTAGACTTTGAATGGTGTTTTCATTACCCTCAAATGCATGTCCTTTTTATTCGGATATCACGCTTTCAATTGGGTTTTCTTATGAATTCATGCATGCTCTTCTTGACTACCGTGAGGTTATCTTTTTATCTTTTAGCTTCCCATATGCATGCCATTTAATGTTTTATTTGATGTTTTTAAGACCCCTCATGCATGTCATTATATTATTTTTGAATGGGGTTGAATGGTGCTTTATGGGTGTTTAATGTTTTTGGGGTTTCTATTGAGTTTTATAAAGTTTTCTGCTCTGTCAGTAAAAGTGTCGACTCACAAAGTCGACACTTATTTAAGGTTGTTATGTCTGCTGCACTATTTTACAAGTCTAGACAGAAAGTGGCGACTCTATGAGTCGACACTTTTCGCCTGGGTCTTGGTTTTGTTGAAAATAGAACAGGCTGCAAAAAGTGTCGACCCATAGAGTCGACACTTTTGCCCCATGTCCTATTTTTGTTAAACGGGACATAATGTTTTGGAAAAAGTGTCAACTCCAAGAGTCGACACTTTGTCTGTTGCGTCCGGATTGGGTTTCCGGGTTTGGTTTCGAAATGTCCATTTCTTGGTCCGATTTGCTTGGGCTTTTTACCCTAATACCCTTAGGGTTTCTCCCATCTTTTAGGTGTCTATTTGAAGAGTTTTTAGCATGGGTATTGTGGTCTTTTGCTGCTGTTTGCATTTGGGTATAAGGAGCTACGTTTTGCTTCGATGAAAATAGCCTGCGCTAATATTCTTCATATGCTTGCAGGAAAAGAAGGAAGAGGAGCTGAGGGCGCCACCCCACCAGGAGGAGGAAGCAGATGAAGAGGAGGACATCGTCCACGTGCTGATCTTTGCCGATCTGTTCCAGCTCTGAAAGTGTTTCTTGAAGACTCATCCCTGG
The DNA here is from genome assembly GCA_022559845.1 of Amorphophallus konjac. Classification (NCBI taxonomy): domain Eukaryota; kingdom Viridiplantae; phylum Streptophyta; class Magnoliopsida; order Alismatales; family Araceae; genus Amorphophallus; species Amorphophallus konjac. Next base: position 64,400,486 of record CM040120.1, on the reverse strand, counting down.
TCGTCTCCTACGGGCTTGGTCGAGTTCCACTCCGCATAGAAAACTCTCCGGCGCACCCTACTTCTCCTTTGGACAGATTTCACCACAGATTTGAGGGGGGTTTTTCTTCTCTCAACTCTATTTGTCTATTTGAGCAAAGATAGTTATTTGGGTGTTTATTGTATATCTTCTCTTTTCATCAAACTGAGAATACGTTGTGTGTGGGCGGAGTTGTATCTCCGCATGTGTGGTTTTATTGTAGGGAAAGGCTCCTCGTGTTTAGTTGTGTGTGGATGGAGCTGGAACTCCGTGTGGTTGTTGTGTCCGAGGTACGTTCCCTGACCGTGTGTGTGTGTGTGCTGCACTGGCAGTGTTTTGAGGCAAGGCCTCGTGCCATCGCGTGTGTATTACTGCGGAAGCAACGTGTGTGTGGTTGGGGTTCGTCCCCGTGTTGCTACTTAAGTAGCATGTAGTGAAGTCTCCCGAGTTCGGTGAGGGGTGGACGTAGGGAGCCCGTCGTGGTCCCGAACCACCTGACAATCTCGTGTTCCGTGTGATTGCCTGTGTGATTGATCATTTCTTCTATCTCCCTTCATAGGTCGATTAAATAGATTTTTAATTCATTGCATTATCACACATAGCTACCTTCATTATCTGTGTTGAGCTTGATTTCTTTGATTAGTTGTATTGTTAATTCTAGTGAGATCGGAAAGCTTGAGAGAACTGTTTTAATCTCACATCTGTTTACGGTAATTAACGTTGTTAGTTTTATTTTCGTTGTGTTAAGTTAAGAAAGTTTTTAAAATCCGCCATCTCGGCAAGGGGACAAATCAACCCCCCTTCTTGTCCGCCATCTCTCTAGGCCAAGAATTGCTATCAGAGCCTAGTCTCTAATTTTTTAGCGGACCTTGCGGTCTTGGAGAAAAGATCACTTTATGATGGCTTGCATAAATGTGCTTCTTGTCTTTGATGGTTTTGATTTCACATCATGGCTTGGAAAATTGTGTGTTTGGATTTCTAGTACTAATCCAAGGCTTTTGAACTTCATGACTAATGGTCCTCATGCTCTACCAAGAGATAAGTCAAAGTGGATAGATGAGCACAAGAAAAAGGATTCTGATAATCTGTTTGTTTTGAATATTCTTAAGGCTGGAGTGAACACTAACATATATCCATTCATTTCATCTTGTAGGTCAACCAAAGATATCTTAGATGGGCTAAGCAAGGCCCAAAAAGGAAGCTGCAACAATAATGAGTGCCTCGTGGCAAACAAAGAAAATGAATGTCAAAGCGAGGAGAGCTCAAAGGTAAATTCTGACCCTGATGAAGAGGATGAGATTAGCTATGATGAACTTATGATTGCTTATGATGAACTGTTTGAAAAATATAAAACTATAAAATCTGAAAATAAAAGATTAAAAAATAAGCATGACAATTCTTCATGTGGAAAATGCACTGAGCTTGAAAGATTAGTTGAGTCCCACATGCTTGATGATGAAGAACACAAAGAGATAATTACAAATCTTAGATTTGAAAACAAATCTTTATTGGATAAAATTTCAGAACTTCAACAAATAGAAAAAGACAATGAAAAGCTAAAAATGTTGAATACCGCCATATCTGAAAAAATACTTCTTCTTGAAAAAGGGAAAGCTACTCTAAATGTTGACAAGTCTGAAAAGTTGAAAGAACTCAGAAAGAAAATAGAAAGCTTTAGGAACATAAATAATAAATTTGAAAGCAATGAAACCATGAATATAATGTTTGATGAAGATGTGAGTTATCAAATGAAAGAACCTAAACACACTTCCATGAATAAAAATTCATTTGACAAACTCCAAAATAAAAACAATGCATTGTTGATTCAGATCTCATTGCTTGAAGGTAAATTGAAAAGGTTGAGAAAGGAAAATGTGTGATAATTGATGATTGTGACAATTTGCACATTCTTGAACAAGAAATTGAAAGTCACAAGACTGTGAACTGCTTATTAAATGAGAAAATTGCATCTTATGAGGAAGAATTGACTAGTTCTGAATTACATATCTTGTCTTTAGAAAGTCAAATAAAAACTTTGAATAAACTCATGTCCACATCTGTAAAAGAAAATAAAGATTAGAGAAATGACGTTGAATGCTCTTGTGTGCATGTAAAACCCCTTGTTGTTAAACATAATCATGCAACAAGTCAAAGGAGAAATGTCTCATACTTTTACTGTGAAAATTTGGCCATGATATGTATGACTATTTTCTGATGGAATTTGATGATAATGAAGCATTGAAGTCACAAATGAAAATTGTTGATGAGTCTAAAAATCTTGAAAAATTAATGAAGAAAAACTTCAATGTTCATTATTTTTATTGTGGATTACACGGTCATGTTTTTTAAAATTGCTTTAGAAAGAAAAGAGATGATGAATGGTCTGCAAAAAGAAAATTTTCTTGTCATTACTGTGGTGGACTTGAACATGTAATGAATAATTGTAATTCAATGAAAAATGATGAAAACTGGTCCATGAAAAGAAAAATTTCTCACTACTTTTATTGTGGCCTGAATGGACATTCAATGGATGATTGTACCATGATGAGGGCCGATGTGAATGGTATGAAAGGAAAAATAAGAAGAATACATTTGCTTATGTTAGAGCTAACCCCTCGGGACCCAAGATGGCTTGGGTACCCAAATCTCCAAAATGAGAATCTATTTTGCAGGGGTGCCTTGAGGTCAAGGAATATCAATAAATAAAGGACTCTCAAGGAGAGAAACAAAAATGGTTTGTTTTGAAATTTGTTTCGCTTTGGTTCACCTTGAAAAATCTGAAAATGTAAAAATTATATTTGGAGAAAAATGTTTGCAATGTTGGTTCAATGATTTTGGCATCTTTTGAAATGTTGAGATCTTTCGAGTCTGATGAGTAGTTATCTGAAATGCTTCTCTTTGCACATCTTGTGAATAATTTTAGTTCTTGAATGCTTAACCATGCACATAAAGTCTTTCATACTTTCACTTACATCCTGCAAATAACAATACACAATTTACACACTTAGTTCCATGATACAGATTGCACATATCATACACATCTTTGCATATTTATAAATAAGAATAAATTTCAATCATCTTCTCTAGTTACATGCATATCATTGCATATATGTGTGCTTAAATGCCATGATTGACCGGTATATAAAATGATGTAAGTGGAAAGATGGATTACGTCCACCTGGAAGTTTTCCTTATGCGTGAGTATGATCTTTTGACCTTTATCTCCGCCACATACCGGTAATCAACCTGTGTGAAATACCCATTTCAATACATGCTTGAATGTATATAAGATATCACCCACCTTTTTTACTCCTTCTATGACCCATCCCTTGCTAAATGAAATTGCATTGATTTAGACATGTTTGTTACATGGCATATATTAAGGGGGAGATTTTTTTTATAACCGTGCATACATTTAGGGGGAGACATTACTGTGATGAGACTAATTCATCTTTTACATTCAATACAACCACCCACACAAAATGTACCTTTTTGAGATAATGATTCAATCTAATAAGGATTACAATTTTCTACCCAACACTTTTAAGGACTCTTGAATCTCTTTGTGGAAATCACATATCTCGTTAGGAAAAAACTGTTTACCCCACCAAAAATTTGTATAAGTGGAACGTGGATCCGAGTAGCTGGGAACCCCCCCTGAAATAAAGGAGAAAACTTGTGTCTAAAGGAGAAACTTATCCACATTTAAAAATAAGTGTGATTTACCACCGAGTAGTCGGGAAGTGTCCCTAAGACAAAGGATACAACTCGAGTCGAAAAGTGATAAAATCCACAGCTAAGATAAGTGACGAAACTGAGTAACCGGGAAGTGTCCCTGAGACAAAGGATACAACTCGTGTCAAAAGATTAGTCACACCATTAATTGTAATTAAAAAAAAATGGGGTCATACGTAGCTACCAATATTCGAGCAGTGTGAATGAAAGTGTATGGATGATAAGTTCTTTTTAGTGTTCTCTATAAAATATGATTATCCATATTGTCTTGAAATTCATTGCTCAATTTTCATATATGCACTTTGGGTTTGATTGTTTGAATGTTCTTTATGAATCAGTCATCTTTCATGGTTAATGCAGTACTTTATTTATGTAAGCACGACCTTCTTAGTATTGCATATACACATCAAGCTCTATAATCGATTACATTATCCTTACACGCCCGAAGGGACTTGCATGAGTCTATATTTAACTATGCATGCTTGAGTGCCTGATTGCTTGATCTGTTTTGATCATGACATACTTCATTTCATTTAGATGCATCCTTAGGTTATACTTGTAAATATCAGGTTATATAACCCATTGTCATTTGGTTTTGGTTCTTGACAATTGGGGGAGAATAATGTGTTTTTTAGCATAAAACATTTTGTGCATAACTTAGTTTTAATTTCTGCATATAGTTTCAAATTTCAAATTTCAGTTCTAGATACATGATCATAGTTTCACACATGTTCTTAGTCTTATACTTGTTCATAATTCTCACACCTACCTTTCATGGGAGGTTCATTGCTGGGTTCATGCACCATAGGCTTTATATATCCGTCTATTTATGTTTTCACTTTCACATCAGTTCTCCTTGGTCCCCCTTTTTTTGATAATGTCAAAGAGGGAGAGAGTTTTGGTGGCCACAATATATTGTCATCATCAAAAAGGGGGAGATTGTTGGGTTCCGTGCGCCCCCTCTTTGCCTTTGACAATGGTTTTGATGATTCTAAAATATTATGTGTTTTATGTTTGCTCTAAAGTGAAAATATTGTGTGCTTGTTTAGTGGAAAACGTCTTCATGATAAACAAGCCAACATGATGATATCTTACTTTGCAGGTTAAAATTTTATGATCCTTCACGAATACAATTCTGATGTTGCCTCATGTGTGCTGTGCATGAGACTTTAGAACAAATTGTGAAAACATTATGTTTTGGTAGCTTTGTATTATTGGTGCCTTCATGCATATCCTATATGGGGTTTTTAATGAAGTGACATAAATGTGGATCTTGATGATATGATTCTTCATGTTTTTTTAAATGGTCTTGAATGAGTTGTGTTCACTGGCTTGGACTGAACTTTGTGTTTATGAACTGAATTTGATTTACATGAAGGTTTGATTGAATTTTATTTGAAAGTCTTGTTCAATGGCTTTCAATGAGATTTATGTGTGATGTATCTTGCATTGATGTTTAACATTGCACAGACCTTATTCATCATTGCATTGACTTTATTGTGCTTTGCACCGACCCAATCCTTGGTCGTTTTATATCCATGCACTGACCTTGTTCATCATTGCACGAACTTGGTTCACCTTTGCACCGACCTTAACTATGGGTGTTTTACAAACTTGCACCGAGTTTCATAAAGGTTCATCGACCTGTCAATAGCGTGTTTCACATTGTGCATAGACCTTGTCTGCACATGCTTAGACTTGGTCTTTCATATGCTCAGACCTGTGTTTAACATGTGTTTGGACTTGTGCTTCAAGTTCTAAGACCTGTGTAAAGTTGCTCCATAATATATGCATCGACTTAACTCTCCATGTTAATGGGCTGTGAAAGTTCAATTTTGCGTTGGAATTGATTTTTGGATTGAGGAAAATTGAACTTGATTCTATTGTGCCTTCATGCTTATTTCTCATGGGTTTTTGAGTTGGACTGAACTTGGTCTTGTAGGATTAAACTTTAAAGGAATTTTCCATATGTCATATGGATATTAATATTGAGTTGGAGTCCATATCCAGAGTCACCTATTGGACTGAATTTGCATTTAATTGTGACTTGAATTTGCACCTCTGGCTAATTCATATGAGGCTATTCAACGTTTGGACTGAACTTGCATTTCCTATGCAGTTCTGTTAAATTCTATTTGGAAGAGGATTGCATGAATCTTACTGATAAGAGAGCTTGCAAGAGAAGTGGTTTGAAGGATTCTGAACCACTTAATTTTGTAACTGTAATTCTTTGATTTGAAATGAATTGAAGTTGCTTCTTTCATTTGCCTTCTAGAAGATTGGCATGAAAGGATTTGGGTATAATGTGCAGGTTCCATTTTGCTATCAATTCATTAGGGTCCATGGTAAGCTTCCACTCTTGTTTACAAGACCCTTGAATCTATGGTAATGTTATTTTAATTTTGTACTAGGAAAAATGGGTGTTTTCATAGAGGCTCATGCAGATTTTTCTTGGGCCTTTTAAGGAGGCTTAGTGCTCTACATGCTTTTCATAAATTCTATTTAAACAAGAATGATTGATGGTTTTAATCCTCTCTAATGCATGACACTTCTTAGACTTTGAATGGTGTTTTCATTACCCTCAAATGCATGTCCTTTTTATTCGGATATCACGCTTTCAATTGGGTTTTCTTATGAATTCATGCATGCTCTTCTTGACTACCGTGAGGTTATCTTTTTATCTTTTAGCTTCCCATATGCATGCCATTTAATGTTTTATTTGATGTTTTTAAGACCCCTCATGCATGTATTATATTATTTTTGAATGGGGTTGAATGGTGCTTTATGGGTGTTTAATGTTTTTGGGGTTTCTATTGAGTTTTATAAAGTTTTCTGCTCTGTCAGTAAAAGTGTCGACTCACAAAGTCGACACTTATTTAAGGTTGTTCTGTCTGCTACACTATTTTACAAGTCTAGACAGAAAGTGTCGACTCTATGAGTCGACACTTTTCGCCTGGGTCTTTGTTTTGTTGAAAACAGAACAGGCTGCAAAAAGTGTCGACCCATAGAGTCGACACTTTTGCCCCATGTCATGTTTTTGTCAAATGGGACAGAATGCTTTGTAAAAAGTGTCGACTCCAAGAGTCGACACTTTGTCTGTTGTGTCCGGATCGGGTTTCCGAGTTTGGTTTCGAAATGCCCATTTCTTGGTCTGATTTGCTTGGGCTTTTTACCCTAATACCCTTAGGGTTTCTCCCATCTTTTAGGTGTCTATTAGAAGAGTTTTTAGCATGGGCATTGTGGTCTTTTGCTGCTGTTTGCATTTGGGTATAAAGAACTGCGTTTTGCTTTGATAAAAATAGCCTCGCTAATATTCTTCATCTGCTTGTAGGAAAAGAAGGAAGAGGAGCTGAGGGCGCCGCCCCACCTGGAGGAGGAAGAAGAAGAAGAGGAGGACATCGTCCACTTGCTGATCTCTGCCGATCTGTTCCAACTCAGAAAGTGTTTCTTGAAGACTCATCCATGGACGTCTCTTACGGGCTTGGTCGAGTTCCACTCCGCATAGAAAACTCTCCGACGCACCCTACTTCTGCTTTGGACAGATTTCACTGCAGATTTGAGGGGGATTTTTCTTCTCTCAACTCTATTTGTCTATTTGAGCATAGATAGTGATTTGGGTGTTTATTGTATATCTTCTCTTTTTATTAAACTAAGAATACGTTGTGTGTGGGCGGAGTTGTATCTCCGCGTGTGTGGTTTTATTGTGGGGAAAGGCTCCCCGTGTTTCGTTGTGTGTGGACGGAGCTGGGACTCCGTGTGGTTGTTGTGTCCGGGGTAAGTTCCCTGACCGTGTGTATGTGTGTGCTGTAGTGGCAGCATTTTGAGGCAAGGCCTCATGCCGTCGCACGTTTATTGCTGCGGAAGCAGCATGTGTGTGGTTCGGGTTCGTCCCCGTGTTGCTACTTAAGTAGCGTGTAGTGAAGCCTCACCGGGTTCGGTGAGGGGTTGACGTAGGGAGCCCGTCGTGGTCCCGAACCACCTAAAAATCTCGTGTTCCGTGTGATTGCCTGTGTGATTGATCATTTCTTCTATCTCCATTCACAAGTCCATTAAATAGATTTTTAATTGACTGCATTATCGCACACAGCTACCTCCGTTATTTGTGTTGAGCTTGATTTCTTTGATTAGTTGCATTATTAATTCGAGTGAGATCGGAATACTTGAGAGAACTCTTTTAATCTCACATCTGTTTAGGGTAATTAACGTTGTTAGTTTTATTTTCGTTGTGTTTAGTTAATAAAGTTTTTAAAATCCACAATCTTGGCAAAGGGACAATTCAATCCCCCTTCTTGTCCGCCATCTCTCTGGGCCAACAGTATTGGTGCGACCTATAGGGTAGAACTTCTTCAAGAATTCTTGTTGCATCTCAGCCCAAGTTTTAATTGGCTTCCCTATAGTGCCTAACCAATATTTAGCATTGTCCTTAAGAGAGAATGGAAAGAGGGTCAATTTAAGGGCATCATCCGAGAATTTTTGGATTTTTACCGTGGAATAAATTTCCAAAAATTCATCAATGTGCTTGTAGGGGTCCTCATTAGTATTTCCATAGAATGAAGGTAGCATTTGAATTGTACTTGACTTGATCTCATATTGGATGGCCTGATTTTGAGGAATGTGAATGCAAGATGGAGGTTGATATTGGTTGGAAATGAAATAATCCTTCATTTGCTTTGGTGGATCAGGATTTTCGGCCATTAGATTTTGGTGGTGAGGTCCTTGATTTTCGACCATGGGATCTTGTTGGAGATCGTTCCTTGGATACAAGACTCTCTCAATTTCTTGAATAGGTCCGAGTAAGTTTAGACGTTGAGATCAACTACCTTGCATAAACTGGGACGAAGAGAGAGATGAGAGATTATTTTTTTATGTTGATTTTTGTATGTTTGTTTTTTTTTTTGGTTTTGACACAAACTACGACGAAGAGAGAGAAGAGGAGGAAATTTTTTTTTGATTTTTTTATGTAAACACAAACAAGTTGTCACACAAATTACCTAATGACCTATGTGCTCCTTAGAGTTACAAGTTGGGTTTCACAAAGAGACTAGATACAACCTAAGTCCACTTTCTAATATGTCAATTGGCCAGGTAAGAGGTGGGGTAGTGGAAGGCTCCCCTCATAGAATCAAGATCATTAGTTCAGGATACAATAGCTTCAATCCACTTAGATACATAGTCGATTGCCACCAAAATGTATTCATGTCCAAATGATGGTGGAAAGGGCCCTATAAAATCAATTCCCCAAACATCGAAGATTTCAACCACTAGAATGGGGTTAAGTGGCATCATATCTTGTTTGCTCATGTTCCCCACAGCTTGACACCTAAGACAAGTCTTGCTAAATTCATAGGCATCTTTGAAGAAAGTGGGCCAGAAAAATCCACTTTGCAACACTTTGGCACCCATTTTCTTTCCTGAGAAATGTCCCCCACAAGCTAGAGTGTGACAAAAGTTCAGAATGCTTTGTTGTTCCTCCTCGGGGACACACCTCCTGATTATTTGATCTGGACCCACATGGAGCAATTCGGGGTCTTCCCAGAAGTAGTGTTTGATTTTGGCAAAGAAGTGTTCCCTTTCGTGTTTGGAGCATGCCTTAGGAATTTGTCCCACAGCTAAGTAGTTGACAATATCAGCGAACCATGGGAGTCGACTATGGGTAATGGCCAAGAGATGTTCATCAGGAAATACATCTTGCAAAGGAGCACTATTAGTGGTGAGAATCCTAGAAAGATGATCGACTACTTTATTTTCAGAACCCTTTTTGTCTCGAATTTCAAGATCAAACTCCTAGAGTTAGAGGATCCACCTAATGAGTCTATGCTCGGCATCCTTCTTGGAGAACAAATATTTGAGAGCTGAGTGATCAGAGTACACAATGACTTTTGCCCCTAAGAGATATGGTCGAAATTTTTAAAGGGCGAAGACAACAGCTAACAGCTCCTTTTCCATGGTGGTGTAGTTAACCTGAGCATTGGCGAGGGTGCGACTCGCATAATATATCACCCCTGGACACTTATCAATTCTTTGGCCTAGAATTGCCCCGATAGCATAGTCAGAGGCATCACACATGATTTCAAAAGACAGAGACCAATTGTGAGATTGGAGAATGGGTGCCTTGGTCAAAGCCTCTTTAAGGGTTTTGAAAGCCTTAAAGCAAGCATCATCTAGATGGAATGCGACATCTTTGGCCAAGTGAAGAGTTAACGGGTGGGCAATCTTAGAAAAGTTGCTGATGAACCGGCGGTAGAAGCCGGCATGGCCAAGGAATGAACGGATTTGCTTCACCGAGGTTGGAGGAGGGAGATTATAAATGAGGTCGATTTTGGCCTTACCCACCTCTATACCCCGTTCGGACACAGGCCCAAGACTATGCCCTCTTGAACCATGAAGTGGCTCTTTTCCCAACTAAGAACAAGGTTAGTTTCAGTACATCTCGCAATCACTTTCTTCAAATTTTCAAAGTAATTTTCAAATGACTCCCCAAACACAAAAAAATCATCCATAAAGATCTCCAAGAATTCTCCGACCATATCGGAGAAAATGGCCATCATGCACATTTGAAAAGTGGTCGGTGCGTTGCAAAGATCGAATGGCATTCTCCGAAAGGTAAATGTTCCATATGGGCAAGTGAATGTGGTCTTCTCTTGGTCTTCCAGATAAATGGCCACTTGATTGTACCTAAAATATCCATCTAGGAAACAAAAATATCTTTGGCCTGCCAATTTCTCCAGAATTTGGTCAATAAAGGGGATTGGAAAATGGTCATTTTTGGTCATGGCATTGAGTTTCCTATAATCAATGCACACTCTCCATCCCGTTGTGGGCCTAGTGGGCACATCTTCTCCTTGTTCATTTTGGACCACGGTGAGTCCCGATTTCTTAGGAACCACTTGAGTGAGACTCACCCATTGGCTATCGATATAGGAAAAATAAATCCGGCATCGAGCCATTTGACAACCTCCTTCTTGACCACCTCCTTCATATTCGGGTTCAACCTCCTTTGCATTTCCTGACTATGTTTGGCATTGCCCTCTATGTAAATGTGATGCATGCAAATAGACGGACTTATCCCTTTAAGATCGGCCACTGTCCAACCTATGGCACCCTTATGAGTCCTAAGGACTTCTAGGAGAAGTGTTTCTTGGGTAGGGGCAAGGTTGGAAGCTAAGATAACAGGAAGGGTTTTGGGGCCAAGGAATGCATATTTGAGGGAGTCCGGGAGGGGCTTAAGCTCAAGTTTAGGAGGACTTTCAAGTAATGTAAGGGCCGGTTCATCTTGCAAAGCCGGAAGAGGTTCAACCTTATGCCAAATGGTACTATGATCAGGGGAATATTGAAGAGCATTGACCTCCCTTATTTGACCCATGCCCAGTTCATTCTCAAGAAGTTCATCGTAGATGTCTATGAAGTGGCATTCTTCATCTAGGTCCAAATATTGGGAGACTTTGAACACATTGAGAGAAACTTTTTGACCTCCGAATTAGATGTCCATCGTCCCCGTAGCATAATTGATGTTGGCTTTGGCAGTGGCAAGGAATGGGCGGCATAGGATGATTGGGGTGTGACTTAGCTCCGAGGAGGAGGCCATCTCAAGAATGAGAAAATCAACGGGGAAGTAGCAATCATGGACTTTGACAATCACATCATCTATCAAACCTCGTGGGATCTTGAGTTCCCCTATGTCAAATTGCTCATAAACAGAGGTGGGTAAAAGGTTGACACTAGCTCCTAAGTCGAGGAGGGCTCGATCAAAGGTTACGCCACCTATATCACATCAGATTAGAGGAGCACCGGGACCCTTCAACTTCCTAGGGAGATTATTCATCAAGACCGCACTAACGTCCCCGGAGAGCCAAATTTTCTTAGGGGGCGACTTGGGCCCTCTTCTTGGAGTGCATAGCTCTTTGAGGAACTTGGCATAGGCCGGAACATGTTTTATGGAATCTGGAAGTGGAATATTGATGTGAACTTGTGAGAAGAGCTCCATTAGCTCCTCATTTTGGGTTGGCCTAGTCTTATTGGACTTGAGTTCTAAGGCACTAGGGAATGGGACCTTGGGTTGATAGGAGTTTGGATCTTCATGGGCTTTTCCCTTCACTTTAGGATATCTCCCCAACTTATCTTGAGTGCAATCCTTCTTGCCTGCATCCTCATTATCTTGATTCTTTTCTATAGAATCTTGCAACTCCTTTCCATCCTTGTATGGGTCATCTAACACCTTCCCATTTCTCAAAGTTGAAATAACCTTGACATTTTCAAATTGTGGGCCTTTAGGTTGGGCTTGTGGGACGGGTTGAGGAAGGAGGCCCGGTTGTGGAGGAAAACTCGGGGTTTGATTTCTTGGGTTGGCCACGGGTTGACTTAGAAGTTGGCCTACTTCTCTTCTCATCGTAGCTTCAGCCAATTGCCCTATTTGGCTCTCTAGCATGGAACTAGATTGTTGTTGATTCAAAATGATTTGTTGGAGTTGATTGAACTTATCTTCGAGATTGAATGGCAGTGGAGGTTGGCAAGTGAGTTGGCCTTGATTGGATTGAAAGGATGAATGGCCTATAGGAAGGAATTGAGTTTGTGGGCCTCTAGCAAATGAATTGAAGGTATTGAGTTGGGCTTGAATTTGATTGTGCATGGGTTGTCGTTGGGCTTGATGGACAGAGGGATTGGTTACTTGAGATGAAGCTTGTTGGCCCTTCCAGGAAAAATTAGGATGATCTCTCCAGCCCGGATTATAAGAATTAGAAAATGGATCGTAATTGGGCTTGGTGAATCCTTGAGCAACTTGAACTTGTTCTTGTATGAATGGTGGTAATTGGACTGCCGTTGGACATTTCGTGATGTGACAGGTCAGGCTTGCACATAGGGTGCATGTGGTGAGGACACGCGTCACATTTTACGACGGAGTACACGGATCTCGCCGGCATCCCTTTGGCTCGGCGACCAGTTGGCAGATTAGCGGAGCTATCATCACTTATTTTATGCTTTGGGCCATGTTGGGCCTTGGTTTAGTCCGTATGTGGACAATTTCTTTCAGTCATGGACCTTTTTTGAGGCCAATTAGGTTTTATTTCGTTCCGCATCAAGTTTGGTATCAGAGCTTAGGGAACCAGTTTGTTCTAACAAATTGGGGTCTTAGGTCATTTGAGGCCTTAGAGTTGTCTAGGTTGCATTGAGTCTCTTAGTTCATCTAGGTAATCTACCATTGCATTGTCTTTTTAGGTTTATGTCTAGTTAGAGTTATCCTTGTCTCGTTGAGTCTTGCATGTGTTTTGAGTTCCCAGTGCATCTCGATGGCTAGTTCTTATTATTCAGTTCCATACCACCGACCCAACCTTAGTAGGGTGCATCAGGTAGAGGGAGCCCCGAGTAGTCCTGTCCAAGGCAACAGGTTCGTGTCCGAGTATATTAAGGAGTTTGATGAGCACCTAATGCGATATGGGACTCAGGAGGATGAAATCAGGACTGTAGCTCATTTCCGTCGGGGTCTGCGCGAGCACCTCCGGATTGAGTTATCCCGCCGCCATGTGCAGACCCTGGGGGAAGCTTACCAGGTTGCTCGTGAACAGGAGCAGTTTGAGCTCGAGTTTGCTCCGGTCCAGCACCCCACACCCACATACTCTCGTGGGTCGTATTCTCGAGCTACCCCTAGACCATACCCTCGGGGACCCGTGGCCCGTCCACAGGAGTCGGCTCGTCAGGATTCCTTTACCTCTAGACCTCACTATTCCCATCCGAGGGACTATCACCCTCGATCCACGGCTACAGCCTCTGCCCCTCAGCTTCAGCAACCTACTGTCTCTACCCACCCTCCGAGGGCTTGTCCACTACCCGCCACCACCTTGGCCGCTCCCCGAGACCTGAGGTCCGATATGCCATCCGTGACGGCTGACTTCCAAGCTTCCTTTGATCGATACCTGACCCGCGTAACCCCTTATAGTAAGCTCATATCCGTCGGTTATGAGGCTGATCCGGGTCTTGAGGCGGAGTATTTGGATGAGTCGATAGAGGACCAAGATCCCATCCAGTATATAGAGGACCCCGTTCCCTCACTGGGGGTAGATGCTTCATCCTTCGACCCACATCTCGAGCCATTACTACCTCTCAAGGGTGAGCTTGTCATTGGGGAGTTTTTAGCTAGCTGGTTAAGGGAGGGTCCACATCTAGATGTCTCGATCACCTACTACCCCTCCATGGAGCCAACTCTCCCAGTCATACCCCTTAACTCCTTTCACACCACTTTTCGGTCCTTCAGCCTTATAGAGAATGTGAGGGAGTTTCTTAAGAGTTTGGATTGTCAGTGGGAGTTGACATACATGTTGGCCTTAGGGTCTGACCAACCCTATAGTCATAGCTTCCTACTCCCAGCTTTGGGGTCTATTACCTCGGTGTACACCATAGGTCCTATCACTTCCGAGGTCCTTCTATTCTTTCCCATACTCGATGAGGTTGCCTTTCCCCCATCTTATGGCATTACTACGCCGAGGGAGGAACCTTGTCTCCCTGGCCCTTATGGTTCCCTTGCCCCATCATTCATAGTGCCTAAAGGTGACCATTTGCACCTTGGCGAATATCCGACATGGGCAAGTATAGTGAAGGGGCATGTTAGGAAAAGTCTCCATTTCTTTGACCCTTTTGATCCTTTTCCTATTAAACCTCTCGATCCATATTTCTTCACCCCTTGTGACGAGGAGGTCCATTATCACTCTCCTTCCATGCATGGACCCACACCCCAGAGTTTGGCTAGGAGGGAGCCCCAGATGGTCCATTATCACTCTCCTTTCACTCCTTTATCTCTCTTTCATGCATCATCCCGTCCACAATCATATAGGGGTTACATGGTGAGTGAGTCTATTCATATTGGTCCCCCAAAGTCTAGCACACTTGGTAGGACACACATGCATGATAGATACAACTTTGGTTGTCCAGGACCTCCCCGTGTTGTCCAATCATATAGGAGTCATAAGCATGCTAGGTCCATGTTTGGATGTCCAGGACCACCTCTGCATTCACATAGGTATGAGTCTACATATCTTATTCGGAGTCTGCATCATCACCACCTCGAGGCCAGCAACGCACGTTATATGGAATTAGCTGATGCGCATCGACACACCCGTGAGTTCCGCGAGGGAGAGTATGTCATGATCAGGGTCAGACCTGAACGGTTCCCTTCGGGGGCCGTAAAGAAACTCCAGGACCGCGGTGCAGGACCCTTCCGAGTTCTGAGGCGGATTGGGTCTAACGCGTATGAGATTGAGCTGCCAGATGATTATGGGATCAGTTCGACGTTCAACGTCTCTGATCTAGTGGCCTATCGGGATCCAGCAGTGATTCCCAGTGAGCTTCTTGGGCCTCCCCTTCCTGTTGTGAGCGATACACCTTCTGAGAGTCCACCTCCTCCAGCCCCATTACAGAGGCGCGAGCACATCAATTGTATACTGGATGAGCAGGTGACCACCACCAGGAGCGGGGCCTACCAGCGTTTCCTAGTGCGTTGGAGAGGGCGCCCTGCGACAGACGACACCTGGATCACGCGGGGAGAGCTGGAGCGGATTGATCCGGACTTGCTGGAGCGTTACCTGAGCGACCGTGACCCTTACTCGACGGGGTCGAGTTCTTCCCACCCGGGGAGAATTGGTGAGGACACGCGTCACACTTTACGACGGAGTACACGGATCTCGCCGGCATCCCTTTGGCTCGGCGACCAGTTGACAGATTAGCGGAGCTATCATCACTTATTTTATGCTTTGGGCCATGTTGGGCCTTGGTTTAGTCCGTGTGTGGACAATTTTCTTTCAGTCATGGACCTTTTTTGAGGCCAATTAGGTTTTATTTGTGTTTTGTAGGCTTGCTAGAGGCTAGGGAGGTTAATGGGCCACCTTGGTTCACTCTTCAAGCCCATTTGGGCTGGGCGCCTAGGAGAAAGCCCATACTGGGCCTTTTCCTCCTTGCTCCACTACCCAGGCCTGTTATCTGGGGATCCATTAGGGTTGGAGAAGGAGGAGGGCGCACCCACCCTTCCCACCTCATGGGAGGTGCGCCCCCCACCTTCCCTCCTTTCTTTTAGGAGGCAAGTGCGCCCCCTCCCCTATTGTGTAGGATTTCAAATTAAATAGGCTCTTTTTGTATTTTTATTTTAGGAAACTAATTAGGGTTTCCCCTCCCACATATAATATGTTGTATTTTCTCTTTTGGAAATCAATCAATGAAGAATTAAGTTTGAAAAGCCTTGTGCGCAGCCACCATCTTGAAAGGGGCGATCCCTTCCTCTTCCTCCTCCTTGAGGGTGCGACGCCCTCACCCCCTCTCCAGTCCTTGGGTGAGACGCCCAGGGATAGGAGATCTCCTCCAAGGATCCCAACGCCAGCAACCTTCTTCCAACATTCACGGCGACGAGTTCGGTGAAGCGACGGCGCACGCGGGATCTTCATCCTCTTCCCCGGGCGTCCCTGTGCTGACAGCAGATCGGGTGTCCAAAGTTCGGTCTGGTGCGTCTACTTCCCGGCGGCGTCTCTCTCAAAGGTCTTCACGACTTTTGTACCCCTTCCTGTCACCGTTCCAACCCCACTGGTTTCGTCTCAAAACTCCACCCACAGCGAAAGTTCCCTTCATACCTACTTTTGGTGCGCTGGCTGTCACCCTGACAGTCTCGCCTGAACCAGAGCCCTTTTGTCCGCCCATTTACGCCACCTTCCCGTTGTTTTCTGATCCCCTTCCCTTCTTAACATTTGTTCCCCTCCCAGTTACGAATCCAACCTAATTGGTCTCGCCTCAAAACTCCATCGGGGCTGAAAGTTGTCTTCAAGAACACTTTTAGTGCGCAATCCTGCGCTACAGTACCCGAGCGGGACTGCCAGCAACGGGCCTCCAAAGGAGGTACCCTCTCCCGTCCACGGATCGACCTGAAAATAGGTGGCTCGACTCCTCACATCCCACCACACCTCCAGTAAACATCTCGGGTCAGAACTCTTTCTGTAACCCTGCGCCCTTGTCGCCCCATCCAAGGTCACCGGTCTGACCACTCCGTAGGCAGACTGTTTCTCCCGGTTTACAGCGCTCTCTGCACCCAGATCTCCCACGGGACCCCTTCGGCCGCGGCTGTCCTTTGTTGACCGCCCCTGTCAGCCATCCACCAGAGAAGACGCCGCCCCAAACGCTGTCCGGACGTCCACGTACCAGCATCAGCTCCGCCGGCTGTCACTGCGACCAGTCAGCAGCCGTTCGCCGGGTCGACTTCCTTCGGCGCCGTAGCAGCAGCCCGTGGATTCCCCTTCCGGCTCGACATCCCTACAGCGTCTCGTGGTGACGTGGACCACCTCACCACCCACTACAGGGACGAGCGATCGTGCGAGGGTCGGCTTCCGGCGTCATTCTCATCACCGGCTGCTGCCCGTCAGCCCGTGCACCGGCCGCCCCATGGACTTTGTGATTGTAGCCTTTTACCTCCCTGCGAGGAGTGGGCCGTGTTTGTATTTGTATCCGTCTATCCACGTGTATCGGGGTGGTTGGACTCGGCCGGGGTTCCTTCCCCACGCCTAGGCGTGGAGGTACGTGTCTCGCTCCCTCCTTTGTTACTTGCTTATTCCGTATGCGATTGAATGTGCCGCGCGAGTGAGTGTAGGGCCTAGCTAGACTGTATTTATCACTGCTGGTTGAGTGACGAGAGTGCCCACCTCCCTTGGCCCTAGTCGAGCACCGAGCTCGGACTAGACTCCCATGTCGTCCAGCGGCTTCTCGCCCGTTGTGATCCCGTCGCGCCTCCCTCCTTGGGACGGCCGTGGTTCGGAGTTATGTTGAGAGACGCCTCCACCCGGAGGGAGTTCACGTTAGTCGGTCACACCGGCTTGCCTTGTCACGTGCGCGTGCTGGTCGCGTTCTTTAGCGTCCTAGGCTAGCTAGCGAGTCAGTCGGTCCCGCATCAGCATGCCTCTTGTGGAGTGAAGGATTGACCCGAATAGGAATGAGTTGATGGTTGGCAAGTAGGATCTTTCAAGGTCAAGAGTTGGTCTAACTTTTGGGTAAGACTCTCTACCTTATCCAACTTTTGAGTGATGAGGTTTATGTACAATCTTGGTTCAAAATAACCCCGGGCCTTGACCTCGTATAATCCGGCTCGTTTGGAAGGCCCAATGGATCTCTCATTGGATGATAAAGAGGCATGAGTGATAGAATTCTCACTAAGCATTTCTAACAAATCATATGTCTCATCCTCACTTTTGCTCATGAATGTCCCTCCACATGATGCATCAACCATTTGCCTAAATTGGTGAGACAGGCCCTCATAAAAAGCTTGGAATACTTGCCATTTGGACAACCCATGATGAAGACACTTCATAAGCAATTCCTTAAGTCTCTCCCAAGATTCATGTATTTGTTCTCCCGGAGTTTGGGTAAATCCCGTGATTGCCCTTCTCATGGTATTGGTGCGACCTATAGGGTAGAACTTCTTCAAGAATTCTTGTTGCATCTCGGCCTAAGTTCTAATTGGCTTCCCTATAGTGCCTAACCAATATTTAGCCTTGTCGTTAAGAGAGAATGGAAAGAGGGTCAATTTAAGGGCATCATCCGAGAAATTTTGGATTTTTACCGTGAAACAAATTTCCAAAAATTCATCAATGTGCTTGTAGGGGTCCTCATTAGTATTTCCATAGAATGAAGGGAGCATTTGAATTGTGCTTGACTTGATCTCATATTGGATGGCCTAATTTTGAGGAATGTGAATGCAAGATGGAGGTTGATATTGGTTGGGAATGAAATAATCCTTTATTTGCTTTGGTGGATCAGGATTTTCGGCCATTAGATTTTGGTGGTGAGGTCCTTGATTTTTGGCCATGGGATCTTGTTGGACATCGTTCTTTAGATACAAGACTCTCTTAATTTATTGAATGCGTCCGAGTAGGTTTGGACGTTGAGATCTACTACCTTGTATAAACTAGGACGAAGAGAGAGATGAGAGAGATTATTTTTTTATGATGATTTTTGTTTGTTTGTTTGTTTTTTTTTGGTTTTGACACAAACTACGACGAAGAGAGAGAAGAGGAGGAATTTTTTTTGATTTTTTGATTTTGATTTTTTTATGTAAACACAAACAAATTGTCACACAAATTACCTAATGACCTATGTGCTCCTTAGACTTACAAGTTGGGTTTCACAAAGAGACTAGATACAACCTAAGTCCACTTTCAAATTTATCAATTGGTCAGGTAAGAGGTGGGGTAGTGGAAGGTCCTAATTAAAAATCACTTGCCCGCTTATGACGTTTGCCGTTGACCTCTAGTCTTAAACACCAATTTTCAAAAAAAGATTGTAGACTCAAGCCACACCTAATCATAGTGTGATGCTAGGGCTAATGTCTACTGATTTTTATTAGGGTCTAGGTGATGCAAAGATGAAGGAAATTATGATTTGTGGGCCCAGGAAGGGTGATCAAATCCCCACCTTATGGGATTATGGGTTTTGCCATTAAAATATTTTGGAAATGATATGCAACAAACAAAGCTCAAACAAGGGGTTCTATGTAAGTATGCATGAGCATGCGATTAAAGAAAAGTTTAGAAAAATTCAGCTTGCCCCCACCACACTCTTCAACAATGCAATTAACACAAATTAAACAACAAGGAAAAAGAAATTATATCCTAAATGATGTATGACCTAGAACATGAAAGTGTGATTTCTA
Organism: Amorphophallus konjac; assembly: GCA_022559845.1. NCBI lineage: Eukaryota > Viridiplantae > Streptophyta > Magnoliopsida > Alismatales > Araceae > Amorphophallus > Amorphophallus konjac. Next base: position 64,381,066 of record CM040120.1, on the reverse strand, counting down.
CTCTTGGAATAAAGACTTTTATTGAGTATAGGTGAAGGGTTTTTTTTTGTGAACCTATCTAACCATAATATGCAAGAAGATTAAGGAAATAACACTAAATGAGAGGAGTTTAGGATACTTACTTGAAATGAAATCCCTCGTTCTCTTTTTTTTTTGAAATGAATGACAAAATTAAAAAAAGAAAGAAAGAAAGGCAAACTTACCTCTGATTTTTTAAATTTTTTTACTTTTTTTACAAAAGAAAAAAAATAAGAAAAGAGAGCTTTATTAGTAAACTATAAACACAAGGGAAACAAAGTTATTAAATCAAAAACCATCATTTCTCCCTAGCAACGGCACCAAAAATTGATAACGTGAAAGTTCATCGTTTAAAATATGCGTTTCAATCTTAAAAATTCTAACTCGCACTAGATGAAAGAAAGACGTAATATGGTGGCGAGAAGGGTCGAATCCACAGGGAAGAAGAGATTTTTAGAGTTACAAATCTTGGAGTCCTTTGAAAAATACTTGTGATTTTACTTTGCTTAAAAAAATAGTAAAATGATGAATGAACCAAACACTTAATTAAAAACACTTATGACTATGTGCCTATGTTATAGAAAATAATTGCATAAAGTGGAGAAGAAGAGGTATAAGAAGGATGAAGAAAGGGAAGATGAACAAGATCTAGATCAAATGAACACTTCTTTCATTAACATAAAGAAATAAGCACATGAAATGCAAGATAAGCTTACAATAAATATGTGACGAGATTACAAGGAAGTAAAATGAAACTAAAGTAGTATCAACAAGAGGAGCTTGAGGCGTGAAGATGGTAGTAGCAATGGTGATGATGGTGCCATCCCTCCTTGGCCTTGGATCACGCACAACCTTGTGGAAGATGTCGCCTACGTCGTGTGGACGTTGCCTTCACCGTTGGAGCCACCTTTGGAGGGTGAATAACTTTAAAACTAAAAAGAATTGGAAGATGAGTAAGAAGTAGAGGTTGACGATAATGAAGAGAGGAAGAATTTTGATGAAGGGCGCAGAGAGAGAAAATATGAGGAAGAGGGTGAAATTGGAGGAAGAAGGGGGTGGTGTCTGCACATATGAATAGTAAAAATGGGAAGACAGCACCTTAAAAAAGAGTTATAACTTGAAATCGAGAAGGAATTAGAGGACGATGAAGATGAAGAAAATTTATATCTTTGAAAAATGAAGAAGTTTTATGAAGAGACTCAGATCAAAAGAAGAAGATAAGGGGAAGAAATCTTGAGAAGAACAAAGTGCAGAGCCGTAGATGAGCAGTAAAACTACAAGATAGAACATTGAAAAACTTGAAATAACATGAAAACGAGAGAGAATTAGAGGAAGAGAAAGAAGCGATATTTGAATGACTTTTAAAGATCTAAAACTTTTGTGAAGAAACAAGAGGGAGAACAAAATCACAAAGGGGAGAAAATAGGTGAAGAACAGTGAGATGCAGGTTCGGGTGAACAATACAAGTTGAAGATAGACCTTTGAAAATTGGACTATAACGTAAAAACTAAGCAGAACTAGAGGAATATGAAGAAGAAGAAATTGTAGATATTTTAAAAATAAAGAACTTTCATGAATAAATCAAGAGGAGAAGAGGAGGAGAAGTGGGTGAAATAAGGGGAAGAGTAGAGAGCAATGCTGTTTGCGAATGCATAGGATAGAATAGTGACAAAATAAGAAATAACTTAAAAATCAGAAGGAATTAAAAGATAAGGAAGAAGAATAAGTTGTAGAGCATTTAAAAATGAAGTACTTTCATGAAAAACGACGGAGGAGAAGAGGAACAGAAGATGGTGAAATCGACGGTCTAAAGTTAGGAGAGAAAGGGTGAAAATTATGAAAAGAAGAACTCTCTTTCTTCTCCTTGACATGGGCTATTTATAAGGAAAATTGGGTCAATGGAGGGTGGAGATTATATCAAAAGGAGATGGATGGCTGGGATTTTGATAGAAGATGATGCATGGGGGAATAGAAAAGGAGGTGGCACCCCCTCCTTGGGTTTTGGGCATCCCCTTTTCCAAGACCCATTATTTTTCTCCTTTATTTCAAACTTTGAATTTTCTTTTCCCTCCAACCAAAATATGTGCTTCTTCACCTCTATTTCAAACTTTGAATTTTATTTTCCCTCTAACCAAAATATGTGCTTCTGTGTTTGACTTGGTCAAACTAGTGATGACATTTTTTGTCACGCCCCGAGCGCGGAAGATACCCGGAGATGCGCGACGTGTCTATATCAATCATGTCAATCAGAGTGGTCGTGTATTCGACACAAAGACAGAGATGCGCAAAATAGCAAGATAACCCAATCCTTTATTTCATAATGGATGGACTATTACAAATCCAATACTCTATTTAATAAAAAGGAAAAGAATACATATTTGACTCAAGAAACTATAGAAAAGACTAGACGACACTTGTAGAAGCTCTATCACTTGCACTCTTGATCATTCCCATCCGATTGACTTCCATCGTCGTCGGACTTACCTGAAAAGTACAAAGGGACAAACGGAATGAGCGAACGCTCAGTAGGAAATTATATCTCAAGTACTAGCGAGGGGTTTAAGTAATTACATTTTTATGAATGCAATAAAGCTATGCATGCTCGCATAAAATGACAGGATAGATAGAATGTAGTATCAAGGAAATAAGATGAACTTATCATGAACTTTCAACAAGATAACAAGTTTATTCGAGATATTCAAGCAAGTACATTTAACAAATCATGTCAAGAACTTTGGCTATCATGTAACAAGCAAGCAAGTAAATTACCCTTTTTCGGGCCACGCATTTCATTTCATGTCAAGTACGAGTCCAGTACAAGATGTGTGTGGAATGTCCAATCAAGCAAGTCAAGTACTCGGTATAATGCCAGATACCTTATCATTTTAACTCCCATGGGCACAAGTACTTTCGGGTGCTCCTCCCAGGACCAGATCGGGCCCTATATGCGCAGGCATTTATCATGTGTTTTGACATCCACTCTTGTTTATATAGCCAATATAGAATTTCAATAATCAAGCTTGTAGATACGTATGACAACATCGATAGAATAGAGTCCAAAAATATGACAAAGGCCGTAGAATGGCGATAATAACGGTATAATCACGAGTTCGATAAAACTAGGTAGAATATGGTTCCCTTAACTTAGGTACCATGATAAATCGATATGGACATTCTTTATATAGAATTGAGGTCCACATGAACATAAGATCAAGCAAGATACCCTCATTCTTATCCTAGAATTGGGGTTTACATGAACGACATGATATGGCATGATATCATCATCCCATTAAGAATTTCTTATGATATACTCTTTATATAATCATAAGGGCCGGTATACCATGTTTCTTTAGATTGACATGGCAAGGATCGTGTAATGGGTTTTTAGGGTACAACCAGCTCAGTCGGCCTTGAGGGAATCCAAGGCTACGAGGAGTCTTACGGAGGTCTCTATGACTAACTCGCTAGTCCAAAGGAACGGAATGTCCAATGGAGAGCTTGTATGTCAATGAGAGTTGAGTGTGATCGATAAATCAACGTAAAAAGTGGGACTATACTCACGGAATGGAGAATAGTGCCGATATATATATATATGTATAATATGAAACCATCGGTAATAGAATCAAGGCGAAATCAGGTTACAGTAAAATAACGACTTGAGTAAAGTCGTGTATTGAATAATTAACGCCTAACATGAGGGCGTTTACATATATTGCCAATTTGTAGAATTTTCATTATTTCATTAATTTATCAAAAACACGCCTTGCCTGGGGGCGTTTATTCAAAGTTGAGATCAAAAACGCGCCCTTGGAAGGGGCGTTACTTTCTAATTCTATTTTACAGAATATGTAAATTTCAGGATTTTAACAGATACACGCCCTAGGAAGGGGCGTTACTTTTCAGATTCACGCCTTGTTCTGGGGCGTTAAAATATGGAAAACGACTTTGTCCAAGTCGTGAATTTCAAGAATTTTACAAGATTACAGGAAATAAAATTTCAAGGGACATGAGACATGTCGTTGCAGTATAACAAGAATTCACAGGTAGAGGTATGCAAGATATTAGAATCTATATTTCATAATTTATTGAATTTTAAACAGGATCAATTATCAATTTTCAGGTGAGTCTTATGAAATTAACGCCTGCGTACATGGCGTCAAATATTAAATTGACGACCACTGCATGGTCGTGTATTTTAAATTAGCGCCCTGATCAAGGGCGTTTATTTCAAAATATTGCAGAGAACGTAATAAAAACCTTATAAACAGTATGCATGCCATGCTTATGTATAGATATCTTGCATTAATTCTTATTTGGGCTACAATAACTTGAGAAAATCCTACCTTAATAATGGATTTGAAGATGAACTCTGAAGGATTTGGTGAGAAGCCTAATACTCTGAAGCTTCAACTGCAACTCAATAACAGCCGTAGCAACAGCAAGAAGAAGAACATTCGTTCTTCAGAAATCTTCACTCTACCGTCAACCTGTAGAGGGAGAGAAAAGGAAGGAAGATGAAGATATTTAAATAATCTTCACAGATATAACCGAAGTTTTTAGGGAAAAGATAGAAGAACAGTACCTTGTTCTTCACGTTCGACAAGCAGACTTCCTACAAATAAGAGAAGATCAATTAATGTTCTTCACACGATCGTATAACAGAGAAAACGATGAGGAATAACCTTTGGTTCTATACATACCGTAGCAGCAGTCGACCAAATAGATTCTAGGGTTCGAGCAGAAGATTATTTATAGGGATTTAGGGGGTCCAATTAGGGTTAGAGTTCTAGTGGAAGTAATGCTTCCAATATAGAGTCATTACCACCTTTTAACTCTTTCTAATACCTATCCATTACCCTGGATAAGCTCTGGGACGAACGGTTCCCGAATGGAATTAACGACTTTGGTCAGGGCGTGTATTCTTTAATTAACGCCTTGCATAAGGGCGTTTCTTAAAAAGCGCCTTGAAAAAGGGCGTTTCGTGTTTTAAAACACGCCCAAGATAGGGGCGTTTCTTTTACTTACCCATTTGGTCGCGTGAGAACTGACGACCGTAGGTGTGGGCGTCCTTTCTTTATTCACGCCATGGATAGAGGCGTTTCTTTATAAATTAACGCCTTAATAAGAGGCGTTATTTTTAATTCGTCCAATTAACCCTATTCCTTTTATATATATTACTTCTGTAATATATATGTTTTAATTTATTTCAATTATTCATTTATTAGGGTTGCTACACCCTCCCCCACTTAAAAAGAATTTGGTCCCCAAATTCAATATATATATAATTATACACGTGGAGAGTGTAGGACATATACCTCTTAGAATAACTCGGGAAATCGTTTCTTCATAGATTCCTCGGTCTCCCATGTCGCTTCGTGTTCAGGATTCTTATTCCATTGCACCTTAAGCATGGGAATAACCTTATTCCTTAGAGCTCATATTTCTCGATCTAATATCTTTAAAGGCCTCTGTTCATATGTGAGATCTTTCTAGATCACCAGATCTCCATGCTCAATAATATGTGACGGATCGTGCACATACTTCTTCAACATAGATATGTGAAATACATTGTGTACCTCGGACAACTGAGGAGGCAACGCGATGCGATAAGCAACCTCGCCAACTCTTTCGAGTACCTCAAATGGTCCGATGAATCTTGGCGTAAGCTTGCCCTTAACACCAAATCTTCGTATGCCACGTCCAGGGGATATTTTAAGAAATACATGATCTCCAACCTGGAATTCAAGATCTCTTCTCCTGGTATCAGCATAAGCCTTTTGTCTTGTCTGAGCAACTTGTAATCTTTCTCTGATTACCTGTATCTTCTCAGTTGTATCCCTTACCATGTCTGGACCTAATAGTTGTTTCTCTCCAACTTCGTTCCAACATATGGGAGATCGGCAACTCCTTCCGTATAAGGCTTCGAAAGGTGCCATTTGGATACTAGCTTGGTAGCTATTATTATATGCAAATTCAACTAAAGGTAAGTGGTCATGCCAGCTTCCTCCAAAGTCAATAATGCATGCTCTCAGCATATCTTCAACAACTTGATTAGTTCGCTCGGTCTGACCATCCGTTTGTGGGTGAAAAGCAGTACTAAAGTTGAGCCTTGTTCCCAACGAATGATGTAATCCCTTCCAAAAATGAGAAGTAAAACGGGGATCTCTATCAGACACGATTGAGACAGGAATTCCATGTATCCTGACTATTTCTTTGATGTATAGTGCAGCTAGCACATCAATTGACCATCGGCTTTTGATTGGCAAGAAATGTGCCGATTTAGTCAATCGGTCAATGATAACCCAGATTCCATCATGTCCTCCTTTAGATTTAGACAAACCCATGATGAAGTCCATACCAATATCCTCCCATTTCCACTTAGGAATATCTAGAGGATGTAGTTTTCCCGCAGGCTTTTGGTGTTCCGCCTTGACCTGTTGGCATGTGAGACAGCGTGATACATAGTCCGCTATTTCTCTTTTCATATTGGGCCACCAAAAGTTCCTCTTTACATCTTGGTACATTTTAGTTGATCCAGGATGAATAGTGTACCTTGATCGGTGAGCTTCATCTAAGATCTTCTTCTTTAATTCCGGACAATCGGGTATACAAGTTCTATCTTTGAACGATAATCTTCCATCAGAAGTTAGTTGAAAATCAGATTGTCCTTCTAATCTTCCTTTGATTCCTACTAATATAGGATCATCATCCTGAAGTGTTTGTATCTCAGATAACAAATCTGACTATATGCTTACATGAGATAGTGTGACAAATTTGGATTCCGTGTCCAAGCTTATATTGAGCTCGGAGAATTGTTCAAGTAACCTCCATTCTTGCATCATACAATTTGCTATCATTGCTCTCGGCTTTCGACTAAGGGCGTCAGCAACATAATTACCCTTTCCGGGATGGTATTGTATATTGAAGTCGAAGTCCTTGAGATATTCTAGCCAGCGTCTTTGTCTCATGTTTAGCTCCTTTTGTGAAAATAGATATTTGAGACTTTTGTGATCGGAGTATACAGTAAACTGTGCTCCATATAAGTAGTGTCTCCATATCTTTAGGGCAAATACTACCGCGGCCAGTTCTAAGTCATGGACGGGGTAATTCTCTTCATGCTTCTTCAGTTGATGTGAAGAGTATGCTATGACCTTTCCTTGTTGCATTAGGACACATCCGAGGCCAATGCCAGAAGCATCAGTGTAGACCTCGAATTTCTCTCCTTCTATCGGTAGAGCTAAGACCGGAGCTGTGGTGAGATGATTCTTGAGAGTTTGAAAACTTCTTTCACATTCCTCACTCCATTCGTATCGGATCTCCTTGCGAGTTAACCTTGTAAGGGGCACAACGATCTTAGAGAAATCTTTGATGAATCGCCTGTAATAGCCTGCAAGGCCTAAGAAACTTCTGATCTCGCTAGCGTTGGTTGGTCTTTCCCATTTCCTAACTGCTTCAACCTTTGACGGATCTACAGATAATCCATCCTTGGATATCACATGTCCGAGAAAAGCCACTTCTTCAAGCCAGAATTCGCATTTGCTGAGCTTAGCATATAATTGAATTGTCCTCAAGATTTGTAATGAAATCCTCAAATGCTCTTCATGTTCTTCCTTAGTCTTGGAATATATCAATATATCATCAATGAAAACCACCACAAATTGATCTAGATAAGGCCTGAATATGCTATTCATCAACTGCATAAAGGCAGCAGGGGCATTTGTTAGTCCAAAAGGCATAACAACAAATTCATAGTGGCCATACCTGCTTCTGAACGCAGTTTTTTTGAATATCTTCGTCCTTGATCCTCAATTGATGATACCCAGACCTGAGATCAATCTTGGAGAAATATTTGGATCCAGAAATCTGATCAAATAATTCATCGATTCTCGGCAGTGGATACTTGTTCTTGATAGTAAGATGATTCAACTGTCGATAGTCGATACACAATCTCATGGATCCATCCTTCTTCCTTACAAATAGGACTGGGGCTCCCCACGGGGAAGTACTTGGTCTAATGAACCCTTTTTGAATCAATTCCATCAATTGCTTCTTTAATTCTTTTAGTTCTGCAGGGGACATTCTATAGGGTGCCTTTGAAACAGGACCAGCACCAGGGGCTAAGTCGATGGTAAAGGCCACATCTCTTTGCGGGGGTAATCCCGGCAATTCTTCCGGAAATACGTCTGGAAATTCTCGCACTACCTGAATGTCCTCTATCTTGGTTTCTTTAGCTTCTTTAATAGTGACAAAAGCAAGGAAGGATACACATCCTTTCTTGACGAGCTTGCTTGCTCGAAGAGCCGAAATAAGAGGGGATTTGCTTCGACTCTTAGGACTAGTATAAGTCAGTTCCGGAAATTCCTTGAAAACAATCTTGCTACCAAGGCAATCAACCGTTACCTGGTATTTGGATAACCAATCTGCTCCTAGTATAACATCATACTCTTTTAGATCTAAGCAGATAAGATCAATAGGAAAATTCTTTCCTCGAACCAATACCTCACAGTTTTGGTAATGATGTGTGATATCCGTCTCGTTTCCGAGAGGAGTAGACAATATTAACTTCATCCATTCTGGTTCTAGAGGTAATGGGTCAGCAAACTTCTTGAAAATAATGGAATGCGATGCACCCGTGTCAAATAAAACATGTGCATATTTGGAACAAATTTTTAATGTACCTTCCACCAATCCGCCTTCTTCTTCTGGTTCGGTCTCTTGGATTGCATGAAGACGCGCGTTCCTTGTCACTGGGCGTTTACCCTCACCGTCTTGGTCATTCATTAATGGACAATCGGGAATCCGATGTTCACGACTCCCACAACGGAGACATGCTCCTAATTTCTTCCAGCATTCTTCTGTTTTGTGACCAGCCTTGTCACAATGCTCGCATACTACGTTTGAAGGTGTAGTGGTGATAGAGAAAGGCTTGGATTTCTTGAACTTCTGATCTTGAGAGGAAGAACCTCCATTATTGGGCCTCTTCTTAAAGTTGGGTTTAAAAGAACCCGAACTTGTGACTTGCTCCTTTTTGTCTTTTCCACGGATCCTATCAGATAGTTCCGTGGCATCTTCAAGCAACTGAGCTCGGCGCACTATTTCAGTATAAACTTGAATATCCATAGGCGCTAGTTGAGTAATGTAGTGGGGCCTAAGCCCATTAAGAAATCTACGGGCTTTCATCTTTTCCGTGCTAATTAAATGCTTAGCATATCTAGACAGTCTAGAAAACTGTGCTTCGTAATCAGCCACCGATAAAGATCTTTGCTTTAATGCGGCAAATTCGGCGGCCTTCTTTTCCTGGACCCTATCAGAGAAATATTTGGCGTTTAAATATTCAACGAATTCTCCCCATGTAACTTGAGTTGGGTCAATTGTAGCTTCAATCGACTCCCACCAGCATCTAGCATCCTTTTCTAACTGGAAAGTAGCTAATAAGACTTTGTCCTGATCCGTGCATTGCATAACACGGAATATACGTTCAATCTCCCGAACCCAATGCTCGGCATCGTCTGGATCGGTCGATCCCATGAACTTCGGGGGATTCATATTCTTGAATGCTTGGTGTAAGCTTCCAGCTCGTGGAGCACCACCTTGTGCTACCTGTTGTAGCACTTGGGTCATCCCTTGAAGGGTACGCTGCATGTTGCGCCATTGAGCACGTTCGGCAGCCATTATCCTACAATTACAATAGCTATGTTAGTATTATATCACTATGATCTTATAAAGGACTCATTGATCATTTAACCCTTGGTTCTACCCACTCTCACTTGTTTAAAGGTTTTGAAACCTATCCTTGGACTTGGGTTTCCTAGGAATTGAATACCTTAGGCTCTGATACCACAAAGACTGTAACGCCCCGAGCGCGGAAGATACCCGGAGATGCGCGACGTGTCTATATCAATCATGTCAATCAGAGTGGTCGTGTATTCGACAGAAAGATAGAGATGCGCAAAATAGCAAGATAACCCAATCCTTTATTTCATAATGGATGGACTATTATAAATCCAATACTCTGTTTAATAAAAAGGAAAAGAATACATATTTGACTCAAGAAACTATAGAAAAGACTAGACGACACTTGTAGAAGCTCTATCACTTGCACTCTTGATCATTCCCATCCGATTGACTTACATCGTCGTCGGACTTACCTGAAAAGTACAAAGGGACAAACGGAATGAGCGAACGCTCAGTAGGAAATTATATCTCAAGTACTAGCGAGGGGTTTAAGTAATTACATTTTTATGAATGCAATAAAGCTATGCATGCTCGCATAAAACGACAGGATAGATAGAATGTAGTATCAAGGAAATAAGATGAACTTATCATGAACTTTCAACAAGATAACAAGTTTATTCGAGATATTCAAGCAAGTACATTTAACAAATCATGTCAAGAACTTTGGCTATCATGTAACAAGCAAGCAAGTAAATTACCCTTTTTCGGGCCACGCATTTCATTTCATGTCAAGTACGAGTCCAGTACAAGATGTGTGTGGAATGTCCAATCAAGCAAGTCAAGTACTCGGTATAATGTCAGATACCTTATCATTTTAACTCCCATGGGCACAAGTACTTTCGGGTGCTCCTCCCAGGACCAGATCGGGCCCTATATGCGCAGGCATTTATCATGTGTTTTGACACCCACTCTTGTTTATATAGCCAATATAGAATTTCAATAATCAAGCTTGTAGATACGTATGACAACATCGATAGAATAGAGTCCAAAAATATGACAAAGGCCGTAGAATGGCGATAATAACGGTATAATCACGAGTTCGATAAAACTAGGTAGAATATGGTTCCCTTAACTTAGGTACCATGATAAATCGTTATGGACATTCTTTATATAGAATTGAGGTCCACATGAACATAAGATCAAGCAAGATACCCTCATTCTTATCCTAGAATTGGGGTTTACATGAACGACATGATATGGCATGATATCATCATCCTATTAAGAATTTCTTATGATATACTCTTTGTATAATCATAAGGGCCGGTATACCATGTTTCTTTAGATTGACATGGCAAGGATCGTGTAATGGGTTTTTAGGGTACAACCAGCTCAGTCGGCCTTGAGGGAATCCAAGGCTACGAGGAGTCTTACGGAGGTCTCTATGACTAACTCGCTAGTCCAAAGGAACGGAATGTCCAATGGAGAGCTTGTATGTCAATGAGAGTTGAGTGTGATCGATAAATCAACGTAAAAAGTGGGACTATACTCACGGAATGGAGAATAGTGCCGATATATATATATATGTATAATATGAAACCATCGGTAATAGAATCAAGGCGAAATCAGGTTACAGTAAAATAACGACTTGAGTAAAGTCGTGTATTGAATAATTAACGCCTAACATGAGGGCGTTTACATATATTGCCAATTTGTAGAATTTTCATTATTTCATTAATTTATCAAAAACACGCCTTGCCTGGGGGCGTTTATTCAAAGTTGAGATCAAAAACGCGCCCTTGGAAGGGGCGTTACTTTCTAATTCTATTTTACAGAATATGTAAATTTCAGGATTTTAACAGATACACGCCCTAGGAAGGGGCGTTACTTTTCAGATTCACGCCTTGTTCTGGGGCGTTAAAATATGGAAAACGACTTTGTCCAAGTCGTGAATTTCAAGAATTTTACAAGATTACAGGAAATAAAATTTCAAGGGACATGAGACATGTCATTGCAGTATAACAAGAATTCACAGGTAGAGGTATGCAAGATATTAGAATCTATATTTCATAATTTATTGAATTTTAAACAGGATCAATTATCAATTTTCAGGTGAGTCTTATGAAATTAACGCCTGCGTACATGGCGTCAAATATTAAATTGACGATCACTGCATGGTCGTGTATTTTAAATTAGCGCCCTGATCAAGGGCGTTTATTTCAAAATATTACAGAGAACGTAATAAAAACCATATAAACAGTATGCATGCCATGCTTATGTATAGATATCTTGCATTAATTCTTATTTGGGCTACAATAACTTGAGAAAATCCTACCTTAATAATGGATTTGAAGATGAACTCTGAGGGATTTGGTGAGAAGCCTAATACTCTGAAGCTTCATCTGCAACTCAATAACAGCCGTAGCAACAGCAAGAAGAAGAACATTCGTTCTTCAGAAATCTTCACTCTACCGTCAACCTGTAGAGGGAGAGAAAAGGAAGGAAGATGAAGATATTTAAATAATCTTCACAGATATAACCGAAGTTTTTAGGGAAAAGATAGAAGAACAGTACCTTGTTCTTCACGTTTGACAAGCAGACTTCCTACAAATAAGAGAAGATCAATTAATGTTCTTCACACGATCGTATAACAGAGAAAACGATGAGGAATAACCTTTGGTTCTATACATACCGTAGCAGCAGTCGACCAAATAGATTCTAGGGTTCGAGCAGAAGATTATTTATAGGGATTTAGGGGGTCCAATTAGGGTTAGAGTTCTAGTGGAAGTAATGCTTCCAATATAGAGTCATTACCACCTTTTAACTCTTTCTAATACCTATCCATTACCCTGGATAAGCTCTGGGACGAACGGTTCCCGAATGGAATTAACGACTTTGGTCAGGGCGTGTATTCTTTAATTAACGCCTTGCATAAGGGCGTTTCTTAAAAAGCGCCTTGAAAAAGGGCGTTTCGTGTTTTAAAACACGCCCAAGATAGGGGCGTTTCTTTTACTTACCCATTTGGTCGCGTGAGAACTGACGACCGTAGGTGTGGGCGTCCTTTCTTTATTCACGCCATGGATAGAGGCGTTTCTTTATAAATTAACGCCTTAATAAGAGGCGTTATTTTTAATTCGTCCAATTAACCCTATTCCTTTTATATATATTACTTCTGTAATATATATGTTTTAATTTATTTCAATTATTCATTTATTAGGGTTGCTACATTTTTGCCCTTGGCTTCTCTTGTAATTACCTTCAGTGTCCTATATAAGTACAATTTAATCCATAAAAATTACCATAATGTGCACATAAATCTCAAATGATCATGGTTATGCAATGGAGAATTAATGCTCATGGCCTTCAACTTCAATTTATTAAATGAAATCACTAAATTAATTAATTTGCGTGAAAGGTCCAATCTACATGCGAAGTTGAGATTAACGATGGAACATGCATAATTACCTAATTATATGCACATAAAATAGTATACATGCAATGAATTACCATAGAAAATTGACACTTATCCTCGGTTCTGCAGGGAACCAGAAGGGAAGAGTGGTCAGGGGATTTCTTGGTCGGTGTGGGACCAACGGTTGGTTGATGACTTCTTTAACCAGTGTGTTGTCCCTCGGGTTGGTCCTGGTATGATGTGTTTTGTGGATGGTAAGATCTCGGTCGGTCAATTGTAGGTGTTCCACAGGCATTGGTGGCAACTGGTGAGCATTTGTTATGCTTCGGCTCTTGAGATAATAATCGTCGACCGTGTGAAGCTGTCAGGTGTGTCACAGTCAGCAGTGATAATTGTCAAAGTTTTTGTTGTGGTTGGAGATGCAATTGTGCTCCCTGTGAGGGGTACTCGGCATTCGGTAATCGAGGAAGCCGATGTCCCGACTGGATAACTGGGTGTGGTTTTTCCAGGTAATAGATGGAGTTGTGTCTAGAATCGGGTGTTCCCCTCACTATGTAGAGCGTGTCAAATGTTATTTGTGCCATGAAGTTTTGAGAAGCTGAAGTGCTGCAAGACTCGTCTATCTCAATGTGCCTCGGGCGGTCTGAGGATTGGTTTCGATTGGCACGGGGATGCGAGAGGACCATATTGGTTGAATTGGTCTGGCGTTGTCCCTCCGGGGAGTCATGTGTGTTGATATTTATGTGAAGTGGTGTATGAGATATGAAGGTGTGATGTGTGATATGTGCTAACTCAAGCAAGCAATGACATCAAATATAAAGTATGTGGGTAGGTCATCTCAACAGTGCAAAGAAAAGCAAATAGAAAGAACTAAACACACGCCGTGGGCGTGGAGCAAAGAAAGAGATAAATAAACATACATTGTGGGTGTGGAGCAAGTAAAGCAAAAGAAACAAAGAACAAGATGGAAGAATATGATGGCAAATACCCACGTGAGAAGGATGTGATCCCCACCAAAGTAAGTAATGTAGCAAAACTACACCGCGTACCTTGGAAGAAGCCGAGTGAAGCACATTGGCCTGCGGGAGAGAAAACCAGGTGCAGACGCGAAAAATGGTCCTGAGACGATGGTAAGGAGAAGAAAAATGGTCTACCGATAGACCGCAAGGCAACCCAAACGGTCTGGCGATGACCGCTAAGCGTACCTAGAAAAGTATGATGTGGAACTTGAACCTCTACCCCTCCTAGCCGGCCAGAAGAGTTGGGCCTCGTGTAATGAGCTCTATAGACCTACAAAGAAGTGTAGACACAAGAAGAAAGGAACCCAATTAGCCCTGGAAAAGTGTAGTATCTATAGTGTAATGAAACTAATATGCATAAAAAGAAGGGTGGATACCTGGGGGGTTGGTAGTTTTTTAACCCATGTGGGGCGTGAAAACAGTAGGAGGGTGTTTAAAAACGTAATGTGAGTGCAGAAGAACGTGGAGGAAGAAGAAGAGTAATATGCTATGATGATGCAAATAATACAAAGACTAAGAGAAGAAAAACACAAAAACAGTTAAGAATCGGCTACTCCCAGGACTAGACGACCCTAGGACGCAGACACAAGCTTTCCCTGGCTGGTACTCGCTCCCAAATGCGGCAACACTTCTTCGCAAGCTTCAGAAATCTCCTCCTCAAGCCATGAAGTCAAGGGTTCTATTTATCGACCACCAAAATCTTAGGTCGAGTTGGAGGAATAATAATATGCAAATAGGGCTGAACCTAGATAAATCTCAAAGATAATACTCCCAAGAGTGCATAGAAACAAGTAGAAGTTTCTGAGGATCAACACTCAGAGAGAAATCATCAAACTAAGGACTCTAGTCCGACCACGGACAGAGAGAAGAAGAGCAGGCAGAGCAGGACTCTCTGTCTCCCCTAACGGTCTTGCGATAGACCGCAAGGCTCGAAAAAATAGTTGACCGATAGACCGCAAGGCCCAGTCATCACAAAAGAGATAAGACCAAAGAAACCCAACGAGACTCTCTGCCTCCTAGCGGTCTAGCAAACAACTGCCAGCGCCCCCTTAACAGTCGTGCGATAGACGCAAGGCTAAGAGACGTGGCAAAAGAGGTAAAGGCAAATAAATCTTCGATTAAATTCACAACAAATTCCTTAGTAGCCCTTAGCTAGGCCCAATAAGCCCAAATGATGAGAAAAGAAGGAGCTATGCCCAACCAGGGAGAGCAACCCATAAAATAAGCCCAAAAATGACTCAAAAGTGGCCCAACAACCGGCGAACCCGGGACATCACAAAAATAAATAAGGAGACGACCCAACTCATTGGTCTTAAAATGGGTGTCCACAGATGCCCCTCCTTAACATCCTCTTTGCAGGGGAGCGAGTGGAGGTGAAGCGAAAGTGAAATGGAACATGGAGATGAAGCGGAAACGAAGCAGAGTGGACTGAAAAGCGGGCGTTAAGGTAAACGACACCTGTCCTTAACCAACAAGCGATAGGAATCTTCCGAAAAACCTTCAAACCAATCACAAGGAACTGCCAAACTGAATGACGCATGCCTGGAGAAACTAACAACTAAGAAAATAAAACACGACCAACCGCATCACTTGAACACACAACTGATAGGCGATCGGAGCACGCGGAAAAAAAAAGATGAGCAACTAAACTCCAGACAAGAATCCTCAGCTAACCAAACCGAGCAAGTAGACCGAAGAAAAACCTTCCAACTCAGAGTGGAATGACTCTCCTTACCCAAGACCATGGGCACAGTTATCCACCAGTATTGAGACACCTTAGACAGATTAAGGATCATGAATGCTCAAAGATGCGCATGATGCATGCTGGGCTAAAGTAAAAGAAATCATCAAAACGAATGCAAAGAAACCATAAAATAGAAAATACTCAAGAATAGTATTGCTAGACTAGACAAATTAGGGTCAAGACACTATCCGCAAGCACAGCGTGCGAGATAGAACCATCGTCCCCCCAATCCCTCCAACCTAACGGCCTATCCAACGATTAAATATGTACACTTAGATCAGCATCATTTTTGTTAAAGGGGAACATCAGATCCCAGAACAGATGAATGACCAGTCGGTTCTCGAGATAATATATCATAGATACCATATAGTAATGCATTAAGGGACTTAGGATCGAAATACTTACCTGACTTATCTACCCGGCGAGAAGAGGCGATGTGATGGCACTAATGATTTGACTATTAAAGAGGTTATCCATCAATAATAAAGCCATAGATGCAAAATAGAGCAAAGGGCATATATGAGCAAATATATCATCATTCAACACAACATTCAGCAACCAAACGGTCATTCCAAGACCGCAAGGGGAAGCCTAACGGTCTAGCGATAGACCGCTACCCTTGAGGCGGTTCACATTCTCCAACGCGCGTGACCGTGAGAAAAACGGTCCAAGGGGGACCACCAAGGACACCCTAACGGTCCATCGCGAGACCGCAAGGCGCTGGGCGATTTCAAAATTGTGGGTGGCCGTTCACTCCTCATCTCATTCAAACTCAAAAACCCATACCACCGGCGACCATCACCACCACCGGCGATTCTCTAACCCCATTGCAAAAGACTCACACTTGCTCACACTCGAGGATGGCAAAGAAGAAGGCGATACGGCGGTTTCAACACCGTCTGGCTAGGGAGAATGAGCCCGCGGCTCCGGCAGATCAAACGGAAGAAGTACCACCGCCGTCGGCTCAAACGAAGGCCGGGGAACCATCTACGGTGGCTGTTGCACCTGAGGGAGGAGCTGGAGATGATGATGGAGAGCACACAGCCGAGGAAGCACCCGAGGCGGCTGCCGGAACCCCCTCGTCCGAGGTAAGCCGTGACCCTAAAACTTTCATTTTTAAATTTTCTAAAGCATGCATGCGGGTAGACTAACAAGGGAATGGGTCAAGGGACCCATAGAAATCATGTACAGGCCTCTAGGGCCATTCTCTAGGGCTGGGGAAACAGGAGGAACACTATCACTATGGCGAGTGCCTAGCGGTCGTTGCAGCGACCGCTAGGGTGCCAGACGGTCTAACCCAGACTGCTAAGGCTAGACAAACGGTCAAGGGAAGACTGTTAGGGTTCTGAGGGTGGTTTTTTTTTTGATGCAATGCAATGCATGAATTATTAAACTATATGGATGACTGATCATAGATTATGTAAATGCATGCAGGGAAAGTGTTGGATGAGGATATCGTGGCTGCATGTCTGAGCAGTGTACCTGACATTGTCGGACTTCAAGAGAGAGAGACTTGCTACGATGGGATTTATGGAGTTCCTCGGGATAGAGGTGATGAGGCTAGACACATCCCTTCTATATGTGCTACACGACCGGTGGGATCCAGTCAGCAGAGCCTTCTTGTTCCCGTGGGGTCATATGATCCCCACGCTGGAGGACATGGCGAGGATTACCAGATTGAGAGTTCACGGAGCACCAGTGACTGGGAGGACATACGCCGACTATCGGGAGTTGGCACGGGAGCTGCTAGGATTAGAGCTGACGAGGCCGGGACGCCACTCATCCATGCTGGCGCGAGCGACCCTCCAAGAGAACCTGGGATTGAGAGGAGCGGTGATAGCCGTGGGAGAGCTGCCAGAGGAGCACCTAGGGCGGCTAAGAAATCGGGCGAGAGAGAGAGAGTAGCAGCGGGACCAGGCCCAGAGGTAGACATCGTCTTACGCCGCTTCCTGATGTTGATGTTCGTGATGAGGTCAGACGGAGTGAGCTGCAGGCTCCTCCCTTTACTGACGGATCTAGATGGAGTTGGAGACTACGCGTGGGGCGCTGCCACGTTAGCGTTCCTTTTCGACTCCCTCAGCACCACCGACCGGCAGATAATGGTGGGCAGGCTCTCACATGTGCTTTAGGGTAAAAATGCCCTTCTACCTTAAATGCTTGTGCAAGTGTGATTCTATGACTGCTACATGCTGACACTCTGACAATGCAGGTATGGTCCTATATGTACCTCCCAGGCTTAGGGAGAAAGAAGGAGGTATAGCCCAACCGAGTACCCATCGCGAGGCTGTGGATGGCAGTACGGGACACCTGGTCGCTACGACGCCTAGGGCGGGCAATCCAGGATGACAACGACACATTGCCTTATGCATTGGTAAGACTCTAAACTCAAGATTTCTAAATGCACTTAAATGCTTTTGATGCTGACACTTGACTCTATCACCCTTCCCTACTCAGGTGTGCTGGACACCATACCGTGACGAGGGTCACGAGGAGCAGCCCTGGGTGGAGGTAGCCCAGGCGTACGCGGGACGAGACGTGTGGCTTCACTGCATGAACATCATCGAGCCACTACACTACCGCCTGATCATGAGGACCAGGGGCATCCACTAGCCAGAGGTGGAGTTCCCGACACGAGAGGAGGAGCGCGTGGGACGGTCTTCCCGAGGACTGACTGGCGAGATCGACTAGGTCACCTGAGTAGTGGACCAGATATAGGTTTGGATGAGACAAGGTCGGGTAGTGCGAGCCTGAGCCACGAGCGATGAGGCCTACCTTAAGGCCTATGCTAGACGCTACGGAGACAAGGTCTTCTGTGGCACCCGACGACCGGTACGACTCTCAAAGCTTATGCTTTCCTAATGACTTATAATGCACTGATGACTTGGCTTTCTATATGCAGCTAGACCCTCAAGGATGGATAGCGCAGCTCCATGGACTCCTCTACTCTACCATTCAGGAGCGGGATGAGTTCTAGCACGCGCTGGAGCTTCTAGTAAGCTTTACTTAAGCTTTAGACTTAATATGCAAATGCTTATGAACTTGACTAACTGACTTGACTTCTAAATGCAGCGGGCCGAGGGAGCACAGAGGGAGGGACCAGATGCTCCATCCTCTTCTTCCCAGCCACCGGCAGACAGGGCAGAGTGGGATGCCGACTTCGCATGGGTGGTTGCTCGGGCCGAGGAGGCCGAGGCCACTCTCGCAGAGAGGGTAAGCAAACCAACCGACTCCCCTTTGACTTAAATGCTTATGCTATGCAAATGACTGACCATGATAAATGCATATGCAGACTAGAGAGCGAGCAGCCGCGCTGAGCGAGACAGAGCAACTCTGATTAGAGGTAGCGGAGGTGGCCCATCTTCGTGTGGAGGTGGAGTGACTAAGGACTGGAGCGGCAAAGGTGACGGACTCTCGACTGGAGGTGAGAGAGCTGAGGGCCGAGATCAGAGCACTGGAGAGAGCACTCCGACTGGTGGGCGGACGATCCTCTCATAGTGCGTCACAGAGCATCGCACGTAGCGGACACCGGGATTATCTTACCGGTTCTTCCGGCCAGCGGAGGAACGAGGAGGACAAGCGGCGCCAATGCCATTGCGAGGAGGGGAGCACGGCTATGGGTCCGCTGGTGAAGAGGCGCGAGGGGACCGGAGACAGCGGTGGTCCAGGAGAGGGACCCGCTTGATGTACCTTTTTCTTTCTCCTTCCTCATGTATGGACACATGCATGTACATGATTTTTGGCTTAGTGAAAAATGTGATCTTTTTCTTTTTAGAAATGCAACTGTGTGGATGTTAATGATGACTTAACAATGACCACAAAGAGAGCGAAAGATAATGGGTTTTAAGACACGAAGCCCGAAGAGAGAGGGGAGAACACGGGAAAGAACATGGCGGTCAGGTGACAAAAATGGTCCAAATAGGGCCGCTACTGTCTGGGTGGCAGTCCTCTAAAAGGCCGCTAGGGTTATCCAATGAGGAATTAAGAAGAGTAGGAAAAATGGTCTCCTTAAGATCGCAAGATGGAACAAACGTTCGCTACGTGAACGTTAGGCGAGCGAGAGAGAAGGCTGATAGGAATGGTGATCCTCTCTGATTGCACAAGTGAGATCCAGAGGGGGGTGAATGGATCCCTGTAGGAACTTTTTGCGGAATTAAAAATTAAGCTACTCTAACTGATCTAAAACAAAAGCAATGTTCTACTCACAGAGTACGCACAAGCAAGTATTACTCAAATGATGAAAGTGATCAGTCAACGAATTATAGTACTTGGCAGAGGTTTGATCTAAGATCTCCTCACACAAGAGGTGACATTCCAGATAGGCCTGACCTATCCTTCCTGCCACGCCTTTTAATATACTGATTGGTTGATGACTCACTCAGATCATTAGAATGAAATTGCATTCAGACTTGAAACCAAATAGATAGCGGTCCTAATCATGCATCTACGTAAATTAATGAACAGATAGGCAATCACACACAGGATAAAGATTTTTAGGTGGTTCGGTCTCAACATTTGAGACCTACGTCCACCCCACACTCGAACCTGAGTGTGGCTTCTGCTGACACACAGCTTGACTGCCGATCCACAGCTTAGGGGACGAATCCCTACAAACGTTGACTAATAGCTTCATCCGCTGCGCCTCACAGCTTGCTAACAGCTGAGCACCACAACTTTCTATTCGAGGAACTGATCATCACCGCTGAGCGTCACAGCTTGCTCTGTTGACTTACAGCTTGAAAGACAATGATAGAAGAAAAAATACAAACGATTGAGAATGAGAAATAGATGTAGCAAGAAAATCAATGTATCTCAAGGATGAGCAAACGATTATAGATCTGATCTAAAAATCGTGACTGCAGTAGCTCTCCCTTCTTCTCCTCTTCTCCACTTCTCCGATGCTCTATTTTGAAACTTCTCCTTCTTTTTGCAGCTCACTCTCACACTCTTTCACACTTTTCTCTCAGATGCTCTCATTGCTCTCAAATCTCTTCCTCTTCGATTGCCTTCACTTCCTCTAATTTCTTCCTCTCAGACTATCTTCTTCTTTCTGCACTTAGCTTCGCTGCTCCTTTTATTCTCGATAATACTTTTCTTAACTTCTATTCACTGCTTCTACTCTCTACTCTCTGCTTCTGCTTTTTCTTCTTGTCTTCTCAGAGATCCCCCTTTATATATATACTGGCGAACTGGAAGATGTGGACCCCGCACAGTTTCACTCCGTCGTGTGGAGGGTGGATTCCCGCCCATGCCTTGTAAGAAAAGTAGCTTGAGTGGATCCACGTGTCAGATCTTGAAGATGAGGCGAGACCACATGGCTGATTGACCTTGAAGAACTGGCTACCTTGGATCACGTGTCTGACTGATTAAGTCAGTTCTAGGAACACGTGATTCCTTAAGTCTCTACTACTTTCAGTCCTTTAAGTGTTTGACTGAATACATGTCAATAAGATATAAGTCATTTCATCAAACACCATTTTCATCATCATTACTCAAGATAATGCATATTTAGACAACTTCGTGAAAATCAGATGCTCAGATCAACAGAAAGTATGATAGTGCAGATACCTTAAAGCATAGACTCAATGCGCAGACCTGATGACCTGACTTCTACATGTTCACTGACCCTAGACTCTACATGTGCACAGACCTATACTCTACATGTGCACAGATCAAGTAACGCATGTTAAAGGATGTGCATCGACCTTGTAGAGTATGCTACAATACGTGCATTGACTTGTAGAACATGCTACATTACATGCATTGACCTGATGTGCATAATGCTTGCATGAGAGCTGGCCTTCTAGAATGAGTGTAAGGATGTGCATCAACCTTGCTTTACACAAGGTAGAAACTGCATAGTCCTTGCTTTACACAAGGTGCAACATGCATCGACCTTGCTTTGCACAAGGTACAATGTGCATCGACCTTGCTAAGCACAAAGCCACTCATGCATCGACCTGTGTGACTACATGCGAGTACATGCATTGACCTTATGTTCAATGTAGTACAAGGATGCATCGACCTAACATGATGAATACATGTATGTGCATCGACCTAACATACATAATATGAAGATGTGCACCAACCTGACAGACTTAAGACTGAAATGTGCATTGACCTTAAAGACTTAATGCAAATATGTGCACTGACGTAATGTGATGAAATGTGAGTGTGCATTGACCTTATCTAACTAAGACCCGAACATGCATCGACCTTATATGACTAAGTGCCTATATGTGTATCGACCTGAATTTCTTGACACTTAGATAAATAAATGGCTTGTTCAATATGAATGGTTCTTATGCAGTTCAGTCTTAGCATGATTCATAGTGTGTCATCATTAAAACCAGGGTTCCAACAATCTCCCCCCTTTTGATGACAACAACTATGAGTCATGTACGTTTTTGCACAAAATAAAAGTGATGCAATTATCCGCACATTCATTACATTCATCCATAAAAGCATTCATTCAGTCAAAGTTTCATTCGTTTCAGGGAAGGATTTATACAATGTTTCCATACATCAAACCAACATTTTCCACTTTTCATTCATCAAGTCAAAACAAATACAAGACTGACATGCAGACAGAACAAACATGTAGTCTAACTATAATACTCTACTCTGTGTATAAAAATGTTGTTTGTCTGAAACTTTAGAACACACATAAATTCTTCACCACCACATCTTTAACACAATAATCTTCAGCACAATACATAACTTCTCTCCATCGCAAGCAACATAAACAAACATGCAGTCTAACTATAATACTCTACCTTGTGTATAAAGAAAAAAATGTTGTTTGTCTGAAACTTCAGAACACATATGAATTCTTCAGCACCACATCTTCAGCACAATACATGACTTCTCTCCATCGCAGCATACATGACCTCTCTCCCCCTTTATCATTATCAAAAATCAGCATGCATCTTCTGTCCCCCTTTGTCACTCAGAATGATCAGACATCTGCTAAAGAGGTTCCACCTCTATGTCTTGCTCTTCTGGTGGGTGTTTTGCTAGAACTTCCACGTTCGCTTAAAGGCACTGCCATTGGAAAAGTATTTGGAATTCTATAAACTTTTGTACCCAGTGCAGCAAACTTGGCCATGACCTTTTGATCATTTTGTTGAGCTTGAGCTTGCAGTTCCTTAACTATAGATGTCAGATCCACAAACTAGCTGTGTAACATGCTGCACATGTTGTATACCTGAGATGTCTGTTGGTGGTGGATTTCTGCCATAGAAGTAGAAGAGCTTGTAGCTTGGGTAGTGACAACCTCCTTAAAACTGCTAGACAGGTTCTGCACTTGTTCTTGGATAGTGTCAAGTTTGCCATAAATATTACCCAATTGAATGATATTGCCTTAAACTTCATCTGACAAGGTGTTTATTCTTTGGGACAATACTTGTTGTTCTTGGCATATAATGTTCAATTCTTCTCTGATTCTTTGCTGTTCACTTCTGATGTCAAATGCATGGATGCGCATCTGAGTTGTTTTTAAGTGGGATGAAGCTTGAGTGTCTCTTAATTTACTCAGAATGTATCCTACTTGATTACTCACTTCCAGTAATGACTTTAAGAAGCCATGCAGTTTCTCATCAGTTCTATACTTATCATATGCAAATTTTTCCCACTGGCTGTTCTCTGTTTGCTCTACATGGATCATTCTGGCATCAATCCTCTCTATAGCCATATTTAAATGCATAAAGGAAGCATTCATAATTCTGAATTAATTCAGCAAAAGATTTACCAATGAGGGATGAACATCTGCAAGATGTTGAGAAGAATTTGGTCCTATTGAACTTGAAGCCTGAGATTCTAGTGGGATTTGATGTTCCTTAGGAGATAATGGTGGCTGAATTCCAAATGTTATCATAGGTCCATGATAAGGTCCATGATATGTGGTAGGACCTAGATAGTCTTCCTGTGGCACTTCAGCCTCAACCCTTTGCTGTTCTTGTGGTTCTTCCAACCATTGTTCCTCTTGGTTATGCTCAACATGTGGCTGCTGCTCTTGTAGGTGATGGGATCTAGCAACGGTGCATGTAGGATTCAAAGGGGGGGAGGAATGAATCCCTAAAAAAATATTTGATCGAATAAAAATCAATTAACCCAAACGCAAGGGCCTGATAGAGTCAGATCATAGACTCGAATAACTGATGTGCACCAATGAACTTTGAAAGCCAAACTAAACTACTCGAGCCTAGTCATGCGTCTATCGATTCACAGGAGACAAGCATACCACACATAACACAAGGAGTTTTTTAGATGGTTCAGTCTACTGCCTGCAGACCTACGTCCATCCCTCACTCCAAACCGAGTGAGGCTTCCTGCTGCCTAACAGCTTGAAACCGCTGCGGAATACAGCTTACGTCCGCTGAGCCTCACAACTTGCTTACAAACAACTAAGCAACACAGCTTGCTACCAGAGGATCCCTCCTCTGACCACTGAGGATTATAGCTTAACCTCTGCTGCCACACAACTTGAACAGAAAAATTAAGATAAGAAATAAAAGCGGTGAAAACAGATACTGAAGGCTGACAATGAAATCCGATGAAAATAGCTCATGCAGGAGCAAACTGGACTGGATTTGATCCAAGTACCAGTGGACAGACTTATCAGAGACTCTTCTCACGAACTCCCTCTTTCTCTATCTCTTTTCCTTTTTCCACAAGCTCTATATATCTGTCTCCTTCTTTTCTGCTCTCGGGACTGGGCAGTGAAAACCTGCTTCTACTTCTTCTCTCTCTTCTTTCGATATATATTCTACCTTCGATCTGCAACTTCTTATATCCTCTTATTGGGTGTGTGGAGGAAGCACTCCCGCCCATATGCTTCCAGAAGGCTCTCAGCCATGTGTCACCATCTCAGCGTTGTAGCCTTCCACGTGGCATTCTTCTAGAGGAAGATCCACCTTGGATCACGTGCCCCTCCTCGTAGAGAAAACTCTGTCAGAAACACAAGACATTAGTTAAACACTTAGCACAGTTTGCACAGACGTAATTAGAAAGTAAGCATGATCTACACTGAGAAGATGTATGTAAGTCAACCATTGCACTGATATAGTATAAGGTGATCAACGGTTTGCACCGGCCTCAGGGATGGTAGAGGCATGAATTGCACTGAGTTGATATAAGGAAAAAGTGCGAGATGAACCGACATATGAATGTGCATGACACCATATGCACAGAAGACGTGCACTGCCTTATAAAGTGTCTAGAACAGAGGATGCACCGACTCTAAAAATGTGTAGGATAGAAAAAACACCGAGTTGGATTTGCAGTCCAAGCAAGAGTTGCACCGAGATGTCGGGTAAAGATGAGCAGAACAAAAGCTTGCACCGAGTCAAGAAATCTTGTCCAAGTCAGAACTTGCATCGAGATGGCGCTATCCTATCTAAGTGAAACCTTGCACCGAGATGGAGATATCCTGTCTGAGTGAAAGCCTGCACCGAGATGGCGGAGAAGAATGCACTGACACTAAATGACAAAACTAAACAGTGCATGCTGGACAAGAATTGCACGGACCTAAAAATTGCACCGACCGCGAGAGTTGAGATGCAAAGGCAAGATATGCACTGACCCCTTTTTATGTATGAGACAAGTGATGCACCGAGGGAAAAGCGGAACGACAGTGTGTGTGCATGAATCAGAAACTTGCACCGAGGCAAGCACTTATGCGAGAAATGCAGGACAAAACTAGACTAGCACCGAGCTAGATTTCTAGCAGGACAACACATGCACTGACTATGATTTCTTTTATGAAATAACATGCACCATGTGAACCAAACATAACAGATATAATTGAAAGAATAAAACACTTTAATCTAAACATGATTCGTAGATTGTCATTATCAAAATTAGGGTTCGAACAGTCTCCCCCTTTTTGGATATGACAACTATGAGTCATGTATGATTAAGCCATACAAACATTCAATACTCAACATTCAAAAAAAAACTATGTGCAAACCAACAAAATGCAAATATGCAACATGTAAGAATAAGAGAATGCTTCTGTGTATATTAATAAAACAAACATTAGTGTTTGAATGTACATCTCTTTTCACAAAAAGAAAGGTATTAGAAGCAGCACAAGTTCCCCCTTGATAGCACATCATTCCTCTTGCCAATGAAACTTTGCCAATTCACTCAGCAGAAAAGGTGAGGTCTTCTGAGGTCTTCTTCATACATGTTCTTCTTCATATGTTCTTCTTCATACATGAGGTCTTCTTCTCCCCCTTTGTCATTATCAAAAAATGGGGAAATGGTAGAAACTAGTGACCTCAGTAGCTCCCCCTATCTCTTGGAGAATATGCTGAACTTGAGCCAGAGAAGGGAGGTCTGTTCAACAAAGAGGTATTAAGATATCTAATGGAGTCTGCCAGTTTATCAAGTTTCTGATGCACTGTGTTCCCCAGCCTTTCCACTAGAGAGGTGGTAGACTCTCGTTTGTTGAAAGCTTGTTTAATGGTCTCTGACAATGTTTACAAATTGGACTGGATAACTTCAAACTTTGTTATGATTTCTGGCTGACTGGTCGCTATCTTGTTTACTGTGCCCTTTAACATTTCAAACTCAATTTTTAGATCAAAGGTATGGCTAAGAATTTTACCCATATTGCTGAATATGAAGATTTGGGTATCTTTAATTTTACTGACCATGTTACCGACTCGAGTGCTGATACCCATAAGAGATTCTAAAATCTATCGTACTGCTTCATCAGTTTTTCGTTTAGTAGTCAAAAACTCTATTCCTTGAACTTTCACAGTCTTTTCCAGATGTTTCAGTCGGCCCTCTACTCTATCCATTTGAAAGGTATGGAACAAGAACTGTCTGTTCATCAAGTCAATTTGATTGAGAATAATCTCTGTCAGGTTGGACAACATCTGTGCAAAATTGGGTTCAGCATTTGCTCCATGTGTAATAGAAGTGAAATCACTAGAATCTAACAACTCAGTGAAGTACTCATGATGCTATTCAGGGGGTGGAGAAGGTGGTATGCCAAGACTAATTAGTTCTCTAAAGTGTGGACCATACTCAAGAGCCTAAGAGAAGGACATTCTTCGATATAATCTGTGGTGAGGGGCAGGTCACATGACATAGTCTTGTGTTTCTTCTTCAGCTGCCCCTGGAGCTGAAGTAGTTGGTTGCTCATGTGGAGCTTCTTCAGCAGGTGTTGGTGCTCCTTGTTGTTAATTTTCTTGTTCATTGACCACAGTTTCGGTAATTTCTTCATAAATCACTTCAGCGGCTTCTTTCATAACTTCATCGACCAATTTAGTCATTTCTTCTTCATCTAGAATGATTTCTTCTTCTCTGTCACTAGGTAGTTCTTCTGTTGGAGCCTCTTCCTGCGCCAGCTCTGCTTGATTAGTGACGAGTCTTTTTTTAGACTACTGTCCAAATTCATCAAATATCTCATGGATATGTTGATCTAATTCCTTAGTAATATTTGCATCCTGAACATCCTATTCAATTATTTCATGGATCTGAGGTACCTTAGGTGTTGTAGCTGCAGTTGGGTCCAGTTGTAGTTCTTGCTCATCAGACCCTTCAGTTGCTTGGACTTGAGCTGGAGGTTGAACCTCCATCGGACGAACAGATTCCAAGGGTGACTGAGCTGACTGACTTTCACTTTGAATTAACTCAAGAATTTGAGTTTCTTGAGTGGGCTATTCAGACACTGATTCATTCTGGGTTTCTATATCTCTTACCAAAGGAGTATCCTTTGTAGCACGAGTACTCATTCGTTTAGTTCCTTTCTTCCTCATGAAGGTATTAATGAAACCCATGTTGTAGATGTTTATCTTGGGGATTGATGACATAATTTCACCATCTAGGGAGATGTTTTCCTCTTTAAAGATTGTAGTTAAAGGAGCAGCAAAAGGAAAATATCTTCTTGACTCCTTATAGGTTCCTATGACCTGAATCATTACATGCGGCAGACAGACTCTAATTTTCTTCAGTAAACAGTTGAGAATCTGTCAGTCTACCCCTTCCTCCTACTTGTGGAGTAATCATAGAGGTGAGGATGTGATGGAGTAGTCTCTTGGGTGTAGAAAATCTGTTGGTGTTGTAATGACCTAGCTTAGTCTGTTGCTTGTCATGGATGTTTCTAGGTAAATCAATGATGAGGGCAAAAGCATCTTGTAAATTCAATGTAAACCCTCCTTCGACTTCTCCATCTACAGGAACTCTTAGAGTCCTGTGAAGGGACAGCCTAGATAGCTCTATCACTTTTCCTTTGACTAGAGAGGAAACTGTGAAATTAGCATCATCGTACCTCAAGTTGCTGTAGAATTCTGCTACCTGATTAGGCAATACACCCTATGCATGCTTAAGAACTCTTTCCATTGTTGGAACTCAAACAGCTCAAGCACCTTAGGGAACTCGGAAACCATCTCTTGATAAGTAAAGTCAATATACCGAGGGGGTATAATCTTCCTGGCTTCCAATACTGGTAGAGATTTCTCTGTAGGCCTTATAGACGTATCTCCCTTCCTCGTGGTAGAAGCTGCTTTCTTCTGCCTTTTCGTCCATTGAGGTTGTACTATGGCCACCATGGACATAGCAACTTCTGGCTGCGGCTGCTCCACTGCTTTCCTCTTCCCTTTGCTAACGGCTGACAAAGTAGACATGGCGGCAGTAGGGATAGAGGAGAGACGAAATGTGGAGACAGAGGGGGTGCACTAGGAGGAGAGAAAGGTTGGAGAAGCGAAGGGTTACAGGTTGTGCACGCGCGAAGGAGCCACAGAGCGGGAGGACGCTTCAGCTTCGAAAGAAAGGGTAAGTTGGTAAAGTAGATAGGGTTTCGTATATAGAGGAATACTTCCAACTTTACCAATCTTCAGTAGATAATACCCAAAATACCCTTAACTTAAAATAAGGTGCCTTTCTTCGTAGAGAAGCAATTTACGAGATATGAGATTATATCTCACAGGTTAGCTCTTCACAAGATATCTCAAATGAATTGAAGTCAACGAAAATAAAACAGCTTAATCAAGGAAAGAACTCAGACAGAGAAGTCATTAATCTTACTAGTCCCTTTCATTAGCCGAAATCTGATTGAAAAACCCAATTTTATATTTTTCTTAAGTCTGTAGAAATTAACTGAGAGAACTATTGGGTCAACCACATTATATTTCATTACTCCTCTCCTCTTTTTTTTATTTATTTAAAAAACATTTATTGAGTGTACTAGTATAACTGCACCTTTTTACACAAGGAGACATGTCGATCAAACATCGGAATCCCTGGTTACTCAGTGCAATTAACTTTCATACTTCATATGTTGAACAGAGTTAGCATTAATTATCATGACAAAACCTCTGGATTTCTTTGAAACGGATGGTCAATTTCTCAAATGTCGTGCCATTGCTCTGCCAAATTTTTTTCATTATTTTATATCATGGCGTATTCCCAGTTCTTTTGTCAGAAAAATCTCTTTAACAAGACGTAAAAAACATATAAACCTTAGGTTTCCAAAAGATTGGCTTATTACTAAAGATTTCTAGATATCAGACGTTCTACATAGAAGTTTCCAATTTGGACTGTTTCAAAATCATTGAGAAATCGCTCATTGTAATTTGTGAGAACTATTCGGATAAGATTTAATGTTCATACACTGTAAATTACATCTCAATTTAGATCAGCACGATATTTTTGGTTCAGAGTGATCTGGGCATTTATTTATTGAAGAGGGTAAAGGTGACATCATTTATATATACTACTCCCCCTTACTAGGACAACCAGAAATATTTAGAAGACAGAGAATGATAGGAGAGATAGACCAATGACAAGGTGAGGAGGATGAATGCCATATGTGAGCAAGGTAAGAGCATTTCCAAAGGCCACAACTTAAACAGCTAACAGCCCACAAGTACATCTCTCAGTAAATTAATCATCATTCAGTATTCAGACAAACTTCTCATGCACACTTAAGCTCACACCAATGACAGAGCCCGCAACAAAATTTTTAAATTCATTAGACACCACAAGATGACTCCCATTAGAGCAAAGCACAGTCTCTCAAGATTTTAAACATCCACAAGGTAGCATCTAGCTTATTGAACCAGAACCAGTGACACTCCACAAGAAAAGATATCAGCTCACAACAGACCAAATACATTGAGCTCAGCAACAGAAGAGATACCAAATCTCATGTTCTCTTTTTCAAAAGGGTATACCTCTAATGATCAGCTGCCTTAGATAGACTAAACTCCCCCTTTGAGTGAGCAGAGATTTCCATCAAACATTATTTTTTTTTTAAATTCACAGAAATGCTACTCTAAATGATGACATTGTGTTAAACTGCATGCAAGATTCCTAATCATTCAACATGATCAATTTCAGAATGAGATTCATTATCTAGCATTCATCACAAGTTTGCATCATCCTAACTGCATGAATTAATTACATGACATTGATCACAATAGAAGGATAGAGATCATGCAGGCGGGTGTAACTTAAAAAGAAACAGATATAAACTAGAAAAGAAATTAAACTGAACTAACCTTTGTGTGCCTTGGTTTTATATTCCATTTATTTTCCTTCTTCAAGACACACCTGCAAAATAAGATCAACCTGCAAATTTGCGGACCCAAAGACTATTGGGTCTTATTAGTTGAGTAACACCTCTAGCAGGTGCACTCCAAATCATAGCATTTATTCATAATATGACCCATTCTCCCACAATAATAACAGTGAATAGTAGAATTTAGATATTTCTTGATAGAATAAATATTGAATCTTTGTGGGTGGACTTTCGTTAAGATGGTTCTGCCATGGAGAATGTTACCTCTTTTTGCATGCCAGCATTCAAATTTACCACATTCAAATTCATGGTGGCCAATTCTTCCATAAGCAAAATTTTTACTACCAAAAACATTTTTATTTACAGGGGAGTTTCCAAATTTTGAATTGACTCTCTTTCTTTGGGCATGCCAGCAATGGCCTCCAATATGGCCCAACTTCCCACAGTGGTAACATTGAATTTTCTTCTTCTGAACTGCATGGTGAGTGTTTTGAGTTTTTCCATCATGAAATTTCTTGGAGGCCAGCTCATCTAGCTTCATTGTTCTACACTCATGCATTTTATGACCAATTTTTCCACAGTAATGACATGAAAAGGTTTTTGTGTTTGCATGTGACTGAATGGGGAAGGTTTCTCTAACATGCACTTGTTCAGGACAATTTTTGGAGATAAGATAAACTTTAACAGTATCAGATGAAGGTTTGCTTTTATGTTTACATTCACTCTTTTTCGGTTTTCCTCCATCTTTTGAATTTTTACTTTGTTCTTCACTTCTCTTCGCTGTGAACTGAAATACAGATGAAGTGGAAGGTTTTTCTTGTTCTGAACTTTTAACAAAAATTGTTTTCAATTTATTTCCTTCAACCTTCTTCATTACTGGACTGTAACCCAGTCCCTCTTTCTGAAAATTTACATTAGCTCCAAATAGCTTATTCAAATTGTCTTTTCCCTTCACAAACTTTGATAGGGAATTCTTTAAATCTTCAATTTCAGTTTGCAAGGACACAATATAGTCTTCACAGGAAATGACTTGATTACGCAAACCATCATTTAGACTTTTCAGAGTCTCATTCTCGTGCGTTAACTTCAAATCTATATTCACTTCTTTTTCTTCCAAGACTGATTTTCCTCTTTCAAGAGCTAACCCTTTTTCAGAGAGAACAATATTCAGAACCGTCAGCATTTTATTTTGATCTTTTAGATAACCATTTTCTTCAATCAATTTGTCTTGGCATTCATCAATTTCCTTTTTTTGTTCAAGCAATGAATCATTTTCTTCTTTCAGAGATCTAATTAGATTCTCTGCATATTGTCATCCGAATCAAGGTCTTTAATTAGTTCCCTTAAGAAAGCACATTCATTACATGAATTTTCATCTTTAGTAAGTTTGTTTCTTAAGCTTTTAATTTCAGATTTCAAATTTTCTTTTTCAGCTTTTAAGCGAGCAACTTCATGGATCATTTCTTTTCGCAACTTGTTCTTTTCTGACTTGACTCTATCATATTTATTCAGTAAATGTTCATTCATGGAGAGTAAGTCATCATAACTAAAATTTGCAGCTTCAGAATTTACCTGGGAGGATGAGTCCTCGGACTGATCTCTGACCATCAGACACATTTCTTCATCTCCAACAGATGTTCCCAACACTCTGTTGATGATAGCCGTTGCAGTCCTGCATTCATTGACATATGGAACATAGTTAAAGTCTATTGCCCTTTTGGTTAGATCTAGGGACTTTTTATTTTCTTCAGATTTCAGTCTGTCAAAAGATTTCCATTGGCATTTTTCCTCTGGAACTTCATATGGACTGTGATCTATGAGTACCCATAAGTCAGAATTCAAATGTATCACATAGTCTCTGAAATGACCATACTAGCCATAGAAATCCGAACCAGTGTATACAGAAATTTCAGCCATAAGAACAAGACAAAACAGATAGAGCAAATAAAATCGCACCGAAAACAAATCAAGGAACGAATCTGCAAGTTGTTAGACCTTTTGTGCAGAAACCTGCTCTGATACCAATTGATGGGATCTAGCAACAGTGCGTGTAGGATTCAGAGGGGGGGTGAATGAATCCCTAAAAAAATATTTGATCGAATAAAAATCAATTAACCCAAACGCAAGGGCCTGATAGAGTTGGATCATAGACTCGAATAACTGATGTGCACCAATGAACTTTGAAAGACAAACTAAACTACTCGAGCCTAGTCATGCATCTATCGATTCACAGGAGACAAGCATACCACACAAAACACAAGGAGTTTTTTAGATGGTTCAGTCTGCTGCCTGCAGACCTACGTCCATCCCTCACTCCAAACCGAGTGAGGCTTCCTGCTGCATAACAGCTTGAAACCACTGCGGAATACAGCTTGCATCCGCTGAGCCTCACAGCTTGCTTACAAACAGCTGAGCAACACAGCTTGCTATCCATAGGATCCCTTCTCTGACCGTTGAGAATTACAGCTTAACCTCTACTGCCACACAGCTTGAACAGAAAAAATTAAGATAAGAAATAAAAGTAGGGAAAATAGCTACTGAAGGCTGACAATGAAATCCGATGAAAATAGCTCACGCAGGAGCAAACTGGACTGGATTTGATCCAAGTACCAGTGGATAGACTTATCAGAGACTCTTCTCACGAACTCCCTCTTTCTCTATCTCTTTTCCTTTTTCCACAAGCTCTCTATATCTTTCTCCCTCTTTTCTGCTCTCTGGACTGGGCAGTGAAAACCTGCTTCTACTTCTTCTCTCTCTTCTTTCGATATATATTCTACCTTCGATCTGTAACTTCTTATATCCTCTTATTGGGCGTGTGGAAGAAGCACTCCCGCCCATATGCTTCCCGAAGGCTCTCAGCCACGTGTCACCATCTGAGCGTTGTAGCCTTCCACATGGCATTCTTTTAGAGGAGGATCCACCTTGGATCACGTGCCCCTCCTCGTAGAGAAAACTCTGTCAGAAACACAAGACATTAGTTAAACACTTAGCAGAGTTTGCAGAGACGTAATGAGAAAGTAAGCATGGCCTACACTAAAAAGATGTATGTAAGTCAACCATTGCACTGACTTAGTATAAGGTGATCAGCGGTTTGCACTGGCCTCAGGGATGGTAGAGGCATGAATTGCACTGAAGTGATATAAGGAAAAAGTGGGAGATGAACCGACATATGAATGTGCATGACACCATATGCACAGAAGACGTGCACTGCCTTATAATGTGTGTAGAACAGAGGATGCACCGACTCTAAAAATGTGTAGGATAGAAAAAACACCGAGTTGGATTTGCGGTCCTAGCAAGAATTGCACTGAGATGTAGGGTAAAGATGAGCATAACAAAAGCTTGCACCGAGTCAAGAAATCCTGTCCAAGTCAAAACTTGCACCGAGATGGCGATATCCTATCTAAGTGAAACCTTGCACCGAGATGGAGATATCCTGTCTGAGTGAAAGCCTGCACTGAGATGACGGAGAAGAATGCACTGACACTAAATGACAAAACTAAAAGTGCGTGCTGGACAAGAATTGCACGGACCTAAAAATTGCACGGACCCCGAGAGATGAGATGCAAAGGCAAGATATGCACTGACCCCTTTTTATGTATAAGACAAGTGATGCACCGAGGGAAAAGCGGAACGACAGTGTGTGTGCGTGAATCAGAAACTTACACTGAGGCAAGCACTTATGCGAGAAATGCAGGACAAAACTAGACTAGCACCGAGTTAGATTTCTAGCAGGACAACACATGCACTGACTATGATTTCTTTTATGAAATAACATGCACCAGGTGAACCAAACATAACAGATATAATTGAAAGATTTAAACACTTTAATCTAAACATGATTCATATATTGTCATTATCAAAACTAGGGTTCCAATAGTAAGCCTTCCTACCCATTCATTTCCATCTGCTCATTCTGCTGCTCGGATTGCATTTCAAACTACTGCTGCTGCTACTCTATCTGTTCAATGAGCTGATCAATATGTTGATCTAGCTGCTCCATTACTCGTTCATCTGTCAAAAATTATTGTTCTAACTCATGAAATTCTTTTTCTTGCTGTACCACTCTTTCCATCTCTTCCCTTTGTTCTTCCTGTTGTTGCTGCTCTACCTGTAGCTCTTGATGAGGTTCTTCCTGAACTTGTTCTGCTACCTGTTCTGATTGTTCTTGCGGATTCTCATCATGCATTACTTCATCACCCTGCTCATCTATGTGCTCTATCACTTCCTACTCAACTATTTGTCGTTGTTGCTCCCCCTGAGTTTGTGGTTCCTGCTGAAGCTATTCCACTTGTTCTATATCTTGTTGCTGATGCTGCTGTTCAGATTCTGGGTGTTGTTCTTCTTCCACTGGTTGGACATGCTGCTCTACCATTTGATGTTTAGGCTGATCTACTGGCTCTTGATCTTGGACTCCTGTACCAGATGGCTTAAGCTTCAAAAATTTTGTAATGAAATCCATATTGTATATATTCACTTTCGGGATTTTCTTGAAATTTTCATCCTCTAAAGGAATTTTCACTTTCTTGAAAATTGCAGTCGGATGGGCTGCATAGGGAAAGTGTCTTCTAGATTCCTTATAGGTTCCAATAATTTGTATCATGAACTCTGGCAGATAGATTCTGATTTTATTAAACATGCAGTAAAAAATGAACCTCTATGACTCAGTCAATCTCCCTCTACCTCCACCTTATGGAGTTATGATTGTAGTGAACATGTGGTGAAGTAGTCTTTTTAAAGGGGAAAACTTATTTGTATTGAACTGTGTCAACTTGGTCTGCCCGTGGTCACTAGGGTTACTAGGCTGATCTGTGAGGATGGAGTAAGCTTCATATTAATCATATTCAAATTCTCCCTCAACTACTACATCTTCAGAAATCCTAAAGACTTTGTGAAGAAAATGCCTAGTAATCTCAATCTTGGTTCCTTTCACATGTGACCATATCTTAGACTGCTCTGGATCAAATTTCAAATTCTTGTAAAACTCCATGACCAACATAGGGTAGTAGTATCTGTGCTTTCCCATGAACTTCTTCCATTTTTGAAATTTAATCATATTTAAGAGTTCTGGATAATCATCAATCATTTCTTGATCATGAAAATCTACGTATCGCGGGAAGAGGATCTTAACAGACTCAAGCACGGACTCTGCTTGCATGGATGAGGTATTAGAGTCCTTTTCATCTTCAGACACTCTGCGTGTTTTCTCTGTAGCAGAAGTCCGACGCCGCTTGGCTGGTGCTTCAGACACTTTTTCTTTACCCTTGGCAGACTTCTTTCCAAGCAATCCAGACTCATCGTGTACCTACTTTGACTTCTTTCCTTGCGAGACACTTCAGTGGGTTTCTCTCAAAGAACATCCATCGGTTGCTGCTCTTTCGGAGCCTTTCATTTCCCTTTGCTCTTTGTGGCCGGAGAAGACATGGTTAATACGAGAGAGAGGGAAACAGAGGGTAATAGCACGGACTAGAGAAGGATGTAGAACAAGAATGGAGAGAATGAGTTTTCGCGCAGGATGAAAGAGCACAAACGACTAGGTAGCATCGATGTAAAGGGTTTTAGGAAAGGGTGAAACCTTGACCTGGATGAAATGGGTTTCAATAGTGAGGTGGATGTTTATAAAAGAGTAGAGTTTAGACACAAAATGCTGCCGACTTTACCAATTTCAAGACCAATTACCATACTGCCCTTCACTTTAAGTTAGAATGCCCTTCTTTACATTTTCATGGTTTTCTACTTATGGGGATTATATCTTGATGCATTAATCTTTTGAAATTAATCTCTTGATGCAAGATCAATGGAAATAAAATAATCTAATCAAAGTACTATGCCCAGTCAGAGAACTATCAATCTTACTTGTCATTTTCATTAGACAAAACCGATTTAAATCTATCTTATATTGAAATTAAGCAGTTTTAAGTTTTTGAAAAAGAACACAGAGTCAACCATATCTTTCTATTTCTTTTTGTTTATTTAATTGAGCATTCTAGTATGACTACACCTTTTTACTCAAGGAGACATGTTGACTAAACACTAGAATCTCTTGTTACTCAGTGCAGTCTACCTTTATGCTTCAAATTGTGAACAGAGATAGCACCTTTTATCATGACATGACCTCTAAAATTCATTGATACAAAAGATCAGTTTCTCCAAAAGATATGCCATTGCTCTGCCTTTTTCTTATTTTTATCTAATGGTGTATTCTCTGGTCTTATATCAGATTTCATCTTAAAACAGCTTAAGAACAATATAAGTACATGACTCTCTATCAGATTGTCTTATTAGTTATAATTTTCAGATTTCTAGAGATCAACTGGACAGTTCCAAATTTTTAGAATGTTTCAAGCTAATTGAAATTACATCCAAGGATAATTTTGAGCAATTAAGATAAGATTTAATCTTCATAGACAGCAAATCATATTCTTGTAAAGTCAAGCAACTTCTTTTAGATTTGGGTGATCTTAGTAATTGTATTTCTTGATTAGTAAAGGTGATAGATTTCAAGACATACTCCCCCTGAATGACAGATTCTAATGATAAACTCCCCCTAAAGGAATGCATAGACATTTAAGAAGTGGGAAAGACTTGTCATAGATAGAACAAATGAGACAATAGGGATGGAGAATTCAATATGGTAAAGATAGATAAGAATGGTAAAGTAGAAGGCCACATAGAAGCAAAAGGTAGGGCTAAGGTCAGATCTGTAGGCAACCATAGCACAGCATCTCACAATAGCCAGAATGATTCTCAGCAATAGCTCTGCACATTTCACAAGACTAACCCCATTGATAAGCACCTAATCCACTGTAGTGAGGCTGAGTCTCCTCTCATGTGCTTCAACTAGCCAGTGAACTAAGGTTGATGCTTCTTACATATGCTTCGACCAGCTAGCATGGTAAGGTCGGTGCACCTATCATATGCACTGACCTACTATCATAGCAAGGTCGGTGCAACTTCCATATGCATCGACCTGCTAGCTTATACATACATAGTGTTCAGCCAAACAATATAGCAGCATTGACTCCACTAGATAGAGATTCAGCAATATACCATTTCAAATGGCAAAAACACATATTCTGACAACAAAAGTAGACCAATAATTCTGACACAATTAACTCAGCTCCCTCGCACTGTGTGCAGTAGTTTCAACCAAACAGCAGTCCTTTTTCTCATTATACACAGATATGCAATCAATAAAATGCAAATTGCAAATGAATCACTATATTAAAGTTTTGGACCCTTGGTACATGGCGGAGACTAGCCTCTACGCATGATGTGGGTTTCCAGACAGAAATGATCTGCCCTTCTCCCAGCGTACCATTTGATATACCAAAGAGTCATGTAGACCTATGCCTCTACTATGAATATGAATGACTAACATGACTGATTTTCTAGCATGTAAAATCTCATTTGAAATTTGCATGTGGCGGATAATCAAGAATATAATAGTCATGACAAGATAACATCAAAAGACATCAATGGATTTAATCTAGCCAGACATGCAATCTCTCAAAGAGAATTATTCAAGCACCAGAATAAGCAAAACAAAAGTGGGTTTTGACTGACCTTCATGTGCCTTGATTTTTATCTAACCCCTTTATTTTTTGCCATCAAGGCACACCTGCAAACAAAGAATTATTTTGCATACCTTGGAGCCCAAGAGTTCTTGGGTCTTGTCAGATGAGTAACACCTCTAACAGATGTACTCTAAGGATTCCAAACATTTAAATAATCAGATTTCATCCAATAGCATTCAAACATTGCATGACCAAGTTTTCCACAGTGATTGCATTTTGGATGTCTATGAATTGGAGCAAAATTATTCCTGATATGAGTATTTCCAAATGCAGGCAACTGAGCATGTTTAGCATGAAAATTCTTCCTAGCAGACCAACATTATGATGTAACATGCCCAAATTTTCTACAATTGAAACACTCAACATTCTGAACTACATGTTTCCTAGCATGATAATTATTTGCATGATTATTTTTAGCATGAGATTTGCTAAATATCTGATCATCTTGTGTCATGAGGTTACAATCATGCATGTGGTGACCATTTCTTCCACAGTAGAAACATGAGGTGAAGATTTTATTTCTTTTTGCATGCGTTTAAGAAATAGCATTATGTTTACCATGTAAATCACTACCAGAGATGTTTCTGAACTTTTTCTGCAAGTTCTTTTTTCTATTCTTAAGAACATTCATTTTCTTAAATGCATTCATGTCATCAGCTTTCATAACATGGTAGTCATCCATTACATGTCCTGCCCTACCACAATAATGACATGAAGTATTTTTAGGTTTATTTAGATGTTTAGTTTATTTTTTAGATTTCTGAGTTGTGAACTAAAAGAAAGATGAGGAAGGTGTTTTTGAAGACTCTGAATAGCTCATAAAAGAAGTAGGCACCTTATTTTCAAACTTCTTTTTATTGACTGGATTGTAACCCAGTCCTTCCTTCTGAAAATTCACTTTAGTTCCAAGAAGTTTATCTAAATTTTCTTGCCCTTGAACAAATTTAGACATAGAATCATTTACATCAGCCACTTGAGTTTCCAAAGATGTTATTGTCAATTCTACATTAACTATCTCATCCTCACACTCAATTATTCTATTTTTCAGACTTTCATTTTCTTTTTGTAGAGTTGATACTT
Organism: Amorphophallus konjac; assembly: GCA_022559845.1. Lineage (NCBI taxonomy): Eukaryota > Viridiplantae > Streptophyta > Magnoliopsida > Alismatales > Araceae > Amorphophallus > Amorphophallus konjac. The sequence goes on along the minus strand of CM040120.1, from coordinate 64,342,014 downwards.
TTTCAGACTCATTGATGGCAGCTGATTTACCTTTTTCAAAAGTGATTAATCGTTCTGACATGATAACATTTAAAACCATCAGTTTTTTGTTCTCTTCTTTCAAATTTTTGTTTTCTTCAAACAAATTAGCCTTAGCCATTGAGTTCAGCTTTTCATTTTACTCCTCCTCACTCTTTTCAAGGTCTTTCTTCTTGTTCAGCAATTCTTCATTTTCTTCTCCTAATGAATCAATCAACTCTTCTTGCCATTTCAGACCAGACTGAAGATTGGCATTCCATTTATTCACAGACAGACACTTATCACATGGATTATCAATCTTCTTTATCTCAGCTTAAAGTTTTTCATTCTCAGATTTCAAATAGTTTATTTCAGATGACATGTTCTTTTTCAATTTTCTACTTTTAGACCTTACTTTCTTGTATTTATCGAACAACCCATCATACAATTCCATCAAGTCATTAAAAGTAAGTTCATCTGATGCAGAACTTACCTCAGAAGAAGATTCTGTTATGTTAGATGGACGCAGTCTATCTCCACTGAGAGTGGATCTAGAGGGGGGTGAATAGATCTAATGGCTAATTTAAAACACAGTTGAACTATAATGCGGAATTTAAAACAAACAACTGTTGAGCAATAGAAAGAACACTATGAGGAGTGTCGACACATGCAGCCACATAGCATATGACAAGCAAACTCACAAACACAAGACACCCAAGATTTTTAGGTGGTTCGGTCAGAGACCTACGTCCACCCCACACTCAACCGAGTATGGCTTACTGCTGCGTAGTACAGCTTGCGTCTGCAGGGCAATACAGCTTGGCCTACAAACCGCTGAGCAACACAGCTTGCTGTCGAAGACAAGTCTCGCCTGCTGAGGATTACAAGTTCACCTGTCCAGTGGAGACCTCCACTGCAACCGCTGGGGTTTACAGCTTACCCGTCCAGAGGCAGCACCTCTGCTAACAGCTGACTCATAGCTTGAAGAAACAATTTCGGAAATAAAAGACAGAAGCAAACGAAAATAGAAAATCCAAATGGGAATGTAGCTCAGAATGAGCAAAGCTCAGCTCTGGTATTTGAACCAAGAGTCTGAGATGCAACCTCTCAATCAAACTCTCTCAATCTCACTCTCTCAACCCATCTCTCTCAATCTTCTCTTCTCTCTTTTTCCTCTTCTCTGTTTTCCTTCTCTCTGTGGATCGGTGTCTCTCTACTGCTTCAGGCTTTTACTCTCACTGTATAGACTTTACCACTATTCAATCGACCTCCTCCTGAAGAAGAAGATTCCTATATATACCAGCAGTAGATTGGATAAGGGCGTGTGGCTTCCACATTTCCCGCCCAAAGAATTCTCCAGATCCAAGGACATTTCATCCACATGGCAACATCCTGGATGGGCTGCTTCCACGTGTCACCATCTGGGCACCTCGTCCTTCCTTGGATCACGAGCCAAGTCATTAATCCCTGCAAAGAATCCCTGTCAGACAGACGAAATAGAATTATCAGTTTAATTATAAACCCTGTACAGACTTTGTGGGATGCAATGCATTGTATAGACTTCACTGTATAGACTTTGTGAACTCGAATGCATTGTATAGACTTTGCTGTATAGACTTTGTGAACGTGAATGCAATGTATAGACTCTGGAATGTATAGACTTCATATATGCAGTGCTGTGCAATGTACAGACTTCCTATATGAAGGCAACCGCTGTACAGACTTGCTGAAGTGTAATGCAATGTGATGACTTTGAAGAACATTCAGCAGCCAATGCATAGACTAGGCAATGTAAAGACATGCCAGTGTATGGGCTTGATGAGCGTGCAGCAATGTGGAGACTTCATGAAGAAGCACTGTGAAGACTTAGACAGACACAACGTGCAACAATGTATAGACTTGAAACACTAGATGCACGATGTACAGGCTTCAACTAAAATGATGCACAATGTGTAGACTTGAATGCTGTGCGATGTACAGACTTCACGTTATGCATGAGACTCTAAGTAAGACAGACGATGTGCAGACTTAGCCAGCATTCAACTCGATGTATAGACTTCATGAATGATGCATGCAATGCACTGGACAATGTATGGACTTAGCCAATGCAGACTAGTCCGATGTACAGACTTGCTCATTGTTCAGACTTCATGAACGATGTATAGACTTGCCAAAGGAAAGGCTGTACAGACTTGATGCAATGCAAGACAATCGAGTGTATAGACTTCACGATGTGAAGACTTGCCAAAGACAACTGGATGATGTACAGACTTGAGCGAAGCAAAGTCTGTACAGACTTGAAGGTTCACAATGTGTAGACTTTGGCAAAGCAACGATGTGCAGACTTGCACAGTTCAAGGATGTATAGACTTTACGTGAAAGCCCAATGTACAGACTTGCAGAACTGAACGTAGGTAAAGATCCCAGTGTATAGACTTCGAAGTTCATTGACGGATGTACAGACTTCACCTCGAGCAAGTAACAGTGCAGTGTATGGACTTTGAAGAATGATGCATGATGCTGTACAGACTTGACTAATGTATGGACTTAGCTTCGTGCATGCTACAGTGCAGTGTATGGACTTGTGTTGACACTGCAGGACAACAGCCAATGTATAGACTTTAAAAATGCAAACAATGCAGTGATGTATAGACTTGCTAGTTAAGTGAGCTGCAATGTATGGACTTCGCCCAATGCACAAAGACGCTAAGTCATACGGACAGTGTACAGACTAAGTTAATGCATAAGACACTAAGAAGATGGACAGTGTATAGACTTGGATGTTCTGAGGGAGTCGACCCATCTAAGAAGGAGGTCGACCCACTACTATCCAGATTGTGCATGGATGTATAGACTAACTCAAGACAGCTACGTTATCAACAATGCACAACACAACACAATGTATAGACTATGCTGAGTGTGTAGACTTGTGTGTGTGTACAATGTGTAGACTTGTGAAATGCATAGAACACACAGACAATCTGATAAAAGCAATCTCATCAAAACATATAAACAGTTGCCAATCAATCAAAACAATGTGTTGCTAATGAAGTAAAGCATATTGTCAACATCATCAACACAGAGGAGTCACAACAATCTCCCCCTTTTTGATGATGGCAACCCCCTATCATATAGAAGAGCAACAACCTGTCATACAGATGAATTATTGATGAAAGACATGAATTGTTATTCAGATTTGTCATGCAGATGCTATGAATGCATGCTACGAAATAAAAACTAACTCCCTGCTCACAAGATCTCCCCCTTTGCCATAACATGATTCATACACTCCCCCTGGAATGAATTCAGAATTCATCAAACAGACAAAATTCTCCCCCTTTGCCATCAACAAAGAGGAGGGAAAGTGATTACAAGGGAAGGAACAAGAGAGATCATCTGACTGGCATTCTTAACAAGCAGTTCAGGAATAAGCATTCTAAAGTACAGAGTCTACAGTCATATGAATTTAGAAACTACTTTTAGATAGAATTCTAGTTTAAAGGTTATAAATTTTGAGTTCATGCACTACAATCAATGGATAAGTTTTCTGTGCATGATAAAACAATAAACCAGAATCACATTTGCATGAGAGATTCAGTTTCAAAATATCTTACTTTCATAGACTCAGAAAAGAATGATTAAGAGATACCAAGTCATGTATTGAGATTAAACAAATTGACATCCATGAAATTTCTGTGGAAGGAACAACATTTTTCATTGTATTTCATTAAGGGCATTCAGGTGCCATTTGTCTTTCTGCGTAAGGGTATACGTTTATCAGACGCCAATACCCCTAGATACTCAACATGGTGGACCATTCTGCCATGATCAAATGCAGTAGACTGATTTACACCTTTTTGTGTGAGGGTACACGTTTATCAGACGCCAGTTACCCCCAGGTACTCAGTGAAACCACCCTACTATTTTGATCATTTTATATAGAGATAACTGATACACCTCATTCCTGAAGTGTTGTCCATTTCTTTGATGGATCACTTAGTTTCTCAGTATTTTACCAGTCATTGCTCTGCCAATTTATTTTTAATTAATTTTTAATATTTTTCAATATCTTTCTTAGCTATCCTTTATTTGTTTCAGAATGACTTGTTTAAGAACAATACACATACTTAGCTTCTCTAACATGTTTTCAGATGAGTTTTCAGATTTCAGATATCATTAGCTTTGTCTGACATGAAATAAGATAAGGGTTGAGAGCTTTATCAATTTTCAGCTTTCTTGTTTACTGATTGCAATCTTTAAACTTTAAAGTTTATAAAATTTAAACCATCAAAGTCAGTCTTTAAGCAATTAAAATTCTTATAAGAGAAGAAGTCTGTTTTCTATTGCTTAGGAATCAGAACTGACTAACAGATTGCCATATTGTCAGACTCAATCATTCAGAGTCAAAGGATGAATGAACAGGGTCGACGCTGGGAGTTCAAGGCGTCCACGCATCAGTTGAAGAGGCAACATCATAAAACACTGAGATAATATCAGTGCGTCGACTCCACGCTATTGCAGCGTCAACTCATCAGAATAAGAAGAAGAGACATTCACAGATCTAGTTCACTGCGTCAACGCCACAGTAGAGCAGCGTCGACGCAGCAGTTAAAAAAGGTAGAGTTAATGGTTCACTGGAATACCCCAGTGCGCCAACGCTACAGCGTGATAGCGTCGACGCAGCAGTTCACCCAGAATTTCTGACAAGACTCCCCCTGTCTATATGCTTACAGTTTTGCAAAGGAATGGCAAGAATTAAATGAGAGAGAGCTTCGACATAGGTCATGGATGAATGATATGCAATGAAAACTATGTCATAAAGAATTATGAATGATATGCATGTGGTTTTAGACACATTCATAACTAAATGATATGCAGTGATGATCATGAGTGTAAAAAAATATGAGTTTCATGCATGATCATGAGTCTGTTGCTACATTCAACATTCACATAGTTTATTCAAGCCATCAGAGAATTTATTCATTATGCTGAAATTTACACAAGCCAAGTTCTCTTCTAAGAAATTTAAACCTTTCATTTTCAAGAGGCTTAGTAAAGATATCAGCAATTTATTTTTCAGTTTTAATGAAGTTCATTTCAATTTCCTTTTTATTTACAACATCTCTAAGAAAATGGTGTTTTATCTCTATATGCTTAGTCCTAGAATGATGAACAGGATTTTTAGCAAGGCATATAGCACTAGTATTATCACACAAGATTGGAATACATTCCAATTTTATATGATAATCATCTAGTTGGTGCTTGATCCAAAGTACTTGGGCAGCACAATTACATGCTGCAACATATTCAACCTCAGCTGTAGACAAGGCTACAGTGTGTTGTTTCTTAGATGCCCAAGATACTAGATAGCCACCAAGGAATTGACAATAGCCACTAGTGTTTTTTCTATCTACTCGACACCCAGCATAGTCTGCATCAGTGTAAGTTAGAAGTTCTAACTCACACTTAGCAGGATACCATAGACCTAGCTCTTAGGTGCCTAGTAAATACCTAAAATCCTTTTCACAGCCTTAAGATGTGTTTCTTTAGGACTAGCCTGAAATCTAGAGCATAAACACACTGAAAATTGAATGTCAGGCCTAGATGCTGTAAAATATAGAAGGGATCCGATCATACCTTTATATAGCCTTTGGTCCACTGGTTTACCTTGAGGATCTTCATCCAAACTAGTTGAGGTACCCATTGGAGCAGCTATTTCCTTGAGGTTGTCCTTTTTGTACTTCTTCAATAAATTCTTTATGTACTTGGACTGTGAGATATATGAAAGTACCATCCTTTCATTGTGTAACCTGTAGTCCAAGAAATAGTTTGAGCTCACCCATTGAGCTCATTTCAAACTCATTAGTCATAATTTGAGAGAATTCCTCACACAATTTGGGGTTAGTTGACCCAAAGATAATGTCATCCACATAAATTTGAATGATAAGAATATCTGAATGACTCACCTTGGTGAACAATGTTTGATCAACTACACCTCTTGTGAAGTTCTTTTCAGTGAGAAATTTGATCAACCTATCATACCAAGCTCTAGGAGCTTGCTTTAAACCATAGAGAGCCTTTTTGAGTTTATAGACATGATTAGGGAAATCTAAGCATTCAAATCCAGGAGGCTGTCTCACATAGACATCCTCACTGATTTCCCCATTCAGAAATGCAGATTTTACATCCATCTACTGAAGATTTATTCCTAGGAAACATGCATAAGCCAATAATATTCTGATTACTTCTAACCTGGCTACAGGGGCAAAAGACTCTTCAAAGTCTATTCTAAATTCCTGATTATACCCTTGAGCTACAAGTCTGGCCTTATTTTTAATGACATTCCCTGATTCATCAGTTTTATTTCTGAACACCCATTTAGTCCCTATGACTGTTTCATGATCAGGAGGTGGAACCAAATGCCACACCTTATTCTTGTCAAATTGATTGAGCTCCTCATGCATGGCATTAATCCAATGCACATCTTTGAGAGCACAGTCCATGGACTTGGGTTCTCCATTTGAAACAAACGCATATGCATTCAATTCATTTTGAATTCTTAAGTGACCTCTAGTCCTAGGGGGATCATGCAGATTTCCAATCACATTATCTACTGGATGATCTTTAAGATATCTAATGTTAACAATTGGATTGTCATGATTTTCATTTACCTCTCCCTGAGCTGTAGGCTCTTCTTCATTACGCTCTTCATTTCCTTTCTCATTTTCGGATTGGTCTACAGGATTTCCTTCTTTTAGAATTTCACCAATGTCTTCAATCCTGCATTGACCAATGTTAGTCTTTAATATGGATTCATCAAACACTATGTGTGGAGATTCTTCAACAGTTTTGGCATTCAGATTGTACACTCTATATGCTCGGGTGTTTTCAGAATAACCAAGAAAAATTCCTGGTTCACCTTTAGGTTCAAATTTATCAAGGTCTCTTTTATCATTTATATGAATGAAACATTTACAACCAAAAACCTTGAAATGAGCAATAGAAGGTTTCTTACCCTTTAAGATCTCATATGGTATTTTCTGAGTAGAAGGTCTTACCATGGCTCTGTTAATTACATAACAGGCAGTATTTACTGCTTCAGCCCAAAACTTCCTTGGTAGACCACCTTCAACCAAGAGTGTACGACCCATCTCCACAAGGGTTCTGTTCCTTCTCTCCACAACTCCATTCTGCTCAGGTGTCCTTGGTGAGGAGAACCTGTGGTTAATTCCATTTGACCTGCAAAATTCATCAAACTGTGAGTTTTCAAACTCACCTCCATGATCAGTCAAAATATTTTCAATTTTCTGGTTTTTCTTAAGACAGAACTCCTGAAATTCTGAGAATGCATCACTTTTATGTGATAAGAATATACCCAAGTATACCTAGAGAAGTCATCTACCATGACAAACCCATACCTCCTCCCTGATAAGCTGACAGACCTGGTTGGCCCAAAAAGGTCCATGTGTATCAGCTCATAGGGTTTAGAAGATAGATTTTCTGTTCTAGATTTAAATGACTTTCTAGTTAACTTTGATTGAGTGCATGCATCAAAAATTTTATTTTCTTTCTTAAAGGAAACTTCAGGAAGTCCTCTAACCATGCTATGCTTATTCAATTTATGTAAAATAGTGTAACTAGCATGACCTAACCTACGATGCCATAAAAATGCTAAGTCTTTTCTACTAGCAGTAAGGCATAGGTTAGAATGTTGAATATCATCTAAATCTATCATGTAAGTGTTATTTATCCTCTTACCAGAAAATTTAACAGTTTCGGAATCAGGTTCAAAAACTTTGCAACATTGAGAATCAAAAAGTACATTACATCCTTTATCACATAGTTGGTTGATGCTAAGTTATAAGCTAAACCCTCAACCAACATAACATCCTCAATGCAGCAAGTAGTACACTTACCTACCTTACATGTTCCAACAATCTTACCCTTTGTGTTGCTACCAAAGGTGACAAGGCCTCCTTGTTTCTCTGTTAGCATGCAAAACATGGCCTTATCCCCTGGCATATGCCTGGAGCAGCCACTATCCAAGTACCACAAATTGTTCTTGGCTGCCAGGCATACCTGCACACACAATCAGGTAGAGAGGTTTGGAACCCAAGACTGATTGGGCTCTAGAGCAGATGAAATAGAAGCAAAGCAAGAAAGCAGACTTTTCGGAATCCACATTTGTTTAAAACAGTCCTGTTAAGTGGATTTTCCAGATTTCTTTTTATTTTGCTTTTTCTTGTTGACACTAGTATGATTATTTACAGATTGATTATTTCTTTTCCAGTGCCTTGGCCGGGGTGTATTCATGAAATTTTGGCCATAGTGATCATTGGGCTGGCTGTGGAAATATTGGTTCCTAGATGTCCAAGAGCCATACCCATTAACCCAATTCCTAGTGTAAGGTTTATAGGACTGTGTAGCCTGATGTCCATAACCTGTAAACCTTCCTTGAGTCCTAGTCCATCCTGACCTATTTGGATAGGTTGACGGTGCGAAGAAGTGGGACTGGGCTCTAGGTTGGTAGAAGTGTTTGGGTTGAGCTCTAAAAGCATTCTGCCTCCCCTGCACCTTGGACCCTGCTGACCTATTCACAGGTGTGTGTTGGGTCTTCTTCATAGGTGGTGGTGATGGTGGAGACTTGGTGACCTTAGCATGGGGTTTATAAGACTGTTTAGGTTGACCCCTAACCTGAAACTGAGCTTTGAGATTTTGCATGGATGTGCTAGCTCTACTAGGCTCACTAAGTTTTTGTTTGCCCTTCTCCTTGGCACTGGGCTTTTTCAGATTAGCAGTTTTGTTCATTGACATGTTTGAATTCATGCTAATTAGAGGTCCTTTCTCTTTTTGTGCAACAAATGAAATAGTTTTCATTCCAAAGGTTTTTGTTGCACTAGAATTAAATCCAAGGCCCTCTTTTCTGAAGTTGACCTTTGACCCTAACAAAGCATTTAGATTATCTATACCTTGGGTCATTTTCTCAATGGTTTTAAGCTTGTCCTCATTATCCTTTTGAATTTCTTCAATGGATTTTTTCAGTTCTATGTTCACACTCAGGACAGCTTGATATTTTTCATTCACTATTTTTATCTCACTCTCACATTTCTGAATTTTCAATTTTAGTTCATCAGTTTCTTTTTCTAACCTCTCATTTTCTTCTTTAGAGGCTTTTGACTCATTCTTGATTTCTTCTAATTCAGAACATGTGAGTTTCAATCTACTATTCTCAGATTCTAGACATGCAATTTTATCAGTTAGAGTTGTGTTATTTTGCATGGAATTTATCTTTTGTCTTAGATGCCTATTTTCCTTACTAATATCGTCTTCTTTATCAGCTATTTCATGGTAGGCATCTACCCAATCAACAATAGTAAAGTTATCGAATCTAGTGATTACCTCATCTGAGTCCTCCTCTTTGTCTTCAGAGCTTGTTAATGGGCTTCTCAGATTCAACTTCACTGTCAGAGGTATTGCTCAGGGAGCCTTCATCTTCATCACTCTAGGTGCTAACCATAGCTCTCCCTTTCGTGTTCTTCTTCTTTGACTTGTCCTTGTATTTCAGATTCTCTGGACAGTCAGCTTTCATATGGCCTAGTTTCCTACATTGATAACAAGTATTAGTTTCAATTTTCTTAGCAGGGTTGTGTTTATACCTTTTATCCCTTCGGCCGCCACCATACTTCTTTTAGCTGAATCATCCTGCTCCTTTTCTGAGGAATCTCCTGAACTCTCTGGTCATCATTGCCATTTCAGTACGGGTTATGTCTTCTTCATTCAGGCTCTCCTCTGATGATGAACTGCTAGAGCTGGATCTGCTGGACTTGCTGGATTTGCGGGTACCAGCTTTCAGAGCGATTGGCTTCTTCTTCCTCTCAGCTTCTTCTGTCCTTGGCATATTAATCTCATATGCCATCAGCGAGCCAATTAGCTCATCAGCCCTTGTATTTCGCAAATCCCTTGACTCCTCCATAACTGTAGCCTTAGTATGCCAAGCATGAGTCAGGGAACGCAATATCTTCCTCACTAGATCATACTTTATCAGAGGTTTCCCGAGACCTCTAAGACTATTGGTAATGATTGTCAACCGAGCATACATTTCTTTGATGGTCTTTTTGGGCTTCATCTTGAATGCCTCATATTCAGAAACTAGGAAATTACCCTTCGTCTCCCTAACTTGAGAAGTCCCTTCATGGATCACTTCTAGTGCATCCCACATCTCCTTAGCTGAACTGTAAGCAGATACTCGAGAAAATTCGGTGGGGTGCAGAGAGCACTGGATAGCATTTATGGCGCTCCAGTTTAGAGTAGACCTTCTGATCTCCTCCTTGGTCCAGACTTCCTCATTTGGGGACAGCTCATAAGGTCCCTTGCTGACTACCTTCCAGATCTCGTAATCCTTAGCCCTCAAAAATACTTGCATACGATTCTTCCAGTATGAATAGTTAGATCCATCAAAGAATGGGGGCTTTGTGGTTGAGTGTCCTTCAGCTATCATCCCTCGAGCATCCATCTCTGCCTTTCCTCTTCGGGCGATGAGTCCCTGTAGAAGAGTATGGCTCTGATCCCAAGTGTTATGTTAGATGGATGCAGTCTATCTCCATTGAGAGTGGATCTAGAGGGGGGTGAATAGATCTAATGGCTAATTTAAAACACAGTTGAACTATAATGCAGAATTTAAAACAAACAACTGTTTTGTGATAGAAAGAACATTATGAGGAGTGTCGACACATGCAGCCACACAGCATATCACAAGCAAACTCACAAACACAAGACACCCAAGATTTTTAGGTGGTTCGGTCAGAGACCTACGTCCACCCCACACTCAACCGAGTATGGCTTACTGCTGCGCAGTACAGCTTGCGTCTGCTGGGCAATACAGCTTGGCCTACAAACCGCTGAGCAACATAGCTTGCTGTCCGAGACAAGTCTCACCTGCTGAGGATTACAGCTTCACATGTCCCTTGGAGACCTCCACTGCAACCGATGGGGTTTACAACTTACCCGTCCAGAGGCAGAACCTCTGCTAACAGCTGACTCACAGCTTCAAGAAACAATTTCGGAAATAAAAGACAGAAGCAAATGAAAATAGAAAACCCAAATGGGAATGTAGCTTGGAATGAGCAAAGCTCAGCTCTGGTATCTGAACCAAGAGTCTGAGATACAACCTCTCAATCAAACTCTCTCAATCTCACTCTCTCAACCCATCTCTCTCAATCTTCTCTTCTCTCTTTTTCTTCTTCTCTATTTTTCTTCTCTCTGTGGATCGGTGGCTCTCTGCTGCTTCAGGCTTTTACTCTCACTGTATAGACTTTTCCACTGTTCGATCTGCCTCCTCCTGAAGAAGAAGACTCCTATATATACCAGCAGCAGATTGGATAAGGGCGTGTGGCTTCCACATTTCCCGCCCAAAGAATTCTCCAGATCCGAGGTCATTTCATCCACATGGCAGCATCCTAGATGGGCTACTTCCACGTGTCACCATCTGGGCACCTCGTCCTTCCTTGGATCACGAGCCAAGTCATCAATCCCTGCAAAGAATCCCTGTCAGACAGACGAAATAGAATTATCAGTTTAAGTATAAACCTTGTACAGACTTTGTGGGATGCAATGCATTGTATAGACTTCACTGTATGGACTTTGTGAACTCGAATGCATTATATAGACTTTGCTGTATAGACTTTGTGAACGTGAATGCAATGTACAGACTCTGGAATGTATAGACTTCATATATGCAGTGTTGTGCAATGTACAGACTTCCTATATGAAGGCAACCGCTGTACAGACTTGCTGAAGTGTAATGCAATATGCAGACTTTGAAGAACATTCAGCAGCCAATGCATAGACTAGGCAATGTAAAGACATGCCAGTGTATGGGCTTGATGAGCGTGCAGCAATGTGCAGACTTCAATGCATGAAGAAGCACTGTGAAGACTTAGACAGACACAACGTGCAACAATGTATAGACTTGAAACACTAGATGCACGATGTACAGGCTTCAACTAAAATGATGCACAATGTGTAGACTTGAATGCTGTGCGATGTACAGACTTCATGTTATGCATGAGACTCTAAGTAAGACAGACGATGTGCAGACTTAGCCAGCATTCAACTCGATGTATAGACTTCATGAATGATGCATGCAATGCACTGGACAATGTATGGACTTAGCCGATGCAGACTAGTCCAATGTACAGACTTGCTCATTGTTCAGACTTCATGAACGATGTACAGACTTGCCAAAGGAAAGGCTGTACAGACTTGATGCAATGCAAGACAATCGAGTGTATAGACTTCACGATGTGAAGACTTGCCAAAGACAACTGGATGATGTACAGACTTGACCGAAGCAAAGTCTATACAGACTTGAAGGTTCACAATGTGTAGACTTTGGCAAAGCAACGATGTACAGACTTGCACAGTTCGAGGATGTATAGACTTCACGTGAAAGCCCAATGTACAGACTTGCAGAACTGAACGTAGGTAAAGATCCCAGTGTATAGACTTCGAAGTTCACTGATGGATGTACATACTTCACCTCGAGCAAGCAACAGTGCAGTGTATGGACTTTGAAGAATGATGCATGACGCTGTACAGACTTGACTAATGTATGGACTTAGCTTCGTGCATGCTACAATGCAGTGTATGGACTTGTGTTGACGCTGCAGGACAACAGCCAATGTATAGACTTTACAAATGCAAGCAATGCTGCAATGTATAGACTTGCTAGTTAAGTGAGTTGTAATGTATGGACTTCGCCCAATGCACAAAGACGCTAAGTCATACGGACAGTGTACAGGCTTATTTAATGCATGAGACACTAAGAAGATGGACAGTGTATAGACTTGGATGTTCTGAGGGAGTAGACCCATCTAACAAGGAGGTCGACCCACTACTGTCCAGACTGTGCATGGATGTATATACTAACTTAAGACAGCTACGTTCTCAACAATGCACAACACAACACAATGTATAGACTATGCTGAGTGTGTAGACTTGTGTGTGTGTGCAATGTGTAGACTTGTGAAATGCATAGAACACACAGACAATCTGATAAAAGCAATCTCATCAAAACATATAAACAGTTACCAATCAATCAAAACAATGTGTTGCTAATGAAGTAAAGCATATTGTCAACATCATCAACACAGAGGAGTCACAACAGATTCTTCCTGTTGATCACTGCTGTGATCTTTGGCCATTAAACATTTGTTCCCTTCTTGCGTGTGAATCTCTATCAACTTGTCAAGGATTTCCTTCGCACTCCTGCACATGGAAACACTAGGGAACTCATCAAGATTTATCGCCCTCTTTAGCATCTGCAGTGATGTGATACACTAAGGGGGTATGCTGCAAAATGGACACGGGTCCTTGGACCTATTCCACAAACACAATCACAAAGCAACAAAGTCCTAGATTGGGGCCGAATCACCGTCGCACACACACGAGCCCGGGGTGACTAAGTGATGCTAAGTGGAGGTGATGGATCAAGACCCTTGCTGGTAGAGTGCCAGCAGGGCTAGGGTTGCCCTCCCGAAGGTACGAGGCCCACACTTAATGGGCTGGCCGGGTGCCAATTGGGGCACTAGGTCCCTCTCTCTCACAGCCCACGGTGACCGCTCGTAAGTGGAACACGCGGGGTCGGGCGCTCTCTCTCTTGCTCAACGGAGCAAATTCCACAGATATTAAATGAACAAACACCAATAATGGAGCAAAGGTGAGAGCTTACCCTGGTTGGTTTGAAGAAACCAACCCCGTTCGGAGACGAGGGCGAGCGGGGAAGTGTGGGTTCCCCGCACACTGTGCCGATGAAGCTTGACCATGTTTAATAGTTACAATCACTACGCCTCACACAGGAGGGTGGACTTGGGGTGGGGATTTCAGTATTACAAATCAAGCACTACCTCTGCACAGGGAGGGGTGTTAAGCCAGCCAGGCGGGGAGGGGAGATTCGCTGAAAACCCAAGAGAAGGAGCCAACGCCGAGTCTGCCTGCTCGCTGTGATAGGTGACAGACAGTCAGTGCTGAGGCCGTTGATCTCAATATGGAATTTTTCTGATGACGAGACCAGCAGGGAACTCTTCGTAGCTGGAACCAGAATGCCTCAGAATGTTTTTGAATTCTTCTGATGCCTATGCTGGTCTTGGTGGTGGTTCGAACAGAATGACAGAATCTGGCACTGGCAGCTTTAGATCTCCAACAGCAGGTTGCAGATAGTGCCCCGATAGATTTCGGACTCCGAATCATGAACGGCCAGAGTTGTTGGAACCGTGGACGAGTCCTCTTCGCAAAACAACAGACGGGGAAGCCGACTGATGCCGGAGAAGACTGGGGGACTCTGAATAGTGGTGACAGGTCGATGCAGACTGTGGGAAGTAGATCCGTGTAGATGAGGAAGAAAAATGATAACTTTGGCCCACCGATGCCAATCGAAGTTCTGCTTCTTGATTCTGAAAGTACACTGGACGAGGAAGAACTTTGTAGAAGAGCTCTTGGCCTGATTCTTCCGCGGTTTGTCGTGGTACAGCTTCTATTCTGGTTCCGGTACTCTGCAGGGGCAGCTCTGCGCAGTCGGGGGAGATCAGACCTCCTGGGCAGCACGGAGCTCGGATAGGGATGAGACCACCGCCGTTGCAAAGCTGACTGGGAGAGCTTTTCGTCGATGTATGGTGCACCTCCAGATGATGTCGGACAGCACCGGGGCAATCTCTGCAAGTCGAGATCCAACTGCTACCTGCGAACTGAGATGGATAGGGTGATGAAAGGTGATGGGAGACAGAGTAGATGGGGTGGGAAATGGGGTGGATGGGTGTGGGGGTGACACCTGACTATGTGGGGGTCTGTTAGGGGGTGATTCAAGCTGTGGGAAGGGTAGAAAGGGGGTTGGGAGGTGGTCTAGCAAGTGGAGGAAGGGGGAGATGCGAATTTGGGTTGGGAAGGAGAGAGGGAGGAGAGATCTCTCCTTTGTTTTGAATGGTGGGTTAATGGAGGGGTTAATGGGGGCCTAGGGAATGGGAAGGGTTGCCTTGGGGAGGGGAAGGGGTGCTTGGGAGAAGGGATTCTCCCTTGGGAAAATGAAAGGTTGTATGGGGAAGGGGAAAGGTTGCTTCGGAGGAGAGAGAGTTGCCTAGGAGAAGGGGATTCCACCTAGGGGTTGGAGGGGACTTAAATGGGAGGTATGGGGAAGGGGGAGGGGTCTTAATTAGTGGTGAATAGGGAGGAGAGAGAGTGAATTTTGAATTTGGGGGGGTGGGGAGGAGAGAGAATGGGGTTCGCCCCTTTTAGAGAGAGAGAGAGAGAAATAGAGAGAGAGAGAGCTAGAGAGAGGCATAAATTCTTGTGGCAATTTTATCAATACTTCATTAGCTTCTCCAAGTGGGGATTGAGGTCCTATTTATAGGAAACCCACAATTTACAAAAAGTCCTCACCTGTTGGAATAATGACAAATGACCAAGGAGGGAAGGGGGCGCCCATGGGCCAAGCCCATTGAAGTGGCCCATTAACTCACTAGGCCACTTGATGATACATAGACTTAGATAGATGACTCACTAACTTAGGTACTTGACTCAATAAAAGGGAAAATTACATGGTTAAGACTCAAAGAAAGTTATGAAAATTATATAGCTAGACTCAGAAAATCAAGATGAACATAATGGCGAGCATCAGGACCCTTGGAGAAATGGGAAGTGGTAAGCGATGTCCCCATCATACTCCCGGGATGTAGAGAACTCGACTCTGTCAAGTAAAGATCCATCGTATGCGGAGGAAGCCACGGTGGGGTTGCCCGTAAGTCTACCAAAGGTAGCTGGTCCTTTTACCAAGAGAGGTAGTGCCCATACCCTTTGCTCCAGATGACAGTGACCTGTTCATACAATATCCGCTCCAATTGCTCACGTTGGCCCCTCTGGGTTGGTGGAACTTTCTCACGGGTGGTGGCTCTCTCAAAGGGTGGAACAAGCTCGATTTCCTCAATAGGTGTCACCGTGGGACCCCTGTATGGCACCAAGTCAGCCACATTGAATGTGGGACTTACTCCGTACTCCTCGGGGAGGTCCAACACATAAGCATTTGTGCCGATCCGCCTCAAAACATGGAAGGGACCTGATCCATGCGACCTCAGTTTGGAGACATTCCCAGGGAAAAGTCTCTCAATTCTCATCATCACAAAGTCACCTACATGAAATTCCTGGTGGCGTCGGTGGGAATCGACCGATTTCTTATACACCTCATCGCTTTTGTTGATGTGTTTGCGGATGGTGCCATGCAGTGTCATGAATGACGATCCCCTAGAGATGAAGGGAGGGCCCGGACAACCAAATGCAGTCCTATCAAGTGTTAGATTAGTTTTGACGGACTTAGGAGGACCAGGGCATCCATGAATTGACCTATCATGCTTAGAAGCCATATGGACCTTGATGCACTTAGGTGGACCTGGGCAGCCACAAGTGGCTCTATCATGCATGAGATGGATGAAGAGTGGGGAAGGACCAGCTTGTCCAAATGTAAACCTGTCGTGCACTGGACCTAGTGTGTATGTGACAGAAATGACGTGACTAGCCTTACCACATGATGCAAGATGTTGTGACACATGCATTCCTATCAAGATGGTCCCATCTTTAGGTGGGGGCTGATTTGGGGGTTTCCACTCATGGGGGTTTAAGGGGTCCAAGAAAGTGGACATCTTGGGATGGGTCAATTCCTCATTTCCTAGGTGGATGTCACCCATGGTTATGGCTCTCATAGTGTGGGCTAAGTTTTGGAATGGGTGGGTTAGGTTCGACATGGTGGGTGAGGGTAGGAGGGAGTGGGTGGTGAGTGATGAGTACTCGGAAGCCCATAGGAAGTGGCCAAAAGGATCGAGATGGGTTAAGGGGTGTGTGATGTGGAGGTGGGCTTTAATCCAAGTGATCGTCCTAGGGTCCCTAGTACACATAGGGAAGTGGGAATCATGAACCTGGTGGGACCTATCGTAATGCTCCTTGCAAAGGGACGAGGGGTAGGGAAAGATGTAGGAGGACAAGGAGGTGGGTTGGCAAAGAAGAGATAGTGGGAAGGGATCATGTGGATCTAGGAGGACTTGGGTTGAGGGGATTGAGGCTTCTTCCCATCCTAGACCTGGAACACTCCAAAGCATACACTCCCTAGTGTGGGCTAGGCACTCGTCCCCTAATGGGGTAAGTACCAAAGCGGATTCCCTAGGTTGAGTGCTCTTTTCTTGTGGTAGGGGGATGGTGTAAAACTCATCGGGTTCGGGTAGAAACAATACGAGCTTACTCATGCAAGGACCCTTGGTGTAAATGGAGATGATGGACCCGATAGAGGGGTGTGAGAAACTAAGGTACCCCGTATCACTCGCTCCTAAGGCCAACATGTTTGTCACCCCTATTTGCCATAGTATGCCTTTAATCAAGTCCCTCCTAGCTCCTACAAAGTAGGATGATTGGTAGGTTGTGTGGAATGGTGGGGTGGGCACGATTGGGTAATGATTTTCCATAGGGGGGTGCATGATGTGGAGGAGGAGGTCTTGCTTAAGCCACTCAATGATTGGTTCCCCAAGAATCACAATTCTCATGGAGGGAGGGGTGGGGGAACTTGGTTGGTCATCATGTAACTCATGAGGGAGGGTGTACCCAGTTAGGCTCGCTGTGGTCTCTTTGGATAAATATGAGCCTTCTTGACCCAACCCTTGGCATTGGGCTTCATATTCTTCCTCCCAATCTAGGGGAGCCTCATATTCTTCGGTCACCTCCTTAAGTTCCTTTTGGAAAGGGGTGGGAGGAGGTTTTGTGGAGGCTTGTGGGGTGTGGGTTTGATGGAGAACTTTGGGTTGGGGAATGGTGGCTGTCACGGGCCCCGGTGGAGGGGTGGACATGGGGTCCACGTGGGTTTGAATGGTGAGGGTGGAGTGAGCCATGATGCTTCTTCCACATGGGATGGGCACTTCTCGGCCTAACCCATGACATTGTGACTTGTATTCTTTTTCACAATCGGGGGAGGCCTCATGTACTTCAATTACAATCTTATCCCTTTGGGGTGTGGGGGTCTTACTCTCTAAGGGAATGGGAAGGTCTTTTGGGGATGGGGTGATGATGGTTGGGGCATGGTGCACCCGGGGTGGTGAAGTTTGGACCCTAAGGGAGGTCTTGGGTTGACTGGGAGGGAAAGGGGGAGTGGGAGTGTTCCTCGGGTTATGGTTCTCAAGGTAAGAGTGGGAAGGTCGGGGAGCGTAGATCTTCCTAAGCTCGATCTTCATCTCTTCCCATGATCCTACGGGTTCTTGCCTCCAAATCCTTCTTAAGCCCACTATGCATTCCCACTCCTTCTTGGCTTGTCCCCGAAGCCGCCCTGTGGCCCTGCGGACTCTAGCGTGTCCATAGACCGTAGTCCTATCAAAGTGTTTATCCATGGTAGCCTCCCACTTTAGGTAGGCATTAGGACTAGATCCGTCAAAACTAAGGTCCCCTTCTACGATGATGTCCATGAGGAGGGGGTCAATCGGGCTCTTGGGGAAGGCCGTGTTGAGGGGACTTAACCAATGTGGAGTGTACATGATGATGTACTGGGTGGCCCGATAAAGACTCTAAATGTGAATGTGCCCTAGGACCAACTTGTAGAGAGACAAGTTGTGAACTTGCTCTGATACCACTTGATGTGACACACTAAGGGGGTATGCAGTAAAATGGACACGGGTCCTTGGACCTATTCCGCAAACACAATCACAAAGCAACAAAGTCCTAGATTGGGGCCGAATCGCCGTCGCACACACACGAGCCCGGGGTGACTAAGTGATGCTAAGTGGAGGTGATGGATCAAGACCCTTGCTGGTAGAGTGCCAGCAGGGCTAGGGTTTCCCTCCCGAAGGTACGAGGCCCACACTTAAGGGGCTGGCCGGGTGCCAATTGGGGCACTAGGTCCCTCTCTCTCACAGCCCACGGTGACCGCTCGTAAGTGGAACACGCGGGATCGGGCGCTCTCTCTCTTGCTCAACGGAGCAAATTCCACAGATATTAAATGAACAAACACCAATAATGGAGCAAAGGTGAGAGCTTACCCTGGTTGGTTTGAAGAAACCAACCCCGTTCGGAGACGAGGGCGAGCGGGGAAGTGTGGGTTCCCCGCACACTGCGCCGATGAAGCTTGACCATGTTTAATAGTTACAATCACTACGCCTCACACAGGAGGGTGGACTTGGGGTGGGGATTTCAGTATTACAAATCAAGCACTACCTCTGCACAGGGAGGGGTGTTAAGCCAGCCAGGCGGGGAGGGGAGATTCGCTGAAAACCCAAGAGAAGGAGCCAACGCCGAGTCTGCCTGCTCGCTGTGATAGGTGACAGACAGTCAGTGCTGAGGCCGTTGATCTCAATATGGAATTTTTCTGATGACAAGACCAGCGGTGAACTCTTCGTAGCTGGAACCAGAATGCCTCAGAATTTTTTTGAATTCTTCTGATGCCGATGCTGGTCTTGGTGGAGGTTCGAACAGAGTGATAGAATCTGGGCCTGGCAGCTTCAGATCTCCAATAGAAGGTTGCAGATAGTGCCCCGATAGCTTCCAGACTCCGAATCATGAACTGCCAGAGTTGATGGAACTGTGGACGAGTCCTCTTCGTAACAAAACTGACGGGGTAGCCGAATGATGCCAGAGAAGACTGGGGGACTCTGAATAGTGGTGACAGGTCGATGCAGACTGTGGGAAGCAGATCCATGTAGCCAAGGGAGAAAAATGATAACTTTGTCCCAAGGATGCCAATCGAAGTTCTGCTTCTTGATTCTGAAAGTAGACTGAACGAGAAAGAACTTTGTAGAAGATGTCTTGGCCTGATTCTTTTGCGGTTCGTCGTGGTACAGCTTCTATTCTGGTTCAGGTACTCTATAGGGGCAGCTCTGCGCAGTCGGGGGAGATCAGACCTCCCGGGCAGCACGGAGCTCGGAAGGGGATGAGACCACCGCCTTTGCGAAGCTGAGTGGGAGAGCTTTCCGTTGATGTATGGTGCACCTCCAGATGATGTCGGACAGCACCGGGGCAGTCTTTTCAAGTCGGGCTCCAACTGCTGCCTGCGAACTGAGATGGATAGGGTGATGAAAGGTGATGGGAGACGGAGTAGATGGGGTGGGAAATGGGGTGGATGGGTGTGGGGGTGACACCTGACTATGTGGGGGTCTGTTAGGGGGTGATTCAAGGTGTGGGAAGGGTAGAAAGGGGGCTGGGAGGTGGTCTAGCACGTGGAGGGAGGGGGAGATGCGAATTTAGGTTGGGAAGGAGAGAGGGAGGAGAGATCTCTCCTTTGTTTTGAATGGTGGGTTAATGGAGGGGTTAATGGGGGCCTAGGGAATGGGAAGGGTTGCCTTGGAGAGGGGAAGGGGTGCTTGGGAGAAGGGATTCTCCCTTGGGAAAATGAAAGGTTGTATGGGGAAGGGGAAAGGTTACTTGGGAGGAGGGAGAGGTGCCTAGGAGAAGGGGATTCCACCTAGGGGTTGGAGGGGACTTAAATGGGAGGTATGGGGAAGGGGTAGGGGTCTTAATTAGAGGTGAATAGGGAGGAGAGAGTGTGAATTTTGAATTTGGGGGGGTGGGGAGGAGAGAGAATTGGGTTCGCCCCTTTTAGAGAGGGAGAGAGAGAAATAGAGAGAGAGAGAGCTAGAGAGAGGCACAAATTCTTGTGGCAATTTTATCAATACTTCATTAGCTTCTCCAAGTGGGGATTGGGGTCCTATTTATAGGAAACCCACAATTTACAAAAAGTCCTCACCTTTTGGAATAATGACAAATGACCAAGGAGGGAAGGGGGCGCCCATGGGCCAAGCCCATTGAAGTGGTCCATTATCTCACTAGGCCACTTGATGATACATAGACTTAGATAGATGACTCGCTAACTTAGGTACTTGACTGAATAAAAGTGAAAATTACATGGTTAAGACTCAAAGAAAGATATGAAAATTACATAGCTAGACTCAGAAAATCAAGATGAACATAATGGCGAGCATCAGGACCCTTGGAGAAATGGGAAGTGGTAAGCGATGTCCCCATCATTCAGGACTTTCACATTATCTGAATTCTTTAGTTTGTGTATGACATTCCATTTGGATTCATCCTCTGGAATGTCATATGGACCGTATGCAATTAGTACCCAAAGATTTGAATCAACGAAATTCACATAATCTCTGAATTTATGTAGCCAACTATAGAAACTGGAACCGTCAAACTTTGGAGGATTGGCCATGAAAAGAGATTTAAGTAAGAGAATAGAAAACACTAGATTTACCAAAGAGATAGGAGCAGATCTATAGATCGTTGGATCCGTAAACACAGAAACCCACTCTGATATCAATTGATAGGATTGGTGATCCTCTCTAATTGAACAAGTAAGATCTAGAGGGGGGTGAATGGATCCATGTAGGAATGTTTTGCGGAATTAAAAATTAAGCTACTCTAACTGATCTAAAACAAAAGCAATGTTCTACTCACAGAGTACGCACCAGCAAGTATTACTCAAATGAAGAAAGTGATCAATCAACCAATTATAGTACTTGGCAGAGGTTTAATCTAAGATCTCCTCACGCAAGAGGTGGCATTCTAGATAGGCCTGACCTATCCTTCCGGTAATGCCTTTTAATATACTGATTGGTTGATGACTCACTTAGATCATAAGAATGAAATTGCATTTAGACTTGAAACCAAAAAGATAGCAGCCCTGATCATGCATCTACGCAAGTAATGAACAGATAGGCAATCACACACAGGACAAAGATTTTTAGGTGGTTCGGTCTCAACCTTGAGACCTGCGTCCACCCCACACTCGAACCTGAGTGTGGCTTCTGCTGACACATAGCTTTGATACGAGAAATATGAAGTGATCTAGAAGGGGAGGGGATGAATAGATCACTGTTTTCAACCGATTAAAAATTACTGAAGAGTGATTCACTGAAAACAAGCAATCTCGCAGATGAGCCCACAAAAATCGCAGTGCGGACAATAACTCGAGTAGATAGAAGGCACACCACTAGAACCACCACAGACAATCACACAAGGGCACAGAGGTTTTTAAGGTGGTTCGGCCAGATCTCCAGTCTGCCTACTGTAGATCGGATTAAAAATCCTCACTTAGGAGAAGTTAAATTAATAACAATGAATAAACAAAAATGCATAAGATGCAATAAAAATAGCACGAGGTGCTAAAGTGGAGATGATGTGATCGCCAGAGGGGTTACCTCAATAAGAAGAAAAGGAGATCGCGTGTACCTGGTGAAAATTGGGATGCGGGATGGATGTGGACTTCTTCCTCCAACTTCAATCGGCCGGCCGATGAAGTGGGTTCTCTTGGTTGATTACCTTGTAAAAAAGACAATGAAAAAAAAACAAACAAAAGAGAGGGGGATCAGCCAAAGTGCAATAGTATCAATCCAAAACTAGCATAAAATGATGAAAAGACATCAACGTGTGCACCTCTTTTTTTGTTTTTGTTTTAAACCCCTAGCAGAGAACCAGGGAAAGGATATGATAAGATGATGCTTAATGCAATAAAAGAACTAACGATAGGGTGACAATGATAATATGCTAAGAACGAGATGAACGAAACAAGCACAATATATAGCCCTACTCTCCCTGACGAGAGTAAAGGGAAACCGTGAAGATGCTGAACGAATGCAGAAGGATGGAGAAAGCAGTAGCTGAAGATGGAAGCAGGCGTTTGATTGGATGCAGAAAGGATGGAATGCAAGCCAATGCTCAATGCTTCGAATGCCTTTTTTTCCTTCTGAATGCTTAACGTGCTTGTTGAATACTTAACATCTTAACCTCTTCCACGATCGAATGATATTTTCTTTTATAGCTTCAATCGGATGTGATCAAACAAGGAAATGATAAGAATGGGTAATGAGGCATCCAGGGAAGGATCAAGATCGAGCAAGAGTCCCATGGATGGTAGGGAACTGTGAGGGAAAGATGGAAAAAGGAAGGACTCTGGAGTGAAACACGACTTAAGCCAGGGCGTCGATTTATGAATTGACGACCTGCACAGAGACGTTTCTTAAAACACGACCTAGGAAAGACCGTTTCTTCCTGGATTTAAATTTGGAAATAAAACTTTCTTTATTTAGACATTAATGGACCACGCCTAAGATAACGGCGTTTCTTAAAAACACGCCCTGAGAGAGGACGTTACTTACAAAAATGCTTTTTATTTTGAAAGTAGATAATTCCAGAAATTAACGGATAAGACCAGGAATTGACGCCCTCACTTATGGTCGTCCTTTCTTTTGAAACGCCCTATCGCAGGTCATTACTTTCGAAAGTAACGCCCTTCGTCAGGTCGTGAATCACGAAGGATGTAGAAAAAATGCATAAAATTGTCAAAAATAGAAAAAACTTCATGTTATAGGAATATTGAAGTCCACTTGGGGCGTTTACATAATGAACTGAGATTTGATCAACAAAACGTCAATTTTGGCGTGTCTACAGCTGCCTCGCCTTGGCGTCTGCTTTACAAGGGAGTGAGACGGAAATGGAATGAAGTGTAATAAAAGAAATGAAGTGGAATGAACTGATAAGGAGACGCCAAGGTGTGATGTGACACGCCTCAGAACACTAAGCAT
The DNA here is from genome assembly GCA_022559845.1 of Amorphophallus konjac. Lineage (NCBI taxonomy): Eukaryota > Viridiplantae > Streptophyta > Magnoliopsida > Alismatales > Araceae > Amorphophallus > Amorphophallus konjac. The sequence continues at coordinate 64,318,423 of CM040120.1, read as the reverse complement.
TTGAAATCTTTCCAAGACTCTGAGTGAAACAACTCTGAGTGGTTCCAAGGAAACATCGATTTGTTGGATAAATGGAGATTAAACTAAGCAAATAAAGGGATGTGCGCGTGGGCACGACAGGGAAAGACCATTGGAGAGCGATTACCAGCCAACGTGGACGTGCTACAACCAAGGTAAATTTTGTAGAAAAGTGAAGAGAATTGGGATAGAGATCCAACAAAAGGGACACCTTCAAGGAATCAGCCTGAACGGCTTCAAATAGAACGAAGTACTTGATTTGAAGTGGAATATCTCATGTCAACTCAATCGAGAGCGAGTGAACTTCATTATTGCCATAATATGAAGATTTTCAGCATGAAACTCAAAGTCCTACATGATGCATGCTGGGCTAAAAAGAAAAAAGATTAAAACAAACTAAAAATAGAAAATAATCAAGGATAATATTGTTAAGCCATTTAGATCTGGTCAAGAATCCACATCTCTGAGCTAACACTAAGCCGAAGCCCGTTTGTCCGCGCATCAACTCAGAAAGTGGAACCATCGTCCCAAACCTTTAACAACTCAACGGCCTATCCGTGTGATCAAGACTTTCCTGAAATCGTCATCGTTTTTGATGAAGGGGAACTCAAATTTCAGGTTCATCAGAACCACAAGGTCCTTGACATACTATAATAGTGTAGATATCATATAGTAACAATGCTTACAGGAAACATATACAAGGTGACACGATGTTGCTCCCACGGGTGGTCCAAATGCCTCGAATCCTGCGAACTTCTGCACTTGAAACTTATTAGCCTTCATCCATTAATTCAGAACATGACATGATCATAAGTGCTTAATCATAAACAATTTCACAAAAATAACAGCACTTAAGTTCATTAGAAGCATCAAAGCATGGGAAGGGAAACTAAAACACGCCTAAGCATAGGGCGTTAACAGCATGAAAGGCGTCTGACCATAGGTCGTTTTGCATTTAAAACACGCCTTACACAAAGGCGTAACCAGTAACGAAAGCTTAGAAGAAGACGCCCCATGTTAGGGCGTTAAATATAAAACGTCGTCAGTCAGGTCGTCAATTTAAGAATCGACGCCCTAACCAACGTCGTTAATTCAGCACGAACTTCTGTTCCTAAATTAAGAACACAGTCCTTAACCTAATCAAACTTCTATCTTCGGGACTCTTCAGGTCTCTTCAAATCCTTATAAAAAGGAAGGCTTTCTTTCACAAACCAATCTAAATTTTTCTCTGCAGCCGAACTGCTTCCTTTCCTTCTTCATCTGCAGGCCTTTGTTCTGCTTCTGTTCTTCTTCAACTGCAGGCGGCGATGGACAGGATGATGAAGAAACCTAGGATTTCTACTCCCAGAATTACTGAAATACCAGGGCACATAAGCAATCGAATTGCTTTGAATCAGGTAAGCTTTTCTTCTGCTAATTGCTTTGTGCTGTTCCTTCTGCCGAACTCTCATCTCACATTTCATATACTTATGCTTATTACTGCATATGTTCTGTTCTTCTCACAGGATTACCCAACCCTTCCAGGAGCTAGAAGATATGTCCAAATCAAATGGTTGCCCCTCATCCTCTCCAAATTCACTTCAGATATGAGGGTATATGTAGCTAGATGGCATCTCTTGGGGTTGATAACCCATGCCAAGCATTATGATCAAATCCACATAGATTGGGCTGCCATAGGGGCATTGATTGAGACATGGCATCCTTCCACTCATACTTTCTTATTTTCCACATTTGAGGCCACCATCTTGCTGGAAGAAGTAGAGTTGATCTTAGGCTTAAAAAGGATGAAACACGGAGAAGAAGAAAAGATGGCCATCATGCCAAGGCCAATCTCCTCCCATGAATTGCTAACCTCATTGATACCTAGCCAAAATATAGTGAACCAAATCAAGGTCACTAAAGGAATTAACCTCTTGAAGCTCGCCTCGTGGGTGTACAAGAGAGCGGGTCAAGCTAAAGAAGAAGAGGAGATAGAAAGAGTGACCAAAGCCTTCGTGGTGTGCTTAGCAGGAGCACTCCTATTCCCATCCACGGAGGACTTCCTAGAGGAGTCCCAATTGAGCGCAGTGGTGAGCTTATGGGAAGAAGAAAGAGTTGGACCGGCGATCCTAGCATATCTCTATAGCGGGCTTACATCGGCGGCCATGGGAAGGCCCATCTACGGGTGCATGCTAGCACTCTCAAGTTGGGTTGATCTACACTTCAAATTCGATTCATGCCACAAAGCCCAACAACCCTCAAGAATTTTCTCAAAGAGCCCACTCTCCTATATAACCGGCTCATTAGGTATAAGCAATAGAGTGACTAACTGGATTCCTCAAATCAAGAAGAGAGGGGATTGGAGGGAGCACTTAAAGGTAATGCCAAAGAATCTCTTTACTTGTGCCCCGGGTGTATTCAAAATGCAGGAGCTTCGTGCACGCTTCTCCATCGGGATGGACCTTCGTCTTACTAGCGCTTTGGACTTTGTTTTGTACAACTCTCACAGGTGCCTTCCTCAAATTGGACTTTCAAGGCAACACTTAGAAGACATCTCCCATCTCCCTCCAATCAAAGCAAGAGACCTAGGCAGTAATGAAGATGGTGAGGAAGTTATCACCATTCAAGCTCTGTGGAGGCTAAGCAAGCTTCATCAACCTGTAGAACACTTGGATGAAGACAAGGAACAGTGGAAAAATTATGTAATCTCTTTGAGGAAATTAAGGCCCAAGGTGGCTCATTAGGCATTATAGTTCCTTTCTTTCAAATCATAAAGATTGCTTTCTGATTGAGCCAATTATCACTGTGATTATGATCAAAATCATCCAAAACCTGCGTTTCTGTTGCAAATAACGTCTCAAAGAATGCCGTGAATCAATTGAAAGGCGCCTTAACCAAGGGCGTCTCTTTTTCAATTTGACGCCCGCAGAAAAGGGCGTTAATTAAATAAAACCTTCAGACAAGGCGTTAATCTATTCAAATCTCAAAGAATATAATCGTTGAATCATCAAAAATAACGCCTTTTCCTTAGTCATTTCTCAAGAATAACACGCCCTCAACAGAGGCGTTACTCTAAGCCAGCAATGATGACTTTCATTACATCAATCAACGCCCATTCAATGCGTCTGACGACGGTTATCGTTCCCCATGCAAAACAAATTAACGCCTTAATCATCGTCGTCTACCTTCAAGAGACGCCCAGAGCTTCGTCGTGAATTCTATTAAAAATGCCTTCTCTTAGGGCGTGTCTTCTTTTCGAAACCCAAAAGTCATGAGGCCCCTTCTTCTTCCTCCTTCCGTCCTCATTTCCCCCTTCTGCAAACCCTAACCGAAGCCCCCCCTCTTTTGATCTCCCTCTCTCGTTCTCTTCTCTCACTCTCTCAATCTCCCTTTCTCTCCTAGGCCGAGCCATGGCCAAACGCCAGAGGGTGAGTGCCCCAGAGGTCGTCGACCTCGACGATGCCCACGCCCAAGAGGAACCCGCCGTGGAGGAGCTCGCCATTGTTGCGGTTGAAGAACCGGCGGTGGTTGCCGGCGGAGACGAAGCCGGTGAAGCAGCAATAGAAGAAGGAGGAGAAGACGAAGGTGGAGAAGAAGAAGAAGAAGATGAAGAAGAGGGAGATGGAGACGAAGAAGGACCACCGCCCACGGCGGCGGTCGCTCCCCGGGGCCAACTCCGGTGGCCCAGACGGCCACTGCCTCGGCCACAACCCCAGAAGCACAAAAAGGTAAGTTCCCCCTCCCCAAATCCATTTTTTTTATTTTATTTTTATTTTATTTTATTTTTCCCTGATTTTCCATAGCCCTCGGGCAGGAAACCTGCAACTCAGAAAAGAAACGCCTCCCATGGGGGCGTTATTCACAAACAAAACGCCCTGACCAAGGGCGTAATTTTTTTTTTATTTTCTGAAAATCAATTAACCTTCATGAAAAACGCCCTGAAGCGTGTCGTTTCTTCAAAAATTATGATTTTCCATTAATTCCATGCCCATTAAATGTTTTCATTAATTATTTCGCATGCTATCATTTTTATTTAAATTATCTGAAAATCATGAAAGCCACGCCCCTCATCAGGGCGTTATTTAACAGGAAACGCCCAAACCAGAGGGCGTCTCTTCATTAATTCTCTTTTTAAACTGAACGGACCTAAATGGAAAACGCCCCAGCCGAGGGCGTGATTTGAAAAACATTTTAGGATTTTAGAAATTAACAACAAGTTCACGCCCTACCCAGAGGCATTTCAGAGATGGAAAACGCCCTCACCCAGGACGTTACTTCAAACCACATTTAGAAAAACGCCCCCTTTAGGGGCGTGAATTTACCAAGAAACGACCTTGGGAGGGTCGTGACATTAAAATCAATGCCCAGGAAAAACCTAATGCAATTACACATGATTAACCAAACAATTAAGCAAAATTCTTCTCTTTTAATGCATGCAGGGGCTGATGAGGACCCGTATCTCATGGGTCATGGTCTGGGCAGCATATCAGGGTCTCCCCGACTTCCAGAGGGTTAGGGTAGATGCTATGGGGTTCGGCGCTTTCCTATCCATTGAGCCATTTAGACCCGACCTAGCACTTATCCAGGTTTTACGAGAGCGTTGGGATAGGGTGAGCCGGTCCTTTCTGATGCCCTGGGGGCATATGGTTCCTGCCCTAGAGGATGTGACTAGGATCACAGGATTGAGGGTGGATGGTGAGGCTGTGAGTGGGTTCACCTATCCTGACTACACGGAGATGGCCCAGAGACTGCTAGGGCTGGATATGGTCTATGAGGTACCTAGTGAGTGCAGGACCATCTTCCGTACCGACCTGACTACGGTGATGGGTTTAGGAGATGCCAGGCATAGGTCAGGGGAGACCTTAGGTGAGTTTGTACAGAGGCTGACCGACGGGGTGAGAGCGGTATGCTGCCAGGACCCGACTGACCATGAGAGAGCGGATCGAGACCTGAGGAGGTTCCTGCTGCTGCTGCTCGGGAGATTATTGCTGGGGACGAAAGCCGACGTCATCAACTGCCGCTTGTTGGCGATCCTCAAGGACCTGGAGACAGTTGGCACCTACGCCTGGGGAGCGGCGCTGTTGGCACACCTGCTGGCGGACCTGTCCACGGGTACAGGACGTGAGACGACAGTCAGTGGCTTCTCACCTTTTCTTCAGATAGTTATCTTCCTTTTTCCTTTTCTTTTATGCAAATGAATGCTTTACTAATGCAATGCATGGATGCAGGTGTGGAGCCACTTGTACATGCCGATGGGGCGCGTCGACCCACGGCCAGGAGCTGAGGGATCCTTCCCTTTGGCGCGACGCTGGTTACCAGTCGTCTTCGGTGCCCCACTTGACTACGAGTTGTGGGTTCTACGGAGAGAGTTCCGCGACTTCCCTCCCTCGCTGGTATGTATGGATGAATGATATGCATTTCTTTTGAATTGATTTGAATTGATTATAATGAAATGATAATGGTATGTATGAATGCAGGTGTAGTGGAGGCCATACGAGGGGATGACAGATGAGGGCCAGCCTTGGGTCGTATCGGGGCGACCTCGCTTCGGGCGTGAGCTGTGGCTACACTGCTTGAGTGAGATTGAGCCGTTACGGCTCAGGTTGGTGATGAGGACCCTGGGCTTGCACCAGGAATGGATCGAGGTCGGTGAGCCTCGAGGGATTGGCAAGAAGACCCACGGTCGCACCCAGACGACCGACTGGCGGGTACGTTTCGAGGAGCAGTACGCCGACTGGCAGCGAGGCGGGACCAGAGTCACCTCTCGCGCGACTGACAGCTCCGAGTACCTCCGGCGCTACTGGGAGGTACACGCCGGCCGACCCCAGATGAGGGTCTTAGGGGTATGTATGAATGCACTTATTTCTAAATTGAATGCAAATGCTTATGTGACGATCATGTGACTAACATGCAATGGATGCAGAATGCGAGGGACATAGCGGCGATAGACGCCCAGGCCCACCTACACAGCCTGGAAGACCAGCTAGCCGCCACACGGGCCGACCTAGAGACCCTGGTGAGTGTTTAAATTACTTCTATATGCAACTGAATCTTTTTGTTGAATTATTGACGATTAGCCACTGACGATCTCAATGAATGCAGCGTGCCCAGCAGGGAGTAGTGAGGAGAGGTCCAGGGGAGGCCTCCAGCTCGAGGGGACCTAGCGCGGAGGTGACCGCGCTATCAGAGCAGCTAGCTGGAGCGGTTGCACGGGCTGAGGCAGCAGAGCGGGATCTCGCCTCGCGGGTAAATTCTGAACTCAAACTCAGTCAGTTCATTTATTGATTAAATATGGCATTGTGTACTGATAAAAGTTGTGTTGTAGACTGAGGAGCTCCGAGCCGCCCTTGCTTGTGTCTGTGAGGGACAGCAGGCTACGTCCTTGCAGGTGAGTGTTTTACCTTCAACCATGTGTTGTTTATTTGCTTCATTGAATTGTCGATCTTGATGATTTGTTTGCCTATTTTCAGAGTGCACAGCTGCGAGCGGCGCGTACCGAGTTGGCGATCTGCGAGCAGCGGATCATAGAGTTGGAGCGTTCTGCGAGGCGTCGTGAGGAGCTTCCTCAGGACGTGGCGGAGCTGCGGGTGACCCTTGAGCTGGAGAGGCGCGAGCGTGCCCGGGAGCGTGCGGAGCACCAGACGGAGCGTGCCCAGTTCCTTGAGCTTCAGTAGGCGGAGCGTGCCCGGTTCCAGGAGCAGGCGGCAGCACGGGAGCGAGAGCTAGCCGACTCGAGGACCCAGTTGATCCTTTCTCAGGAGCGGCTGCGAGTGTCCGAGGAGCGGTTGCAGCGAGGCCGTGAGCGAGCACGGGCTGCGGGGTACTCCTTCACCAGCTCTACCTTCGTGGCGGGTTCTTCTCTTCGAGAGAGGAGTGAGGCAGGGGGCCAGGCTCGAGTTTCGGCTTCTTCACGGGGGCCCATGCCTCCTCCACCAGCACCAGCTCGGGATGGCGAGGAGGAGGTTGAGAGTAGGAGAGTAGAGGAGGGTGGAGGCGAGAGCTGAGAGACTTACTTGTACTCCTCCACCCTCACACCTGTACTTAGACATTCATGATGTATATATATATGAGATTGAGATTTTTTTTGTTACCTGAGCACTTTGTGTGGTTGTGGACTTGTGTTTGTGTACTTTTCTTCTCTCCACGTTCTTCATGTTTACTTTGCTTTTGCCCTGTATCTGTAGTTGCGGTTTTCACTTGAATAAAACAGGTTAATTCATCTGTTTGACTTGGCCCCTTGCCCAATGAGCAAGGGGTGGCAATATTCTGACCTTAATGACGGGTCAAGGGGCCAAGCCTTTAATCAAATAAGGGAAAGTGAAATAACCAATAAAGGGGAGATGCATCATGCAAGCACATGCATGCAAACAATAAATCAAAATATGCACAGGCAAAATGCAGGCATACAAATGAAGAAGGCATTATATATATATTTTTTTGTTATTTTCCTGAAAAACGCGCCTTAGATTAGGTCGTGACTCGGGTGAAAGACGCCCCCTCAGACGGCGTGCATTTTAAAAGGATTTTGGAATTTGGTGAAAAGACGACCTGAACAAGGGCGTTAATTTGATAAAGACGACCCTCACGAGGGCGTGAGTTAAATTAAAAACGCCTTAGTGAGAGGCGTGAATTATATGAATTTTCAAAAAAGATTGACAAGGCTATCCAGATCGCGGGCCCTACACGGTCACCATCTAGGATTCATTAATCTTTCTTGAATAATTAAAAGGGAGTCGACGTGCTCAAAGTTGACTTATATTCGAGATTTCGCACAGTGCAATTTCTTAAGTTCGTCTTGACCATCCTGCCAGTTCGTGACTTTACCACATAGAAAGGATGGAAGAAAATATAAGGGAAGCCCATAAGGGGTTCGGGGATGCTCAAAGTAAAGTTACCTCCCCTGCCCTATGCCTGTTGGGGTTCGGTCTTTGGCGTAGGAAATTGTTGCCTTTTTGCCCATTTATAATGCATGCATACGCCCAAGATTTTCCTTGCGGGGACTTTGCCCTCTTGACATGCTTTTCTTTTCATAACTTGACTTTCACTTTGGAATTGATTTGCATTGATGAAAAAAAATAAACCTAATTGTACTTGGGCTTTTGTGACATTTGCTCCCTTTTGGGCCTTGACTTCCACCTACTAGGGCGGCGGATAGGCTTGGCGCCTCTGCCTCGAGGTCTCTCTTCCCCCCTTATGGGTCGAAGAAGAAAAGAACGGGTGTTGTCTTTCACTTTTAGTCAGGTTTTTGACTTTCTATCAGATTTTGCACTGCTTGAGTTCAAGAATAAAGCGTGTAGTGTGTGCGGGTGTCAACCCCATTTTTAAGTTACCAAGACTGATAAATGAATTCTGAATTTTGACCTTTCAGGCCTTGATCTTTTGTGTGCCATGACAAAAGCCTTTTTGTTTGTTTGAAATTTCTCTTTTCTTTTTTTATTTTTTGTTTTTGTTTTGGATTTGGATTTTGGCAAATATTCTAATTTTTTTTTGAATTTGGAAAATATTCATTTTTTTGTTTTGTGGGATTTTGGAAAATTTTCATTTTTTTGGATTTTGGAAAATATTCATTTTTTGTTGGATTTTGGGAAAATATTCATTTTTTTGTTGGATTTTGGAAAATTAGGGGTAGTATTTCTTAAGATATAAACCGTTCCAAGGGTGAGTTAACTCTTCACCTTCAGCATTAGTTAATTTATAAGCATTGCCAGGAAAAACTTCTTTTATAACGAACGGTCCCTCCCAATTTGGTTGGAGTTTTGAACGGGGGCCACCCGGCTTAACAAAAAATCTCTTGATTACCATTTCACCGACTTTAAATTTTCTCTCAATTACTTTCTTTTGGTAAAAATCTGAGAGCCTATTTTGATAAACGCGCGCATGTTCAGCGGCGACCAGACGCTTCTCATCTAGGAGTTCCAATTGGGCAAGGAGTGAATCACGACGCTCATCAATAGAGAGCTCCTTGTCCAATTGTACTCGCAGAGAGGGAATAAGAATCTCATAAGGGACTACTGCCTCCATCCCATAAGTGAGGGCGAAAGGGGTTTGCCCAGTGGGAGTGCGAATGGAAGTGCGATAGGCCCAAACAGCTTCAACCAGCTTGTCTGGCCAGTCCGTAAATTTATTAGCCTCACACGTCTTCTTAACGATCTTGATCAAAGTTTTGTTAGTTGCTTCTGCTTGGCCATTGCCCTGCGGATAATAGGGAGAAGAATAATGTAATGCAATGTTATACCTGTTGCAGAGATCCTTGAGATCTTGAGAGATAAATTGAGGTCCATTGTCGGTGACGATGGTGCTCGGGATGCCGAACCTCGTGATGATGTTCTTCATGATAAATTTGCAAATGGTTGATGCTTTAATTTCCACGTAAGCTTCTGCTTCCGCCCACTTGGTGAAGTACTCCGTTGTCGTGAGAATGAATGATTTTTGCTTGGTCAGGAGGTTCGAATCACCAAGAGGTCCAATGATGTCAAAAGCCCACATGGAAAAAGGCCATGGGGAGGACGTAGGATGGAGTGAAGAAGCAGGAGAATGAATCTTGTCGGCGTGCAGTTGGCACTTAACACACCTTCGAACGTAGATAGAACAATCCTCTTCTAGAGTGGGCCAATAGAACCCTAGTCTAAGAATCTTCTTAGCCAGCATCTGGCTGTTCACATGACCACCACACACACCAGAATGCGCCTCTTCCACAACTTTCCAAGATTCATCATCATCGAGGCATCTCAATAAAACACCGGTGAGCCCTCTTCTGTAGAGCACACCTCCAACCAAAGTATAACGCTGAGCCACTCTTCTGATTGCTTTCTTCTCTTCTGCAGTGGCTTCCTCAGGATAGGACTGATCATTACAGTATCTGGAAATCTCATAATACCAAGGCTTTCCTTCGTCAGCCAATTCTTCTTCCCAGTCCAAAAGCATGACCACTTTGCCTTTAAGAGTTTCTTTCTGCTTGGCCTTCTCGAGCACCTGATCCCTAATATCAAGGAAAGCACGATCCTTAATAGCTGGAGTGTCACGCTGATGAATCAGAGGGACATGGAAATCACGCTCAGGGGGGAAGACTAAAGCAGAAGCTAAAGAAGCAAGAGCGTCAGCTAGAATGTTCTGACTGTGAGGCACATGAACGAAGATCAATTTAGTGAAGAGTTTGGCGTAAGCTGAAGCGAGTTCCTGGTAGGGTTTAAGCTTAGGATTGATAGTGCGGCACTTGACCAACACCTGGCGCAGAATGAGTTGACTATCACCGACAATTCGCAAGTGAGTGACACCATATCGATGAGCGGTTTGTAGACCGGCCAAAAGAGCTTCATACTCGGCTATATTATTGGTGACGGGGAAAGTAAGCCGAGCAACAAATGGAATGGTGACTCCTTCAGGTGTTAAAAGAACCATGCCGATCCCTCTTCCTTGAGAATTAAGAGCTCCATCAAAATGTAACGTCCACATAGGATCAAGGGGTTGATTAATGGACATTAATTCTTCATCTGGGAACTCAGAATTGGCAGGATCAAAATGAGGTAGAGGGTGATGAGCAAGATGTTCGGCGATGGCATAACCTTTGATAGCTTTTTGTTGAATGTAAGTGATATCAAACTGGGAGAGGAAGCTTTGCCAGCGTGCTAATCGATCAGTGAGGACAGATTTTTCAAGGAGGAATTTGATTGGATTCATGCGTGCAATGAGGTGAACCTCGTGAGCTAGGAAATAGTGTTTTAATTTCTGAACTACCCAAACCAAAGCTGCACAAGTCTTCTCCATGGCTGAGTACCTCTGCTCACAGGGGTTAAGAAGTTTAGACAAGTAGTATGCTGCCCTCTCCTTACCTTCTTCATCCACTTGAGCTAAGACAGCACCTACGGAGTCATCCAGGACCGAAACATAAAGAACAAGTGGTTTGCCTGGAATTGGCGGCCTCAGGACAGGGGGATTGGCCAAATAATCCTTCAATCCGTCAAAGACTGCCTGACACTTGTCATCCCAATTAAACTTGACTCCCGGCTTGGTAAGCTCGTAAAACGGCCTGCATCTTTGTGAATGCTGGGAGACGAAGCGGCGAATGAATTGCAATCTCCCTATTAATCCTCGAACTTCCTTCAAATTCTTGGGAGGAGGCATATCTCTGATGGCCTTTGCCTTGTTGGGATCAACTTCAATTCCCCTCTTGCTAACAATGAAACCAAGCAATTTCCCTGAAGAAACGCCAAACACGCACTTCTTGGGGTTCATTTTCAATTGATATTCTCGGGATCGCTGCAAAACCTTAGCCAGAACCCCAGGATGCTCAATCCTTGTCCTTGATTTCACAACCAGGTCATCCACATACACCTCAATGTAAATATGAATCATGTCATGAAAAATCGCCATCATGGCCCTCTGGTAGGTGGCTCCAGCATTCTTAAGTCCAAAGGGCATGACCACATAGCAATATGTACCCCATGGTGTAGTGAATGATGTTTTCTCTTGATCCTCTTCAGACAGACGAATTTGATTGTAACCTGAAAAGCCATCCATAAATGAAAGAGTTTCAAATCCTGCCGTGTTGTCGATCAGAACATCAATATGAGGGAGGGGGAAGTCATCTTTAGGGCACGCCCGGTTGAGGTCCCGGAAATCTATGCAAATTCAAACTTTTCCATCTTTCTTCATAACCGGGACAATGTTAGCCACCCAATTGGGATAGAGGACGACTCTAACAAATCTAGCCTTATGGAGTTTATCGACCTCTTCTTTCATCTTCAAAGCCATGTTAGGGTGGAAACGCCTCAACCGTTGTTTGACCGGTACAGACCCTGGCTTGAGTGTAAGGCAGTGTTCAACGAGCGCAGGGTCTAATCCAGGCATATCTTCATAGCTCCATGCGAACGTGTCCTTGTATTCTTGCAGAACCAAAATGAGCGCCTCCTCCTCGGAGGGCAGTAAATTCTTACTGATGAGGATAATCCTAGGGTCTTCCTCGGTACCCAGATTGATTTCTTTGGTAGGTTCTTCTACGGAGGCTGATGGTTCGTCGAATCGTCTCATGCCACTAGCAAAGGCATCCGCTCGTCCTCATAGTCTTCATAACTTTCTTCCCCCTCTTCAATAGGGTCTTCATCATTCATGATTTCATAAACGCCCAAACCCTCATAAGCAGCAACAGAATCCTCATATTCTAATTCCGGCAGGATGATTGGTTCTTCCACAAACTCAGGGATTGCTAAACAAGCTTGGCATCTGACAGCCAACTCCAACAAAAACCTTCGGGGAATCTGCTTACCCTTGGCCTTCTTATGTGGAACTATCCCCTGATTTTTATTATTAGAAGGAAAGGAGGAAGAATAGGAACAACTAGCTTGACCAGGGGAAGGAGATGAAAAAGCGGATACAGGAGGTGATATAGAGGAGGGCCCCTCACCAGAGGGGGAGAAGAGTCTTACCAGGGAACCTTGGAAGAGCGGCCCCTGGGTTGGGACGCACTCGGGAGAAAAATAGGAGGTCTCCTCAATAGAAATGGAGGATTGGAATGTTGGAGATTTGGCGTTTTTTTTTCGTTTTTGGCTTTTCCTTTGTTTTTATTTTCTTCTTCAAGTAAAAAGCAATGTGAAGGGAGAATAGCAGGAGGAGTGGAGATTGCAAGATTGGAGAAAGATTTAATCAAAGATGGCCCACGCGGGGGCGAGATGGAGATTTTAGAAAATCGCTCGAGGAGCGAAGGAGCAATCGGGAGGGAAATATGAATTGAATCGGGAGACAAGTTGATGGTAATCGGTGGTGGTCGCGGCACGTGACCAAACCAACGGGAATAGAGAGAAGCCAACACAGATGGATGTACAGAAGTGAGAGAGAAAAGGCCGGCCCACAGCCTATCCACGGAAAATCCTTCTTCAAAGGGGACATCTGGCTCCCCCGTATCTGTGTAGTCACTTAACATCTGCCTTTTATCTGTGATTACTGCTGGCATTTCAATCAGTTCTTGAATCAGTGGCGGCCACTCTGGATCTGTCGGCATGAACAGGCGGCTCAGAGAGATCGTGATGTCATTCATGTCAAACCACCTGTACCAGTCACATTCCGGATCACCCATTTTTCTTCTTTTATCTGGCCTTAAAGACTCCAGGGCTTTGTAGGTAGCTAGTGGGGCAATATGACGAGCAAACTGTCTGGCGTGCACATCTTGACAATCAAGCAATGAAGTAATGACGGTAGTCTGCTCATTGTTCTGAATGCCACCGGCGACAAAATGTGTCTTTAAAGTCCAGGTGAGCGGCTAGCGGTCTGGTTTGAAGGTGGACGTCATAACAGCCCACGGCTCTCCTTCATTCTTGCCCGGTGCTTTGTAGCCTAAGCCGCCTCGTGCAATCACCTTTTGAGGCTTAATGGGCCTAATCCTGCCCTGGAGTTTGGCGCCCAGGCCCTTGCCATCTTGATATCCCATTCTCAGCAGAATGTTCCAGCCGGGGGTATTCATCATATTTTTATTTTTCTTCTTCCCCTTAGAAGGCAGGGGTGTCATAGCAACTGTGGTAACAGTCTCAGATAGCATCGGCCGTGGATGGGGAATGTCCAGCACAGATAATAACGGCTTGTTGGCAGGCCATATGGAAGGAACTGATGAAGCTACATGAATGTCTTCCTCTGGCAAGATCGGCACGCTGGTCACCTTGATAATGCGGCCCTTGTGCGGAAACTTGAGACACTGATGGTTTGTAGAGGGCACTGCGTCAAGCTGCTGAATATAAGGGCGACCCAGGATGCCATTAAAGGTCGGATCCATATCCAGAATATGAAAATCTGCTGTAATGGTGGCTGGACCCAAGCTGACTTTGAGAGTAATCATACCCAGAGGGGGTTTCTTTGTATTGTCATATGCCGTGACAGTAATGGTAGATGGCCGAATCTGGCTCTCAGGGATACCGCATAACTTCAGAGTGCTCGGAGGCAACACATTGATAGATGCACCAGTGTCTACCAAACACTACTTAACGGCCACTTTGTTGATATCAACCGTAATACATAGGGCATATTTTCTTGCCGGTAGAGGTGCTAACTCATGTTCATGGAATGTGATTGCCGGCTGACTGCTGGCAGGGGTCAAGACTGTAATTATCTGTTCAACCGGAAGGTCCTCATTGACCATGACCTTCTCCAGGTATTCCTTTAGGGCCAGCTGATGAGTGGTGGACCTCTTGATTAATTCAAGAATAGAAATCCTGGTGGGAGTGCGGTCCAAGTGCTTTAATAAATCATACTGAGTTCCCGGCACTGAATCTTGTTCCTGCTCTTGCTCTTGTGGCCCCTGCACAGGCTCTAGCTCTCTCTGTGGGAAAATACGGTGGAATATCCGTCCACTGCGGAGCGGCGCTACGCCTTGACGCGCCTCTGTCGGGGCAATATTAGGAGGAGGGTTGGAAGAAGAAGAAGGAACGTTGGTAGCAGAAACCCTGCTAAGGGATATCAAAGGGGAATTCAATGAAAGGGGTGCCCCCGTAGGAGACGTGGTAGTGGTGTTTAACAAAGATGCCCCCGCGGGAGGCATGGGAGGAGTATTTGATGAAGGTGCCCTCGCGGGAGGCGTTGGAGAAGAGAGGGATATCCGAATGCGAGGAGCATTGGCAGGTGGTGGAATAAGGAGAGATCGTGGCACAAAAGGTGGTTGAACTGATGACGGAGGTACCCTTGCCGGTGTAGGAGTGGTAGAGGGGGTAGCGGGTGCTGGCGGTGAGCGGAGTAGGAGTGGCCTGGATGGCACGCGTGTGGGATTGGTGGTGGAAGGTAGAATGGTAGGTTGTGGAGGTGGTAGGCGGGTAAGAAGAGAGCGAGCCGGTAAGGCCGTGGAATTGGTGGAGGTAGAAGGATTGACGGGGCGTAGAAGGGGACGTCCCGATAGGAGAATAGAAGAAGAAGGAGGTGTGCGCAAAAGGCGCGGAGTTTGATCTTGAGTTGGATCATGGTGAAATGCCCCGATAGAGGCGTTTTCTTCGTGCCATCCCTGCCCTCTCTCCACCTCGTAGAGAGACGTGACAGGGTTCACATGTTGATTAGGAGCGTGCTCCGGTAATGGATTACGGACGATCCCCATATCTTGCTGGGGTGCTGGAGCTTGCTGTGGCTGAACTTGTTGCGGAGCTGGCTGCTGTTGTTGCTGATTTTGTTATTGCCGAAAAGCCCTTCTTTCTTTCATAGCGGCTATGAATTGTCTCATCTCATCCCAATTGATGTCACCCTGATCATTTAGATCGTAGATGTAATCTCTGAAGTGGAAGCAACGATCCAGGTTGTGACCAGGGCCGCGATGAAAGGCACAATAGCGGGATGTGTCAACATTAGCGGGCCACACGGTTCTTTCCTTTGGTAATGCGAGCAAGTTGGCGGCCATCAGGGCATTAAAAATATCAGGGAGACTTTCAGGAAGTGGGGGATAGTGGTCCCTTTTCGGGCCAAGTGGCGGTCTCTGTTGTTGTTGCTGGCCGTAGTTGGCTGGTGGGGGCACTTGATGGTATTGTGGTGGAGCTGGAAGATCTATGCGGGGGGCTTGGTTTTGCGGTGGAACGAAGGAGCGTTGAGGCGCGAATTGGGGTGGTGGAGTAGGGTTAAAATGAGGGTTCTGTCGTGGAGGTGGTGGTGGACGTGGGTTAGCTTGATTATGGGGGTTGCCAACTACGCCAACCTGCTCATTTGTGACAATGCCTTCAGTCGTGGGCCCGCTGTTGACATTTGTATTCTTTTTAAATAGCCGAGGCTTCGGCTCAAACATGCCCATGATGGGCGAGTCCTTCATTTGCGTTTGTATATAACGAGCTCTTTAATAGAGCTCTTCCATAGTTGTTAGCCGATTCATGGCCAAAATGTGCCGGAATTGGGGGGTTGCATTAGAAATGACCATTTTCACTTGCTCCTGTTCCGACAATGTGTCCTTTAATTTCTCGGCCATAGACCGCCACCTATCAGCAAATACAATGAAGTCCTCCTCGGGCTTCATTTTCTCGGCAACTAAATCTGTAACAGAAAGGGAAGGTCCCACCCGGTCTCTGTACTTTTGCAGGAATTTTCTTTGAATAACATCAAAATCGCCGGCATCAGCTGGCTCCAGAGAATAAAACCATTCGAGGGCTGGCCCCTCAAGAGACCTCCTGAATAAGTAGGCCAGGGAGGCCTTATTGTCCTACCAAAAGGAAGTCTCATATCGAAAATCCTTTAAATGAATGAATGGGTTGCCCGTCCCATTATATCGCCGGAAATTCGGCATTTCAGAAGGTGGTAAATGGAACACCGGTAACGTAGGAAGAGAAATTTCGGGAGCATTCTTAGTCGCTGTAACCTTCTTGAGCTGCTCCTCCATGCTGGCCAGCTTCTGAAGCAAGAGAGTGTTGGTATCGGGCTCAACCGGGGCCTGATTCTGAGCAAAAGAAGGCGGTATAGGCGTTCGTAGAATCTGAGGAGGTTGGAAGGATTGATGCCTAGCCGCTGAATAGCTCGCCTGCTGGGCCGGCATGGCCGCAGTAGGCGTTTGTGGACGAGAGGAGGGGGGATGCAAGACCGCCTGGTCATTAACAATCTGATGGCCACTCACGGCCGGAGGGGGATTAGAAGAAGAAGAAAGAACCGACTTCCCTTTTAAAGCGGCCTGAATGGCTTGCCGCTGGGAGTCATCCAACTGAGAGAGAGCCTGGATCAAATCCGTGACATTAATGGATGGGGAAGAGTTCCCCGAAGTGTTGGAAGATGGAACTTGAGACGAAGGGTCCGCCTCATGAATAGTGGTATCAACCACATGAACTTGTGAGTAATGGGGGTGAGGAGGAAGGTAGTTCCCCTCATAATAAACAGAATCCTGGAGAGGGTCCTCATATTGACCAAATATGTTCTCATTCTCATCATCATAAGAGTACCCGTTGCCTGACATGTTGATGGTTTTACCTGAACGGAGTTTCATTCTTAAGAGAGAGAGTGTTTAATGAAGGAACTATCACAAAATATTTAATCCAAACAAGGCAATCCAATCACCCAACTATGTTTATGCAAACAAGGTTGGCAAGAAACGCAAGATTTTAATGTTTGATGTTTGAATTACGGTGGATTATTTGTGAAAGCTCACTCTTTTGCCAAATGAGACCTAGTTTGATCCAAGTGTAACCTCCGGGTCAACTAAGTTTTTCTCTCTCTTTAACAACGCATAGGCTCTCTAAACTCCAGGTACTTCAAGGGTACAACCAGCCCGGCGTCCGTGAGGGAATCCACGGGTGCGGGAACTTATGGAGGTCTTAGAAAAGGGATTTCGGTCCAAAGAGACGGAATGCTCAATGGAGGGTTGTCCCGATTCCAAGAAAGGTGTGTGGAATCCTAGGCTAGAGAGAGGAGGTCTCTCAACCAAGCCAATCAAACAAGATAATCCAAGCAGCAATGTAATATCAAGACAAATGCCAAGCAATGAATAAGAGCTAAACTGTGAAAAAGAACAGTAAAGAAACGCCCTGGGAAAGGTCGTTTTCACAGCAGGAGGAAAGACACGCCCTACGGTAGGTCGTGACAAAATGAAAACACGGCAGTGTGGCTGTCGTTAAACTCTGTGAGGGGCTCACAGACGGTAGGAAAACACGCCTTTAGGTGAGGCGTTATAAAGAAAGGACGCCTCCAGAGGAGGGCGTCAAAACTCAGAGAAAACGCCCTGATGATAGGCGTTGATAATAAATGAAACGCCTCGGGGAGGGGCGTTAATCCACAGGCAATATGATAAGCAGCAGCAGTTATGATAAAGAGAAACGCCCTAATGACAGGCGTTGATAATAAATGAAACGCCTCAGAGAGGGGCGTTAATCCACAGACAATATGATAAGCATGCAGGAGACAGCAGTTATGGTAAAAGACGCCCTGGAAGTGGGCGTTACTCAACGAAACACGTCCCTGAGAGGGGCGTTAAATAGCAGACGATAAAATGAGTAAACAAAACGCCAGCAGGTGCAATAAACACACGCCCTGAAAGGGGGCGTTAATCAACAAAACACGTCCCTGTGAGGGGCGTTAAATCAAAAGATGCCCTTGTTGAAGGCGTTAATAAGCAGCAATTGACTGATCCGGGGAGTGTGCAGGGTGCACAATGGAGGGTGCCCGAGGGGCACAAGGGAAAGGGTACCGAGGGTACCGAGGGGAAAGGGCACGCGAGGGTGCCTAAGGGGAAAGGACACACGAGGGTGTCAAGGGGAAAGGGCACACGAGGGTGCCAATGGAGATGGTAATCAACAAAGAAAATAGTGGATGTCCCACCGTGATCGCCAATTTGTAGATCGGATTAAAAATCCTCACTTAGGAGAAGTTAAATTAATAACAATGAATAAACAAAAATGCATAAGATGCAATAAAAATAGCACGAGGTGCTAAAGTGGAGATGATGTGATCGCCAGAGGGGTTACCTCAATAAGAAGAAAAGGAGATCGCGTGTACCTGGTGAAAATTGGGATGCGGGATGGATGTGGACTTCTTCCTCCAACTTCAATCGGCCGGCCGATGAAGTGGGTTCTCTTTGTTGATTACCTTGTAAAAAAGACAATGAAAAAAAAAACAAACAAAAGAGAGGGGGATCAGCCAAAGTGCAATAGTATCAATCCAAAACTAACATAAAATGATGAAAAGACATCAACGTGCGCACCTCTTTTTTTATTTTTTTTTTAAACCCCTAGCAGAGAACCAGGGAAAGGATATGATAAGATGATGCTTAATGCAATAAAAGAACTAACGACAGGGTGACAATGATAATATGCTAAGAATGAGATGAACGAAATAAGCACAATATATAGCCCTGCTCTCCCTGACGAGAGTAAAGGGAAACCGTGAAGATGCTGAACGAATGCAGAAGGATGGAGAAAGCAGTAGCTGAAGGTGGAAGCAGGCGTTTGATTCGATGCAGAAAGGATGGAATGCAAGCCAATGCTCAATGCTTCGAATGCCTTTTTTTCCTTCGGAATGCTTAACGTGCTTGTTGAATACTTAACATCTTAACCTCTTCCACGATCGAATGATATTTTCTTTTATAGCTTCAATCGGATGTGATCAAACAAGGAAATGATAAGAATGGGTAATGAGGCATCCAGGGAAGGATCAAGATCGAGCAAGAGTCCCATGGATGGTAGGGAACTGTGAGGGAAAGATGGAAAAAGGAAGGACTCTGGAGTGAAACACGACTTAAGCCAGGGCGTCGATTTATGAATTGACGACCTGCACAGAGACGTTTCTTAAAACACGACCTAGGAAAGGCCGTTTCTTCCTGGATTTAAATTTGGAAATAAAACTTTCTTTATTTAGACATTAATGGACCACGCCTAAGATAACGGTGTTTCTTAAAAACACGCCCTGAGAGAGGACGTTACTTACAAAAATGCTTTTTATTTTGAAAGTAGATAATTCCAGAAATTAACAGATAAGACCAGGAATTGACGCCCTCACCTATGGTCGTCCTTTCTTTTGAAACGCCCTATCGCAGGTCGTTACTTTCGAAAGTAACGCCCTTCGTCAGGTCGTGAATCACGAAGGATGCAGAAAAAATGCATAAAATTCTCAAAAATAGAAAAAACTTCATGTTATAGGAATATTGAAGTCCACTTGGGGCGTTTACATAATGACATGAGATTTGATCAACAAAACGTCAATTTTGGCGTGTCTACACCTACGTCCACCCCTCACTTCAAATCGAAGTGAGGATTCCACTAGCACTGCTAGCAAAGCAGACTCAGTCTGCGACAACTGTTGATTCACAGCTTCACCAGGGGAACATCCTCCCCACTTCCTCCACACCCGGAGTGAACCCTAAGGACGTCAAGTCCCTAGAAACCACGAAAACAATTTCCTCTTCCTCCAACCGGAGGGAACACTAGTGATCTACAGTCACTAGAACCAGAGACCAAGGTCTCTCTTCCTCTGAATCCCAGAGGGAACACCTCTTCTACGAGAGGGAACACTATTGCAACCTCTGTTGCAAGTAAACCAGAGAGAACACGTCTCTCTCTTCCCCTGAACACCAGGAGGTAACACAGAGAACTCTCAATCAAGAATGGAAAACATATAAGAAATGAAAACAAGAAAGAAAGAATCCAAAGTTCAGAAACTGGAAACAATGTAGCTCAAACTGAGCAGCAGACTTCGGATTTGATCCGTAAGTCAATACCCATCTTCTGATCACTCTTCTGCTCTCTCTTTTCTCTCAACTAGAACACGCTAGTTTCTCAGGGAGGCTCTTTCTCTTCTGCTCTCACTCAAATTTCTTCTCTTCTTTTTCTGGATCGAACTCTCTGCACTTCTGCTTTTTGCTTTTTCCTTTCGATCGATCTTCATCTGTGGACGAAGGCTTCAATATATAGCAGCAGCAGCAGGTGGATGAGGTGCAGAATGCGTGTGCCTCCCACACTTCATCCGGAACCTTCTTGCCACGTGCCTTTATAGCATTGGTTCCTTTAGCATTGAATCACGTGTAGCCCAGTCACTGGGAATATTCTTCCTCGGACCACCTTCTTCTTCTCTGTAAAGAAATTAAACCATTAGAACTCAGGGCCACAAAAACTAAAACTGCATGAGGTACGTGATAGCAATACGAGATGCACTGTATTGAGAACGACCCGAGATACACAAGATTACTACAGTACGAAATAAAGAGAGAATGACACGAGGTCAGATTAAAACAGCACGAGGTAAAAAGAGACGACACGAGATACATACTAATAAGGCTAACACAACAAAGAGAACGACACGAAGTATCACTGTAACAAAAACAAACACTACGAAGAGAACGACACGAGATAGACAATAATAAAGCTAACACTATAAAGAAAAACTACACGAAGTCAGATGAGAACAGCACGAGGTAAAAAGGAAATAGCACGGAATAAAAATGGTAGTAAGACACGCGATCAGAGGGAACCTGGACGGAGATAGAAAGAAACAACACGAGGACATAAACACAAGAATAACACGAAGACACGAATACAAAAGCAACATGAAGACACGAATACAAAAGCAACACGACATAACAAACAGCAAAGAGAATGGCACGAGGTGAAACGACACTTTACTAAAAAGACTTGAATACACACGAAAACAACTCGAGTACTAAGTTGCTCGAACGTACGAACGACTCGAAGATGAAAACGACACGAAGACAACATGGATTGAAACCAACTCGA
Source organism: Amorphophallus konjac (assembly GCA_022559845.1). Classification (NCBI taxonomy): domain Eukaryota; kingdom Viridiplantae; phylum Streptophyta; class Magnoliopsida; order Alismatales; family Araceae; genus Amorphophallus; species Amorphophallus konjac. The sequence goes on along the minus strand of CM040120.1, from coordinate 64,297,274 downwards.
AGATGAAAGTAGAAACTGACACGAGGTGTGGTTACAAAAACAAGAAGGACACTTGCAACGTACAGCCTTCATATGATGAGGCGATGTGAAGACTTTGCGTTCAACTGGATGTATAGACTTGGAACGGCTTCAAGCCAACACAATCGAATGTATGGACTTTCACAAGGTATAGACTTGCCAAAGAACTGGACGATGTATAGACTTGAACAAGGCAAAGTCTGTACAGACTTGAGGGTTCACAACGTATATACTTTGGCAAGACAATGGCTGTACATACTTGAAGTGAAGACCAATGTATAGACTTCAAGGTTTAGCTGCCAATGAATAGACTTGGAAAGCTTGAAGGCCAATGTACAGACTTGGAAGCTTAAACCAATGTATGGACTTAGCTTCGAACATGCTACAGTGCATTGTATGGACTTTGAAGACTGATGCATGACGCTAAGCCAATGTGTAGACTTTGGCTTGGAAAGAAGATAAAGATGAGGCTGTAGAGACTTGGCCAGAACAAGAGACTCGAAGACAAAGGGGTGACACAGATGGAACGACACGAAGTGGCACAGAAAGCAGCACGAGGTACTACAGTGTACAGCACGCGATGGAACAAATAACGACACGAAGACAACCAACAAACATAGTTGGAAAAACACGACGAACAAAGGGACAACACGGAGTGTAGTGAACACAAACAACACGAAGTATGTAGGGAACATTACGGACATGCAAGGTATTATCTCATGGCAGTTTTCCTATTAATCATGGAAATTTCAAATGCATAACATTACTCAAGATATCTGATTTAAATGACAATATTTAACATAATGATGCTCATCATCAAAACACTAGGGAAGTCACAAAAGTCCAACAATCTCCCCCTTTTTGATGATGGTAACACTATATTAAATAACAGAGATGAAGTGCATGAAGATAAGCTGTGAAAATAAGCAATGCAGACACACAACACACTCGCCTCCTCTGACGACTCCCAAGAGCTCCCCCTGAACACAACATCCACTTTCCTCTGACTAGATAACTCAGGGCACTTATCTTTCCCTCCCCCTCAGCAAAGCACAAAAGCACAAGCAAGACACTAGCAAGACACTCTCCCCCTTTGACATCATCAAAAACTAGGGGCAGGTCTGAAGATATCACGAAAAGAAAATTGCTGACATTGGAGAAAAAATAATAGAGAGTATGGCTGATAAAGGAGATTTATTGAGATGTTTAAGCAATTAAGAAAGCCATTAATTTTATATGAGGATTTTGAGGATCAGTTAGTCAGACTGCGTGCAAAATGGTGAATGAAGATTTGCTCCATACACAGAACCAGATTCTAAGCAAGTAAGGTACAAGATACCAGTATGGTCAGAGTAAGTCTTTACTCAGAGAGTATAAAGCAAGGAAGTCAGGAAAAACAAAGACCTGTGGTATTGAAAACAAACAAACCAAGACCTAAAAGCCAAGTGAACAGAATCTGGATACCAAGAGGGAGAAATTTTTTTCAAAGATGGTCAAGATCAAAGATAAATCTGTCAAGTACACCTTTGACATTAGGGAGACACCTTGTTTAGAGGCAGGAATCCCCAGTTACTTGGTGGCAAGACCACATTACCCCTTCTGACAAGAGGACATAGATAGTATTCTAACTGGTGTTGACATTAAGGTGACACCTTTACCAGAGGCCAGACACCCCAGTTACTAACCAGATATGTACCATTGCTCTATATGATCAAGACAGCTAATTAAGCCTAATTTATACTGCCATCTCATGACATGGGATACTTTCACTTCATTGATGAAAGTCCCAGTTTCTCAATGAACAGTTAACAAGGTTGTTAAAACTTCTTTCATGAATTTTTCATTAAACTGCACTTGAAACCTTGTAAATTAGTCTTGATTCAGTTTGAGAACAATACACCAGCTCCAAAGTTTTTCAGACAGAAGCACTATATACCTCAATTCGGACTTAACTAGACTAAGCAGGTATGCTGTACTGGCTAGATCAGAAGTCAGTTACAGTGTAGGAAGATAGTCTTGAATTCAGATTTTGATCTCAGTGGGACTAACAGCTGAAATTCCAACAAGAAATTAGATGAACAGTCTTAAACGGATAAAACATTCAAAAATTTCTTTTATCTACCTACTCAAACTGATTCTCTTATAAGGTCAGCAAAAGTCCGTTCAAAGTATGTTCAGATTTGGCCAAAAGAGCATGACACCAAATATTAATCTAGCTCCCCCTGAGACCTTGACTCCAACTCAGACTTAACCAAGACAAACCTCAAAACACCTCAAAGAAAACAAAGTGGTATCAATCAGTACGAGTGAATCAGCAAACACCCATAATGAGGTTATTTTCAGCAACAGATAATGAACAAAGATAAGCATAAGAGCACATCACAGATTATTTAGAGATCAATTATTCAATCATGAAATTCTGTAAATACCTAATTCTCTGCGCAATGTGCTAAAATTTTCAGTATCCAGTGGCTTAGTGAAAATATCTGCAATTTGTGAGTTAGTGCCAACATGGATCAATTCAAGGGTCTTCCTAGCTACTTCATCACAAATAAAATGATGCCTAATTTCGATGTGTTTAGTTCGAGAATGAAGTACAGGATTCTTTGCAATGTTTATTGCACTAGTATTGTCACAAAAGATGGGAGTGCAACCTAGCTCAACTGAGTAATCCAGACGCTGGTGTTTTATCCATATAACCTGTGTGCCACAGCTCCCTGCTGCCACATACTCAGCTTCAGCAGTAGAAAGAGCCACAGAGTGTTGCTTCTTGGATCCCCAAGAGACTAGGCACCCTCCTAAAAATTCGCAGTGACCACTAGTACTTTTCCTGTCCAATTTACATCCTGCATAATCTGCATCTGTATATGCAATGAGATCTAAACTACATGATGCAGGATACCAAAGACCTAGATCATGGGTAGCAGATAAGTATCTAAAGATTCTTTTTACAGCTGCCAAATGTAATTCAGTAGGCCTAGACTGGTATCTGGCACACATCCCTACACTAAATTGAATGTCAGGCCTGGATGCTGTTAAGTAGAGGAGTGAACCGATCATACCTCTATATAATTTAGCATCCACCTTTTTCCCTTTTTCGTCTGAATCCAGTAAGGAGTTGGTGCCCATGGGTGCTGAGATAGTCTTGAGGTTGGTCATTCCAAACCTTTTCAGTATCTTCAGAGTATACTTGGTTTGATTTATGAAACAACCATCCCCCATCTGTTTGACCTGCAGCCCAAGAAAATACTTTAGTTTGCCAACTAAACTCATTTCAAATTCATGAGACATAGATTCAGAAAATTCTTTACACAATGTTGAATTGTTAGATCCGAAGATGATATCATCAACATATACCTGGACCACTATTAAATCCTTTCCGAGATTTTTGGTGAAGAGGGTTTGGTCAACCTTACCTCGAGTGTAGCCCTTGCTCATGAGGAATTCAGAAAGTCTCTCATACTAGGCTCGGGGAGCCTGCTTCAATCCATAGAGGGCTTTATTCAACATAAAAACCATGTTAGGCTGAACAGAGAAATTAAAACCTGGAGGTTGTTCAACATATACCTCTTCCTTCAATATCCCATTTAAGAATGCGCTTTTGACATCCATCTGCTGCAGCCGAATGTTCCTAGAGCATGCAAATGCAAGCAGAATTCGTATAGCTTCCATCCTAGCCACTGGGGCATAGGATTCATCAAAATCCACACCAAATTCCTGACTGTAGCCTTGAGGTACAAGTCTTGCTTTGTTTCTACAAATAGCTCCATTCTCATCAACTTTATTCTTGAAAATCCATTTAGTGCCAATGACATGAGTGTTATCAGGTCTGGGAACTAGTTCCCATATAATATTTTTCTTAAATTGATTTAATTCCTCACACATGGCGGATACCCAAGACTCATGTTTTAAGGCTTCTTCCACAGATTTGGGTTCCACCTGAGATACCAATGCAGCTAAGTCCTGTTCTTGGACAATTCTAAAATGAGACCTAGTCCTAGGAGGATCATGCAAATTGCCTATGACATTTTCACTAGGGTGGTCTTTGTGAAATATTATCTCACCTGAGGGTTCACCTACCTCAGCTGCTCCTTCTTGCTGTGAGTTTTCTGGTTGAGCAGCTGGCTGCATTTCTTCTTCTTCAATTCTCTCCAAGAAATCTCCCTCATTAGATGGCTCCCTGTCATCATCCATCACTTTGTTAGAGAAATCATTTTCATCAAACACTACATGCGGTGATTCTTCAACAGTTTGGTCAGCTTTATTGAAAACTCTGTAAGCCCTTGAGGTTTCTGAATATCTAAGAAAAATTCCAGGAGAGCTCCTAGCTTCAAATTTGTCCAAACCATTCTTACCATTATTGTGGATAAAACATTTGGAGCCAAAAACTTTAAAGTAAGAAATGTTTGGCTGCTTACCCTTGAGAAGTTCATACGGAGTTTTCCTATGAGTAGGTCTTACCAAGGCTCTGTTTAGAATGTAGCATGCAGTATTCGCAGCTTCAGTCCAAAATCTCCTTGGAAGTCCACTCTCAATCAGCATAGTCCTGGCCATTTCAATTATTGACATGTTTCTTCTCTCAACAATTCCGTTCTGCTCCAGTGTCCTGGGAGAAGAGAATTTGTGAGTCACTCCCTCTCTTGAGCAAAAATCAGAAAATGAAGAGTTCTCAAACTCTCCTCCATGGTCAGACTGAATTGTAATGATGTTATGTTCACCTTGCAAATTGATTTTATTGAAAAGTTCTTCAAAGTGAACAAAGGCATCATTTTTATTTGCTAAACAAAACAACCAAGAAAATCTAGTGAAGTCATCAACTATGACTAATCCATATCTCTTACCTCACAAACTTTGTATGCTGATAGGACCAAAGAGATCCATGTGCAAGTGCTGCAGCGGTTTAGATGAAAGATTCTCAGTTCTCAACTTAAAAACTGCACGAGTCTGTTTACCTAGTGCACAAGCATCACATAGCTTGGACCCTAACTGAAATCTTATTCGGGGCAAACCTCTAACTAGGTTTTGCTTAGATAGTTTATTCATTGTAGACAAACTAGCATGGCCTAGACGCCTATGCCAGTCAAACGCAACCTGTTCAGAATTAGCAGACATACACAAGTGAGTTTCAGGATTATCATCCAGGTCTACGATGTATACATTGTTTACTCTATGACCTTTGAACATGACGTTATCAGAATTCAGCTCAAAAACAGTACAGGAATTATGGTCAAAGAGTACCTTGTGTCCTTTGTCGCAGAGTTGACTTATACTTATCAAGTTGTACTGAAGTTCTTCTACAAGATACACATCTTCAATGGAGTTAGTAGAGGACTTACCAACTGTACCAATTCCAATTATTCTTCCTCTGTTATTTCCACCGAATTTGACCAGGCCCCCAAACTTCATTTTCAGTTTGCTAAATTTAGACCGGTCTCCTGTCATGTGCCTGCTACAGCCGCTGTCAAGATACCACTTGTTATGCTCGGCTGCCAGGCTAACCTGCGAAAGTTCAGACAAAGTGATGTGGGACCCAATTCAAATTGGGTCCAAAGATAGTTTTCAATTTATCCAAATCACACTTAGGAACCCACATTTGTTTTACTGTTCTTTTCAGAGATTTCATGTAGATTGATTCTTCTTTCTTGGCATTTCTCAGTGGGTGTTGAATGAGCCTATTCCTATTAAAATTATGCTGTTTCCGAGCAGAGAAATTGTTGTTTGGCCTCTTAGAGGAAACACGTGTGTGCTGAGCATAATTCATGTAGCCATTTTTATTCAAATGAAAATTGTGCTGAAGGTGATGCATGTTCGCATGCTTTCCTTGATAACTATCATGCTGCATTTTCTTAGCGAAACTGTTCACCTTTCTAGTGACATCAATAGGAATGGTCGTGTGAAAACCCTTGTTCCACACCTGTTGCACAGGAACAGTTCTAGTCTCAGGATTTCCTGACTTAGTCTGCTGACCAGTGGATTGAATAGATTTGCTGGTCGAAACCTTCAATGTAGAGACAGATTTGGAGCTGGATGGGGTTTCCAGTTTTTCTTTGCCCTTGTCGGGGTAGAACGTGACAGTTTTGAATTCAAAGGGTTTTTTACTTGTGGTATTGTATCCTAATCCCTCCCTATTGAAGTTTACCCTCGACCCCAGAAGGGCATCCAGATTGTTTCTCCCCTCTGTAAATTTTTCTAGCATTTTTCCTTTGTCCTCAATCTCCTTCTGAAGTTCATTACATTGGTCCTGGAGTTCCTGATTAACTTTTCTAACCGCCTCATATTTTTCTGCAATCAGTCTAAACTCCTTTTTACTCTCTTCAGTTTTACTCTTCAGCTCATTCAACCTAGCTAGATTTTCCTCTCTTTCCATTCTAAACTTCTCGATCTCACTTCTAGCCTGATCTAGCTCAATGGCCATCTCCTTGTTTTTCATGTTGTCCGTAACAGCAATAGAGTGTTCCTCAGAAACTGAGTGAAACTTTCGTTTAAGCATTCTGTGCTCCTTGGTTAGAAAATTATATTTAGCTAACAGGTCGCCATAGGCGTCCTCCCAATCATCCAAAGTAAAAATCTCAAATAAGTCTGTTACCTCTTCCTCATGGTTAGCCACGAGGCAAGTCTTTTCTTCACCTTCACTGGACGAGGTGGCTTCTGGATCCTCCTCCTCGTCGCTCCATGTGCACAGCATGGCTTTCTTCTTCTTGTGCACCATCTTCTTCTGGTATCTGGGAGCCTTAGCTTGCAGCTCTGGACATTCACTTTTCATGTGACCAGGTTTCTGACAATGGTAGCATGTAACCTTCTTAACAAACCGGTTCTTCTCAAGTTCTCGTTCAGGAGACTTCCTTGCAGCATTGAATCTCTTTCTCCTGTAGAATTTCCCTTTAGTCCTCAGGAACTTTCTGAATTGCCTGGTGAGCATGGCCTGCTCGCTCTTGTCTAGGTCTGAGAATCCGTCAGAGTCTTGGCTGCTACCACCACTGTTGCTGCTGCTGCTGCTCTTCTTAGTATGTCGTGAGACTTTCAGAGCAACATTCCTTCCCTTTCTGTCATGTCCATCATTCCCTTGTCTGAAGTTCATTTCGTGGGTCATGAGAGACCCAATCAGCTGGGTTACTAACATGGTGGATAAATCTCTTGATTCCGCTATGACGGTCACCTTAGTATCCCAGATGGGAGTTAGGGACCTAAGGATCTTCCTGACAATGTCTTCTTGCTGAATCTCCTTTCCAAATCCTCTAAGACTATTGATGATCACAGACAATCTAGCATACATTTCTGTGATCGACTCCTCTGGCTTCATCTTAAACAACTCATACTGAGTTGTAAGCATATTGATCTTGGTAGCTTTCACTTGAGATGTGCCCTCATAAATTAACTGCAATTCATCCCACATTTTCTTTGCAGTCTTGCACGCTGAAATCCTCAAGTACTCTTCCGGGTGGACGGCGCACTGTATGATGCTAAGAGCCGTCCAATTCAGTGCGGAGAGTTTAACCTATTCCACTGTCCATATGTCTTCGTTCGGTGGAAGTTGGTACGGACCATCTGTAATTACTCTCCAGAGCTTGTGGCTTTAAGCCCTGATGAAGACTTCCATCCTGTTCTTCCAAAAGAAATAGTTATTACCATCGAAGAAAGGGGGGCGGGTGATTGACTGCCCTTCAGTAATGTAGCTGCGAGGACCAGCAGATCCGTTTCCCTGGCCGTTGGACCACATATTGGGAAATACCCGCTCTGATACCAAGTGATACGAGAAATATGAAGTGATCTAGAAGGGGAGGGGATGAATAGATCACTGTTTTCAACCGATTAAAAATTACTGAAGAGTGATTCACTGAAAACAAGTAATCTCGCAGATGAGCCCACAAAAACCACAGTGCGAACAATAACTCGAGTAGATAGAAGGCACACCACCAGAACCACCATAGACAATCACACAAGGGCACAGAGGTTTTTAAGGTGGTTCGGCCAGATCTCCAGTCTGCCTACGTCCACCCCTCACTTCAAATCGAAGTGAGGATTCCACTAGCACTGCTAGCAAAGCAGACTCAGTCTGCGACAACTGCTGATTCACAGCTTCACCAGGGGAACATCCTCCCCTCTTCCTCCACACCCGGAGGGAACCCTAAGGACGTCAAGTCCCTAGAAACCAGGAAAACAATTTCCTCTTCCTCCAACCGGAGGGAACACTAGTGATCTACAGTCACTAGAACCAAAGACCAAGGTCTCTCTTCCTCTGAATCCCAGAGGGAACACCTCTTCTACGAGAGGGAACACTACTGCAACCTCTATTGCAAGTAAACCAGAGAGAACGCGTCTCTCTCTTCCCCTGAACACCAAGAGGTAACACAGAGAACTCTCAATCAAGAATGGAAAACATATAAGAAACGAAAACAAGAAAGAAAGAATCCAAAGTTCAGAAACTGGAAACAATGTAGCTCAAACTGAGCAGCAGACTTCGGATTTGATCCGTAAGTCAATACCCATCTTCTGATCACTCTTCTGCTCTCTCTTTTCTCTCAACTGGAACACGCTAGTTTCTCAGAGAGGCTCTTTCTCTTCTGCTCTCACTCAAATTTCTTCTCTTTTTTTTCTGGATCGAACTCTCTGCACTTCTGCTTTTTGCTTTTTCCTTTCGATCGATCTTCATCTGTGGACGAAGGCTTCAATATATAGCAGCAGCAGCAGGTGGATGAGGTGCAGAATGCGTGTGCCTCCCACACTTCATCCAGAACCTTCTTGCCACGTGCCTTTATAGCATTGGTTCCTTTAGCATTGGATCACGGGCAGCCCAGTCACTGGGAATATTCTTCCTCGGACCACCTTCTTCTTCTCCTGTAAAGAAATTAAACCATTAGAACTCAGGGCCACAAAAACTAAAACCGCATGAGGTACGTGATAGCAATACGAGATGCACTGTATTGAGAACGACCCGAGATACACAAGATTACTACAGTACGAAATAAAGAGAGAATGACACGAGGTCAGATTAAAACAGCACGAGGTAAAAAGAGACGACACGAGATACATACTAATAAGGCTAACACTACAAAGAGAACGACACGAAGTATCACTGTAACAAAAACAAACACTACGAAGAGAACGACACGAGATACACAATAATAAAGCTAACACTACAAAGAAAAACTACACGAAGTCAGATGAGAACAGCACGAGGTAAAAAGGAAATAGCACGGAATAAAAACGGTAGTAAGACACGCGATCAGAGGGAACCTGGACGGAGATAGAAAGAAACAACACGAGGACATAAACACAAGAATAACACGAAGACACGAATACAAAAGCAACACGAAGACACGAATACAAAAGCAACACGACATAACAAACAGCCAAGAGAATGGCACGAGGTGAAACGAGACTTTACTAAAAAGACTTGAATACACACGAAAACAACTCGAGTACTAAGTTGCTCGAACGTACGAACGACTCGAAGATGAAAACAACACGAAGACAACATGGACTGAAACCAACTCGAAGACGAAAGCAGAAACTGACACGAGGTGTGGTTACAAAAACAAGAAGGACACTTGTAACGTACAGCCTTCATATGATGAGGCGATGTGAAGACTTTGCGTTCAACTGGATGTATAGACTTGGAACGGCTTCAAGGCAACACAATCGAATGTATGGACTTTCACAAGGTATAGACTTGCCAAAGAACTGGACGATGTATAGACTTGAATAAGGCAAAGTCTGTACAGACTTGAGGGTTCACAACGTATATACTTTGACAAGACAATGGCTGTACATACTTGAAGTGAAGACCAATGTATAGACTTCAAGGTTCAGCTGCCAATGAATAGACTTGGAAAGCTTGAAGGCCAATGTACAGACTTGGAAGCTTAAACCAATGTATGGACTTAGCTTCGAACATGCTACAGTGCATTGTATGGACTTTGAAGACTGATGCATGACGCTAAGCCAATGTGTAGACTTTGGCTTGGAAAGAAGATAAAGATGAGGCTGTAGAGACTTGGCCAGAACAAGAGACTCGAAGACAAAGGGGTGACACAGATGGAACGACACGAAGTGGCACAGAAAGCAGCACGAGGTACTGCAGTGTACAGCACGCGATGGAATAAATAACGACACGAAGACAACCAACAAACATAGTTGGAAAAACACGACGAACAAAGGGACAACACGGAGTGTAGTAAACACAAACAACACGAAGTATGAAGGGAACATTACGGACATGCAAGGTATTATCTCATGGCAGTTTTCCTGTTAATCATGGAAATTTCAAATGCATAACATTACTCAAGATATCTGATTAAAATGATAATATTTAACATAGTGATGCTCATCATCAAAACACTAGGGAAGTCACAAAAGTCCAACAAGCTTGACCGCTGATCCACAGCTTATGGGACGAATCCCTACAAACGCTGACTAACAACTTGATTCGCTGAGCCTCACAGCTTGCTAACAGCTAAGCACCAAAGCTTGCTATCAGAGGAACTGATCCTCGCCGCTGAGCGTCACAGCTTGCTCTGCTGACTTATAGCTTGAAAGACAATGATAGAAGAAAAAATACAAACGACTGAGAATGAGAAATAGATGTAGCAAGAAAATCAATGTAGCTCAAGGATAAGCAAACGATTCTAGATCTGATCTAGAAATCGTGACTGTAGTAGCTCTCCCTTCTTCTCCTCTTCTCCACTTCTCTGATGCTCTATTTTGAAACTCCTCCTTCTTTCTGCAGCTCACTCTCATACTCTTCAACACTTTTCTCTCAGATGCTCTCACTGCTCTCAAATATCTTCCTCTTCGATTGCCTTCACTTCCTCTAATTTCTTCCTCTCAGACTATCTTCTTCTTTATGCACTTAGCTTCGCTGCTCCTCTTCTTCTCGATAATCACTTTTCTTAACTTCTATTCACTGCTTCTACTCTCTACTTCTGCTTTTTATTCTTGTCTTCTCAGAGATCCCCCTTTATATATATACAGACAAACTGGATGATGTGGACCTCGCACAGTTTCACTCCGGCGTGTGGAGGGAGGATTCTCGCCAATGCCTTGTCAGAAAAGTAGCTTGAGTGGATCCACATGTCAGATCTTGAAGATGAGGCGAGACCACGTGGCAGATCGATCTTGAAGAACTGGCTGCCTTGGATCACATGTCTGACTGATTAAGTCAGTTCTGGGAACATGTGATTACTCAAGTCTCTGCTACTCTCAGTGCTTTAAATGTTTGCCTGAATCCTTGTCAATAAGATATAAGTCATTTCGTCAAACACCTGTTTCATCATCATTACTCAGGATAATGCATATTTAGACAACTTCATGAAAATCAGATGCTCAGATCAACAGAAAGTATGATAGTGCAGATACCTCAAAGCATAGACTCAATGCGTAGACCTGATGACCTGACTTCTACATGTGCATCGACCCTGGACTCTACATGTGCATAGACCTAGATATTTTTTTTTAACTCGAAGGCAATACTTGTAAGGTGAGGCGAGGATTCCCATTCACCCCTTCATTGCGGAAGGAAGTGGACGTTCCACCCCGGGCCACTAGGTAAGCGTTTTCATAAATGGATGCAAGAAGTTACATAATAGAGAAAAGGGATAGGGGGAAGCATAAGGCACCGAAAGTTATAGAGACGAAAGGGGCCACGTACAACGAGAAGGAGAAAACCAAAGGCAACATATGAGTGGAGAGCGGACATGAAAAGTCACGATCCCGCAAAGAGGAAGTAGAGTTTGAGCGCCGATGAGATCACGTGGGGGCACCCCCATCCGTCCTCGAAGCCGGCTGCAAGTGATCCTGGTCAGAGGCACCGACGAAGGCCACATGGGCAGCCGTAAGGTCATGCAACCTCGTGGAGGGTTCGAGCCCGGGGATAGTGAGCACCTAGATGATTTGAGGAAACTGGAGGCCACCCTCAGGAGACGGAGGAGTAAACTCCTCAACAGGAAGCACATGGGTAGGTGCCGGAGGAGGAACTGCTAACGGACCAGGCAGTTCCCGGTTGATCTTCTTCTTCAGGGCTTGAGCGAAGGAGATGTTGACTCCGGAAATGTAACCAAGGATAGAGATGAGACAAAAGATGAGATTGAATCAGAAACGAAGATCCAAGGGACTCTTGCAAAGCCAGGATTGCGGAAAGTTCGTTACTGAAGCTGTCACCTAGCTGAAGCCCTCCACGGCCAAGCTGATGTCCAGTATTGTCGTCGTTCAGACGGCATTACTGATGAAGAATTGCGGTCCACTGACCGATGAAAACCCCCAGAGATATTCTGATGAAACCATGCTAGCTCACCAATTAATGGGATTTAGCAGCTATTAAGATAAGATGAATGAAATACCAAAAGGCCTAAATGGGCCCATCCGTGTGTGGTGCCGAAAGCCCGACAATGGCCATGCCGAGAAGTGATGCGCCGAGAGCCCATTACTTCCGAACAAGGCGCGCCGGGAGGTCATAAGCAGCCCGCCGAGACGCCCATGCCGATAGGGGGAGAAGGGGTGGTATAAAAACTCTTAGTCTCTCGATCAAAGAAAAAAAAAAGGGAGAGACAGAAAGAAAGAAAGAAATCCATCTAGAAAAGGAGATAGGAAAGGAGAGAGAGAGAGGGCCTCCGCTGAAAGGAAAGAGAAGAAGTTTAAGAGAATAAGAAGAAGAAAAACCCCAGGTGGGCTGCCCGGGGGAGGGAGAGGAGTCAATGCTCCACCCTCCCCCCCCCCATGTTTGCTGTTTCCTTGATCTGCCTCCGTATGTAATAGTCCATATATTCATGTTTGATCATCCATACGATGTCGAGAGTTATCTTTTCGCTTCCCCCTGTTCCCCTCCTCTTCTGTTCTTTGGCTTTTGCCTTGCAGATGATGTAAACAATGCTTATGAGATGAAATGAAGTGGGCATTTGAAAGCCCTTCCCTTCGTCCCTCCATGTATATATATATGTCTTCTATCTGAAATGTCCGATAGTTTATACGCTCCCGGTTTCAGAGTCTCCCTACGAATCTGTTCTTCAGAGGAGCGTAGATAGAACCCCTATCCCTATCCAATGGGCTACTGGGTTCTGTCTTCCCCCCCCCCCCATTTCTGTATTTTCATCTCCTTGTAATTGCAATGGATGATACTTCTTCTTCTTCTGATGTGTTCTGCGTTTTCTTTCTCGAAGAGGCTTTCATGCGCTTGTTCCAGGGCCAGGGACAGGCCATCCCTTGGCCTTCAGAACAAAGCCAAGCCATATGATGATTCACGTCTGTGAGATTCTGGAGTTTCTGATGCCCGATTGGTTTACCGACATCATCAGAGTCATTTCTGGACCAGGGACAGATATCCCTTGGTTCCCAGGACGACGAATGATAACATCAAGCCATCCTCCTGGAAGTCTATCCAAGTAACGGTGACAGAGGCTCCTTATGTTCAGTTCCCCTTTTCCATTTCCTTCTGCCCTCGGATTTCCTTCTAAACCTATTTCAAAGCTGGTTGATACCCAATAAATGCATCCATCTTTGACTCCTCAGGGCCCATCAATCTCAGCCTTAACCACCAGGAAAACCCCCTCAATCATCCATAAATCTGAAAACAGAGTGCCGTAAAACCCTGAATTCACCTTGGCGCCCTCGTCTGTCTCGGCTCCACAAATAGTAGAGCGTATGAACAGCCCTCGGCGCAAGCCTTCTTGCGCCGAGACACCATCTCCTTATCACGTCGGGAGCCCCCTCCCTGGCCTGCTCCTCTTCGCGCCGGGAAGACCCCGCACCGAGAGCCCCTGCCTCCATACCATTTGGCGCCGGGAGCCTCTTCCCTGGCCTGCTCTTCTTCACGCCGGGAGCCTCCTCCCTGGCCTGCTCTTCTTCGCGCCGGGAAGTCCCCGCGTCGAGAGCCCCTGCCTCCATACCATTTGGCGCCAGGAGCTCCCCTTGGCCTCTTCTCTTTGGCGCCGGGAGCCCCTCCGTGGCCTTCTCCCCTACGCGCCGGGAATCTATCCCATGGCATCTTCCCCCTGGTGCCGGGAACCCCTCCTTGGCTTCCTTGTCTCGGCGCCGAGAACTCAGACACATGCCTGAAGTGCGCGAGAACTTGCTCTGCCATCCGATTGAACCCCTGGCACCTTGACCGAGCCAATCCACGGATGCCCATAAGTCATCGGAACTGCCCCGAGGATAAAATTGAAGGGAGTCAAGATCCCTATGTTCCACCTCACTGCATCGGATTTACGAATAACCCCTTTTGCTCGGGGGGATTCTGCCACTGCATGAGTTCCGTTAGCTTTCCAAAGGGAAAATCATACATGGCCCTGTGGCCCATACATGTGGGTTGGGAGGTTTTGACCTCTCTCTTTTTCTCGGCTTTCATCCCGACACTCCGTGGGTGATAGCCTATTTCCCTCTGGGCATAATCCAGATTAAGGGGAAATGATGTCGAAATATTGATCTATGCTTTAAACCCACATCATGGTCATGGTTCAGCCCATCCGTGATTGTCATCTTCTACCCCCCTTTCCCCCCTAAGCATGATTGTTTTGCACCGCCGATTCAACGATATAGTCTATTTCTGTGGCTGATGTTTTTTTATCTTACCCGCCTTCCTGGCCCTGGTATGAAATTTAAAATTAAGCATGTGAACATCTGTTCGCCTTATGAGGCCTCCAATTCCGGCGTTTAATCAAGGGTTGTCCTTCCTTGGAAGGGCGTAATTAACGTCATAGCCTTTATGGTATGGCGGACTTCTGGTCCCTACTCGGACTTCACAATCGACTGACCAAGTCAAGTCGAGCGCACAATGAAATCGTCACGCATGTGATTGGCACGCCAATAAATCAAATAATAATCAAAAAAAATAAATAAATGAAATAAATAAGAATCTGCGTTCCCACAAGTCTGGCACGCCCGGTGGGACAGAGTGTCCCTTCATCTTTACGCTAAAGGAGGAGGCCCAGCGGGCCCCCCTCAAACTTCTGATTCCGTCCACTTTCCTCATTTTGAGGAATCTACAATGACGGCTGGAATCATGTCTGTCTGCTTCTACCAGCAACCGATTGACATGCATGTGCGAGAGGGCTACCTGGCGATACCTCTTACATTCGGATCAATGCCGCCTGCCGTTGGGCTGCCCAACTGCCTGGGCCTCGTCTTCACCGACCTTCTGCAGTTCGACAACGATGAGCAAGGCACTGCTACGAGTGCCCCGATGAAGACCACTGATGAGAAAGCTAGCTTACTGAAGAAGACGGCTTCCACCGTTGTCTCCTGCTATGTCCATCATGTCCAAAGGAGGGACATGGTCCCCGCTACTGCCCAGAAGGGGAAAAGAACCAACCGGAGGAGCCGGTATGTTGCTGTTGACCATCGTCTTTCCAACTCCGGAAAGACCATGATGATTGGAGGTGTCCGGGCAAACATGAATGGTTGCCCAAGGGCGGTCAAGCCGGACGTGATCGTCCCGATGGTGCCCACTACCAACAGATTCCAGACTCTGGCCACCAGGCAGGCCAACTGGGAGGCTGATGAGAGGAAGCCGCTGGCACCCAAGCCAGCAAAATACAAATAGGTCTGGCGACCGAAGAGGATTCAGAGCTGGGCTCCAGCTCGAGATGAGGAGAAGGCTGCTGAAGATGTTGTTGCCCGCTTCAGGGCAGGAAGCCGAAGAAGAGAGGGAAAAGAGACAAGAAATGCTGTTGCTGCTCGCCCCAAGGCCTGGGGTAGAAGAGATGAGAGGAATGATGAAGAAAGAAATTTGGTTGCTGCTCGCCCCATGATGAGGGGCAGGAAGGATGAGAAGAAAGAAGACCTTACTGTCACCCGTCCCAGGGTGGGGGCAGAAGATGGCAAAGAAAGAAATGTGATGCTGCTGTCAACTACTGCCGAAACGGTAATGTGGGAATTAGCGAACCAGTCACGGTCGCCATCCCAAGAAGACCGAGGGCCTGTGCCAGACAGGCCGACTTGTTCAAATATTCCAAAGTCGAGCATTTGAATGCTCAGATAACAAGACTGGCCTATCAGCAGAGAAGCCAGGAAAGACTAATGCTCCAGCCTGAGCCACAGAGGCACAATTCTGAAGAGATGAAGCAGATAGTCCAAGACTACTTCCATTACCTGGGGAGCTCTACCCTCGGTCAACAAAGACTATCCCGTGCCTTGGGCACCAGAGGTGAAGAAAAAGAAGAAACACTTCAAGAAATGATGATCGGAGCCTCTTCCTCCGATTCAAATCACTATGAAGAAGGTCTCAGGGCCGGATATGACAAAGAAGACCTGTACCGGGAAGAAGCCAAAGAAAGAATATCGATCTTTGACTGGCTCAAATATCCTGACCAGGCCAAAAGAAAAGTTTGCAAGCGAAAGGGAAGAATGCAAATCTTCGCCTGTAACATGGCTGGAATCGCCAGGGGGCAGGATATGCTACCAACTCAGCCAGATGAACTGCTCAGGTTGGCTACCAGACCAGGCCCCGTCACAAGAAGAGGTCAGGCTGCAAGAGATAAGATGAAGAATGATGAGGAAACCCGGAAGATCACCACCATGACGGTCAATGTGGTGACGACAGAAGAAGAATACAATCCCTTCGTTGATGATGCTGAAGGGACTTCAGAAGATATACAGATCCCATCGACTCTGGATCCCATGATCCAGATGATGTTTAGAAGATATCAACAGGAGATCAGTGCTCTCAGAAGACAGCTAAATGAGAGGCAGGAAGCCACACCGGTCTCCAAGCAAGCCGAGCCTGTGGGGCATACTTCCAGCTCAATAGATACGACTATCCCAGCTAATCCTCTCCTGGCTGATAAGGGCAAAGCACTGAGCCAACCTGTTCCACATCAAACAGTAGCTCAGCCCTCGGCGTCTCAGACACAGCCTACCGCGCCCATCTTGCGCGCCACTGTGATGACAACTCCTCATAGCCAGCAACAAGTTCACTTCTTTCCAGAAGACATAGATCCAGCTGTAGCCCACAAGTAGATGATTGAAAGAATTGTGGAAATGAAGCTGTCAGAAAAGACTGGTGGTGATGCTGGTACCTATGATATGTACAAGGTACCGTATCCTCCCCAGTATGCTGCCGAGAAACTACCCCCAGGCATCAGTAAGCCGCCGAAGTTCGAGAAATTTAATGGCCAAGGCTCCCCTAGGGAGCATATAGCCTACTATACTACAATCATGGGCGACCTAGCAGTCGATGAAGCTTATCTGCTCAAGTTCTTTGGCTCATCCCTCACTGGGTTAGCCTTTGAATGGTATTCAAGCCTGCCAGTTGGGTCGGTGGTTGACTGGCCTGATATGCAGAGAAAGTTCCGTGACAGATTTCATGTCACAGAAAGAGAGATCACTATAGCAGAACTATATGCAACCAAGCAGAAACAGGATGAGACAGCACTAGATTACATCAAAAGGTGGAGGAACTTGGCTATGAGATGCAGAAGACCTCCTCATCAAGAAGATGCGGTGCAGATATGCAAGCAGAGCCTCAGGAGGGAGGTGCTAGAAAAAATGATCGGTGCAGATGTCAGAACATTTGACCGACTGAACAATATAGTGGCAGAAGTCGAGACGTTCTTGTCCAAACGTCCGACCGCCAATGTTCCCACCATGCCGAAGGGAAAATCCAATGAGCGACGACCATCACACTCTGAGGCCAACACCGTCGATTTCAGAACCTTCGAGCAACAGAAGGGGAAGAAAGGGGCAGATGAAGCTCCCCCGCTGGCAGATATAGCAGAAAGAAAAGATAAAGTCTCTCTGAGAGACAAGATGAGAAAAGCATATTCCTTCCCAAAAGATAAGACAGCCGCACTGTTCAACTGGGCATACAAGTTCAATAAGGTAACATTGCCTGAACCCAAAAGACCAGCAGATGCAGCAAAGAAAGAGGATCCGATGTTCTGTCCATTTCACCGTGCGCTGGGGCATGCAATTGAAGATTGTTATGTCTTCAAAGATATCATGGAAGGAATGGTCAAGAAAGGTGAGCTGCAGCTGGGAGATTACCAGGTAAAGCCGCCCCATCCACATGAGCCTCCACCCTAGAGAATGGCTGCCAATATGATCTCAGTCTACCAACAGCTGCCCGAGGAAGCCGTTGAAGAATGCACCAAGCATACCTATGAAGCTTGCTTCCTCACCCCACAGAAGGATCAGGAAGGATGGCAGATGATACCCATAAAAAGCAGAAAGAAGATTCCTGCAGCCAGTACCAGCGGAGCAGTTATCTGAGGTGTTACCCCAAGGCCTGAGCCGCCTCCAATAAAGCCAATATGGCATACAGTTGAGACCGGACCAGTCATCCGGATCCCTACTCACAACCGGAGGGGACAAACTCCCCTCCCTACACATAAAGAAGTAAGCCCTGCAGCCAGGCGTCTGCAGCAATATATTAATGAGCTTGATGAGTACGAGCAGAAGAAGCCCAAGCATCTGCTGATGAAAGACTGTATACTCTGGGAATAGCTCGAAGAATTGAAAATCAAAGAGTAGCCAGAGGCAGAACAAGAAAAAGCTGAGAATGAACCCTTCTGGGGGCAGGAGCTAGCAAAGCCAAATTCCCAGAAGAAGAAGAGACGACCCAAGTCCAAGAAAGGAAAGAAGGTCACGACAGTACAATGTAACACTCTGTCGGTACTCTTTTCCTTGCCCGGGGAGGATGATGAGCCAGAAGCATCCAACGCTCCGCTAGAAGCTAACCATGCCGAAGCCTCTACCTCGGCCCATGCAACACGTTCTGGGAGAAGATGGGGGCGCCCAGCACCAGCCAACCATAATATTATGTTCAGAGGGGAGCAACCCTATCAAATCCCGGAACCAGAGATACGAGGTGTCCAGGTTCCTCCCCCTGCCAGTCTGTACCAAGACAATAAGAAGGCAGATGAAGCCCATTCATTCCTGGAGTTCCTGTCCAGCTTAGAAAACGAGCAACCGGCTCATACTACTCCAGTTAAAAGCAATAAATGCCAGCAGACAGCAGCTGGAAAGCAGAAACAGCATGAAGAAAATGAAGAAAGTAACCCTCTAGCAAAACCAGGGGCAGTCGCTACAGAAGAAGCCTTCCGGGAGACCGATGAAGAAGATGAAATTGGGACTGGGCAGCAAAGGCCACAGGCGCCACATGAACCTCCAAGACCCCGATGGGCAAAGGAGATGAGACTATCTAATGTCCGGGTGGGCAGTCGAGTCATGAAAATGCTGAAGAAGCTCCCTACCAGATTCTCCATCTGGGAAATTCTCTCTCTGAGTGAAGAAGCTCGCCAAGCAATCGTGGATGCCCTGCAGTCCCCGGCATAATGTGAAGCACTCCTGGCAGAAGTGAATGTTGGGCCATCGGTCACGTTCACGGAAGATGATATGTTGATCCCAAATTCCAGTCATAACAGATCGTTGTATATGAGGGGTTCTCTGAACTGTCAGCCATTGAGCAGGATATTGATAGATCCAAGGGCTGCTGTGAATATTCTCCCATACCGCATCTATAAAAAATACTACTTTGACCTGCAGCTTACCAAGGTCAGAGATATGAAGATTGCGGGGTTCAACCAGAAATGTGAAACACCTCTCGGGGTGGCTGATTTCAACCTCACACTGGGCGACCTCACTACCGTGGTACGATTCTATGTAATCGACTCCAACACCACGTATAAGGCCCTGCTAGGAAGACCGTGGCTGCACGAATATCAGATAGTGCCGTCCACGCTACACCAGTGCATCAAATATTGCCATGAAGGGAAAGAAGAAAGGGTGTTTGCTGATCTACATCCCTTTGAAGTATTCGAGTGTCATATGCTCGATGCATCCTATTACACCGAGGTGTCACAGAAGGATGAAGAAAAAGAGGCTGTGGTCAGCCAGAAGAAGCCGGTGACAAAGACAAAAAGTTGGTCTCCACCGCCACCCAAGGGCTACATTAAAAAGCATGAGGTATCCCGCATCTCCTATGCTGGAGACTTTGTTCGGATAACTCCTCCTAGCATCCGCCCAGACGATATTGATGAAGAAATGAGAGAAAAGTACACACAGGTGGAGGTTCCGCAGGGTTTAATCAAGCCCGTCGCCAGCCTAGAATACCAGACAGTGCTGCCACTGCAGACTATGGAGATCCCCCGCTTCTGCGAGCCCCCTATCATATTCTACACCAGGGAGCCAGTCGAAGAAGATGATCAAGATTGCATGGTCCCTGAAGAAGCTGCAAACCGGATGGTGCCAATTACAGGCCTGGAGTACACTACCCAACGGGTTTCGCAGATGTTCTCCAAGATGCAAATGCCGTCGATACAGTCTGCAGCCCAGAAGAAAGCATTCAAGGAGCTATGGGATCCACCTCGAGATAATAAAGAACTGAGGAAGATCACACAGCACCCGGGACTGGGTTATACCCTACAAGAATGCTATGAAGCACAGGTAGATGTCATCTCGGCCTTCTACCAGCATGAAGATTCCCCTGGGATGGACTATGACCAATACCCTTCGGAAGATGAAGAAATCATTTATCAGTCCGTAGTGGACAATGAAGTCCCAGACAATTAGCCGGGGACGGGGACACCTGACGAGACAAAGAGATATTGGTACTGGGAGGATCTATCTTGCAAGGAGGATCTGTTCCAGGATGAAGCGAAATTTGATACGGGAACCCCGGATGAAGATCAAGTAGCCAGAGAGCTGCAAGACTGCCTGGAGTTTGGGTGCATTCTAGAAGAATTCCGAGCTCTACATAATGATGACCTCTCAGGGGAGCCCACATCAGAAGAGCCTCTAAGCACGGAAGACTCCACTTTGAAGTTTTTCGCTGAGCCAGTCACGTCCTCGGGGCAGACTGAACAGAATCCGGCCATATTGGCCTTATACGATGCACCAGCATCTGCCGATGATCAGTATGATGAAACAGAAAATCATGAGAATGAAGAAGATTATATCCCGGGAGGCTTTATTGATTTGCAAGAAGCCACACCCGAAGTTGAAGACGGAGGCCAAGCCACTGTCGATGAGCTGATAGAAGTGAATCTGGGGTCAGCAGATGAGCCAAGGCCGACATTCCTCAGTGCACTACTGGAGCCAGCTATAAAAGAACAGTATATTCAGTTTTTGAAAGAATTCCGAGACTGCTTCGCATGGACATATGATGAAATGCCAGGACTGAGTTCTGATGTGGCACAGCACCGATTGGCGATAAACCCAGAGGCAAGCCCTGTGAAGCAGCCTTCTAGGAGAATGCGTCCCGAACTGATAAATCAGATCAACAAAGAGGTCGACAAGCTGATCGATGTGGGCTTTGTTGAAGAGAACCAGTATACTACATGGCTAGCCAATATAGTGCCTGTGAAGAAGAAAAATGGGCAGATCAGAATATGTGTAGATTTCAGGGACCTGAATAAGGCTTGCCCGAAAGATGATTTCCCAGTGCCAATCACTGAAGTAATGATCGATGCAACCACTGGCCATGAAGCCCTGTCATTCATGGATGGGTCATCCGGATACAACTAGATCTGGATTGCTAAAGAAGATAGAGTGCACACTACATTCCGCACCCCGAAGGGGATATTTCATTATAAAAGAATGCCGTTTGGCCTTAAGCATGCCGGCGCTACCTATCAAAGAGCTATGACAAAGATCTTTGATGATTTGCTCTTCATGAAAGTGGAGTGCTACATTGATGACCTGGTGGTGAAAACCAGCAGAAGAGAAGATCATCTGCAAGACTTGAGGATAGTGTTCCAGAGGCTGCGCAAATATGAACTCAAGATGAATCCTATGAAATTTGCCTTCGGCGTGTCCAGTGGAAAATTCCTTGGGTTCATTGTCCGTCATAGGGGCATTGAGATCGACCCATCCAAGATTAAAGCTATCCAGGAGCTCCCTCCACCAAGGAATCTCCACGAGCTGAGATCTCTACAAGGGCGTTTGGCCTATATCCGACGATTCATATCAAATCTGTCGGGGAGATGCCACCCTTTTCACAAGCTCATGATGAAAGATGTACCGTTCCTCTGGGACGATGGCTGTCAGGAAGCCTTTGAGAAACTGAAAGAATATCTCAAGACCCCTCCAGTGCTGGGGGCACCTATTAAGGGCAAACCCCTGATACTGTACATTACAGCCACACCCTGTTCCCTGGGGGCAATGCTAGCACAGATAAATGAAGAAGGCAAAGAGCAGGCTCTATACTACCTGAGTAGGAGGCTGATCAGAACCGAAGAAAGCTACGGCTACATAGAAAAGACATGCTTGGCGCTAGTCTTTGCCGTCATGAAGCTCTAACACTATATGTTGTCACATGAAGTCAGATTGATATATGTAGCAGATCCGCTCAAATACATATTGACACAGCCGGTACTGAAGGGCCGATTGGGTAAATGGGCAGTAATTCTGATGGAATTCGATATTACCTACACACCCCAGAGGGCGATAAAAGGACAGGCCGTGGCCGATTTCTTTACAGAGCATCATGTGCCGGAAAATGATATGTTGGGGACTGAGTTACCCGATGATGAGACACTAGAAGCCTGCCAGGCTCAGTCAACTATGTGGCAGCTATTCTTTGATGGAGCATCTAGAACAGAGACGGACTCCGATGGAAAGACCAGAATACGGGCCGGAGCCGGTATTGTGCTAAGATCACCAGAAGGGGAGGTTGTGCATACTTCCTGTTCTATAAACACGCCTTGCACTAATAATGAAGCCGAGTATGAAGCTCTGATAATCGGATTACACATCAGCCTCAACATGGGTATCCAGATGCTTCAGGTATTCGGGGATTCAATGTTGATAATAAAGCAAATCCAAGGGGAGTTCGAAGTGCGAAAGCCAGAGTTGAACCCCTACCACCAAAAAGCTGTGCGCCTCATGGCGAAATTCTATCATATTGAGCTCAAGCATGTGGGCCGTGCACATAATGCCCAGGCTGATGCATTGGCAAAGCTAGCCAGCTCAATAGCAGTCCCACCAGATGAGACACTGAACATTGTTGTTATAAACCGACGGCAAGTCCCCAGCATGCTAGAAGGCTGCCCCGAAGAAAATGAAGTCGCCACGATCAGTACAGAACAGGCATCTGATTGGAGACAACATCTGCTACAATGGTTTTTACACCAACAGCTGTCGCAGAAAAGAGAAGAAAAAATGAAACTTCTAAGGATCAAAGATTCTTATGAATTCAAAAATGGAACTCTGTTCCGAATAATGGCAGATGCACGCAAGAAGATTTTGCTCCGCTGCCTGTCTACTGAGGAAGCTTGGCAAGCAATGAAAGAAATACATGCTGGGACGGCAGGTGCTCATCAAGCTGGCCCTAAGATGAAGATAGAAATCAAGAAGCTGGGCTACTATTGGCCCACTATGTTTGAAGACTGTTGCAAGTTTGCAAAGTCATGCCAGAAATGTCAGGATCATGCTATTGTGCCTAGAAGGCCACCTGCCGTTCTGCACCCTATAGTCCCTAGCTGGCTGTTTGCACAATGGGGAACTGATGTAGTCGGCCCACTACCGACCTCCTCGGCCGGACATAAGTACATACTGGCAATAACAGATTACTTCTCCCGATGGGCGGAGGCTGTAACACTACAAGAAGTGACTGGTGAACTGGTCGCCAGATTCATCAAGCAGAACATTATCTTCCGATGTGGGATCCCCAGCCGGATAATATCTGATAATGGAAGTCATTTCAGAAATCAAAAGATCTATCGGCTTGCCGAAAAGTATAAGATCGAATGGAGGACTTCCACTCCTTACAATCCACAGGCAAAGGGATTGGCAGAAGCCTTCAATAAAACTTTATGCACCTTGCTGGCTAAAGTCGTCAGTTCTAATAAGAAGGACTGGGAAGAAAAGATGTATGAAGCTCTGTGGGCATACCGCACTGTCTTCAAGACGCCTACAGGGTGCTCGCCATACTCACTGGTATACGGCTCAGAGGCAGTAGTACCACTAGAGCTGGAAGTCCCGTCACTTAGAGTGGCAGTCCAATATGACCTGGCCCATGGCGAACAAACCAATGCAGAAAGAAGATTACAAGAATTGGCTGAATTGGAAGGGAAGCGCCTCCAAGCTCAGAAGAATATCCAGATGTATCAGGCCCGCATGGCCACTGCATTCAACAAACTCGTAAAAGGACGAGAATTTAAGAAAGGTGACCTTGTCATGGTCAAGAAAAGAGAAGTCATGGCGTCCAACCCAAAAGGAAAGCTAAATCCTAATTAGGAAGGTCCTTATGTGATACATAGGGTCTACGAAGGAGGGGCCTCCATGGTCGTTAACCATCGAGGGGAAATCCAATTCTCACCGCTCAACGGTAGACACCTAAAGCTGTATCATGCTGCCCAACCAATATTGCCCGAGTAATCGGGCAAAAAGCTAACCTCTTCCTTGGTCTAGCGGCACTCCGTCCTAACCGAGCTAACCTCTTCCTTGGTCTAGCGGCACTCCGCCCTAACCAAGCTACCCTTTTCCTTGGTCTAGCGGCACTCCGTCCTAACCGAGCTACCTCTTCCTTAGTCAAGCGACACTCTGCCCTAACCGAGCTACCCTTCTCCTTGGTCTAGCGGCACACCGCCCTAACCAAGCTACCCTTTTCCTTGGTCTAGCGGCACTCCGTCCTAACCAAGCTACCTCTTCCTTGGTCAAGCGACACTCTGCCCTAACCGAGCTACCGTTCTCCTTGGTCTAGCGGCACTCCGCCCTAACCAAGCTACCCTTCTCCTTGGTCTAGTGGCACTCCACCCTAACCATGCTACCTCCTCCTTGGTCTAGCGGCACTCCGCCCTATCCAAGCTACCATTCGTGTAGCAACCCTGATAAATGAATATTTGAAATGAATTAAAATATATATATTACAGAAGCAATACAGATAATAAGAAGCGGGTTAAATGGAGGAATAAAACCCAAGATGCAAATAACGCCTCTCATTAAGGCGTTAATTTAATAATAAACGCCTCTATCACAGGCGTTATTCAAGAAAGGACGCCCTCTGCACACGGCGTCAAATTCCAAACGTAAAAAAGGGTAAGGCCTAGAAACGCCCTAATATTGGGCGTGTTTTAAAGAAAACAACGCCCTTACATAAGGTGCTTATTAAGAAACGACCTGAAGCGGGTCATCAATTCAAGAATCGACGACCTGACCAAAGTCATTAATTCCATTCCAGTCCCGTTTCGAATCCAGATCTTATCCAGTGTAATTGATAAGCATTAGAAAGAGTTTAAACGTGGTAATGACTCTATCATGGAAGTATTACTTCCACACAATCACTAACCCTAATAGGATTTCCAAAATCCTATAAAGAAACTGTTCGATCCAACCCTAAATCTATTTGGACGGACGACTGCTACACGGTACGTGAAGAACATATGTTCTTCTAATTCCTTTTGTTTTCTGCTTCGGTTACATGAAGAACTAATGATTCTTCATCTTATGTTCCTTCTTACAGGTCGGGAAACTCCTACGAAAGAACCAGGTAATGTTCTTTCTTCCTGATCCTCTCGTTAGGTAGTTGAAGAAACTAATATATGTTTCTTCTCTCCTGTAGGATCTACAGCAAAAATTGACAAAACCAAGAACAGGTGTTCTTCATCGAAAACGAACTCCTTCTTAAAAAGATTTTCTTCCTCCTGCTGCTACTGCGGTTGATTGGTTGCAGTAGAAGTTTCAGATCTTTCAAACCCTTCGTCAGTTCAATCATATTAAGGTAGGTTTTCTCAGGTTACTGTAGCCCAAATGAAATTAATGCAAGATATATATATATAAGCATGTCATGCATACGGTTATTATAGTTTCCATGCATTTTCTGCAATATTTTGAAATAGACGCCCCTGTCAAGGGCGCTAATTCACATGAAACGACCCTTCCCAGGTCGTTAATTTCATATTTAACGCCCTGTACTCAGGCGTTAATTTCTTTAAACCGTTAATCACCCATCTTAAGAACTGATTATCTATGAAATCATGATTATAAAATAATGCATGATCCTCTGTCTTCAACCTGCTAACTTTACTGTCATGATATTATATTCGTTCCTCTGTTATCCTGGAATTATTAGTGTCCTTAAAATTTCTGAAGAAACTTGAATTAACGACTTGGACAAAGTCGTTTTCCATATGTTAATGCCCCAGAATAGGGCGTGAATCTGAAAGATAACGCCCCTTCCTAGGGCGTGTATCGGTTAAAATCCTAAAATTTATATATTCTAAAAAATAGAATTAAATAGTAACGCCCCTGCCCAGGGCGCGTTTTTGATAATTCCTGAAAATTATTTATATTCTGTCAAATATGTAAATAAGAAGACGCCTTCTGTATAGTCGTTAGATCTTGAATAAACGACTCTGACTAGGGCGCTTTTTAGATAAATTACTGAATTAATGAAAATTCTGCAAAATAGAAACATGTGTAAACGCCCTTTTGTTAGGCGTTAATTACTTGAGAAACGACTTGACCTAAGTCATTATTTTCTGTAAACTGATTTTTATCCTGATTCTGTTAATCGATGGTTTCATATTATACATATACGTATATATCGGCACTATTCTCCACTCCGTGAGTATAGTCCCACTTTTCACATTGTTTTATCGATCACACTCAACTCTCATTGACATACAAGCTCTCCATTGGACATTCCGTTCCTTTGGACTAGCGAGTTAGTCATAGAGACCTCCGTAAGACTCCTCGTAGCCTTGGATTCCCTCAAGGCCGACTGAGCTGGTTGTACCCTAAAAACCCATTACACCATTGATGCCATGTCACTCTAAAGAAACATGGTATACCGGCCCTTATGATTATACAAAGAGTATATCATGAGAAATTCTTAATGGGATGATGATATCATGCCATATCATGTCATTCTTATAAACCTCAATTCTATGATTAGAATGAGGGTATCTTACCTTTGATATACTGTTCATGTGGACCTCAATTCTATATAAAGAATGTCCATATCGATTTGTCATGGTACCCAAGTTAAGGGAACCATATTCTACCTAGTTTTATCGATATCGTGATTATACCGTTATTATCGCCATTCTATGTCCTTGTCATATTTTTGGACTCTATTCTATCAAAGTTTTCATACATGTCTACAAGCTTGATTATTGAAATTCTATGTTGGCTATAAACAAGAGTGGATGTCAAAACACATGATAAATGCCTGCGCATATAGGGCCCGATCTGGTCCTGGGAGGAGCACCCGAAAGTACTTGTGCCCATGGGAGTTAAAATGATAAGGTATCTGACATTATACTGAGTACTTGACTTGTTAGATTGGACATTCCACATAAATCTTGTACTTTAATCGTACTTGACTTGACATGAATTGCGTGGCCCGAAAAAAGGGTAATTTACTTTCTTGATACATGATAGCCAAAGTTCTTGACATGACTTGTTAAACGTACTTGCTTGAATATCTTGAATAAACTTGTTATCTTGTTGAAAGTTCATGATAAGTTCATCTTATTTCCTTGATACTACATTCTATCTATCCTGTCGTTTTATGCGAGCATGCATAGCTTTATTGCATTCATGAAAATGTAATTACTTAAACCCCTTGCTAGTACTTGAGATATAATTTCCTACTGAGCGTTCGCTCATTCCGTTTGTCCCTTGTACTTTTCAGGTAAGTCCGACGACGATGGAAGTCAATCGGATGGGAATAGTCAAGAGTGAAAGTGATAGAGCTTCTACAAGTGTCGTCTAATTGTTTCTACAGTTTTCTCGAGTCAACTATGTACTTTTCTTTTTATTAAACAGAGTATTGGATTTGTAATAGTCTATCCATTATGAAATAAGGATTGGGTTATCTTGCTATTTTGTGCATCTCTGTCTTTGTGTCGAATACACGACCACTCTGATTGACATGATTGATATAAACTCGTCGCGCATCTCCGGGTATCTTCCGCGCTCGGGGCGTGACAGTTTTTGTGATATCAGAGCCTAAGGTATTCAATTCTTAGGAAAAACCCAAGTCCAAGGATAAGTTGAACGTGTAACCAAGTGAGATTGGGTAGGACCAAGGGTTAAGAGTCAATGAGTCTTTTAATAAGATCACAGTGATATAATACTAATGTAGCTATTATAATTGTAGGATAATGGCTGTCGAACGTGTTCAATGGCGCAACATGCAGCGTACCCTCCAAGGGGTGACTCAAGTGCTACAACAGGTAGCACAAGGTGGTACTCCACGAGCTGGAAGCTTACACCAAGCCTTTAAGAACATGAATCCCCCGAAGTTTATGGGATCGACCGATCCGGACGATGCCGAGCATTGGGTTCGGGAAACCGAACGCATATTCCGTGTCATGCAATGCACGGATCAGGACAAAGTTCTATTAGCTACATTCCAGTTAGAGAAAGATGCTAGATGCTGGTGGGAGTCTATTGAAGCAACCATCGATCCTACTCAAGTAACATGGGAAGAATTTGTGGAATACTTCAATGCTAAATATTTCTCGGACCGAGTCCAAGAAAAGAAGGCTGCAGAACTCGCTGCATTAAAGCAACGATCTTTATCATTAGCAGATTATGAAGCTTAGTTCTCCAGGTTGTCTAGATATGCTAAGCATCTTATTAGCACAGAGAAGATGAAAGCCCGTAGATTTCTTAATGGGCTTAGGCCCCACTATATTACTCAACTGGCGCCTATGGACATCCAAGTTTATTCTGAAATAGTGCGCCGAGCTCAATTACTTGAAGATGCCACGGAACTATCTGATAGGATCCGTGGAAAAGACAAGAAGGAGCAAGTCACAGGTTCGGGTTCTTTTAAACCCAATTTCAAGAAGAGGCCCAATAATGGAGGTTCTTCCTCTCAAGACCATAAGTTCAAAAAGATCAAGCCTTTCTCTATCACAACTACCCCTTCTAATACAGTATGCAAGCATTGTGACAAGGCTGGTCACAAGACAGAAGAATGCTGGAGGAAATTAGGAGCTTGTCTCCGTTGTGGGAGTCGCGAACATCGAATTCCCGATTGTCCATTAATGAATGACCAAGCCGGTGACGGTAAACGCTCGGTGACGAAGAATGCTCGTCTTCATGCAATCTAGGAGACCGAACCTGAAGAAGAAGGCGGATTAGTGGAAGGTACATTAAAAATTTGTTCCAAAAGTGCTTATGTCTTATTTGATACGGGTGCATCGCATTCCTTTATTTCTAAGAAGTTTGCCGACCCGTTACCGTTAGAACCAGAATGGATAAAAATAGTTCTAACTACTCCTCTTGGAAGTGAAAATGATATTACTCATCACTACCAAAACTGTGAGGTAATGGTTCAAGGTAGGAATTTACCTATAGATCTCATATGCCTCGATCTAAAGGAGTATGATGTTATACTGGGAGCGGACTGGTTATCCAAATACCAGGCAACGGTTGATTGTCGCAATAGCCAAATTAATTTCAAAGATTTTCCAGAATTAGTCTTTACTCGCCCCAAGAGTCGGAGCAAATCCCCTCTTATTTCGGCTCTTCGAGCAAGCAAGCTCGTCAGGAAAGGATGTGTATCCTTCCTTGCATTTGTCACAGTTAAGGAAACAAAGGACACTAAGATAGAAGACATTCAGGTAGTGCAAGAATTTCCAGACGTATTTCCGGAAGATTTGTCGGGATTACCCCCTCAAAGAGAAGTGGCCTTCACCATTGACTTAGTCCCTGGTGCTGGTCCAGTTTCAAAGGCACCCTATAGAATGTCCCTTGCGGAACTCAAAGAGTTGAAGGAGCAGTTGATGGAACTAATTCGAAAAGGGTTTATTAGACCAAGTACTTCCCCGTGGGGAGCACCAGTCTTATTTGTAAAGAAGAAGGACGGATCCATGAGATTGTGCATTGACTATCGACAGTTGAATCATCTCACTATCAAGAATAAGTATCCACTGCCGAGGATCGATGAATTATTTGATCAGATTTCAAGATCCAAATATTTTTCCAAGATTGATCTCAGGTCGGGATATCATCAGTTAAGAATCAAGGATGATGACATTCATAAGACTGCGTTCAGAAGCAGGTATGGCCATTACGAATTTGTTGTTATGCCTTTTGGACTAACAAATGCCCCTGCTGCCTTTATGCAGTTAATGAATAGCATATTCAGGCCTTACTTGGATCAATTCATAGTAGTCTTCATTGATGATATATTGATATATTCCAAGACTAAGGAAGAACCTGAAAAGCATTTGAGGATTGCATTGCAAGTCTTGAGGACAAATCAATTATATGCAAAACTCAGCAAGTGTGAATTTTGGCTTGAAGAAGTGGCTTTTCTAGGACATGTGATTTCAAAAGATGGATTATCAGTAGATCCGTCAAAGGTTGAAGCTGTAAGAAACTGGGAAAAACCAACCAATGCAAGCGAGATCAGAAGTTTCTTAGGTCTTGCGGGATATTATCGGCGATTCATCAAAGATTTCTCTAAGATCGCCGTGCCCCTTACAAGGTTAACTCGCAAGGAGATCAGATATGAATGGAGTGAGGAATGTGAAAGAAGCTTCCAAACTCTCAAGGATCATCTTACTACAGCTCCGGTCTTAGCTCTATCAATAGAAGGAGAGAAATTCGAGGTTTACACCGTTGCTTCTGGCATTGGCCTCGGGTGTGTCTTAATGCAACAAGGAAAGGTCATAGCATACTCTTCACGTCAACTGAAGAAGCATGAGGAGAATTACCCCGTCCATGACTTAGAACTGGCCGCGGTGGTATTTGCCCTAAAGATATGGAGACACTACTTATATGGAGTGCAGTTTACTGTATACTCCGATCACAAAAGTCTCAAATATCTATTTTCACAAAAGGAGCTAAACATGAGACAAAGACGCTGGCTAGAATATCTCAAGGACTTGGACTTCAATATACAATACCATCCCGGAAAGGGTAATTATGTTGCTGATGCCCTTAGTCGAAAGCCGAGAGCAATGATAGCCAATTGTATGATACAAGAATGGAGGTTGCTAGAACAATTCTCCGAGCTCAATATAAGCTTGGACACGGAATCCAAATTTGTCACATTATTTCATGTAAGCATACAGTCAGACTTATTATCTGAGATACAAGCACTTCAGGATGATGATCCTATATTAGTGGAAATCAAAGGCAGATTAGAAGGACAATCTGATTTTCAATTAGCTTCTGATGGAAGATTGTTGTTCAAGAATAG
Organism: Amorphophallus konjac; assembly: GCA_022559845.1. NCBI lineage: Eukaryota > Viridiplantae > Streptophyta > Magnoliopsida > Alismatales > Araceae > Amorphophallus > Amorphophallus konjac. Next base: position 64,266,166 of record CM040120.1, on the reverse strand, counting down.
AACTTGTATACCCGACTGTCCGGAATTAAAGAAGAAGATCTTAGATGAAGCTCACCGATCAAGGTACACTATTCATCCAGGATCAACCAAAATATATCAAGATGTAAAGAGGAACTTTTGGTGGCCTAATATGAAAAGAGAAATAGCAGACTATGTATCACGCTGTCTCACATGCCAACAGGTCAAGGCGGAACACCAAAAGCCTGCTGGAAAACTACATCATCTAGATATTCCTAAGTGGAAGTGGGAGGATATTGGTATGGACTTCATCATGGGATTATCTAAATCAAAAGGAGGACACGATGGAATCTGGGTTATCATTAACCGATTAACTAAATCGGCGCATTTCTTGCCAATAAAGAGCCGATGGTCAATTGATGTACTAGCTGCACTATACATCAAGAAAATAGTCAGGTTACATGGAATTCCTGTCTCAATCGTGTCTGACAGAGATCCCCGTTTCACTTCTCATTTTTGGAAGGGATTACAACATTCGTTGGGAACAAGGCTCAACTTTAGTACTGCTTTTCACCCACAAACGGATGGTCAGACCGAGAGAGCTAATCAAGTTGTTGAGGATATACTAAGAGCTTGCATCATTGACTTTGGTGGAAGCTGGCATGAATATTTGCCACTTGTGGAATTTGCATATAATAATAGCTACCAAGCTAGTATCCAAATGGCACCTTTCGAAGCTTTATATGGAAGGAGTTGTCAATCACCCTTATGCTGGAACGAAGTTGGAGATAAACAACTATTAGGTCCAGACATGGTAAGGGATACAACTGAGAAGATAAAAGTAATCAGAGAAAGATTGCAAGTTGCTCAGACCAGGTAAAAGGCTTATGCTGACACAAGAAGAAGAGATCTTGAATTCCAGGTTGGAGATCATGTATTTCTTAAAATATCGCATGGACGTGGCATACGAAGATTTGGTGTTAAGGGCAAACTTACGCCAAGATTCATCAGACCATTTGAGGTACTCGAAAGAGTTGGCGAGGTTGCTTATCGCATCGCGTTGCCTCCTCAATTGCCCGAAGTGCATAATGTGTTTCACATATCTATGTTGAAGAAGTATGTGCACGATCCATCACACATAATTGAACATGGAGATCTGGTGATCCAGAAAGATCTCACCTATGAACAAAAGCCTATGAAGATCTTAGATCGAGAAATACGAGCTCTAAGGAATAAGGTTATTCCCATGCTCAAGGTGCAATGGAATAAGAATCTTGAACACGAAGCGACATGGGAGATCAAGGAATCTATGAAGAAACGATTTCCCGAGTTGTTCTAAGAGATATATACTCTACACTCTCCGCGTGTAAACATGATATGCAATTGAATTTGGGGACCAAATTCTTTTTAAGTGGGGGAGGGTGTTGCAACCCTGATAAATGAATATTTGAAATGAATTAAAATATATATATTACAGAAGCAATACAGATAATAAGAAGAGGGTTAAATGGAGGAATAAAACCCAAGATGCAAATAACGCCTCTCATTAAGGCATTAATTTAATAATAAACGCCTCTATCACAGGCGTTATTCAAGAAAGGACGCCCTCTGCACACGGCGTCAAATTCCAAACGTAAAAAAGGGTAAGGCCTAGAAACGCCCTAATATTGGGCGTGTTTTAAAGAAAAGAACGCCCTTACACAAGGCGCTTATTAAGAAACGACCTGAAGCGGGTCGTCAATTCAAGAATCGACGACCTGACCAAAGTCGTTAATTCCATTCCAGTCCCGTTTCGAATCCTGATCTTATCCAGGGTAATTGATAAGCATTAGAAAGAGTTTAAACGTGGTAATGACTCTATCATGGAAGTATTACTTCCACACAATCACTAACCCTAATAGGATTTCCAAAATCCTATAAATAAACTGTTCGATCCAACCCTAACTCTATTTGGACGGACGACTGCTGCACGGTACGTGAAGAACATATGTTCTTCTAATTCCTTTTGTTTTCTGCTTCGGTTACATGAAGAACTAATGATTCTTCATCTTATGTTCCTTCTTACAGGTCGGGAAACTCCTACGAAAGAACCAGGTAATGTTCTTTCTTCCTTATCCTCTCGTTAGGTAGTTGAAGAAACTAATATATGTTTGTTCTTTCCTATAGGATCTACAGCAAAAATTGACAAAACCAAGAACAGGTGTTCTTCATCGAAAACGAACTCCTTCTTAAAAAGATTTTCTTCCTCCTGCTGCTACTGTGGTTGATTGGTTGCAGTAGAAGTTTCAGATCTTTCAAACCCTTCGTCAGTTCAATCATATTAAGGTAGGTTTTCTCAAGTTACTGTAGCCCAAATGAAATTAATGCAATATATATATATATAAGCATGTCATGCATACGGTTATTATAGTTTCCATGCGTTTTCTGCAATATTTTGAAATAGACGCCCCTATCAAGGGCGCTAATTCACATGAAACGACCCTTCCCAGGTCGTTAATTTCATATTTAACGCCCTGTACTCAGGCGTTAATTTCTTTAAACCGTTAATCACCCATCTTAAGAACTGATTATCTATGAAATCATGATTTTAAAATAATGCATGATCCTCTGTCTTCAACCTACTAACTTTACTGTCATGATATTATATTCGTTCCTCTGTTATCCTGGAATTATTAGTGTCCTTAAAATTTCTGAAGAAACTTGAATTAACGACTTGGACAAAGTCGTTTTCCATATGTTAATGCCCCAGAATAGGGCGTGAATCTGAAAGATAACGCCCCTTCCTAGGGCGTGTATCGGTTAATATCCTAAAATTTATATATTCTAAAAAATAGAATTAAATAGTAACGCCCCTGCCCAGGGCGCGTTTTTGATAATTCCTGAAAATTATTTATATTCTGTCAAATATGTAAATAAGAAGACGCCTTCTGTATAGTCGTCAGATCTTGAATAAACGACTCTGACCAGGGCGCTTTTTAGATAAATTACTGAATTAATGAAAATTCTGTAAAATGGAAACATGTGTAAACGCCCTTTTGTTAGGCGTTAATTACTTGAGAAACGACTTGACCTAAGTCGTTATTTTCTGTAAACTGATTTTTATCCTGATTCTGTTAACCGATGGTTTCATATTATACATATACGTATATATCGGCACTATTCTCCACTCCGTGAGTATAGTCCCACTTTTCACGTTGTTTTATCAATCACACTCAACTCTCATTGACATACAAGCTCTCCATTGGACATTCCGTTCCTTTGGACTAGCGAGTTAGTCATAGAGACCTCCGTAAGACTCCTCGTAGCCTTGGATTCCCTCAAGGCCGACTGAGCTGGTTGTACCCTAAAAACCCATTACACCATTGATGCCATGTCACTCTAAAGAAACATGGTATACCGGCCCTTATGATTATACAAAGAGTATATCATGAGAAATTCTTAATGGGATGATGATATCATGCCATATCATGTCATTCTTGTAAACCTCAATTCTATGATAAGAATGAGGGTATCTTACCTTTGATATATTGTTCATGTGGACCTCAATTCTATATAAAGAATGTCCATATCGATTTGTCATGGTACCCAAGTTAAGGGAACCATATTCTACCTAGTTTTATCGATATCGTGATTATACCGTTATTATCGCCATTCTATGTCCCTGTCATATTTTTGGACTCTATTCAATCAAAGTTGTCATACATGTCTACAAGCTTGATTATTGAAATTCTATGTTGGCTATAAACAAGAGTGGATGTCAAAACACATGATAAATGCCTGCGCATATAGGGCCCGATCTGGTCCTGGGAGGAGCACCCGAAAGTACTTATGCCCATGGGAGTTAAAATGATAAGGTATCTGGCATTATACCGAGTACTTGACTTGCTAGATTAGACATTCCACATAAATCTTGTACTTGAATCGTACTTGACTTGACATGAATTGCGTGGCCCAAAAAAAGGGTAATTTACTTGCTTGATACATGATAGCCAAAGTTCTTGACATGACTTGTTAAACGTGCTTGCTTGAATATCTTGAATAAACTTGTTATCTTGTTGAAAGTTCATGATTAAGTTCATCTTATTTCCTTGATATTACATTCTCTCTATCTTGTCATTTTATGAGAGCATGCATAGCTTTATTGCATTCATGAAAGATGTAATTAATTAAACCCCTTGCTAGTACTTGAGATATAATTTCCTACTGAGCGTTCGCTCATTCCGTTTATCCCTTTTTACTTTTCAGGTAAGTCCGACGATGGAAGTCAATCGGATGGGAATGGTCAAGAGTGAAAGTGATAGAGCTGCTCAAGTGTCATCTAGTCTTTTCTATAGTTTCTTGAGTCAACTATGTATTCTTTTCCTTTTTATTAAACAGAGTATTGGATTTGTAATAGTCTATCCATTATGAAATAAGGATTGGGTTATCTTGCTATTTTGCGCATCTCTATCTTTGTGTCGAATACACGACCACTCTGATTGACATGATTGATATAAACTCGTCGCGCATCTCCGGGTATCTTGCGCGCTCGGGGCGTGACAATTCATCTTGATCTTATGGCATTACGGTCTAACTCCCTCTTGATAAAAAAAAAGAGAGAGAGAAGAAATGAAAGAGAATATAAAAATGGGGTTAAAAATAAAGATACCCCGCCAGGCTTGTTCAGGCATTCTGAGCAAGAGCAAAAATGGCTAAAACCCAGCTGTGGTGAAAACCCAAAAGGGCACTGCAGGCAAAATCGGGTACCCCACCACGTGAAAACCCGAAAGGGCGCGTAGGCAAAAGCAAGAGGGGGCTGGCTCCGGTGAAAACCCGAAAGGGCACTTGGGTCAGTAATGTGGTAATCCCAAAGAGAAAAGCCTCATCTCCCACCATCGTGAAACCTGCTTTGATCGATTGGCGCACTGCCCAGTCAATGATGAAACCTATCCGGCTTAGACCTTACGTCTATCCCGATGAAACCTATGAAATCTTTGCATTGGTATAAACCCAATACCGATGATGAAACCTACTTTGATCGATTGGCGCACTACCCGGTCAATGATGAAACCTATCCGGCTTAGACCTTACGTCTATCCCGATGAAACCTATGAAATCTTTGCATTGGTATAAACCCAATACCGATGATGAAACATTCTTTGATCGATTGGCGCACTGCCCGGTCAATGATGAAACCTATCCGGCTTAGACCTTACGTCTATCCCGATGAAACCTATGAAATCTTTGCATTGGTATAAACCCAATACCGATGATGAAACCTGCTTTGATCGATTGGCGCACTGCCCGATCAGCGATAAAACCAGCCCAGTGTAGACCTTACGTCTATTCTGATGAGATTCATGAGATCCTTGCATTGGTATAAACCCAATACCGATGATGAAACCCCCCTGTGATCGATGGGGCACCCTACCCGATCGATAAAGAAACCCGTCCTATTAAACTTGCATCTCTTCCTGTCCCACTGTGGTGAAGCCTGCTGCTGATTAACGGGCACACGGCCCGATCAGCAATGAAACCTATCCAGTTTAGACCCTACGTCTATCCTGATGAAACCTACGAAATCTTTGCATTGGTATAAATCCAATACCGATGATGAAACCTGCTGTTGATCGATTGGCACCCTGTCTGATCAAGGATGAAACCCTACCCAGTTTAGACCTTTCGTCTATTCTGATGAGACTTATAAATCCCTTTGCATCGATATAAACCCAATATCGATGATGAAACCTACCATTGATTGATCGGCGCCCTGCCCGATCAATGATAAAACCTACCCAGTCTAGACCTTACGTCTATCCTGATGAAGCCTATGAAATCCTTGCATCGGTATAAACCCAATACCGATGATAAGAGCAGTCACTAAGGGAGCAGCACATCGTCTGATCTGTGTTGAAGTCCCAATTCAAGATATATATATATATATATATATATATATATATATATATATATATATATATATATATATATATATATGTATATATATAAAAAAATGGGGTTAAAAATAGAGATACCCCGCCAGGCTTGTTCGGATATCCCGGACAAGGGCAAAAATGGCCAAAACCCAGCTGTGGTGAAAACCCAAAAGGGCACTGCAGGCAAAATCGGGCACCCCGCCACGTGAAAACCCGAAAGGGCGCGTGGGCAAAAGCAAGAGGGGGCTAGCTCCGGTGAAAACCCGAAAGGGCACTTGGGTCAGTAAAGTGGTAATTCAAAAGTTCCATGCCAACCGGCACGCTGTCTTTACCTCTCCTTCATTGATGAAGCCATCTGTCGGTCATCTGGTTCCATGCCCCACCGATGATAAAGCCTTTCCGAGATAGACCTTACGTTTACCCTGATGAAATCTACATACCCTTTTTTCTTTTAACGTCCCACCGACAATGAATCCCATCACCATTCTAATAGACCCTACCCAGGCTAGACCCTACGTCTATCCTGATGAAACCTGCATATTTCTTGGCAAAGTCCCACCCGCGATAAAGCCTGCCGGAATAGATGAAACCCTGCCCAGTTTAGACCTTTCGTCTATCCTGATGAAACTTAAACTCTTCCTTGCGTCGATATAAACCCAGTATCGATGATGAAACCAGCCATTGATCGACTGGCACATCGCATGATCAATGATGAAACCCTACCCAGTTTACACCTTTCACCTTTTCTGATGAAACTTGAACCCTTTGTTTGCATCGATATCAACCCAGTATCGATGATGAAACCAACTATTGATCGACTGACATTTCGCCCGATCAATGATGAAACCCTATCCAGTTCAGACCCTACGTCTGTCCTGATGAAAACTACATATCCTTTAATTGTCCCACCTACGATAACCTCTACCCAGTCTAGACCTCACGTCTATTCTGAGGGAACCTCTCCTTTCACACTCCTGCAAATTGTCTCCTTTGCGGCGCACATGGCCAGAAGGATTTTTGCTGCCGCTCACAAAATCCGGTTTAAGCACCTCTTCGGATGCCGTCACGCGGTGGAGCGAGTCCCCCATCCTTTCTCTGTAGGGGTGGACGCTCTCCTGCCAAGTACGAGCCGTTCGCATGAGGGATCGCTAAAACCACTATCTTGCTTCCCGAAGCAATGAAACCACAGGGAAAAGAAGATGGATACATATGAAGCCGGATATTCCTTTTCATTAAAAAAAAGGGAAGTACATAGAGGGCCCCGAGGGGACATTGTATCACAAAAGAAAAGAAAATAAAGAGAAGATAATTCATGGCCTCCGAAAGATATCTTCAAAGGCCAGAAGACCTACATAGGGGGCGGCTCCTAGCTCATGAATGCGCGCTTCCTCCTCCTGAAGCCTCATGGACATGTCCTGGAGAGACATCACCCGTCCCTCCAGCAAAGCCACCTCCTCGGTGGACTGTGGCCGAATAGAAGATAATTGCTGAAGCTCGGCCCTAAGTTCGGTGAGTTCTGCCTCCAGAATGGCTACCCGGTTCTGGACGGCCTCCTCCTGCTGAACAACGCTCTGTAGCTCGGCCTGGCGTTCGTCGAGTGTCAGCATCAGCTTCCCCAGTTCAGATCTGCATTCTGACCTCTGCAACTTCAATGCCGTCAGCTTGTCAACCATGGTCCGTGCTAGGAAATCTCTCCGATGCACGAATTTCAACAGAAGCAAGACCCGCTGAGCCCATAAGTCCAAAGGGCAGCCCATGGCTTGCAGGCCAGCGGTGAAGCGATTGGCAATCTCCTTCAGTTGCAGATATGTCAAGCCAGGTTGGGATTCTACTAACTGGCGTAACATGTCCAGATGCTGCCAGACGAAGCTGTCAGGAGAAGTAAAGCCAAAAGAAGCAGACGTGACGACCTCAAAAGTCACCTCTCCGTCAATATCTTCCCACAATCCAATGTCTGCTTGGGAAGACGAAGAAGGCAAATCTGCTGAAAGAGCTAGCCGGTCCCTCTCCGTACTCTCCTGCTGGGTTGAAGACTCCTCCTCCGTTGCTGCCTCGGGAGCTACGGTTTGAACATCCACGGGCGGAGAATCAATAAATAAAGGAGTTATCTCTTCAATGGAGGCTGCACCTTCAGCTACTCTTTCCGATGATGGAGACAAAGGTGCCCTAGACTGTGAAGGCAGAAATCCAGTCTCTATAGCCACTGTGGCAGGGACTGCTGACTCGGGCGCAATTGACATTATGGCAGCCGGTATAAAAGCGGAGCTTCTGGCTGGGTCTACTTCGGCTCTAAACTCTGAGGCCCTGATAGGGATGGAAATCTCTCCTGATGAGCCCAAGTCCAGTGATGTTAAGTCAGTTGAAGATTGTATTCTCACTGGCACGGGGCGAATAACCTCAGAAATTTCTATGCAAGTTGAAGGTAAAGCAGGGATGATGATCGAATCTGCAGATGAGACATCCATGGAGACTACGGCCGCATCAGAGCTGATAGTGACAGGGTCCTGAGGACAAGGCAGAATGATCCTCATCAATGGATGGAAGAAAATAAATAGAACAGCAAGCAAAAAAAAAAAAAAGAAGAAAGAAGCTTACCTTTAAAGTGGAGGTCTGTACTCTCAAGATGAGACAAAAGAGGAGCAAGCTCCGTAGTTGAAGCAACAAATGGAGGGGTTATGTCGACCTCAGTGTCAAGCCCGGCAAACTCCTCTTGCAATTCCTCCTCAGAAGATAGCATCAACAGTTTAGGAGGCTGAAAGGGCGGAAGGCCTTTCGCTAGCACAGGCAGGGCCTCTGATTTTTGGACTTCCTCCTCGCTGCCACTGAAGGTCACTTCCTCCTCATTATCAGGCACGGTCTCGGAGCTGCCCGAGGATATCTCCACTCTAGCTATGTGCTCCGAGGTCACCTCTAGAGCATGCCGCGATGCAGACCGGGTGATTATGCGTTTGGCCGGAATAGGGCTCTCTCTTGTTTGAGTCCTTTCACTTTCCTGCGGCTGAGACGGCTCTCCCACTGCTAGTGTAGCCCCAGTCAGCTCCCTGACTGCCACCTCAACAAAAGGGGAACTCTGAGGGATATAATGAAAAAGAACAACAGCAAAAGTATAAAGAGAAAAGACGAGAGAGCACATTTACCCTCCTCCTCGCCAGCCGGGGTAGGAGAAGGCAGCCTCGTGTCCCTCTCCGCAGGCACTGCAACCTGCTCCGGGGCTGTATCAGATAAAGAGAAGCTCAGTCTCGAAAGGCGCCTTAAAAGAACAGTCAAGAAAACAGTGAGGATTGCATCTGTAAGATATTTACCGCTACTCTCGGCGGGTTCCTGAGCAGCCACCCTCTGAGACCTGAACTCGTCAAAAGAGGGGATGTCTGGAAGAGGGGTCCCGGCGTCCGTCACAACTGGAGCTGACTGCTGGACCCGAACAACTTTGGCCCTCTTGGCCTTGACCACTGCAGTTTTCACCGCAGAAGGCTTCCTCTTCTTGCCCGGAGGCAGGGTAGTGGTTGTGGGTGCTGCTGCAGGAATTTCAAAGTAAGCAGGCTTTTCAGCCTGTGCAATAATCTTCCTGTAAAGTCCCTACCATTTTATGTCCGGTCTATCTGTGCAAGACACAAGAAAGGCAGTCATAGTCGACAGATGCATAACATGACAATAAAAGAAAGACGCCATGAGCGCACAGGAAGGGTCATACCTGCTGGGCCGTCATAGAAGGTAGAAAGCGGCCAATACAGATAAGCCACCTCCTTCGAGCGGGAAGCAGCCTCCTTCACAAGCCAGCACACGTCACCTATGGTCTGGCATTTCTCTGTCAAGGCAGCTAAATCTTGGTGGCCGTGGAAGTCAAGGCAATGAAACAGGCCGAGGTAATCCATGCACCAGCCGTCGACATAATGGAAAGAGATAAAAAGCGGCTTATTCAGAATACCGACTATCGGGTTCTCTACTGACAGCCCGTGAACATTCAGCAGCACGAAAAGCCAAGAAGTGTGCTGATAGTATGTGCTAGTGCGGTCTTCCCTCCGCACAAATGTCCGATAAGGGTGAAATCTGTCCATCGGGCCCCTCCAGGGGGCTGCTGTCGGGAGAGGCTCCTCCGGGGGAAATGGATACTGCGCCTCCACCTGAACGCTCCCTATGTGGCCTAGCTGCCTCAGGTCCTTTGTGAAAGCATCTTCGTTGATCTCGGAAAATACAGGCATGGGTATTTAAGAGCCTTCCTCTTTTAAGGACCGACGCCTGGCGATGTATGAGTCCGCCTCCCTCGGATGCTGTGAATAGAGCCTTTTCAGGTGAACCTCATCAATCTCAAATACAGGCCCTGATTGTCGCTTTAAGAAAGAGCGCTCGGCCACGTCCCAGAAGGCGCCTCTGCCATCCTTGTAAAAATTGGTGCGGGTATTCCACCACTTGATGTATTCTGATGTGACCCGGGAAATACGATTAGAAACAGTCGGGATCCTGAAAGTTACGCCCTCTCGGCGATGAAAGAAATCCCACCATATCCGACCGTCACTGGCAATAGAGGACCCATGCTTGGCACGGCTGTCCAAAGGGAACTGAGCGGCTGATGAAGGAATATGCTGATCGTAGCCGAAGTTTCTGCTAAAACGGAATGGGTAATAGGGCTCCAAGATGAGCAAGCCTCCCTTCCTGAAGACCAATACACTGGGTCGGATAGCCATAGCCCACCTTACCAGTTCTGGTTCTAATATGGGCCGGGTGGCATTGGCCCCCGAAACCGGATGGACATAAACTTCTACCTCTTCCACTTTGCACTCCCTCTGAGGGTCTACTAAAGGAGCCGAACCTGCTGCTAAGCTCCAGAAGTGAATGCTGCCAGGAGCATCTACAGGCACTTTTGTCAACCTGCCCCTTATCTTAAACAGCTGCTCTGAGAAAAGACCGGGTTCGGCACTAGCAAACTCAATCATCCGATGGAGCAGTGTGTCTGACTGCAAAGTTCTCGGGGCCAGCTCGGGGAAAATGCTGCAAACCCAAGCATTGAAGAAATGAAATGGACCTACAGTCCGTAAGGAACGGGGAACCCGATGTCTATGCAAATCTCCCAGCGATTTGTAAACTAAACACAAAGCCGCCGGGCACAGAGATAGTCTCATCCCCCAGGCCATCTGATAGGTCGGATAGATATCCTCCGGTCTGATAGTCGTCTCATCCCCTTGAGGGAGAGCAGAAGTGCATAGCCAGAAAGTCAAATAAGCTGCACAATGAGTAATGGGGTCAACCCATACTGGGTTCGGGCCATCTACACCTACTCGGCGCAGTAAAGCCGGCAATGCTGATTTATAACGAGGGGCCCTGATCTGCTTACTGGGAGTCGGTCCCACGGAAGGGAAGTCTGTATACTTCAAGGGACCCCCAAAGAAGTACTGTACCCACTGTCCTACTCGGACCCTCAACCTGCTGCTCTTTTCTCGGGGTTGATATCCTTTGGAAGATCCCCTGCTATAGGACAGACAAATGGTCCGATAAGCCTTCATCAAGTACCGATATGCGTAGCCAAAAGAATATCTGCCCTCTCCATCAGAGGCGTCCTTTACAGAGTCGTCTAGACAGACCTCTTCATATGGCTCCCCATCTATAGGCAGGCCTGAAAGCTGCGCAAGACTCCAAAGATCGAGAGAAGTCTCGCCTTCTGCTGTATAGAACGTATTGAACTGTGGGCAGAACACTTCAAGCATGCCGCAACATAATCCCCGAGAGATGGGATAGCGGAACCTGGAGGCAAATACACTATGATATACCCCAACTCTAATCAGTAAAGGGGTCTATTCCTTCAAGACAAATTCTATAAACTCCACTGCTCCTACCCTGAAGAGATGGGCGTCCGTCACTTTAGCGTCCCCAAACCAGCCGGCAGCCAGCTGATATTTGAATTGAACGGCCAGACAGTTCAGAATGAATGGCTCGTCCCTATAACCCCACTTCACAGGAGCTAGAAAAAGTCCAAAGTTGGGCTTCTCCCGATGGACACGACCGGCTGCATGGTCCCACCTTGCCGGGGTGAACTCTGGAGCCCGGGTCAGCATCTTCTTCTCCGGCTCTAATTCAGAAATGCCCAGCAGGGCATTCCAGTCCCTCTGCTCACCCGGGAGATATATAGCTCGGGCTCAATAAACAGAACCTTTCAGGCAGTCTCTGTCAGCAAGTATTGCCGCTTCCACGGACCGAGCAAGCAGGAAATCCCTCATTCCGCCTATGGTGAAGGTCTGGATAAATGGCAGCAGATGACGATCCTTCGGCAGGTCTGGACGGTAGTCAGTAGCCCTTCTGAAATCAATACCCTCTGTGGAAGAATAGACTCCGGAAGACGGCACTGTGTCAGTCTCGGAATCAGAGGATTCATCGACACTAGCAATCTGGCCATAGCCGAAGTTAAGGGTGTACACATTCAGCCAGTTGACTTTAGCCCGAGATATATCCGGCTGAGCCGATGAACTCGCCCCAACAGTCATGGAGGCCGCAGCAGAAGTGCTGGAAGCCATGTCAGCACCTGCAGTCAGGGAAAGACAAGAAAAGAAGCATCAGAAAGATGAATGGGCATGAAACAATGAGGCAAACAATTCTCAAAAATTTCGGCAGCATCTCCTCTTGTCCGAAGTCTGCCCAAGAAAAATAGGGAGTCACCCACCAAGAGGGAGTGATCCCGAACATAAAATGGGATTCAATCCCATATAATAAACCTACCCCGAAAAATCGGTCGAAAAGGGGGGGAGATGAAACGGAGCTCTCGGAGCAGGGAAGATCACCACCGTCGCCGAGATGAAGAGAGAGAAGAGGGATGTGAAAAATGAGGGTAAAAGCCCTCTCGGGAGGGTTAAATAGAAAGGAGGGAGGGGCTTCTCGGTGTGAAGGAAAGCGCGCCGAGAACCCCCCCCCCCCCGTCGGCCGGAAGAAAGGGGGGCGCGCCGAGACCGCCGCGCCGAGAACCCTGCGGAAGACCGCTGCGCCGAGAAGCCTGCTGAAGGCCCCCGTGCCGAGAATGCCGCACCGAGACGGCCGCACCGATAACAGCCCGCGTCGAGAAAGGTCATACCTCGCACCGAGAAGCCCAAGGCAAGGCCAAGAAGGCTCCAAAATGATGACAGTAAAAGCAGAAGATATGGAGATGAAAAACATGAAAATGAAAGATACATGTGCATAATATTGCTGCAGCAACATGATCAAGCTGAAGGACAATGTCAAAGATAAAACTGAGGAAGATACCCTCGAATGATGAAAGACACTTGCAGACCCCGTGTCGCTTATTCTGCACTTACGCCGTCCGCAGGTGGGGGGCATTTGTTGACACCGGAAATGTAACCAAGGATAGAGATGAGACAAAAGATGAGATTGAATCAGAAACGAAGTTCCAAGGGACTCTTGCAAAGCCAGGATTGCGGAAAGTCCGTTACTGAAGCTGTCACCTGGCTGAAGCCCTCCACGGCCAAGCTGATGTCCGGTATTGTCGTCGTTCAGACGGCATTACTGATGAAGAATTGCGGTCCACTGACTGATGAAAACCCCCAGAGATATTCTGATGAAACCATGCTAGCTCACCAATTAATGGGATTTAGCAGCTATTAAGATAAGAAGAATGAAATACCAAAAGGCCTAAATGGGCCCATCCGTGTGTGGTGCCGAAAGCCCGACAATGGCCATGCCAAGAGCCCATTACTTCCGAACAAGGCGCGCCGGGAGGTCATAAGCAGCCCGCCGAGACGCCCATGCAGATAGGGGGAGAAGGGGTGGTATAAAAACTCTTGGTCTCTCGATCAAAGAAAAAAAAAGGGAGAGACAGTAAGAAAGAAAGAAATCCATCTAGAAAAGGAGATAGGAAAGGAGAGAGAGAGGGCCTCCGCTGAAAGGAAAGAGAAGAAGTCTAAGAGAAGAAGAAGAAGAAAAACCCCAGGTGGGCTGCCCGAGGGAGGGAGAGGAGTCAATGCTCCACCCTCCCCCCCCATGTTTGCTGTTTCCTTGATCTGCCTCCGTATGTAATAGTCCATATATTCGTGTTTGATCATTCATACGATGTCGAGAGTTATCTTTTGGCTTCCCCCTGTTCCCCTCCTCTTCTGTTCTTTGGCTTTTGCCTTGCAGATGATGTAAACAATGCTTATGAGATGAAATGAAGTGGGCATTTGAAAGCCCTTCCCTTCGTCCCTCCATGTATATATATATGTCTTCTATCTGAAATGTCCGATAGTTTATACGCTCCCGGTTTGAGAGTCTCCCTACGAATCTGTTCTTCAGAGGAGCGTAGATAGAACCCCTATCCCTATCCAATGGGCTACTGGGTTCTGTCTTCCCCCCCCCCCATTTCTGTATTTTCATCTCCTTGTAATTGCGATGGATGATACTTCTTCTTCTTCTGATGTGTTCTACATTTTCTTTCACGAAGAGGCTTTCATGCGCTTGTTCCAGGGCCAGGGACAGGCCATCCCTTGGCCTTCAGAACAAAGCCAAGCCATATGATGATTCACGTCTGTGAGATTCTGGAGTTTCTGATGCCCGATTGGTTTACCGACATCATCATAGTCATTTCTAGACCAGGGACAGATATCCCTTGGTTCCCAGGACGACGAATGATAACATCAAGCCATCCTCCTGGAAGTCTATCAAAGTAACGGTGACAGAGGCTCCTTATGTTCAGTTCCCCTTTTCCATTTCCCTCTGCCCTCGGATTTCCTTCTAAACCTATTTCAAAGTAGGTTGATACCCAATAAATGCATCCATCTTTGACTCCTCAGGGCCCGTCAATCTCAGCCTTAACCACCAGGAAAACCCCCTCAATCATCCATAAATCTGAAAACAGAGTGCCGTAAAACCCTGAATTCACCTCGGCGCCCTCGTCTGTCTCGGCTCCACAAACAGTAGAGCGTGTGAACGGCCCTCGGCGCAAGCCTTCTTGCGCTGAGACACCATCTCCTTACTGCGCCGGGAGCCCCCTCCCTGGCCTGCTCCTCTTCGCGCTGGGAAGACCCCGCGCCGAGAGCCCCTGCCTCCATACCATTTGGCGCCGGGAGCCTCTTCCCTGGCCTGCTCTTCTTCACGCCGGGAGCCTCCTCCCTGGCCTGCTCCTCTTCACACCGGGAAGACCCCACGCCGAGAGCCCCTGCCTCCATACCATTTGGCGCCAGGAGCTCCCCTTGGCCTCTTCCCTTTGGCGCCGGGAGGCCCTCCGTGGCCTTCTCCCCTACGCGCCGGGAATCTATCCCATGGCATCTTCCCCCTGGTGCCGGGAACCCCTCCTTGGCTTCCTTGTCTCGGCGCCGAGAACTTAGACACATGCCTGAAGTGCGCGAGAACTTGCTCTGCCATCCGATTGAACCCCTGGCACCTTGACCGAGCCAATCCACGGACGCCCATAAGTCATCGGAATTGCCCCGAGGATAAAATTGAAGGGAGTCAAGATCCCTATGTTCCACCTCACTGCATCGGATTTACGAATAACCCCTTTTGCTCGGGGGGATTCTGCCACTGCATGAGTTCCGTTAGCTTTCCAAAGGGAAAATCATACATGGCCCTGTGGCCCATACATGTGGGTTGGGAGGTTTTGACCTCTCTCTTTTTCTCGGCTTTCATCCCGGCACTCCGTGGGTGATAGCCTATTTCCCTCTGGGCATAATCCAGATTAAGGGGAAATGCTGTCGAAATATTGATCGATGCTTTAAACCCACATCATGGTCATGGTTCAGCCCATCCGTGATTGTCATCTTCTACCCCCCTTTCCCCCCTAAGCATGATTATTTTGCACCGCCGATTCAATGATATAGTCTATTTCTGTGGCTGATGCTTTTTTATCTTACCCGCCTTCCTGGCCCTGGTATGAAATTTAAAATTAAGCATGTGAACATCTGTTCACCTTATGAGGCCTCCTATTCGGCATTTAATCAAGGGTTGTCCTTCTGATGTGACACAACCTCGGACCTAATGCAAGCAAGCACAATCGCAATCTAAATGGGCCAATTTGGGCCGCTGCTCTCTCGTCGCTCACCCAAGCCCGGGGTAACTTGGCAATGCCAAGGTGAGGTTGAGGGGTTGGGCCCTTGCTGGTAGAGGGCCAACAAGGTCAAGATTTGATTCCCAATGGATTTGGAAGCCCAATTCAACGGGGTCGACGAAGTGCCGAAGGCACCGGTTGCACTCTTCCCACGGTGATCACTCAAGGCAATGGGGCTTGAGGATCGGGCTCTCACTCGCATAACCAGTGGAATTAGAACTAATATTGAAAGACAAGCACTAAGTGGAGTGAAATTTTGAGCACTTACTTGACCGGTTTGAAGAAACCGGTCCCGGTCGGAGACGAGGGCGAGCGGGGAGGCGAGTGGATCCCCACACGCCGCGGCGGTGTCGCTTGACCTGCCCAAACAAATTACACCACTACACCTCTCGCAGGAGGGGGAACTTGGGGTGGGGGTTAATGATATTACATCAATACTACCTCCACGCAGGGAGGGGCCTTCAGCCGGCCAAGCGGGGTGGGGAAACCAAAGCAAAGAACGAGGAACAAGGGTGGACGCCGAATCTGCCTGCTGTTTACGAACCAGAACATAGGGCCGGTGTTGCTGTTGTAGATCTTGCTCAGAATTTCTCTGATGGCGAGACGGGCGGAGAAATCTTCGTAACAGGAAGGGGAATGCCTCAGAATTTTTGTAAATTCTTATTGAGTCTCTTCAGGTCGGGGCAGGAGCTTGAACAGGGCCTCTGTTTCTCAGACTAGCAGGGGCAGGTCACCAACAGTAGGATGAAGAGGCTGTCCTGGCCGCTCCCGAACTCCAAATTTGATGCCGTCAGCGCCGTTAAAACCGTACATGAGTCCTCTTCTTAGAAACAGAAACAGGGATGCTAGAAGAGAACGGAGACAATCTGTGGGGCCAGAAGAGTGAGGAGGTGTCGATGCAGACTGGGGAAGGCAGAGCCGCGCGACCGTGGAAGAAAATTGGTAACTTCTGTTCCCTGACGCTGAATGGGCTTCTGCTTCTTGATTCTGAAAGTAGACAGGCCGATGAAGAACTTTGGAGAAGAACTTGAGGACTGATTCCTTCAGGGTTCATCGTGGCAGAGCTTCTAATCTGGCTCAGGTCCTCAGCCAAGGCAAAACCGCGCATCTGTGGGAGAATGGATCTCCTGGACGACTCGGAGATCGGAAGAAGATGAAACCACTTCGGTTGCGAAGGAGACTGGCAGACGCTTCCGCCGATGGCCCTTGGGTCTTCAAACTCGTCCGGAGGAGGTTGTGGTGGCCGCTACAAGTTGCTGGTCTGCTGTAGATCTTCAGTTGAGAGCTGTAGGTTGATGATGATGGGGGGGAATGGGATATATGGGAGGGGAAATGGGGGTGGATGAGTGTGGGGAAAGCCCGGGCTGTGAGGGGCTCTAGGAGGGGGTGTTCTAAGGTGGGGTAAGGGAAGAATGGGGTATGGAAGGGGGTCTAACAGGTGGTGGGAGGAGGAGCTACGAATTTGGGAAGGTGGGTGAGAGGAGAAAGTGAGGGGGGGGCACAAGTGAGTGGAGGGAAGGGTGGATTTCAAATTTGAAATGGCCTTGGAAGTTGTGGGGTTGTGTGGGGAAGGGGTTGATTGTGTTGGAATGGGAAAAGTGGTGTTGGAATGTGGAAGATGGTGTTGGAATGGTGAGGGATCTTCTTGGGACTAGGGGGTGGAGTAATGGAGGCCATGGGGAAGTGGAGGGCTTTAATTATGGTAGGTGGGGGTTGAGGTGGTTGGGAAGGGAGGAGAGAGATGAAAATTCGAAATTGGGTGTTGAGGAGAGAGAAAGTGGAGTAAAAAAAGAGGGATTAAGAGAGGGAAGGGTGGGGAATCTCTCCCCTAGGGTTTCTCACCTAAAGAATGTTGGAATCACTCCACTAAACTAAGCTTTGGACTCTCAAATGGCATTTTTTTCATTGATTGATTCATTACCTCCATATGAAGGAAATGGGGCCCTATATATAGGAAACCCACATTTTACAATAAGACCCTGACAAAAGACTCATTGACAAATAATCGAAGGGGTAGGGGAGCTCATTGGGCCAAGCCCGAAGAAATGGGCTCAATTAGCACATTACACATTCTAATGACACTCAAACATAGGAAAATAAATGCAAGACCTAGGGACATGACTCAAATAAAATGCAGATTACATCAAATGACTCAAGTAAAATTACATAGGACTCAAAATTAAATGACTAAACCATGCCGGATGCAACCGGGGCGAGGAGACGAGCTATGAATGTGGGCATGGAAGGTGATGTCCACATCATACTCCCGGGGTGCGGAGAACTCGACTCCGTCGAGTAAGTATCCTTCCCTCCTTGGAAGGTGTAGAAGTGGTACTGCCTTCAAGTCTTCCGAACGAGACCGATCCATCCACCTGCCGAGATAGCGCTCATATACCTTGCTCCGAGTGGTAGTGACTTGTTCATCTAATATTTGTTCAATTTGTTCACGCAGGACTCTCTTGGCTGGTGGTTTATCGTCATGGGTGGGTGCTCTCTCAAGGGAAGAAGTAGGCTCAATCTCCTCACTAGGTACCACCGTGGGTCCCTTATATGGCACTAGGTCCGCAACAATGAATGTGGAACTTATTCCATACTCCTCAGGGAGATCTAACTCGTAGGCAATTGCACCTATGCGCCTCAAGACCTGGAAGGGACCAACCCCACGTGGCCTCAGTTTAGAGTTGGCTCCCGGGGAGAGCCTCTCCATCCTTACCATCACAAAGTCACCCACTTGGAATTCTTGGTGACGCCGATGAGAGTCGGCCAGCCTTTTATAAGCCTCATTCTTTTTGCTGATGTGCTTGCAAAGGTTTTCATGCAATTTTATGAATGCTATCCTTTTAGTGGTTAGGGGTGGACCTGGACAACCATAGATGGACCTATCATGCCATGATGTCATATGGACCATGATGAACCTTGGTGGGCCAGTGCAACCATATGTGGACTTATCGTGCAATGTTGTCATGTAGACTTTGGTGGGCCTAGGTGGGCCGGGGCAACCATATGTGAACCTATCATGCAAAGTGGTGATGAATGTCGGGGACTCGGACATCCGTAGATGCTTTTGTCATGCTTAAGACCTATGATGAATGAAGGTGGACCATGACATCCGAATATAGACTACTCATACTTTCTACTTGACATGTGGGTGATATGAATGAAAGGACCCAACATAGTGTTCATGCCAAGGGGTGTGGTAAGCCTAGACACATGCATGCCATTCCCAAAGGTGACTTCCATGTGTAGAGGTGTGGGACAACCTTTGAACTCCCATTGGAAAGGATCAAATGGATCTAAGAAGGTGGTTATCATGGCGTGGGGCACCACCTTATTACCTAGGGATATATGGTCCAAGGTTATGGCTCCCAAGGTGCAACCCGGGTCATGGATGAGGTGGGTTTGGTCTAATATGGTGGGTGAGGGTAGGCAATGGTGAGTGGTTGGTAAGATGGTTGGGTCATATGAGTTCCTTGACTCCCATTGGAAGGGATCATATGGATCATAAAATAGGTCACTTAGGGGGAGGAACTCCATGTCCTCAAGATCCTTAAAAGGTGCTAAGTCCTCCTTCCCTATGATAGTTGGGCCAATGTTCTTGACAAGTGGGTCGGCCATGAGTGGAGGGCTTGGCTTTCTACCCGAGATAAGACGCTCTAAATCGAGGAGAAGGTTGGGCTCATTCGGTGTAGGGAGGAATAGAAGGAGGTCGCTAGTGTAGCAACCATTGGTGCAAATCGAGGTGATAGACCCTATGCATAGGTGTAGGAGGCTAAGGCTCCTAGGTTGTTCGGCCATAGGGGTCAACATGCTAGTGAACTCAATTTGCCATGCTAAGCCCCTAAGAAAATCCTCTAAGGTATCCACTTGATAGGATGCTTGGATTGTGGTGTGATAGGAGAAGATGGGCACTAGGGGAAAATTTTGTTCTATGGGAGGGCAAACATGGGTCGAGGTCTCTCTAATTAGGCTCTCCCTTAGCCACCTAATAAGGGACTCTTCTAAGATGAATTCAGCCTTATCTAGAGGGGGTGGTGTAGGGTGAAGATCCTTGTGCGAGGCTTCCTCTTCAATTGGGACATGGGAGGTCTCTATGGAGGGGATAGGTTCCCGAGGGATATTTTTCTTCATGTGGCAAAGCGGGTGGACTACTTCTTCCAAAACTAATGGAGTGGGAATGTTCTTTGATGGTGGGGTGATGATGGCCGGAGTATGGTGCACCCGTGGTGGTGAACAAGGGTGGGATTCCCGCGGGTGGGAGAATAAAAGGTTGTTGAATTTAAAGGTTCCCGAAAGGTGTGGCGGATGCACTAGGCAAGTCCGACGTGTTGGGTCGATGTCGGCATTCCTTTCATCTAACCATTTCTTACCTAGGATTATACATGGACCCGCCAATGTTCCCTTTTGACACCAAGCCCCATCCAAATACTTAGTCTTCCCGAACCATTTATGGAATTCAACGAAGACTAGGTCTCCGTTGTGCACAATTTGTCCAGTCGTAGAGAGGGTGGCTACAATTTCGGGGGATACCCAATTATTCTCTTCCATGTCGATGAAGTCAATTTCTGTGGGGCTCCCATTAGGTAGGTATGCTTGGGATATGATGGGAATTGGGGCCTTTTGATCTGTAGACTCAATGACAATGGGAGGTGGATAATGCATAGAACGATCCGATGAGAACTCTAATGCAAGCGTGCCCATGGACTTGACTTGTGAGAACAAATCAAAGACTTGCTCTGATACCACTTGATGTGACACAACCTCGGACCTAATGCAAGCAAGCACAATCGCAATCTAAATGGGCCAATTTGGGCCGCCGCTCTCTCGTCGCTCACCCAAGCCCGGGGTAACTTAGCAATGCCAAGGTGAGGTTGAGGGGTTGGGCCCTTATTGGTACAGGGCCAGCAAGGCCAAGATTTGATTCCCAATGGATTTGGAAGCCCAATTCAACGGGGCCGACGAATTGCCTAAGGCACCGGTTGTACTCTTCCCACGGTGATCACTCAAGGCAATGGGGCTTGAGGATCGGGCTCTCACTCACATAACCAGCGAAATTAGAACTAATATTGAAAGACAAGCACTAAGTGGAGTGAAATTTTGAGCACTTACTCGACCGGTTTGAAGAAACCGATCCCGGTCGGAGACGAGGGCGAGCGGGGAGGCGAGTGGATCCCCACACGGCGCGGCGGTGTCGCTTGACCTGCCCAAATAAATTACACCACTACACCTCTCGTAGGAGGGGGAACTTGGAGTGGGGGTTAATGATATTACATCAATACTACCTCCACGCAGGGAGGGACCTTCATCCGGCCAAGCGGGGTGGGGAAACCAAAGCAAAGAACGAGGAACAAGGGTGGATGCCGAATTTGCCTGCTGTCTACGAACCAGGACAGAGGGTCGGTGTTGCTATTGTAGATCTTGCTCAGGAATTTCTCTGATGGCGAGATGGGTGGCGAAATCTTCGTAACAGGAAGGGGAATGCCTCAAAAGTTTTGTAAATTCTTCTGGAGTCGCTGCAGGTCGGGGCAGGAGCTTGAACAGGGCCTCTATTTCTCAGACTCGCAGGGGCAGGTCACCAACAGTAGGATGAAGAGGCTGTCCTGGCCGCTCTCGAACTCCAAATTTGATGCCGTCAGCGCCATTAGAACCGTGGGTGAGTCCTATTTGCAGCAAAAGAAACGGGGATGCCAGAAGAGAACGGAGACGATATGTGGAGCCAGAAGAGTGAGGAGGTGTTGATGCAGACTGGGGAAGGTAGAGCCGCACGACTGTGGAAGAAAATTGGTAACTTCTGTTCCCTGATGCTGAATGGGCTTCCGCTTCTTGATTCTGAAAGTAGACAGGCCGATGAAGAACTTTGAAGAAGAACATGAGGACTGATTCTTTCAGGGTTCGTCATGGCAGAGCTTCTAATCTGGCTCAGGTCCTCAGCCAAGGCAGAACCACGCAGCTGTGGGAGAATGGATCTCCTGGACGAATCGAAGATCGGAAGAAGACGAAATCACTTCGGTTACGAAGGAGACTGGCAGACGCTTCCGAAGATGGCTCTTGGGTCTTCAAACTCATCCGGAGGAGGTTGTGGTGGCCGGTACAAGTTGCTGGTCTGTTGTAGATCTTCAGTTGAGAGCTGTAGGTTGATGATGATGGGGGGGAATGGGGTATATGGGAGGGGAAATGGGGATGGATGAGTGTGGGGAAAGCCCGGGCTGTGAGGGGGTCTAGGAGGGGGTGTTCTAAGGTGGGGGAAGGGAAGAATGGGGTCTGGAAGGGGGTCTAACAGGTGGTGGGAGGAGGAGCTACGAATTTGGGAAGGTGGGTGAGAGGAGAAAGTGAGGGGGGGGCACAAGTGAGTGGAGGGAAGGGTGGATTTCAAATTTGAAATGGCCTTGGAAGTTGTGGGGTTGTGTGGGGAAGGGGTTGATTGTGTTGGAATGGGGAAAGTGGTGTTGGAATGTGAAAGATGGTGTTGGAATGGTGAGGTATCTTCTTGGGACTAGGGGGGTGGAGTAATGGAGGACATGGGGAAGTGGAGGGCTTTAATGATGGTAGGTGGGGGTTGAGGTGGTTGGGAAGGGAGGAGAGAGAAGAAAATTCGAAATTGGGTGTTGAGGAGAGAGAAAGTGGAGTAAAAAAAGAGGGATTAAGAGAGGGAAGGGTGGGGAATCTCTCCCCTAGGGTTTCTCACCCAAAGAATGTTAGAATCACTCCACTAAACTAAGCTTTGGACTCTCAAATGGTATTTTTTTCATTGATTGATTCATTACCTCCAAATGAAGGAAATGGGGCCCTATATATAGGAAACCCACATTTTACAATAAGATCCTGACAAAAGACTCATTGACAAATAACCGAAGGGGTAGGGGAGCTCATTGGGCCAAGCCCGAAGAAATGGGCCCAATTAGCACATTACACATTCTAATGACACTCAAACATAGGAAAATAAATGCAAGACCTAGGGACATGACTCAAATAAAATGCAGATTACATCAAATGACTCAAGTAAAACTACATAGGACTCAAAATTAAATGACTAAACCATGCCGGATGCAACCGGGGCGAGGAGACGAGCTATGAATGTGGGCATGGAAGGTGATGTCCACATCACCTTCCTTGGAAGGGCGTAATTAACGTCATAGCCTTTATGGTATGGCGGACTTCTGGTCCCGACTCGGACTTTACAATCGACTGACCAAGTCAAGTCGAGCGCACAATGAAATCGTCACGCATGTGACTGGCACGCCAATAAATCAAATAATAATAAAAAAATAAATAAAATAAATAAATAAGAATCCGCGTTCCCACAGGAGAGGCGGGGGAAAGCAGTCGCAACAGGGGGAGAAGCTATGGCTCCATCAACGGTTGTCACCGAGCGGGGTGACCGCGCCCCCGGGGACCAAGAAGCTGCCGCCGAGTTGAGTCCACCAACCGGGGGACCGAAATCGAGAGGGCCCTGGCCACGAAGAGCCGAGGTCGACGGAGCGGAGGAAGGCAATAGAGTCCCGACGGCGAGCTTTGGAGGCCCACCAGCAAGAGGGAGAGCGTTGGGGATGGTTGCGGACACGGGTGGGATGGGAGCAGAGACAGTGGCTGCACCGGTAACCAGCGAGGGCAGGCAGTGCACCGAGGAAGAGACCAAGGTGTCGACACCCGGATGTAGGGGGCCAACACCTCCAGTGTTAGACGGTGGGGCAGCAATTGGTGGACAGATAGTTGCTACGCCAACCGCTTGAAAACCATGGTCCAGGGGACTAGATGTTGCATGAGGGATCTCAATGGCCAGAAAAGATGGCGAAACCGCATGCAGGACGAGGGCGGGCCCCTCAGGAGACATGCCGCAGAGAAGACCGCCAGGAGCACCCATGCCCAACCCCACCGAAGGAGGAGGCGGAAGGAGCGGAGATGGGGCGGGACACACAACATGAAAGGGAACATCAGCAAGCTGGGGGGCCGGAGGGCTGGAGATCCTTTCTGTAGCACCAACAGTGGCTGGAACAGCGACCGGTGGAGAAGCTGCAGCAGAGGGCATGGTGACACGAGCACCGGAGGGGTTCCAGGCAGGAACAGTGGGTGGGGGAGGGGCCTTAGTAGCAGGGGGAGCTTAGGGCTGGACCCTTCCACCAGAGCTAGAGCCCCCAAACCCACTAGCCAACAGAGGGAGCTTCTTCTTGCAGCCATCCACTAGATGCCCGAGGAGCGAGCAGCGGCGGCAAAACAGGGGAGGGTCGAGATAGATGATGGGCTACCAAGACCCCCCGCCACCGATGCCAACCCAAGCGCAAGGCGGGAGAGGCTTGGAGATGTCGAGAAGAACACACACCCTAGCAACATGTCCGTGGAGCAGACAGGAGGTATACCAGTCCACTTGGAGAACATGCACAGGCCTTCCGGCAATGGAGCGCAGCATGGCGTCGTTGAAGAAGTTGACAGGGAGGGCAGGCAGCTCCAGCCAGACAGGGACGACAAGAGAGTCAGTGTTTGGCGAGAAGTCGATGGACCAAGTAGAGAAACAGAAGGGCCACCCTTGGATGAGCAGTGACTCCTTGAGAAGGACCTGTAGGAAGTCCTCCCAGTTTTGGAATTGGATGAGGAGGTGGCGATTGTCCAGAGCGCAGATGAGGAAGTCTTGACGGAGGGTAAAATATTGGGCCAAGTGTCCCCTGATATCCTGAAATGGTGGACGGCCATGGGGCATTTTTGGCGATGACAGCGTACTGGGGAGGCTTGCAGAAGAGCTGAACTTCGTCAAAGGAGAAGAAAGTCACGGGCTCTGCAGAGTCAGTGAATGCGGGAGGGTGAACTTCCAGGCCAAGAGACGATGGAGAGAACGACTGCAAGATGACCTGGGTGAAGGACAGGCCAGTGGCATCCGAAGGAGAGGCCATGGCATTCGCGGGCAGCCGGCCAACAACATAAGGGGACTTCGCCCGAGGAGTAGCAGGGGTGTGCACAGAGGCGAGGATGCCTCGAGCAGCAGGGAGAGCCCCACGAGCAATACCTGCAGCACCACCTGGAGGGGTAGCAGAGGGCGCAACAGTTGTCATGGCAGGCACGGACGGTGGAGGGAGCAGAGAAGCATCTCTAGATGCAGGATCGTCAAGCGCGGAGGGAGCACGGAGAAAGGGCTAAATGGCGGCAGTCGTGAGGCATGACCCTGGAGCAGCTAACGCGTGTGGGTATGAGGAAGCAGATGCCAGAGGTAGAGCAGGGTTTGGAGCGCCACCGGCAGAGACAAAAGGTGCCCCATAGCCAGCCATGGTCACCAGAGGGGGAACAGGAGGCCAAAACAAGGTACCAGAATCTGCACCTGTCCCATCAAATGCAGAGGAGGGCAGACACATTCCCAGCGACGCCGGAGGGGGGGCTGAAGCTGCATAGGGCGAAGGAGGAACAGAGGGCAAGCCATGGCCAAGCACACCTGCGGAAGGAGCTGGGAGCCCAGGCACTGAGAGACGAGAGGTGTGAGTTGGCCCAGATGCGATGGTTGGCGTTGTCGTGTTGGAGAGGAGAAAAACGTGTCGCCCTTCCAGCGCGGAAGGCACGACGGTGGAGAAGGGAGCGCCACCGCAGGGATCGGCCGAGGGAGGAGGAGGGCCAGGGGGGCCAACACTGGAGGAATCGACCGCAGGGCCTCCCACACACGCCGACAGGGAGGGGGCAGCCACGTCCGTACAGCTTGCAGTAGCTAAGGGAGAGGGTAATGTGGCCACGGAGGTGAGGGAACCTCGAGGAGCAGATGGCACCACTGATAAGGAGAGGCTAGGAGAGGAAGGGGGAGGCACAGGGCCTTCCCCCGCACCAGCCATGGCCGGAGGGGAGCCAGACACGGCCGGAGTTAGCACTGCGGGAGGGTGAACAGGTCAGGATTTCGCTGGAGCGAGAGGAGGGAAAATGGGAGGAAAGAGAAACGCATATTTTTTGATGTGCCCTGCTACAGACCTAGACTCTACATGTGCAGAGACCAAGTAACGCATGTTAAAGGATGTGCATCGATCTTGTAGAGTATGCTACAATACGTGCATTAACTTGTAGAACATGCTACATTACATGCATCGACCTGATGTGCATAATGCTTGCATGAGCGTCGGCCTTCTAGAATGACTGTAAGGATGTGCATCAACCTTGCTTTACACAAGGTAGAAAGTGCATCGACCTTGCTAAGCACAAAGTCACTCATGCATCGACCTGTGTGACTACATGCGAGTACATGCATCGACCTTATATTCAACGTAGTACAAGGATGCATCGACCTGACATGATGAATACATGTATGTGCATCGACCTAACAGCTGTAATATGAAGATGTGCACCGACCTGATAGACTTAAGACTGAAATGTGCATTGACCTTAAAGACTTAACGCAAATATGTGCGCTGACCTGGTGTGATGAAACGTGAGTGTGCATTGACCTTATCTAACTAAGATCTAAACATGCATCGACCTTATATGACTAAGTGCCTATATGTGCATCGACTTGAATTTTGTGACCCTTAGACAAATAAATGGCTTGTTCAATATGAATGGTTCATATGCAGTTCAGTCTAAGCATGATTCATAGTGTGTCACCATTAAAACCAGGGTTCCAACAAAGGCGGCGAAGGAAGGGGACAAATAGTCATCGGACAACTGCTATAGGAAGCCTAGCGATCGCTCGATAGACCGCAAGGGTGAAGACTCAGTTAAATCCGAGCAGGACTCTCTGAGAGAGTCCCAACCCGTGGATAGGAGCGCCCAAACCGCACTAAGACCCGTCCTAACTCAAATTGAGGCTCCCTAGCCCCAATCCCAATGCACTAGGACTAAAACCAAAGCCCTATAACTAGGAATACACCCAGAACTCGCAGTTCACATAAAATTCCTCGTTTAAGCCTTGAAAACTCCATTAAAACCACTCAAATCATCATGAAGAGAACCTTTGAAGCTAGCACAATTAGTGAGGTTGTCTACCAAGGGCCAAAGCCGGCTAGGAAGGAGCGTGGGGAGCTGCAGCGGCTAACCTCCATCCCCAAGCATCTGAGCACAAGCCCTTCAAGAGAGGTAAGCTAAATCAAAAGTTCATTAATTTCATTAAATTCCTCATGTCATTCCTCTTCCTTCCTTCTTTTCTTTTCTTTTTTCTTTTCTTCAACTCCTTCCTGGCTCAAGATGCTATTCTAGCTTGAAGTGGGTGGCTCGCATGGTAAAGGAACTCCCTTTAGAGGTCATCTCAATCTTAAGGGCATGGCACCTTTACCCTTTACTAATTTTAGCCAAAACATTCTAAAAAAATCTCCCTAGATTGGTCTAGCATTTCAGCTCTAGTGGAGTTATGGCATCCTCAAACACATACTTTTGTGTTCCCAACCTTTGAAGCCACTGTCCTTATAGAAGAGGTCGAGACTTACCTAGCCCTTCCTAGGACTAAAGTGGGAGATGAAGACCTAGTGTGTCATACGGTTGACTCTACAGACCCTTCACTCATCTTGGGGGATTTCATACACAACCCAAAGGATGTAAGAACCATGATTAGCTCCCTCCATAGCCATTTGATAACCATGGCCCAATGGATCACTGCCCATTGTAAAAACAAGTGGGGGAGGTATGAAGCCATAGCCAAAGCTACTTCCATTTGCTTATGCGGGGTTTTGCTCTTTTCTACCATCGACCACCTCTTGGACATTCCAAACCTTAGCGTCATCAGCGGGTTGTGGCGGGGTTTATCTATCTCCCAAGCCATCCTTTCCTACCTTTATGAGGGTCTAGGTTTAGCTTCTCTAGGGGGTCCCCTCTTCGGGTCTATGATTGTCTTAGAGTGTTGGATGGGAATTAGATTGAAATTCTCACCCAAGGAGGATGTGCCATCAGCTAGCCGCATATTCGGGAGCCACCCACTCTTCTTCATTGGAGGGGCATCTAGGTTTTCTAAATAGGTTGAATGCCGGACCGTGGATAAAAAGACAAGGGACGATTGGTGCCTCTTCCTCAACACCTTGCCACTTGACAAATTCATGATGCGACCACGGGCCCTTCAAGGCACTGCTCTTAGACTACCCCGGCGACTGGGCCTGGACCTCCAGCTAGTGGGGAATACTTCCTTGGCAGTCTACAACCCCCACCGGTGCTACTTACAAGTTGGACTTCCTCGCACTATGGTTCAAGCACTATCTTACTTCCCTCCCCTACAAGCTAGGAAGATTGGGACCGAGGAGGATGAGTAGGCTGTTCGGAGCGCACTGACCATGTGGGAGATCAGCCAAGTCTGTACGTTGCAGGCAGAAGTGACAGAGGATGAGGAGAATTACTGAGCTTATATGAAAGCATTACGCAAAATCCAACCCTGTGCAGATGTGAAATTGAATGTAACTTGAGTTCCATGATCATGTATTCAATTTTATTTGAAAGAATGATGTACTACGAACCTTGAATGAATGAATAAAAGGATTGATTGAACCATTACTTGTGAAAGTGTTCCTTTGGCATGACTAACCAGATGGAGCATAGTTCTTTGTTTGAAAAATGGTCTAGCAAAGGACCGCTAGGATGGCCTAACGGTCTGGCGACAGACCGCAAGGGGAAGAAGCGCAGGAAAACTATGTGTTTTTTGCCCTCGGGTGTGGCATGCAGTCGTCATTGGACCTCTAGAAGGAGCTTAACAGTCTAACAAAAGACCGCAAGGGGGAAGGAACAAAGAAACCTGAGAGTTCTGGTTCTCGAGTGTGGGTAATGGTCACCGTCTGAGGGCTAAGGAAGCTTAGCGGTCTACCAAAAGACCGCAAGGGAAAGAGAACAAAGAAGCTTGCGAGTTCTTGGGTGTCGGGTACTGCAGCCTGTTCCTGGGCACACTAAAACAATAAAAAAAGTTAGACCCGTTCTTAGGCTCAACCCCTTGCCTGCAGCAAGTTAGAGACGACCAATCCTTGATATTTGGTCAAGAGGTGGAACCTTATTAACTAGGAAAAAACACAAACAAGAATATGAATGTGATGCATGCTATGAAATGCAAATGCAAGGATGATGAGTATTGTTAGACTTTTTAAGTATTTGATTTTTTTTAATTTTGAAATATGTGATTTTTTGGATTTTTGAAAGATATGATTTTTTTGGATTTTTGAAATATGTGATTTTTTTAGATTTTTAAAATATTTGATTTTTTTTTGAAATTTTGAAATATGATTTTTTAGGATTTTTGAAATATTTGATTTGTTTTTTAGATTTTTGACAGCTAGTTCCGCCCCGGTAACGAGGGTCCAGACTATTCCACTAGGAATCCCTCGAGGTTGGTGTGCATTAAGGGTGGCAATTCTTTGGCGAAGCCTACCTCATTCTTACGATGGTGCCTCTCCAAGGGCCAAACCCTGGGTATGTTGCAGTCCTTTCAGGGAGAGAGAGAGAAGAATTTTTGGGGCAAGCCTTAGCGTAGGGATAGAAGCTTTTAGGGCTCGAATTCCTCCCATGATGACCTAGTCGGAGATTAGGTCTATTGCACTGGGGCTTTGTGTCCATCATCGAACCTTAATCCAGTCTAGGCACGCGTACGACCGGGCTCATAACGTCCTACGGAGAAACTGTATTGCCACTCTTGCCATGCCTAGTTTGACATTTCATTTTTCCTTGGAGCAACTTAACGTTGCACTTTGTGCTTTTGATAGACGTGTTGGCTTTTGCCTTGATTTATGCTCCTTTTTCTTTGATTGATTTTTCTTTTCTCTTTTTCCTCTTCATGGAATCAGGTCATAACAGACTGCCCCTATTTGAGACCTCCTCTCGTTGGGGTGTTTAGGTTGGTCATCTCCCCTTATTCACCCATTGCCCCTACACCTGGCCGATGAAAGAAAAGTAGGGACTTTCACTTCCCCGAGGCATGGCCAAAGGAGAAACGGGTTTGAATAGTTGAGGAAAACCCGACTATAGTTGCCATGTAGTGTGTGATTGTCATGCCCGGGGTCCTCTTTCACGATCAAGGAAAAAGACGCCTCGCTACCAGGTTGGCACTAGCTTGACTCTAAGGGTAAAAGCGCTTAAGATACAACCCATTCCAAGTGTGAGACATCTCCTCACCTTCCGGGTTAACTAGATGATACACGTTCCCTAGATAAGCTTCTTTAACGACGAATGGCCATTCCCAGTTAGGTTGTAATTTAGACCTAGGACCTCCAGACCTAATACATTTACATTTCAAAACCATATCACATATTTGAAATTTATGCTCAATTACCTTCTTTTGAAAATAACGCGAGACTCTCTATTGATAAACAGATACGTGATCGGCCGCATTTAGCCTCTTCTCATCCAAGAGTTCTAGCTGAACGAGCAACGTCTCCCGACGTTCGTCGATATTAAGTTCCTTATCAACCTGCACCCTTAGAGAGGGGATCAAGATCTCAAACGAGAGCACCACCTCCATCTCGTAAGTGAGAGCATAGGGGGTTTGCCACGTAGGAGTACGAACGGAGGTGCGGTAAGCCCATAGAGCTTCCACTAAGCACTTAGGCCAATCAGCAAATTTATGAGATTTGCACATTTTCTTTATGATTTTGAGAAGGGTTTTATTAGTGGCTTCAGCTTGACCGTTGCCTTGAGGATAATATGGAGATGAATGATGCAATTCAATATTGAACTTCTTATAGAGGTCCTGGAGCTCTTGAGAGACGAACTGAGGACCATTGTCGGTGACGATGCTGCTTGGTACTCCGAACCACGAGATGATGTTCTTCAAGATGAAGCGGCACACCGTGGTTGCTTTGATCTCTGCGTACGCTTCCGCCTCGGCCCATTTGGTGAAGTACTCAGTGGCGGTAAGAATGAAAGATTTTTGGTTGGTCTGAGAGTTGGGATCACTTAGTGGGCCTACAGTGTTGAAAGCCCATATAGAGAATGGCCAAGGAGCGGAGAGAGGATGAAGAGATGAAGCAGGAGCATGGATTTTATCAGCATGGAGTTGGCATTTAAGACACTTCCGGACATAGAGGGAGCAATCTTCCTCTAGAGTGGACCAATAATAACCCTGCCTAAGGATCTTCTTCGCTAAAGCCTGGCCATTGACATGACCTCCACACTCGCCTGAATGGGCTACTTCAGCCACCTTCCATGCTTCATCATCATCTAGGCACCTCATGAGCATCCCATTGAGAGCGCGTCTGTACAATTCTCCAGCGATGATAGTGTACCTCGAGGTGGCTCTTCTAATAGCCTTACGCTGTTCGGCATTTACCCATTCCGGGAACGATCCGTCCTTACAATACAGATCAATTTCATGATACCATGGCAATTCTTCTTCTCCCCAGATCTCTTCTAATTTTGTCAAAGAAACTTCCTTCAAATCTTTCTTCTAAGCCTTCACCTCTACAATCTTCGTAAGGTTGTCAAACCAAGGATCCTGAAGAGAAGAGGCATCCAGTCTCTGGATGACGATGGTCTTAGTACTCCGACTGAGAGGAAAAGATAAGGAGGAAGCAAGCGACGCCAATGCATCAGCAAGGATGTTCTGAGATCGAGGAGTAAGGATGAAGATCAATTTGTGGAATTGGCTAGCCATGAGAATGACCAAATCTTGATATGGCTTGAGTTTCGGGTCTTGAGTGTGATAGGTGGACAGGACTTGGCGTAGAACAAGCTGCGAATCCCCAATGATGTTCAAGTAGCAAGCGCCTAAGAGGTAGGCGTGCTTCAGTCCGGCCAGGAGAGCTTCATACTCAACGATGTTATTGGTAGCAGGAAAGCGGAGCTGATAAGCGAGAGGAATCGTCACTCCTATCGGATTGAGGAGAACGGCACCTATCCCTTGGCCTTGATAATTGAGTGCACCATCGAAGTGCAGAGACCAAAAGGGGTGGTGGGTAAGAACAACAAGATGCTCATCAGGGAACTCATCTTGAATAGAGTTAGTGCAGGGAATAGGAAGATGGGCTAGATGATCTGCGATGGCATATCCCTTGATTGCCTTCCGAACGACGAAGGTGATATCAAACTGAGAGAGGAAGCTCTTCCAGCGAGCTAACCTCCTAGAAAGGATAGATTTTTTATAAGAGATAGCGGATCGGGTCCATTCTAGAGATCAGCCTAACCTGGTGGGCTAGGAAATAGTGTTTCAGCTTCTGAGCTACCCAAACTAATGCGGCACAAGTCTTCTCCATGGTAGTGTACTTGGCCTCTACCGGGTTAGACAACCTAGAGAGGTAATAATCTGCCCGTTCTTTTCCTTCATCATCCACTTGTGCTAGGACAGCTCCTAGGGATTCCTCAATGACAGAAATGTATAGGATCAGGGGTTTCCCAAGGACAAGGGGTTGCAAAACAGGGGGATTGGACAAATATACCTTCAAATCCTCATAGGCCTTTTGACAATCTTCATTCCACTCAAATTTGACCCCCGCCTTTAGCAGTTCATAAAATGGGCGGCACCTTTGAGAATGTTGGGATATGAATCTTCTAATGAACTGTAGGCGTCCAATCAATCCTCGAAGCTCCGTGATGTTCTTAGGCGGGGTCATGTCCATGACGGCCTTAGCTTTATTAACATCAATTTGAATCCCCCGTTTTCTAACTATGAAACCTAGCAGCTTCCCTGAAGATACTCCAAATACACACTTCTTGGGATTCATTTTCAACTTATACTCCCTAGCTCTTTGAAGCACCTTAGCCAGAATAGCGGGGTGTTCCTCTTTGGTTCTTGACTTCACCAAAATATCATCCACGTAAGCTTCCATGTACACATGCATCATGTCGTGGAATATAGTCATCATCTCCCTTTGATAGGTGGTGCCAGTATTCTTCAATCCGAACGACATCACCACGTAGCAATAAGTGCCCCAGGGCATGGTGAACGAAGTCTTCTCTTGATCTTCCGGAGCTAGACGGATTTCAATATAGCCTGAATAACCATCCATGAATGACAAAGCTTCATACCTGGCTGTGTTTTACACTAACACATCTATGTGAGGCAGCGATAAATCATCCTTGGGACATGCTTTGTTTAAATCCATAAAATCACTACAAATTCGCACCTTTCCATCCTTCTTGATAACAGGGAATATGTTTGCCACCCACTGCAGATACAAAACAACTCAAATGAATCTGGCCTTATGAAATTTATCAACTTCCTCTTTCATTCTCAAGGCCGTGTGGGGGTGAAATCTTCTTAATTTTTGTTTAACGGGTGTTGCCCCTGGCTCAATCACAAGTCGGTGTTCCACCAAGGAGGGGTCAAGACCCCGCATGTCCTCGTATGACCAGGCAAAAGAATCGCTATACTCCCTTAAAACCTTAATCAGTTCTTCTTCTACTTCTGGAGGAAGATTAGTAGCAATAATGACAGGCCTGGGATCCTCATTAGTTCCCAAATTAATTTCTTTTGTAGGTTCATCCACTACTGATGATGGCTCATCGAACCTCTTCAAACCTTGTGCATATAAGTCGGCAGTGTCATCTACATCGCTGTCCTCAAGATCGACCGGGTCTTTTTCATTCACGACTTCATAAACACCTAATCCATCGTCGCTCCATATCCCGTCTTGCTCCTCGTCTTCTTCTAGCACAATCGTTGTGGCTACGAATTCTGGGCATTTGAGAAGAGCATGACATCGCTGAGCTAGATCCTGCAAGAACCTATCAGGAATGGATTTGGAATGAGGCGTCGGCAGGGC
Organism: Amorphophallus konjac; assembly: GCA_022559845.1. NCBI lineage: Eukaryota > Viridiplantae > Streptophyta > Magnoliopsida > Alismatales > Araceae > Amorphophallus > Amorphophallus konjac. The sequence goes on along the minus strand of CM040120.1, from coordinate 64,232,681 downwards.
GCAGCTCAGGCGAGGAAAGGGTGGACGCACTAGAACAAGACCCTACTTCTCTAGACCTAACAGACTCGACTGACCCTTAATCTAACCTAGGAGAGAGCAACTCTAATGGAAGGGAAGCAGGGCCCTCATGCCCCTGGGAGGAGGACGGATGGAACACAACATAATCTTCCACTGAAATCTTTGTTTCAAAATTGCCATTTTTTTGGAGATTAGTGGAGAGCACGCAACAAAATGGAGAGGATGGCGAAGGAGGAGGAAGGGAGAGAGGGTAAATGGATGGCCAGAAGATATCGAAGAAGGGATCAGAGGAGGAGAACTACATACTTCAAAGATCAATTGACGGGCAACGCCCACACGGACAAGTCACAATCTAGAATTCAGTTGGTGTTCTTGGCAGCAAGGGATTGATCATGACAGAAGGTGAACGGGGTATGAAATCCATCATTTGGAAAAGAGATATCAAACGGGAAGGAGACCAAGTGAAAACAATAGGTGAGCTCCCCTCTTCCCGCATACGGCAAGCCAGCTTTCCTTGTGTGTATTGCACAAGCCGCACCTCTGGATTCCTTGGACGGTCCGCTTCATAGAACATCCTAGATAAGGCTTCATTGAAATCAATCATACCATCAACGGGCCCCCTAGGCATCAATGGCGGGCCAGCAACTATGCAAGCAATATCTTCTTTCTCGAGCTGACTGGGTGGGGCATTCAGAGTACCGGGCTGGAGAGGGCCCCTGATAAAGTGCTGACGGTAGTCCCAAGTCAATGGCCCCGAGTCTCCTAGAACTGATAATGAGGACTCTCGATAACCGAGGCCCCTCCTGCTCATTTTTCTGCCCCTGGGGACCGGCTTGGTCCACCCCTGCAATTGAGCGTCGAGACGTTGATGTTATACGAGCCTCCGAGTCCAAGATTTTCTTCTATCTTCATTTTTTTCTCCCATTTTATTTTCTGTCCATCATCATTTCCACCAAATAATACAGCTACAAGAAACTTATGATATTCTTATTTTTCATCAACATTTCGAAGGTCATCATCATCATCAGATTCTTGAAGAAATACCTCCAGTACCTCGAGAGTGTAAGTGAATGGCGAGCTTTGGTACGCATGCAGATGGCATCCTCATTATTGACACCAACGGCAGACTTCAAAGAGCTTTTGGACTAGGGGACAACATTGTTGTCTACTCCAGAGAGCCATCCTTAGTTGTGTCAATAGCAGCTTCAGTTTCATCACTTGAGACTGATGTGACACAATATGCAGCAATAGATTTGATCCCTAGGACTTGATTCGCAATCACAACCACAAGATTGGGAGCAACTTGAGAGTCGCCGTCACACCGCGCGCACACGTTTCCCGGGGTGACTCGGTGATGCCGAGTCGAGATTGTAGAGAAAGCCCCTGGCTGGCTAGAGAACCAGCACCGCTAAGGTTGTCCCTCCCGAGGATATGAAGCCCACAAACAAGGGCGGTCGGGTGCCTTGGGGGCACTAGGTCACTCGCTCACTATCATCCACGGTGACCACACAAGGGTTGGTGGCTCCGGGATCGGGCACTCTCTCACCGACCAGCAGATAAGTTTCGCAGATATGAAATAAACAGGAGTAAATGAGCAAGGGTAGAGGCTCACCTGGCTGGTTTGAGGAAACCAACCCCGGTCGGAGACGAGGGCGAGCGGGGAAGTGTGGGTCCCCGCACACTGCGCCGATGAAGCTTCAACCTGTTCAACTTAATACAACCACTACACCTCACACAGGAGGGTGGACTTGGGGTGGGGATGTTTGTATTACAATTCAAACACTACCTCCACGCAGGGAGGGGTGGTGAGCCGGCCAGGCGGGGAGGGGAGATTCGCCGGAAACGCGAAAGGTGAAGCCGTGGCCGAATCTGCCTGCTCTATGTGATAGCTGACTGACAGTTGGTGTCGAGGCCGTAGATCCCGTTCTGGAATTTTGCTGATGGCGAGACCAGTGGGGAACGCTTCGTATCTGGAACCTGGATGCCTCTGAATTTTTCTGAATTCTTCTGATGAAGTTGCGGGTCCGGGACGAGGTTCGATCAGGGAGACAAAATCTGGGCGCGGCAGCTTCCTGTTTCTGACAGCAGTTTGCAGAGATGCTCCCCGACCGCTCCCGTACTCTGAATCATGAACTGCCAGAGGCGTTGGAATCGTGGACGAGTCCTCTTCGCAGAAAAACTGACGGGGAAGCCGTCTGATGTCAGAGAGGGCTGGGGGTCTCAGAATGGTGGAGGCAGGTCGTTGCAGGCTGTGGGTGGCAGACCCACGCAGCCGAGGGAGAAAAATGGTAACTTTGGTCTCTGGATGCCGATCGACTTTCCGCTTCCTGATTCTGAAAGCAGACTGGATGAGGTAGAACTTTGTAGAAGAGCTCTTTGCCTGATTCTTCCGCGGTTCGTCGTGGTACAGCTTCTCCTCTGGTTCAGGTACTCTGCAGGGGGAGCTTTGCGTAGTCCGGGGAGATCAGACCTCCCGGGTAGCACGGATCTCGGATGGGGATGAAACCACCGCTGATACGAAGCTGACTGGTAGAGCTTTCCGTCGATGTAGGCCACGCCTTCAAATAATGTCGAAGGACACCGGAGCAGCTTCTGCAAATTGCCTTCTCTCTGCTGCCTGCGAACCAGAACTGGTTCTGCTAGTATTGGAAGGGGTGGATGGAGGAGATGGTGGTGGAGGGGCAAGGGGAAGAAGATGGATGGCTATGGGAGAGTAATGGACGTGGGAAGGGGAGTGCAATGGAGGGGAAGGGCAAAGAGGAGCAGTGGAGGGGGAAGAAGGGCACATCTAGTGGTGGTGGGGAGTGGGTGGTGGGGAGAGGAAGTTCCCTCTTGGAGGTGGAGTGGAGGGGGCGCAAATGGGCTTGGGGAAGTGGGGAGGCTTCTTCTTGATTTGGGTGGAGGGTTAATGGGTGGTGTTAATGGTGGCCTAGGGAGGTGGAGGGGTTGTCTTGGGGAGGGGAAAGGTTACTTGGGAGAGGGGATTCTCTCTTGGGAAAGTGAAGGGTTGTATGGGGAAGGGGAAGGGTTGTATGGGGAAGGGGAAGGGAGTTATGATGATTAATGGCCTTGGGGAGGTGAAGGGGTGGGGTGGGGTGATGTGGCAAGGAGAAGAGAGAGAGAAGGGGGCAAAATTTGGAGAGAGAGGGGGAGGAGAGAGAGAGGGGGCCGCCCCCTTTAGAGAGAGAGAGAGAGCTAGAGAGAGAGAGTAAGAGGGAGAGAGAGAGAGGCAAGAGGGGACAATGCAAATGGCTAATGCTTTCTTTAATACTTCATTAACCTTCAAAAGAGGGATTGGGGTCCTATTTATAGGAAACCCACTTTTACATATAAGACCCTGACTTTTAACATACTAACAGATAACCAAGGAAGGGGGGGTGCGCCCATGGGCCTAGCCCAAAGAAATAGGCCCAATAGCAAGCTCCATAGCCTAATGAGACTCGAACTTAGGGAAATGACTGGATAACCTATGTACAAGACTCAAATAAAAGGCAAATTACATGATTATGACTCAATAAAAAAGGAGAAATCAACAAGATGACCAAATGGTAAGCACTCAGGTCCAATCCAGAAGAAGGGCTGCTTCCTAGCTGTCTCCGGGAGGGAGAGAGGTGCCAAGCCAGAGGGAATCGTGAGTGATGCCCTCATCAATTCTCCCGGGCTGCGAAGAGCTTGACTCAATCGAGTAAAGGCCCTCCCTGCTGCGGTACTGCTCTAGAAGATCGGGGTCCAGCTGCTGGAGATCCTCCCGGCTCACCCAGGCATCGTCCGAGGGTGGTCGTCCCTTCCACCTGACCAGGTATCGCTCATACGCCTTGCTCCTTGTGTTGGTGACCTGTTCATCTAATATCTGCTCCACTTTTTCACGCTGGTTTCTCAAGTTGGGTGGAGCTCTCTGAAGTGTGGAGGCGCTCTCAAGGGGTGGAATAGGCTAGATCTCTCACTGGGTGTCACCGTGGGGCCCTTGTAGGGTACCAGGTCAGCCACATTGAATGTGGGACTTACTCCGTATTCTTCAGGGAGGTTCAATACATAAGTATTGGTGCCAAGTCGTCTCAGCACCTGGAAGGGGCCGGCTCCACGAGACCTCAACTTAGAGGTATTCCCAGGGAATAGCCTCTCAGTTCTCACCATCACAAAATCACCAACTTGGAATTCTTGGTGGCGACGGTGGGAATCAGCTGACTTCTTGTAAATCTCATTGCTCTTGTTGATGTTTTTGCGAATATTTTCATGCATCTTTGTGGATGTTGACTCACTAGTGGATAATGGGGGTCCTGGACAACCAAATGTGGACCTAACATGCAGTGGTGCTACGTAGATTTTGACGGACCTAGGAGGACCGGGACATCCATAGATGAGACTATCATGCAAAGGGGTGTTTGATGCCGGGGGTCCGGGACATCCATGAATGCTTTCTTCATGTTTTGACTTCACATGGATTGACCTGGTGGGTGAGGGTAGGAGGGTGGTGAGTGATGAGTACTTGGAAGCCCATAGGGAGTGGCCAAACAGATCAAGATGGGTTAAGGGGTGAGTGACGTGGAGGGGGGTTTCAATCCAAGTGATCGCCCTAGGGTCCCTAGCACACATAGGGAAGTGGAAGTCATGACCCTGGTGGGACCCGATGCAATGCTCCTTGTAGGAGGGTAAGGGGGTGATGTAAGACTCATTGGGCTCGGGTAGAAATAATAGGAGTTTACTCATGCAAGGACCCTTGGTGTAAATGGAGGTGATGGTCCCGATGGAGGGGTGTGAGAAACTAAGGTACCCCATGTGGCTTGCTTCTAAGGCCCACATGTTTGTCACCTCTAGTTGCCAAAGTACATTCCTAACCAAGTCCCTCATAGCTCCTACAAAGGAGAACGATTGGAAGGTTGTGTGGAATGGAGAGGTGGGCACAATTGGGAAATGATTTTCCATAGGGGGGTGCATGTTGTGGAGGAGGAGGTTTTGCTTAAGCCACTCAATGAGGGGTTCCCCTAAAATCACAATTCTCATGGAAGGAGGGGCATTCCATTGAGTGGGGTCAAAATGATCACAGAAATTGAAACTCTTATGGAGGGATTCCTGATGGGGACATCACCCAGAGTTCCCTCTGGCTCGACACCTCTCTCCCTTCTGGAGACAGATAGGCTGCGACTGCATGACTTGATGGGTCCTCGGTGACACGGGAGTTTGTTACTATGGACATCTTGATGTATTTTCTCCTTTTCTTGAGTCATTTTGATGTACTTATCTTTATTTTGAGTCATGGTCCTAGGTCATCACGTTATTTATCTAAGTCTGCTAGGCTGAGAGGTCATTTGGGCCCAATTAGATGGGCCTGGCCCATGGGCGACCTCTTCCTTCCCCAACCCCCTTGCTTATTTGCTTTTAGCAGTTTACCCAAGGACTTTTTGTAAATGTTGGGATCCCTATATATAGGACCCCAACTCCACTTGAGTTAGCTAATGAATATTTGAAAATTCAGCATAATTGCACCCTCCCTCTCTCTCTAGCTCCTTCATTCTCTCTCTCCTTCTCCAAGGTTCGAACCCCCCTCTCTCTCTTCCCCCCTTCTCTCTCTATCCCTTGGGCGAACCAGCCCTTTCACCTCCCCCTTCCCCTGCCACCTCAGTTGCCACCTCACCCTCCAACCCTTCACCTCCCCTAGGCCACTTAACTCTCATCAATTCCCTCCACTTCCCAAGCAACCCTTCCCATTCCCCATACACCTTCCCCACCTCCAACACACCCCTCCCTCTTCCCCAAGCAACCTTCCCACTCCCCCACACCCCCATTCATATCCCTAGGGCGGATTAACCCCCCCCCCATACCCTGCTGGTTGCGCACCCACCACCATAGCCCACCCCCATTCCCTTGGCCGACCCCCACCACCCTTTGGATAGCTTCGGCCCCCCCACTCCCCTCCACCCTCCAACACCCCATTCCACCTACTCCGCACCTCTCCTCACCCCCACCACCCCTTTCCCCCATCTGCAAACACCCCCATTTCCCTCCATTACCAAAACTTCAACCCCCCCCTTAACCAAATCCCACCTCTATCCCCTTCCCTAGATCACATCTGCAGGTGATAGAAAAGGGTCCATCTTGCAGAAGCTCCCCCGCGATCATACGGCAACATCAGAGGGCGTATCTTACCATTATGGAAAGTTCGTCTAGCCCACTACGCAGGCGAGGAAGAATCGTCCCAATCCGAGCTCAGGACTGCCCAGGGGAGCCATTCTCCTCCGACTGCTCCAGGATCCATCTGCAGAGCACCTGAGTCCGACCAGAAGCAGAACCACGATCTACAGCGAAGGATCCAGACTGAAGTTCCTTCTTCAAAGATCTTCCTCCCCCTGTTCCCGACCAGAAGCAAGAAGCAGAAGTACATTCGGCATCCAGGAGCTCCAGTTCTGATTTTTCTCCTGCAGTCACGCGGAACTGCCCTCACCAGTCTTCTGCGACCAACAGTCACTCATCGGCGTCCCCCAGGACATCCCGACCTCCGGCAGCCTCCCCGCCAGTTTTTCTGAAACGAGGGCCCGACCACGGTCCTAGAACTTCTAACGGTTTGAGATTCGGAGCTCGGGAGCCCAAGGTACAACCTCTGCATCCTACTGCCTCAGATCTGAAGTCACCAGCGCCAGATTCCTTCATCTTGTTCGAGCTTCCACCACGACCAGCGACGACGTCAGAAGAATTTGATAAAAATCAGAGTTGTCCCAGCCCCTATTACGAAGAAATCCCCTCTGGTTTCGTCACTAGAAAAATTCCTGAGGACGAGCTACGACTGCAACAGCGGCATCCTGTCCCTTCTCACAGCAAGTGAGCAGATCCACGTCGGCTTCCGTTCCGTCATCCTCGGCGAGTTTTCCCCTCCCGCCTGGCTGGCTTAGCGCCCCTCCCTACGTGGAGGTAGTGTTTGATGTAAGTTTGATTCCCCCCACCCCTAATCCAACCCTCCTGCATGAGGAGTAGTTCATGTACTAAACAGCTCAAGCGACATCGACGCAGTGTGCGGGATCCACACTTCCCCGCTCGCCCACGTCTCCGAACGGGGTTGGTTTCTTCAAACCAGCCAGGTGAACTCTAAACTTTGCTCCATTATTCTTAGTACTTGTTTGTTTAATATCCGTAGATATAGCCCCGTTGTGCATGCGAGCGAGTGCCCGATCCCGGCTCACCTTCATAGTGTGGTCACCATGGTGAAAGTAAACGAGTGGGACCTAGTGCCCCAATTGGCACCGGCCAGCCCCATAAGCGTGGGCTACGTATCCTCGGGAGGGCAACCCTATCCCTGCTGGCACTCTACCAGCAAGGGTCTTGATCCATCACCTCTCCCTAGCATCCTTTAGTCACCCCGGGCTCTCGTGTGTGCGACGGCGTTTTGGCCCCGATTTATCAACTTACTTGTTATGTGATTGTGAATGCGGAATAGGTCCTAAGGATACTTTTGGCTTGCTGCATACCCCGTAGCGGTGTCACATCAATTCCTCTATGTCCTTGGATAGGTTGGCCCAAGTAGGACGTTCCCCGATGCATGTTGAACCTTCATCGACAAGGGGCAACAATGAGAGTGCGGACTCACTAGGAAGTGTGACCTTGAGGAGTGGAGAGCATTTTTTTGTGGGGTTCATTGGGTCAAGTTCCCCAGGGATTGGCAGGAAGATTAAAAGCTCACTAGTGCATTGGCCTATAGTGCAAATAGATGTAATGGAGCCAATGGATGAGTAGGCAAAGACAAGGTACTAGGGCTTAATGGGTTCCATGGCCAACATGCTAGTCAACCTTATTTGATAACTCAAACTCCTAAGTAGGTCTTCAAGGGTTTCCACAAAGCAAAAGGATTGATATGTTGTGTGAAGAGAATGACATGGCACTAGTTGAACTTGCTCTATGGGGAGGTTGCATGGGGTTGAAGGGTACAAGATGGGACCATTTTTGAGCCAGGTAGCTAGGGGCTCTTCTATGGTTAGCTCACCAGTGGGTGGGATGAGTTGCTCATGTTGGGGTTCGGGTTGGTTTTGTGTAATGGAGATTTGGGGCTCATTTTCCATTTTAACTGAGCGCTTTTGACTGGTTTGCTCAAACTTGGAGAGGGTTTGGTTATAAGAATTTGGGAAGTGGAACCTTTTCTTGTCTCCCGGGGATTGCAAGTGACAACCTTTTCCTTCGGGATCTATGATTGCTTGTTGTTCTTCCATCCATTCTTTTCCCAAAATAATATGTGACCCAAGGGGCCGAATTTTGCACCATGCCCCACTACCCCACGTAATGGATTTGGAGGGAATGCGGCTTACACAAGGTACGTAGAACTCTACGAAAACCCATTCCCCATGGATGACAATTTTCCCTTCTTGCGACAAGGAGTTCACAAGAGTTTGGGAGACATAATTTCCCGATTGGTACTCATCAAGGAACACAGTGGTGATTTTGTTGTGAGGTAGGACTACTTTGAAGCTAAAGAACATGGTGAACAAGAGATTCCTAGGACCCCGATTTGGATAGAAAAAATCGAACGACTTGCTCTGATACCATTTGATGTCACACAATATGCAGCAATAGATTTGATCCCTAGGACTTGATTCGCAATCACAACCACAAGATTGGGAGCAACTTGAGAGTCACCGTCACACCGCGCGCACACGTTTCCCGGGGTGACTCGGTGATGCTGAGTCGAGATTGTGGAGAATGCCCCTGGCTGGCTAGAGAACTAGCACCGCTAAGGTTGTCCCTACCGAGGATATGAAGCCCACAAACAAGGGCGGCCGGGTGCCTTGGGGGCACTAGGTCACTCGCTCACTATCATCCACGGTGACCACACAAGGGTTGGTGGCTCCGGGATCGGGCACTCTCTCACCGACCAGCAGATAAGTTTCGCAGATATGAAATGAACATGAGTAAATGAGCAAGGGTAGAGGCTCACCTGGCTGGTTTGAGGAAACCAACCCCGGTCGGAGACGAGGGCGAGCGGGGAAGTGTGGGTCCCCGCACACTGCGCCGATGAAGCTTCAACCTGTTCAACTTAATACAACCACTACACCTAAAACAGGAGGGTGGACTTGGGGTGGGGATGTTTGTATTACAATTCAAACACTACCTCCACGCAGGGAGGGGCAGTGAGCCGGCCAGGCGGGGAGGGGAGATTCGCCGGAAACGCGAAAGGTGAAGCCGTGGCCGAATCTGCCTGCTCTATGTGATAGCTGACTGACAGTTGGTGTCGAGGCCGTAGATCCCATTCTGGAATTTCTATGATGGCGAGACCAGTGGGGAACGCTTCGTATCTGGAACCTGGATCCTATGAATTTTTCTGAATTCTTCTGATGAAGTTGCGGGTCCGGGACGAGGTTCGATCAGGGAGACAATATCTGGGCGCGGCAGCTTCCTGTTTCTGACAGCAGTTTGCAGAGACTGCCCCGACTGATGCCGTACTCTGAATCATGAACCACCAGAGGCGTTGGAATCGTGGACGAGTCCTCTTCGCAGAAAAACTGACGGGGAAGCCGTCTGATGTCGGAGAGGGCTGGGGCACTCAGAATGGTGGATGCAGGTCGTTGCAGGCTGTGGGTGGCAGACCCGCACAGCCGAGGGAGAAAAATGGTAACTTTGGTCTCCAGATGCCGATCGACGTTCCGCTTCCTGATTCTGAAAGCAGACTGGACGAGGTAGAACTTTTTAGAAGAGCTCCTTGCCTGATTCTTCCGTGGTTCGTCGTGGTACAGCTTCTCCTCTGGTTCAGGTACTCTGCAGGGGGAGCTTTGCGCAGTCGGGGGAGATCAGACCTCCCGGGTAGCACGGATCTCGGATGGGGATGAAACCACCGCTGATGCGAAGCTGACTGGTAGAGCTTTCCGTCGATGTAGGCCACACCTTCAAATGATGTCGAAGGACACCGGAGCAGCTTCTGCAAGTTGCCTTCTCTCTGCTGCCTGCGAACCAGAACTGGTTCTACTAGTATTGGAAGGGGTGGATGGAGGAGATGGTGGTGGAGGGGCAAGGGGAAGAAGATGGATGGCTATGGGAGAGTAATGGACGTGGGAGGGGGAGTGCAATGGAGGGGAAGGGAAAAGAGGAGCAGTGGAGGGGGAAGAAGGGCGCAGCTAGTGGGGGTTGGGAGTGGGTGGTGGGGAGAGGGAGTTCCCTCTTGGAGGTGGAGTGGAGGGGGCACAAATGGGCTTGGGGAAGTGGGGAGGCTTCTTCTTGATTTGGGTGGAGGGTTAATGGGTGGTGTTAATGGTGGCCTAGGGAGGTGGAGGGGTTGTCTTGGGGAGGGGAAAGGTTACTTGGGAGAGGGGATTCTCTCTTGGGAAAGTGAAGGGTTGTATGGGGAAGGGGAAGGGTTGTATGGGGAAGGGGAAGGGAGTTATGATGATTAATGGCCTTGGGGAGGTGAAGGGGTGGGGTGGGGTGGGGTGATGTGGCAAGGAGAAGAGAGAGAGAAGGGGGCGAAATTTGGAGAGAGAGGGGGAGGAGAGAGAGAGGGGGCCGCCCCCTTTAGAGAGAGAGAGAGAGAGAGCTAGAGAGAGAGAGTAAGAGGGAGAGAGAGAGAGACAAGAGGGGACAATGTAAATGGCTAATGCTTTCTTTAATACTTCATTAACCTTCAAAAGAGGGATTGGGGTCCTATTTATAGGAAACCCACTTTTACATATAAGACCCTGACTTTTAACATACTAACAGATAACCAAGGAAGGGGGGGTGCGCCCATGGGCCTAGCCCAAAGAAATAGGCCCAATAGCAAACTCCATAGCCTAATGAGACTCGAACTTAAGGAAATGACTGGATAACCTAGGTACAAGACTCAAATAAAAGGCAAATTACATGATTATGACTCAAGAAAAAAGGAGAAATCAACAAGATGACCAAATGGTAAGCACTCAGGTCCAATCCAGAAGAAGGGCTGCTTCCTAGCTGCCTCCGGGAGGGAGAGAGGTGCCAAGCCAGAGGGAATCGTGAGTGATGCCCTCATCAGAGACATTTCCCTTTCTACTTCCCTCTGGGGAAACCAATCTAGCCCCCCTGCTAAGTATCTAAATCCAAGTGGTGTTTCTTGTTCAGTTTTCGAAGGGCAATATTCATCTGATTAGTCCCTTCTTGAAGAAGCCTTGTATGATATGCTTTCCCATGCTTGCTCATCAATCCAAGTATATCCTGTGCTTGAGCCTCATTCTTTTCTTTTCTTAACACAAAATAACATCCCGTAGAGATAGGGAAAATGAGAGGATAAGAGGGGTGATGAGAGAGAGAGAGAGACACCCGCGGTCATGCAACTAACGTGGGGAGGGAGGAGAGAAAAAGAGAGAGGATGGGTAGAGAGAGAGAATAGTGAGGCCGTTGGTGTGCTCGGAGTGTTGGCGACGTGACGGGATGGACGCTACATGTGGGTTGCATGGCGAGGTGCCATGCTCATCGTCTGGTCCACATGCTCGTCGCGTTGAGGATATCGTTGTGACCCGGAGGTGATCGTGCTCGGAGAGGGATGGCCTGCTGGTGACGTTGTTGCTGCTGCCGTGATGGCGACGAGGTGGGCTCGAGCTATTGTTGATGGCGCCAGGATGAATGTCGACGGTTCTTCATACAGAGGGTCTGGAAACGGCGACCGGCAGCGTGAGAGCGGGGGATGGCCTGCTGGTCTGTTCGATGGTGGGCAAGCATGCTGGGGACGTCGCCCGCATGCTCGTGTCCAGGGGAACTGGGCAGGGCGGCACCGTGGTTGGCAGGGCGGTGGCAGCGGTAGGCTCGCGGCAGTTAGGGGCGGAGTGGGAGAATAGGGAAGGGGGGGAAGGCGATGGAGGGTGTATTGGTAACTGGTTGGTAGGAGTTGGACGAAGCAGGGGGTTAGGGAGGGAGTAGGGAGTGAGGATGGAGAGATGTCCAGAACCCCTGTTCAGAACAGGGACTCCGCGGCGGGATAAGGTGAGAGAAAGAGGGAGGGTAATAGAGCGGGCTGGGGTGTTGGAAGAGAGGGGAGGTGTCGGTCGTGGGGTGGTGGCACAGGGGAAGGGTGAGCAGGGAGGAGGGCGGATGGTTCTCAAAGGAGAGAGAGGGGGGGAGGGGACTGGAGTGTGGGTGTGCGCAGAAGAGAGAAGAGAGGTTGGCCGGCATTGAGTGCTGGTGTGTGTGATTATAGAGGATAGGAAGAGAGGGGATGGAAGTGTGTACAGAAAGAGAGGGAGAGAGGGAAACAACGTGGTCGTCCGCTGCATGAGAGGGGGGAGTCGGGGAAGTCGCGGCGGCGGCGGCGTGTATAGAAGAGAGAAAGAGGGAGAGGGCGAGGGTGAACCAGAGTGTATGTGAGGGAACCCGGAGGTGTAGAGGGGAGGGGAGAACATGAAAGGGGTGTCGGGTAGTTGGCCAAGCAGGTGGATGTGAGGGAGGGGGAAATGGAGAAGCAAAGGGACAGGATAGAGAAAGAGAAGGCCGGCGGTTACGGGAGGGGTAGCAGGAAAACTGAGAGAGAGAAGAGTAAAGCAGATAGGGAAGAGGGAGAAGGCAAGAGAGGGCTAGAGGGGGGGTGCCTACGAAGTGGGAAGGCTGGGAGGAGGGAGAGAGGATAACGTGGGAGAGGAGGGATGCTATGCTGTGGGATAGGGGGGGTGGGATTCTCTGTGACTAATGGTGGGACAGTGGTATATGATGGGGAGGTGAGGAAGAAGAAGGCAAAGGAGATCTGCGACTGAGGAGTGGTTCACCGAGGACGACCGTGGTGGGCGTCGGGTAGTGGCCAAACGGCAGGGTTTATGGGTGTGGAGGGGGATGGAACGGCTGGGAAAGATCCACGGTGGTGCTGGGAAGGTGGAAGGGGGAGACGGTGAAACTGCAACAGTGGGAGAGGGAAGGGTTGGGGCTGCATCTCACGACCGGGTAGTTTGGGCTTCTCACCCATGGACAGGGGTACCTCATCTCCTTCTCGGAGAACACCAGGCTTCTCACCTTACGTAGGATTATGGTTTCCAAAAAATCTATTCAACTTGTTATTATAAAGAAAGATTACATGACGCTTTTTATAGACTCCACAAAGAATATTAAAAGACAACTCACCAACAACTACTCCTCATAACTCCCTTGGGAAGACTAAAAGACTCAAATAAAAAAGGACTCTTACATAATACTTGTGGACATAAAACATGACCCATTAGGCCCAAACATGTGACCCAATTAACAAGAGATGATTAAACATAAATATCTATTTGATAATTTTGCTGGAGCCGTTTGTCGATCTCGTCAAACTCCTCCGCTTGGAGAAGGTTCGACCTCGAATCTTGAATCTCGAACCGACGATCCCGTCAAACCCCTCCGCTTGGAGGAGGTTCGACCTCGAACCTCGTAGCTCGGGATCCCGGTCTGATGGAACAGCCCGATTCCCTAAGCTCTAATACCATTTGATGTCATACGAGCCTCCGAGTCCGAGATTTTCTTCTATCTTCATTTTTTTTCTCCCATTTTCTTTTCTGTCCATCATCATTTCCACCAAATAATACAGTTACAAGAAACTTATGATATTCTTATTTTTCATCAACATTTCGAAGGTCATCATCATCAGATTCTTGAAGAAATACCTTCAGTTCCTCGAGAGTGTAAGTGAATGGCGAGCTCTGGTACACATGCAGATGGCATCCTCATTATTGACACCAATGGCAGACTTCAAAGAGCTTTTGGACTAGGGGACAACATTGTTGTCTACTCCAGAGAACCATCCTTAGTTGTGTCAACAGCAGCTTCAGTTTCATCACTTGAGACATTTCCCTTTCTACTTCCCTCTGGAGAAACCAATCTAGCCCCCCTGTTGAGTATCTAAATCCAAGTGGTGTTTCTTGTTCAGTTTCCGAAGGGCAATATTCATCTGATTAGTCCCTTCTTGAAGAAGACTAGTATGATATGCTTTCCCATGCTTGCTCATCAATCCAAGTATATCCTGTGCCTGAGCCTCATTCTTTTCTTTTCTTAACACAAAATAACTTCCTGTAGAGAGAGGGAAAATGAGAGGATGAGAGGGGTGATGAGAGAGAAAGAGACACCCACAGTCATGCAACTAACGTGGGGAGGGAGGAGAGAGAAAGAGAGAGGATGGGTAGAGAGAGAGAATAGTGAGGCCATTGGTGTGCTCGGAGTGTTGGCGACGTCGACGGGATGGACGCTACATGTGGGTTGCATGGCGAGGTGCCATGCTCATCCTCTGGTCCACATGCTCGCCGCGTTGAGGATATCGCTGTGACTCGGAGGTGATCGTGCTCGGAGAGGGACGGCCTGCTGGTGACGTTGTTGCTGCTGTCGTGATGTCGGACGAGGTGGGCTCGAGCTGTTGTTGATGGCGCCAGGATGAATGTCGACGGTTCTTCATGCAGAGTGTCTGGAAACGGCGACCGGCAGCATGATAGCGGGGGATGGCCTGCTAGTCTGTTCGATGGTGGGTAAGCATGCTGGGGACGTCGCCCGCATGCTCGCATCTAGGGGAACTGGGCAGAACGGCGCCGTGGTTGGCAGGGCGGTGGCAGCGGCAGGCTCGCGACAGTTAGGGGCGGAGTGGGAGAATAGGGAAGGGGGGGAAAGGTGATGGAGGGTGTATTGGTAACTGGTTGGTAGGAGTTGGACGAAGTAGGGGGTTAGGGAGGGAGTAGGGAGTGAGGATGGAGGGGTGTTCGGAACCCCTATTCAGAACAGGGACTCCGCGGCGGGATAAGGTGAGAGAAAGAGGGAGGGTAATAGAGCGGGCTGGGGTGTTGGAGGAGAGGGGAGGTGTCGGCCGCGGGGTGGTGGCACAGGGGAAGGGAGAGCAGGGAGGAGGGCGGATGGTTCTCAGAGGAGAGAGAGGGGGGGGAGGGGACGGAAGTGTGGGTGTGCGCAAAAGAGACAAGAGAGGTTGGCCAGCGATGAGTGGTGGTGTGTGTGATTATAGAGGATAGGAAGAGAGGGGACGGGAGTGTGTATAGAAAGAGAGGGAGAGAGGGAAACAACGTGGTCGTCCGCTACATGAGAGGGGGGAGTCGGGGAAGCCGTGGCGGCGGCGGCGTGTATAGAAGAGAGAAAAAGGGAGAGGGCGAGGGTGAACCAGAGTGTATGTGAGGGAACCCGGAGGTGTAGAGGGGAGGGGAGAATAGGAAAGGGGTGTCGGGTAGTTGGCCAAGCAGGTGGATGTGAGGGAGGGGGAAATGGAGAAGCAAAGGGAGGGGATAGAGAAAGAGAAGGCCGGCGGTTAGGGGAGGGGTAGCAGGAAAACTGAGAGAGAGAAGAGGAAAGCAGATAGGGAAGAGGGAGAAGGCAAGAGAGGGCTAGAGGGGGGGTGCCTGCGAAGTGGGAAGGCTGGGAGGAGGGAGAGAGGATAACGTGGGAGAGGAGGGATGCTACGCTGTGGGACAGGGGGGGTGGGGATTCTTTGCGACTAATGGTGGGACAATGGTATATGATGGAGAGGTGAGGAAGAAGAAGGCAAAGGAGATCTGCGGCTGAGGAGTGGTTCACCGAGGATGACCGTGGTGGGCATTGGGTAGGGGCTAGACGGTAGGGTTTATGGGTGTGGAGGGGGATGGAATGGCTGGGAAGGATCCACGGTGGTGCTGGGAAGGTGGAAGGGGGAGACGGTGAAACTGCAACCGTGGGAGAGGGAAGGGTTGGGGCCGCATCTCACGACCGGGTAGTTTGGGCTTCTCACCCATGGACAGGGGTACCTCATCTCTTTCTTGGAGAACACCAGGCTTCTCACCTTACGTAGGATTATGGTTTCCAAAAATTCTATTCAACTTGTTATTATAAAGAAAGATTACATGACCCTTTTTATAGACTCCACAAAGAAGATTAAAAGACAACTCACCTAACAACTACTCCTCATAACACCCTTGGGAAGACTAAAAGACTCAAATAAAAAAGGACTCTTATATAATACTTGTGGACATAAAACATGACCCATTAGGCCCAAACATGTGGCCCAGTTAACAAGAGATGATTAAACAAAAATATCTATTTGATAATTTTACTGGAGCCATTTGTTGATCTCGTCAAACTCCTCCGCTTGGAGAAGGTTTGAACTCAAATCTTGAATCTCGAACCGACGATCCCGTCAGACCTCTTCCCAGCTGATAGCCTTGCTTCAATATGATCTTCCAGCCTTTAGAATCCCTTATCTCGGGCTTTATCCTGACATTTACCTGCGCGATGGCTGGCTTGCATGGTGCATATGCCCAAGGAAAATTAAGGTCCAAAATATAAATAACAGGCCGATTGCTAGGCCAGAGTGTTGATAAGATCTTCTCTGAAATGGCTTTGATTGACTGAACTGTGGAAATGCTTTTGACCTTCACCACCCTCCCTTGAAACGGGAATTTGAGGTATTGGTGGGTAGTAGATGGCACATCATTAAGATTGTCAATCCACGGTCGACTGAGAATGGCTTTGACCATGGGGTCAATGTCGAGCACATAAAATTCGATGGGCATTGTGAGTGGCCCAAGTTCAGCTTGAATAGTGACCACCCCGTGGCACGGCCTCCTCGAGTTATCATATGCTGCAATGGTGGTCGAGGTAGGCCTTAGTAGATCTTCTGAAATGTTGCATGCCCTCAAAGTGCTGAGGGGATAGACATTGATAGAGGCCCCAGTGTCTACCAATGCCGCATTTATGCTTACTTTGTTCAAGATGATAGAAGTGCATAGCGGCATTTGACGAGCTTCAGTTGGTGCTAGCTCGGTCTCTGAAAATGTAATAGCCGACCCCTTGGAGATTGCGGCCAGGGCGGTTGGTAAGCTGTCCACTGCCATGTCTTCATTGACCATGACCTTTTGCAAGAAATCCCGCAGTGCGTCTTGGTGTAGCCTAGACCGCTTAATCAATTCTAGCACTGAAATTTTGGCGGGCATTCGATCCAGATGATGTAACAAATCATACTGAGTACCCGGTAGTAGATCCGCCTCCTCTTGATCAGTAGCTTGTTGCGAGGACTGGGGATTGGGTGCTGATGCGCCAGTGGTAGGATAGTTCCGATGGAACAAAAGCCCGCTCCGTAGGGCAAGGTTCTGGGACGGCATGGCATCAGATCGGCTCATGGTGGGTGGTTTAATAGGCCCGATGGGGTGGACAAGAGGAGTAGGAGTAGGCATAGTGGAGATAATGGGGGTAGTGGTGGTGCTGATGGGTCGTGCTGGAAGGATGATAGGTGGAGGGTTGAACGGTGGCGTGGTGACAACAGGTGGTGTGGGCACTTGCGGGGGAGCAAGGATGGGTGGAATGTGGACTTGTGGGGGAGTGAAGACAGACGAAACAATGGGGGAAGTAGGCATAAGGATAAAGGGTTTAAAAGGCACGGTGGGTGGTGTAGTGGTGGCGGCTTGATGGTTTGGCTGGAGGATGACGGGAGTAGGAGGTGGAGGAGGGTTGCGGTAGGCATGGTGGAGAGCCATGAGCAGTTGGACAGAAGACTCATCATCATAAGTCCACTCGGCGTTGGGAGCCGGGCGTTAAACAAGGTTCACTTGAGCTGGTGCCGGTGGCTGAGGCTGCGGTGCGGGTGGATGATTCGGCATGGGGTTTTGATGGATCCCCAGATCCTGCGTAGGCTATTGTTGTTGTGGCTGCGGCTGCGATGCCTGCTGCTACACTTGGTGCCTCAGCGCTTGCCTTCTCTTCTCTTTGACTTCGGTGATAACCTTATGCATTTCATCCGGTCATAAATAAAATCCCAAAATTGGAAGCAAGTCTCTATCGTATGCCTGGGCTGCCGGTGGAACATGCAATATCTGGATTGGTCGGCGACCGGGTTCCAATTAGGCCGTTCCGGAGGAAGTTGGAGTGCACCGATGGACATGAGAGCTGAAAATATGTCTGGGAGGGACTCGGGCAATGGAGGGTATTGCGCCCTTTTGGAGCCAGGCGTTTGGGTGTGTAGCCATTAGGTGGAGGGACATTGTGATATTGTGGGGGTTGTTGTGGTTGTTGGGGAGTGGGGAAGGCAGGCTGGGCATATTTTGGAGCGGAGAAAACATGTTGGGCATTTTGTTACGTGGAAAACGGAGAGTTACGTGGGGGTCATGGGAAGCGGTGTGGAGCGGATTGGTTGGGGAAAGGGAAGGCAACGGCTTGCACTTGCTCGTTGGCTTGGACTCCTTCTGTGACGGGCCCCTGAGGCTTTCTATTATATTTGGGCTTTTGGACCTCAAAGAGACAGTGGATAGGGGAGTCCTTGAATTGGGTGTGGATAAACCTCGCCCGGCTGTACAACTGGTGCATATTGGCAATATAGTTCATGGCCAAGATGTTATGGAAGGTAGGGGTAGCATTAGAATTGAGCAACTTGACCTTTTCCTCCTCCGGGATATGACCGGGCACACGGGCAGCCATCCGCCTCCATCTGTCAGAATAGGTATCAAAGTCCTCATCAGCCTTCATTTTCTTGGCAACCAGATCTGTGAAAGAATACCTTGGGCCGACCCGGTCTTGGAACCTCTGAATAAATTTTCCTTGACAACTTTGAAACTCTCAGCATCTTCCAGTGGCAAGGCATAAAACCACTCCAATGCGACTCCATCCAGTGATAGAGGGAACAAATACACCATAAGGCGATCATCATATTGGAACTACACTGATTCATACATGAAGTCCCTCACATGAACATATGGGTTATTGTTCCTGTCATACTTGTGGTATGTGGGGAGCTCAGATTGAGGAGGGAACCAGGTGTTATGAAAGCTAGGAACGGGAACATCTGTCAAAGACTGTGGGCCGACCCGCTTTTGGAGAAAGTCGGGTTGTTGCTATATGGCAGCCCACATATCGAGGAGTTCCACCTCTGGAGATGGAGTAGATGGAGTAAAAGATGCGGGCTCAAGGCGAGGAGCCGAAGGATAGACGGAAGGAGGGGGTGGCCCATAATAAGAATATTGGGCCGAGGGATGACCCAAATTGTAATAAGGTGGGGCCGCCCCTTGCTGAGGGTGAACAAAATCGGCTGGGCCAACAAGGACCTGTGGTGCGGAGAGAATGGACCTGTAGGAATCAATCTTGGTAGATGAGGGAAGAGTGGTCTTCCCTTTATCAAGAGCTTGAGGAGCCGAACTAGAGGACTGGCTCGCTTACAGATTGGAGAAGCGAAGGACCCTGGGTTGGACCGAGGTAAGATCAATAGGAGCAGGTGGAGCCCCGGCGCCATCAACCCTAGATTGGGAGATGGAAGTAGTGGATGGACCTTGTGAAGTAGTGGAGGACGGGGCGACTGACCCCTGCAAGGTCTGATAAAGGGCCAGAAATTGGGCTAGATCCAACTGGGCCATCATTTGAAGAATGTGACTTATGGGATTATTGGTGGAAGAATTTGAAAGAGAGGGTTGACCACCCTCTATGGTAGCAGGAGATGGAGGAGGGTCAGACCCTTCTCCATACCGAAGGGCCATGACCCTAGACGGGTCCTCTAGAAGCCCTTGAGGAAGAGAGTCCTCGTGGGAATGGGGGAAATCATAAGACATGTGTTGAGTTTCTGTGAGTGATTTTGATGATAATAAAACTCTGAGTGAAGGATTTATCTCGGCCCGTGTCATAAGTCTCCTTATACGAGCCAATGGGATTCAAGTTTAAACCTATCATCTCTGTGGATAACTCATAAGTTCTGATTGAATCAATGTATTTTAAATTGAGTTGTCTTTGTTTAAACAAACCCTTAAATGCATGATACAATCATTCACTTAAAGCCCTTGTCATTTTGATTAAGTTCTCCGGGCTGACAACTTATTTTTGCAGGTCCAGACCATTCCGGTCGACCAGGACCATAGGCCCGGTCGACCAGTTTTTCCAGAGATAAAAAGTGACACGTTTTACAGGTTTCGGTCGACCAGGACCCTAGGACCGGTCGACCGGTTCTTCCAGCAACCAAAAACTCTGGGAGTTACAGGTTTCAGTCGACCGCCCCTGGAATTCCGGTCGACCGGAATTCCCGAGGCCCCCTTTTGTTGACTTTTGGTTCAAGCTCAAAAAGTGGGACTTTCTCCCAATTGTTTAAACCCTTTGGTCTCAGTCTTTGAGTGATTTATGGATCTGGTCTGGAGACTTGTCTCCTGAACTTTCAAGAGCTATAAAATATCTCCTTGAGGTCATAAACCCTAAGGCTGTTCAAAGAGAAGAAGGAGAGGCTGTCAAGGGAAAGGGTGCTAATACTATTCACGTGAACAGTGATCTGAGAGGAATTCTTCATCCTGGAGCTGAAGCTTTCAAGAGCAAATCTACATCCAAATCAAGTGAAGAGCAAGCCAAGAGCAAGCTTCATCCGATACTATCTTCATCCACTAAGGGGGAGCCTGATCTATGTTCTCACTTCTTGCTTACGTTTCTTCCATTCATGTTTGAGCCGATTCGTGCTTCCCTTGTAATATTCAAGCACTCGTGTGAGTGGATCTAGAAAGTTCTGTGTGTGTGTGTGTTTCGTTGTCTATCTTTGTTCTTGTGTGACCGTGCTCTTGCACTTTAGGGGGAGTCCTATACTCCTCACGTGTGTGTGTGTGTGGTCGGTTTTCATCTTGTATGTTTCTACAAGACAGTGTGTGGATCCTCACTGTGTGTGAGGGGTGGACGTAGGTTGCTGTTGTTGGAGCCGAACCACCTAAAAATCGCTGTCTTCTGAATGGTTTGATCCATATCTTTTACCTCCATTCTCTTAGCTCTGTTCTTCATTGCATTATCTTTTTAGATCTGTTTTTTGATCTGGTATCATTAATCCTCTTACGGAAGTTCCCTGGTATATCAAAAGGTAAATTCTGATCGACAAGACTAGTCCTGTCAAGAAGAAAATATCTTGTGTGAGAGAATCCTCGGATTCTTGGACTCCACCAAGTACCAAGGAACTGCTGTAGGAGTCTTTTTATCCTGATTCTCATTGTGCTTCACTATATCCCTTTCCGTTGGTTGCTTGCCTTGTAAACGTGATTTTTATCCAGATTTAGTTCATTATTTTTTAATACCCAATTCACCCCTTCTCTTGGGTGCCATTTAATCTCGGGACATCAATTGGTATCAGAGCTAAGGCTCTTTCCTTTCATATCTAACGATCTAGAGTAAGATCCGGTTAAATGGCAAACAAGGGTATGATGCCCGAGGGTCACTCCATCAACCGTCCTCCCTTCTTTATTTGACTGTTCAAACTACTCGTACTGGAAAAATAGAATGCATGTCTTTCTGAGGGCTCAAGAGTACAAAGTTTGGAGAGTTGTGGATAAGGGTCCTCATAAACTCGGGAATGATGAAGATAAATGGACACCTGAGGAAATTAAGAAATGCACCGCTAATTACAATGCCATGAATATTATGTAATGTGTAATACATCCTAATGAATTCTCTCATGTGTCTATGTGCAGCTCGGCCAAAGAAATGTGGGACAAGCTACGACTCGTATACGAGAGAAATTCAGAGGTCAAGGAAACCAAGGCAAATCTCCTAGTCACTGACTATGAGCTATTTAAGATGAAACCTGAAGAAATCATCTCGGAGATGTTTGCGAGGTTGACAGAGATCACAAATGGTCTTAAAAGTCTCAGGAAGGAATACTCAAACTCCAACCTTGTGAGGAAGGTGCTAAGGTCCATACCGTTGACTTGGCATACAAAGGCCACGGTAATTGAAGACTCAAAGAACCTGTCTACACTCACCTTGGATGAACTCATAGGGTCACTCATGACCTATGAGATAAATATAAAGAGGACAGTTGATGAAGACGTCAAGAAAAAAAAGGTCATTGAACTGAAAGCTCATCACTCCGATGATGAATTTCAAGAAGGTGAATCAAGTAACGGAAGCAATGAAGAGGAAGAATTGGAGATGATAACTCGCCAAGTGAGGAGATTTCTAAGGAAGAAGAGAAATTTTCAGGGAAACTACAGAAAGGGGCAAAGAAAGCCCACGCAAACCAAAGGCGAATCGAGCAAGCCAAGTAGCATCATATGCTACGAATGCAAGAAGCCTGGGCACATGAGAGGTGAATGTCCAGATCTGAAAAAGAAATTCAAGAAGGAGAACTTCAAGAAACCCAAAGCCATGGTCGCCACTTGGAGCGACGAAGAAGATGAACCATCTGATGAAGAAATCCAAGAACTCGTGGAAAGCCTGTGCCTCATGGCACATGAAAATGAATCTACGGAGGTAAATTCTGACCCTCATTTCATTTCCAATGAACAATGGGAATCTGAATATGAAAAATTGTACATGAAATATAAGAAAATCAGATCTAAAAATAAAACTCTCAAAAAGAAACTTGATGACTTGTCACATGAAGATATCTTTGTCAAGTTTGAGAAACTAGAATAGGAATGGTTTGAGACTACGGAAGAAAAGGAAAGTCTATTACAAACAATTTTAGACTGTGATAAAGCCAAAGAGGGACTATCCTGTAAAATAGTTGAAATGGAGAAAGCATGTGAAAAGATCAAAATTGAAGAACTAATTCTAAAATCCACAAACTCAAAACTTGAAGAAAAGATTGTGAGTTTAGAAAAAGAAGTGGCTGATCTTCAGTCCACATTGTCAAGATTTGTTAAGGGCAAGCAAAATCTAGATAATTTGTTGGGAGTTAAAATCAATTTTCAAAAGGAAGGTCTTGGACACACTCTCCAAAACAAAAAATCTTTTGAGCATAAGATCACCACATCCTTTGTTCATGAAAAAGATGAAAATCATGCTTCATGTTCCAAGCCTGAACCAAAACATGCTCAACCTAAACCACGACAGTTTCAAAGAAAATTTGCACATGTTAATTGTTATCATTGTGGTAGATTTGGTCATGCTATTACAAATTGTTGGTTCAGACAAAGCCCACCTAGAAATCATATTTTCTGGACCAAGAAGAGATATACCAAGAACTGGACTAACTCCTACGGACCCAAACTAGCTTGGGTACCAAAAACAATACATGAGATTTTTTCTTCTTGCAGATATGTCTTGAAGCCAGGGGGAGCAAATGGTACTTGGACAGCGGCTGTTCAAGGCATATGACAGAGGACAAGAAAGTGTTCTCTACACTGCAAGACAAGGATGGAGGTTCAGTTGTCTTTGGAGGTTAAGACAAAGGTAAAATCGTTGGGATTGACAACATTGGTAGGAATTCTGAAATTCTTATTGAATATGTGCTTTTGGTGAAAGGTCTGAATCATAATCTCCTTAGCATAAGCCAATTGTGCGATAGGGGTTTAAAAGTTATTTTTTATGAAACCCACTACATTGTCTTGAACAAAAACACAAATGAGATCAAATTTCTTGGAAAAAGGAATAACAATGTCTATACTATTGATATTGATAATGTTTCGTGTGATGATCTCTGCTTGGTTACGAACAATCATGAAAATGCATGGTTATGGCACCGAAGGTTAGGTCATGCTAGTTTTGGAGTTATCTCTAAATTGTCTAGACATGACCTAGTGAATGGACTGCCAAAATTAAAATTTGAAAGTGAAAGAATCTGTGAAGCTTGCACAAAAGGTAAGCAAACACGAATTTCTTTCAAAAACAAAAACATTGTTTCATCCGCTAGGCCCTTGGAACTATTGCATCTTGATCCTTTTGGTCCTACTAGAACATCTAGCCTAGGAGGAAAATCCTATGGCTTTGTGATTGTTGGTGACTTTTCAAGGTTTACATGGGTGCTCTTCTTAGCATATAAAAATGATGCCGTAACGAAAATTTAAGTTTTCTGCAGGAAAGTTCAGAATGATAGAGGTTATCTCATTACCACCATTCAAAGTGATCACGGTGGAGAATTTGAGAATCATGACTTCAGCAAGTTCTGTGAGGATCAAGGATACACGCACAACTTTTCATCACCACGGACGCCTCAATAGAATGGAGTGGTGGAAAGAAAAAATAGAACTTTGATAGACATGGCGCGAACCATGTTAAGTGAGAACTCCTTACCCAAGTACTTCTGGGCCGAAGCGGTAAGTACAGCATGCTACATCATCAACAAGGTAATGGTGAGGCCCATCCTAAAGAAAACTCCTTATGAGCTGTACACGGATGAGGATCCCAAAGGTCGGAATGATGTCAAGGGCATGAATGAGCCAACCGAAGATGGATCAAGCAAAAGTGAAGAAGATGAGGATCCCTCAATTGAAACACTTTAGGAGCAGCAAGTGCAACATCCGGACCTGTCAAGACCATCCACTCTTCTGAAGGATTACCCCACTGAAAACATTATAGGTAATCCTGAAGACGAGGTAAGAACTATGTCCTCTCTAAGGCAAGTAGAAGAGGAGGACTTGATTGCTTTAATCTCTCAAGAGGAGCCTAAGGACATTCATGATGCTTTGCAAAATGACTCCTGGATCCAGGCTATGCATGAAGAGTTGCACCAGTTTGAAAGAAGCAAAGTGTGGACACTTGTGCCTCGACCTAGAAATCAGCCGGTAATAGGAACCCGCTGGGTCTTCAGAAATAAGCTGAATGACAAGGGTATGGTGGTGAGGAATAAGGCCCGGCTTGTAGCCAAAGGGTATAGCCAGGAGATGGGGATTGATTTTCATGAATATTTTGCCCCGGTTGCTAGGCTAGAAGCAGTCCAGATTTTATTGTCCTTTGCTTGCTCATTGAACTTCAAACTGTTTAAAATGGATGTCAAATCTACTTTTCTTAACGGTTATATCAAAGAGGATGTTTTTGTAGAACAACCTCCAGGCTTTGAAGATTCCAAGCACCCACGACATGTGTACAAGCTCCAAAAAACATTATACGGGCTTAAGCAGGCACCAAGGGCATGGTACGAAAGGCTTACATCCTTTCGGACTGAAAATGGGTTCAAAAGAGATAAGGTTGATCAAACACTCTTCACAAGAAAATCAGGTAAAGAGATACTGGTAGTTCAAGTGTATGTTGATGACATAATCTTTGGAGCTACTAACAATGCCCTATGTGATGAATTTGCAAGAATAATGCAAGGAGAGTTTGAAATGAGCTTAATGGGTGAACTAACCTTCTTTCTTGGTTTACAGGTAAAACAAACGCCCGAAGGCATCTTCATAAACCAAGCCAAGTATACGATGGAACTGTTGAAAAAATATGGGATGGTAGAAGCAAAACCCATATCAACTCCATTGGCCACAACCACGAAGTTGGACAAAAATGAAAATGGTAAAACAGTAGATCCTACACTGTTTCAAGGTATGATCGGATCACTACTGTATTTAATAGCATGTCACCCTGACATTCAGTATAGTGTGTGTCTGTGTGCTCGCTTTCAATCATGTCCTAAAGAATCACATCTCATGGCTGTTAAACAGATCTTTCGGTATTTGATCGGCACACTAGACTTTGGCTTGTGGTTTCCAATCGGCAGCTCTTTTGATTTGATTGCATATACCGATGCCGATTATGCCGATTGCATTATTGATCAGAAAAGTACTAGTGGGTACTGTCAGTTTCTTGGTGGTTGCCTAGTCTCTTGGACCTCCAAGAAACAACATTTAGTAGCTCTCTCAACGGCCGAGGCTGAGTATGTAGCCGCCGGAAGTTGTGGAGCCCAAGTACTTTGAATCAAAAATCAATTGCTTGATTTGGATATTGAGATAAAGTGTGTTCCAATTTGATGTGACAATACAAGTGCAATCAGTCTTTCTAAAAACCCTGTTCAGCATTCTAGGACCAAGCATATAGACATTCGACACCATTTCTTGAGAGATCATGTAGGCAAAGGGATTTTTGAACTGCACTTCATTAACACTCATAATCAGCTGGCTGATATCTTCACCAAGCCCTTAAACCAGGAGCAATTCAACAAAATTAGAAGGGAGCTTGGCATGTGCAAGGGTGAGGGCATTCACACATAAGTCTGCATTAGGATGAGTGGTGATCAGAAGCATAACGAGTAGATAGTGTGATATGCATAACCATGTTGTGTGTTTTACTTTTCTTTGTTCGATACCATACTTCTTGTGTGTTTATATTATTTTATCTTTATAGCCCTCCTTGAAAGCTTCTAAAACCCTACTCCTTGTCAAATAAATGTGGACAATTGACCTAGGGACACTTGTTAGTCACTGAGGGGGAGCTTTCAGAAAAACCTCGCCAGTTGATTCTTTGGTTGTTCTTTACTGAAATTCTCCCCATACAAAAAAAAGGGAAAAGAAAGAAAACAAAAAAAATAGAAAGAAAAATATAGGGGGTTGAATACTACCTGTGAAGGGAGCTCGAGCAGGGAGGAGTCTTGGAGGCGTCCCTTACCCAAACTATTCAAAAAAAGGGAAAAATAATATTTTTTTCGGCTCTTGACAATTTCCGGTCGACCGGCCAACCCGGCCCGATCGACCGAACACGGCGGGCGACCCAACCGGGACCCGACCGCCCCCTTTTTAATGGGGTTTTCACCCTCCTTCTTGTCATTCTAACTCATTCCTTCTCTCTCCCACACTTTCTAAAAACCCTAGAACACCAACCTTCCACTTCTCAAGCCTTCAAACCTCCCCATTTCTCTATCCGCACAATCTCTGTCAGATTCGTCACCACTCCGGGACGTGATCTTCGCGGGCATTAGTGTTACCACCAACCTCCTTCATCGATTCCAGAGCGTTGGGAATGATCTTCCAGGGCTCCAGGAGTGTTCTTTGGTCCATCTCCATATCAATGGTAGAGTTCCTTCATCTCAAAGGTTTCTACCGCCGATTTCCGTGTCTAAGATGCCTCCTAGACGGAGTTCTCGGCGTTCCACTCAAGGGGAAGCCAGCAATCCGAGACAAGAGGCCCCGGCTCGTCCACAGTAGGCACCAAAACCCTATCGTGCACCCCGTCTTCCTCTGGGACCTATCATCAACCCTCGCTTGGTTGATTTTCCAGAGGTGAATGATATATTGCCAGATTTGTTTTCACTATTTGCAATTCAAGACGGTTGGCTTGATTTGTCTCAAGATATACCAGGTATTACCCTAACCTAGTGCAGCAGTTCTATGGGAATCTTGTTCAGCGGAACGGAAACTTATTCACAGTTGTTCAAGACATTGAGATACATATTGGACCCGACCTGTTCTGGCGTGCCTTAGGAGTTTCAGCATAGGGTGCCGATATGACTTTTGGACATGGTGAAGTGGAGGACACATTCCTTGCTATGACGGGTTGTGATTATGTCCGAGGTGTGAGTGAGCATATCCAACTTAATGCCAATTACTTTCCACCCCTACATCGTGTTCTACATCACATATTCACTACCTTGATTTATCTCAAGGGTGGAAGTTGTAATGAAGTGACAATGGTTCATCGTTTCCTCTTTTATCATGTCATGAATGGGAACACAGTGAATATGGGTCGACTCATGACCACTTTGATTGATTCTTGCCACACCAACTTGGGGAGATCCTTACCCTATACATCTCAGCTAACAGGAGTATTTCTCTATGTTGGGGTAGCTTTGTCAGAAGAAAGGTCGCTTCAAATTCGCCAAGATGACGTTTATAATGAACACAAGCTTTTCTTCAATCTTGGTTACTACTGGGATGAAAATGGTGAGCGTACCAGGGACATTCCTACCTATGCTGAACCATTTGCTAATGCAGAACCACAGCAGCAGCAGGCTCATGGGGATGCACCCCCTCCAGTTCAGGCGGAGGATCAGCCTCCCCCACCTTCACCTCACCATATGGATGCGGAGATGCCACGTCCTCCACAGTTTGTTCACGGGGAGTCCTCTACTCAGGGCGCTGGTCAGCCTTCTTGGGGAGACTATGAAGCCCTTGATAGACATGTTTTAGGCTTGGAAACCCGGCTGTACTCATCCCTTGACAGGCTGGACACCTTCATGTTCACCATGACTGGCCGAATGGATTCCTTCTCCCATGCTCTGGATGACCTCTCCACCCACATGGCCACACTTTATGCGAGCCAGGAGAATAACCGAGAAGCCTTCCGCATGACCAACCAATCCCTTCTCGTCATCCGCCGACAACTCCTTCATCATGATGATAGCCTGCATGACATCGCGAACCGTCTCCCTCCTGGTCCTGCTCCTCCTGCTGTCGATGCTTCTGGTGATGATGCTCGTGAGGGGACTCCGGATCACCCTGCTCCTTAGCTGTTCTTGTGTCTTTGTAGTGTCTTTTCTGTCCACGAGTCCTATATCCTACTCCCCATTTTGATGATGCCAAAGGGGGAGAAGTAGCTATGCCAGGTCCTATCTATATGTATTTTGGTTGTTTTGCTTGTCTGCATGTCTGAGTCATTGTGAGTTGTATTGCATCATGTTAGCTTGCATCTCTGTATTTCATTTTGTGCGTCTCTTTGGTTGGACCTCCCTACTCTATATCAACCTTGTATCAGAGATCCTTGAACTGAAATGATATGTTGTTATGCACTTGGTTTTAGCCACTTAATGGATTCACTTGTTCTATTTCATATCAAGATCTGGGCATATATGAATGTTTCAAGTGGTTGGGTTCTTGATTGACTCGTCTTCGCTCTGTCTTTACTTGCGTTTTGTCATCATCAAAAGGGGGGAGATTGTTGAGTTTCTGTAAGTGATTTTGATGATAACAAAACTCTGAGTGAAGGATTTATCCCGGCCCGTGTCATAAGTCTCCTTATATGAGCCAATGGGATTCAAGTTTAAACCTATCATCTCTGTGGATAACTCATAAGTTCTGATTGAATCAATGTATTTTAAATTGAGTTGTCTTTGTTTAAACAAACCCCTAAATGCATGATACAATCATTCACTTAAAGCCCTTGTCATTTTGATTAAGTTCTCCGGGCTGACAACTTGTTTTTGCAGGTCCAGACCATTCCGGTCGACCAGGACCATAGGCCCGGTCGACCAGTTTTTCCAGAGATGAAAAGTGACACGTTTTACAGGTTTCGGTCGACCAGGACCCTAGGAGCAGTCGACCGATTCTTCCAGCAACCAAAAACTCCGGGAGTTACAGTTTTCGGTCGACCGCCCCTGGAATTCCGGTCGACTGTAATTCCCAAGGCCCCTTTTGTTGACTTCTGGTTGAAGCTCCAAAAGAGGGACTTTCTCCCAATTGTTTAAACCCTTTGGTCTTAGTCTTGGAGTGATTTATGGATCTGATCTGGAGACTTGTCTCCTGAACTTTCAAGAGCTATAAAAGATCTCCTTGAGGTCATAAACCCTAAGGCTGTTCAAAGAGAAGAAGGAGAGGCTGTCAAGGGAAAGGGTGCTGATACTGTTCACGTGAACAGTGATCCGAGAGGAATTCTTCATCCTGGAGTTGAAGCTTTCAAGAGCAAATCTACATCCAAATCAAGCCAAGAGCAAGCTTCATCCAATACTATCTTCATCCACTAAGGGGGAGCCTGACTTATGTTCTCACTTCTTATTTACGTTTCTTCCATTTATGTTTGAGCCGATTCGTGCTTCCCTTGTAATATTCAAGCACTCGTGTGAGTGGATATAGAAAGATCTGTGTGTGTGTGTGTGTGTGTTTCGTTGTCTATCTTTGTTCTTGTGTGACCGTGCTCTTGCACTTTAGTGGGAGTCCTATACTCCTCACGTGTGTGTGTGTGGTTGGTTTTCATCTTGTAATTTTCTACAAGATAGTGTGTGGATCCTCACCGTGTGTGAGGGGTGGACGTAGGTTGCTGTTGTTGCAGCCGAACCACCTAAAAATTGCTGTGTTCTGAATGGTTCGATCCATATCTTCTACCTTCATTCTCTTAGCTCTGTTCTTCATTGCATTATATTTTTAGATCTGTTTTCTGATCTGGTATCATTAATCTTCTTATGGAAGTTCCCTAGTATATCAAAAGGTAAATTCGGATCGACAAGACTAGTCTTGTCAAGGATAAAATATCTTATGTGAGAGAATCATCGGATTCTTGGACTCCACCAAGTACCAAGGAACTGATGTAGGAGTCTTTTTATCCCGATTCTCGTTGTGCTTCACTATATCCCTTTCCGTTGGTTGCTTGCCTTGTAAACGTGGTTTTTATCCAGATTTATTTCATTATTTTTAATACCTAATTCACCCCCCCTCTTGGGTGCCATTTAATCTCGGGACTTCAACATGGTGGAGTCAAACAAAGGATTAAGATAGGAGATGAAAGAGGAATTGCACCTAGGAGATGAACCTATGTGTGAACGTGTCACATAGACACGCTAAAATATGTGGGGTATGAAGGAAAAGAGGATGAGCGTGAGATGCTCTATGGAGGGTGATTGCCAGAGGGGTTACCTCAAGAGGGGAACGATGATCGCATGTACCTTGTATTGAGCGGGTGAGATTGGGAGTTCTTCCTTCCTCCTTCTACCGGTCGGCCGATGATGGGGGTTTATAGCTTGATTACCCTTGTAAACACACAACATAAACAAAGATATGGATTAGCCAAGTGTCTAGTATCAATGCTCTAAAGATATAAATTCAAACAAATTGGGCATGAACACCCCTTGTGTGTTTTGATTTTAAACCCCTAAGAGGAGTAACAAGGATGAGATTATGAATGTTATGCAAGCAAGATATAGATGAAACTCTAGCCGAGAGCTAGAAGAAGAATATGTGCATGATGCTATGAATAAACTAAAACCAAAAGACTAAAGGGTAATCCCTGCTGTTGTGTATGCAACAGTAAATGGGAAAAACAAGGTTGCAGCAGTTATTATGGATGAAGAACGCCGGATGAAGAAAACGCCTCCAATGGAAGAAGAAACTGCAAAATATCAAACTCTCTTCTCACGGCTCTGTTAACTCTGTTATTCTGTATTGCTCTTCGTTTCTTTTCTCTGTTACTGTGTCACCCTCGCGCGAGAAGCAGATGTTAAGGTATTTATAGGCCAAAAATCCTTGCATTAATAGGATTAAAACAAGGTAATGAATCCTCCAATAAGGAACCCTCTTCCCAATCGAACACAAGGTGTAAAATGAGGAAAGGATCACTACTGGAAAGAAGCAGGCGGAAGGGAGACGGAACAGAAAATGACGACCTAACTAGGGGCGTCAATTGAAATGACGACATTCACACAGTCGTTAATTCCTGAATTTAATTATAGAAATAAAGGACTTTCTTTATTTAAAATTATTAAATGACGCCTATTTGAACGGGCGTTAAATAATCAACGCCCCTCAGTAGGACGTCAATTACCTTGAGTTTTATTTTCCTTTGGATTCGTTAAATCCAGGAAACAACGACCGTTTGAACAGTCGTTTATTTAAGGAAAACGCCCCTCATTAGGTCGTCAATTAAATGGCGCCCTCCCTCCAAGCGTTAATTTTAATTATTAAAGAAAAATGCCAAGAAATTACAATTAATATGGAGAAATTAGAAAAACTTCATATTAAGCC
Source organism: Amorphophallus konjac (assembly GCA_022559845.1). Lineage (NCBI taxonomy): Eukaryota > Viridiplantae > Streptophyta > Magnoliopsida > Alismatales > Araceae > Amorphophallus > Amorphophallus konjac. The sequence continues at coordinate 64,201,446 of CM040120.1, read as the reverse complement.
AATATTGAAGTCCACTTTGGGGCGTCACATGGTGATATGAGATTTACTAAACGTAGCATCGATTTTGGCGTGTCTACAGCTGCCCCGCCTTGGCGTCTGCTTTGCAAGGGAGTGAAACGAAATGAAGCGAAAGTGTAACGAGCGGAATGAAGTGAAACCGAACTGATAAGTAGATGCCAAGGTGTGATGTGACATGCCTCCGACACTAAGCGTTGGAAATCTTTTCAGGATTCTAAATGAAACAACTTCGGATGATTACAAGAAATCAATGATCTGCTGGATGAAGGGACTAATCTTAAAGAACAAAATGTGCACGAGGGCACGGAAGGAAGGACACCATTGGAGAGCGATTACCAGCCAATGTGGACGTGCTACAACCAAGGTGAATTTACAGAAAATAAAATGAATTGAGATAAAGAACCAACGAATGAATGCTTTTCAAGGAACCAGCCTGAGCGGCTTCAAGGAGAATAACGTACTTGATTTGAAATGAAATATCTCACGTCAACTCCATTAAGAGCGGGTGGCCCTCATTATTGGCGTAATATGAGGATTTTCATCATTAAAGTTCAAGGTCCTATATGATGCATGCTGGGCTAAAATAAAAATTAAAACAAACTTAAAAATAGAAGATAATCAAGGATAATATTGCTAAACCATCAAGATTTGGTCAGGAATCCAGATCTCTAAGCTGACACTAAGCCGAAGCCCGTTTATCCACGTATCAAAGAAAGTGGAACCGTCGTCCCAAACCTTAAATGACTCAACGGCCTATCCGTGTAATCAAGACTCCCATGGAATTATCACTATTTTTGATAAAGGGGAACTCAAATTCTAGGTTCATCAGAACCACAAGGTCCTTGATATGCTATAACAGCGTAGATAGCATATAGTAACATTGCTTGCAGGAAGGATACAAAGATGGAATGATGTTACCAGCGGAAGAAATCCAATCATTAGCATGTGCTTCTCTGCGCTCAAAAATCATTAGCTCATCCAAGAATCATCAGCTCAATAAAGATCATAAGCTTAATAAAGCTCAAAGTATGATCATAAGTGCATGGTATAATAAATTTCGTCAAAATATATAGCACTTAAGTTCATGAAAGCTCAAGAAATGACGACCCTATGAAGAGGCGTCATAAGTAGAAATGGCGACAGTCATTAGGGCGTTAATTATAATTGCTATTTGATTAGGAATTGGACTGAAAATGACGCCCGTATGAGAGGCGCTAAATAAACAATGACAGTGATAATGTCGCTATTCATTAGAAATGATGCCAAATTATATGTCGTCAATTAACCATAAACACGGTGCTCCGATCCCTGCTCGGAAACAAATTGCCAGCAACTCATTCGAATCAAACACAAACCGTGGTTACTCTAACAGCTAGCGAAAGCTTCGATTATTATTAAAGGATGCATCTGTTCACAACCAAATGCATCAAAACACTGAATGCTGTAGCAACCGAGCTTCAACAGAGAATCGAAGATCAGTGAAAGGAAAGCAGAAGCAACCGCTGGTTCTCAATAGGAAAGATGGATAGGATGCTACAGAAACCTTTAAAGAAGGCTAGGATGGGATTTCCTAGAATCTCTGAAGTTGCAAACCATATTAGCGGAAGAATCAATATGAACCAAGTAAGTTTGATTTGTCATTTAAAGCTTTTATTTTATTCTTCCTTTTCTCTTTCTGATTGCATTCTCTTCTCCTCTTCTGTTTTATTTCTTTTTAGGATTATCCAAATATACCGGGTCCAAGGAGGTTTTTGAAAATCAAGTGGCTCCCCCTACTCCTCTCTAAGCTTTCTTTAGATATGAAGTCTTTCCTCTCAAGGTGGCACTTACTTGGCCTTGTTACTCATGCTACCTATTATAATGACATCCATCTAGATTTGGCCTCCATAGGAGCACTAATATAATTATGGCACCCCAACACTCATACTTTCCTCTTTCCCACTTTTGAAACCACCATACTAATAGAGGAAGTAGAGATGCTCCTTGGGTTAAGAAGGATGAAACAAGGAGAAGAGTCAAAGATGGCTAGCTTGACTAAACCAATAAGTGCTCATGAAATGCTTACTAGCCTCGTACAAAGCCCAAACCTAGTGAACCAAATCAAAGCCCACAAAGGAATCAATCTCCTAAAACTAGCCTCATGGGTATACAAGAACATGGACAAAGCCCAAGAGGAGGAAGACTTGTTGGAGAGAGTGATGAAAGGCTTTACATTATGCATGGTTGGAGCTCTCCTCTTCTCTTCAATAGAAGACCACCTAGAAGAATGCCACTTAAGCACCATAGCTAGCATATGGGAAGACAAAAGAATAGCACCGGCGGTACTAGCCAACCTGTATAATGAACTCACTTCGGCTTCCTTGGGGCGGCCTCTCTATGGGTCAATGCTACTCCTTTCTTGTTGGGTGGACCTCCACCCAAAGTTTGATCCATGCCAAGAAACCCAATCGGCCTAAAAAATCTTCTCTAAAAGCCCCCTCCGGTACATAACGGATTCTCTAGGCCTATGTGGGAGGGTGACTAATCAGGTGCCAAAGCTCAAGAAAAGAAGCGAATGGACGAACTACTTCAAGACCATGCCCAAGAGCGGCTTTAGTTGCACACCGGGGTTTCTCAAGACCCAAGAGCACGGCTCAAGACTTTCCTCCGGAATAGAGCTTCGATTGATCGGCAGGAGCGACTTCGTCCTCTACAATGCTCACCGGTGCCTCCCACAACTTGGATTACCTCGGCACACTTTTGAAGAACCTTCTCATCTTCCACAACTTAAGAGGAGAGACTTAGGCTCAAGTGGGGATCAAGAAGAAGTCAAGACAATCGTGGCTCAATGGAAGGTTGGACTTCTCCATAGGTCCAAGACACATGTTGAAGAAGAAGAGAACAAATGCAAATCTTATGTAATAGCACTTAGAAAAATAAGGCCCATGGTGGCTCATTGAATGTAACAATGATTTTCTTAATAAAATAAAAGGATTTTTCCTTTAATTGAGCCAAAATAACATGTTATATGATCTTGTCTTCCAATTTAGTGATTCTGTCTGACAAAACTAAGCCTCGGGTTCTCTGTTATGAGACGTGCCAGCGCCTTACCACATGTCGTCCATTTCCTTTAATCAATTTTCTTAAAAATAAATAAACCATGATTGACGCTTATTCAGACAGGCGTCTATTAATTCGCGCCCCAAGGTAAGGCGTTAATTACTTTAAATTCCTTAAAATATTTTCAAAATAATTTCTCAATTTCATAGAAATAACGCCTTCATTCATGTCGTGCCTTAACAAACTGACGCCTACTCACAATGTCATCAATTCTAAATAGTAATCATGATGACCGATCACGTCAATCATCTTCCCATTAATGCGCCTGACGACGGGTACGAGTTCCCACGCAAACATAAATGACGCCTATCCTCGGGTCGTCAAATCATGAAACCACGCCTCAGCCCAGACCGTCAATTAATATAGCGATGACAGACCTCAGGGTGTCAATTCTTTTCAAACGTTAAACCCTACTTCCATCCTATCTTCTCCTTCCTTCATCTACTTTCTTTCCTTCTCCCCCCTTTATCTGCAACCAAACCCTAACCGAGCCCCCATCTCTATCTCTCCCTCCATCTCTACTCTCTCTATGACAGGCGGTGCACACAAACGGCAAAGGGTCACCGCCCCTGAGGTGGTGGACCTTGGCGACGATGGACACGCCGAGGAGGAAGGTCCTCCCGCGGCGGCCGAAGACGCTCCTACGGCGGCCCAAGAAACTCTGGCGGCAGAACACGGTGGAGGAGAACAACATGAGGAAGAAGACAACGATGAAGATGATGGGGATGAAGACGAAGATGATGAAGACGAAGACAACGACGAGGAGGAAGATGATGACGAAGAGGAAGACGATGAAGAAGGAGAAGAAGAACCCACGGTGGCGACGGCGTCCCCTCGACCACGCCACATCCAGCAACCACGGCCACCACAGCCGCCATGGCAGCCACGGCAACCCCTCCGTGGAGGGTTACTAACACCTGAATGGAGCAAGGTAGGTTCCCTACCCCAAGCCCTCATTTTTTTTATTTATTTTTATCAATTTTCCATAGCCCTCGGTGAAGGGAAGAAATGGTGACACAGTCAAATGATGCCCCAATGGGTGCCGTCAATTAAAACAATGCCCCCTTCGGGTCGTCAATTTAAATCGCTTTTATTTTATGAAAATGATTAATTCATGAAACCACGCCCTACAACATGTCGTCATTTAAAAAAAAATATCATGTTTATTCATCATGCTATTAACGTCATTTTTTTCATTTTTGATATATGCCTCTGTTTTATTTCTATTTCGCATGATGTTATATTTTTAGACACCCCAGAAAACAATGCCCCCTCCACCGGGGCGTTAATTCATTAAACAACGACCAAGGGGTGGTCGTCAAATAAAAATTTCACAATTTTCTTTTAGGACAGAAAAAAAATCACCTTCAAAACAGCCCCCCCCCACAGGGGCGTCACTTAAACAAATAACGACCCATGATTGGTCGTCAATTCAAAATTATCACAATTATCATTTTGGAATTGAAAATTAACTTCAAAACAGCGCCGCCCACAGGGACGTTATCTAAACAAACAACGACCCAGGATTGGTCGTCAATTCAAATTATGCATAAAATCACCAGAAACACATTCTGAAATAACACCCCCCACAGGGGCGTCAATTATATAAGTCACGATCTATGATAGGTCATCAATTCAAATAGAGAACAAAATGTAACAACAAATGAATACCCTCATAAGAAACTTACGTATACTCAAGTGAAAATGTTCTTTTGTTGTTTGCAGGGATTGATGAGGACTTGGATCTCTTGGGTCCAGGTTCGAGCTGCCTACTACGGGCTCCCAGATTTTCAGAGGGCTAGGGTAGATGCCATGGGGTTCGGACCCTTCCTTAGCATAGAGCCTATGAGACCTGACCTACCCCTGATCAGGTGCTTAGGGAGAGATGGGATAGGACTAGCCGGGCATTCCTGATGTCATGGGGTCACATGGTTCCTAGCCTAGAGGATGTTGCTAGGATCACCGGGCTGTGGGTGGACGGTGAGGCAGTGAGCAGGATCACCCTACCTGACTATAGCGAGCTGACACAGAGACTGCTAGGGTTGGAGACAGTCTACGAGACGCCGAGTGAGTGTAGGACCTTCTACCACACCGACCTCACCATCGCTATGGGGTTGGGTGATTCTAGGCAGAGGTCGAGGGAGTCTCTAGAGCAGTTTTCACAAAGGCTGATTGATGGGGCTAGGGCCGCCTATTGCCAGGACCCAGCTAAGAGAGAGAGAGAGAGCATATCGAGATTTGAGGAGGTTTCTATTCCTGATGCTCGGGAGATTATTACTCGGCACGAACGGTGACATCATCAACTGTCGATTCTTAGGGATCCTCGAGGACTTGGAGGGCGTCGGCAGATACGCTTGGGGAGCAACGTTGCTGGCGCACTTGATGGCCAACTTGTCCACAGGGACAGGTCGAGAGGCGACTGTCAGCGACTTCTCACCTTTCCTTCAGGTATGCATTTTTTTTCCTTTCTTTCTTTTCTTTTCCTTTTCTTTCTTTTTTCTTTAATGCATATGAATGCTTTACTAAGGCCATGCATGGATGCAGATATGGAGCCACCTATACATGCTGATGGGGCGTGTCGACCCTCGACCCGGAGATGAGGGATCCTTCCCTCTAGCACGGCGTTGGCTACCGATCGTGACAGGAGTGCCAGTCGCCTACGAGTTGCGAGTTCTACGGAGGGAGTTCCGTGACTACCCTACCTCACTGGTATGCATGCTAAATATGATGCAAATTTTTTTTTGCTTTATGAAATGATGATATGATGATGATGGGATATGATGATGCATGTTTGTGAATGTAGGTGGTGTGGAGACCCTACGAGGGGATGACCGATGAGGGCTAGCCTTGGGTCGTAGCGGGCCGACCTCGCTTTGGGCATGAGCTTTGGGTTCACTGCCTGAACGAGATTGAGCCGTTACGGCTTAGGCAGGTGATGAGGACCCTTGGCCTACACCAGGAGTGGGTTGAGGTAGGAGAGCCCCGGGGGATAGGCAAGAAGACACGCGGTCGCACGAAGGCGACCGACTAGAGAGTCCGGTATCCTGACCAGTATGCCAACTGGTAGCGTGGCGGGACCCGAGTTACTTCCCAGGCGGTCGACAACTCTGAGTACCTCCGACGCTACTGGGAGGTTTACACCGGTCGACCCCAGATGAGGGTCTTAGGGGTACGTATGAATGCACTTTCTTTTTAATTAATTGCAAATGTTATATATCTATTATGTGACTGATGTGTATGATGAATGCAGGATGCACGTGACATAGCGGTGATGGACATGCAAGCCCATCTCCACAGCCTAGAGGCCCAGTTGGCTACCACATGGGCAGACCTACAGACCCTGGTGAGTGTTTAAATTATCTATATGTAAATGATTTCCTGAATTATTGATGATTAGCCACTGACAATCTCAATGAATGCAGCGTGCCCAACAGGGAGCGGCGATGAGAGAGACGGGAGGAGCCTCCAGCTCGGGGGGGCCTAGTGCAGAGACGACTAGTGCTGGCTGGAGCGGTGGCGCGGGCCGAGGCAGCAGAGCGTGACCTTGCCACACGGGTAAACATAAACTCAAACTCAGACTCGCATTTGATTATATGTTATTTTGTGTTGATGAAAATTTATGTTTTTACAGACTAAGGAGCTCCGAGCCTCGCTTACCTGCATCGAGGCAGGACAGCAAGCGATGGCTACCCAGGTGAGTTAACAAAGATTTTATTTTAGTTGCTTATTTCATGAATTATTGTATTAAATGTGTAACTGATGATTCGTTTAATTGGTTGCAGACCTCCGAGTTATAGGCTGCACTAGCTGGGACGGAGCTGGCCATCCGTGAGCAGCGAGTCACGGAGCTCGAGAGGGCCTTGAGGCAGCGCGAGGAGCTACCTCAGGACGTGGCAGAGCTGAGAGTCACCCTTGAGATGGAGCGCAGGGAGCGTGCCCGGGAGCGAGAGGAGCGCCTGGCAGAGCGAACTCGTGACCGTGAGCAAGAGGTAGCACGCGAGCGGGAGCTTGCAGACTTGAGGACCCATCTAGCCATCACTCAGGAGCGGCTACGGTCGACCGAGGAGCGGTTATAGCGAGGCCGGGACCGAGCGAGAGCTACGGGGTATGCATTTACCAGTTCTACCTTTGTAGCGGGTTCCTCTCTTCGGCAGAGGAGCGAGGCAGAGGAGCAGGCTCAAGCTCCAGTTACTTCCCGGGGGTCCATGCCCCCTCCACGAGCGCCTCGTCGGGATGACGATGGTGAGGTAGAGAGTAGGAGAGAGGAGGGTGGAGGCGAGAGTTGAGAGAGACTTACTTGTACCCCTCCACCGCCACACTTGCACTAAAATATACATTGATATATATATGAAATTGAAATTTTTGTTACCTGAGTTACCTTGAGCACTTGTGGACTTGTATACTCGCCTTTGCTTTCGCTTTCTTTTGTTGCTTTCCGCTCTTGTTCGTTCTTGCCCTGCGCCTGTAGTTCACACCTAAACAAACAGATTAATCCATCTGTTCGGCTTGGCCCCTTGCTTAATAAGCAATGGGTTGTCTCTTCTTTGACCTTGTTGACGGGTCAAGGGGTCAAGCCTCTAATTAATAAAGGCGGATAATAAAAATATATAAGGAAATGTAGCATGCAAGCAAGCAGATGTCAACTTAAAATAAAAGATGTCCACACAAAGATGCAATCAAGCATATGAGATGAGAAGCAGCAGGCTTGATATCTTTTCTTTTCTTTTTATCATTTTTTATTATAGTTTAAAAATGACGCCCTCGCAAACGAGCGCTGATTGTGAAATTGACGTCGATGTGGGAGGCGTTTATTTAGAAAATCATTTTTTTTATTTTTATCATGAAAAATGACGACATAGACAAAGCCGTGAATTTATTAAATGACGCCCCTTTAAATGACGTGAATTAATAGATCAATTTTATTTTTGTTTATTATTATTTTTTATTTTTGAAAATGACGACCTTAGAGGAGTCGTGGCGCATGAAAATGATGCCTGCCCAGAGGGCGTTATTTTAAGAAAAATAATTTTTTCTTCTTTTGATGGGACTGGGCATAGCATAAGGGCCTTAAACCTTACACAATCACCATCTTGAATTCATTAATCTTTCTTAAAAGATTTAACAATGGGTCAACGTGCTTAAATACTTGTGCTTTTACCCATATTCTCTCGCGGCCCATCCTTCTTAGTCGGTCTTGGCCATCGTTTGAGCTTATAACCCACCATGGAGGAAGAAGGGAAGAATAAGTTGAGGAGGCTCACAAGAGGTTTTCAAGAACGGGGAAATGTTCCTCCCCTGCCCTAATGCCAGTTAGGATTCGGTCTTTGACTTAGGGAAATTTTGTTGCTCTTTTTGCCCTTATTCATACATGCTTACGACCAGGGTTTTCCCTGCGGGGACTTTGCCCTCTTGACATGTTTTTTTTGTAACTTTATTTTTCCTTTTCTTCTTTTTTTTTATTTTAGATAGAAACCTAATTGCACTTGGGCTTTAAGCATTTTGTTCCCTTTTGGGCCTTGACTTCCACCTACTAGGGCGGCAGACAGGTTTGTTTAGTATTCCTTGACTCGTACTCCCTCTCATGAGCCGAAGAGGAGAGAATAGGTAAGGTTCGTACACTCTTAGTTTGGGTCTGACTTTCCTCGAATTCTGGGCCGCTCGAGTTTAAAAGTAAAGCATGTAGTGTGTGCGGGAGTTGACCCCAAAGTTAAACCATCAAGACTGAAGATTGAATTAAGGATTTTGATTTTTCGGGCTCGCGGCCTATGTACCGTATTAGCCTGCAAATTTTTTGATTTTTTTTCTGATTTCTCTTCCTGATTTTTCTTGATTTTTCTTTTCTTTTCTTTTCTTTTTTTATTCTTTTTTCTTCATTCTTATTTTTTTTATTTTTTATTTTTCTCCTTTTTTTTCTTCTCTTCCCCTTTTTTTTAGGGGTAGTATTTCTTCAAGTAAAGACCATTCTAAGGGTGAGCCAACTCTTCACCTTCAGCATTAATTAATTTGTAAGCGTTACCAGGATAAACGTCTTTTATGACAAGGGGCCCTTCTCAGTTAGGTTGAAGTTTTGAACTAGGCCCTCTGGATTTTACGAAGATTCTTTTAATTACCATTTCACCGATTTTGAATTTTCTCTCAATTACTTTCTTTTGGTAAAAATGTGAAAGCCTGTTTTGATAAATACGCGCATGCTCGGCGACGGCCAAACGCTTCTCATCTAAGAGTTCCAATTGAGCAAGGAGAGATTCGCGACGCTCATCAATGGGGAGCTCCTTGTCCAATTGTACTCGTAGAGAAGGGATAAAAATCTCGTAAGGGACTACCCCCTCCATTCCATAAGTAAGGGCGAAAGGGGTTTACCCAGTAGGGGTACGAATAGAAGTGCGATAGGCCCAAAGAGCTTCAACCAGCTTTTCTGGCCAATCCATAAATTTATTAGCCTCACATATTTTCTTAATAATCTTGATCAAAATTTTGTTAGTTGCCTCTGCTTGGCCATTGCCCTGCGGATAATAAGGAGATGAATGATGTAATGCAATGTTGTACCTGTTGCAGAGGTCCTGAAGCTCCCGAGAGATGAATTGTGGCCCATTATTGGTGACGATGGTACTTGGGATGCCGAACCTTGCGATGATGTTCTTCATTATAAATTTGTAGACAGTTGACGCTTTTATCTCCACGTAAGCTTTCGCTTCCGCCCACTTGGTGAAGTACTCCGTGGCCGTGAGTATAAATGACTTTGGTTTTGTGAGGAGGTTCGAATCACCAAGAGGTCCAATGATATCGAAAGCCCACATGGAGAAAGGCCATGGGTAGGATACAAGATGGAGTGAAGAAGTAGGGGAATGAATTTTGTCGGCGTGCAGTTGGCACTTGACACACCTTCGGATATAGATAGAGCAATCCTCTTCTAGAGTGGGCCAATAGAAACCTAGCCTAAGGATCTTCTTAGCAAGCATCTGGCTATTCACATGACCACCACATACTCCTGAATGTGCCTCTTCCATGACCTTCGAAGATTCATCATCATCTCGGCACCCTAATAAAACTCCGGTAAGACCTCTTCTATAGAGCACACCTCCAATCAGGGTGTATCGCTGAGCAACTCTTCGAATGGCTTTCTTTTCTTCAGCCGTGGCCTCCTCAGGATAAGATTGATCCTGGCAATACTTAGCAATCTCGTAATACCACGGCTTTTCTTCATCGTCCAATTCTTCCTCTAAATCCAACAGCGTGATCTCCTTATTCTCAATGATTCCACCTTGCTTAACCTTCCTAAGCACCTCCTCCATAACACTAAGGAAAGTTAGATCCCTAATAGCTGGAGTGGGCCGCTTGTGAACAATAATTGAATGGAAGTCCCTTTTGGGAAGGAAAACAAAAGAGGAAGCAAGAGAAGCAAGAGCATCAGCTAGAATATTCTGATCACGAGGAACGTGAACGAAGATTAATTTGGTGAAAAGCTTGGTATAAGCAGAAGTCAATTCCTGATAGGGTTTGAGTTTAGGATTGAGCGTACGGCACTTGGCGAAGAATAAGCTGACTATCACCTACAATCCGTAATTGGGTAACACCAAATTGATGAGCAGCCTCCAGTCCGGCCAGAAGAGCCTCGTACTCAGTTGTATTATTTGTAACTAGAAATGCAAGCTGAGAGGCGAGCGGAATAGTGATACCCTCCAGTGATAGAAGAATAATGTCAATCCCTTTTCCTTTTGAATTGAAAGCTCCATCAAAATGTAACATCCACATCAAATCGGACTGATTGACGGACATTAGTTCCTCATCTGGAAACTCTGAGCAAACAAGGTCAAATCTAGGGAGAGGGTGATGAGCAAGATGTTCTGCTATGGCATATCCTTTAATCACTTTTTGCTGAATGTAGATAATATCGAATTGAGAAAGGAAGCTTTGCCATCGTGCTAATCGGTCGGTGAGAACGGATTTTTCAAGAAGAAGCTTGATTGGATTCATACGGGTAATGAGATGAACTTCGTGAGCTAAGAAATAATATTTAAGTTTCTGAACTACCCAGACTAAAGCAGCACAAGTCTTCTATATGGCTGAGTACCTCTGCTCACAGGGGTTAAGAAGCTTTGACAAGTAGTAGGCTTCCCTTTCCTTTCCTCCTTCGTCAACTTGGGCTAGGACAACGCCTATAGAGTCATACAGGACGGAAATGTAGAGAACAAGCGGTTTGCCTGGAATTGGCGGCCTCAGGACAGGAGGGTTTGAGAGATAATCCTTCAATCCATCAAAAGATGCCTGACATTTGTCATCCCAATTAAACTTGACTCCCAGCTTAGTAAGCTCGTAGAACGGCCTACATCTTTGTGAATGTTAGGAAATAAATCGGCGAATAAATTGCAACCTCATGATCAATCCTCGAACTTCTTTCAAATTCCTGGGAGGAGGCATTTCCCTTATGGCCTTCGCCTTGTTGGGATCAATCTCGATACCCCTCTTACTTACGATGAATCCTAGCAACTTCCCTGATGAAACACCAAACACGCACTTCTTGGGGTTCATTTTTAGCTGATACTCCCGCGCTCTTTGCAAGACTTTGGTTAGAACCCCGGGATGCTCAATCCTTGTTCTTGATTTCACTACCAGGTCGTCAACGTACACCTCTATATAAATGTGGATCATATCATGAAAAATTACCATCATAGCCCTTTGATAGGTGGCCCTAGCATTCTTAAGTCCAAAGGGCATGACCATATAGCAATAAGTTCCCCATGGTGTAGTGAATGATATTTTCTCTTGATCTTCTTTCGCCAAGCGAATCTGATTGTAACATGAAAAGCCATCCATAAAGGAGAGAGTCTCATATCCTGTCGTATTATCAATCAAAACATCAATATGAGGGAGGGGGAAGTCATCTTTAAGACACGCGCGGTTGAGGTCCCGAAAGTCTATGCAAATCCGAACCCTTCCATCTTTCTTCATGACTGGAATGATGTTAGCCACCCAATTGGGATAGAGGACAACTCTAACAAATCTAGCCTTATGGAGCTTGTCGACCTCTTCTTTCATTTTTAATGCCATATTTGGGTGAAAACGTCTCAACCGCTGTTTGACCGGAATGGACCCTGGCTTAAGTGTAAGTCGATGTTCAATGAGTGCAGTGTCTAGTCTAGGCATGTCTTCATAACTCCACGCAAACGTGTCCTTATATTCTTGAAGAACCAAAATAAGCGCCTCCTCTTCGGAGGGCGGCAAATTCTTGCTAATGAGGACAATCCTAGGGTCTTCTTCAGTACCCAGATTTATTTCTTTGGTAGGCTCTTCTACCGAGGCTGATGGCTCATCGAATCTTCTCATGCCACTGGTAAAAGCACCAGCCTCGTCCTCATATTCTTCATAATCTTCATCCCCCTCTTCAATAGGGTCTTCATCATTCATGATCTCATAAACACCAAAACCCTCATTAAAAACACAAGTATCTTCATATTCTGTTTCTGGCAAGATAATCGGATTCTCCAGAAATTCGGGATGGGCTAACCATGCCCGACACCTTCTAGTTAATTCTAACAAGAATCTACGGGGAATCTGCTTACCCTTGGATCTCTTATGCGAAGCTACCCCATGAGTCTTAAAACTAGAAGAGTAAGAGCAACTAGCCTGATCACTAGAATTCGACAAAGATGAAGGCGGTGAGGAAAAGGTGCGTACAGAAGGGGATACAGATGATGACCCCTCACCGGAGGGGTAGAGAAGGTCCCCTAATGAATCCTGGAAGAGCGGCCCCTGGGTCGGGACACACTCAGGAAGAAGATAGGAGGTCTCCTCACTGGAGATGAAAGATTGGAAAGTTTGAATTTTGGCATTTTTTTTTCGTTTTCATTTTCAAGAAGAAGGCAATGAGAGGGAGGAATAGGAGGCAGTGTTGAGATTGACAGATTGACGAAAGATTGAGTAAATGATGACCCACGCGGGGGTGTGATAGAGAGTTTAGATAATTGCTCGAGGAGCGAGGGAGGAATCGGATGAGAAACTTGAAGTGAATTTGGAGAAAAGGTTATCAAGACCGTGGGCGGTCTAGGGACATCCGAGCAAAACATTTGATTAAACAAACGGAAAACAATCATTGGATGAATGGATTTAATAGAGAAGAGGCCGGCCCACAGCCTATCTACGTTGTAGCCTTCCTCAAACGGCACATCAGGCTCCCCGGTATCTGTGCAATTGCTTAGAAGCTGCCTCTTATCCGTGATCACTGCTGGCTTTTCAATTAATTCATGAATCAGTGGCGGCCATTCCGGATCAGTTGGCATAGATAGTCGGCTTAGAGCAATAGTGATATCGTTCATGTCGAACAATCTATACCAGTCACATTCGGGGTCATCCATCTTTCTTCTTTTATCTGGCCGTAAGGACTCCAGGGCTTTATATGTAACCAGCGGGGCTATGTGGCGAGCAAACAGCCGTGCATGTACATCTTGACAATCCATCATGGAAGTGACTAGCGTGGTTTGCTCATCATTATGAGTGCCTCCTTTCATAAAGTGTGTTTGTAGGGTCCATGTAAGATGCTGCCAATCTGTCTTGAGAGTGGAAGTCATAATGGCCCATGGCTCATCTTTGTCTTTACTTGGCCCTTTTACCCTAGGCCACCCCGGGGAATCATCTTTTGATGCCTGACGGGCTTGACTCTCCCCTGAAGATTAACACCCAGGCCTTTACCAGTCCTATACCCCATTTTCATCAGAATGTTCCATCATGGCGTGTTCATCAAACCCTTTTTCTTCTTGCCTTTGGATGGTTGTGGTGACATTTGGGTGGTAGGAGGGGTTGAGCGAGACGGCCTTACCAAGTCTTGCCGCAGATCGGCAACATCAAAAACTGAGAGCAAAGGCCTATTGGAAGGCCACATAGAAGGCACCGATGTTGCGGAATGTATATCTTCTGCCGGAAAAATGGGCATACTGGTGACTTTGATAATGCGCCCTTTGTGCGGAATGTTTATGCATTGATGAAGGCACAGCATCAAGCTCTTGAATGTAAGGGCGACCCAAGATGCCATTGAATGTCGGGTCCATGTCTAGAATATGGAAATCCGCTGTGACTGAGACTGGTCCCAAACCCACTTTTAAAGTGATCATCCCTAGAGGCGGCTTCTTGGTGTTGTCATAAGCTGTGATAGTGATTGTAGATGGCCGGATTTGACTCTCCGAAAAGCCACACATTTTCAAGGTACTTGGTGGCAAAACATTAATGGATGCCCCAGTATCCACAAAACATTGTTTCACTGCCACTTTGTTAATGTCAACAGTAATGCATAGTGCATATTTTCTGGCCAGCTGTGGAGCCAATTCATGTTCATACAAAGTGATGGCCGGTTGATTGCTGGCTGGACTTAAAACTGTAGTGACCTGTTCAACTGGGATATCTTCGTTTACCATTACTTTCTACAGATATTGCTTCAAGGCCAACTGGTGTGTACTAGATCTTTTGATCAATTCCAAGATAGAGATCCGAGCAGGTGTTCTGTCTAGATGCCTCAATAGATCACACTCCATGCCGGGTGCAGACTCTTGTTCCTGTTCTCCTTGTTCTTGTATCGGCTCCTACTCCCGCTGGGGAAACACTCGATTGAACATCCGTCCACTACAGAGCACCATTATTTTCGGATCCTCTATCGGGCCTAGAGTGGGTAAGGGGTAGAGGAGGTAGAGGGAATGGTGTAGGGCGTGTTGGGTGCTGGTGCTGGTGCCAGATTGGCAAAAGGAGGGGTTCTTATAAGAGGCCTCACCGGTTGGGGATTATCGGAAAACGGCGACGGGGGTCAGGTGACAAGGAGGGGCCTTAGAAGCATGATGGTGGTGGACGGGGTAGATTGTGGCGAAACAGGAGGGGTGATGGTTGCCGGCGAGGGGCGGATAAGGAGTGGTCTATTCGGTGGAGGGTTTTGGGGTGAAGGAGAATTTGTGGGTTGGCGTAAAAGAAGAGGCCGTGAAGGAGTAGGGTTAGCGTTAAGTGGCCTTGGAGTGCTGGAACGTATAAGGGGACTGTTGATTTATTTGCTTCCTTCTTTTTGTGGGTTTGTGATGTATGATAAAGATGATAAGCAAAAAAAACAGTGATCTCAATCAACCCAAGGACATGTGAACCATGAACCTAGGCAATCCAAACAAGCTCTAGCATGGGCAATGCTATCTCAACCAAACTAATCTAAGGAAATAAAGAAAAGCACACGCCAGGGCGTGGAGTAAGTAGCAAATAAAACACACCGCGTGGGTGGAACAAGCAAAGGAAATAAGAGATATGAGAGAGAAATCAATGCCCAATACTAAGGAAAGAACGTGATCGCCACCAAAGTAAACACAAGTCAAGGACTTGAAAATACCTTGGAAATAGGTGGATGAAGCACCCGCCCACGGGAGAGAGAAACCAGTGAAATCTGCAGATCAGCCTTGAATGTAACGGTCCAGACCCTGTGCGTCACAAGAGTGTGACGGTCACATGATGCACCGTTATATGAACCTGACGCGTCTTCTCAAGACCGTCAGACAACCTACAGAGAGAGCTTATGAATTCTTTGAACTCCAAATCTTCCAGTCGGCCAGAAGACTTGGGCCTCGTTTAATGAACCTGTAAACCTACCAAAGAATGTGAAACACAAGAAAACAAACCCAGATCAGCCCTTTAAACAAGCGTAGTATCAATTCTTAAGGAAATTAAGATCATTCAAAAGGAAAGGGGAGTACCGGAAAAGTTTTGGTTTTTTAACCCCTCTGGGCGTTTTAAAAGATGGGAAGAAGTTTAGATGATGAAAATAGATGAAGAACGTGGAATAAGGAAGAGGGACAACACTTTGAGGAGGAAGAAAGAACACAAGTGTGACAACGATGGAAACTCAAACACAATGAAACGAATACTCCCTTCACCGTGAAGCAGATGGACGTGAGAAACAATTCTCCTTGGTTGGATGTGGCTCCAGGATGCGGCAGCACTTCGACGTAAACTCCAGATCTTCCTCTCTCGGGCCATGAAGTTAAGGGTGCTATTTATAGGTCCTCAAACTCTCTGGTCGAACAGAGGATAATCCAGCAAGAAAAAAGGATAACTCTTAGCAAATCCTCGAAGATAATATCACCAAGAGTCCATAGAAACAAACAGAAGGTTCTGAGGATCAGATTTGGAAGAGAAATCACAAGATTTAACTCTTATCTCGACCACGGAGTAGCAGAGAAAAGGCCTGAACTGCCAGGACTCTCTGTTGGATGTAACGGCTGCACGATAGACCGCCACAGGTAAATAACGCGCCCGGGAGACACCGTCACTATCAACCTTATCTCAAAAGAGATAAGATCAACGGAAGCAGATCAAAACAATAGGACTCTTGAGTGAAAGTAACGGCCATGGGTGGATGCTTTGGAGGGAAGTAACGGCTGCACGACAAACCGTTATACTCAATGGATAGGCCAAAGGATAAGGATTGAAACAAAGCCTTAAGTCGTAGGACTCTTCAATATGTAACGGCCATGGAACAATGTGTTAGATGAACATAACGCCCCAGGTGCAGACTGTTAGAAACAATGAGGATAGAAAAATGAGAAGAGAGCTTGCTAAGCTTCATCAAACGAGAAATCACGGAACCATACTCAACCAAGGAGAAGACCCATGAAATAAGCTTCAAACTGATGAAGGAGACTCAACGAAGGAATGAATAACTTGGAGCATCACATAGAGTGAACAAGGAGATGACCCGACTTATCGGTCGTAAAACGGGTGTCAACAGATGCCCCTCCTTAACGTCCTCTTTGTAGGGGAGTGAGCGGAGGTAAAGCCAAAGTGAAATGGAACATGGAGATGAAGTGGAAATGAAGCGGAGTGGACCAAAAAGCGGGCGTTAAGGTAAAACGACACCCGTTCTTTACCAACAAGCGATAGGAATTTTCTGGGAAACTTTGAACTGATCATAAGGAAATAGCCAACCAAAGGATGCAAGTCTGGAGAAACTAACAACTAAGGAAAGGAAACACGGCTAGCCGCCGGAGGCAACGGAAAGGAAAGAGAACTGACTAGACTCCAGACAGGAATCTTCAGCTAACCAAATTAAGCGACAGATCGAAGAAAACCTTCGAACTCAGAGTGGAATAATTCTCCATATGCGAGATCAAGAACACAGCTATTCACCATCATTGGGATACCTTGAACAGATGAAGATCATGAATGCTCAAATATGCGTATGATGCATGCTGGGCTAAATGAAAAAGAAATCATTAAAACAAATGCAAAGAAAGAATAAAATAACCAGATACTCGAGAATAGTCTTGCTAGACCGGAGAAATCAGGGTCAGGACACCATCTGCAACCACGGCGTGCAAGACAGAACCATCGTCCCCAAATTTTTCCAACCTAACAGCCTATCCAACGATTAAACATGTGAGCCTACATCATCATCATTTTTGTTTAAGGGGAAGATCAGATCCCAGAACACATGAATGACCAGTCGGTTCTCGAGATAATATATCATAGATAACATATAGTAATGCATTAAAGGGACAAGGAATCGAGATACAATACCTGACTTACCTTCCTGACGACCGGCAAAGCATGATGCTGTTCATAACTTCATTCATGAGTAAAGAGGTTAGCTAACAATAGATATGAGCAAGAAACAGGGCATAACCATTTGTACGCATGAGAAGCATCAATAATATACATCATGGCAGAAAATGTGATCATTCAAGCATTAAATAGACCAATTTATTCATCAAGAAACTTGGAAGGTGTAACGGTCTGTGGAGAGGGCGTTACATAAAGTAACGGACCAGGGAAGTGCCGTTAGAGACTGGGCGGTTCACATTCTTCAATAAAACAGTTCAAATCCATGTAACGGACTCATGAGTACGCGTCAGACACTGTAACGGTCGGACGACAGACCGTTATATTTCTTGAGCGTTCAAAAAAAATAAACCGAACGGTCACAATCTTCATTCATTCATACAACACTCAACCTAAACCCTCAAAACCTCAACCGAGAGCAACGACCGGTGACCTCCGTCATCCACCCAAGATGGCCGGCGACGAGGGTTCCCAGCCACCGAAGAAGAGGGAGAGAGGGACGAAGAAGAAGGCGATTCACCGCCTTAACCGCCGGATAGAGCGAGAGATCGTCCCGCCCGCGGAGGAAGAAACTAGGGTGAGGAGAGAGCCAAGGGTGGAGGAGGATGTTCCCACGGCCGAGGAGGATCAAGGGGAGGTTCCCCTGGACGAGGTAGAACCCAAGGAACCAGAGACGAAGAGGAAAAGGGGCCAAGACCGAGAGGTAGGCTCTCGCCCTAATTTTTAAATTAATAATTTTTTTGTGTTTTTATGTGCATGCATGTATGAGTTGGGGGAGAAAATGGGTCTATGAACCCATTAGGATCCATTGTAGGCCTTTTGGCCAAAGTGGGAAAGCCACGGAATGCAAGGGAAAAATGCCCTCTAGCAGAGAATGTGACGGTTCCTGGACCAGGAACCGTCACAATCCTAACGCGCCAGCATTGATGCGTTAGAGACAAGTAACGCCCCATCCCAGGGCCGTTACAGTCACCAGAGGCCAGAACTAATTTTTGGGTTTTCAATTATTCAATTTTTTTTGTTTTTCATTTTAAATGCTTATGCAATGATTCTATGATGCAATTGACTGACTTATGCTCTAAATGAATGCAGGGAAAGAGACGGACGAGGATATCTTGGCTTCAGATCCGGGCGGTGTATCAGGCACTGCCCAATTACCAGAGAAAGAGATTGGCCGGCATGGGGTTCGCCGAGGTGCTGAGCATCGAGGTGATCTGGATAGACACGCCATTGCTATACGCTTTGCACGAGAGGTGGTATCCAGTCAGCAGGGCATTCATCTTCCCGTGGGGTCACATGATCCCGACGTTGGAAGACATGGCGAGGATTGCCGGACTGCGGGTGCACGGAGCTGTAGTGATAGGATGGACTTATAGAGACTACCGAGAGATGGCCCAGGAGCTACTAGGGCTAGATTTGATCAGACCGGGGTGGACGTCATCTCAGCTCTCGAGATCAGTACTGTAAGAGAGCCTAGGACTGAGAGGAGCAGCCATAGCCGTGGGCGAGTTACCAGAGGAGCATCTGGGCAGAGTGATAGATCAGGTGCGCCCACGAGTGGCGACAATGGCGGGACCAGAGGGAGATCGCATCCTGAGACGATTCCTGATGCTACTGTTCGGGACGCTCCTGTTCGCAACTCGGGCAGATGTCATCAGCTGCAGGCTGCTACCGATGATCCAGGATTTGGGCAGAGTTGGAAAATACGCCTGGGGAGCGGGAGTCTTGGCCTTCTTGTTCGAGTCCCTCAGCACGACGGACCGACAGATGATGCTGGGTGGCTTCTCGCCTTTTCTACATGTAAATGCAATTTAAATGCCTTTTATATGATTATGATTATGATTATGCAATTGACTGACTTGACTTCTAAATGCAGATCTGGAGCTACATGTACCTCCCGGGCATCGGGAGAGGCACACTACTCCACGTCGGCCGCATCCCGATCGCGAGGTGATGAGTGGTCGCGAGGGACCCGGGGTCGATCATCAGATTGACCCGGGCGATCCAGGACGACTTGGATTCCTTCCCACACACGGCGGTAACCCCAAAACTCAAACATGCTTTCTAAATGTTCTATATGCTTTTATATGATGAAAAATGGACTAATATGAATGGACTAACATACTTTCAGGTGAGATGGACCCCGTATAGAGGCGAGAGTTACAAGGGACAGCCATGGGTGGAGGCAGCCCTTTCGTACCGGGGACGAGACATATGGTTGCACTGCATCCATATCATCGAGCCACTCCACTACCGACTGATCCTGAGGACTCGGGGACTACACTAGCCCGAGGTGACCTTTCTACGCCACAGTGACGAGCGCCCGGGCAAGTCAGCGAAAGGAATTAGCGGCGACATAGATTGGTGCGCCCGGAAGGCGAAGTTCATCCACGATTGGAACAAGCGGGGCAGAGCAGTGAAGGAGCGGGACGAGAGCGACGAGGCGTACTTGAAAGCCTTTGCTCGACTGTACGGGGACCGGGTGTACCGAGGTACCCGATAACCGGTATGCAATTTCTAAACTCTAAACTCTAAATGCTCTTATATGAAAATTTTATTCTATATGCATTGACTCATATGCTTTCCAAATGCAGCTAGACCCCGAGGGAAGGATAGCCGAGCTCGAGGGGCTACTGCATGCCACCGTCCAGCAGCGGGACGAGTACCGAACCGCTTTGGAGCTTCTGGTAAAATTCTCAGATTTAAAATGATTAAAATGATTATGATGATGATTATAATGACTGACTATGACTTCTAAATGCAGTGGGCCGATGGAGCCCAAAGAGCCGGACCTGATGCCCCATCGTCTTCCTCACAGCCTGCCGGGGACAGAGCTGAGCGGGATGCCGAGTTCCCCCGAGCGGTTGCCCGGGCCGAGGAGGCGGAGGCCACCCTCGTGGAGCGGGTAAGATGCTAAATGCGTTGATTTAAAATGCTTATGTTTATGCAAATTAAAATGCTTATGCAACTAACTATATGAAATGCCATTTATATGCGAGAGAGCTAGCCACAGCAGCAGCCGAGGTGAAATCGGCTCGGACGGAGGCAGAGCAACTCCGGGCATAGCTGACTCGGTCACAAGCCGAGGTGGAGCGACTCCGGACTAGGACCGCGGACTTGGATCGCTACCGGACCGAGGCCCGGGACACGACGTCAGATCTTCAAGCTGAAGATCGAGCTACGGACGATGGAGCGCATGGTCAGGATGATGGGCCGGGGACCGGAGCGGAGTGCCTCCTAGAGTGGGGCACGGAGAAGCGTTGCCCCGAGCAGCTCGATAGGGGACTTCCTCGCTAGCTCCTCTGGCCAGCGGAGGAATGAGAGGGCAGAGAGAGGACAGCAGGAGGAGAGTGCCTCCATAGCGCCACCCGCGTGGAGACCCGAGGGCGGAGATGATGATGGTGGCCCAGCGGATAAGGCGGTCGAGTGATGCATTTTTTTGGTTTTCTTCTTTGGTTATCACTTTACTTGTACATGACTTATGATGAAAATGGAATGAAAATTTCTTTTTGGGCTTTTGTTTGTCCTTGTGAATGAATGGATGTGTGTATGCAGAAATGAATGGAAAATGCCAAAAAATGGAGAATGTGATTGAAAATGTACGAAATGCATGTGGACACGTGTGTGGATGAAACATGTGGATAAGATGATGTGTGGATGAAATGATGGACAGAAGGAATGGAATGGAAAGTGTGTGAGACCGCCAGGTCTGAACAGAGGCAGAAAGGAATAGCACAATCTCAGCAGCAGACAAAGTAACAGTTGAGGTCCAGACCGTCATGATCAAGGAACGCATCAGATGGAGGCCGTCAGAGAGGATAGAGCCCAAATTTGTAGAACTGAGCAGCAGGAAGAGTAACGGTCCATATCTGGGGCGTCATATATAAGTAACGGACAAATGCTAGACCGTTAAAGATGGCAGAGCAATATTGAACTATGAATGCACTGACTAAACTCATGAGTGTATAGACCTTGCCAAAGTGATGTATAGACTTCGAGTGCAGACGTCTAGATGATGTATAGACTTCGTTTTAGCAAAGAATGCTCAAACTTGAAGAATGTATGGACTTTGGACGAGGGATGTATAGACTTGGGGTTGTGCACACTTGGGCAATGTATGGACTTGGATCAAGAATGTACAGACTTGAAGCGGTATGGATGTATAGACTTGGGATGAAGAATGCACAGACTTGAAGAATGTATGGACTTGAGCTGTGGAATGTACAGACTTGGGCGACGTCTGGACTTGAGCTGTGGAATGTACAGACTTGAGCGACGTGTGGACTTGTACAATGTATGGACTTTAACAAGATGTATAGACTTCAACATGATGTTCAGACTTGAAAATGTTGTATAGAATTGAAAATGCTGTATAGACTTGAAAACGATGTATAGACTTGAAAACGATGTATAGACTTCAACATGCTGTGTAGACTTGAACAATGATGTATAGACTTCAACATAAAGAATGAATGTGCAGACTTTAAAATGTTGTATAGGCTTCAAAATGATGTATAGACTTCAACATGAAGAATGAATGTGCAAACTTCAAAATGTTGTATAGGCTGAAGAATGAATGTGAAGACTTCAAAATGCTGTATAGGCTTCAAAATGATGTATAGACTTCAACATGAAGAATGAATGTGTAGACTTCAAAATGCTGTACAGACTGGGATGATGAATGGGATGTATAGACTTAACAAAATATGCAGGAAATGTGACGGCTCAAGCACAGTGAGTCAGAGATAGATAACGGTCATGAGCAAGACCGTTGAGAATGATTGATCACGAAGAAGCCAAAACTGATCAGCAGAGAATGTAACGGCTCAGAGAGAACGCGTCATAAGAATATAACGGTCTGATGCTAGACTGTTAAGATTGACAGAACAAGGTTGGACCAAATTAAACCCATAGGAAATGTGACAGCCCAGAGCTGGCGCGTCAGTGGAAAGTGACGGTCCGACGATAGACCGTTAGAGCATGAATTGTACTCCGAGACGGATTGAGCCGCAAGGGACGAAATCCGAGATAAGAAGCCTCCAATCCATTCTAGACTTCTCCCAAACTTAAGATAAAGCCTTCCAATCCGAATCTTATCTCTTTAAAGCCAAAATCAAGACTTTTAAAACTTGGAAACTTAGCCAAAATCGTATCTTTCTGAATTCTCTGCTAGAAGGGCTGAAAAACCTCTCCTAAAGGGAAGGAAACAAGATGAAGAGAAGCTTCGAGGCGATGGCTATGGAGGAGAAGATCTATACAGGACCCAAAGCTGCAAGAAAGGAGTATGGAGAGCTACAAAGGCTGACCTCACTCCCCAAACACCTAAGCTCCAATGCTCCAAGAGTGGTAAGCTTCCATGACCTAACCAAGTTCAAAAATTTCCTGCACTTCATCTCTTTCTTATGATCTCCTTCTTTTCTTCTTCTCTTCAAGCCTCTTCCTAGTCCAAGATGCTATTCTAATCTGAAGTGGGTAGCTCCCATGGTAAAGGCACTCCCTTTAGAGGTTACATCAATTCTTAAAGCATGGCACCTTCAGCCTCTCTTGGTTTTAGGCAAGAATTTCCAGAAATTGTCATTAGATTGGCCTAGTATTTCAGCCCTCATAGAATTGTGGCATCCACAAACACATACATTCATCTTCCCTTCCTTTGAAGCAACAGTCCTATTAGAGGAGGTAGAAACCTACCTAGCCCTTCGTAAGACTAAGGTGGGGGATGAAGACCTAGTTTTCTACACGGTTGAGCCTATTGACCCGTCCTTGATCTTGAGTGATTTCATCCATAATCGAAAGGACGTGAGGACCATGATCAGCCCACACCACATTCATTTGATACCCTTGGCACAATGGATAGTCTCCCATTGTAAGAACAAGTGGGAGAGACACGAAGCCCTAGCCAAGGCGGTGGCGGTTTACTTATGTGGAGTCTTCCTTTTTACTACAACCGACCACCTCTTAGATATCCAAAATCTCAGCATCATTAGTAGGTTATGGCGTGGAATGTCCATCTCTCAAGCGATCCTCTCATATCTCTATGAAGGACTAAGCTCGGCTTGCTTAGGAGGACCTTTGTTTGGTTCCATGATACTCCTCGAGTGTTGGATGGGAGTAAGAATCAACTTCCAACCAAAGGAGGATATTACTTCTTCTAGCCGTATCTTTGGGAGCCACCCTCTCTTCTTCATTGGAGGGGCATCTGGATTCTCTCCACATGTTGAATGCAAGACGGCGGACAAGAAAACACGGGATGAATGGCGCCTCTTCTTCAACACTTTGCCAACTGACAAATTCATCATGTGACCAGGAATCCTTCGGAGCACTCTTCTTAGAATACCGCGGCGTCAAAGCCTGGACCTCCAGCTAGTGGGAAATACTACGATGGCGATCTACAACCCGCACCGGTGCCATCTTCAGATCGGACTACCTCGGATTGAAGCTCCTGCACTATCACACTACCCTCCCCTTCTTCGTAGGAAGATGGGGACCGAGGAAGATGAGAGAGCAGTTCGGAACGCGCTGACCATGTGGGAGATCAGCAAGGTGCGTCCGTGGCAAGAGGTAGTGGAAGAGAACGACGAAGCGCACCGTGGCTATGTGAAAGAGTTGAGGAAGACTCGCCCTCTTTCGGATAAGAAATTGAATGTAGCTTGATTTTGCTTTTAAGAAAGGTGTATTTGACAATCAGAGTTGGAATCTTATTAATCTTTTGTTTCATTAAGTTTAATTGAATGAGATGGGATTGCCTTAATTGAATGAGCACGAGTTGTGGCTTGACTTGGCTTAGAACGGCCTGGAAAACAGAGCCGCTGGAGAGTGTAACGGATCTGAGAAGGGCCGTTAGAATGATATAACGGGTAGGAGATAGGCCGTCATGGTGAAAGACCTGAGGGTTTGGGTTTCTGAAGGAAGTAATGGTCCAACGATAGACCGTTAGGCAGAATAACGGTCGCGCCCTAGGCCGTTAGAGAGAGAGCTGCTGAGAGAATCAAAGCGAAGGCCTGAAGAGATGTAACGGTTTAGAATGGACCGTTAGATGAGTTTGACGGCCTGTACCTAGCGCGTCACAGTCTTGAACCTGCATAGTTATGAGATTTGAGCTTTGGTCTTGATCCTGCATTCTGCACATACTTAAACATGGAACAAGTTAGATCTATTCTTAGACTCAACCCCTTGCCTTGGAGCAAGTTAGATAATGACCGTTTCTTGATATTTGGTCAAGGGGTGGAGCCTTATTAAATAGGCGGGAAACAAAATAGAAATAATGCGATGCATGCGATACATATGATGGTATTTTTGGATTTTGGAAAATATATTTGAATTTTTGTGAGATTTTGGAAAATAGTTGATGTTTTTGAAATATGTGAATTTTTTGTGTTTGATTTTGGACTTTTGATGTTTTTGGTGTTTTAAATATGTGTTGTTTTTGGATTTTGAAATATATGTTGTTTTTGGATTTTGAAATATATGTTGTTTTTATATGTTGTTTTTGGATTTTTGAAATACATGTTGTTTTTGGATTTTTCAAATATATGTTGTTTTTGGATTTTTGAAAATCAGTGCTTTCTCCTAGCAACGTGAGCCCTCCGTATCGTGTTAAGAGTCCCGAGGTTGGCGTGCAATGAGGTGACAAACCCTGGCCAAGGCCCAGATTTTCGTGACGGTGTTTCTACCAGGGCCATACCCGGGGTACTAGTTTCAATCCTGAAAAGGAAACTAGAATGCGAGGGGTAAGCTTAGGCCAAATCTAGAAGCTTTTAGGACTTGGGTTCCTCTCCAGACAACCCATTAGAAATTTGGTCTGTTGCGCCGAGGCTTTGTGTCCATCATCGAACCTTAGTCCACTCTAGGCATGCGTGCGACCGGGCTCATTCATCCCGCGGGGAACTGTACTGCCACTCTTGTCATGCCTAGATTCTTTTCCTTGCCTTTTCTGGAGCTTTGGAATCATAATTCAATAGACTTCTGAGATAAATCTTTTCATTTTTGTCTTTGCTTTCTTTTTCTTTCTTTTTCTTGTGGCGTCAGGTCATAACGAACTGCCCCTATTCGAGACCTCCTCTTGTTAGGGTGCCTGGATTGGTCATCGCCTCCTTATTCACCTCTTGCCCCTGGATTCAGCCGAAGGAAGAAACGAACAGGGACTTTGACTTTCCCCTAAAACATGGCCAAGGAGAAACGGTGTCTTTTAAAGCGGAAAACCTAACCAGGGACGTCGTGTAGTGTGTGATTGCCGTACTCGGGACTCTTTATCGTAAAAGGGAGGGAACACCTCGCTGCCGGGGTGGCACGGATTAGACCCTAAGGAAAGAAACGCTTAAGATACAACCCATTCCAAGCGTGAGAGAGCTCCTCACCTTCTGCGTTTACTAAGCGATAAGCATTCCCTGGATAAGCCTCTTTTACAATAAACGGCCCTTCCCAGTTAGGTTGTAATTTAGACCTAGGACCTGCAGACCGAATGAATTTGCGTTTCAAAACCATATCACCTTTTTGAAATTTTCGTTCGATTACCTTCTTTTGAAAATAACGTGAAACTCTCTTTTGATAAACAGATACGTGATCGGCCGCGTTCATCCTCTTCTCATCTAAGAGTTCCAACTCGACGAGCAACGCCTCTCGACGTTCGTCGAGATTAAGTTCCTTATCGAGCTGGACTCTAAGGGAAGGGATCAAGATCTCATATGGGAGCACCGCCTCCATCCCATAGGTAAGAGCATAGGGAGTTTGTCCCGTAGGAGTACGGACGGAGGTGCGATAAGTCCACAGAGCTTCCACTAATCTTTCTGGACAATCAGAAAACTTATGAAATTCGCATGTTTTCTTGATGATCTTAAGAAGGGTTTTATTAGTGGCCTCTGCTTGACCGTTGCCTTGAGGATAGTATGGAGATGAATGATGCAATGCAATATTGAACTTCTTACATAGGTCCTTGAGCTCTTGAGATACAAACTGGGGTCCGTTGTCGGTGATGATGCTGCTTGGCACTCCGAACAGTGAAATAATATTCTTCATGATAAAGCGGCACACCGTTGAAGCTTTGATCTCTGCGTACGCCTCGGCTTCAGCTCATTTGGTGAAGTACTCAGTGGCGGTAAGGATAAAGGATTTCTGCTTGATCTGAGAATTAGGATCACCGAGCGGGCCGACAACGTCGAAAGCCCACATAGAGAATGGACAAGGAGCAGAAAGGGGATATAGAGATGAAACTGGAGCATGAATTTTGTCGGCATGGAGTTGGCATTTAAGACACCTCCGGACATAGAGGGAGCAATCTTCCTCTAGAGTGGGCCAATAGTAGCCCTGCCTAAGGATTTTCTTCGCTAGAGCATGGCCATTGACATGACCACCACACTCACTGGAATGGGCTGCTTCAGCCACCTTCCAAGCTTCATTATCATCCAAGCATCTCATGAGCATTCCATTGGTAGCGTGCCTGTATAATTCTCCTGCAACAACAGTATACCTTGAGGTGACTCTTCTTCTTGACTTACGTTACTCAGCGTTTGCCCTTCTGGGAATGACCCTTCTTTGCAAAACAACTCAATTTCGTGATACCAAGCCAATTCTTCTTCGTCCAGAATCTCTTCTAGCTCTATTAGAGATACTTCCTTGAGATCTTCCTTCTCAGCCCTCGCCTCTACAGATTTTCTAAGGTTGATGAACCAAGGATCCTGAAGAGAGGGTGCGTCCAATCTCTGAACGATGATAGTCTGAGTGCTCCGACTGAGAGGAAAAGATAGGGAGGAAGAAAGCGATGCTAAGGCATCGGCTAGAATGTTCTGAGAACGGGGAGTATGGATATAGATTAGCTTACGGAATTGCCTCGCCAGGAGCGTGACCAAATCTTGATAAGGCTTGAGTTTGGGGTCACGAGTGCGGTAAGTGCACAGAACTTACTGCAGGACGAGTTGAGAGTCTCCTATGATATTCAAGTAGCGCGCACCTAAGAGATAGGCATGATTTAGTCCGGCCAGGAGTGCTTCATACACAGTGATGTTGTTGGTAGCAGGGAATCGGAGTTGATAAGCAAAGGGGATAGTCACTCCCTCTGTAGTGAGCAGGACAGCGCCGATCCCTCAGTCTTGAGAATTGAGTGCACCATCGAAGTGTAGAGACCAAAAGGGATGATGGGTAAGGATAGAGAGATGCTCATCAGGGAAGTCATCCTGAATATAGTCGGTGTGAGGAATGGGAAGATGGGCAAGATGCTCAGCGATGGCGTACCCTTTGACCGCCTTCTGAATGACAAACGTGATGTCGAATTGGGAGAGGAAGCTCTGCCAGTGAGCTAACCTACTAGAAAGGATATGCTTTTCTAAGAGATAGTGAATCGGGTCCATTCTAGAGATCAACCTAACTGGGTGGGCAAGGAAGTAATGTTTAAGCTTCTCAGCTACCCACACTAAGGCGGCACAAGTCTTTTCCATAGCGGTGTATCTGGACTCAGCTAGGTTAAACAACCGAGAGAGATAATAAGCAGCCCGCTCTTTCCCTTCATCGTCTACTTGTGCTAAGACTGCCCCTAGAGAGTCCTCAATAACCGAGATGTATAGGATCAGGGGTTTCCCAGGGACAGGAGGTTGCAAAACTGAGGGATTGGATAGATATTCCTTTAAGTCCTCGTAGGCCTTTTGACAGTCTTGATTCTATTCAAACTTAATCCCCGCCTTAAGTAATTCATAAAACGGACGGCACCTTTGAGAATGTTGGGATATGAATCTTCTAATGAATTACAATCGACCGATCAATCCTCAAAGTTCCGTGATGTTCCTCGGTGGAGGCATGTCCATAACGGCCTGTGCTTTGTTAGGATCAATCTGGATCCCCCGTTTGCTCACTATGAAACCTAACAGCTTCCCCGAAGAGACTCTGAATACACACTTCTTTGGATTCATCTTAAGCTTGTACTCCCTGGATCTTTGCAGCACCTTAGCCAGAATAGAGGGGTGTTCTTCTTTAGTCCTTGACTTCACCATAATGTCATCCACGTAGGCTTCCATATAGATATGCATCATGTCGTGGAAGATGGCCATCATCGCCCTCTGATAGGTGGCACCCGCGTTCTTCAAATCGAACGGCATAACCACATAACAGTACGTGCCCCAGGGCGTGGTAAAGGAAGTTTTCTCTTGATCTTCGGGAGCGAGACGGATTTGATTGTAGCCTAAGTAACCGTCCATGAACGATAAAGATTCGTACCCAGCGGTGCTATCGACCAGGACGTCTATATGAGGCAGTGGGAAATCGTCTTTGGCACATGCTTTATTGAGATCCCTGAAATCAATGCAGATGCACACCTTTCCATCTTTCTTGATAACAGGGACTATGTTTGCCACCCACTGAAGATATAGGAAAACTCTAATGAATCTGGCCTTGTATAATTTGTCGACCTCTTCCTTAATCCTTAAGGCCATGTGGGGGTGAAATCTTCTTGACCGTTGTTTCACAGGTGTTGCCCCAGGTTTAAGGACAAGTCGATGCTCCACTAAAGAGGGGTCAAGACCTGGCATTTCCTCATAAGACCAGGCAAAAGAATCGCTATACTCCCTCAGAACCTTAATTAAATCTTCTTCTACTTGTGGAGGGAGATTAGCGGCAATAATGATGGGCCTTGGGTCTTCTTCAGTTCCAAAATTAATTTCCTTCGTAGGTTCATCCACTGTCGACGATGGCTCGTCGAATTTCTTAAGTCCTTGTGCATACAAATCGGCAGTGTCATCTACATTGTTGTCCTCATTAATCGGATATTTCTCATCCAGGATTTCATAGACACCGAATCCGTCATCGCTATCACACCCCTTCTAATTCCTCTTCATCTTCAATCACAATTGCCGTAGCAACAAATTCTGGACATTTCAAAAGAGCATGACAACGCTGAGCTTGGTCTTCCAAGAACCTATCAGGGACGGATTTGGGAGGACGCGCAAGCTAGCGCGGCTCAGAGGAGGAAGGGTTGGATGACCTAGAACAAGACCCTACTTCTCTAGACCTACCTGACTCTACTTCCCTAGACTCGATAGACCCTAATCCTAACCTAGGAGAAAGAAGACCTAGTGGAAGGGAAGGAGCATGGGACTCTTGCCCCTGGGAGGAGGACGGAGACAAGGTAGCATAATCTTCCACTAAAATCTCTGTTTCGAATTTGACATTTTTTTTTGGGGATCAGTGGAGACAACACAACAAGATGGAGGAGGCGGGAGTTGCATGGGGAACAGCTCGGGGAAGATGCAATCGAAGAAGGGATCGGAGGAGGAGAACCACATCTCGTGGAGTTGGGCATTGGGAGGAGGAGGAGTGAATAGAGTGGATAGATCAATGGGCGGGCAATGCCCGCAAGCACAAGGAACAAACAGAATTTCAGGCGGATCAATGAAGGATGGATTTATCATGATATGAGGAAGACATAGTAAAAATTCCCATTGCTGGAGGAGAGATTGAAAGCGGGAGGGAGACCAAGAAAAGATAATCGGTGAACTCCCCTTCTCCTGTAGATGCCTGTCTAGCTGCTTCTTCGGCCTCCACTACATAAGCCGAACCTCTTGCTACTGCTGGCAGTCTTCTTCATAAAATAGCCCCTGAAGGACTGGACCATAGTCAATCACATCATCAACTGGCCCCCTTAGCACTGGGGGTGGACTGGCAATGGGACAGACTGTATCTTCCCTTGGCAGAGCTGGCTGTGGAGTTAATGTGCCGGGCTGGGGAGGCCCTCTAATGAAGTGTTGACGGTAGTCCCAGGTGAGTGGCCCAGAATCACCCATCATGGACGATGCGGTCTCTCGGTAGCCGAGACCTCTCCTGTTCATTTTCTTGCCCTTGGGGATGGGCTTAGTTCATCCCGACAATTGAGCACCGAGGCCTCTCCCTGGTTGGTAGCCTAACTTCAGTATAATGTCCCAGCCCTTGGAATCTCAGATCTGGGGCTTCACCTTGATGTCAACTGCTGCCGTGACGGGCTTACGAGGTGCGTAAGCCCAAGGAAAGTCGAGATCTAGCACTGACATAATAGACCAACTGCTTGGCCACAATGTGGGAAGAACTTTCTCTGAAATAGCCTTCACTGATTGGACCGTGGATAAGCTTTTGACTTTGACGACCCTCCCTTGGAAAGAGAATTTAATGCATTGATGTGCAGTGGAGGGTACGGCGCTGAGGGTATCGATCCACGGACGACCCAAGATAGCCTTGAACATAGGGTCGATATCTAGCACGTAAAACTCAATGGGCATAGTAAGAGGCCCAAGCTCAGCTTGAATGGTGACAATCCCGTGACATGCCCGTCGAGAGTTATCATAAGCAGCTATAGTAGTGGGAGTTGGGCGTAGAAGTTCTTCTGATAGATTACAAGCCCTTAGAGTGCTGAGTGGGCATACGTTGATAGATGCCCCTGTGTCAACCAATGCTGCGTCAATGCTGACTTTGTTTAGAATGATAGTAATGCACAGCGGCATTTGCCGAGCTTCTGGTGGTGCTAGCTCAGTTTCAGAGAAAGTAATGGCTGGCCCCTTGGAGATTGTTGCCAGTGCGGTAGGTAGGCTATCAACTGCCATATCTTCACTAACCATCACCTTTTGAAGAAAGTCTCTTAATGCATCTTGGTGAAGGGTAGATCTCTTAATCAGTTCCAGCACAGATATCTTGGCGGGCACCCTATCCAAATGATGTAACAAATCATATTGGGTCCCGGGTAGTGGCTCGGCCTCTTCTTGCTCGGCAGCCGGTTGGTAGGACTGGGGATTGGAAGTGGAAGGATAGTTTCGGTGGAACATGCGCCCGCTCCGACGGGCGAAGTTATAAGCTGTCGTGGCCTTAGATGGGCTCAGGATAGGTGATTTAGTAGGCCCAGTGGGATGGATGAGTGGTGCGGAAGAGGGTGTGGTGGAAAGGATAATAGGCGAGGGGTTAGTGGCAGTGGGCGCGAGCGGAAGTGGAGATATAAAAGTGGGCGGAGGCGTGGTGAGTGGAGGGTTAAATGGAGGTATGGCGATAGTGGGTGTAAGCGCAAGTGGGAAGGGGGTAATGGTAGCGGAGGTGAGCAATCGTGAGTGCGGCGGAGGCGCGGGTGATGGTGCGTGTGATAGAATAGGGGTAAATGGGAGGACGAGTGGAGGAGGGGTTTGGTGTGTAGGTATGAGGATGGGGGAAGCGGGAGGATTATGGTAGTTGTGGTGAAGGGGCATGACCTGCGGTGTGGAGTTATCGTCGTCGAAGGACCACTCGGGGTTGGGAGCCGGGGGTTGGACGACATTGACCTAAGCTGGTGCCGGCGGCGGAGGCTGCGGAGTAGGAGGATGGTTTGGCATTGGGTTTTGATGAATACCCAGATCTTGAACCGGTTGTTGTTGCTTCTGCGGCTGCTGCTGTGGCTGCGGTACCTGTTGCTACTGTACTTGCTGCCTCGGCGGCTGCCTTCTCTTTTCTTTGATTTCTGTGATGGCCCTGTGCATTTTGACCCAATCTATCCTCTGTCCTTCATGAAGATCATATACTAGGTCCCGGAATTGAAAACACCCTTGAATGGTATGTCCCGGTTGCCTGTGGAACATACAATACTTCGTCTGATCAACGGCCGGATTCCAATTGGGCCATTCCGGAGGGAGCTGTATGGCATTCACCGACATGAGGGCTGAGAAGATGTCTGTGAGTGTTTCTAGCAAGGGGGGGGTACTGAGCACTTTTAGGAGCTGGGCGCTTGTTGTTAGGGTTGTTGTAGCCGTTGGGTGGAGGAACGTTGTGGTATTGTGGAGGTGATGGTGGTTGTTGTGGTGCGGCGAAGGTATTTTGTGGAATGGCGAAGGTGGGTGGAGGGTTTTGCGGAGTGGCCTGGTAGTTTTGGGGAACGGGATTCTGTGGAGTGCAGGGATTCTGAGAGAAGCGAAAAGGTGCGGCTTGGAACGAAAAGGCAACGGCTTGAACTTGCTCGTTTGTTTGGACCCCCTCAGTGACCGGCCCTTGAGGTTTCTTGTGATACGTGGGCTTTTGGTTTTCAAATAGCGAGTGAATGGGGGAGTCCTTGAACTGAGTCTGAATGAAGCATGCTCGGCTGTAGAGTTGGTGCATGTTGGCTATGTCATTCATGGCCAGAATGTTTCGGAAGGTCGGAGTAGCATTGGAAATAAGTAACTTGACCTTCTCTTCCTCCGGGATATGGCCGGGCACTCTAGG
Organism: Amorphophallus konjac; assembly: GCA_022559845.1. Classification (NCBI taxonomy): domain Eukaryota; kingdom Viridiplantae; phylum Streptophyta; class Magnoliopsida; order Alismatales; family Araceae; genus Amorphophallus; species Amorphophallus konjac. Next base: position 64,168,590 of record CM040120.1, on the reverse strand, counting down.
GGTCATTTGCCTCCATCTATCTGCGTAAGTAGAAAACTCCTCATCCGGTTTCATCTTTTCGGCCACGAAATCTGTAAATGAGTAATCCGGGCCGACCCTGTCTTGAAACCGCTGGATAAACTTATCTTTCACTACCTTGAAGCTTTCGGCGTCTTCCAATGGCAGAGAGTAGAACCATTCCAACGCAACGCCGTCCAATGACCGGCAGAATAAGTACGCCATGAGGCGATCATCATATTGGAATTGGGCCGATTCATATAAGAAGTCCCTTACGTGAATAAAGGGATTGCTGTTCCCATCATATTTGTGATAATTGGGGAGCTCGGACTACGGAGGGAACCGGATGTTCTGAAAGCCAGGAACTGGAATATCTGCCAAGGACTGTGGGCCAACCCGCTTCTGGAGGAAATCGAGTTGCTGTTGCATGGTGGCCCATTTATCAAGTAATTCCGGCTCTCTGGATGGAGCAGGGGTAGCGAAAGATGATGGTTGAAGTTGAGGAGCAGAAGGGTGGATTGTAGCAGGAGGTGGGAGCCCATAAGAAGGAGCAGAAGGATAAACGGCCAAGGCTGAGGGCGCAAGAAATCTGAAGGGCACATAAGGACTTGTGGAACCATAGGGCTGGACATATGATGATCCAACTGAATGAAAGAAGGGATGGCAGACTTCCCTTTGTCAAAAGATTGCTGGGCCGAAGTAGAAGATTGGCCCGTCTCCATGCCAGCAAAGGTGATGGTCCAGGGTTGGACCGGAGTAAGATCGATCGGAGTGGGCTGGATGGAAGGATTAGGTTGACCCTACATAATCGTGGGAGGGGAGATATTAGATCCTTGCATGGCCTGATAGATAGCTTGGAGTTGGGCCGGATCCAATTGGGCCATCATTTGGAGAATGGAGCCCGCCGAAGGAGAAGAGAAAGAAGGGGTGGCATGACCACCCTCCATGGAGGTGGAGGACGGAAGAGGGGCTATCCCCTCTCCAGAAGAGAACGAAGTAACCCTAGCAGGGTTTTCAAGAAGTCCTTGAGGAAGGGAATCCTCATGGGAATGGGGAGGATTGAAAGAAGCCATAGTGGATTCAAAAAGCGGATTTGAGTAGACCTTGGAGAAGGAATTGACCCTAGGAGGTGATTCCAGCTGACGAAAACAACTCGACATGCAACGGACAACCTTGGAAATGCAAACAACACAACACAAACAATGAGAGACCAAACTTAGATGATTTCTAACAAAGATGTAAGTGACAAGAGATGACAACACTCCAAGTCAACCGAGTTGTTTAAGATGATGCTTCAAGATTCTTATGATTTCTCCTTTGGAACTTTAGTGGATTGATTGATGTGAGCTCTCAACAATAGGTTCCTGATAGGAGGGGGTGTAAAGCTTGATTTGACTCTAAGTGTGATCACTCCTTCACTTATGCAACCCTAGACACGGGGTGGGAAAGGTACAACCGGCCCAGCGTCCGTGTGGGAATCCATGGCTCGAGGGGACTTATGGAGGTCCCTGGTGCGATTTCCTAGTCGGCCCCAAGGAATATGGAGACGAGAGGTCCATACACCAAGGTAGGAAAATGCAATCTAATGTATGATAATATGAATGAACCTATGTGCACCGGGGTGCATGCAAATTCTAACCAAGAATCTAGCAAGCAATTATGTACACAATGATGTAGATATGTAAACCAACCAAGGAGGAAGTCAGATAACACCCAAGCAAGAATATCACAATAGAAACTACGGAAAGAAAATGCACCTCGGGATGCGTACCTATCTGGAGTATATAACGGTCTATGAAACCCGCGTTAGAAGTATGTAACGGTCGAATGCCAGACCGCCAGAAGCAATATAACGCAGGGAGCCAAGATCATCAGATGAGCCAGAGAACCAAAAACAGCAACAAAATAGAAGGGAAATTCGGGGAAAACCAGACAAGGAAATGATGGCAGGTATAACAGAGAACAAAAAGCACGACTGGTACAAGTTGTCCTACCGTGATCGCCAAAAAATTATCTGTTGATTTATTTGCTTCCTTCTTTTTGTGGGTTTGTGATGTATGATAAAGATGATAAGCAAAAAAAACAATGATCTCAATCAACCCAAGGACATGTGAACCATGAACCTAGGCAATCCAAACAAGCTCTAGCATGGGCAATGCTATCTCAACCAAACTAATCTAAGGAAATAAAGAAAAACACACGCCGGGGCGTGGAGCAAGTAGCAAATAAAACACACTGCATGGGTGGAACAAGCAAAGGAAATAAGTGATATGAGAGAGAAATCAATGCCCAATACTAAGGAAAGAACGTGATCACCACCAAAGTAAACACAAGTCAAGGACTTGAAAATACCTTGGAAATAGGTGGATGAAGCGCCCGCCCATGGGAGAGAGAAACCAGTGAAATCAGCAGATCAGCCTTGAATGTAACGGTCCAGACCCTGTGCGTCACAAGAGTGTGACGGTCACACGATGCACCGTTATATGAACCTGACGCGTCTTCTCAAGATCCTCAGACAACCTACAGAAATAGCTTATGAATTATTTGAACTCCAAATCTTCCAGCCGGCCAGAAGACTTGGGCCTCGTTTAATGAACCTGTAAACCTGCCAAAGAACGTGAAACACAAGAAAACAAACCCAGATCAGCCCTTTAAACAAGCGTAGTATCAATTCTTAAGGAAATTAAGATCATTCAAAAGGAAAGGGGAGTACCGGGAAAGTTTTGGTTTTTAACCCCTCTGGGCATTTTAAAAGATGGTAAGATGTTTAGATGATGAAAATAGATGAAGAACGTGGAATAAGGAAGAGGGACAACGCTTTGAGAAAGAGGAAGAAAGAACACAAGTGTGACAACGATGGAAACTCAAACACAATGAAACGAATACTCCCTTCACCGTGAAGCAGATGGGCGTGAGAAACAATTCTCCTTGGTTGGATGTGGCTCCAGGATGCGGCAGCACTTCGACGTAAACTCCAGATCTTCCTCTCTCGGGCCATGAAGTTAAGGGTGCTATTTATAGGCCCTCAAACTCTCTGGTCGAACAGAGGATAGTCCAGTAAGAAAAAAGGATTACTCTTAGCAAATCCTCGAAGATAATATCACCAAGAGTCCATAGAAATAAGCAGAAGGTTCTGAGGATCAGATTTGGAAGAGAAATCACAAGATCAAACTCTTATCTCGACCACGGAGTAGCAGAGGAAAGGCCTGAACTGCCAGGACTCTCTATTGGATGTAACGGCTGCACGACAGACCGCCACAGGTAAATAACACGCCCGGGAGAGACCGTCACTATCAACCTTATCTCAAAAGAGATAAGATCAATGGAAGCAGATCAAAACAATAGGACTCTTGAATGAAAGTAACAGCCATGGGTGGACGCTTTGGAGGGAAGTAACGGCTGCATGACAGACCGTTATACTCAATGGATAGGCCAAAGGATAAGGATTGAAACAAAGCCTTAAGTCGTAGGACTCTTTAATATGTAACGGCCATGGAACAATGCGTTAGATGAACATAACGCCCCAGGTGCAGACTGTTAGAAACAATGAGGATAGAAAAATGAGAAGAGAGCTTGCTAAGCTTCATCAAATGAGAAATCGTGGAACCATACTCAACCAAGGAGAAGACCCATGAAATAAGCTTCAAACTGATGAAGGAGACTCAACGAAGGAATGAATAACTTGGAGCATCACATAGAGTGAACAAGGAGATGACCCGACTTATCGGTCATAAAATAGGTGTCAACAGGGACATGGCGGTTGGGAAGGGGGTATAGGTTGAAGCCTTCTTAGCAATTGTGGTGGTTGTGGTTGACTGGAGTTTTGATTAACGGGCCCGACAGAGGCGTTTTCCTTATGCCAGCCCTGCCCTCTCTCCACTTCATGGATTGAGGTGACAAGGTTTACTTATTGATTTTGAATCAGGTGCTCCGGTAGAAGATTATTGACAATCCCCGTATTTGGCTGGGGTGCAGGAGCCTGCTGTTGTTGAGGACCTTGCTGCTGCTGATCTTGTTACAGGGGTTGCTGAGCCGGTGGTTGCCGAGGAGGCCTTCGAGCCTTTAAAGTAGCAATAAACCTCCTCATCTCATCCCAATCAATATCACCTTGATCATTCATATCATATATGTAATCCTTGAAGTGAAAACAATGGTCGATGTTGTGCCCTGGCTGCCGATGGAAGACGCAATACCGAGAGGTGTCTACATGTTGCGGCCATATCCTTCTTTCTTTAGGCAAGGTGAGCGCGTTGACGGCCAAGAGGGCATTGAAAATATCTGATAGACTTTCGGGTAAGGGAGGGTATTGTGCTCTTCGGGGACCCAATGGTCTTCTTGGTTGTTGCAGTTGTTGTTGTGCATAATTGGATGGCGGGGGCATTTGGTGGTACTGTGTGGGTTGATTTTGTGGAGTAAAGTGGGGTTGTTGGTGAGGAGGTGGAAAAGGCCGTAAGGTCTGAGGAGGGTTATTATTTGGCTAGTGGACCTGGTTTTGGAAGGCGGGCTGCTGTGGTGGCGGCCCTTGGTTTGGACGGTGGCGGAAGGGTGTGGAATTGCCAAACGCGCTCACCTGCTCATTAGTAATAGTGCCTTCAGTGGTCGCACCAGTATTGCCGACATTAACGTTCTTCTTCATTACCTTTGGTCTTGGCTCAAACATGCCCATAATGGGCAAATCTTTCATCTGTGTTTGTATGTATCTAGCTCTTTCATAGAGCTCTTCCATAGTGCTCAACTTGTTCATGGCTAAAATATGACGGAATTGCGGAGTGGAGTTTGATATAATCATCTTCACTTGCTCCGTTTCCGACAGTGTGTCCTTCAATTTTTTGGCCATAGCTCTCCACCTATCAGCAAATAAAACGAAGTCCTCCTCGGGCTACATCTTTTCGGCAACCAGATCAGTAACAGACAAAGAGGGACCCACACGGTCCTTGTACTTCTGCAGAAACTTCCGTTGAACAGCATCAAAGTCACCAGCATCAGCCGGCTCCAAGGAGTAAAACCATTCTAATGTCGGGCCATCTAAAGACTGCCTAAAGAGATAAGCCAAGGAAGTCTTGTTATCCTGCCAGAATGATGCTTCATACAAGAAGTCTTTCAAGTGGATGTACGGGTTACCCGTTCCATTGTACCGGCGAAAATTCGACATTTCAGATGGGGGTAGATGAAAAACTGGCAGAGTGGGAAGCATAACTTCGGAGCGGCCTTGGGTGCAGCGACCTTCTTGAGCTGCTCCTCCATACTAGCCATCCTTTGGAGGAGTATAGTGTGGTTATCAGACTCGACTGAGGCCGGACGAAAATAGTATTGGTTCGGCATAGGCCTTCTCAAGAATTGAGGAACAGAAGGTTGTTGAGGCCTAGCAATAGAGTGACTTGCTGGTTGGGTCGGCGTAGTCATAACAAGAGTTGGTGGGCGCGAGGGCACCCTAGGTGCGACTGCCTGATCATTGGGAGAACTAAAAGAGTGGCCACCCATGGCCTGGGGAGGGTTAGAGGATGACGGGACAGACTTTCCCTTTCATGCGGCTTGGGCCGCCTGGCGTTGGGAGTCATCCAGTTTAGCAAGAACTTTGAGAACATCGTTGAAGTTGAAAGAAGGGGAGGCGTCCCCTAGAGTATTTTGAGTGGTAGGTTGAGCTTAGGAAGAAGGCTCAACCTCCAAAGAAGTGGTGTCCATCATGTGGACCTGAGTGGGAGAAAGAATGTAGTTTCCCTCGTAGTAGACAGGATCCTGAGAGGGAACCTCGTAAAATGGGTCAGAGTGACCCTCCTCATAACCATCATAAGTATACCCATAGTTGGCCATATTAATGATTTTACCTGAACGAAGTTTCATGTTTAAAGAAAGAGAAATATATTTCCAACAAGCAAGTATAACCAAGAGATATCACCTCATCAAACAAAATAAACACTCAAGATGTAAGCAGCCCAAAGTTTTAAGGTTTTCTTTGGAGATTAAGGTGAGTTTTATAATAAGCTTTCTCCTTTGAATGTGGGTCCTGGTTGAAAGTTTGGGTATAATCTCCGGGTATATAGGTTCTTTCTCTCTCCTCACCAACGTATGGGTCAACTATACTCTGGGTGCTTCAATGGTACAACCTGCCCAGCGTCCGTGAGGGAATCCACGGGTGCGGAGACTTACGGAGGCTTGGTTTAGGAATTTCCGGTCCAATGAGATGGGATGCTCAAAGGAGGGTCCTTCCTTCACCAAGAGGCGGTGTGACTCCTAAAAGTGTGGGGAGAGGAGGTCTCCCAAGCCGAATGCCCTAAATGCAGCCTAATGCAGGTAATATCAAGCAGATAATATCAGAATCAATCAAGTGAATGAACAGTAGTAAACAGAGGTTCTATGGGCACATAACAAAAAAGATGACCTGGATAAGGTCGCTATATCGACAAGCAGCGACTGAGTGTCAGTTGCTAATCACAGTGAATAGTGCAAACAGATAGCAACCAAAATAAAATAGCACCTTAAAGTGAGGCGCTGTCTGTAGAAATGACGCCTGTGCACAGGGGCGTCAGATAGCAGTAATCAAACTTAAAGTGATGAATAAAAGCAATGATAATCCAAATAACGCCTTTTAGTAAGGCACTGTACCAGTGAAAGATGCCTCTGAAAGGTGCGTCAAAATGCAGTAAGTAATAACAAAAATCAATAACAGTTAAAGAAACTGACGCCTTGGTGTGAGGCGTTATATTGGGAAATGACGCCTCTGTGAGGGGCGTTAATTATAAAATGATGAAAATGCTGACAATAAAAATGGAAACAACGCCTGTTCGAACGGTCGCTGTATGTGGAAATGACGATGATATGAAGGGCGTTATTCAGTTCCAGAGAACCGTTAACCCTGATGACAGATAGAAATCAATTTCTTTTCTAAGAAAAATGATATGGATACTACACAAATTGGCTAATCCAGTGAGAGGTGTGCACGTGGTGCACAAGGGGAGTGTGCTACGTGGAGCACGAAGGGGGGGCACGTGAGGGTGCCAAAGGAGGGGCACACGAGGGTGCCGAAGGGAGGGGCACGCGAGGGCGCCAAAGGGAGGGGCACGCGAGGATGGCAAAGGGAGGGGTAATCAAACTAAAAACAAAAAGCGTCCCACCGTGATCGCTAATTTGTGAACGTGTCACATAGACATGCTAAAATATGTGGGGTATGAAGGAAAAGAGGATGAGCGTGAGATGCTCTATGGAGGGTGATCGCCAGAGGGGTTACCTCAAGAGGGGAACGATGATCGCATGTACCTTGTATTGAGCGGGTGAGATTGGGAGTTCTTCCTTCCTCCTTCTACCGGCCGACCGATGAAGGGGGTTTATAGCTTGATTACCCTTGTAAACACACAAAATAAACAAAGATATGGATTAGCCAAGTGTGTAGTATCAATGCTCTAAAGATATGAAATCAAATAAATTGGGCATGAACACACCTTGTGTGTTTTAGTTTTAAACCCCTAAGAGGAGCAACAAGGATGAGATTATAAATGTTATGCAAGCAAGAAATAGATGAAACTCTAGCCGAGAGCTAGAAGAAGAATATGTGTATGATGCTATGAATAAACTAAAATCAAAAGACTAAAGGGTAATCCCTACTGTTGTGTATGCAATAGTAAAGGGAAAAACAAGGTTGCAGCAGTTGTTATGGATGAAGAACGTCGGATGAAGAAAACGCCTCCAATGGAAGAAGAAATTGCAAAATAACAAACTCTCTTCCCACAGCTCTGTTAACTCTGTTATTTTGTATTGCTCTTCATTTCTTTTCTCTGTTATTGTGTCACCCTCACGCGAGAAGCAGATGTTAAGGTATTTATAGGCCAAAAATCCTTGCATTAATAGGATTAAAACAAGGTAATGAATCCTCCAATAAGGAACCCTCTTCCCAATCGAACACAAGGTGTAAAATGAGGAAAGGATCACTACTGGAAAGAAGCAGGCGGAAGGGAGACGGAACAGAAAATGACGACCTAACTAGGGGCGTCAATTGAAATGACGACATTTACACAGTCGTTAATTCATGAATTTAATTATAGAAATAAAGGACTTTCCTTATTTAAAATTGCTAAATGACGCCTATTTGAACGGGCGTTAAATAATCAACGCCCCTCAGTAGGACGTCAATTACCTTGAGTTTTATTTTCATTAGGATTCGTTAAATCCAGGAAACAACGACCTTTTGAACAGTCGTTTATTTAAGGAAAACGCCCCTGATTAGGTCGTCAATTAAATGGCGCCCTCCCTCCAGGCGTTAATTTCAATTATTAAAGAAAAATGCCATGAAATTACAATTAATATGGAGAAATTAGAAAAACTTCATATTAAACCAATATTGAAGTCCACTTTGGGGCGTCACATGGTGACATGAGATTTACTCAACGTAGCATCGATTTTGGCGTGTCTATACTATGGACTTGAAGCAACTCCACATGCAATGTGGCACCAATCAACTGAAGACAACACAAACAACCACTAATAAGCAACCAAACAAAATGACCCAATATAAGGGAAATATGCAAATAAGAAGGGGGATGAGAAGCAACCAAAATCAACCAAGTTATGATGATGCACAAATTTTTATTTGTTTCTCCTTCAGAACCTTAGTGATTTCAATAAAATGTTCTCTCCAACAATGGGTTCTTCATGGGAAAGGATAGTGGGGACTTGGTTGACTCTAGGTGTAAACTCTCCCTCACTTATTCAACCTAGACACGGGGTGGCAAAGGTACAACCGACTCGGCTTCTGTTGTTGATAAACTATCTACCCCGCACCCTAACTATGCTAATATCATATGAACATGATCAAGCATGAAAGTATGATGAACAAAGGGGTGATGAATAGATGAGAAAGACATACCGTGATCGCCACCAAGGGTTAACAACGCCAAGAGATGAAGAGATGAAGGGACGGCGCCGTGTACCTTGGAAAATGATGAAGAGCTGATCGTGCTTAAGGAATGAGTGCGGGGACCGTTGTGGAGTACACCTCTTCTCCTTCTAGTCAGCTAGAGAAAGAAGGCCTCATATTGTATTCATCCTCTCCTACAAGACAAAGATCAACACAAAGATAAAAAAACCCATTAGAACATGAGTGTAGCATCAATCTTGCAGTGATAAAATAAAGGTAGAAATTGAGAGAGAACGCACCGGGGGAGGTTTTTAACCCCTGTGGAAGGGTGAAAATAATAGGTGTGTGTGTTGTGATGATATAGAAACAAATATGAGGAGAAATCATGCAGTATAACTGTGGGAATATGCGACGCAATATGGAGAAAAGTGCATGTGTAGCAAAAAACTGTGTAAACTGTGATGATTTGTGAAATTGAGGAAGAGAGAACTAAAAAAATAGAGAGAGATAGAAAGCCCTTGAACGTGGAAATCAAAGACAATACTTCCCTCTTCAGGTTAAGGTTGAAGCAGAAGGTAGATGATGCAGCATGGCTTCGTCCCGAACCGAGAAAGAGCCCCCCGTCGCCACTGCGAACTGCATTCTATTTATAGGAGTGCAGGAAACCCTAGTTCGAGTTTAGGAGATAATGACCCACTTTCAGGGATTTAGGTTGATAAATCTCGAGATAATAGTGGTGGAAAGAGTCCCAAGTCAAAGCAAACCAAGGTGGAGGCTTATCTCCCTTGAAAGTGGTGTCAACAAGGAGTCCGAAGAGCCCAGTGATGAAGAAATCAGAGTTTGGGAACATCCGGACTCTCTGTTCTAAAAACGGTCTATCGTAGGGCCATTTTTTGATGAAAACGGTCATGGAAGGACCGCAAGGGGATGCCAAATGGTTTATGGAGTGACCGCAAGGCTCTAGGGGTGAAACGGGGTGATTTCGGGTAAGTATGGGGCCTAACGGTCTACTAAAGACCATTTTTTATGACTTAGCTGTCTTCCCAGGACCGCTAGGCTGATGGAAGAAAATTTCTGTGCAGACTTTGCGTGAGTATGGAAATCGGAGCATATATCGAAAATGGTGCATAACTAGCGAAAGTAGTAGAAGAAATTATAGATAACAAAAAGATGATCAACTTTCATGAAGTGAAAAAGATGAGAAAGTGAGTGGAAGAGGGAGAAAATGGGGCGACAATAGAGAGAGAAAATGCTGGGACGCTGGTGAACAGCGCAGCCTATCAGAAAAACTTGAATAACGTAAAATTGGTGGAGAACAGGCCAGTTGTGTAGAATAATAAATTGTATAGATTTGAAGGACGAACAACTTTGGTGAAGGACACTTAATGAATAAAGGGCCAGAAGAGGATGAAAGATGGCCGCGTTCAGGACTGCACAGTGAAAAGGGGCCGAATGCTTTAATTGATGTTGGCTTGAATCTGTAAGTCGACTTGGAAGGCCAGAAGTTGATAAGATAAGTCTCAGGGTTCTAAGATATCATGATCTCCGAAGTCCAAAGGCTAGGGAACAATGAAATGGGCTCGCAATCGATCCAAGGAAGGCTCCAAAACAATGGATAATTTGGGACATCAAAAATGATGAATAAGAGAAATGACGCAACTTGTGGGCTAAAAACGGGTGTCAACAGATGTCCCTCCTTGATGTCCGCTTTGCAAGGGAATGAGCGAAAGCGGTGCAGAGGTGGAATGGAAAGGAGATGGAGTGAAAGTAACAGCGACGTGAAAATGTAGATGAAGTGGAGATGAAGCAGAGTGAACTAATACGCGGGCATCAAGGCAAAAGACACCCGTCACAACCAACAAGCGATAGGAATTCTCCCGAAAATGCCGAACTAACCACGAGGAATGATTGACGTGGATGAGACATTCATGGAGAACTAAACTAACTAGAGGAGGAAAAGGAAACACGACCAGTCTCATTGGGGGACACAATCCATGGGCAATGAGGGGATCGGAAAGAGCACATCATAAGAGCTGGAAAAGGAAAGAGAAACTTGAGATAAAATTTAGACAAGAATCACACTGGCCAACCAGACCAAGCAGCAAGATCAGAGAAGACATTCAAATTCGGAGTGGAATGGCGATCTCCTATCCAAGAGAAAGGCATCACAATCAACCATTGTTGAGGAGAAACCTTGAACGGATCACGAGACGTGAATGCTCAAAATGACATGATGCATGCTGGGCTAAAATAAAGAAATCATCAAAACGAATGTAAATAAAGATAAAATAGAAAGTACTCAAGGATACTATTGCTAAACCAACCCAAGACGGGGTCAAGAATCTTCTTGCAACCACGGCATGCGAGACGGAGTCCATCGTCCCCCACCCGGCTCAACCGAGCGGCCTATCCAACGATTAACCGTATTCTCCTAGATCATCATCATTTTTATTAAAGAGGAACATCAGATCCCAGAACACACGGGCAACCAGCCGGTCCTTGAGAGGCTATAATAATGTAGATACCATATAGTAATGCAACAATGAGTAGGGATAGAGAGTCATACCTGACTTACCTGCCAAGCGAAATGACATTTTTTTAAATTTTTGATATAAGACCAAACACAACAAAAATAAGCATGAAGAAAACATAACACGACATAATGAACGAAATATAACATAAGAAAGATGAATTCACATGAACAACAGATGCAAGACATCACATGAATAAACAATAAGCATGAGCGGGATCAAAAAATAATGGTGGGGCAAGATAACACCACAACACGGAGGGACAGCACACACGGTGGGACAAGAACATGGTGGGACAAAGACACGTGGGATAACAACCACGGGGGACAAGAGACATGGACAACATATGTGTGGGATGACAACAACAACACATGGTATGGCGACATAGTGGGACGATAACATAGTGGGACAAAAAAACATGATAGACACAGAGGGACAATGACACGTGTGACGACACGGAGGGACATAGACACTTGTGAACAAGGACACGGCGGGACATAGACACGACAAATATGCTCTTCAATCAAAGCCCAAGGTCAAATGAAGCAGAACCGCCAGGTTCGTAATCGTGAGGCAAAGCCCTCTCGTGGAGATATGATTATATAAAGCGAAAGCTGAGAAGGACATGAGCTCCAGAACAGATTGAGAGAATAGATTGAAGAAGAGAGAACAAACAAGAAGAATATAAATAGGAGGCAGAGCGAAAGATAAGGAGATAAGGATAACTTTGAACACCTGCAAGATGCACACTTAACAAACAGATCATATCCGTCCTCAAAAAATAAATAGAATGTATGAACAAAAGATAAATATTTTTGGATTTTTGGATTTTTCTAATTTTTTTTGGATTTTTAATATCTAAATTTTTTTGACAATATCTGATTTTTTTGAGATTTTTGGTAATATTTTATTTTTTGGGGATTTTTGACAATATTTGATTTTTTTAGATTTTGGCAATATTTGATTTTTTTTATTTTTTTTTTGAAAGTAGAAATCTGTAGCACCCGAAGACGGGTTCAAATCACTGCCAGGGATCGTCATCCCTCCCCCCCTTCATTAAAGATTTCTCTTGAGTAGGGTATGCATATGAGGGTGACTCACCACAACCACCCACCTCTAAAGAACGCTGCCCCTACTAAGGCCATACCCGAGATACAACCCAGCCTAAGAGAGAGACAATAGAAGAAAAATGGCGATAAACTTAATACAGGATGCGAGTCATCAAGATTTGACTTCCTTCTAGGGCACTACCCCTCAAAGATACAGTCTGTTATGTCGGGGCTTTTTATCTTTGATTTTGAGACCCATATTTATTAGGCACGCATGCGACCGGACTCATGACGTCCCGCGGGGCTTTGCCACTCTTGCCATGCCTTTCATTTCATAATTTTACATTTGAGTCATTTTCTTCGATTTTGATCTTTTGACATTTGATAGCCCTTATTGGCCAGATATTGCAATAAACCTCACTTTTGGGGGTCAAGACTGCCCCTATTTGAGACCTCTCTTGTATTAGGGAGTGCCTAGGTTGGTCATTTCATCCGTCAATCTCTTGCCCCTGCACTTGACCGAGCAGAGAAAATAAAAGACCTCCGTGCATACCCATGGTATGGCCAGAGCAGCAACGGTGTGCCTCAGAGGAATCGGTATGGCTTGCTGTGTAGTGTGTGAAAAACCCACACTCAAGAGATCACCCTAAACGATCGGGGAAAGAACTGGACTCCTAGCACAGAGCAATCACCAGCCTAAGGATGCCGCATAAGCGAACTCTTTTTGACTACTTAAGTAAAATTCTTAAAGCCACTCAACCATGTTGAGGAAATAGAATTATAAGCATGCGCAGGAATAATAATAAGAGTAATAGCATATTTTTACGCAAAACAAAGATACCTTGCAAATCCATAGCGTGGAAGTAACATCCTGAAGTGATCTTGACCATCGAGCTTTGAGCAGCACAAGCTTTATATTCCTTGCTTGTCAGGAGCGAGAAGGAAACGATAGCAAAGGCTTGAAGATCCCTTTACACGGAGGAGCAACAGACACCAAACTGGACGAAGAAGAATAAAAAGGAAGAGAGGCGAGGGCTAGAACTCCCTCGTTAAGGTGCAGAGACCCTGATAACAAGGAACCAAATACAAAATAAATAGACATCAGCTGAGATCAAGGTGGACTAAAGCCTCGAAAACAGTAAGAAAAAGGGTAACGACCTCGAAAGGGTGAAGAGGAGTGAGTAGAAAGAGGAGAAGAAGAATCATACGACGTGGTCGGAGAAAAGGAATGATAATCACCGGACGGGGTTGGTGAAGGAGAATTAGAATCACCCGACAAGGTCATGGGAGAAGAACCATGGACACCCGACAGGGTCAGGGAAGGAGAATTAGAATCACCCGATAGGGTCGAGGGGAGAAAAAAGGAGACACCCGACAAGGTCGGGGAAGAAGAAGGAAAATCAGCCGATGGAGTCGGGGAAGAAGAAGAATGAAAATCACCCGACAGAGCTGGGGAAGGAGAATTAGAGATGGAACCCGGAGGCCCCGAACGAGAAGAAGACAAGTGAGGGTTCACGGACCCGGGAGGAGATGAGAACACGATAGAAGTAGGATTAGAAAAGGGCAAGTACACCACCCAAGGGTGGGAGCTTAGCAATAGAAAGGATGAAAGAAAGGAAGAATGAGGGGAAGAAGTGGACCCCTGAGTGCACAAGCGGAGGCCTTTGTACTGGCACTGCCGCCTCTTCTTGGCATAAACTTGCTTGTACTATACCCGCCCGGCGCGAACTTGGACCTTTGAGCTTCTCGACTTGAAATATCTTCTCAAAGTACGGGCCTATCTAGCAGACGGCCTGGCCCGATTATGAACATGCATCCTCCTTACGGCGGTTGCCCCTAGACACAAGGTGCTAATAATATGTGGAGATTCTTGAACAGATAACCCCTCAAATGAATGAATATCAAAAAATCATGGAGTTTTGTCACTTGGCACTAGCAACATGAGATTCAGCATCTCCACTCGACAATTAGGCATGAAATACAACTCCCTTACTAGAAGAGCGGGATGAGGCTAAGGGAGTGTAATGCGCGGCGTTGATGTGGCTGACTTACCAATAAACCGAGGAAGATTGTATAACAAGTGCAGAATATCCTTGGAAGATCTTGAGAATACGGCCAATTGCCAGTTGAACATGGAATTCATCAAGCTCTTGGCGGCCGTATGAGTTAGCACAATCCGAGTGGAGAGCCCCCCTTGGCCAGTAATCTGAATGGCGGTGGAGCGAGGAGAAATAACAGCATAAATAATCGAACCTCCGGCAAGCAGTGAGATTGCCACCAGTCTCACTTGTAAAGAAACTGGCACTAATGCGAATGGCCTCTTCTTGGCAACCGTCTTCAAAACTATAGGCTCATCATCCTCAAAATAGCCAGGGACTAGGACGTAGATCATCATCCAACAAATGAAATCTTGAATCTTGAAATGCATAATCGGCACTGACTCATCCTGACTCGGCTCATCGTCTCCCTGGAGACCAGACCCGAGGGGCACCATAGGTCGCACACGACCGCTTTGAGGGGTGGGAATGGATGAAGAGGTGGAGGTAATAGTTTTGGAAGGCGGAGGTGAAGGTTTCGAAGGCGTAAGTGGGGGTAAAGGCAATGCGAGTGGTGGAGGGATAGTCGCAATGACAAGCTCAGGTGGAGGCAAAGGCAAAGGTGGAGGTGTAGGAGGGGGTAAAGGTGCAGGTGTAGGGGTAGCTTGCTCATGTTCGGGTGAGAAGGGTAATGGTGGAGAAGGAGACGACGGTGGAGATGGTGCTGACAAAAGCGATGGAGATGGTGGAGATGACGAAGGAGGAAGCAATGGGTTAGGCGATTTGGGGAGAGGAGTTGGCGAAAATGATGGAGGGTTAAGCAATGGTGAGGATGGAGAAGATGGTGATGCAGGGAATGAGGGTAGTGGAGGTGGTGGAGATGGAGAGGGTGAAGAGGAGGGTCGTGGCGCCCACCGTCGACGTATCGACACAACGTGTCGAGCGGCGTTGGGAGTAGAAGTGGGGGTAGAAGGAATGGGAGTAGAAGATGTAGAGGTACTCGCTTGAGCAGAGGCTTGGGTAGGTGGAGGAGATGGAGATGGTGTAGGAGATGGTGAAGGTAATGGGGTAGGTGATGGAATAGGTAAGGGAATGGGTGACAGAGTAGATGATAGAGCGGGTGCTGCGATAGGTGTAGAATCACAAGGGTGCCCCTGGCCTTATAGTGATGGAGATGGCTACCTGGGCGGTGACTGCTGTTGCTTGCTGCGAAGATCTAAAGTAACTTCATGCATGGATGCCCAATCAATCCTATTCTTGTCTTCCAAACCATAAACAAACTCCCGAAACTCGGGGCAATCCTCAACCAAATGCCCCTGCTGGAGGCGAAATTCATAATATTGAAGCATATTCCCGACTGCGGGTCGACAAGGCACAACCGGAGGGAGCTACAACGCGCGAGTGGCCATCAAAGCCCAAAAAATATCTGTAAAACCCTCCGACAATGGAGAATGAGGATCCTACTACGGTCAAGGTGGATGCCGAGGGATATGGGATGAAGGTGGGGAAGGTTGCAGAGACGGAAGCGGAGGTTGCGTAGGTAATGGTGCGTGGCGACTAGTGGAGAAACTAGGCGGAGACAAATGTGAAGTGGGATGAGGGGGTATATAGATGGCATCCACCTGCTCGGGGTGTGGTGTATTCTTTTTTTTACATAAAGGCCAATACCTGCAAGGCAAGATGAGGGAGACCGTTCTTCCCTTCAAAGAAGGGGAGGGACGCTCCTCCCACAACTGCCAGACAGGGAGATTTTATATATATTGAAGCAGAGGAAGGGATACAAAGAGAAGCTCGGGCCTAAGGGAAGGGCACCCAATCTTATCAAGATGATAGGGTCCCTTTACAGAAGTCAGGAGGTCGGCCCGGGAAGACCAAAAACAACGAGAAGATGAAAAACAACCAAGGCCGGCTAACATGTCCGCCACTTGATTGGCTTCCTGGAACATGTGGGAAGTGGTAACATTCATAGACAAAGCCATGGTGTCCACGTTATGCATAATCAGATCCAACCGCCAAGGGCAAGGGAACCGCCGATTGGCAACCTGCGCGACCACACGAGAGTCGGTCTCGACCGCGACCGTAAGGTAACCCCGGTCGTAACAAAGAGAGACTCCATCCTGGAGGGCGATAGCTTCAGCTTCAATACTAGAGTCCACCTGCGGATATGCAGCCGCAAAAGCGAAGACGATATGCCCATTGGCATCACGGAGAACACCACCACCCCCTGCAGCGCCTAGACCACTCTTGAAGGTGCCATCAACATTGAGCTTGTGCCGACCCGAAGGGGGAGGAAACCACCGGATGAGGCGAGGAGGACGTAGCTGTTGCACATTAATGTTGATGGCCCAAGAGTTCAGCCAAAGACACTGATCCGGGAGGAGAGGTCTCCCCTTGAACTGTTGAGTATCCGCAATAGCGCGCACTGCGATCATAACCCCGCAAATGATGCAACGGGAGTTGATGGGCTGCCCCTCAAACCGAGCAAGGTTCCTCCCATACCATATCTCCCATAATGCTGCCAAGAATATGCATCTACAGAAGCTCCCAGCCAAAGTAGTGAGATGGAGACCGGAAAGGTAGTCGATGATGGCCCAAGACACGGATGTCGCAGTGTAATTGCTGAGTGGAGGAAGTGAAAGAGGCCAGCCCAAACCTCCTTGGTGATATGACTGTGGAAAAATAGATGCAAGTAGTCCTCTACCTGCGGGGAGGGGCAGCAGCAACAGATGGAGCAGAGAGGGACCCCACACGCCATAACGGTAGCATCCGCCGGGAGGCAGCCCAGGAGGAGACACCAAGCAAGCACAGAACACTTGAGCGGGATGATATGGCTGAAAATTATCCCCCGGGCAGGAGGGGCCACCGGTGAAAGCATGAAGCGGACTGAAGAAGAGGAGAACGTCCCATCCGGGTTCGGAGTCTAGACCCAACGGTCCCGAGTGGTCTCGGACACAAAAACCTACTCCAAAATCGCCGGCGGGCAGAATTGGCGCGCAGCCATTATGCTAGTAGCCGAACGGCCTTAAATTGCCTGAAGGACAAAGATGGATTTCTTCGGCATATCGTGCCATACAAGGGGGGGGGGGCAGGTAAGCCTTCAGTGGAGTCAGGCCCGACCAGTAGTCCAGCCAAAAGGAAGGCCGGCCGTCCTATTGTGAGATGAAACTCGATGATTCGCATATATGAGGGCCGCGGCCTGCTGCCAAAGGGTCCGGTCGGCTGCATGAGAGTGACCGAAGGTAGCAACTGAAAAGTTCTCCAGGTGCAAGTGCTTTGCTCGGAAGAAGGTGGCCCAAAGTAAGGGGGAGGAGATGGTTTCCCACAGAAGGTTGGTCCAACTCATAAAGATACTCCTTCAAGTGTACATATGGGTCACCGACCCCACCATAACGGTGATATGCGAGAATTTACGAAGATGGCGGAAGCCGAAGATTTTGAAATACAAACGGGACACTCAAAGAGGATTTGGGATTGATTTGACATTGAAGTTCATCAAGTTGGCGTTGGGTTTGAGCGATCATCTTCGGGGTAGGGGGAGGTCGAGAAGAATACGGGCCAGCCTGAGCAAGAGATTGTGAATATGAACCAGGAATATGATAATTGGCCAGATGAGAGGATCCGGGCTGAGAAGAAGAAGGGCCCATTCTGGGAGTGGAAGGATATGCGGGCCTGGATGACACATTAACGTGGGGACCCATTGGGCAAGCATCAACATGGGCAGAAGGAGCAGGCCCATTAGGGTGAAATTGGCCATTAGAAATTGGGCCAGTAGCATATGAAGGAGAAGAAAGAGGCCCATGAAGGGAAGAGGGCCCATTATTAAAATAAGGCCCATTAAGATGAGATGCAATGAGACGTTGGGCCTGGGCCGGGTCCATTTGGCGAACAAGGGATGATAAGTGGGTCATGAGATTAGCCTGTTCCTCGGATGGATCAAAGGGACCACGTGAAGATGGGCCCGCGTGGGAAGAGGATTCCACGCGGCACTAAGAAGGAGATTGGGAAGAAGAATGATACAAGGGGTTGGAATGATGCTCTATGAGGGTAAATGGAGACTTAGCACAATGAGGGAAGCAAGGGCTTAATGGGCTTGAGAATAAGAGGGACTGACCCGCTAATGCAAAGACCAAGGGAAGACGGACCCAGGACAATGGACTAGACAATGGACATACAAAATGGGCTACTGAATGGGCCTAATCAAAAAAGAAAATGTAGATGATGAAAGAATGCAACATAATACCACAAAATGGGCTTGGACAAGTCCAAACAATGCAATGTGAGAGTTTTCACCCAAGTCAACCAATTTGATATGATGGGAAAAAATTTAGAAGTTTTAATAGACCTTTTAATGATTTTAAATTAAAAATAATTCCCTCAAGATAGGAATACTATGGGAATAAGGTCCAAACTTTAGGTTGACTAAGATTAACTCCCTCACATATATGCAAATGCAAGCCTAAGGGGTGGAAAGGTACAACCGGCCTGGCGTCTGTGTGGGAATCCACGGCTCACTGGGACTTACGGAGGTCCTGGATAAGATTACCTAGTCGACCCCAAGGAATATGGAGACGAGAGGATCACTTACCAAGGAGGATTGCAACTATGATATGAAGAATGCATGGCCCTATGTGCACCGGAGCGCATGCAATTTCTAGCCTAAAATTAGAAAATCAAGATAATATTTAATTATGCAAACATGATGATATGGATGCAAACAAAGTGGAAAATCCAAGACAATATCAAGGACAACAATGTAAGACCAAAAATAGGCACAATCAGGCACTAAAAGATATGAAAAATCATGAATAAGCCACGTATCTGTGCATCTGCCCCCCGACCTGCATGCTGATTTTATGCACAAAATGCAAAAATGGAGACAAGATTGAACAATGCAAACATGACCCAAATAATGAAAATAGGATATAGATGGAAAGACAATACAAAGAGGAACAATATGAGACCAAGAACCAAGAAATCAGACCTCGGGAAGGTAATCAAATAATCATGAGAAGACATACCCGTGAACCTTTCCCTAGGTCTACCTGTAGACTTTATGTAGAAAACTAAAAAATGAAGATAAGATTAAACTATGCAAACATGACCTAAATGATACATATAATATATGGATGGAAAGACAATACAAAGGTGTAAGACCCCGAATTATTTTATTAGATTTAATATATTTATTTAGCTCTTGTTAATTAAGAATTTGCATTTTTATGGATTTAATAATTGAATTTCGGATTTATTAATATTTAATTCCTTAGAAGTAGAATAGTGATATTTTCGACCACCTTATAAAAATCCAGAAAAATAGTAAACAGGTTAAGGTCGATGTAGATTGCAATTTTGTCTTCTGGCTTTAGGTCATTAATAATCCGTGGTGAGATCTATTTAGAGATTAAGCCCTTAATTACACACTTTTTGACCCAAACCTAACCTTGGATTAAAACACGAAATTAGGGCTTGATACTCGACCAAATGAGCTCAAACCAGAGCCAGATGAACGGTGAGGATCTGAGGATCAAAAGCCCCCAATAAATTTAGCGAAACCCTAACCCTAGGCGGCGCTCTCGGCCGAGTTTGCTCAAGTCAACAATCACGGCGCCGTTTCTAACACGTCTCTTCCACAGCCGAATACTCCCAGCACAAAACTCTCCAGAAGGCCTATGAGCTATACATAGAAAGCTCTACGAGTCCTCTTTCTTTTGGTTGCTGTGGTGTCAGCAGAGGATCCAGATCTGGGGAGAATTCCGGTGATCTTTGTAGGTGTGTCGGCAGGCCGTCGACTTCCATCTTCCTCCCTTGTTTCTTCAATTAAGGTAGGCATTCTTAACCAAAACTCGATCATGAGTATAGGAAATTGATCCTCTCGACGAGATCTATCCATTGGGACTGAAAGCCCCAATTTTTATCAGGTGTGTAGAGAGCAGTCGAGGCTTTTCTGAAGGGTATTCTAGTTCGTTCTTCATATCTAGCACGTTTTTCAATCTCCGATTGAGGTAGGTGTAACAGACCAAACTTAAATTAACTTATATGATATGATAAGCATGATGTTAGCTTTCATTTAATGTAGAAAGCCCTATGTTTCATGAAGCATGTGTAGAGAATTTTTGTTTATAGTAACAGCATGTTTTAGACCTAGTTCGATGTGTTCATCTGAAGTGATTTATGATTTCGAAGTATTAATCCTAATCCTCATGAACCATATCTTATATGGTTGGATTCACCATCGAAGTAGCTTTCATTTACGCCAAGAAGCCCCAAATTCCATTCTATATGTAGAGAGAATTTAACGTTTTAGTCACAGCATGTCAGAATTAGGGTTTCTTGTGTTCTTGCCTTAATAGATCTCGATTCCAGAAATTGATCATGAAATTGACCTTGCAGATAGGTAGAGTTTTGTATTATCTTTCCATTGATACCAAAATCCCCTTATTTGGAGTCCAATTGCATTAGTTATGATCATTTTAGTGTAACCCTATCCAAACCCTAGTTCCCGGCGTTCACCGGACGCGGCAGGGATGACCGGAGATGACCCAGAGATGGGCGGTCTTACGATAGACCGTCCAACTCCAGCCCACCTTTTGACAAATTTTGACCCTAGCATGCCCCTAGTTGAACGGTTTTTCAGGAACAACTCATCCCAGGATGAACGGTTCGTCAGGAACCACATATCTAGATGAAAGGTCTAGACTGGACCACTTATCCCTAAACGGCCCTGCTCTGGCCGCACAACCCAGGGATGGGCGGCCCTCCCAGGATCGCCCAACCCCTTGGGCGGCCCAGACAGAGCCGCCCAACCCCTTGGGCGGCCCAGACAGAGCCGCCCAACCCTTGGGCAGCCCAGGGAGAGCCGCCCAACTCCCTGAGCCCTGTTTGAAGCCCGTTCGCCCCCTGTTCAGCCCAGTAGATGTACGGCCCTTTAGCAACCGTTTATCTACCCAGTAATTGACTTAGCAATTATTTTGATGCATCCATTCTAGTGTCATCATGACAATTTATAATTAGAAACCCATGGACGGCCCCTGAGGAACCGTCCATCTCCCTGTGTCACAGAGTGACCCCTGTTCGGCCCCGGAATGCCCAGTAAGTTGTACGGTCCATATAGAACCGTTTATCCCCACAGAGAGTGACTTAATTTATGTTCTAATGCATTCATTTGCATGTCATTAAGGGTAATTATTGAAATAGAAACCCATTTAATAACTATTTAAATATGCAACTAAATTTCTGATTATTGCTTGTCATTCGTGCCTATGCGACTTACGCGAACTCGTTATCATCTTAAATTGTTTTCTTGGCATCTTGTATTAATATATAACCTAATCCCTGTTAAATTAGCTTGGCATTAGGATTAATATGACTGTTAACTTGCTGTTTACTGCTGTACTATAGTAGAACATCATGTTTAACTTTCCCACTTCACGCGAAGCCGATTGGCCGATTAGCGTGCTAGTTTCGGTTCTACCCCCGGAAACTCTATCCGGCGGTCTTACCGTCATCTCAGAACATCATTATAATCATGATTAGAATCTGTTTAACACCAGCATACCCTATTTTTTTGAGCTTAAACCACTGGTTTAAGTCTTGGATCAAATCGGACGACGAGAGGCATGCGCGGTTATCATGTGACCGCATAACCTCTTAGGCAGCCCGATCGTGACCGTATATCTTTATACGGCCCAGTATGGACCGTATATCTCGTTCTTGGGCCTTAATGTCTTCTGGACATGAGTGGCCCATATTGCACCGTTCTTACCTTAGGGCGGCCTACTGTCAGCCGTTCTTTTCTTGACTTCACGGGCTGAGTTTCAGTCCAGTTCCTGTACGTACGGTTCTGTATGAACCGTATATATATCCATGGAGTGGCTATGTTACGACCGCACATCTCTTGGAGATGAGTTTCACCGTGTTTGTACTCTTGAATCCAAGGACAAGGTTAGTCCTTTAAATCTGAACTTATGACAGAAATTCCTCTGATTAATTGGCCATTAAAATTGATTGAATGTCTGGACGGATGGGACGTTGGGCCCAGTAAATCAATGACATCGCATCATAAGGGCCCGGTCTGCTCCTGGGGAGAGCGCCCGAAAGTTAGTGAGCCCATGGGATGTTAATGACAAGGTGGGGCATTACACCGAAGTACTTGCCTGAGTGTTGGCGTCTATGACAAAAGTATCTTGTTACTTGTTACTTGATCATACTTGGTTAATGTTTAAATTACTTGCATGTTGGCCAATTCCTTATTACTATATCATTGTTATATCTCTTGTTATATCTCCTATTGTAAATTCTTGTATTTGTTATCCTTGATAATCATTATCAATTGTATATTTCTTGACCTTGCAAGATCTCGTTATTACTGTTGTTTATTGCATTATCGTTTGTAGCATGATATTTTGAAAATATAATTAAACTGTTAATCACTTATACATGTCTGTTATTTCCTACTGAGCGTCAGCTCACACCCCGTTGTTTCCCCCTTTCCAGGCTTCTCAGGTGACGCGCTTACCGACGGGGAAGGGCAGGAGTGATGTCTTGAGTGTATCAGTTCTAGTGTGTTAGCGGTGTGCTTATTGTTAGTTGTGTTTGGAGATCATTTAGTTTCAGTTTGTTGTTGAGTCTTAGTGGTTGTTATTCCATGTTGTATTAAGTTGCCCTTGAGATTACTGTATCAGTTTGGTTGTTAATGATCATTTAGTATTTCCTTTCCATAGCACTTGTGTATTTATATTAGTTCTCTCTCTTTCCTGCTTGCCTCTGACTGTACGTCCCGATATTTCCGCCTTGTTCGGGGCGTGACAGTTTAGTTGGTATCAGAGCTTGGGTTTCACATTCCTAGGTTTTCTTAAGTTCTTAAGTTCTAGGTTTTCTAAGTTCTTGCATGGCATCCCAATAACCCGGTATATCAAAAGATGTTGTCCGAACGTTAGGCTACGCCTATCGGAAGGTCGCATACTTGCGCGAGTGGTCTTCGGACCGGTTATCTCCGCCAGGTACCGAGTTTTGGTTGTGTCTAGGTGCATTAGACCCCTAATCTTGTTAAAGTCTAGGACCTGACCTGGTGAGAATGGGTAGAAACTTGGGTTAAGTCCGTTTCTTAATCATGTAATTATCTATCTTGATTAAACCTAAGTAATCTATTTCTCGTGTAGATGGCAGCTGATCGCGCCGAATGGAGGAACCTGCAGCGCACGGTTCAAGGCCTTACCCAGGCCCTTCAGCAAGTGGCTCAGGCAGGAGCGGCACCACATGGCACCGGTGATCTATACCGGAACTTCCGCGGGATGAATCCGCCTAGATTCGCGGGTTCGACCGACCCCGACCAAGCCGAGCACTGGCTAGATGAGATGGGGAGAATATTTGAAGTTATGCAATGCACCAACCAGGAGCGTGTCCTTCTCTCGACATTTCAATTGGAGCGTGATGCACGTACTTGGTGGGATTCTATCAAGGCGACTCTCGGTGATCATCAGGTTACGTGGGAAGAGTTCGAGGAATTTTTCAACGGCAAGTATTTTTCTGACCGAGTGCAAGAGAAGAAGGCGGCAGAGTTCGCGGCCTTGAAGCAACGAGGTTTGTCCGTGGCAGAGTATGAGGCTCAATTTGTACAGCTTTCTCGATATGCTACACACCTTATTTCCACCGAGAAAATGAAGGCGAAGCGTTTTCTCAAAGGATTGAAGCTGCATTATATCAACCAACTGGCACCAATGGAGATTTCCACTTATTCCGAGATGGTGAGAAAGGCTCAAGTTCTAGAGGATACCCTCGAAATGACGGAGAGAATCCGTGGAAGCGGTGCGAAGAAGGAACAACCTACGGGTTCCGGGAGTGTCAAACCCGGGTATACCAAGAAGAGGCCTATTAGTGGACCTAGTTCGTGGAGCGGGTCCGGATCGTGGAAGGGCAAGATGCCGAGACATGAAGACAAGAAGCCTGGCCCTATTGTTCCGTTTAAAGGCGTGTGCAAGTATTGTGATCGTCCAGGTCACAAGGTGGAGGAATGCTGGCGCAAGCTAGGCGCCTGTTTGCGATGTGGAAGCAAAGAGCACCGTATCCCCAACTGTCCTTTGATAGCGGAGCAAGCAACACCAGCAAAACCGCAAGTCTTCAAGAAGCCGCAAGGGAAGCTCCAAGCTTTGTATGCAGAAGAAGCGGAAACAGCCGAAGATGGTGGACTCGTCGAAGGTACTCTTATTATACTCGACAAGCCAGCATTTGTTCTTTTTGATACTGGTGCAACACATTCCTTTATTTCTCGGAGTTTTGCTAAGACATTAGCTATGGAACCGGT
Organism: Amorphophallus konjac; assembly: GCA_022559845.1. Taxonomy (NCBI): domain Eukaryota; kingdom Viridiplantae; phylum Streptophyta; class Magnoliopsida; order Alismatales; family Araceae; genus Amorphophallus; species Amorphophallus konjac. The sequence goes on along the minus strand of CM040120.1, from coordinate 64,143,829 downwards.
TATGATGGATACTCCGTTAGAGATTTCAACCCCTATTGGCACTAGAACAGCAATCCAGCATTTCTATCCTTCTAGTCAGGTTTTGATTGGTGAGCAGAACTTTCCAGCTGATTTAATTTACATGGATATGAAGGATTATGATGTAATCCTAGGAGCAGATTGGCTAGCTCGACATGAGGTTGACGTTCACTGCAGTTCTAGCTCTGTGTCTTTTACTAGACACCCTGGACTTTCTTTTGTGGGAGTTAAGCACCATAACTCCGTACCGCTTATTTCGGCTCTTCGAGCTGATAAGCTGATGAGGCGAGGATGTGAGGCTTTTCTAGCCTTTATCTGTGCAACCCCTGAGCAGCAGATTGAGATCAAGGACATTCCTATTGTCTGAGATTTTTCTGATGTCTTTCCAGAGGAATTACCAGGACTTCCGCCTGAGCGGGAAGTTATCTTCTCTATTGACCTCTTTCCGGGCACATCTCCTATTTCCAAGGCTCCTTACCGTATGTCTCCTGCGGAACTGAGGGAGTTGAAGCAACAGTTGATGGAGTTACTCGAGAAGGGCTTTATTCATCCTAGTACGTCTCCGTGGGGAGCCCCTGTATTGTTTGTTCCGAAGAAAGATGGCTCGATGAGATTATGCATCGATTATCGACAGTTAAACCAGTTGACTGTCAAGAACAAATATCCACTGCCGAGGATTGATGAGTTATTTGACCAGATAGCGGGAGCTCAATATTTCTCTAAGATCGATCTTCGATCTGGATATCACCAGTTGCGGATTAAGGATGAGGATATCTATAAATCGGCTTTTCGCAGCAGGTATGGTCATTTTGAATTTGTCGTTATGCCTTTTGGTCTAACGAATGCTCCGGCAGCCTTCATGCAGTTGATGAACAAATGTATTTCGGCCCTATCTTGATCAATGGGTCGTGGTATTTATTGATGACATCTTGATCTATTCCAAGAGTGAAGTGGAGCATGCTAAACATCTGATGATGGCATTACAATTATTGAGAGATCATCAACTTTATGCCAAGTTTAGTAAGTGTGAATTCTGGCTGCAAGAAGTGTCCTTTCTCGGACATATTATCACCCAGGAAGGTATTTCTGTGGATCCTTCGAAGGTTGAGGCAGTGAAGAATTGGGAGCAGCCTACCAGTGTGACGGAAGTTAGAAGTTTTCTTGGCCTGGCAGGTTACTATCGAAGGTTTATCTAGGATTTCTCTAAGATTGCGGTACCTATGACAAGGTTAACCCGCAAGGAGAACAAGTTTGATTGGTCAGACGATTGCCAGCGAAGCTTTCAGACTCTAAAGGATTGTTTGACTACTGCACCTATATTGGCTTTACCTTCTGGTGAAGGAGGATTTGTCATTTATACGGATGCTTCAGGAATTGGCTTAGGCTGTGTACTTATGCAGCATGGGAAGGTGATTGCCTACTCTTCTAGGCAGTTGAAGAAGCACGAGGAGAATTATTCTGTTCATGATTTGGAACTTGCAGCAGTCGTCTTTGCTTTGAAGATTTGGAGGCACTACCTGTATGGAGAATCTTTCACGGTATTTTCAGACCACAAGAGCTTGAAGTATTTATTCTCTCAGAAGGAACTCAATATGCGGCAGCGCAGATGGTTGGAGTATTTGAAGGACTTTGACTTTTCTATTGAATATCACCCCGGCAAAGGCAATGTTGTGGCAGATGCATTAAGCCGGAGGCCAGTAGCTAGATTGTCAAGTCTCATGTTGCAAGAATGGAAGTTACTGGAATAGTTATCTAGTCTGGATCTTAATATTGACAATGATCGGGTTTTGATTGCTCAGATTCAACTTAAACCTGAATTATTGATGGAGATCAAGTCCTTGCAAGATAATGATCCCGAGCTGGTACAGATCAAGGGAAGCTTGAGCAGCAGACCTGATTTCGGGTTGGCTGATGATGGTAGATTATTATTTAAAGGCAGAACTTGTGTACCTGATGAAGCTACAATAAAGAACAAGATTCTTGAGGAAGCTCATAGATCCAGATACACCATTCATCCCGGAGGCACTAAGATGTACAGAGATTTGAAGCGATCCTTTTGGTGGATGAATATGAAGAGGGAAATCGCTGACTTCGTAAGTAAATGCTTGGTTTGCCAACAAGTTAAAGCTGAGCACTTCAGACCGGCAGGGAAATTGAAACCACTCGACATACCCCAATGGAAGTGGGAGAGTATTGGCATGGATTTCATCATGGGTATGCCTAGAACTCGTGGTGGATTTGATGCAATTTGGGTGATTGTTGACCGACTGACAAAGTCAGCCCATTTCTTGTCCATTAAATCTAAATGGACAGTTGATGTTCTAGCAGCTTTGTATTTGAAGGAAGTGGTGAGGTTGCATGGTATTCCAGTGAATATAGTATCTGATCGAGACCCTAGATTCACTTCTCATTTTTGGAAGGGACTGCAAGAGTCTTTGGGTACTCGTCTGAATTTCAGCACGGCATTTCATCCGCAGACAAATGGATAGACAGAGAGAACCAATCAGATAGTGGAAGATATGCTGCGAGCATGTATGATTGACTTTGGTGGTACTTGGAATAAGCATTTGGCCCTAATTGAATTTGCCTACAATAACAGCTACCAGTCTAGTATCCAGATGGCTCCATTTGAAGCCTTGTATGGCAGAAGTTGTCGTTCCCCGTTGTGTTGGGACGAGGTAGGTGAGAAACAGTGGCTTGGACCGGATCTCGTCTCGGAATCTTCACAGAACATCCGCATTATCCGGGACCGGTTACAAGTGGCTCAATCAAGACAGAAGAGCTATGCCGACAATAGGAGGAGAGCATTGGAATTTCAGGTTGGCGAGCATGTATTCTTAAAGGTCTCTCCGACGAGAGGGATCCGAAGATTTGGCATTCATGGCAAGCTGAGTCCGAGATACATTGGTCCATTCGAGATTCTAGATAGAGTGGGAGAGGTGGCATACAGGCTGGCCTTACCGCCTCAATTGTCTGGCGTGCACAACGTCTTCCATATTTCTATGTTACGGAAGTATGTGTACGACCCCACTCATGTTATACAGCATGTGGATTTCGAGCTGAAGGAGGATCTGACCTACGAGGAAAGACCGATAAAGGTTCTGGACCGGAAGCAACAGCAACTCCGGAATCGTTCAATACCGATGGTCAAGATTCAGTGGAGTCGACGTGGGACCGAAGAAGCTACGTGGGAGTCTGAAGAGACTATGCGGAAGCGGTATCCCGACTTATTCTAGGTGAGCGATCTCTATCCCTACTCGCAGTGTTAGTGCAGTGAATTTGGAGGACCAAATTCCTTTAAGTAGGGGAGGGTGTAAGACCCCGAATTATTTTATTAGATTTAATATATTTATTTAGCTCTTGTTAATTAAGAATTTGCATTTTTATGGATTTAATAATTGAATTTTGGATTTATTAATATTTAATTCCTTAGAAGTAGAATAGTGATATTTTCGACCACCTTATAAAAATCCAGAAAAATAGTAAACAGGTTAAGGTCGATGTAGATTGCAATTTTGTCTTCTGGTTTTAGGTCATTAATAATCCGTGGTGAGATCTATTTAGAGATTAAGCCCTTAATTACACACTTTTTGACCCAAACCTAACCTTGGATTAAAACACGAAATTAGGGCTTGATACTCGACCAAATGAGCTCAAACCAGAGCCAGATGAACGGTGAGGATCTGAGGATCAAAAGCCCCCAATAAATTTAGCGAAACCCTAACCCTAGGCGGTGCTCTCGGCCGAGTTTGCTCAAGTCAACAATCACGGCGCCGTTTCTAACACGTCTCTTCCACGGCCGAATACTCCCAGCACAGAACTCTCCAGAAGGCCTATGAGCTATACATAGAAAGCTCTACGAGTCCTCTTTCTTTTGGTTGCTGTGGTGTCGGCAGAGGATCCAGATCTGGGGAGAATTCCGGCGATCTTTGTAGGTGTGTCGGCAGGCCGTCGACTTCCATCTTCCTCCCTTGTTTCTTCAATTAAGGTAGGCATTCTTAACCAAAACTCGATCATGAGTATAGGAAATTGATCCTCTCGACGAGATCTATCCATTGGGACTGAAAGCCCCAATTTTTATCAGGTGTGTAGAGAGCAGTCGAGGCTTTTCTGAAGGGTATTCTAGTTCGTTCTTCATATCTAGCACGTTTTTCAATCTCCGATTGAGGTAGGTGTAACAGACCAAACTTAAATTAACTTATATGATATGATAAGCATGATGTTAGCTTTCATTTAATGTAGAAAGCCCTATGATTCATGAAGCATGTGTAGAGAATTTTTGTTTATAGTAACAGCATGTTTTAGACCTAGTTCGATGTGTTCATCCGAAGTGATTTATGATTTCGAAGTATTAATCCTAATCCTCATGAACCATATCTTATATGGTTGGATTCACCATCGAAGTAGCTTTCATTTGAGCCAAGAAGCCCCAAATTCCATTCTGTATGTAGAGAGAATTTAACGTTTTAGTCACAGCATGTCAGAATTAGGGTTTCTTGTGTTCTTGCCTTAATAGATCTCGATTCCAGTAATTGATCATGAAATTGACCTTGCAGATAGGTAGAGTTTTGTATTAGCTTTCCATTGATACCAAAATCCCCTTATTTGGAGTCCAATTGCATTAGTTATGATCATTTTAGTGTAACCCTATCCAAACCCTAGTTCCCGGCGTTCACCGGACGCGGCAGGGATGACCGGAGATGACCCAGAGATGGGCGGTCTTACGATAGACCGTCCAACTCCAGCCCACCTTTTGACAAATTTTGACCCTAGCATGCCCCTAGTTGAACGGTTTTTCAGGAACCACTCATCCCAGGATGAACGGTTCGTCAGGAACCACATATCTGGATGAAAGGTCCAGACTGGACCACATATCCCTAAACGGCCCTGCTCTGGCCGCACAACCCAGGGATGGGCGGCCCTCCCAGGACCGCCCAACCCCTTGGTCGGCCCAGACAGAGCCGCCCAACCCCTTGGGCGGCCCAGGGAGAGCCGCCCAACTCCCTGAGCCCTGTTTGAAGCCCGTTCGCCCCCTGTTCAGCCCAGTAGATGTACGGCCCTTTAGCAACCGTTTATCTACCCAGTAATTGACTTAGCAATTATTTTGATGCATCCATTCTAGTGTCATCATGACAATTTATAATTAGAAACCCATGGACGGCCCTGAGGAACCGTCCATCTCCCTGTGTCACAGAGTGACCCCTGTTCGGCCCCGGAATGCCCAGTAAGTTGTACGGTCCATATAGAACCGTTTATCCCCACAGAGAGTGACTTAATTTATGTTCTAATGCATTCATTTGCATGTCATTAAGAGTAATTAGTGAAATAGAAACCCATTTAATAACTGTTTAAATATGCAACTAAATTTCTGATTATTGCTTGTCATTTGTGCCTATGCGACTTACGCGAACTCGTTATCATCTTAAATTGTTTTCTTGGCATCTTGGATTAATATATAACCTAATCCCTGTTAAATTAGCTTGGCATTAGGATTAATATGACTGTTAACTTGCTGTTTACTGCTGTACTATAGTAGAACATCATGTTTAACTTTCCCACTTCACAAGAAGCCGATTGGCCGATTAGCGTGCTAGTTTCGGTTCTACCCCCGGAAACTCTATCCGGCGGTCTTACCGTCATCTCAGAACATCATTATAATCATGATTAGAATCTGTTTAACACCAGCATACCCTATTTTTTTGAGCTTAAACCACTGGTTTAAGTCTTGGATCAAATCGGACGACGAGAGGCATGCGCGGTTATCATGTGACCGCATAACCTCTTAGGCGGCCCGATCGTGACCATATATCTTTATACAGCCCAGTATGGACCGTATATCTCGTTCTTGGGCCTTAATGTCTTCTGGACATGAGTGGCCCATATTGCACCGTTCTTACCTTAGGGCGGCCTACTGTCAGCTGTTCTTTTCTTGACTTCACGGGCTGAGTTTCAGTCCAGTTCCTGTACGTACGGTTCTGTATGAACCGTATATATATCCATGGAGCGGCTCTGTTACGACCGCACATCTCTTGGAGATGAGTTTCACCGTGTTTGTACTCTTGAATCCAAGGACAAGGTTAGTCCTTTAAATCTGAACTTATGATAGAAATTCCTCTGATTAATTGGCCATTAAAATTGATTGAATGTCTGGACGGATGGGACGTTGGGCCCAGTAAATCAATGCCATCGCATCATAAGGGCCCGGTCTGGTCCTGGGGAGAGCGCCCGAAAGTTAGTGAGCCCATGGGATGTTAATGACAAGGTGGGGCATTACACCGAAGTACTTTCCTGAGTGTTGGCGTCTATGACAAAAGTATCTTGTTACTTGTTACTTGATCATACTTGGTTAATGTTTAAATTACTTGCTTGTTGGCCAATTCCTTATTACTATATCATTGTTATATCTCTTGTTATATCTCCTGTTGTAAATTCTTGTATTTGTTATCCTTGATAATCATTATCAATTGCATATTTCTTGACCTTGCAAGATCTCGTTATTACCGTTGTTTATTGCATTATCGTTTGTAGCATGATATTTTGAAAATATAATTAAACTGTTAATCACTTATACATGTCTGTTATTTCCTACTGAGCGTCAGCTCAGACCCCGTTGTTTCCCCCTTTCCAGGCTTCTCAGGTGACGCGCTTACCGACGGGGAAGGGCAGGAGTGATGTCTTGAGTGTATCAATTCTAGTGTATTAGCGGTGTGCTTATTGTTAGTTGTGTTTGGAGATCATTTAGTTTCAGTTTGTTGTTGAGTCTTAGTGGTTGTTATTCCATGTTGTATTAAGTTACCCTTGAGATTACTGTATCAGTTTGGTTGTTAATGATCATTTAGTATTTCCTTTCCATAGCACTTGTGTATTTAGATTAGTTCTCTCTCTTTCCTGCTTGCCTCTGACTGTACGTCCCGATATTTTCGCCTTGTTCGGGGCGTGACAAAAGGGCTACGTAACGGGTCCAAGAACAGGGCAATCTGACCCCAGGAGGCCAAGTTATGCATCAACGAACATGCCCCTGTGAGCACTGCGCCAGAACAGCCAGAATCAGAAAGTGGTCTACCAGATGACCATTTTTTAACCCCTTGCGATCTACCAAAGGACCGCAAGTCTACAAGAAAGGCCCTGGTGGCCCTGTGATGACCACTAGGGGTGCCTAGCGGTCTTGAAGATGACCGCAAGGCTCGGACAGACCCGAAAATGCCTAAAATAGTGGGAAAATACAGGAAAAGCTATCTAAACATGCACAAACTAACACCCAACTTACAAAAGAGCATGAAAAATATGATGGGCACTAGTTGTCCCACCGTGATTGCCAAAAAACAAGGTTGTTGATAAATTATCTACCCCACCCCCTTACTATGCTAATATCATATGAACATGATCAAGCATGAAAGTATGATGAACAAAGGGGCAATGAATAGATGAGAAAGCCATATCGTGATCACCACCAAGGGTTAACAACGCCAAGAGATGAAGAGATGAAGGGACGGGGCCGTGTACATTGAAAAATGATGAAGAGCTGATCGTGCTTAAGGAATGGGTGCGGGGAACATTGTGGATTACACCTCTTCTCCTTCCAGCCGGCTAGAGGAAGAAGGCCTTGCGTTGTATTCATGCTCTCCTGCAAGACAAAGATCAACACAAAGATAAAAAAACCCATTAGAACATGAGTGTAGCATCAATCCTACAATGATAAAATAAGGGTAGAAATTGAGGGAGAACGCACCGGGGGAGGTTTTTAACCCCTGTGGAAGGGTAAAAATAATAGGTGTGTGTGTTGTGATGATATAGAAATATATATAAGGAGAAATCATGCAGTATAACTGTGGGAATATGTGACGCAATATGGAGAAAAGTGCATGGGTAGTATAAAACTGTGTAAACTGTGATGATTTGTGAAATTGAGGAAGAGAGAACTAAGAAAATAGAGTGATATAGAAAGCCCTTGAACGTGGAAATTGAAGACAATACTTCCCTCTTCAGGTTAGGGTTGAAGCAGAAGGTAGACGATACAGGATGGCTTTGCCCCGAACCGAGAAAGAGCCCCCCCGTCACCACTGCAAACTGGGTTCTATTTATAGGAGTGCAGGAAACCCTAGTTTGAGTTTAGGAGATAATGATCCACTTTTGAGGATTTAGGTTGATAAATCTCAAGATAATAGTGGTGGGAAGAGTCCCAAGTCAAAGGAAACTAAGGTGGAGGCTTATCTCCCTCGAAAGTGGTGTCAACAAGGAGTCCAAAGAGCCCAGCGGCAAAGAAATCAGAGTTCGGGAACATCCAGACTCTCTGTTCTAAAAATGGTCTATCGCAGGGCCATTTTTTGGATGAAAATAGTCATGGAAGGACCGCAAGGGGATGCCAAACGGTCTAGGAAGTGACCGCAAGGCTCCAAGGGTGAAACGGTATGATTTTGGGTAAATTTGGGGCCTAACGGCCTAGTGAAGACCAATTTCTATGACCTAGTGGTCTTCCCAGGACCGCTTGACTGATGGAAGAAAATTTCTAGGTAGACTTTGAACGACTTTGGAAATCAGAGCATATCTCAATAACGTTACAGAACTAGAGAAAGTGGTAGAAGAAGAAATTGTAGACAACAAAAAGATGAACAATATTCATGAAGAGCGAAAGATGAGAAAACATGTGGAAGAGGTCGAAAATGGGACGAGAATAGAGAGAGAAAATGTTGGGACACAGGTGAATAGCACAGCATGTGAGAAAAACGTGAATAACTTGAAATCAGTGGAGAACTGGCCAATGACATAGAATAAGAAATTGTAGAGATTTAAAAGATGAACAACTTTGGTGAAGGGCACTTAATGAATAGAGGACTAGATGAGGATTAAAAATTGCCGTGTTCAGGATTGCATAGTGAAAAGGGGCCGAATGCTTTAATGGAAGTTGACCTGAATGGGCCGTAAGTCGATTTAGAAGGCCGGAAGTTGATAAGTCCTAGAGCTCTAAGAAATCATGATCTCTGAAGTCCAAGGACTAGGGAACAATGAAATGGGCTCGTAATCCATCCAAGGAAGGCTCCAAAATAGGTAATTCGGGACATCAAAAATGATGAATAGGAGAAATGACGTAACTTGTAGGCTGAAAACGGGTGTCAACATCCGTGTGGGAATCCACAGCTCATGGGGACTTACGGAGGTCTCGGATGTGGTCACCTAGTCGACCCCAAAGAATATGGAGGTGAGAGGATCACATACCAAGGTAGGAATGCAACTCTAGTATGAGAGATGAATGATCCAATCTGCACCGGAGTGCATGCAATTTCTAGCATAGAAAATAACAAACAATATGCAAACAATGATATAAATATATGCCACAACAAGGGAGGAGATCAGATAGCACCCAAGAACAATAGAGATCAACAAAAATGTAGAAATAAGAGTATTCCTCGGGATACGTACATGTGGCTGGAGAAACAGTCGCCTAAGGACTGCTAAAGAGATAAAACGGTCTATCGCTAGACCGCTTTTAAGCCTTAAACGGCCAGGAGGAGACAGCTAGGGAACTAGAGAGCAGAAACAACAGGGAATAAAATGGGAAAGTTGAGGAAAACACAGGGCAAATTGGGAAAACCACTTAGAGCAGGTCTAAAAATAACTCGACACGATTGGCACTAGAAGTCCCACCGTGATTGCCCCAAAAAATAAGGTTGTTGACATTTATGTGAAGTGGTGTAATGAGGTGTGTGAGATATGGAGGTGTGATGTGTGATATGTGCTAACTCAAGCAAGCAATGACTTCAAATATAAAGCATGTGGGCTTGTCATCTCAATAGTGCAACGAAAAGCAAATAGAAAGAACTAAACACACGCCGTGGGCGTGGAGCAAAGAAAGAGATAAGTAAACACACACCGTGGGTGTGGAGCAACTAAAGCAAAAGAAACAAAGAACAAGATGGAAGAATATGATGACAAATACCCAAGTGAGAAGGATATGATCGCCACCAAAGCAAGCAATGCAGCAAAACTACACCACGTACCTTGGAATGAAGCCGAGTGAAGCACACTCGCCCACGGGAAAGAAAACCAGGTGCAGACGCGAAAAATAGTCCTGAGACGACCGCAAGGAGAAGAAAAACGGTCGACCGATAGACCGCAAGGCAACCCAAACGGCCTGGCGACGGCCGCTAAGCGCACCCAGAAAAGTATGATGTGGAACTTGAACCTCCACCCCTCCTGGTCGGCCAGAAGAGTTGGGCCTCATGTAATGAGCTCTGTAGACTTGCAAAAGACTTTAGACACAAGAAGAAAGGAACCCAATTAGCCCTAGAAAAGTGTGATATCTATAGTGCAATGAAACTAATATGCATAAAAGGAAGGGTGGATACCTGGGGGGTTGGTGGTTTTTGAACCCCTGTGGGGCATGAAAATAGTAGGATGGTGTTTAAAAATGTGATGTGAGTGCAGAAGAACGTGGAGGAGGAAGAGGAGGAATATGCTATGATGATGCAAATAAGACAAAGACTAAGAGAAGAAAAACACAAAAACACTTAAGAACTGACTACTCCCTGGACCAGACGACCCTAGAACGTAGACACAAGCTACCCCAGGCTGGTACTCACTCCAGGATGCGGCAGCACTTCGTCGCAAGCTCTAGAAATCTCCTCCTCAAGCTATGAAGTCAAGGGTTCTATTTATAGATCCCCAAAACCTTAGGTCGAGTTGGAGGAATAATAATACGAAAATAGGGCTGAACCTAGATAAATCTCAAAGATAATACTCCCAAGAGTCCATAGAAACAAACAGAAGCTTCTAAGGATCAACACTCAGAGAGAAATCATCAAACTAAGGACTCTAGTTCGACCACGGACGGAGAGAAGAAGAGCAGGTAGAGCAGGACTCTTTGTCTCCCCTAACAGTCTTGCGATAGACCGCAAGGCTCGGAAAAATGGTCGACCAATAGACCGTAAGGCCCAGTCGTCGATAAAGAGATAAGACCAAAGAAACCCAACGGGACTCTCTGCCTCCTAGCGGTCTAGCAAACGACTGTCAACGCCCCCTTAACAGTCGTGCGATAGACCGCAAGGCTAAGAGACGTGGCAAAAGAGATAAAGGCAAATAAATCTTCGATTAAATCCACAACAAAATCCTTATTAGCCCTTATCTAGGCGCAATAAGCGCAAATGATTAGAAAAGAAGGAGCTAGGCCCAACCAGGGAGAGCAACCCATAAAATAAGCCAAAAATGACCCAAAAGTTGCCTAACAACTGGCGAACCAGGGACATCACAAAAATAAATAAGGAGACGACCCAACTCATTGGTCATAAAACGGGTGTCAATAGTGTGGAGTATATCGTGGTTGGGTTGCGCTTAGGAGGTATTACCCGTTGGGTGAGTTCTTCCCCGTGAGTTCTATGCGTCGTTCTAAATATCGAGGATGAAATTCCTATAAGGGGGCAAGATTGTAACGCCCCTGGTTTTTAGATCATTTTTCGCGGGTTGTGGATCGTGTCTAAGTGGATTTCGGACTCTAATTTTGGATCTTCGGACCCCCGGATGGTATTTAGGTCGGTCATTTTGAGTTCGTGGCGGCACGTTGAGCGGCCTTACTTTTTCTCTGAATTTTTCTGCTTCAGATTATATTTTTTAAGAATTTTCGTGGTTATTGTGGATTTTTTTAAAAAAGAGAAATAACAAAAATAAAAATAAAAACCTAATAAACCCCCCTCACTCTCTCGTTCCCTCCCTCTCACCCTCTCGTTTCTCTCCCTCTCTTCCTCCACCTCTCTGGCAGCCGATGGACGACAGCGGTGGGCTAGATCGGGGGGCGGCGTGAGTTTCGGGCGACAGGGGACACACATGAGGAGAAGAAGGCGGTGGTGTGGCATGGTGTGCTCACGAGCTCGGGGTTCGACTCGTGAGAACGTGGCATTTTCAAGTGGTTTTCTTCGGGAGAGGTAGGGGGACTGACCCTCACTACTTTTCCCGTGTTTTCCCTTGATCCGATAGCATTTTGGGTGAGAGAGAGGGGATTATCATCTTCTTGTGGAAAATGCATGTTTGGGCTGTGAGCTCGGATCGGCTAGCCTAAATCAGGTTTTGTGTATGGCGTTGCGATCGGGGATGGTCCCCCTCGTGTTTTCGAGGTTTCCAAGCCCAATGTGGGCATGTCGGGCATGGGAATGAGCCTCCCGGGGTGGTCCCCAGAGGGGACCTTGAACTGTGTTGTTTTACAGAAATATCCTCTTTTATATCACCATTTAAGAATGCAGATTTAACGTCCATCTACTGAAGGGTTATTCCTAAATTGCTTGCAATTGCTAAAAGAATCCTAATTGCTTCTAGCCTAGCTACAGGGGCAAAAGATTCTTCAAAGTCAACACCATACTCTTGGTTGTACCCCTGAGCTACCATCCTAGCCTTATTTCCTACTATGTTACCATGCTCATCAGTTTTATTCCGAAAGACCCATTTAGTGCCTATAATATTGCCTGGAGAGGGGAAATCTAACCGCCCATACGGAGAGGCCAAACGAGGTCCGACCCGACCCGACCCAACGAGGCCCAGCTCCTTGAAGTGGTAGCCCCCGGGCCCACTAATGATAAGCCTAATAACTCACTCGGAACAAGCATTTCCTAGGTGACCTTCGGGTTGGGAAGTCCGAGCATCAGTTCGATCGGGAGAGCTCCATCGGAGCCCCGTATTCTCTACCCAGACCACGCACTCATCGCTCGGGAAGACATCTCCTGAGCCAGTGCCTCATGCTCGGGCCAACTGATGGAAGCTTATCTGTACGGCCGTTACGTGTCCCTTAAAAGCTGGGAGCTCAAGGGGATAGGGGAGATCAGGAGTCCGCGTGCTATAAAGAGCCCGCAAGGAGGACATAACCCCCCCGAAACTCCTCAACTTATTGGGATCATTTACTCAACGATCGATTATTTAAACTGGAATAACCCTCCTTTGAGAAGGTAAGCCAAGAACCCTGAGCAGGAACCACTTCACCTTTTGGTGGAGAGGGATCTTGCGCTCCTATCTTCCTCTTAACTCCTCCCTTCACACCAGTGCTCTACTACAATCGCTGACTTAAGCATCGGAGGGTCTTCCCCGGGGATTCATCCCTGGGCACCTCTGACTTGTTTCCCTTTTTGCAGTTCATACTTCAAGGACATGTGGTTATCTTCCTCCCCGCTCAGGAGTAGCGCGAGATCGCCCCTCTTTATCTGGCGCCGTCTGTGGGAAACGAACAAAGAGCCATCATGATGCGAAGGAGTTCTGGCAGGAGGACTACCGGCAACAAGGGAAAAGCCCTGGCGACAGAAGAAGGCGAACCTTCCCTCTCCATGGAGAATTCCACATCAGGCAACCACGCCATTGAAATACCTCTGTCGGTGGCAGGGGGAAAAGCTTCCCGACGGGAGTACCGACACCCACCAAACCCTCAACGTAAAATTAGATGTCCTCGTGGATCTCATGAGGGCCTAGGCGGCTAGTGAGGAGAAGTCGCATCTCCCCCAGAAGAGCCCTCCCCCCGGAGACACCTCCCAGCTAACTGTTGGATGCCGTTTTACCCTCCGGGGGCAGCAGCTCATCCGCAACCTGTCAGGAGGACCATCGCATGCCCCTCCCCCAGAACAGGAAGCCTCCTCTACCCCAAGGAGGGAGAAGTCTGGAGCACACCGACAGTTCCCAGAGACTGAGGTCCCTGAGGAGTGCAGGGACAGCATGCAAGTGCGCCCCCCAGCCCTTCGGGCCAGCGACAACCGGAACTGTCCCTCCGGCTGCAAGACTTTGAGAGGCATTTCACAGGGCAAGAGCGCCCCCTCTGCACCTTGCAGAAGAACTCTCCTACGGAGGACGAGGAGCGATCACCATTCTCCGACTATATCTTGAAGGCCGAGATCTCCCCTAGGATCTCACTTCCGACCTTCAAGTCGTATGACGGCCAGGGAGACCCGGCCGATCATTACGACAGCTCTGATGCCCTGATGACCTTGCATGGGGTGTCAGACGTGATCAAGTGCCAAGCGTTCGTGACCACTCTGGTCCAGGGTGCTTAGGCATGGTTCAAGGCCCTCGCCCCCGGCAGCATTCACAACCTCAAGTAGTTCGGGCGAGTGTTTAATGAAAGCTTCGCCGCTGCAGTCAGTAGCGGGATTACTGGCCCTCAAGCAAGAACTGGGGCAGAAGTTGTAGGCTTATATCAACCGATTTAAATCAGAAGCCCTATGCATCCCCCGCGTGGATGTTGCCTCGGCCATCACCGCATTGACCTGGGGTACCCGTGACGAGAACCTGCAGCGCGAGTTAGTGCTTCATCCTCCCACCTCCCTCACTGAGCTAGTGACCCTGGCATTGTACCACGTAGAGTGCGAGGAAGTGCTCAGCGCCTGTCGAGGCACGACAGGCTCGGGTTGGGAGGGGGGAAAGAAGCGACCGTCCGATCAAGGGATGGGCCAAGGAAAAAGGCGAAACCAGGATGAAGAACGCAAAGAGCCGTCCCAGAAGTATGAGCAGTATACCCCCCTTACCGCTCCCATCTACAAAATCTACGAAGACATCAAAGGCTCAGGTCTCCTCCACCAGCCCGAGCCTATGAAGGCCAAGCACCATAATCGCCGCAATCATTGCCTGTTCCACAGCGATTACAGGCATCACACCAGCGATTGCCATGAACATCAATATGAGATCAAGCACCTCATCCGCCAGGGACACCTATCCCGATACATGGCCGGGCAGAAAGAAGATCGAGGCACCCTCGAAGAAATCGACAATGCCCTCGCGAAGTCCACATCAATGTCATCACGGACGGTGCAGCACCAGGCGGAGATAGCAGCCGAGGAAGAAAGCGTCACGCTGAGTGGGTGAGCCGATCCTCTATAGAGCACCCTATGGCCCCGCAGGCGAGTGAACCATAGGCCTTGGTATTCTCTGACCAGGACCTGGAAGGGTTAACCATCCCGCATGACGACGCTCTCATTGTATTGGCTACGATAAACCATTGTAACTTATATAGGATCTTAGTTGACAATGGTAGTGCCCCTGATGTATTATCGTATGAATGTTTCCTCAGGATGGGAGAGAATCCATCTAAACTCTGCCCGATCTGAACCCCCCTCTGTGGGTTCAACAGCCAGGCAACTTATCATGAGGGAGCCCTGAGCCTACCAGTTACTATCGGCACCCCGCCCAAAACTGTTACGGTTATAGTGGACTTCATCGTAATTAAGGGGATCACGTCATATAACGACTTCTTCGGTCGAGGTATCCTCAGTCGAATGAAAGCGGTGCCCTCTACCTTTCAGCAAAAAATGAAGTTTCCTGCCAAGCATGGCGTGGGGGAGGTCCGGGGTAACCAGGCATTGGCTAGAGGATGCTATATAATCTCGGTTGAAGCCACTAGGCCGAAAGGGAAAAATAAAGGAGTAAAGGGAGCCGAGGAGGGACCAACAACATCTGAGCCCGGCGGTGAGTTGCTAACAGTCTTCCTCAATAGTGACCCGACTCTAGGAGTCAAGATCGGAGCCGATCTACCACTTGAGGAACAAGAAAAATATAAAGATTTCCTTGCCTAGTACATCCAAGTCGTTGCATGGTCTGACGAGCACCTTCACGGGATCCCGAGAGATGTGGTGACACACAAGCTCAACCTCGACCCAACGGTGAAGCCTGTCCAGCAATGCAGGAGAAAGTATGTCCTGGAGAAGCAAGCGGTCATCAAGGGATAAAAGTCTAACCTCTTTCGTCTGGTCTTGTACCCTACATGGCTCACCAACGTCGTCCTGGTACCGAAGGCTTCGGGGAAATGGCGAATGTGCGTGGACTTCATCGACCTCAACCAGGCTACCCTGAAAGATTGCTGCCCGCTGTCGAGCATCAATCAACTGGTCGATTCAACCTCTGGCAACGAGTTGCTCAGCTTCTTGGATGCCTACTCCAGTTACCATTAGATCAATATGGACCCAGAGGACATCGAGAAGTCCGCCTTCATCACTGACTTCGGCATACACTGCTACACCCGAATGTCGTTCGGGTTGAAGAACGCTGGAGCAACATATCAGAGACTGATCAACCACATGTTCGAGGGATAGCTCGGTCGGAACGTCGAGGCCTACATTGATGACATGCTCGTCAAAACGCTGAAGGCCGAAGACCATCTTGCTGACTTAGATGAGACCTTCGACACCCTCCAAAGGTGCAACATGAAGCTCAACCCTGCTAAATGCGCCTTCGGAGTCAGATCCGGGAAGTTCCTAGGCTTCCTAGTAACTCAGTGTGGGATCGAGGCCAACCCCGACAAGGTTCAAGCCATCCTCGACATGCGGCTGCCTACCTGCATCAAGGATGTTCAACACCTTACGGGGCGCATTGCTGTGCTAAACCGCTTCCTGTCCCGGGCGGCCGAACGATGCCTACCCTTCTTCAAATTGTTGAGGGGACCCAAAATGGCATCTGCTACGTTCGCCTGGGATGAGGAATGTCAGAAGGAGTTCGCCGAACTCAAGGAATTCTTGGCCTCACCCCCGATGCTGTCCAAGCCAACCACGGGCGAAGCTCTACACCTTTATCTCTCGGCGACCCCTTCCAGAGTGAGCTCGGTCCTAGTCAGGAATGATGTAGGGATCGCGAGTCTGGTTTACTATACCAGCAAGGTGCTTAATGAGGCGGAAAGAAGGTACCCCGCAATCGAGAAACTCGTGCTAGCGTTGATTACCTCAGCCAAGCGCCTCCGACCCTACTTTCAAGGGCACTCCATCGTCGTATTGATCGGTGAACCCCTGAAGAAGATTCTCTTTCACCCTGAAGCCTCGAGATGCCTCGTCAAATGGGCCATCATGCTCGAGGCCTACGACTTCTCG
Source organism: Amorphophallus konjac (assembly GCA_022559845.1). Classification (NCBI taxonomy): domain Eukaryota; kingdom Viridiplantae; phylum Streptophyta; class Magnoliopsida; order Alismatales; family Araceae; genus Amorphophallus; species Amorphophallus konjac. The sequence continues at coordinate 64,127,000 of CM040120.1, read as the reverse complement.
TATCGCCCCCACTCGACCATCAAGGGATAGGCCCTCGTGGACTTCATCGCTGAAAGCACCGTCTCGATTGAGGAAGCACTTCCACCTGTGCGCAGTCCCACCTGGGACCTGTTCATCGATAGGTCCTCCAACTCAGATGGAAGCAGTGCCGATATCCTTCTCAAGTCCCCCGAAGGAGCGGAGTTGCGGTATGCCTTGCAATTCAACTTCCAGGTGTCCAACAACACCTCCTACTATGAAGCCCTTATCTCAGGGGCCAGGATTACTCGACGACTGGGAGCCAAGCGAGTCAGGATCCACATCGACTCCCAACTGGTCGTAGCCAGGTTAACGGTGATTACGAAGCTTAGGAAGGACAAATGATCTAGTACCTCCAGGTGGTCAAGAGGATAGCCCAACTCTTCGAGAGCTTTGAGGTAGTCCAGATAGCCCAAGAGGAAAACTCCCGAGCAGACGCCCTCTCTCGCCTGGCCTCCTCCCTCTACCCTGAAGGTACACGATCGGTCTTCCTCGAAGAGCTCGAGTGATCGAGCAGCGAATCTGAGCATATGACCGTTGACCCGGTGCCCCCGAGCGATTGGCAGACCCCCTATATATCCTGGCTTCGGGATTCTCAAGAGCCGCCCGACCCTCAGGAGGCTCGGAAACTCAAGTACCAAGCTTGGCGTTTCGTCATGCTGGATGATGACTTGTACCACAGATCTTTCTCCGGTCCCCTCCTCAAGTGCATCAGTGCCGACGAAGCCAGCAGAGCAGTTCAGGAAGTACAAGAAGGCATCTGCGGCGCGCACCAAGGAGGAAGATCGCTCGCCAGGATCTTGCTTCGGCAGGGTTACTGGTGGCCCACTCTCCAGCGTGACTGCACGACCTATGGGCAGAAGTGTGACCGATGTCAATGCTTTGACCATCTGATCCACCAGCCCGCCACGGAGCTCATCACCCTTGCCGAGCCATACCCCTTTGCTCGGTGGGGAATAGATATTCTCTGGCCATTTCCCACGGCTCAAGCTCAAAAAAAGTTCGTCATCGTCGCCATCGACTACTTCAGCAAATGGATCGAAGCCGAGGCCACCACCAGGACCACCGAGTCAGTCGTATGGAGTTTTGTTTGGAAGTCGATCATTTGTTGTTATGGTGTCCCCCGAGTGATAGTGAGCGATAATGGTCGGCAATTTGATTCTCATTATTTCAGAGATAAATGTGCCGACCTAAACATTCGCAACCACTTCACTTCAGTAGCCCACCCTCAAGCCAATGGACTGGTCGAGAATGCCTACAAAATTATCTTAAAAGGCATCAAAACCAGGCTCGGCAAGGCCAAGGGAAGCTGGCTCGAGGAACTACCAAGCTTAGTGTGGTCGCACCAAACTACTCCGAGAACAGCCACCGGTGAAACACCTTTTCAGCTGGTGTATGGCACGGAAGCCGTGGTTCCATTGGAGGTCGGCAATCCCTCCCTTTGAGTCATCCACTTCGAACCTGAGGTGAACAAGCAGAAACTACTAGAAAACCTCAACTTAGCGGACGAGATCCGAGAGATTGCAAAGATCCGAGCAATGGAATACCAACGGCGCATCACTCGATACTACAACGCCAGAGTCTGAGACAGACACTTCTAGCCAGGGGACTTTGTTCTGAGAAAGGTCAAAGCCTCTCGACCACTGGAGGCGGTGGGGAAGCTAGCCCCTACCTAGGAAGGCCCCTATCGAGTGGTCGAGACGCTCGGGAAAGGGGCGTATCGACTGTCCACCATGGAAGGAACACCCATCCCTCGGACATGGAATGTGACTACACTTCGCAAATTCTACTTTTGATCATCTGGCAAGCACACACATGCAAGCAAAGTGGAAAAAACATTCTTCTCTTTTCATTAAACTCTGGTGTACATCAAGTAGGCCGCAACCAATACAATATGCATGTACAAAAAAAAATTACATCCATAGGTACTATGACCCGAGCGAAATGCTCGGCCAACTTGGTAGGAACTCCTACGTCCAGCCACTGACTTTGCCTCGTGCAAAAACTGGCTCGGATAAGGGATAGCCGGCCCCGTTGGCTTGAGAAGCTCGGAGGAAAGGTGCCAGAGGGATTGGAAGGATAAAAAAAAAGGAGAGAACAAAAAGGAAAAACAAGAGAAAGCCTCCTTTGTCGACTCTTTGGAAGGAGGACGAAAGCCGAACAGAGAGCAAGCACCCTCTAGTGGTGCAGGCATCCTCCAAAGAGTGAAAGAGGAGGGAGGGGGAGGTTGAGGCGAGAAGGGGCTTGAAAAGCTCCCCCTCCCGATTAGGATGGCGTCGGTGGGACAGGGACAAGAAGGCGACATGCTTCCGCATGTCGAACCCTCTCCCAAACTGACCCCCGGCTGTCGAACCCTCTTCCAAACTGGAATAGCAGGAGCGCCCCTCCTACTGCCGTCTGCATCATCATCTTCTGAAGTGCTCTCCATGCTCTGCTGAGATCGACAACACAACGCTTCGCGGAAAGGGAAGAAGGAGAAACCGTCAGGGATGGCCTTAAGCGATGAAGGAGGAGGAGAACTCCCTCAGACCTTTTATAGGTCAAAGGGGGAGCTGATTGCCTTAAATGACTCTTCCCTTAAGAACACGCTAAAATGAGCCTTTCCTAAGACGGTTACCTCATTTCCCAACATTCCCCCCCAGCGGGACGCGTGAAGCGGCAAGTCATTTACGACGGCATGGAAAAGCGGAAAGGTGCTAGTGCCATGTCAGTTATCTGACAATTCGGCACGCGTGATATCTGCAGAGAAAATTGGCGACTACGGATACGATAGTCGAATCACACCAAAAGCGGTAACAAATGATCAATTCAACACTTAATATTGCCACTACTATACTTTCCAAAAAATAAAAAGGTCTTACACGGCTACAAAAGGGAAAGATAGGAAAAGCTTGTACATCAGGCCTCGGGCCCATCTCCAGGCTCGGTAGACAAGGCCCCCTCAGCACCAGACGATCTGCCCCGAGTATTCTCGGCGACGGCCGACCTAGGCTGTTGGCCTGGTTAGGAGGCAATTGAGAGGGGGGTGAATTGATTGCCCACCCTTTCTGACAAATTATAAAGCAACCCAAACAAACCACAGATATATAGAATAAAAGTAATGCAGAGACTTGATTAAGATGATTGAAGTTAAATCAAGCAAGCTCTCACAACTTCCCAGCGCACATATATGATTACTCGGACAACTATATTTGGACGGACAGTTGAGTACACTCACTTCTCACCGTCTCACACTCGTATCGAGAATGGAAAATTAGATTACAACCAACACCAATCAAGCAAACCACAACACAGTATTTTTAGGTGGTTCGGACGCACCAAGTGCCGTCCTACGTCCACCCCTCTCACCTCGAGAGGATTTCACTATAAACGCTGCTCGACGGCAGCAACCACACACACACGGGCTCGACGGCCCACACACGCGGGTTCTCGTACGACGATGAGACAACCCACACACACTCGGAGCAAGCTCCAAAAACGTCTAGATATGTGAAATAGAATGAGAAATTACAAGCCTAATTATGAGAGATTCGATCTAAGCACAAATCACTATGAAAAGGATAAACAAGACGATCTACCCCACAAACCTGCTAAGAGAATGATAGACGAGATGATCTACCCCACAAAACCTTAAACAAGCTAGGAGAATATAGAAGGTAACACTTAGAACAAATGAACCGAAGGTTGGATGAAGCCGGTGTAGAGGATGTAGTCGCCCAAGGCTCCGGAAGAAGAGGATGCAGTCTGCAACCTCTAGATCTTGGCTCGGGCTTGATGGAAATCGTCCTTGGCACAACTCTGCTTCACCTCCACAGATGGGAGCACCTTCTTCTCCTACAAGGCAAAAATCCTACGTTAGAAGCTCAAGGTTCTTGCGATCAGAAGGAAGGGGGGCGGCTATATACAAGCGGGTTTGACCCCCCAAAAGACACAAGAGCCCTCCTTAAACCCCCTTCATACCACATACATAGAGTAAAGGATGCCCTAAGGCCATTAGGGACAAAAGCCATCCAATTAATCCTCCTTAAAAGGGTTCGAAACAGATCCGGAAAACCGTGCTCAAACGTTCAGAAAAAGTGTCGACCCTTGAGGTCGACCCTTTTTCGTGAATGTTCTGCCAGAACCTATATAAGAACAAAAACGCGATACGAGTGTCGACCCATGGGGTCGACACTTCTTACGAAGTGTTCTGGCCGGATAACAGAACAAAACATTCGTGATGAAAAGTGTCGACACCTGAGGTCGACACTTTTTCATGAACATTCTGTTTTCATAGAAATGAACAATCTTACCTGAAAGTGTCGACCTTCAGGGTCGACACTTTTTCACGAGAGTTCTACCTTGACAAAAGAGCAGACACCTGGTGAAAGTGTCGACCCCTGGGGTCGACACAATCTGCCAGCATCCTAAAACTCAACAAAGGCAAAGACTCCACAAATAAGTGTCGACCCCATAGGTCGACACTTTTGCTGACAGCAGCAAAACTTCAGTGATTGTAATTGAAACACTCATGAATCAAACACATGTATCAAAGTAGATCAAGGGTGTTCATACATCACACATGAACGTGATTAAGCATGAGTTTTTACCTGGATCAGTCCATTCACACACGATCCAAATAGACAAGTATTCATACCTTGGCCTTGAGAGTTTGAGTGACAAGCTTCACAAATGTCCTGCATTTAATTTCCCATTCAAATTAACAACTCAACTTAACAATTGAGATTCTTTCACATTTGAAACATCCATTCATTTTGCGATTTACCGAATGACCTATTCACTCATTAGTTATATCCATCGTTCGAGCTCAATCAGCAATGGCTCACGCCAACATTCAACAGTCAATCAAGTTGATTCGTATCAGCCTTCTTCAAATTGAGCATTCATACAAATCAAGCATTCAGGTTTGAAATTCATCAACCTCACCTTTCATCAAATATGTATATCAATGAAGCTCAATCATGCAAGTTTTCATTCAAAGCAATCATTCATCAATTCTGTATACATGCAAATTCATTGAACATGAAATCATGACATTTCATTCAGAATCTTCGTAAAAACAGTCCGGGGCACATCAATCTCCCCCTTTTTGACGAAGATAAAACCATTTATAGATCTATGATATTTGCATGATGGATGACAAAACAACCAGATCAAGTCAAAAGCATAATCAGTCAAGGACTAAGCAAGTCATGAATCTTCATTCAAGAAATGCAAAGTTATCATGAATCTTCATTCAATAAAAGTTATCATGAATCTTCATTCAATAAATGCATTGCAAAGTTATTTCTCCCCCTTTTTGTCAGAGTCAAATAGGGGATTATTAAGATGGTAAAGGATGAAAGTTAAGCCTCAATGTGCACAATTAACTCAATGAGATGCATATGAAACGCAAGTAATGACCAGGCAAGCACATATGCACTCATCATGTCATAGAATAGCAAACATGTTCTTTATGAACGGGTTAGGAAATATGCTATAGACCAATAACATGAATTTCACGTGCAATAGTAAAAGGGTAGTGCTTACAATTAGTGGTACTACAAGACTCATGAAATATGGCTGATTCAAGGTGTACATCCATACAATCACTCCCTAGATGAATATGTGAAATATGAGTAATGAAATCTAGATAGCATGGATTTTCAGATTTTCTAAAGAACACAATTAGGAACTTTTCTTCCCTACACTTTCATACAACGTGCTCGACTTTTGGTAGCCTCGCACAACCCCAATATTATTTTGATTTTTTAAAGACAATATGACTAACCTCTTGACACGAGTCATGCCCTTTGTTTCAAGGGCACTTCTCGGTTACTCGGCATCGTCACTTATGATAATGTGGATAGGACACTTTTCAATGCGAGTTTCCTCCTTTATCTCAGGGGGGATTCCGGATTTACTTCATGTCAAATCACACTTATTGACTATTTTTGACGGGGCTGACAGCTTTTTCCTCACAAGTCACGTGATTTCTATGTAGGGTTTCATGAGTCCTAAAATGTGTTAAGTGGAATAAGTGAAATCCTTATCAGTTAGATTCATTAACTCACATGTACAAATTGTACGAGAGATTGCATAGTATGTAAGAGATGAATTAGCCTATTCATGGTGATGTCTCCCCCTAAATGTATGCACCGTTATAACAAAAACCTCCCCCTTAATATGTGCCATGTTAAAACATGTCCTAGTCAAAGTATTTTATTTAGCAAGGGTGTAAGGTCTTAGAAGATTTCAACTAAAGGTGTGTAGTATATATACACTCAAGCATTTCAAAATGATGTTTTCAAGCAATTTGATTACCGGTATGTGGCGGAGTACTTAGGTCCGAGGACCACACTCACACATGATGAAAGCTTCCAGGTGGACTTGATCCACCTTTCCACTAACACTATTTGATATACCGATTAATTATGGCATTCATGCACACATTGATGAAGTATATGCAGTTATGTACATGCGGATGCAAAAGTATGAAAGCATGTATAATAACCAAGGTTGGTATTCATTGTGATATGGACAAAAGACAAAGTTTCAAGAGTAAAGACAATGAAAACTTTTATGTGCAAATCAAAAGGCAATATGAACAGTTTCTTTATGAAAAAAGATGAAAAGAGTGTTTGTACAATCAGCTGAAAATATCTAAGTGTCTAATCTGCACACACCCAATTCTCTTCTTAGAAAGTAAAATTGTTCAGAATTCAAAGGTTTTGTAAATATATCAGCAAGTTGGTGTTTTGTATCAACAAAAACAAGTTCAAAATCACCTTTATTGATATGATCTCTTATAAAGTGGTGTCTAACTTCTATGTGCTTAGTGCGGGAATGTTGGACAGGATTCTTGGACAAGTTTATTGCAGACGTGTTATCACACATTATAGGAGTTTTCTTTAAGGAAAAACTAAAATCCAACAACTGTTGTTGGATCCAAAGCACTTGAGCCGCACAACTACCGGCAGCCACATACTCGGCTTCGGCAGTTGATAGAGCCACACAATGCTGTTTCTTTGAGGCCCATGAAACCATGCAGCCCCCAAGAAACTGACAGTGACTGCTTGTGCTTTTTCGATCCATTTTGCAACCAGCATAATCAGAATCAGTGAAAGCATGTAAATCAAGTGAGTTATTCTTTGGATACCACAAACCAAGGTCAAGAGTTCCATTCAAATACCTGAAGATCCTTTTTACGGCCGCTAAATGAGAGTCCCTAGGACAAGATTGGTATCTTGCACAGAGACAGACACTGAAGTGTATATCAGGCCTACTAGCAGTCAAATAAAGCAAGGATCCTATCATACCCTTAAAAAGTTTTTGATCAATTTTGTTACCTTTTTCTTCCTCCATTTTTTGTGAGGTGGACTTTGGTGTTGCAAAGGGTTTGGCAGTCTCAAGTTGAAATTTCTTCACGATTTCTTGTGCATACTTCTTCTGGTTGATGAAGATGCCATCATCCATTTGCTTTATCTGTAATCCCAAGAAGAAGTTGAGCTCTCCCATCAAGCTAATCTCGAACTCCCCCTGCATAAGTTGGGCAAATTCATCATTCATTTTTGAATTGGAGGCTCCAAAAATAATATCGTCTACATAAACTTGAACAATTAATGAAGGATCATCACAAGTTTTTGTAAACAAAGTTTGGTCTATGTTACCTCGTTTGAAGCTGTTTACAATAAGAAATGAACTTAATCTATCATACCATGCCCGGGGAGCCTATTTCAAACCGTATAGTGCCTTGTCCAATTTGAATACGTGGTTGGGAAATCTTTCATCTTCAAAGCCCGGTGGTTGCTCCACGTACACTTCTTCCTTGATTACTCCATTGAGAAAGGCACTCTTCACGTCCATTTGAAATAGTTTAATGTTCCTGTGACAAGCATAAGCAAGTAAAATTCTAACTGCTTCCAGTCTAGCCACAGGTGCAAATGATTCATCAAAATCAATGCCAAATTCTTGAGAGTAGCCTTTGGCTACTAATCTTGCCTTATTCCTCACAACCACCCCATCTTCACTAAGTTTGTTTCGAAAAACCCACTTAGTTCCAATGATAGGGTGGTCATCAGGCCGGGGCACGAGGAACCACACCCCATTCATTTGGAAATGGTGTAGCTCTTCTTGCATGGCTAGAACCCAAGAATTGTCATTTAAAACATCATCTAATGATTTAGGCTCAATGCTGGAAAGTAACGCTAGATTATCGTGTATTTCTACTTCCCTCATTGAAGCTCGAGTTCAAATTCCTTCATCCACACCGCCGATCACGTTCTCCAATGGATGGTCCCTGTGCGTGGTCCATTGGTGTGGAAGGTTCAGATGTTGTTCTTGATCCGTTTCTTCTTGTTCTTGTTCTTTTTCTTCTTCTTGATTTGCTGCCTCACCTTGTTTGCTTGATTCTCCCTTTTCAACTTCGCCCTCACCTGTAATAAGAAAATGATCATCATTTGATTTTCTCATTGTGTATTCATCAACTACTACATGTGGACTTTCCTCGACAACAAGTGTTCTAGTTTTATACACACGGTAAGCTCTTGATGTTAGAGCATACCCGAGGAAGATCCCTTTATCACTTTTTGCTTCAAATTTCTCTAGATTGTCTTTTCCATTGTTCAAGATATAACAAATTGAACCAAATGGCTTGAAATGAGATATGTTGGGTTTCTTATCTTTGTAAAGCTCGTATGGAGTTTTCTTAAGGATTGGTTTTACCATTGCTCTATTTTTGATGTAGCAAGCGGTGTTCACCGCCTCTGCCCATAAATATCGTGGAAGACCATTCTCGGCAAGTATGGTACACGCCATCTCCACGAGCGTCCTATTTTTTCTTTCGACCACGCCATTTTTTTGAGGGGTTCTTGGTGAGGAGAACTGATGTTCGTACCCCTGCTTCCTACAAAAGGCATCAAACTCATGATTTTCAAATTCCTTTCCGTGGTCACTTTGAATTTTCTAAATTGTATATCCTTTTTCATTCTAAACTTTTGTGCAAAAACCAATAAATTCATTGCAAGCATCACTCTTATTAGCAAGATATAAAATCCATGCATATCACGAGAAATCATCGACAATCACAAAGCCATAAAGCTTCCCGCCAAGACTGCGAGTCCTGTTGGACCAACTAAGTCCAAATGCAACAATTGAAGGGGTTTTTCTGTAGAGACAATATTTTTGCATTTAAAGGATGCGGTGGTTTGTTTTCCTTTATTACATGCTTCACAGATCTTAGAAGTTTCAAAATTCAGCTTAGGAAGTGCTCTGACTAAATCATGACGGTTCAACTTCCTAATCACATTAATACTGGCATGCCCAAGACGGCGATGCCACAACCAAACATCTTCACTTCTATTAGCAACTAAACACAGTTTCTTTGGTGCAAGTTCATCAAAGTCAACTTGATAAGTGACGTGACACAACCTCGGACTTAGGCAAGCAATCACAAATAGCATTCAAATGGGCCTTAATGGGCCACCGCTCTCCCGTCGCACTCTATACCCGGAGTGACTTGGCAATGCCAAGTGTGAAGTATGGGAATGGGCCCTTGCTAGTAGAGGGCCAGCAAGGCCAAGGTTTGACTCCCAAGGGTTGTATGCCCAATTCAATTGGGGCCGACAAAGTGCGCAAAGGCACCGGTTCACACTACCCCACGGCGACCACTCTAAGTCATGGACTTGAGGATCGGGCGCTCCCTCACAAATTCAGCGGCGCATGAAGTAAATATTGAAAGAGCAACACTAATGAGCTAGGATGAGACACTTACTCGACCGGTTTGAGAAAACCGGTCCCGGTCGGAGACGAGGGCGAGCGGGGAGGCGGTGGCTCCCCACACGCCGCGGCAGTGTCGCTTGACCTGCCCAAAGAAGTACAAGACTACACCTCATGCAGGAGGGGGATCTTGGGGTGGGGGTTTGTGGACGCACTAAGATTCGGAGGGGGGATCCGTTCGTTTGTTGATCGGGGTTAATTCTTCTATTTAGTGCGAGGGCGTGCCAGTCACAAAGTGACGATTTATTCGGGCTTCATGGAAGCCCATGGTGCGCTCGATCTGACTAATCAGACGATTGTGTAGTTCGTGTCGGGACCGAAACCCGCCGTGCCGTAAAGGCAACGACGTTATTTACATCCCCCATACGGGGGAACACCCTTGATTGATTGCCGGGAATAAGGGCCCTACGGCCTAAAGAGAATACTAATAATGCAGGAGGATAGTGAAAGATGAACTATGCTAGAAACCCGTATCGGGACGTGAACGCTAAGATTATGTCGGCCACTCATGGGCCACTTCATGTTCGGACGAAGGTCCGTGTTTGTAGTATAAAAGACGGTAGCAAAACCGCGCGAATGTCTGCCATGAACAAGGTAAGTTTAATGAGAATGCGGGATTGGATCCCGGTAGGGATGGGTCAAGTTGATAGACTGTTGGCCGGAGATGATTTCGGATTATGGCCATGTCGGAAGTTCCGTAAACCACATCCGATACCATAAGGCGTCGTTGATTTTCTCTTTGCACCCAGTCCGAGGGAGTGAATTGTTAAATGCGTAGCCCGAGCTCAATAACGTGCGCCCTCACACGCGGATCGACATGGCCAAGAGGGGAGGCACGCCGAGCTTGAAGTGGGCAAGAGGGGAGGCACGCCGGATAAGAGCTTCGAAGGAGGGCGCCGGATAAGGGAGCACGAGGGGGAGCGCATCGGCTAAGGTGGCAAGTTCGGGCGCGCCGGAATACGGATGCCAAGGGGGAGCGCGCCGGCTAATGGCCAAGAAAAAGGGGGGGGGGGCGCGCCGGTATATGGCAAGAAGGAAGAGGGGCCAGGGGCGCACCGGAACAGGCTAAAAAAAAGGGGGGGCGCGCCGGTTTGTGGCAAAGGAAATGAAATGGGTTTTGAGTGTGGGGTTAAACCGGCGCGAGGGGGTACCGCGCCGGGTTAGCCCACGCCGGATTAGGGCGCGTCGGGTTAAGCTTCTACGAGGTTTTGTTTTGCTCTGTTTGATTCTTTTGCTCTGTTTCTCGTTTCTTCAACTTGCAGATTGATATTTTGGTTGGTTTAGTCACTTGATTGATGGGTTAAGTTGATGGAGAAGGTGGTTGAAGCTTTTTAATCGTTTGTTAAGATGAACGAGCATGCGGATTGAATATCTTATTAAGAGGGATTATGCAGGAACTTGTTCGGTTTGCTTCAGAGACGGCTTCAGACATATGCTGTTCTTACTCCCAGAGGCCTTGGCTTGTTCAGCCGTTCTTATGCTCAGAGAACTCAATCCTGTTCATCTGTTCCTGAGTGTTCTCATCTTGGCGATATTTGGGCAGCACCTCCCCTGGACTGGGAGTTGCCAGAGAGCAATAAGGAACACCAAACGGTTAACTCCGGGGTGCACCTCAAATCTAGACCTCATGGCGGTCCAAAAACCCAAATGTGAGTGCTGGAGAGCTCGAGGACTAGCCTTCAAGAGCTCTCACCACTCACGGGTGATGAATTCGTGGAACGGGACGGATGTAGGCCGTCGGTGGCCATGACTATTCACCCTTCGAACGGGTTCCCTCAGAATTCATGCCACAGAAGGGCAAGCTCCCGAGGACCCCAGGTGATTCAGAGAACCAAAGAAATAAAACGGAAGAAAAAAGGGGGAAAGGATCAAAGCCATATAATACTGCGCATGCTCACAAGCCATTCTTTTATTCATCCTCAAGGGAAAAGGAAGGAAGAATACAACGGAGAAGATAAAAGAAAAACTAAATGTTGAGGTGGGGGAAGAAGATACATCAGCGGGGGAGAAGAAGGAACAGAGCACAAGCTCTTCCCCCCCTCTCTCCCCTCTCTTGCTCTCACCCTCTCCCTCTCTTTCTTCACCTTGCAGGCGTGAACGGATGGATGTAGCTTCTTCTCTTCGGAGGCTGGAGACCTGGCAGAAGACCTCTCTCCTCTCCTTCTTCAACCTTCCTCTTCTCTTTTCTTCTGTTCCCTTCTGTTTTCCTCCTCCCTTTCTGGCTTCACGATGCTGCCCCTTATATACATCAGCCAGCCTGGGAGCCTTCCTGCCATTTCCACCTCGTCTGCAACGAAGTCGGGAGTTGACCGGCTGTGCTGGACGCTGTTCATTTGTCCCGTACACTGCTGCTCATCCGAGGATGGGACGCTCAGAGATCTGCCGGAGCTTGCCTTGCTGCTGCTGCTTGTGTGCTGTCGAACGAAGGTAGAAGCAGAGCCCTTGGCATTGAATGTTCTCTGCACGCCATAATGATGCAAAACGGAGCATCAGAATGTAGATGGGACAACTTGTTTGCGCGTCGGATTAACGTGAGATGCAAGGGAAAGGGTGCGCGCCGGTTTAGCCCAAGATGAAGGGGAAAAGGGGCGCGCCGGTTTAACCAAAGAAGAATGGCGCGCCGGTTTAAGTCCCTTCCGTGCCCTTTTAAGCCTCAAATTGATTCTTTTCGAAGTCGCGATCGTTTATATGAATGTCGGCGTTCCCATAACATTCTGGCTGCAATGCATGGCCTCCGTAATATTCTGTTCGCAGCCTCCGGGACTCGGTCCCAGACTTTGCGTGACTTTCGGTGCATGCCGAGACTGTGCCGGAGTTCCTGACTTTTCTCTGATTCAGCCCTCGGCACGGCTGGTCGGAGCATTGTGGTTGTATCTTCTGCTTAGGGGGCTTTCTTAGCGGGTAGCGGACCACCAGGTGAGTTCTCGTCCTGATCGGGCGAGGCATGAGGTTTATTCGGCGTTTCTGTCTTTGACTCGCGCTCTAATGTGTAGACGCGAATGTCGCCATGATCATCATCGTCATTTTTTGGCATCCACAGGGTTAAAGTGTTACAACCAAAACTACCACCACGCAGGGTGGGGCCTTCAGCCAGCCAAGCGGGGAGGGGAGAAAAGCTCTCAATCACTAAGTGGCGTCCGGCGCGATATGAGCCTTGTTCTGGCCTGCAGGACAGGGTGATGATGTTGTGGTCGCCACGGATTCGTCCGGACTCCAAATTGAGCGAGACCACCTCCTAAAGCTTCCTGACTTGAAGAGGTTGACTCCAGAAGTTTTGAGGATGCTCAGTGGGTCGGAGGTAGCAGCACCAGCAGCTGGGAGGAGACCTCTCTGTCTGGCCGCAAGCTCTACCTGGACTGGAACAGCAGGTTGCAGAGATCACCATTCGCACTCCCGAGCTCCGAACAGCACGAAACTGGTGGCGACGTCTTCGTGGTCAAAGTAGCTTTCATCAGGAGGTGACGTGGCTGCAATCAGAGGTCGAGAGCGGTCGGTGTACCCTGAAGAGTGGGCACTGGTCGGAGCAGACTGCAGAAGACAGGACTGGAGAGCTCGGGGGAGAAAATTTGTAACTCCTTTCTCCGGCGTCCGAACGAGGTTCTGTTTCTTGATCTTGGAAGAGGACTACCAGGGGGAGAACTTTGATGAAGGGTCTTCAGCCTGAATCCGCTGGGGTACGTCGTGGAACAATGATCTTTCCGGTTCTGGTCCAGGATGAAGACCTCTCTGCGCAATCGTGGGAGAACGGCTCCTACGGCTGGCCCCGACCTCAGAACGAGTTGGTTACACCTCGCCTGCAAAGAAGACAGAGGGGCCTTTCCAGTGATGTAGGTCACGCCCCCAGAAGCTCCAAGATGAAGACGTGGATGATGCTGCAACTCGGTGCTGATCTGCAGGCCTGCACTACAACAACCTGAAATTGAAAGGAGAGGGAGAGGGGCTTCTTTTGGTGGAGGGTTGATGTAGGGCGGCCTAATGGTGAAGGGGGGTTCTTGTGGGGTGATGGAGGGGGCTAATGGTGATGGGGAGTGAGGAGGAAGAGGGCTGGGGTTGCAGGTTGCAGTTAGGGTAGGGTGAGGAGATGGTGTGAGAGGTGGAGTGGAGAATAGAGGAGGGGGGCGGACCTAGCTATGGGGGAGAGAGGGGGGGGGTGGCCAAAGAAGTGGAGGGAGATGGATTTCAAATTTGAAATGGTCTTGGGAGTGGGGGATTGTGTGGGAACTAGGGGAGATTGTGTGGGAATGGGTGGGATTGTGTTGGAAAGTGGGAGATGCCTCCTTGGGACAATGGGAGTGGAGTAATGGCAACTTGGGGAAGTGGAGGGGTATTGAATGAGGTGGGTAGCTAGTGGAGGTGGTTGGGGAGGGGAGGAGAGAGAAGAAAATTTGAAATTGGGGTTAGAGGAGAGAGAAAGAGGGGTGAAATAGAGAGATTAAGAGGGGAATAGGTGGGGAATCTCTCCCCTAGGGTCTCTCACCCAAAAACTAGAGGAATCACTCCAATTTGAACTCAAATGGCAATTTTAACTCATTCATTCATTAACTTCAAATGAGAAGGAGTGGGGTCCTATTTATAGGCAACCCACTCTTTACAATAAGTCCCTGACAAAATAAGCAACTACAAATAACCAAGGAGGGGTGGGGGCACCAATGGGCATTGCCCAACGAATTAGGCCCAATAGCCTCATTAGACAGCATGATGATACAAAAACATAGGGAAATAAGAGCTAGACTTAGGGAAATGACTCAAATAAAATGAAAATACATCAAAATGACACAAAGGAAAGCTACAAAATGGATAAGGGGCCTTAATAGAGTGAGGCCCAAACTCAACCAGCTCCCGAATGTGAAGAAGTGGACCCGAGGCAAAGGGAATCATAGGTGATGCCTCCATCAAATCCCCTGGGCCGCGAAGAGCTCGACTCCGTCGAGTAAGGATCCATCCGGCTCAGGTACCGCTCGAGAAGGTCCGGATCCAATTGCTGGAGGTCCTCCCGACTCACCCATGAGTCCTCCGACGGAGGCCGATCCTTCCACCTGACGAGATAGCGCTCATATACCTTGCTCAGGGTGGTAGTGACCTGCTCATCCAATATTCGTTTAATGCAATCGCGCTGAGCTCTCTTGGCTAGTGGACTCTCCTCACGGGTGGGTACTCTCTCAAAGGAAGAAGTAGGCTCAATCTCCTCACTAGGTCCCACCGTGGGGCCCTTGTATGGCACTAAGTCGGCGACATTGAATGTAGGACTTACCCCATAATCCTCAGGGAGATCTAACTCATAAGCATTTGCACCAATGCGCCTCCAGACCTGGAAGGGCCCAGTCCCACGTGGCCTCAACTTGGAGTTGGCTCCTGGGGAGAGCCTCTCCGTCCTTACCATCACAAAGTCACCCACTTGGAACTCTAAGTGACGCCGGTGAGAGTCGGCCAACTTTTTATAAGCCTCATTTTTCATGTTAATGTGCTTGCGAATTTCCTCATGCAATTACCTAATATGTTGTGCAAAAGACTCGGCAGAAATGGACACTCTAGCATGCTGGGGAAGGGGAATGAGGTCGGATGGCTTTCTTGGTTTGTACCCATGCACGGCTTCAAATGGACTCATCCCTATTGACTTATTGATGGAATTGTTGTATGCAAACTCAGCCTGTGGTAAGATGAGATCCCAATTTCCTGGCCGATCCTCAACAAGACTCCTAAGGAGGTTCCCTAGACTCCGGTTGACCACTTCAGTTTGGCCATCCGTTTGGGGGTGGTAGGCAGTGGATAATTTGAGGAGGGTACCCATCATCTGCCAAAGAGTCTTCCAAAAATAGCTAGTGAATTTGACATCCCTATCGGAGACTATGGTCTTGGGCAGCCCATGGAGGCGGACTACCTCATCAAAGAATAATCGGGCTACATGGGAGGCATCGGATGTTTTGGAGCATGGGATGAAGTGGGCCATTTTAGAAAATCTATCAACCACCACATAGATGGAGTCATGCTTCCTAGAGGTCTTGGGTAAGCCTAGCACAAAGTCCATGCTCAAATCTTGCCATGGTCGGTCGAGAATGGGAAGTGGGGTGTATAGGCTGGTGTTTTGCTTCACCTGCTTGGCCGAAGCACACGTGCGACATTGACCCACTATTTTGCCTACATCTCTCTTGAGGCTCGGCCAATAAAATTGACCCTCAACTAAGGCAATGGTTTTGTGGACCCCAAAATGACCGGCTAACCCTCCGGCATGTAATTCCCAAACCAAGAAATCTCGAAGAGAGGTCCGGGGAATGCAAAGCCTTGGCCCCTTGAAGAGGAACCCATCCTCTAAAATAAATCCCTCATGCTCCTTGCTAGAATGAGTGGTCAAGTTGGCATAGATTTGCCCAAAGTCGGGGCAACCAGGGTACTCATCCTTGACCTTATCAAAATCAATCACTTCCACTTGGATAGTGGATAACAAGGACATCTTCCTACTAAGGGCATCCGCGGCCTTATTCTCACTCCCGGCCTTGTGTTTGATGACAAAGGTGTAGGATTGGATGAACTCAACCCATCGGACATGTCGGGCATTCAACTTTTGTTGGGAATTGAGGTATTTGAGGGCCTCATGGTCGGAAAAGATGACAAACTCTTTGGGATGCAAGTAATGTCTCCAGTGTCAGAGGGATTGGACCACGGCATAGAACTCCTTGTCATAGGTGGAGTATCTAGTCCTAGCATCACATAGCTTCTCACTAAAGTAGGCGACCGGGTGTCCCTCTTGACTAAGAATCCCTCCTATCCCTGTCCCGGATGCATCACAAGTGACCTCAAAAACTTTGGAGAAATCGGGAAGGCATAGGACCGGGACTTGGGTCAACTTTTCCTTAAGCTCAAGGAAGGCTTTAGAGGCGGCTTTGGTCCAAACAAAGGTTCCCTTCTTGAGACAATCAGTTATTGGGCCGGTGATAGTGCTAAACCCTCGAATGAATCTCCTATAGAATGTGGCCAACCCATGGAAACTCCTAACCTCATGAAGGGTGTGGGGCTCCGGCCAATCAAGAATAGCTTGGACCTTGTCGGGGTCCATGGAGACTCCTTTGGTTGACACCACAAATCCTAGGAAGGTGATGGAAGTGGTCATGAAATGACACTTTCCTAGGTTGGCAAATAGGCTTTCTTGCCGGAGGACGGTGTAAACTTTCCTAAGGTGGTCAAGGTGGGCCTCATGGGTTTGGCTATAGATGAGAATATCATCAAAGTATACCACTAGAAAATTCCCAATGAAAGGCCTAAGTACCTCCGTCATAAGACGCATGAAAGTACTTGGGGCATTAGAAAGTCCAAATGGCATGACTAACCACTCAAAGAGACCATCCTTGGTCTTGAAGGCCGTTTTCCACTCATCTCCGGGCCTTACCCTAACTTGGTGGTAGCCACTCTTGAGATCTATCTTAGAGAATATGGTGGCTCCGGCTAGCATATCCAACATGTCATCAAGCCTAGGGATGGGGAACCTATACTTGACGGTAATCTTGTTAATGGCCCGGCTATCCACACACATCCGCCATGATCCATCTTTCTTGGGGGTAAGGAGGGCCGGGACGGCACATGGACTCTTACTAATGCGGATGAAGCCCTTCCTAATGAGTTCCTCTATTTGCCTCCTAAGTTCGGCATGTTCCGTGAGATTGAGGCGATAATGAGGAAGGTTTGGAAGGGTGCTCCCGGTACTAGATCGATTGCGTGTTGCACATCACGCATGGGAGGGAGTTGGTCCGGGAGCTCTTCCGGGAACACATCATGGAATTCTTCCAAAAGTTGTTGGATCTCTATGGGATGGGGGTTAGAAGGGGTAGGTTCCCCTAAGCAGATGACTACCGCACACAATGGCACCTCTTGAGCAATTTCCTCTTCAAGCTCTTTCCTAGTGATGAGATGAAGACCTTTGATCAACCCCGTGGTTCTACTTTATTTTGGGGTTTGGATAAGGGCTTGGGTTGGAGGGGTGGAGTTCCCCGAGACTTGTGGAGTGGTGGGGTGTGATCCTTGAGGGAGAGGGTCCTTCTTGGGCATGGGTCGAGGTGGGGAGGGGTTAAGACGGATAGTCTTACCCTCATGCTCAAAGGTGCATATGTTGCTTCTTCCTAAAATGGTGGCATCCACATCATAGAGCCAAGGTCTTCCTAAAAGGATGCTACCCACTTCCATGGGTATGACGTCACACCATATTTGGCCATGGTAGGAAGAGAAAGTGAGAGGCACTAGGCATTGGGTGTTGACCGGGATGGAGTTGTTGTTGATCCATGAGACCCGGTATGGACTTGGGTGGGGAGTGAGAGTAAGCCCAAGGAGCTTGACGGTGTCGGGTGACACGGCATTAACACAACTACCACTATCCAAGATCACTTTCCTCACATGGTTCTTTATCTTGATAAAGGTGTGGAAGTTTGAGGTCTGACGCCAATCCTCTTCTTAAGGTTGGGTGAGGGTGCACCTAATGACTCCTAGATGGGAGTTGTTTGAAGGAGTGGAGTGATCTAGACCCGACTCTAGATATTAGGCTTCATACTCCTCTTCCCAATCTAGTAAGGCTTCATGTTCCTCAATGACATTTTCTTGTTCCTTTTGGGGTTGAACTTCTTCCTCAATAAGTAAACTAGATAACCCCTTAGATGGACATTGTCCAGCAAAATGACCAAACCCTTGACACCTATAGCATTGTTGGCGCCCACTTCCCGGGGTGGCTCCTATACTTCGGCCTTTGGGGTTATCATCCTTCCGTGGGAGAGGGTGACTAGGAGCGGGCTTGTTTGGAGTGATGGGTGGGGGAGGATTGTAGGACCTTAAAGGGGCATTTCCACTTGGGCTAGGAGCTCTCATGGGAGTGGGTGGAATGGGACGTGGTCCCATGTTTTTGGGATCGGTTGGTCGGGGAGTGGTAAATCGAGAACTCATAGAAAACCTTTCCACATCTCTAGCTACTTGGTAAGCTAGCTCAAGGGTGTCAACGTCTCTCATGAATAGTTCCCTCTTGACGTGGCTTTGAAGCCCATTCCTAAAGCGGGATAAGGTGACGTCCGAATCCTCATGGACTCCACACTTTAAAAGATAGGAGTCAAATTTTTCAATGTACTCTACCACGGTCTTCCCTTCTTGGGTGAGGCTTTGCCATTCATCTAGGAGCATTTGGTGGTAGGTTCGGGGGAGGTATTTGTTCCTAAGTTGGTTCTTCATTCCCGCCCAAGTGTCAATAGGCTCTTCCCGCCTAACCCGTCTTAGACCCTCTTGGTTTAGCCAATAAGTTTTGGCCAACTTAGTGAGATGCATCTTAGCCAATCTAACTTTCCTTGGGTCAGACATGGGGTACCATTCAAAGTATTGGTCCATGGCGGTCTCCCATTCTAGGTAAACACTAGGTTCATGTGAACCATCAAAATTTGGGGCCTCCACCTTGATCATCCTTAAAAGGGGGTCATCCGGATCATCCCGTGGACGCCGGTCATGGTTTTGATGGGGGCGAGGCCTCTCATAGTCATAATAATGGTCATAGTACATATCCTCCCCATAAAATTCAGCATGTGGGTGATGGGCTCTTGGGCCGTTGTTCCTTGGGTGGAACTCATCCCTATGAGGCTCTACATGTGGGGGGTGGACTCTTGGGCCTTGGTTCCTTTGGGGAAAACCATTCCTATGGAACTCACCATGTGGTGGAGGGGCTCTTGGCTCATTGATCCTTGGGTGAGGGTCTTCCCTATGAGGCTCATCATGCGGAGGGGGAATTCTAGGCTCATTGTTCCTTGGGCGGAACTCTTGGTCTTCTAACCGAGCAATTCGGTTGGTAAGGGACTCTAGTTGGACAAGGATGGTTGTGAGGGCAGCATCTACCCTATCCATGTGGCCTTGTGGTTCCTCCCTAGGAACATCTTGGTTGAGTTGGTGAGGATTGGGATCCATTGGTGGAGCCGAAGATGATGAATCGGGTTGATAGCTAGCACCACTACGGGTGGACATGCAAGACAAAGGGCCAAAGTGGTTGGACACATAATGCAAAGGTCCTAGGACTTAGACTTGAAAGAGACAAGTCAAGGACTTGCTCTGATACCACTTGACGTGACACAACCTCGGACTTAGGCAAGCAATCACAAATAGCATTCAAATGGGCCTTAATGGGCCACCGCTCTCCCGTCGCACTCTATACCCGGAGTGACTTGGCGATGCCAAGTGTGAAGTATGGGAATGGGCCCTTGCTAGTAGAGGGCCAGCAAGGCCAAGGTTTTACTCCCAAGGGTTGGATGCCCAATTCAATTGGGGCCGACAAAGTGCGCAAAGGCACCGGTTCACACTACCCCACGGCGACCACTCTAAGTCATGTACTTGAGGATCGGGCGCTCCCTCACAAATTCAGCGGCGCATGAAGTAAATATTGAAAAAGCAACACTAATGAGCTAGGATGAGACACTTACTCGACCGGTTTGAGGAAACCGGTCCCGGTTGGAGACGAGGGCGAGCGGGGAGGCGGTGGCTCCCCACACGCCGCGGCGGTGTCGCTTGACCTGCCCAAAGAAGTACAAGACTACACCTCACGCAGGAGGGGGATCTTGGGGTGGGGGTTAAAGTGTTACAACCAAAACTACCACCACGCAGGGTGGGGCCTTCAGCCGGCCAAGCGGGGAGGGGAGAAAAGCTCTCAATCACTAAGTGGCGTCCGGCGTGATATGAGCCTTGTTCTGGCCTGCAGGACAGGGTGATGATGTTGTGGTCGCCACAGACTCGTCCGGACTCCAAATTGAGCGAGACAACCTCCTAAAGCTTCCTGACTTGAAGAGGTTGACTCCAGAATTTTTGGGGATGCTCAATGGGTCGGAGGTAGCAGCACCAGCAGCTGGGAGGAGACCTCTCTGTCTGGCCGCAGGCTCTGCCTGGACTGGAACAGCAGGTTGCAGAGATCACCTTTCGCACTCCCGAGTTCCGAACAGCACGAAACAGGTGGAGACGTCTTTGTGGTCGAAGTAGCTTTCATCAGGAGGTGACAGGGCTGCAATCAGAGGTCGAGAGCGGTCAGTGTACCCTGAAGAGTGGGCACTGGTCGGAGAAGACTGCAGAAGATAGGACTGGAGAGCTCGGGGGAGAAAATTTGTAACTCCTTCCTCCGGTGTCCAAACGAGGTTCTATTTCTTGATCTTGGAAGAGGACGGGCAGGGGGAGAACTTTGATAAAGGGGCTTTAGCCTGAATCCACTGGGGTACGTCGTGGCACAATGATCTTTTCGGTTCTGGTCCAGGATGAAGACCTCTCTGCGCAATCGTGGGAGAACGGCTGCTACGGCTGGCCCTGACCTCAGAACGAGTTGGTTCCACCTCGCCTGCGAAGAAGACAGAGGGGCCTTTCCAGTGATGTAGGCCACTCCCCCAGAAGCTCCAAGATGAATATGTGGACGATGCTGCAACTCGGTGCTGATCTGCAGGCCTGCACTGCAACAACCTGAAATTGAAAGGAGAGGGGCTTCTTTTGGTGGAGGGTTGATGTAGGGCGGCCTAATGGTGAAGGGGGGTTCTTGTGGGGTGATGGAGGGGGCTAATGGTGATGGGGAGTGAGGAGGAAGAGGGCTGGGGTCGCAGGTTGCAGTTAGGGTAGGGTGAGGAGATGGTGTGAGAGGTAGAGTGGAGAATAGAGGAGGGGGGCGGACCTAGCTATGGGGGAGAGAGGGGGGGGGTGACCAAAGAAGTGGAGGGAGATGGATTTCAAATTTGAAATGGTCTTGGGAGTGGAGGATTGTGTGAGAACTAGGGGAGATTGTGTGGGAATGGGTGGGATTGTGTTGGAAAGTGGGAGATGCCTCCTTGGGACAATGGGAGTGGAGTAATGGCAACTTGGGGAAGTGGAGGGGTATTGAATGAGGTGGGTAGCTAGTGGAGGTGGTTGGGGAGGGGAGGAGAGAGAAGAAAATTCGAAATTAGGGTTGGAGGAGAGAGAAAGAGGGGTGAAATAGAGAGATTAAGAGGGGAATAGGTGGGGAATCTCTCCCCTAGGGTCTCTCACCCAAAAACTAGAGGAATCACTCCAATTTGAACTCAAATGGCAATTTTAACTCATTCATTCATTAACTTCAAATGAGAAGGAGTGGGGTCCTATTTATAGGCAACCCACTCTTTACAATAAGTCCCTGACAAAATAAGCAACTACAAATAACCAAGGAGGGGTGGGGGCACCAATGGGCCTAGCCCAACGAATTGGGCCCAATAGCCTCATTAGACATCATGATGATACAAAAACATAGGGAAATAAGAGCTAGACTTAGGGAAATGACTCAAATAAAATGAAAATACATCAAAATGACACAAAGGAAAGCTACAAAATGGATAAGGGGCCTTAATAGAGTGAGGCCCAAACTCAACCAGCTCCCGAATGTGAAGAAGTGGACCCGAGCCAAAGGGAATCGTAGGTGATGCCTCCATTAATAAGTGTTGTTACATCTCACACCTATGAACTTAATTTTCTGTGTGTTAGCATCAATGATTGTGCAGTGTGAATATTCAAAAATCACTTTGTGACCCTTGTCACAAAGTTGACTAACACTAAGCAAATTATGATGAAGACCTCTAAGTAATGAAACATCTTCAATGCAGTGGTTAGGGTCCTTACCAATTCTCCCAATTCCTATGATCTTACCATTGTCCTATCCTCCAAAGATTATCGTTCCACCATTCTTCTCAGCAAGGTCTGCAAAGAGGAGTTTGTTTCCAGTCATGTGCCTGGAGCATCCGCTGTCCAAGTGCCATTTATTGTCTCCCGCCTTCATGCAGACCTGCACCAATTACCAACCATGCTCATTTTGATTTGGGTACCCAAGCAAGCTTGGGTCCCTCCACGTTAGCGTTCCCAAGTGGCTCATAATATCTACTGAAAAATAATTCATCATCATATTGCATGAGTTGGCATATGTACATGTCATGTCCTATTTTCCCACAATAAAAACACGTTGGTCTTCTCCTACCAAAATGTTTCCTTTTATTTATATTTTTAAAGGTTGAGGGGAATTTGGAATTAGCAGCTTGTTTTCCAAAGTGTGTGTGTGAACATTCTCCTTGATAAAATGATTTTTTCACAACATAATGAGCATGATTTTTGTTGCTATGGATTACACCTTGATTCTTTTCAACTTGTTTTCTTTTCTCTCTCACTTCCTTTCCATTCCCACTTTTCAATTTTTCAATTTCAATAACAAAACTCTTGTTCTTCTCTTTTTCACATTCACTTAGTTGAACATGCAATTTTTCAAACTCTTTGTTCAAGAGGTCATGCTTTTATTGGATTTCATCTTTCAGCTTAAATGCATTTTTCTTTTCTATATCTAAGTATGTTATCTCCTCTTCAAACAATGACAACTTCGTTTCCAAAGCATCATTAACATTTTTTAGTTTTTTAATTTGCATTTCAAGCAAATTACATTTTCCACAAGAATTAGATGAGTGAACAATTTCATGGATCTTTTTCTTTAAAGTCCTATTTTCATTTTTCATTCTTCTATATTTCTCATCTAACTCTTCATAAGCAAGTTCCCAGTGTTCATTTCAAATGGCCTGAGTGTCAGAAGTTACCTGTTCACTATCGCTATTGGCCATCAAACACATCATCTTCACGAATTCTTCAATGTCCTGCTCCTCGTCATCGGTCGTGGGCTCATCTTCATCTTCATCGCTCCATGTTGCCTTCATGGCTTTTGGTTTCTTGCCCCTGACGACCTTTCCTTTCTTCTTTTGGAGCTCGGGGCATTCTCCTCGCATGTGCTCCGCTTTCTTGCATTCATAGCAAATAATCTCGGCGGCCTTGGATGGTTCATTTCTTTGTCTTGGCTGCCTCTTCCCTTTTCTGAACTTCCCGCCAAATCTTCTTCTTTGGCGCAAGAATTGTCTTACCTTTCTTGTTAGCATAGCAACCTCTTCATCATCAGTGGTTCTCAACGATTCCTCTTGGCTCGAGACACTCTCCGGGAGTGCTTTCAAGGCGATTGGCCTTTTCTTCTTTGGATCCTCTTCTGTCCTTTTGATCACATTAATCTAATAGGTCATTAATGACCCTATGAGTGCATCTACGGTGAGTGTTGTCAAATCCTTGGAGTCTTCTATCACTGTCACCTTGGTGTCCCAACTCGGTGACAGTGACCTCAACACCTTCCGCACCAATTCCTTGTTGGTGAACTCTCTTCCGAGTGACTTCAGTCCGTTGGTGATCTCCATAAGCCGTGCGAACATCTGGGAGACGTCCTCTTCATCTTTCATTTTAAAGAGCTCGTAGTCACGGGTCAGCATATTCGCCTGTGTCTCCTTGACTTATGTGGTGCCTTCGTAAATAAGCTTGAGCTTATCCCACATTTCCTAGGCGCTACTGCACATGGACACACGAGCATACTCGTTAGGGTGAATAGCACACTGAAGTATATTCAAAGCATTAAAATTCAAATAGGTTTCTTTATAGCACCATCATCCCACATATCCTCATCAGGGTTTACAGCATACGGACCATTCCTAATAATAGTCCATATTTCATGACATTGCGCTCTAAGAAATACGGTCATCCTATTGTTCCAGTATGGGTAATTACTCCCATCGAAGAAGGGTGGCCGTTGAATAGAATGCCCTTCGGGCACCATCCCCTTGTTGAGGTTGTTGGTAATTCCTAACAGATCACTCTAAAACCGCTAGGTTTTCTAAAAAGCAGAGCCGAGGCTCTGATACCAATTGATGGCCCGGTTAGGAGGCAATTGAGAGGGTGGTGAATTGATTGCCCACCCTTTTTGAAAAATTATAAAGCAACCCAAACAAACCACAGATATGTAGAATAAAAGTAACGCAGAGACTTGATTAAGATGAATGAACTTAAATCAAGCAAGCTCTCACAACTTCCCAGCGCACATATATGCTCACTCGGACAACTATATTTGGACGGACAGTTGAGTACACTCACTTCTCACCGTCTCACACTCGTATCGAGAACGAAAAATTGGATAACAACCAACACCAATCAAGCAAACCACAACACAGTATTTTTAGGTGGTTCGGACACACCAAGTGCCGTCTTATGTCCACCCCTCTCACCTCGAGAGGATTTCACTATAAACGCTGCTCGACGGCAGCAACCACACACACATGGGCTCGACGGCCCACACACGCGGGTTCTCGTACAACGACGAGACAACCCACACACACTCGGAGCAAGCTCCAAAAATGTCTAGATATGTGAAATAGAATGAGAAATTACAAGCCCAGTTCTAAGAGATTCGATCTACGCACAAGTCACTGTGAAAAGGATAAACAAGACAATCTACCCCACAAACCGGCTAAGAGAATGATAGACGAGATGATCTACCCCACAAAACCTTAAACAAGCTAGGAGAATAGAGAAGGTAACACTTAGAACAAATGAACCGAAGGTTGGATGAAGTCGGAGTAGAGGATGTAGTCGCCCAAGGCTCCGGAAGAAGAGGATGCAGTCTGCGACCTCTAGATCTTGGCTCGGGCACGATGGAAATCGTCCTTGGCACAACTCTGCTTCACCTCCACAGATGGGAGCACCTTCTTCTCCTGCAAGGCAAAAATCCTACGTTAGAAGCTCAAGGTTCTTGCGATCGGAAGGAAGGGGGGCGGCTATATACAAGGGAGTTTGACCCACCAAAAGACACAAGAGCCCTCACTAAACCCCCTTCATGCCACATACATAGAGTAAAGGACACCCTAAGGCCATTAGGGACAAAAGCCATCCAATTGGATCCTCCTTAAAAGGGTTCGAAACAGATCCGGAAAATCGTGTTCGAACGTTCAGAAAAAGTGTCGACCCTTGAGGTCGACCCTTTTTCGTGAAAGTTCTGCTTGAACCTATATAAGAATAAAAACTCGATACGAGTGTCGACCCATGGGGTCGACACTTCCTACGAAGTGTTCTGGCCGGATAACAGAACAAAACATTCGTAATGAAAAGTGTTGACACCTGAGGTCGACACTTTTTCACGAACATTCTATTTTCACAGAAATGAACAATCTTACCTGAAAGTGTCGACCTTCAGGGTCGACACTTTTTCACGAGAGTTCTGCCTTGACAAAACAACAGACACCTGGTGAAAGTGCCGACCCCTGGGGTCGACACAATCTGCCAGCGTCCTAAAACTCAACGAAGGCAGAGACTCCACAAATAAGTGTCAACCCCATAGGTCGACACTTTTGCTGACAACAGCAAAACTTTAGTAATTGTAATTAAAACACTCATGAATCAAACACATGTATCAAAGTAGATCAAGGGAGTTCATACATCACACATGAACATGATTAAGCATGAGTTTTTACCAGGATCAGTCCATTCACACACGATCCAAATAGACAAGTATTCATACCTTGGCCTTGAGAGTTTGAGTGACAAGCTTCACAATTGTCCTACATTTAATTTCCCATTCAAATTAACAACTCAACTTAACAATTGAGATTCTATCACATTTGAAACATCCATTCATTTTGAGATTTACCGAATGACCTATTCACTCATTAGTTATATCCATCGTTCGAGCTCAATCAACAATGGCTCATGCCAACATTCAACAGTCAATCAAGTTGATTCGTATCAGCCTTCTTCAAATTGAGCATTCTTACAAATCAAGCATTCAGGTTTGAAATTCATTAACCTCACCTTTCATCAAATATGTATATCAATGAAGCTCAATCACGCAAGTTTTCATTCAATGCAATCATTCATCAATCCTGTACACATGCAAATTCATTGATCACGAAATCATGACATTTCATTCAGAATCTTCGTCAAAATAGTCCGGGGCACAACATAGGCACTGACCCCACCTGCATAGGAACTATCTCAGTCGTGTGCTCTCCCAAGGCTGCTAGAGTTGGCGATCGCTCGGACAAGCCCGAGGACTCCCGACCCCCCTCTTCGCTCGACGTATAATGGGAAGAGTCGGTGGAACCCCAGTCTGAGTCATAGCGTTGCCCAGAAGGAAAAATGAGCCCATTCGCTTGGGCCTCAGCCTCTGTGATGGCCCGATTGAAGCCCTGGGTGAAGCCCTTCCGAAGGCCCTGACGGTAGCCCGACTCATAGTAAGGGAAGGTAGCTTGAAGAAGAGCAGCGTGGTAAGCCTCTGAGCATCTATGTTGCTCGAGAGCTTCTACCACCGCCAGCACCGCCTTCCTCTCAAGCTCAGCTATCCTATGTTCTGACTTGGACAACCTCCTCTCGACCTCGGCCCTTGCATCCTCGACCCCCCGAACTTGGTCCGCGAGCCCCTCTCGCATGGCCTTCCATTGCTCGCTGCGCTCGACCTGATTCCTGCGCTCCGCATCCAGGAGCTCATTCTGCCGATTGACCATACGACGGGCCTGGGCCAGCTGCTCCGCCAATGACAGAGCCTCCTCCTGACTCGACTGCACTTGTTCCCGGAGTGGGGCCACCTCCTCACGAAGGTCCTGAAGATCGAGGGTCAAACGCTCGACCTTCCAATCGACCGCACCACGGGCTCATGAAAGAGTCTCCCGCTCCAACTCCACCCGAGCGTACGCATCCACTGCCTCCGCTCAAAGCTGGGCCAAGACCAGCCCACCTTCCATAAGTTGCTCGAAAAGCGTGGAGGGCGGACCCTTCTGGAGTTTTTCTTGCAAGGCTCCCGAAGCTATGGAATGGCACGTCCGATACAGAGAGGCCCGAACGCTGAAGGCACTGGCCGAGGGAGGAGAAACACTCTCCGGAGCGACCGGGATTGGGGCACCTCCCCCGAGCAACCGCATCTCGGGGGCCCCACCGATTGGCTCGAGATGAGCGGCCCCGCCACGAACCTCCCCGACCTCGGTCGACTGTGATTGAGTCGCTTCAGCCTATGACCCTCCAGCCTCGACAGGCTCGGATCGGGCTCCTCCGTCTAGCACCCCCTCTGCTTCGCTCGGCGCCCCGACATCGGCCGTGACCCCTTCATTGTCGGCCCCTTCCTGCTCTGTAGAAGGGAGAACTGGCAGGAAAGCCTCTTCGGCCGGGCGGGCGACCTCCGCCTTCCTCACCCGCTTCTTCTCGGTAGACATAGCCTGTAATGAAGCCCCCAGTAGCTTCGTCATGGGATCCTTACGCTTGACCCCCCGGCGTTCGGAAGCGTCATCTTGGGCGACCCGCTTGCCCTTGTCTCGGGCACAGGAAGAACCCTCCGAAGCTTGGAGATCGCTCGAAGCCGGCGTATCATCCCCGTCGATGATCTCCAACTCGGCCGGTGGTGCCTCATCCTCAACCGCTCACCTCTGGTCTGAACGAAGAAGAGCAAATTGAAAGAAGGAAGGCACTTACTCTATAAGAAAGAGAACAAGTCCCTGAGATCCACACATGTCGGCAACAGTGCTCGAGAAAGATACTCCTCGATGTTGGACAATGTCACCAACTCAGCAGTCGGCTGACGATTCTGCAGGAGGATAGCATCATCCCTCTCCACCTCTAGGGGGACCTCCGTTTGCTTCGGAGGAATGTTCGGGTGAAAGTTGGGCGCCATCGGGAAATTCCAGACCACACCGACTGCCGACGCACCCACCCATAAATATTTGGTCTTCCACCCCTTGTGAGAGGAGTCCTTCACAGAAAGGGACACACAACTCCTGTTCCATTTCGCCTGGACGAAGAAGAAGCCCTTCCCTGCATGAAGATTCTCCTTCAGCTCGAAAAAATAATGGAAGAGGTCCAGCGAGGTGCTCACCCCACACTGGCCACAAAGGAAAATGAAGGAGAATATGAGGGTACAAGAATTGGAGACTACCTGGACATGTGATGGGAATCAACACCGGGCACTAACTTTTATTTTTACATTTGAGTCCTTTTATTTGCATTTATATCCTTGGAAAAACATGTATGCAATTGTAAGGCTTTAGAAGCCAATTTGTCATTCCTTAAGGATGTTTGGGTTTTTATGTAAAAGTCTAGTAGGACCATCAAGGGGCCCGCATCTCCTTCACTATTGCTCCACCTAAGCCTTAGGGCCCATGTGGGGCCAATCAAAGGTCTAAGGTGGGCTTCTAGATGCTTGACCATTCAAAGGGGACAAAGGGTTCAAAATTTTAAATATTCCAACCCTCATAGTCAAGGGGGCGCCCCCATATATTGTATTTAAATAGGGTTCCAAACCACATGGGAGAAATAAATGTGGTCTCCCCTATTTACCCCTCCCCTAATTTAGATCTGAGGTTAGTTTAGGTCATTTTTCATTTCTTATAAATACCTTGTAATTTATGAATTACTTAGCATTAATGAAGAAAATTCCATTATTTGCTCACAATGGCCCAAACGGCGCCCCTCTCTCCTCCCCTAGAGCTGTGAAGGCTCTCCTTCAGATGTGTGACGCATCTCCACCACCACCTCTCTGAGTGCGACGCTCAGCTCCGCCGCCGTTCGTGCCGCCATCGCACCGCCACCGCCATCGCCGGAAGTTCTGTCCAAATCAGGACAGAACCCCCTTGTCCGATTTTTAGCTCCCAGCTCTGTGATCTTCTGGAGCCAAAGTTTTGAGGACAGGTTCCCCACTCAAATACCCTCTCCCAAAAAAACATTGCCATTTTCTAGCCTTCTTTTTCTATTTTTCCAATTTCGTGTTCTTCAGCCTTCCAGATCTATCTATGTTATCTCAAGTGTTCCAGCAAGCTAGTTCGTCCATAGTTCGACCCCCTTCCCCTTTTCTGATCGAGTCCAAATTTGGACTGGGTGTTCTGCCCATCGAAACACGTCTCCATAAATCTTTGCTCAATTTTAAAAGCTGTTTTCCTCCACCAAAAAATTAAAACTCAGTCAAGTTTCAGTTCTGTCCTGTGCAGTCTAGATCTGACCCACCAGTGTCATAAATTCTATTTCCCCTATTAAACCTCCACTAGAAAATCTACAAAAAATAGTCCCGTCTTCCTCACTTATTCCTCTCCAACTTTTATGAAGAGGTAAACTTTCAGATCTGAGGTTTAAGCCACGATCAACATCTGTTCTCAGGAAAACTCACCTTTGTCCTAAGTTTTCTGAGTCTTTCAGCTAGCAACTTGTAAATTCGACCAAGGCCATCAAAAGGAGATTCAAAATTCTTTCTCCAGCCATAGATCAAAGTATTTTGAATCAGCTTTCCAACGGCACCAGTTTTGCATCGATCCGACGTCGGGATTGATCGTAGCAGCTATTCTCGCCGGGTCGTGCGCTGTAAAACAGAAGTTCAGATCCGTGGGCAGCAACTTCAACCCGTGCCGAACGGAGCCATCTCACCTTCCGCAGGGCGAACCAGGGCTTCCCTCTCCTAGGGATCACCCCTCCAGCACTCCTCTTCACAGTGGGACCCACCCCGCCCAATTCAAAGGTCCGAGCAGCACGTGGGCCCCACCACCCGCAGTACGCATCTTTCGAACGCCACCGACGGAGCAGATGAAAGTGCTACCTATCAACCCAAGATCGGTCCTCCCGGGCCCCACTTGTAGCCCGTTATCTCCCTGCGTGGAGTGGGAATAGAAATCATTTCTGTAAATTATTGAAATTGTTTGTACCGGGAGTTACCGTACTTGGGCGGGATCGCCGTCCCCACGCCCGGAGCATGGAGGTACACTCGCCACCCTCCTCGTAGGCATTTGCTTTACTCGTATTTATTTATATATGCCGCTGCGAGTGATAGGATTATTAGCCCAATATATTGTTATCACCGCTGCGAGAGAGTGAGTGTGACCGTCCGTGACTCAATCCGAGTACACGCGGAAGAACCGAATACCCGAGACTCACTGACGGTTCCTCAACCGTGCATGATCCCACGTTTCCC
The DNA here is from genome assembly GCA_022559845.1 of Amorphophallus konjac. Lineage (NCBI taxonomy): Eukaryota > Viridiplantae > Streptophyta > Magnoliopsida > Alismatales > Araceae > Amorphophallus > Amorphophallus konjac. The sequence goes on along the minus strand of CM040120.1, from coordinate 64,096,459 downwards.
TCGCTTAGGGACGAGTTGCGAGCTAGAGTCCCAGGTTCACGTGTCCGTCCCACATCAGTTTGGTATTAGAGCGAGTCGAGTCTAGGATAGTCTTGTTTAAAGAAATAAAAAAAAGAGTCATTTAAGTCGAGTCTAAGTTTAAGTCGGTCCAAGGTTGCATCGCATACCTTTATTCGGTTTAAAGAAAGGTGTTGTCCGAATGGTAGGCTACGCCTATCGGGAAGGCCGCACACTTGCGAGAGAGGATCTTCGGATCCCGCAACTCTGCCAAGTACCGGATCTTGGTTGTGTGATGGGAATCAACTCCGAGCATGTACATTTTATTTTTATATTTGTGTCCTTTTATTTATTTTGTATATCCTGGGGAAAGTAGATACGTAATTGTATGGCTTTATGAGCCAAGTTGTTATTCCCTTAGGATGTTTGGGTTTTTATGTAAATTGGTAGTATGTCCAGCTAGGGCCCCCCCAGCCCTTCCCCTATTGGTCCACCTAAGCCATGTGGGGCTCGTCAAAGTCCTAGGTGGCCTTCTAAATGGATTGACTAGTCAATTAGACACATGGGGGGACAAATGGGTTGAAATGTCAAAGGTAGGCCACCTACCTTGTCCATGGTCAAGGGGGCGCCCCCCCCTTTATGGGTATTTTTTATTTTTGTTAAAAAATCTATTAGAACTAATTAGTTCTATACCTTGTATACCCCTCCCAATTCTAGATCTGAGGGCATTTTGAGTCATTTTCCATTTATTATATAAGGCATGTATTTCTATTTTTTGAGAATTAATGAGAAGAAAAATTGTGCAAGCATTGGAGCAAATTTGCACCCCCCTCTCTCTCCCTCTTGTTTCCTCTTCCTCTCTCTACATTTCAGGGTGTAGACCCCTTCTATCTTAGCCCCTCTATCTCTAGATTCATCCCTGGTGCCGCCGCCGCCGTTCGTGCCGCCGCGAAGTCGCTTCCGAAGTGCTGTCCAGATCTCTGTTCTGCTGGACAGAGGTTCACTTCGGGATTTTTAGCTCCCAACTCCGAGCTCATCTGGAGCTGTGATTTTCAGGGTCGGTTCCCCACTTGATCCCCAACCTCCAGAAACTTTATCCCATCATTTCCCTTTCTTTTTATATTTTTTCATTTTCATGTTTTTCTGTCTTCCAGATCTGTCCCTTTTCATATCTGTGTAGCAGAAGCTTAGTTCTTCCCCCTTTCGACCAACTTCTTGATTTTTGTTGGAATCCCCAAATTTATTGGAGGTTTTTTCCACCACCCCCATCCTCCACAAATTTTCGTCGAATTTCAAAAGCCTTCTCCCTATTTTTAGAAATTATGTCTTTTCCCCAAATTTAGTTCTGTCTCTGCTGTCCAGATTTGACCCTGGGTCAGTAAAAAATCTACAAAAAATCGAAACTTCCACCAAACCTTTCATAAAGTACATCCCCGTTTTCCTCTCCTCGGCCTCTACAACTTTCATAAAGAGCTCAAAAGCTGAATCGAAGTTCTACATCTCGGTCAATGCCAACTCTTAGTAAAACTTAGTTCTGTCCCGAGATATCAGATCCTGTGAACCAGCCGATTAAATATTCGATAAAGGCCATCAATGAGAAATTAAAATTTCTTTCTCTAGCCATAGATCGAAGGATTTCAAGTCAGCTTTCTATCGGTACCTCTTGTGAGTCGATCCGACGTCGAGAGTGACCGCAGCAGCGGATTTCGTCGGAACGCGCGGGTCTGAAACAGCAGTTCAGATCCGTGGGCAGCAACTCCGACGAGTGAAGATCGGAGCCGCCCGGCCTCCGACCGGCGAACCAGCGTACTGTCATCCCAGGGAGAGTCACTCCAGGCGTCCCCACCACAGTGGTGCCACCCCGGTCCCACGCGGCCCCTCGGACCAGCACGTGGGTCCCACGATCTTGAGTACGTGTGCCGCCGAAGCTACGCAAGAAGCTGCCCGTCAACCCGAACCCGCTACTCCCAGGTCCCATTGTGTCGCCCTTTACCTCCCTGCGTGGAGTGGGCATTCATAATCATTGCTGTAATTTAATTACTTATTGTTCCGAGAGTACGAGATCGGCCGGGATCGTCTTCCCCACGCCAAGCGCGTGGAGGTATCGTATTCGCTCCATTACTCGGCATTTGCTATTCTTGTATATGCTTTTATATGTCGCTGCTAGAGAGCATGTGTTAGGGCCATTAGCTCGATATATTTATTTCACCGCTGCTGCGAGAGAGAGCGAGACTGTCCCGTGACCCAATCCGGGCATGAATTTATGAGTTAACCACCCTAGCTCTTTGTCGATTTCTCAACCGCGCACGTCCGACGCTTCCCTCGTAGGGACGATCTCGAGCTTGCTTAGAGTCTGAGGATCGCATAACCATTTGGAGTCGAGTCGCGTGTCCGTCCCGCATCAGTTTGGTATCAGAGTGCCAGTTGAGTCTAGGGTGTCTAAAAACAAAAAAAAAGTGTCATTTACGTCTAGTCATTATCAGTCGGTCTAGGTTGCACTTGCATCCCATTAATCGGTATATCAAAAGGTGTTGTCCGAACGTTAGGCTACGCCTATCGGGAAGGCCGCACACTTGCGCGAGTGATCTTTGGATCGATTAACTCTGCCACGTACCGAGTCTTGGTTTAAGTCTAGGGTCCTTAGTGTGTATTAGTTAGTGCATTCCAACCTTGCATAGTCGGTCCAGTGTCTTGTCACCGTGTGCCTGCATGTCCACTACCCGCCACCCCCATGGCCGTTCCCCAAGACCATGCGTCTGAGTGGTCATCCCGGGTGGCCCGATTCAATGCCTTCATGGCCCGACCCTTGGATTTCACCCATCTCATTACTAAAGCCACTCTACCCAATGGGTCCACAACAGAACTCCATTTCACCAATAGGGAGTCGGATAATTGGGTTTCTCTTGATATCGTGGAGTCCCTCTCCAAGACGGGCAAGATTATCCGCGATGGTGATTTTGCTTTTGTCGAGTTTGAAAGGATGATCGGCTCTGATTTTTACTGTGATGGCGCATGGTGCAATATTGGTACGCTAGCAGGACCATGCATTATATTAGGGCGACCATGGTTGGAAGAGAGGAGAGCGATCTTTGGCCGGGATAGGAGGACCTGCACCTTATATCCACATCACCTACCCGGCGAGTTCATCTTCCACGACGGCATTCAGCCACCCACCTCTTTGTCACCAACCTCCCACCCCTATCAGTCCGCTCCGCCTACGGACTCATGCTCACCACCTCTCCCGAAGCCCAACCATGTGGGTCCTAGTCATTTCTCTGATCCTTGTCCTTCACATTCCCCTACCATAGAGGACACACATACCGAGGATGTCCCACTCGGGCTCATTCTAGTGAGTTATGAGGCTGACCAAGAGTTGGTCGAGGAGTATATTTCTAATGTTTCGGGGTAAGAGAGTGAGCCAATAGAGGGCCAGGGGCTGTCAGTCACCCCACTCCCACCGGTCATCCTAGACCTGTCTATCTTGCCCACCTTGTCCGCGGTGGACCCCGCCATCCCACTTCTGCCCGTCTCTCCTACGGTAGCGCAACCACTAGTGACTACCGTACCACTGTCGACCCCCTATGTTGACATGGTATGGTTTGATTTCTACCATGCGTACGAGAAACAGTATCCGGACTTCATTATTATCGTGCTTTACACTAGACGTCCGGATTAAATTCCCGTCACCCATCCCCTAATCCTCCCACACTTTCATACCCGAGGACGAGTCTTCTCGAACCGGAGATGGTTGACGAATGATGGAACTCATGGCATTAAGTTGTGGGTTAGTCTCTTTTTTCACGTAGTGTATGTAGACGGTGACCGTCATCCTTACCGAGTCTTCCTTCGTATGTCCCTTGTGTTTGAGTCTCATTGTCGTCGTACTAAGCGTGTCTAAGTTTGCATAGAGTCATGTGTGTGAGTCTGTGTTTCGTTGTTTGTTGAGCTTGTTAGGTGTCTGCATGCATCTTGTGCAAGCTCATTGATGTCAGTCCCTTCTAGGTGAGGGGCGAGTGGACTCGCTCGAGGAGTATGGGATCAGCTTGACATCCATGTCCCGGATCTAGTCACCTATAGGGACCCAGCGGTGATTCCTAGTGAGTCTTCGAGCCGCCTCCTCCCTTTGAGAGTGACCCCACCCAGAGTGTCCACCTCTAGCCACGTTCCCACAGCAGCTTGTGCATATCGAGTATATACGGAATGAGCAGGTGACGATCACTTGGAGTGGAGCACACCCGTGCTACTTGGCATGGTGACGGATCCGCCGGTGTACTCGAGCCATCACACCCCTTACTTGACGGGGTCGAGTTCTTCCCACCTGGGGAGAATTGATGGGAATCAACTTCGAGCATGTATATTTTATTTTTGTATTTGTGGCCTTTTATTTATTTCTATATCCTGGGGAAAGTAGATACGTAATTGTATGGCTTTATGAGCCAAGTTATTATTCCCTTAGGATGTTTGGGTTTTTATGCAAATTGGTAGTAGGTCCAGCTAGGGGCCCTACAGCCCTTCCCCATTGGTCCACCTAAGCCATGTGGGGCTGGTCAAAGTCCTAGGTGGCCTTCTAGATGGATTGACTAGTCAATTAGACACATGGGGGGACAAATGGGTTGAAATGTCAAAGGTAGGCCACCTACCTTGTCCATGGTCAAGGGCCCCCCCCTTATGGGTATTTTTTATTTTTGTTAAAAAATCTATTAGAACTAATTAGTTCTATACCTTGTATACCCCTCCCAATTCTAGATCTGAGGGCCTTTTGAGTCTTTCCATTTATTATATAAGGCATGTATTTCAATTTTTTGAGAATTAATGAGAAGAAAAATTGTGCAAGCATTGGAGCAAATTTGCACCCCCCTATCTCTCCCTTTGGTTCCTTCTTCCTCTCTCTGTATTTCAGGGTGTAGACCCCTTCTATCTTAGCCCCTCTATCTCTAGATTCATCTCTGGTGCCGCCGCCGCCGTTCGTGCCGCCATCGAGCCGCCGTCAAGTCGCTTCCGAAGTGCTGTCCAGATCTCTGTTCTGCTAGATAGAGGTTCACTCCGAGATTTTTAGCTCCCAACTCCGACCTTATCTGGAGCTGTGATTTTCAGGGTTGGTTCCCCACTTGATTCCCAACCTCCAAAAAAATTATCCCGTCATTTCCCTTTCTTTTTAAATTTTTTCATTTTCATGCTTTTCTGTCTTTCAGATCTGTCCCTTTTCAGATCTGTGTAGCAGAAGCTTAGTTCTTCCCCATTTCTACCCCCTTCTTGATTTTGGTTTGAATCCCCAAATTTATTGGAGGTTCTGTCCACCATCCCCATCCTCCACAAATTTTCGTCGAATTTCAAAAGCCCCCTACCTATTTTTATAAATTGTGTCTTTTCCCCAAATTTAGTTCTGTCTCTACTGTCCAGATCCGACCCCGAGTCAATAACAAATCCACAAAAAATTGAAACTTCCACCAAACCTTTCATATAGTACATCCCCATTTTCCTCTCCTCGGCCTCTACAACATTCATGAAGAGCTCAAAAGCTGAATCGAAGGGCTACATAGCGGTCAATGCCAACTCTGAGAAAAACTTAGTTTTGTCCTGAGATTTCAGATCCTGTGAACCAACACCTTGAATATCCAATAAAGGCCATCAATGGGAAATTAAAATTTCATTATCTAGCCATAGATCGAAGGATTTCAAGTCAGCTTTCCATCGATACCTCTTATACGTAGATCTGACGTCGGGAGTGACCGTAGCAACGGATTTCATCGGAACGCGCTGGTCTGAAACAGCAGTTCAGATCCGTGGGCAGCAACACCGACGAGTGAAGATCGGAGTCGCCCGGCCTCCGATCGGCAAACCAGCTTACCGTCGTCCCAAGAAGCGCCCCTCCAGGTGTCTCCAACATAGTGGTGCCACCCCGGTCCCACGCGGCCCCTCGGACCAGCACGTAGGTCCCACGATCGTGAGTACGTGTGCCGCCGAAGCTACACAAGAAGCTGCCCGTCAACCCGAACCCTACTCCCGGGTCCCATTGTATCATCCTTTACCTCCCTACGTGGAGTGGGCATTTATAATTATTGATGTAATTTAATTACTTATTGTTCCGAGAGTACGAGATTGACCGGGATCATCTTCCCCACGCCAGGCGCGTGGAGGTATCGTATTCGCTCCATTACTCGGCCTTTGCTATTCTTGTATATGTTTTTATATGCCGCTGCTAGAGAGCATGTGTTAGGGCCATTAGCTCGATATATTTATTTCACCGCTGCTGCGAGAGAGAGCGAGACCGTCCCGTGACCCGATACGGGCATGAATTTGTGAGTTGACCACCCTAGCTCTTTGCCGGTTTCTCAACCGCGCACGTCCGACGTTTCCCTCGTAGGGACGATCGCGAGCTTGCTTAGAGTCTGAGGATCGCATAACCATTTGGAGTCGAGTCGCGTGTCCGTCCCGCATCATTGTGTCTAGGTTCATAGTCGAGTCGGCATTCCAACCTTGCATTGTCGTTTTAGTGTCTTGTCTCTTAGTGTCAGCATGTCCATCGTGTAGTTCCCAAGTGTCCAATGGACTCCAAGTCGCCCAGGCGATATGACCGTTGGCCCACCCATGGGCTTGGCAACCACCCTCTTCACTTCCGTAGGCCCGAAGCCCTGGACTTTTATGGCTCCAAAGTCCCGAGCGACTACCTACATTGGGAAGCCGCAATGGATAAATATTTTGATTGTTACCCCATGTCCGAGGCTCGGCAATGCTCTTTCGCCAGAGAGTGGCTTCTACACGATGCCGCCGAAAAGTGGGACTAGAATGAACGCCTGAGAGAAATTAGCAGGCAGTGGCCCATCTAGTCGTGGCATGAGATGAAGGGCGAGCTTAGGAAGTTTTACCTACCCGACCCGGTCACCTCCAACCAACCCCACCCAATCACCTCCAACCAAGTGGGTCATAGTCGGAGGCAACGAGCCCCACACGTAGTAGAGCCTAGACCCAAGCCTAGGCCGGTTGATTACGGGCGAATCCACAGTGATACCCCTACTCCAATCCATACTGTTGTCGAACTTGTGCAAATGATTTCGGATCGGGTGGTTAGGAGGTGTGCGTATTTTGAGTCGTTGGTCTCCCCTTGCCCACCTCCGAGACCGGACGTAGCCATACCCGAGCCTAGGGATGTCATAGCCAATAACCCCAACCCGGCCCCACCTCCGGGGTCCCAAGGACCTCTTCCGCTCCGGGAGGACGTTCCTTCCCCACCCATGAGAGCTCCATTGCCACCACCCTCATCTTCCAATCTTTATGTGGAGCTATCTCAGCCTGGGCCACCTGTATTTCTAACGGTAACACTTTTAATTGCCGAGCCACTACTTAGCTGGCTCAAGAATGGCTTGGTCCCACCTCCCTTCCCATCCATGGACCCCACCCTACCATTAGTGCCGGTCCACTCATTCCATACCACCTTCCGGTCTAGTCACCATGTGGATACATTGGGTGACCTTCTTATAGGATTAGACCGGCAGTTGACATTTACGCACTTATTGGCCCTAGGCTTCAACCGACCTACAGGTCGTAGCTTCACACATCCATCCTTAGGGTCTATCACCTCCGTGTGCACCATGGGTCATATCACCATGGAGGTTATTCTATTCCTCCCTATGCCGGCCGAGCTCGACTTCACTCCCTTTTGCCCAAGGGAGGAATCTTATTTTCTACATATGACCGCCGTCCCACCTCTCACAATGAATGAAGGTGATCATTTACACCTTCAAGAATTTCAAAATTGGGATAGTGTCATGATGGAACATAGTTCGAGGGGTCACACTTTCTTTGATCCCTTCGACCCCTTCTCTAGTGAGCCTTATGACCCACATTATCCATTCCACCTTGTTGGGGAAGTCCACTTCCACACCCCTTCCCCACGGGCTAGTCCACCCGCACTCAGCCTGGAGTCCGATCCACGGTCATCATATAGGGGTAAGGAAGGAGGTGCATTCGGCACTCCAAGCCCTCCCACACCCAAGTCCCATGAGAATTCAATGCATGATTGGTTCATACTTGGAAGGTTAGGAGTCCCCCATGACGTCAACCTCCGGTTACATGAAATGCATGCATGGCACACATTTGGGTGTCCTGGTCCACCGTTGCATGTGTATGGGTCAGACTAACAATAGATTTATCTAAGGTCAAGTGTGTCTGTGCATACATCGAGCCGAGTCGGTCCTTTGTACGCTCGCGTTGTCAGTCCCTTTCGAGTGCGAGACTTGTCAGACTTTGGGATCGGCTCTACCTCAACATATCGGATCTAGTCACATAAAGAGACCCCCCGGTGATTCCTAGTGAGTCTTTGAGCCGCCTCCTTTCCTTTGAGAGTGACCCCACCCCAGAGTGTCCACCTCCAGCCTCATTCCCCAGTAGCGTGAGCATATGGATCTATACTGGATGAGCAGGTGTCGATTACTTGGAGTGGAGCGTACTCTGCGCTTCCAGGTTCGGAGACAGATCCGCCAGAGCTACTCGAGCAGCCGCACCCCTTACTCGACGGGGTTGAGTTCTTCCCACCTGGGGATAATTGATGGGAATCAACACTGGGCACTAACTTTTATTTTTGCATTTGAGTCCTTTTATTTACATTTATATCCTTGGAAAAACATGTATGCAATTGTAAGGCTTTATAAGCCAATTTGTCATTCCTTAAGGATGTTTGGGTTATTGTGTAAAAGTGCAGTAGGACCAGCAAGGGGCCCCCATCTCCTTCCCTATTGGTCCACCTAAGTCTTAGGGCCCATGTGGGGCTAGTCAAAGGTCCAAGGTGAGCTTCTAGATGATTGACCATTCAAAGGGGACAAAGGGTTCAAAAATTCAAATATTCCAACCCTTATAGTCAAGGGGGTGCCCCCCATATATTGTATTTTAATAGGGTTTCAAATCACATGGGAGAAATAAATGTGGTCTCCCCAATTTACCCCTCCCCTAATTTAGATCTGAGGTTAGTTTAGGTCATTTTTCATTTCTTATAAATACCTTGTAATTTATGAATTACTTAGCATTAATGAAGGAAATTCCATTATTTGTTCACAATGTCCCAAGGGCGCCCCTCTCTCCACCCCTAGAGTTGTGAAGGCCCTCCTTCAGATGTGTGACACATCTCCACCACCACCTCTCTGAGTGTGACGCTCAGCTCCGCCGCCGTTCGTGCCGCCATCGCACCGCCACCGCCATCGTCGGAAGTTCTGTCCAAATCAGGACAGAACCCCCTTGTCCGATGTTTAGCTCCCAGCTCCGTGATCTTATGGAGCACAAATTTTGAGGGTAGGTTCCCAACTCAAATACCCTCTCCCAAAAAAAGTTTCCCATTTTCTAGCCTTCTTTTTCTAATTTTCCAATTTCGTGTTCTTCAGCCTTCCAGATCTGTCTGTGTTCTGTCATGTGTTCCATGTTGTGCATCCCTTGGTTTTGATGATGACAATAGGATATGTTTGATTAATCAAGTTCTATCTTGTTTCATAACAAATACAAGTGGTTTGATTGTTCCTTCAAAGTATTGGACTCATTCAATTTACCTCTGATAAGTTAAGTAATTTCAGGTCCACTGAAATCCAAGTGGAATCAACAAATCAGAAGAAGTGTCAAAGGCCGCTTGTCGACCAGGGAAGTGGTTATGGTCGACCAACGAACTCAACCAGAAAAGCATCAGATCATCTGTCTTCTGGAAGCATCTTGGCTGTCGACCAAAGCCCCGCCTCTGGTCAACCACAGAAAAGACAGAAGCAACAGACAGAACTGCTGGCCATCTGGAAACTGCCCCCTGTCGACCAGCGACCAGGCTGTGGTCGACCAACGGGCGACGTGAGTTTCAGCCAGAAGAACCGGCCGTCTGGGGACTGCCCATTGTCGACCAGCGACAGGGTCATGGTCGACCACGGGTTTTTATATCGTCCAAAACCGAACTCTAACCGAATTCTGTTTTGGTTCCTTAAAACCTGCAGATGGTTGTTGCAGGTTGTTGGGCTGCTCAGGAGATAAGCTTCCGCACGGGAATCAAGGAAACAATCTTGTTTAGAAGTGGTCAAACTCGTTCTAACGATTGGATTTAAACCGATCCCTATTTTCTAGCAGATTGGCGCTCGATCTGAAAATTGAGCGGGAAGAGTTTTACTCTTGATAAAAGGGCTGTATGAAAAACAAAAAGAACACACATCACGATCAAGGAAGCGGTGAGAGAGCACGGAATAGAAGCCAAGGAAGATACACACAGAAGAGGAAGAAGGAGCTCTCCACCAATCAAAAATCTGCAGAAAGGTTAAAGGCAATCTCGTTGCTGCAGAAGGAAGACTTAGCTCAAGACTGTGTGATCTCCAGCAGCAGAACAATCGAAGGCAACTGACTGGAAGATCAACAGGGAGTCTAGGCTTCTTCATAAGCGTGATCAAGTCCCAGGCTGAACACCTATTCTTCTATACACGCCAATATTCAGTCCTGTCTTTCATCACCTGTTCTTATCATCTTTTCATTTCTGATTACAATTATTGTCAAGCTGTGAGGCAGCAGAATCAAGCTGTGTGTCAGCAGGTACAAGCTGTGTGTCAGCTGTGTTTTGGTTGAGATCAGAGATTCTCATAGTGAAGCCTTGCTTGAGTTAAGCAAGGGGTGGATGTAAGTCTCAGGAAGAGACTGAACCACCTTAAAAATCCTTTCTTGTGGTGTGCTTGTGTGTGTTTGATTTCCTATACGTATGCTTGCATCTTTACTATCCGCATTAGTTCTATGATTCATTAATTACCAGTAGCTCATCTGGTCGATAGTCAGTAAATTATCAAAAAGGGGGAAAGATCTATTCACCCCCCCTCTAGATCTATTCAGTCCGTATCCAACACGTGGTATCAGAGCAGGTTCTCCAAAAATGTGGTCTAACAACCAGGAGAGACCGGGCGGACTGAACTCTAAAAGCCTCATAGCTGAGGGGCACTCTGTAACTAGACCTCCATATTTTGATGGAACTGATTATTCTTATTGGAAAAATCGTATGCAGGTGTTCTTACGTGCGCAAGACCACGAGATGTGGAGGGTAGTGAGCCGCGGACCTTTTGAGCTACCGGAAGATGAAGAAACCTGGACCAGAGAACAGGTCAGGAAATCAACTGTCAACTGGGGAGCCATGAACGTGATGCAGTGCTCACTACACCCCACAGAATTCTCAAGAGTTTCCCAATGCGCAACAGCCAAAGAAATGTGGGATCGTCTAAAGGTAATCTACGAAGGTACTTCCGAGGTAAGAGAGACAAAAGCAAATATGCTAGTCTCAGAATATGAGATGTTTAGGATGAAAAATGATGAAAGTATTTCTGAGATGTATGCCAGATTAGTACAATTGACTAATGGCTTGAAGAGCTTAGGGAAGACATACAAAGAGCAGGAATTAGTGAGGAAGATTTTAAGGTCTCTCACATCGATGTGGCATACCAAGGCCACAGTCATTGAGGACTCAAAGGATCTCACAACAATGACAGTGGATGAGTTAGTAGGATCCCTGATGGCCTATGAGGTCAATCTGAAGAGAAAGGAAGATGAGGGCAAGAAAAAGAAGCAACTTGCCCTAAAGACTAAGACAAGCACCTCTGAGGTGTCTGACAATGATGACTCATCTAGCTCAGGTGAAGAATCTGGTGAGCTAGCCATGCTTACAAGAAAATTTAAAAAATTCCTGCGGAAGGAAGGTAAAGGTTTCAGAAATCCAAAGGGCATGGTAAGGAAGTCATCCCAGTTTAAATCTGATAAACATAAGGCTCCTTCTAACAAACTCATTTGCTACAATTGCAGGCAGCCTGGACATATGAAGGCTGAATGTCCAGAAGCTCCTAAGAAATCAAGCTTCAAGTGGAAAGGCAAGAAACCCAAGGCGATGATTAGCACTTGGAGTGAGGAGGAAGAGAGCAGTGAAGAGGAAACAACTTCCGAGGAAGAAGAAGGAAAGCTCTGTCTGATGGCCAAGGGAGACAACAGTGATCTTGAGGTAAGTTCCCCATTTCAAGACTTCTCTAGTTCGGATTGGGAAGAAGTATATTCAGAATTGCTTGATACTTATGAAAGAATAAGAAAGGAAAATAAACATTTGAAGAAGAAGATCAGTCAACTGAATAAAGACAGCAATTCAATGGAAAACAAAACTGAACTAGAAATGGAAATCAAGTCACTGAAAAACAAGCTGAATCAAATGGACTTAGATGAAGAAAACCACAAGAGAATGTCCGAAGAGAATGAAATGCTAAAAAACGACATTGATGAGTTAAAACTAAAGACTCAAGAATATGAACAGGAAACTAAGTTAAGTCAAGAAAGAAACAATTCACTCAAGGAAGAAAACAACCAACTCCTAAGAGAAATAGAAAGAATTAAGAGTGACCTGAAAAACAAACAGGAGACCTTGAAAAAATGACTCAAGGTCAAGAAAACTTAAATGCTGTCTTGGGAATAAAAGTAAACTTTCAAAAAGAAGGGTTAGGATACAATCCTACGGCTAAAAAGGAATTCCAAATAAAAACCGTAACTGGGATTGCTGACTCAAAAGGAAAAAGGCCCCTGATTAATCTATACCAAGATAAACAAGAGGATGTAGCTGAATGCTCCTCCAAAAGGAACAATGTCACCAAGGAAGAGAGAAATTTTAAAGAGAAAACAGTCAATCAATATAAGATTCAAAATAATAAACAAGAAACCCAAATTCACAGAAATCACCAAACAAACCAAGGACTAAACCAAGTTAAAAGACATAAATCTGGAAAACAAGATGTCTGGAGACAGGCTGGTCGACAACAGACCCTTCATCTGTCGACCAGAGGATCTGCCAGAACAGGCGCTGGTTACTGGAGAAGCAGTGGTCGACCACAGGTACACCAGATGTCGACCAGAGGTGCTGCCAGAACAGACGCTGAGTTCTGGAGACGCGATGGTCTACCACAGACATACCAAAAGTCGACCATGGCCAGACAAGCAAACAGAAATCACAGGTTTTCTCGGGTAAAACAAAATGAAAACTTGAATACACAAAGGTGGACTCAGATTAAAGAAGCTTTAGAACAAAAGCAACCCAACCTGAACAAGTTCAGAAATAAAAATTTACACTGCTCTAACAGAATATGGGTTCCCAAAGGATTACTGCAGCAATTTCATAATTTCACAAGCTATCTTGGACCCGGGTACCATTGGGGTCCAAAAGTTTCTGTGTAACTTGTGATGCAGGTGTGTTTGGAAGCTATACACAACAAGTGGTACTTAGATAGTGGCTGCTCAAGACATATGACAGGGGACAAGGCAAAATTCTCCGAGCTAAACTCAAAAGATGGAGGACATGTGACATTTGGAGGAAATAACAAAGGCAAGATCATTGGGAAAGGTAAGGTAGGTAAGACATCTACAAATTGCATTGAAGATGTACTGCTAGTGGATGGCCTGGAATATAATCTTCTAAGCATCAGTCAGCTATGCGACAAAGGCCATCAAGTAGTCTTTGATTCTAAGATCTGTAAAATTCTTGAACCAAATTCGGCTAAAGTTAAGTTTATGGGCAAGAGAGTAAATAATGTCTACATGATAGACTTGGATGATCCAGCCCACTCCAACTTGTGCCTCACCGCCAAGAAGGAGGACCTGACTTGGTTGTGGCACCGAAGGCTAGGGCATGTTAGCTACAGGGTGCTGCACAAATTGGTTAAGAATAAAATGGTTTCTGGTTTACCTGAAATTTCGTTTGCTCAAAATGTCAAAGTATGTGAATCATGTACCCAAGGTAAGCAAACAAGAAAATCATTCAAAGGTAGAACTGAAAGTCAATCTTCTAGACCACTAGAACTTGTGCACATGGACCTTTTTGGCCCAACAAGAACTGCTAGTCTTAGTGGTAAGAGGTACGGTTATGTACTAGTTGATGATTTCTCTAGATTCACATGGGTAATGTTTTTATCACATAAAAACGATGCCTTTCATGAATTTCAGGATTTTTACAGAAGAATGAAGCAGGATGGTAAGTCCAAAGTGTGTTCAATAATATCTGATCATGGGGGAGAATTTGAAAATTCAGAGTTTGATGAATTCTGCAGGAACAAAGGAATAAATCACAGGTTCTCCTCACCAAGGACGCCAGAGCAAAATGGAGTGGTGGAAAGAAGGAATCGCACACTTGTTGAAATGGCCAGAACCTTGTTAGTTGAAGCCAATCTTCCAAGAAGATTTTGGGCTGAGGCGGTCAATACAGCATGTTATATTGTAAACAGGGCAATGGTAAGACCATCTAGTGCGAAAACTCCATATGAGGTGTTCAAAGGTAAGAAGCCATCTCTAGCTCATTTTAGGATCTTCGGTGTAAGGTGTTTTATTCATAACAATGACAAGAGATCATTGGACAAATTTGAACCAAAGAGTGACCCAGGAATCTTCTTGGGATACTCTGACCGATCAAGAGCCTATAGAGTCTACAACACCAAAGATCAGCTAGTTGAAGAATCCCCACATATCACATTTGATGAAAATAATGACTTTGACAAAACTGGACAGGTAGGCAAAGATGAAGATGGGGAATTTCTGGAAGGCAAAGAGGAACCAATGGAGACTGAAGCAGAACCAAAGCAAGGTGATTCCAATGATCAACCCGAAGGAGAGATCATCCCAGGTAACAATTCTGAAAATCTGAGATTTCTCAGAGATCATCCTCTAGATAACATCATTGGAGGAATTAATGAACCGAGGAAAACTAGATCTCAGCTTAAAACAGTTGATGAATTAGATCAGCTAGCCCTTGTATCTCAAGTTGAGCCTAAAAATGTAGAGGAAGCTTTAAGAGATGAATCTTGGATAAATGCCATGCATGAAGAATTAAATCAATTTGAAAGAAATCAGGTTTGGAAACTTGTTCCCAGACCCTCATCTCATCCTGTTATTGGAACCAAATGGGTTTATAAAAATAAGCTTAATGAAGAAGGAGTTGTTATGAGGAACAAGGCTCGGTTGGTGGCTAAGGGGTATAACCAAGAATTTGGAGTTGATTTTGAAGAATCATATGCTCCAGTTGCAAGGTTAGAAGCCATTAGAATATTGTTAGCATTTGCGGCGTCCCATGGAATTAAATTACAGCAAATGGATGTAAAAAGTGCCTTTCTAAATGGCTTTGTAAAGGAAGAAGTCTTTGTGGAACAACCCCCTGGTTTTGAAAATGATGATCTTCCTAATCATGTCTTTAAACTGCATAAGGCTTTGTATGGTTTAAAGCAGGCTCCTAGGGCATGGTACGACAGACTGAGTTCATTCCTCACCAAAAAGGGCTACACAAGAGGTAAAATTGATCAAACATTATTCTCCAAGACCCAAGGTAAGAATATACTAATTGTGCAAATCTATGTGGATGATATTGTGTTTGGATCCACTGAAGCTTCATTATGTACTGAATTTGCAAATCTAATGACCAATGAGTTTGAAATGAGTTTAATGGGTGATTTACAGTTCTTTCTTGGATTGCAGATTCTACAATGTAGAGAAGGCTACTTCATAAATCAATCCAAGTACATAAAGGAGATGCTGAAAAAGTTTGGCATGGAGAGCTGCAAACCAATAGAGTCACCCATGGGGACAAATGCAACATTGGAGGCTGATGTAAAAGGTAACATGGTAGATGCCAAGAAATACAGAGGTATGATCGGATCCCTACTGTATTTAACTGCCTCTAGGCCAGACATTCAGTTCAGTGTATGCATGTGTGCTAGATATCAATCTAGCCCTAGAGATTCACATTTAGGGGCTGTCAAGCGTATCCTTCGTTACCTTGCCGGTACCCAAGAATTGGGTTTATGGTATCCTACTTATTGCAAACTAGATTTAATTTCATATTCAGATGCTGATTATGCTGGTTGCAAAATTGATAGGAAGAGTACTAGTGGTTATTGTCAAATATTAGGTGGATGTTTAATATCATGGGCTTCTAAAAAACAGCATTCTGTGGCACTCTCCACTGCTGAGGCTGAGTATGTCGCAGTAGGGAGCTGTGGTACACAGGTTTTGTGGATAAAACATCAACTCCAAGACTACAATGTAGATCTTGGATGTGCACCTATTTTCTGTGACAACACTAGTGCTATTAATTTGTCTAAAAACCCCATTCAACACTCTAGGACAAAACACATTGAGATCCGTCATCACTTTCTAAGAGATGAGGTCTCCAAAGGAAATTTCATGCTTCATTTTGTAGAAACTGAAAAACAACTGGCAGACATTTTCACAAAACCCCTTAACAATGACAGATTTTCAACTCTAAGAAGGGAGTTAGGAATTTGTAGAATTTCTCCTGAAAATTCTTGAAATAATCATATTCATGTGTTCACTGCATAGATTCTGTCATTTCTGTCTAAGTTATGTCAACTAGGTCTCTAGTACTGGTCAAGTTTTTGAGTTTGGAAAGTCTTGTGTCGGGTGCTACTTCAGCAAGTTCTACAGAATACTGGTTCTCTACGGCTCATCTCTTGTGGTCGACCACAGACAAGGCGCTGGTCGACCAAGGCATCAGGACAGGAAATAGTTAGCTCTGGGAATTCGCAGCTGTCGACCACAGGCGATCCAATGGTCGACAACAGGTTTGTCAGAACGCAATCTTCTCAACAGGCAGGTTCTGTGTCAGCACAAAGGTCGACCACAGGCCACTCCATGGTCGACAAAGGATCTGAAAAAGGGAAATTGGATCTAATCAAGCTGCTGGCTTTGGTGGGAAATCTTCTGAACTTTTTGGACTCTGAGCTCAGTTTTGCTTTACTCACTCATCCTTGTTCACACTTCCTATTCCTTGTGTCTCTATATCTCTTTGTGGCCAACTTATTGTTTTCTATCTTCAGCAAGGACTCACAAATTGAGGGGGAGTAAAAAGTGTAAACTCATTCCTTAATAAATCATTGAACAACCTAACCATATCTTACAAGAAAATCACCAAAGTCATCAATGAGAGTAAAGGTTAAGTGTAGTAATGAGAATTTGACCTGTACTACTGCAATAAATTCAAACCATAACTATGACTCTGACTCAAGACTATTGAGAACTTATGTTTTTAGTAATAAGAATGTTTCTCTACCTGTGTCTGTGTTGGACAGTGAAAATAAACGCTGCTATAGCATGAATGTATATAGAATACGCCATAATTCTGCCTTCTTGGTAGAGCAATGGACTGAGTTCTGAGAAACTACTGTTCTCTATCACAAAGCAAAATTGGCTGAAAAATTAAGTGGGAGACATGTATGTCATGAAGACTCAATCTACCTCTGCCACTCTCAAAATTATTAATTGGGCATCCTGAGTAACTGGGGATATTGGCGTCTGATAAACGTATATCCTCACGGATAAAAAGTGTGTCCCAGTTAAAAATGGAATGGTTAGGCATGCTAAGTAGCCGGGGTTTCTGGCGTGTAAAAAGCGTGTCTCCTCGTGTGGAAAAGCATGTGATAAACCTGACCACAGCTCTTAAATATTTCAAAACGAAAAGGCAACAAAAATGGTTGACCTAATGCACTATATGCAAATAGAGGCATAAAACACTGTTCAGCTTGTTCAGCTAGTAAAATTATCTCATGAACAATATTATAAGTTTAAGGAGCCGTGAGTAAGAAAGTGGATATGGGGAGTCAATTTATTGGGGCAATACTTTCAAATTCTTTGAACCACAAGACCCACTCGAATTTGTCACAAGGTGGTCTTTGAGAAAGGGAGGAAAGGTTACTTAATTGTCTTATTAAAGAAAGGGGGTACACTTCAATAATTTCCCAAAATATGAGTTATGCTGATTAATCGTGACCGCTCGTTCTTTGCATCGCGATGGTTCACTGCCCTAACAATTAAGGGCCAGCCTTAATGCCCTACCTTATAAATTGTCTCGGCTGGGTCCCTGAAATTTTCCCATCCGCAGCCCTAGCCCTCTCCCAACTTCATCTTCTCCAGATTTCTTTTCTCGCCTCTCTCTCGCCTCTATCTCGCTTCCCTTCACAATGTCTCCCAAGCGCGCTCTAAGTTCCTCTAAGCGTAGAAGAGATCAGGCCCCTGCCGCAGCTTCGATGCCGTCCAAGCGATCCAAGTCGCGGGCCGCACAGGGTTCGCCATCGGCCCCTCACAGGTCGACCACGGCTGATGCACCTGGTCCAGGCAGACAATCCGCAGCTTCAGAGGAACCCGCAGTGCATCCCGTTTCTGGAGCTCTCAAGCCACGGACAGTTCTGCAACCAAGGATCGTCGATTTCTCCGATGACAAGCTGATGGAGATGTTCCCAGATCTACTGCCAATTTTTGAAGCTCAAGAGTGGACTACGTTCGTTTCAGTGCACAATTCGTACTCGCCCCAGCTTGTGCAAGAATTCTACCACAACCTGCAAGTCGTGGACAGTCAGCTCTACACCGTAGTTCAAGGGAAAGTCATCAGACTCGACGTCAAGCTTCTCCACATGACGCTGAAGACTCCCAGACTTGGAGCTGTTTTCAACCATGAGGACTTCGACCTCCGAGAAGCACATGCAGTGGTCACTGGCAAGCCAGCCCCTGAGGTCCTTCCCAAGTACCTCAATGCTAATACCTTCCCTCCTCTTCATCGTTTGCTTCACCACATCATCACCACCATCATACAACCTCGAGGAGGCGCCAGAGATCAAGTGAGTCGCCTCCATCTGTTTATACTCCATGGCCTCATCACTCGCCAGCCTATTCGCCTAACCACACTCCTTTTGAATTCCCTCAGAAGCATCCTACATTATCCCCTGAATTCTCTTCCTTTTGCTGCCCATATCACTTCCATTCTGAAAGCAGCCAACATACCTTCTCCTCACAGCCCAAGCATTGTCATTCCCAAATGGCACGTCTACAATTTTCACTTCGTGACCACATTCTTGGGATTTAAGAAGGTCGGAGACCATGTTCAGCGCACTCTCCCTTCCAAGGGCAAAGCAAAGGATCCAGTGCCACCCTCTTCTCCACCTCATTCACCTATACAGGTTAGCCCTGCTGTCACACCGTCACCAATGGTGCCTCAAGCTACACCTACTACCACCACTGCTGCTCATCCACCATCGTCCCTTTCACTAGTGCTCTGGCAGCCAGGCACTGCTGCCCCTCCAGCTCAATCCCCATCTGCTCAAACTACCCAAGCTCCATCACATTCTGCTCAACCCACACCAGTCCCACCTACCTCCACTCCCTCTACTTCTGCTCCACCACCAGCATTTATCTCCCACCCTGAATCTCATGGCGTGCTCCTCCAGATGGCATCTCAGTTATCTTCTCTCACCACCCAACTCCAATCATTTCAAGAGAATGTCAATGCTGCCACTGGACGCTTGGAGCAGAAAGTCCAACGGCTGGAACAACAGATGGAGGCCAGGTTCATCAAGCAGAAGGAACACTCTGACCAGGCTAGTTCTCGGTTCAACAGACTAGTAAGGACCCTCGGTGAAGTGTCCGATCAGATGGGAATCCGTATCGAGATCACAACCCAGCAGAATGAGAAGTATCACAAGGATACTATCTCAGAGATCCAGAAGCTCAGGCTCTCCTATGCCCACATTGTTGACAAGCTGGATCGCATGGCAGAGAACGTGAAGCCAGAGACCTCCTCATCCTCCTCAGAGGGATTGTTCAAATGATCTTCTTTTTGCTGTTGACAAAGGGGGAGATAGGACTTTATGTGTCATTGTGTGTCTAGTTGTGTGTCTAGATGTGAGTCTAGATTGTCAAATTTACTTTGTCTACGTGTCCTCAGTGTCTTTATCCTTTTTTGAGTCTCTCATGTAATTAGTGCTATTGTTTTTGAAAGACACATCAAACGAATTGACTGAATGAAATCTGTGCTATGATAGCCTTGCATGCAATATCAAATGAATTTTATAATCTGTTGTTTGTCACAATGACTCATGGTTGTCATCATCAAAAAGGGGGAGAATGTTGTGCATCCCTTGGTTTTGATGATGACAATAGGATATGTTTGATTAATCAAGTTCTATCTTGTTTCATAACAAATACAAGTGGTTTGATTGTTCCTTCAAAGTATTGGACTCATTCAATTTACCTCTGATAAGTTAAGTAATTTCAGGTCCACTGAAATCCAAGTGGAATCAACAAATCAGAAGAAGTGTCAAAGGCCGCTTGTCGACCAGGGAAGTGGTTATGGTCGACCAACGAACTCAACCAGAAAAGCATCAGATCATCTGTCTTCTGGAAGCATCTTGGCTGTCGACCAAAGCCCCGCCTCTGGTCGACCACAGAAAAGACAGAAGCAACAGACAGAACTGCTGGCCATCTGGAAACTGCCCCCTGTCGACCAGCGACCAGGCTGTGGTCGACCAACGGGCGACGTGAGTTTCAGCCAGAAGAACCGGCCGTCTGGGGACTGCCCATTGTCGACCAGCGACAGGGTCATGGTCGACCACGGGTTTTTATATCGTCCAAAACCGAACTCTAACCGAATTCTATTTTGGTTCCTTAAAACCTGCAGATGGTTGTTGCAGGTTGTTGGGCTGCTCAGGAGATAAGCTTCCGCACGGGAATCAAGGAAACAATCTTGTTTAGAAGTGGTCAAACTCGTTCTAACGATTGGATTTAAACCGATCCCTGTTTTCTAGCAGATTGGCGCTCGATCTGAAAATTGAGCGGGAAGAGTTTTACTCTTGATAAAAGGGCTGTATGAAAAACAAAAAGAACACACATCACGAACAAGGAAGCGGTGAGAGAGCACGGAATAGAAGCCAAGGAAGATACACACAGAAGAGGAAGAAGGAGCTCTCCACCAATCAAAAATCTGCAGAAAGGTTAAAGGCAATCTCGTTGCTGCAGAAGGAAGACTTAGCTCAAGACTGTGTGATCTCCAGCAGCAGAACAATCGAAGGCAACTGACTGGAAGATCAACAGGGAGTCTAGGCTTCTTCATAAGCGTGATCAAGTCCCAGGCTGAACACCTATTCTTCTATACACGCCAATATTCAGTCCTGTCTTTCATCACCTGTTCTTATCATCTTTTCATTTCTGATTACAATTATTGTCAAGCTGTGAGGCAGCAGAATCAAGCTGTGTGTCAGCAGGTACAAGCTGTGTGTCAGCTGTGTTTTGGTTGAGATCAGAGATTCTCATAGTGAAGCCTTGCTTGAGTTAAGCAAGGGGTGGATGTATGTCACGCCCCGAGCGCGGAAGATACCCGGAGATGCGCGACGTGTCTATATCAATCATGTCAATCAGAGTGGTCGTGTATTCGACACAAAGACAGAGATGCCCAAAATAGCAAGATAACCCAATCCTTTATTTTATAAGGGATAGACTATTACAAATCCAATACTCTGTTAAATAAAAAGGAAAAGAATACATAGTTGACTCAAGAAACTATGGAAAAGACTAGACGACACTTGTAGAAGCTCTATCACTTTCACTCTTGACCATTCCCATCCGATTGACTTCCATCGTCGTCGGACTTACCTGAAAAGTAAAAAGGGACAAACGGAATGAGCGAACGCTCAGTAGGAAATTATATCTCAAGTACTAGCAAGTGGTTTAAGTAATTACATTTTCATGGATGCAATAAAGCTATGCATGCTCGCATGAAACGACAAGATAGAGAGAATGTAATATCAAGAAAATAAGATGAACTTAGTCATGAACTTCCAACAAGATAGCAAGTTTATTCGAGATATTCAAGCAAGTACATTTAACAAGTCATGTCAAGAACTTTGGCTATCATGTATCAAGCAAGTAAATTACCCTTTTTCGGGCCACGCATTTCATTTCATGTCAAGTACGAGTCAAGTACAAGATGTGTGTGGAATGTCCAATCAAGCAAGTCAAGTACTCGGTATAATGCCAGATACCTTATCATTTTAACTCCCATGGGCACAAGTACTTTCGGGTGCTCCTCCCAGGACCAGATCGGGCCCTATATGCGCAGGCATTTATCATGTGTTTTGACATCCACTCTTGTTTATATAGCCAATATAGAATTTCAATAATCAAGCTTGTAGATACGTATGACAACTTTGATAGAATAGAGTCCAAAATATGACAAAGGACATAGATTGGCGATAATAATGATATAATCACGAGTTCGATAAAACCAGGTAGAATATGGTTCCCTTAACTTAGGTACCATGACAAATCAATATGGACATTCTTTATATAGAATTGAGGTCCACATGAACATTAGATCAAGCAAGATACCCTCATTCTTATCATAGAATTGGGGTTTACAAGAATGACACGATATGGCATGATATCATCATCCCATCAAGAATTGCTTATGATATACTCTTTGTATAATCATAAGGGCCGGTATACCATGTTTCTTTAGATTGACATGGCAAGGATCGTGTAATGGGTTTTTAGGGTACAACCAGCTCAGTCGGCCTTGAGGGAATCCAAGGCTATGAGGAGTCTTACGGAGGTCTCTATGACTAACTCGCTAGTCCAAAGGAACGGAATGTCCAATGGAGAGCTTGTATGTCAATGAGAGTTGAGTGTGATCGATAAATCAACATGAAAACATGGGACTATACTCACGGAGTGGAGAATAGTGCCTATTTATATATATTATGATATATATAAAACCATCGGTTAGCAAATCAGATGAAAATCAGTTTATAGTAAAATAACGACTTAGGTCAAGTCATTTCTCAAGTAATTAACGCCTAACATAGGGGCGTTAACATATTTCTATTTTACAGAATTTTCAATAATCTCATTAATTTATGAAAAACACGCCCTTGTCCGGACGTTTTTCAAGTAACTAACGCCTAGTATCAGGGCGTTTATATATGTTCCGTTTCGCAGAATTTCATTATTTCAATACTCTATCTAAAAAGCGCCCTGGACAGGGTCGTTTCTTCATATTTGACGACTGCTGCTGCAGGCGTCTCATGAATTACGGATTTGACAGAATATAAATAAGTTGCAGGACTTATATAAGACACGCCCTGAGAAGGGGCGTTACTGGCTTAACTCTATGTTTCAGAACATACCAGGACTCTGGATAATACGCGCCTAAGCAAGGGGCGTTACTTTTAAAGTCACGCCCTCTGATGAGGCGTTAATACGTGGAAAACGACCTTGTACAGGCCGTGAATTCAAGAAATTGCAGGACATTTGATTTGGAGACAGGATCATGCATTAATAATCAAGGTTTCATATATAATCCATTCTTATCATGCTTAAGTCATGATCTCGTAAAATTAACGCCTGTGTACAGGACGTTTCTTAATAAATTGACGACCGCTGTTATGGTCGTTTATTTTAAAATAGCGCCCTATTCCAGGGCGTTTCTTTCAAACAATTCAGAAAACGCATGAAAACTATAATAATCATATGCATGACATGCTTATATATATATATATCTTGCATTAATTTCATTTGGGCTACAGTAACTTGAGAAAACCTACCTTATGATAATTTGATGATTTGAACTGTGAGAAGAGGAGCTCTAGTTCTACGGTCCTGTAATTCCTACGAGAACAGAAGAAGAAACATTTATTAATTTCTTCACCTATCAGAACAGAGGAGATTAGAAGAACGTTACCTTGTTCTTCACTTATGCTGCTGCGTCCTCAACCTGTAAGAGGAAAAGAGGATGAAGAACTATTAGTTCTTCATGTAACCGAAGCAAAGAGAAACTTATATATGAACTGCTATTTCGTTCATAAGTAAAAGAAGAAGAAGAAGATATGTTCTTCACGTACCTGTGCGGTTCGATCGTCCAAATAGGTTTAGGGTTTGTTCGATCAAGATTATATATAGGATTTTGGACGTCCTGTTAAGGTTAGTGTTCTAGTAGAAGCAATGCTTCCAATATAGAGTCCTTGCCCTATTAAATACTTACTGGATTAACATAATCCTTCCCTGGATAAGCTCCCGTGTCGAACGGAACTCGAATGGAATTAACGCCTTTGGTCAGGGCGTGTATTCTTGAATTAACGCCTTGCATAAGGGCGTTTCTTAAAAAGCGCCTTTAAAAAGGGCGTTTCTTGTTTTAAAACACGCCCAAGGTAGAGGCGTTTCTTTTACTTACTCATTTGGTCGCGTGAGAACTGACGACCGTAGGTGTGGGCGTCCTTTCTTTATTCACGCCATTGGTAGAGGCGTTTATTTATAAATTAACGCCTTAATAAGAGGCGTTATTTTTAATTTGTTTTATTTCGTCCAATTAACCCTATTCCTTTTATATATATATTACTTCTGTAATATATATGTTTTAATTCATTTCAATTATTCATTTATTAGGGTTCCTACACCCTCCCCCACTTAAAAAGAATTTGGTCCCCAAATTCAATATATATATAATTATACATGCGGAGAGTGTAGGACATATACCTCTTAGAATAACTCGGGAAATCGTTTCTTCATAGATTCCTCGGTCTCCCATGTCGCTTCGCGTTCAGGATTCTTATTCCATTGCACCTTGATCATGGGAATAACCTTATTCCTTAGAGCTCGTATTTCTCGATCTAATATCTTCAAGGGCTTCTGTTCATATGTGAGATCTTTCTGGATCACCAGATCTCCATGCTCAATAATATGTGACGGATCGTGCACATACTTCTTCAACATAGATATGTGAAATACATTGTGTACCTCGGACAACTGAGGAGGCAACGCGATGCGATAAGCAACCTCGCCAACTCTTTCGAGTACCTCAAATGGTCGATGAATCTTGGCGTAAGCTTGCCCTTAACACCAAATCTCCGTATGCCACGTCCAGGGGATATCTTGAGAAATACATGATCTCCAACCTGGAATTCAAGATCTCTTCTCCTGGTATCAGCATAAGCCTTTTGCCTTGTCTGAGCAACTTGTAATCTTTCTCTGATTACTTGTATCTTCTCGGTTGTATCCCTTACCATGTCTGGACCTAATAGTTGTTTCTCTCCAACTTCGTTCCAACATATGGGAGATCGGCAACTCCTTCCGTATAAGGCTTCGAAAGGTGCCATTTGGATACTAGCTTGGTAGCTATTATTATATGCAAATTCAACTAAAGGTAAGTGGTCATGCCAGCTTCCTCCAAAGTCAATAATGCATGCTCTCAGCATATCTTCAACAACTTGATTAGTTCGCTCGGTCTGACCATCCGTTTGCGGGTGAAAAGCAGTACTAACGTTGAGTCTCGTCCCCAACGAATGTTGTAATCCCTTCCAAAAATGAGAAGTAAAACGGGGATCTCTATCCGACACGATTGAGACAGGAATTCCATGTATCCTGACTATTTCTTTGATGTATAGTGCAGCTAGCACATCAATTGACCATCGGCTTTTGATTGGCAAGAAATGTGCCGATTTAGTCAATCGGTCAATGATAACCCAGATTCCATCATGTCCTCCTTTAGATTTAGACAAACCCATGATGAAGTCCATACCAATATCCTCCCATTTCCACTTAGGAATATCTAGAGGATGTAGTTTTCCCGCAGGCTTTTGATGTTCCGCCTTGACCTGTTGGCATGTGAGATAGCGTGATACATAGTCCGCTATTTCTCTTTTCATATTGGGCCACCAAAAGTTCCTCTTTACATCTTGGTACATTTTAGTTGATCCAGGATGAATAGTGTATCTTGATCGGTGAGCTTCATCTAAGATCTTCTTCTTTAATTCCGGACAATCGGGTATACAAGTTCTATCTTTGAACGATAATCTTCCATCAGAAGTTAGTTGAAAATCAGATTGTCCTTCTAATCTGCCTTTGATTTCTACTAACATAGGATCATCATCCTGAAGTGTTTGTATCTCAGATAACAAATCTGACTGTATGCTTACATGAGATAGTGTGACAAATTTGGATTCCGTGTCCAAGCTTATATTGAGCTCGGAGAATTGTTCAAGTAACCTCCATTCTTGTATCATACAATTTGCTATCTTTGCTCTCGGCTTTCGACTAAGGGCATCAGCCACATAATTACCCTTTCCGGGATGGTATTGTATACTGAAGTCGAAGTCCTTGAGATATTCTAGCCAACGTCTTTGTCTCATGTTCAGCTCCTTTTGTGAAAATAGATATTTGAGACTTTTGTGATCGAAGTATACAGTAAACTGTACCCCATAGAGATAGTGTCTCCATATCTTTAGGGCAAATACTACCGCGGCCAATTCCAAGTCATGGACGGGGTAATTCTCCTCATGCTTCTTCAGTTGACGAGAAGAATATGCTATGACCTTCCCATGTTGCATTAGAACGCATCCGAGGCCAATGCCAGAAGCATCAGTGTAGACCTCGAATTTCTCTCCTTCAATTGGTAGGGCTAAGACTGGAGCTGTGGTGAGATGATCCTTGAGAGTTTGGAAACTGCTTTCACATTCCTCACTCCATTCATATCGGATCTCCTTACGAGTTAATCTTGTAAGTGGTACGGCGATCTTAGAGAAATCTTTGATAAATCGCCGATAATAGCCTGCAAGACCTAAGAAACTTCTGATCTCGCTTGCATTAGTGGGTCTCTCCCAGTTTCTCACAGCTTCAACTTTTGACGGATCCACAGATAAACCGTCCTTGGATATGACATGTCCGAGAAAAGCCACTTCTTCAAGCCAGAACTCGCATTTGCTGAGTTTAGCATATAATTGATTTGTCCTCAAGACTTGCAATGCAATCCTCAAATGCTCTTCATGTTCTTCCTTAGTCTTAGAATATATCAATATATCATCGATGAAGACTACTATGAATTGATCCAAGTAAGGCCTGAATATGCTATTCATTAACTGCATAAAGGCAGCAGGGGCATTTGTTAGTCCAAAAGGCATAACAACAAATTCGTAATGGCCATACCTGCTTCTGAATGCGGTCTTGTGAATGTCATCATCCTTGATCCTTAATTGATGATATCCCGACCGGAGATCAATCTTGGAGAAATATTTGGATCCTGAAATCTGATCAAACAATTCATCGATTCTCGGCAGTGGATACTTGTTCTTGATAGTGAGATAATTCAACTGTCGATAGTCGATACATCAATTGACCATCGGCTTTTGATTGGCAAGAAATGTGCCGATTTAGTCAATCGGTCAATGATAACCCAGATTCCATCATGTCCTCCTTTAGATTTAGACAAACCCATGATGAAGTCCATACCAATATCCTCCCATTTCCACTTAGGAATATCTAGAGGATGTAGTTTTCCCGCAGGCTTTTGATGTTCCGCCTTGACCTGTTGGCATGTGAGATAGCGTGATACATAGTCCGCTATTTCTCTTTTCATATTGGGCCACCAAAAGTTCCTCTTTACATCTTGGTACATTTTAGTTGATCCAGGATGAATAGTGTATCTTGATCGGTGAGCTTCATCTAAGATCTTCTTCTTTAATTCCGGACAATCGGGTATACAAGTTCTATCTTTGAACGATAATCTTCCATCAGAAGTTAGTTGAAAATCAGATTGTCCTTCTAATCTGCCTTTGATTTCTACTAACATAGGATCATCATCCTGAAGTGTTTGTATCTCAGATAACAAATCTGACTGTATGCTTACATGAGATAGTGTGACAAATTTGGATTCCGTGTCCAAGCTTATATTGAGCTCGGAGAATTGTTCAAGTAACCTCCATTCTTGTATCATACAATTTGCTATCTTTGCTCTCGGCTTTCGACTAAGGGCATCAGCCACATAATTACCCTTTCCGGGATGGTATTGTATACTGAAGTCGAAGTCCTTGAGATATTCTAGCCAACGTCTTTGTCTCATGTTCAGCTCCTTTTGTGAAAATAGATATTTGAGACTTTTGTGATCGAAGTATACAGTAAACTGTACCCCATAGAGATAGTGTCTCCATATCTTTAGGGCAAATACTACCGCGGCCAATTCCAAGTCATGGACGGGGTAATTCTCCTCATGCTTCTTCAGTTGACGAGAAGAATATGCTATGACCTTCCCATGTTGCATTAGAACGCATCCGAGGCCAATGCCAGAAGCATCAGTGTAGACCTCGAATTTCTCTCCTTCAATTGGTAGGGCTAAGACTGGAGCTGTGGTGAGATGATCCTTGAGAGTTTGGAAACTGCTTTCACATTCCTCACTCCATTCATATCGGATCTCCTTACGAGTTAATCTTGTAAGTGGTACGGCGATCTTAGAGAAATCTTTGATAAATCGCCGATAATAGCCTGCAAGACCTAAGAAACTTCTGATCTCGCTTGCATTAGTGGGTCTCTCCCAGTTTCTCACAGCTTCAACTTTTGACGGATCCACAGATAAACCGTCCTTGGATATGACATGTCCGAGAAAAGCCACTTCTTCAAGCCAGAACTCGCATTTGCTGAGTTTAGCATATAATTGATTTGTCCTCAAGACTTGCAATGCAATCCTCAAATGCTCTTCATGTTCTTCCTTAGTCTTAGAATATATCAATATATCATCGATGAAGACTACTATGAATTGATCCAAGTAAGGCCTGAATATGCTATTCATTAACTGCATAAAGGCAGCAGGGGCATTTGTTAGTCCAAAAGGCATAACAACAAATTCGTAATGGCCATACCTGCTTCTGAATGCGGTCTTGTGAATGTCATCATCCTTGATCCTTAATTGATGATATCCCGACCGGAGATCAATCTTGGAGAAATATTTGGATCCTGAAATCTGATCAAACAATTCATCGATTCTCGGCAGTGGATACTTGTTCTTGATAGTGAGATAATTCAACTGTCGATAGTCGATACACAATCTCATGGATCCATCCTTCTTCTTTACAAATAAGACTGGTGCTCCCCACGGGGAAGTACTTGGTCTAATAAACCCTTTTCGGATTAGTTCCATCAACTGCTCCTTCAACTCCTTGAGTTCAGCAGGGGACATTCTATATGGTGCCTTTGAAACCGGACCAGCACCAGGGACTAAGTCGATGGTAAAGGCCACATCTCTTTGCGGGGGTAATCCCGGCAATTCTTCCGGAAATACGTCTGGGAATTCTCGCACTACCTGAATGTCCTCTATCTCGGTTTCTTTAGCTTCTTTAATAGTGACAAAAGCAAAGAAGGATACACATCCTTTCTTGACGAGCTTGCTTGCTCGAAGAGCCGAAATAAGAGGGGATTTGCTTCGACTCTTAGGACTAGTATAAGTCAGTTCCGGAAATTCTTTGAAAACAATCTTGCTATTACGGCAATCAACCGTTGCCTGGTACTTAGATAACCAATCTGCTCCTAGTATAACATCATATTCTTTTAGATCTAAGCAGATAAGATCAATAGGAAAATTCTTTCCTCGAACCAACACCTCACAGTTTTGGTAATGATGCGTGATATCCGTCTCGTTTCCGAGAGGAGTAGACAACACTATTTTCATCCATTCTGGTTCTAGAGGTAATGGGTCAGCAAACTTCTTGGAAATAATGGAATGCGATGCACCCGTATCAAATAAGACATGTGCATATTTGGAACAAATTTTTAATGTACCTTCCACCAATCCGCCTTCTTCTTCTGGTTCGGTCTCTTGGATTGCATGAAGACGCGCGTTCCTTGTCACTGGGCGTTTACCCTCACCGTCTTGGTCATTCATTAATGGACAATCGGGAATCCGATGTTCACGACTCCCACAACGGAGACATGCTCCTAATTTCCTCCAGCATTCTTCTGTTTTGTGACCAGCCTTGTCACAATGCTTGCATACTACGTTTGAAGGGGTAGTGGTGATAGAGAAAGGCTTGGATTTCTTGTACTTCTGATCTTGAGAGGAAGAACCTCCATTATTGGGCCTCTTCTTAAAGTTGGGTTTAAAAGAACCCGAACTTGTGACTTGCTCCTTTTTGTCTTTCCCACGGATCCTATCAGATAGTTCCGTGGCATCTTCAAGCAACTGAGCTCGGCGCACTATTTCAGTATAAACTTGAATATCCATAGGCGCCAGTTGAGTAATGTAGTGGGGCCTAAGCCCATTAAGAAATCTACGGGCTTTCATCTTTTCCGTGCCAATTAAATGCTTAGCATATCTAGACAGTCTAGAGAACTGTGCTTCATAATCAGCCACCGATAAAGATCTTTGCTTTAATGCGGCAAATTCGGCGGCCTTCCTTTCCTGGACCCTATCAGAGAAATATTTGGCGTTGAAATATTCAACGAATTCACCCCATGTAACTTGAGTTGGGTCAATAGTAGCTTCAATCGACTCCCACCAGCATCTAGCATCCTTTTCTAACTGGAAAGTAGCTAATAAGACTTTGTCCTGATCCGTGCATTGCATGACACGGAATATACGTTCAATCTCCCGAACCCAATGCTCGGCATCGTCTGGATCGGTCGATCCCATGAACTTCGGGGGATTCATATTCTTGAATGCTTGGTGTAAGCTTCCAGCTCGTGGAGCACCACCTTGTGCTACCTGTTGTAGCACTTGGGTCATCCCTTGAAGGGTACGCTGCATGTTGCGCCATTGAGCACGTTCGGCAGCCATTATCCTACAATTACCATAGCTATGTTAGTATTATATCACTATGATCTTATAAAGGACTCATTGATCATTTAACCCTTGGTTCTACCCACTCTCACTTGGTTAAAGGTTTTGAAACCTATCCTTGGACTTGGGTTTCCTAGGAATTGAATACCTTAGGCTCTGATACCACAAAGACTGTCACGCCCCGAGCGCGGAAGATACCCGGAGATGCGCGACGTGTCTATATCAATCATGTCAATCAGAGTGGTCGTGTATTCGACACAAAGACAGAGATGCGCAAAATAGCAAGATAACCCAATCCTTTATTTTATAAGGGATAGACTATTACAAATCCAATACTCTGTTAAATAAAAAGGAAAAGAATACATAGTTGACTCAAGAAACTATGGAAAAGACTAGACGACACTTGTAGAAGCTCTATCACTTTCACTCTTGACCATTCCCATCCGATTGACTTCCATCGTCGTCGGACTTACCTGAAAAGTAAAAAGGGACAAACGGAATGAGCGAACGCTCAGTAGGAAATTATATCTCAAGTACTAGCAAGTGGTTTAAGTAATTACATTTTCATGGATGCAATAAAGCTATGCATGCTCGCATGAAACGACAAGATAGAGAGAATGTAATATCAAGAAAATAAGATGAACTTAGTCATGAACTTTCAACAAGATAGCAAGTTTATTCGAGATATTCAAGCAAGTACATTTAACAAGTCATGTCAAGAACTTTGGCTATCATGTATCAAGCAAGTAAATTACCCTTTTTCGGGCCACGCATTTCATTTCATGTCAAGTACGAGTCAAGTACAAGATGTGTGTGGAATGTCCAATCAAGCAAGTCAAGTACTCGGTATAATCCCAGATACCTTATCATTTTAACTCCCATGGGCACAAGTACTTTCGGGTGCTCCTCCCAGGACCAGATCGGGCCCTATATGCGCAGGCATTTATCATGTGTTTTGACATCCACTCTTGTTTATATAGCCAATATAGAATTTCAATAATCAAGCTTGTAGATACGTATGACAACTTTGATAGAATAGAGTCCAAAATATGACAAAGGACATAGATTGGCGATAATAATGATATAATCACGAGTTCGATAAAACCAGGTAGAATATGGTTCCCTTAACTTAGGTACCATGACAAATCAATATGGACATTCTTTATATAGAATTGAGGTCCACATGAACATTAGATCAAGCAAGATACCCTCATTCTTATCATAGAATTGGGGTTTACAAGAATGACACGATATGGCATGATATCATCATCCCATCAAGAATTGCTTATGATATACTCTTTGTATAATCATAAGGGCCGGTATACCATGTTTCTTTAGATTGACATGGCAAGGATCGTGTAATGGGTTTTTAGGGTACAACCAGCTCAGTCGGCCTTGAGGGAATCCAAGGCTACGAGGAGTCTTACGGAGGTCTCTATGACTAACTCGCTAGTCCAAAGGAACGGAATGTCCAATGGAGAGCTTGTATGTCAATGAGAGTTGAGTGTGATCGATAAATCAACATGAAAACATGGGACTATACTCACGGAGTGGAGAATAGTGCCTATTTATATATATTATGATATATATAAAACCATCGGTTAGCAAATCAGATGAAAATCAGTTTATAGTAAAATAACGACTTAGGTCAAGTCATTTCTCAAGTAATTAACGCCTAACATAGGGGCGTTAACATATTTCTATTTTACAGAATTTTCAATAATCTCATTAATTTATGAAAAACACGCCCTTGTCCGGGACGTTTTTCAAGTAACTAACGCCTAGTATCAGGGCGTTTATATATGTTCCGTTTCGCAGAATTTCATTATTTCAATACTCTATCTAAAAAGCGCCCTGGACAGGGTCGTTTCTTCATATTTGACGACTGCTGCTGCAGGCGTCTCATGAATTACGGATTTGACAGAATATAAATAAGTTGCAGGACTTATATAAGACACGCCCTGAGAAGGGGCGTTACTGGCTTAACTCTATGTTTCAGAACATACCAGGACTCTGGATAATACGCGCCTAAGCAAGGGGCGTTACTTTTAAAGTCACGCCCTCTGATGAGGCGTTAATACGTGGAAAACGACCTTGTACAGGCCGTGAATTCAAGAAATTGCAGGACATTAGATTTGGAGACAGGATCATGCATTAATAATCAAGGTTTCATATATAATCCGTTCTTATCATGCTTAAGTCATGATCTCGTAAAATTAACGCCTGTGTACAGGACGTTTCTTAATAAATTGACGACCGCTGTTATGGTCGTTTATTTTAAAATAGCGCCCTATTCCAGGGCGTTTCTTTCAAACAATTCAGAAAACGCATGAAAACTATAATAATCATATGCATGACATGCTTATATATATATATATCTTGCATTAATTTCATTTGGGCTACAGTAACTTGAGAAAACCTACCTTATGATAATTTGATGATTTGAACTGTGAGAAGAGGAGCTCTAGTTCTACGGTCCTGTAATTCCTACGAGAACAGAAGAAGAAACATTTATTAATTTCTTCACCTATCAGAACAGAGGAGATTAGAAGAACGTTACCTTGTTCTTCACTTATGCTGCTGCGTCCTCAACCTGTAAGAGGAAAAGAGGATGAAGAACTATTAGTTCTTCATGTAACCGAAGCAAAGAGAAACTTATATATGAACTGCTATTTCGTTCATAAGGAAAAGAAGAAGAAGAAGATATGTTCTTCACGTACCTGTGCGGTTCGATCGTCCAAATAGGTTTAGGGTTTGTTCGATCAAGATTATATATAGGATTTTGGACGTCCTGTTAAGGTTAGTGTTCTAGTAGAAGCAATGCTTCCAATATAGAGTCCTTGCCCTATTAAATACTTACTGGATTAACATAATCCTTCCCTGGATAAGCTCCCGTGTCGAACGGAACTCGAATGGAATTAACGCCTTTGGTCAGGGCGTGTATTCTTGAATTAACGCCTTGCATAAGGGCGTTTCTTAAAAAGCGCCTTTAAAAAGGGCGTTTCTTGTTTTAAAACACGCCCAAGGTAGAGGCGTTTCTTTTACTTACTCATTTGGTCGCGTGAGAACTGACGACCGTAGGTGTGGGCGTCCTTTCTTTATTCACGCCATTGGTAGAGGCGTTTATTTATAAATTAACGCCTTAATAAGAGGCGTTATTTTTAATTTGTTTTATTTCGTCCAATTAACCCTATTCCTTTTATATATATATTACTTCTGTAATATATATGTTTTAATTCATTTCAATTATTCATTTATTAGGGTTGCTACAATGTAAGTCTCAGGAAGAGACTGAACCACCTTAAAAATCCTTTCTTGTGGTGTGCTTGTGTGTGTTTGATTTCCTATACGTATGCTTGCATCTTTACTATCCGCATTAGTTCTATGATTCATTAATTACCAGTAGCTCATCTGGTCGATAGTCAGTAAATTATCAAAAAGGGGGAAAGATCTATTCACCCCCCCTCTATATCTATTCAGTCCGTATCCAACATTCCAGCAAGCTAGTTCTTTCTTAGTTCGACCCCCTTCCCCTTTTCTAATCGAGTCCAAACTGGGACTGGGTGTTCTGCCCATACAAACACGTCTCCACAAATTTTTGCTCGATTTTAAAAGTTCTTTTCTTCCACCAAAAAATTAAAACTCAGTCAAGTTTTAGTTTTGTCCTGTGTAGTCCAGATCCGACCCACCAGTGTCATAAATTCCGTTTCCCCTATTAAACCTCAACTAGAAAATCTACAAAAAAATACTCCCGTCTTCCTCACTTATTCCTCTCCAACTTTCATGAAGAGGTAAACTTCCAGATCTGATGTTTAAGCCACGGTCTACATATGTTCTCAGGAATCCCACCTCTGTCCTGAGTTTTCTGAGTCTGTCAGCCAGCAACTTGTAAATTCGACCAAGTCCATCAAAAGGAGATTCAAAATTCTTTCTATGGCCATAGATCGAAGTATTTTGAATCAGCTTTCCAACGGCACCAATTTCGCGTCGATCCGACGTCGGGATTGATCGCAGCAGCTATTCTCGTCGGGTCGCACGCTGTAAAATAGAAGTTCAGATCCGTGGGCAGCAACTTCAACCCGTGCCGAACGGAGCCGTCTCGCCTTCCGCGAGACGAACCAGGGCTTCCCTATCCTAGAGATCACCCCTCCAGCAGTCCTCTTCATAGTGGGACCCACCCCGCCCAATTCAGAGGTCCGAGCAGCACGTGGGCCCCACAACCCGCAGCAAGCATCTTTCGAACGCCACCGACGGAGCGGATCAAAGTGCTACCTGTCAACCCAAGATCGGTCCTCCCGGGCCCCACTTGTAGCCCGTTACCTCCCTACGTGGAGTGGGCAGTAGAAATCATTTCTGTAAATTATTGAAATTATTTGTACCGGGAGTTACCGTACTTGGTCGGGATCACCTTCCCTACGCCCGGAGCATGGAGGTACACTCGCCACCCTCCTCGTAGGCATTTGCTTTACTCGTATTTATTTGTATATGCCGCTGCGAGTGATAGGATTATTAGCCCGATATATTGTTATCACCGCTGCGAGAGAGTGAGTGTGACCCATCCCGTGCCTCAATCCGAGTACACGCGGAAGAGCCGAATACCCGAGACTCATTGCCGGTTCCTCAACCGCGCACGATCCCACGTTTCCCTCACTTAGGGACGAGTTGCGAGCTAGAGTCCTAGGTTCGCATGTTCGTCCTACATCAACAAGAGCCAGCCGGTAGAATCGAAGCAACCCGGCGATGAAGGAATGGAGGGGCAGGCGAAAGCCACACTTCCAGGCCGAGAGGAAGGAACAAAAGAGGCCAGAATGAGTGGCTAGACTAGACTCATAAGGCTCAGGCGCAAGGAACTAAAATCGCCAAGGCAGCCTATACTGGTTCTCCAGTCGCCTCACCTCAGCCCCCCCCCCCCCCCCAACTCGCTGCGGAGAGGCTCCGATTGTACCAAGAAAACCCTTGGGGTCTGTTCTTTCTGCCGCCCCTCGGCCTCAAGATTTTGGTCCGTCATTGAACAGATGGAGGAACTGGAAGAAGAAGGGGAAAGCTCAGGATCAGAGGACTCCGGAGGAGAAGGAAGTTGACCGATTGCCGCCGCGGTAATATCTTCTAGCTCCACGAAAGCCGCTGCGATTCTCCGCTCCTCTGAACTGCTCTCACGGCGCATGAGCCCCCATATATAAATGAAAAGGATGGCAAAAACCTAAACCCCAGAGATAAAGAGACGCAAATAACGCGCCATGCTTATAACCCCTTGCCAGAGGCGACGCGGCATTCCGATCTCTTGAGGAGGGGGCTTCTTTTACTCATCATGACGGGCATATTCTCAGGACAAGCTGCATCATGTGGCCCCTGCAAGAGAGAGATCTCCACCCAACTAGGGCCACGAAAAGTCTAGCCCAAATGCTATTCAACCGAGCCTAATTTTGGCTCGTGAGTAGGAGGGGGACAAGTGGAGAGGTGAAATCTAACCGCCCATACGGAGAGGCCAAACGAGGTCCGACCCGACCCAACGAGGCCCAGCTCCTTGAAGTGTTAGCCCCTGGGCTCACTAAAGATAAGCCTAATAACTCACTCGGAACAAGCACTTCCTATGCGGCCTTCGGGTTGGGAAGTCTGAGCATCAGTTCGATCGGGAGAGCTCCATCGGAGCCCCGTATTCTCTGCCCAGACCACGCACTCATCGCTCGGGAAGACATCTCCTGAGCTAGTCCCTCATGCTCGGGCCAACTGATGGAAGCTTATCTGTACGGCCGTTACGTGTCCCTTAAAAGCTGGGAGCTCAGGGGGATAGGGGAGATCAAGAGTCTGCGTGCTATAAAGAGCCCGCAAGGAGGACATAACCCCCCCCAAAACTCCTCAGCTTACTGGGATCATTCACTCAACGAGCCATTATTTAAACTGGAAGAGCCCTCTTGTGAGAAGGTAATCCAGGAACCCTAAGTAGGAACCACTTCACCTTTTGGTGGAGAGGGATCTTGCGCTCCCATCTTCCTCCTAACTCCTCCCTTTGCACCAGTGCTCTACTACAGTCGCTGACTTAAGCATCGGAGGGTCTTCCCCTGGG
The DNA here is from genome assembly GCA_022559845.1 of Amorphophallus konjac. NCBI lineage: Eukaryota > Viridiplantae > Streptophyta > Magnoliopsida > Alismatales > Araceae > Amorphophallus > Amorphophallus konjac. The sequence goes on along the minus strand of CM040120.1, from coordinate 64,060,016 downwards.
ATTCATCCTTAGGCACCTCTGACTTGTTTCCCTTCTTACAGTTCATACTTCATGGATACGTGGTTATCTTCCTCCCCGCTCAGGAGTAGTGCGAGATCGCCCCTCTTCATTGCCATGAGAGGGTTTAGGAACTAAGTGCCAGACCTTGTTTGTATCAAATTGACTAAGTTCTTCGTGGATGGCATTAATCCAGTGTTCATCCTAAAGGGCACTCTCTATGTTCGTTGGTTCAATCTGAGATACTAAAGTAAATGAATTCAATTCATTTTCAATTCTTAAATGTGCTCTAGTTCTCATAGGTTCATTCAGATTACCAATAATGTTTTTTGGAGGATGGTCTCTAAGAAATTTAATATTGGTAACCGGAATACTTGGATTTTCACTTACCTCCCCTTGAGTGTAAGAATTTTCTGCTTCAGCCTCTTCTGTAGAATCTCCATTCGGTGCCTCTTTAGTCGATAGAATATCTTCATATACTTTGTCCCTACATAAACTGATGTCAATTTTATTTTCTGACTCATCAAACACTATATGAGGAGATTCTTCAACAGTTTTATAATTGAGATTATATATCCTATAGCCTCTGGAATGTTCAGAATAACCTAGAAAAATTCCAGGTTCACTTTTGGGTTCAAACTTATCAAGGTCCCATTTGGAGTTTACATGAACAAAATATTTACAACCAAAAACCTTGACATGCGCTAGAGAAGGTTTCTTACCTTTAAGAATCTCATAAGGAGTCATTTGAGTAGTGGGTCATACCAGGGCTCTATTAATGATGTAACATGAAGTGTTAATAGCCTCAGCCCAAAACTTCCTTGGTAGGTTCCCTTCTACCAGCATAGTCCGAGCCATTTCAACTAAGGTTCAGTTTCTCCTTTCCACTACTCCATTTTGCACTGGAGTTCTTGGTGAGGAGAACCTGTGAGTGATGCCATTCTCCCTGTAGAAATCAGCAAATTGTGAGTTAACAAACTCACCACCATGATCAGATAAAATATTCAAAATGGCATGATCTTTGGTCTATTTTATTTTATAAAAGAACTCCTAAAATTCTTCAAAGGCTTCATTTTTGTGAGATAGATAGAAAACCCAAGTGAATCAAGAGAAGTCATCAACAAGCACAAAACCATATATTTTTCTAGATAAGCTAACTGACCTATTGGGTCCAAATAAGTCCATGTGAATTAGCTCATAAGGTTTAGAAGACAGGTTTTTAGTTCTAGATTTAAATAATTTTCTGGTCTGTTTACATTGGGTGCATGCCTCACAGATTTTATTGTCATTTTTAAAAGAAATTTCAGGAAGCCCTTTTACCATACTATATTTATTCAGTTTATGAAGCACACTATAGCTGGCATGACCTAATCCACGATGCCATAGGTAGGCTAGGTCATCCTTATTACACTAAGACAGAGATTAGAGTGTGCTACATCATCTTAGTCTACCATATAGATGTTATTAACTCTCTTGCCAATAAATTTTACAGATTCAGAATTGGGTTCATAGATAGTGCATGCAAGAGAATCAAATACAACTTTATGACTTTTGTCACAGGGTTGACTTATGCTAAGAAGATTATAAGCTAAACCTTCAACTAACAAAACTTCTTCAATTAAACAAGAAGAGCACTTACCAACCTTTCCAGATCCAATAATCCTTCCCTTGGTATTACCTCCAAATTTAACATGACCAGCATCTTTCTTCACTAGCATGCAGAATTTTTCTTTATCTCTGGTCATGTGCCTGGAATAGCCACTGTCCAGATACCAATTGTTATGATTGGCTGACAAGCGTACCTGCAAGTGAATTAAGTGGAATGATTTGGAACCCAGAGCTTCTTGGGTCCCATAAAAGCATTTATTTCATGCAGACAAGAAAGTAAATGTTTTGGTATCCACATTTGATTTGGCTTCTTCATGTCAGTTGTGGATTTCTTATCATTCAGTTTGGTCTATTTTTTCTTGTCACCATTAATTTTGGGAGATTTATTTTGAGGTGTAGCAATTTTCTTCTTAAGCCCATTCTGAAAGTTTCTTTTCCAGGGATCAGTCCAATGAGTATTGGAAGTAGTATAAGCATTGGCAACCCTAGGCTGTTTTGGCATGAATTTGACAAACCCATAAGAGTTCTGTCTTCTGATGATTTTGTGCCTGGGTTGCACATAGGAGTTCCAAGGATACAGTCTATGCGTTTTTGTAGAGTAGGAGTTCTGGAACTGCATTGACCTCGTGTAGAGGTTGCCTTGACCTCTCCCATCAGAGTAGTGGTGATAGGAATTATAGAAAGGAGGATGGGTTGAAGTATTCTGATAATGACCTCGACCTGAGATACCTCTGCCTAGACCTTTCTCAAAGGATTTGAACCCAGTAGTGCTATGGGTTGGATGAGGTTTGGAGTTGCCTCTAACTTTCTGTTGAGGCTGGACAGTTTTGGGCTTAGATTTTCCTTGTACTCTAGCCTTAACAGTCTGAATCTTAGCCTGTCCCTTGATCTGAGGTGTGGGAGTGTGTGAGCAAGATTCCCTAGACACCTCTATCTTCCCTTTGCCCTTGTCTTTGACACTGGGCTTGACTTTCTCAACTGATTTCAGATTTTCACCAGAAGTCATTTGAATCAAAGGTTGTGATGTTCCTTTTTCAGCCACAAAAGAAATTGACCTAACATCAAACCTTTTCTGATTAGTTGGGTTGAAACCCAAACCTTCCTTTCTAAAGTTTATTTTTGTTCCTAAGAGGGCATTTAGATTTTATGTTCCTTGTGTCATGCCTTCAAGGGATTTTTGCTTAACCTTATTTTCTTATTCCAGATGTTCAATGACCTTTTTAAGTTCAGCATTTACACCATTGATAGCTTCATATTTTTCAGTTGCTATTCTAGTTTCTTCCTAAAATTCATGTATTATGATTTTAAGTTCATCAATGGTGTTCAGTAAATTCTTATTTTCATTTTTCAAATAAATTAACATGCTATTACTACATTCAGCTACGTTAAGGGAGCTTTTCAGCTCTAAATTTTTAGTTGTTAGACATGCAATCTTATCAGACAAAGAAGTCTCATTAACTAATGAATTCATTTTCTTTTTCAAATGTTTGTTCTCCCTGCGCATGTTTTCATATTTTTCAAGGATTTCAGCATATACATCTTCCCATTCATTCTATGTAAAGTTTTCGAATGGGGAGAATACCTCGACATCATCTTCCTTGCCTTCATCACTCTTGGCCATCAGACATATCCTCTCTTCTTTCCCACTTTCAGTGGAGTTGCTCAGACTTTTTCTTCTTCATCGCTCCAAGTGCTAACCATGGCTTTTCCCTTTTTGTTCTTCCACTTGGGCTGCTTATCCTTGAGCTCATGATAATCTGCCTTGAGATGTCCTGCTTTCTTGCAATTGTAACAAACCATGGCATCAGTTTTCTTAACATTGTCAGATTTATGTTTGGACTGTCTTTTTCCATAGAAGTATTTTCTTCTCAGCCCTTTCCCTTCTTTTCTCAGGAATTTTTAAAAATTCCTGGTAATCATTTCAAATTCATCCTGATCTTCCTCAGAACTAGTGCAGCTATACTCACTAGATGACCCTTTGCTAGAATTAACTTTAAGAGCTAAGGGTTTTCTTCTCTTTTTAGACTCATCAACCTTTTTAAGGTTCAACTCATATGTCATGAGAGAACCAATGAGCTCATCTACAGTGGTCGTAGCTAAGTTCCAAGACTCTTCCACTACAGTGGCCTTAGTGTGCCAAATGGGTGTCAGGGACCTTAGAAGTTTCCTAATCAACTCATACTCACTGTAGGTTTTTCCCAGACTTCTTAAGCTATTGGTAATCACATTCAGACGTGCATACATCTCAGATATTGACTCTTCAGACTTCATTTTGAAAGCCTCATACTCAGAGACTAACATGTTGGCTTTGGTTTCTCTAACCTAAGACGTCCCTTCATAAATGACCTCTAGCTTATCCTACATCTCCTTAGCAGTGTTGCAAGAAGAGACTCTAGAGAATTCGGTGGGATAAAGTGCACATTGTATAGCATTAATGGCACCCCAATTCAAGGTGGATCTACGGATATGCTCCTTAGTCCAGAAGTCTTCGTCTAGAGGCAAATCAAAAGGACCCTTACTGACAACTTTCCAGATCTCGTAGTCCTTTGCACGCAAGAAGACCTACATCTAATTCTTCCAGTAAGCATAATTATTACCATTGAAGAATGGTGGCTTACTCGTAGAATGACCCTCAGCGATCAATCCTTTAGCATCCATAACAAATCTCTCCGGGATGTAAAGCCCTAAGGGAGAGTTAGACTCTGATACACGTGTTGGAACGGATGGACACTAAGATCACGGAAGCACAATATATAAACATGCGTACATTCGCATGAGAGAGATAGAGAGAGAAACCACAGTTACAAAAATGTAAATATCATCTCAACCATTCATAATTTCCAAAGAATAGTACATGACCATTGTTCCAAAATAAACCTGAGACCATACATGCTCACTGCCCCATAGCTATACATATAAGAGAGACCTTCATCCATAGCATACCTAGTCGAACTACGCATTGACACTACTCCTCAGCTACAGCCTCCTCCTCAACCTCCTTCTCTATGTCTCCTGAAAACATGTGTCACAAAAGGGGTGAGTGTGACGCTCAGTAGGCAGCCTAAACAAACCGGGGTTAACGTGCATTTAAATAACCAAATTATATACATAATTTAGATGTTAATAATAGCATAATCCATTCATTATAGTCTGCTGAACATAACTAGTAAGAGGAAAATACACATTCTTAAGCGGACATATAAGATACCCATGCATGCGCTAAAACCACGATGAATAAGTATTTACACATTATCACATTTTCATATTTTCACACTTTCACATATCACTTTTTCACATTTTCGCATTTCGCATTTTGACATTTCACATTTTCACATTTCCACATTTTCACATTTTGTTATTCATGAAAACAAACAACTGCTACAATCATAGGAGGCCCACACACACACAACGAACGAAAGAGTACTGCGTAGACCCGAGAGCAAACCCCCACCTAGATTCTTGGTGGCCATGACGCATTACGTAACACCACATCACAAATCCCCCCCCCCCCGGGGACCAAAGACCAAATCAATAGGATTTTAAACCGGGGCCTTCCCCCCCACAAGGATCGAAGTCCTATCTCACAGAAGGCTGTTGTTTCCATTTATATCATTTACATTGTATTCGCATTCACATACATACCCATTTTACACATATTAGTATGATACTTTATCATAACAAGCATGCTTTCAATGATTTAATTGGGCTAAACATACTCACAGTCATGCTTCTAATATTCTAAACATGCTCACAGATGTGCTTCTAGTAGTTTAAGAGAGCTAAATACACTTGCGGTCATGTTCAGGTTACTATATGAAAAGAACAGGTCTATTCTTCTAGGCCACACATGCACAGAAAATGATTTATATCTGAAAGTATGGAATTTTTGTGGGCATAAAATTTTTACTGTGGGTTACTAACTTAGCCTTCTGTCATTTTCTAATTTTTCAGATTTTTATGAATTAATATGCCCCTTCAAAATTCTCCTTTTCTCAATTTCTGGAAATTGGGCCTGTGCAGCATGTGCACGACCCCACTAGAACATGCACAGACCTCACTGGAGCATGCACAAACCTTACTAGAACATGCAAAGACTCTGCTTGTGGCCAGGGCCAGACATGCACAGACTTCACTGAAACATGCACAGACTTTACTTATGATTTGAACTAAACCTGCACCGACCTCACTGGAATATGCACATACTTCACTAAAACATGCACATACTTTACTTATGCTTTGAACTAAACCTGCACCGACCTCACTAGAACATGCACAGACTTCACTGAAACATTCACAGACCTCACTTATGATTTGAACTAAACCTGCACCGACCTCACTAGGACATGCACAGACTATACTAAATCATGCACAGACTTTACTTATGATTTGAACTAAACCTACACCGACCTCACTAGAACATGCACAAACTTCATGCACAGACCTCACTTATGATTTGAACTAAACCTACACCGACCTCCCTAGGACATGCACAGACTTCACTAAAACATGCACAGACTTTACTTATGATTTGAACTAAACCTGCACCGACCTCACTAGAACATGCACAGACTTTACCATTACTAGAACATGCACAGACCTTACTATAAAACATGCACAGACTTTACAAAACATGCACAGGCTTTACCATTACTAAAACAAGCACAGACCTTACTATAAAACATGCACCGACCTTACTTAGGATTTGAACTAAAAATGCACCGACCTTACTTAGGATTTGAACTAAACATGCACCGACCTTACTTAAAACATGCACCGACCTTACTTAGAATTTGAACTAAACATGCACCGACCTTACTTACGCAGGGACTAAATGTACACCGATGCTAACACAAACATGTACAGACCTTTACCATTACTATAATATGCATAGACTCTACTATGACCCATATGAAATATGTATAGCCCTTGTCCCAAAGGCTGACCTTCCAAGGGACTGTACTAATCCTTAGAGACTCAGAGGTAACTCATGGAAGCCCGAAACTTGATGAAACCAAAAACCAAAAATGAACATGGTGGTGGTCTGATGGGGGCATCCCTTGCCCCTCCATATTTTTTCGAAGCTCAGATGGATCGATGGCATGCGCCATTGTGTTCATCACATTTTTCTAAGTCTATCGATGTAATTTCTATATTTTATTTGAGTCATAAACCATGTAATTTTCCTTTCATTTGAGTCCAGTACCTAGGTATAACAGTTATTTAACTAAGTTAAGTGTCATTAGATTGTCTGGGCTGGTTAATGGGCCCAATTCAAAGGGCTAGGCCCATGGGCGCCCCCACCTGGATAGAGCTGGTCAATTGTTAGTTTGTCAGGGTCAGTTTCATCATATGAAAAGTCCAGTCCTTATAAATACCCCCCTTCACCCCCTCATTCGTAATCTTTTGGTCAATCAAAAAATTGAGTGTTCTAGTGCAATTGGAGTGGATTCTCCATCTCTCTCTCCCTCTGTCTCTAAGGGGTGGATTCCCCTCTCTCTCACTCTTTCTCTCTCTCTCTCTCCAAGAGGGGGCGTGATGGAATCGTCGATTCAAGATTCAAAGTTCGCGGTTGAATTTGAAGGGATTGACAAGCGGCTTCAACAAAACGATCAAATAGATGTTTTTTTTTAATTGGGCCACATGTATGGGCTTAATGGGTCATGTTTTATGTTTGAAGTAATTATGTCCACAAAAAATTATGTAAGAGTCTTTTTTTTATTTTGTGTCTTTTAGTCTTTTTTTTTTTTTAAAACCAGTCATCTAGAAAGAGAATAGGGAGAGTGCACCCCCATCCAGAGGATGGGAATGTTCTCACTCCACCAATCACCTACTAGATGCTCATTTTATTACTATCAAAGTGTGGTTACATCATCAATAAGAGGATAAAGCCTCTTGTATCTGAAATGGAGAAACTCCTATACAAGCTTGACACGGATGTTTGGCAAGCCCCAAGCATCAACTAAAATAAACCCCTTGGCCAACAATGGCAACTCCCGAAAAGATGAAAAAATATAACTATTGCCCTTTACAACTGCATAGTTAGCTAGTGCATCTGCCACTTGGTTAGCCTCTCTATAAGAATGAACAATAGGACAGTTGGATGATGGAAGCAATTGAATAAGATCCTGCCACCAGGGAAGAAGGGTCAACGGGGGGTCTCGTTTTGAAGCCAACATATCAATTAAAGCCATTGAGTCAGAATATATCACAGCCAAAGAGATGCCATGAGCTTTTGCCAGCCTTAAACCATCCAATAGGGCACGACCTTCTGCAGCCATGTTTGTTCCAGAACCATAGAAGAAAGCAAAGCCCATGATGAATTTCCCATTTTTATCTCTAAAGCAGCCACCCCCTCCTGCTAAACCTGGGTTCCCCTTACTAGCACCATCCACATTTAGAGCCAAACCTTCAGCAGGAGCAACCCATCGAACACTTAGAACATTTGGGTAGAAATGGTTAATAGCAATGCCAAATTCCTGCAGAATTCCCAGATATCTTGTGTTGACCCCTTGCTTAAACTTAATCTTGCTAACAGCATATACAACCTCTGCATTTATATGATCTGCAATTTTGAGAAAGCTTTGATTTTTACCTTCATATCTAACTCTGCATCTATATTTCCATGTCTCCCAGATTATCAGAATAATAAGCAGTAGGGATATAAATGATTTTGGTTTGTGAAGAGCAACCTTATTTATTGCAGACTTCAGCCTACTTGTGATATTGCTAAATTCCAGACAGCTAGCATTGATCAGGGATCCAAATCTGTACCAAAGAAAGGTAGCTATATCACTAGTAACAAAAAGATGGTCCATATCTTCAATGTTCTGGACAGAAGAGCAGCAGTTGCAGTAGGAGGCCAGACTTATACCATTCTTCTGAATTAAAGTATCAACAGGAACAGCTTGGCACAGAACTTTCCAACAAAATATAGAAGCTCGGGGAGAGAGGAAATTCTGCCAAAGATTTTTAAGCTTAACATCCAGCCGAGGAATTTGATGTCTGCATTTGCTGAACGCAGTTTTAAAACTAAATTTACATGTGCTTGATAGTGTCCAAACAGGGATGTCTTCCCCTCTATGCAAAACCATCGCTTGAAGCTGGTCTTTCAGCTGCTGGTCTTCTAATTTTTCCCAAACAGGATGTAGACGGTTAGCTAGAGCCTCTTGAACAGAATAGTTTAAGGAAACTATATCAGTCTGCAATGAGAGAAGGTTGGCCAGGGATGTGTCTTTATACCAGCAGTCCTTGAGAAAATTTGTGTTGGCCCCGTCCTGGATAATCATTCTAGAGCCTGCCATATAGGTGGTTTTAGCCTTCTCAAAATCTTGCTTCTTAATCCCTGCTAAAAAAGGAACTTTGCATTCTGAAATATGCCGACCATTTAGATATTTGCTTCTAACAAACATTGCCCAGGGAGAGTTACTATTTATAGCCTGCCAAATCAATTTCACATAACAGCATTGCTGAATTTCCTTCAATTTTCTGATTCCGAGACCTGCTTCTTCTATCGGACAGCAGATTCTTTCCCATGAGACCCAATGCTTCCTATGAGAGTTTTCAAAGCCCTGCCAGAAGAAGTTTGAGCAGATACTTTCAATCTGTTTTAAAATAGTGTATGGGATTGATGCTGCATTTGCTGTATATACTGGTATAGCAGATAAGACTATTCTAATTAGAACCAGTCTGCCTGCCTGTGATAACATCTTGCTTTGCCAACCAGCCAATATGATATTAATTTTATCAACGAGGTACTTAAAGTGAGAAGGCTTTACACGACCCTTAAAGAGAGGAATGCCAAGGTAAATGATGCTGCCACTCCTTAAGCAGTATCCTGTCAATTGGGTTATCCGAGCAATAGAGCTCTGAGGCATTTTCTTAGCAGTAAGGAAGTAGCTTTTGTGAGCATTAATGCATTGACCGGATGCAGCTTGATATCTCCCCAGGAATAGCATTAGCTGCTTTATAGAGGCCATACCACCATTTATGAATATCAGAGAATCATCAGCATATAATAAGTGGGTTATGGGCTGAACTCTTCTAGAGAGGTGAAAATATTTACATCGACCAGATAGAAAAAGTTGTACAAGGCCCCTACTCATAACCTCTTCAGCAATAATGAATAAAGCTGGAGCAAGGGGGTCTCCTTGTCGAACTCCTCTGGTAGATTTGAAGTAACCCTTGACTTGACCATTAAAGGAAATAGAGAACCAGCAGTTTACCAGTAATTGAGAAATCAAAGAAATAAATCTGTTGCAGAAACCAAAGCTCCTAAGGACCTTCAATAGAAAATCCCATTCCAAACGATCATAGGCTTTAGCCATATCAAGTTGCATGATTATATTATGACCCCGTACAGGCTTATCAATATCTATAATCATCTCCTTGGCCATCAGAAAATTGTCAGCAAGATTTCTGCCATAAACAAATCCACTTTGCTCCTTTGATATAATCATTGGAAGAATTAGGCTCAACCTCTCACATATGATTTTTGAGACAATTTTATAAGTGAAATTGCACAAGCTAATTGGCCTGAAATCAGCATATGTGGTGGGACTTTTCTTCTTAGGGACTAGACAGATAATAGTGGAAGTGATGCCTTGAGGTAGTCCCCACTCTTGGAAGAAGCTTTGGATTGCTTTAACCACATCATCTGCAACTATATCCCAGCAGTGGGAGAAAAAACCCCCAGTGAATCCATCTGGGCCAGGAGAACTATTTCCAGACAATGAAAATGCAGCTTTCTTTACCTCATCTGCTGAAGGAATTAAACACAAAGAAGAATTCTGCTCATTATTAATCAAAGAAGGAATAGCTTCAAAGATTCTATCTTCAATTGTATGTGGTTCAGAGGATAGAAGGGACTTAAAAAAATCCACTGCACCATCAGCTAAAACAATTTGATCATCCACCCACTCCTCATTAATTTTTAACTTGTGGATGAAGTTCATCTGCCTTTTAACTTGAGTGTAGTGATGGAAAAATTGGGTGTTACGATCACCACAAGAGATCCATTCCACCCTAGCCTTTTGAAACCAATACATCTCTTCTCTGAATAAGATAAGACGCAAATCAGCATTGGCTTTCTGCATCTGAGTTCGGTTGTTCACAGATGGATCAGAATCAAAATTTATTTGAGCCTGAATAACAAAAGTCTCAGCTCTGCTTTTAGCCTGGAATATGTTGCCAAAGAGTTCTTTGTTCCATTTTTGTAAGTCAGCCTTCAAACATTTTAACTTGTACTGAAGAGTAACAAAAGGGTGAACATCTGTATGTGAGTATTTATGCCAGCTTTCTTTAACAAAAGCTAAGAAATTATCATTAGAGTGCCACATATGTTGATACATAAATCTCCCAGGAGAATGTTGAGTGGACTTCAAAGTCATCAATAAGGGGGCATGATCTGAAGGGCCACGGGTTAGATGTTTAACTGAGAGAAAGTTAGGTGATCTAACCCAGTATGAGTTAAGTAATATCCTATCCAACCGAGCTTTGATGGAAGAAGAGCCAATCTGATTATTTGACCAAGTGTATAATGAGCCAGAGAAGCCTGCATCTACTAAGCCAACTGCTGCTAAGAAACCTTGGAAATCAGTCATAGCAGTCATGGAAGAAAAAGAACCACCACATTTTTCATCCGGAGTAACCTCCTAATAACCAAGGGATTTTAACTTCTCGACTAAATTCCATTAAAGCATCAAAAAGAGATCTACGTTCGCTAACTGAGCAGGAGGCATATACTGCAGTGAAGAACAGAGTTACCTTATCATTGTCCTTTATACCAACAGTTAGATATTGTGGATGAGACTCAACAATATCTAAACATATACTTGATTTGTACAAAATCCATATCTTGGAGGCATCCCCGTCATTTCCAACAAATGACTGCATATTAATCTTCCGGGCTATTGTGTGAGCTCTATTAAGGTTAATTCGAGGTTCAGAGATAGCCACCAAACCTGCTTTATTGACACTAATATGATGAGCCAAACTCCTTTGAGTAGCTTTATTACCAATACCCCTGACATTCCATATTAACGCAGAGTTTAACATGGGTTATAAGGCATAGGTTTAGTGATCAGGCTTTTAGCTTTAGCCCTTGTTAATCGGGCATCACATATGTCTTTTAGTCTTCCCAAGAGAGTGTCTTCCCAAGAAAGTTATGAGTGGTAGGAAGTAGGTGTTAGGTGAGTTATCTTTTGGTCTTCTTTGTGGAGCCTATAAAAGGTCATGTAATCTTTGTTTAAGACAATGAAGTGATTAGAATTTTTGGAAACCATCGTGAGGTGTGAAGCCTTGTATCTTGCGTGCTCTTCTCCGAGAAGGAGATGCGGTGATAAGCCCCCCCGGGTGAGATGCCCGGCCATCCACTGCCCACCTCCTTTCCACCATCTTCCCTCTCACCACTCTCCCCTTCCTTACCATTGCCCGTCCCTTCCCCTTTCTCTTTCCCACAGCCACCCCCACAATGGTCTCGGGTGAGAAGCGTGGTTGCATTGTCTCCGCGACAGAGACGGGTGAGAAGCCCTACCCACGTCCTCCCACCACGGTAGTATCGTTGCCATCTCTCCAGCCACCGCCGGCCCTGTAGCCATCTCCCACCTTCCTTCTTGCCGTCCGCCTCCTTCATCCCGTCGTCATGCACCATGCCAGATGAGAGGACCCAGCCACCACCGCCATGAAAACCCTACCGTGGCACAAATGCCAACCAGACACAACACCACCCTGCCCAGCTCCCACACCCCCCCAATCGCACCGAGCAAGCTCCGAGCACCACCCCTCCCACTCCTCGTTGAACACTTGCCACAAGCGACAGTTGCGGCTCAGCTCGGACGATCACCTCCTGGACACGGTGCCGCGTCCTCATGGAACAGCTCCTGCCACCGGGGCACGACTCCACTGCTCGCCGGCCACCCCCAACGGTGCCGTGTAGCCCGTCCCCTGCCAAGTCCAAGCTCTCCTCCACCTGCAACACCGTGGGCAGCCGCGGTTTCACCTTGGACGATCACAGCGGGAGAAAGCTCAGAACATAGCACCGTTTGGTGCGTCCATTCTATTCCATCATGGTGGGAGGACTGCTGCTGCAGAACCTGGCTCCCACGACCATCCCATCGCGGCTCTCTCTCTCTCCCCTCTCTCTTCTCTCCCTCTGTAATCCATTATCTCTCTTCATTCTATCGTGAAGTTTGTGTAACAGGGAAATAAAAACAAACAACCCCTCCCCCGTGATCTCTCTCTTTCCCACTCTATCATTCTCCCTCTCTCTCGCCACTCTCTTAAATTCCCTCTCACGTAATCTCTCCTTCTCTTATCTTTATTCCCTTTCTCTCGTAAAGCTCTTTTAAAAGTGGTGAAAATGGGAAGTGCCCAGAAAAAGAAAAGGAGACAAGTTATTTTATGAAAACAAAAGAAAACAAAGTGACCAAAGGAAAAAGTGATGAGAAATATCAGAGAAAATGAAAAGAAACGAAAAATCTCGGACTCGAAAGATCGTATCACATCAAGTGGTATCAGAGCTTAGGGAATCAGGATGTTTCATCAGATCGAGATCCTGAGCTACGAGGTTCGAGGTCGAACCTCTTCCTAGCGGAGGAGTTTGATGGAATCGTCGATTCAAGATTCAAAGTTCGCGGTTGAATTTGAAGGGATTGACAAGCGGCTTCAACAAAACGATCAAATAGATGTTTTTTTTTAATTGGGCCACATGTATGGGCTTAATGGGTCATGTTTTATGTTTGTAGTAATTATGTCCACAAAAAATTATGTAAAAGTCTTTTTTTTTATTTTGTGTCTTTTAGTCTTTCCAAGAGAGTGTCTTCCCAAGAAAGTTATGAGTGGTAGGAAGTAGGTGTTAGGTGAGTTATCTTTTGGTCTTCTTTGTGGAGCCTATAAAAGGTCATGTAATATTTGTTTAAGACAATGAAGTGATTAGAATTTTTGGAAACCATCGTGAGGTGTGAAGCCTTGTATCTTGCGTGCTCTTCTCTGAGAAGGAGATGCGGTGAGAAGCCCCCCCGGGTGAGATGCCCGGCCATCCACTGCCCACCTCCTTTCCACCATCTTCCCTCTCACCACTCTCCCCTTCCCCACCATTGCCTGTCCCTTCCTCTTTCTCTTTCCCACAGCCACCCCCACAATGGTCTCGGGTGAGAAGCGTGGTTGCATTGTCTCCACGACAGAGACGGGTGAGAAGCCCCACCCACGTCCTCCCACCCCGGTACTATCGTTGCCATCTCTCCAGCCACCGCCGGCCCTGTAGCCATCTCCCACCTTCCTTCTTGCCGTCCGACTCCTTCATCCCGTCGTCATGCACCATGCCAGATGAGAGGACCCAGCCACCACCGCCATGAAAACCATACCGCGGCACAAATGCCAACTAGACACAACACCACCCTGCCCAGCTCCCACACCCCCCCCAACCGCACCGAGCGAGCTCCGAGCACCACCCCACCCACTCCTCGTTGAACACTTGCCACAAGCGACAGTTGCGGCTCAGCTCGGACGATCACCTCCTGGACACGGTGCCGCGTCCTCGTGGAACGGTTCCTGCCACCGGGGCACGACTCCACTGCTCGTCGGCCACCCCCAACGGTGCCGTGTCGCCCGTCCCCCTCCAAGTCCAAGATCTCCTCCACCTGCAACACCGTGGGCAGCCGCGGTTTCACCTTGGATGATCACGGCGGGAGAAAGCTCAGAACAGAGCACCGTTTGGTGCGTCCATTCTATTCCATCATGGTGGGAGGACTGCTGCTGCAGAACCTGGCTCCCACGACCATCCCATCGCGGCTCTCTCTGTCCCCCCTCTCTCTTCTCTCCCTCTCTAATCCATCCTCTCTCTTCATTCTATCGTGAAGCTTGTGTAACAGGGAAATAAAAACAAACAACCCCTCCCCTGTGATCTCTCTCTTTCCCACTCTATCATTCTCCCTCTCTCTCCCCACTCGCTTAAATTCCCTCTCACATAATGTCTCCCTCTCTTATCATTATTCCCTTTCTCTCGTAAAGCTCTTTTAAAAGTGGTGAAAATGGGAAGTGCCCAGAAAAAGAAAAGGAGAGAAGTTGTTTTATGAAAACAAAAGAAAACAAAGTGACCAAAGGAAAAAGTGATGAGAAATATCAGAGAAAATGAAAAGAAAAGAAAAATCTCGGACTCGGAAGATCGTATCACATCAAGTGATATCAGAGCTTAGGGAATCGGGATGTTTCATGTCACGCCCCTGTAGACACGCCATTCCTGACATCTCCTGAGAAAGTCTCATATTACTATACGACGCTCCGCAACGGCTTACGCATTTTGAATCACTTGAGTGCTTCCTTTTCTTGGGTATTCTTCTGCCTTTTTCGGCATCTAGAATCGTCTCGTCACGGCATTCGGACGGCATCAACACCAGTCAGACGCATCAGAGGTTTCGAAACCAAAAAGGGTGTCTGTCGGGCGGCCGCGAACGCCTGAACTGAGGACCCGGGTGGGTCTTTATGGGGGCGTCCAGACCCCTAGACGCCCCCATTCTTTTAATTTATTTTTCAAAGCCCAAAACCAAATAAAAAATAATATATTAATGGAGGCGTCCAGGCCCCTGGACGCCTCCATAAAAATAAATATAAAAAATTAAAATGCCAGTTGGCATAAAAACAAAACAAAAATAATAAAAAATATTTTCTTGGAGGCGTCCAGGGCCCTGGACGCCTCCATCAACTCACTCACGGGGTGCCACCCACCGAACGACGGTTTGTCGTGTGTGAAAAAATCCAAATTGTGGAGACGTCCAGCTGGCTGGACGTGCCCATTTCCAAATCACGGGTCGTCGCTCCAAAACCACGCGTTGTGCCAAACCGCGTGCGTCTTTCGGTGGAGTTCGGTGGATGTTATAGAGGCGTCCGGGACCCTGGACGCCCCCAATAAAATATTCAAAAAAAATGAATAAAAATAGAATGAAATATTAGTTCGGCCCTGATGGAGGTGTCCAGGGTCCTGGACGCCTTCACCCTCCGGAGCCCTATAAATAGAGGCCCACCCCCTCAGTTTTGGGGGAGCCAAGTAGAGATCCGATAGGCTGCCGAAGCCCAGAGGCTACCAGAGTCATTTCTAACCCATGGGGTCTTTTGTAGGTGGAGGTTCTGCCGGCTTCTCGGGTGTCCAGGCTCGCGAGAGGAAGGCTATCTTCGTCCATCGCGCTTCCACGTCGTCCCTATGCTGCCGGAGCTCCGCCGGATCTCACCCTCGGCTCATCCAATAAGCCTTTTCTTCCCCTTTTTCTCATAGTTCTTTACATTCATCATACTACATCCTCTATCTCCCTACATAAGGGCGCCGTCTCTTGCATACTTCTTGCATTCATCATCGCATTTTCCTCCTACTCGAGTCCGAGAGGGGTTTAAAACCACACCAACCAAGTGTGTGTCAGGTCACGATCTCGTTACTTTTATTGCGAGGAATTGTTACTACACTGCCATTTTCTAATTCCGTTCGTTTATTATCTACTGTTTTGCAAGGGTAACCAAGGAAAGCCCTCTCCGTCGGCCGGCTGAAGGGGGAGGAAGAAGCAACCCGCCATCTCCCGCTCTTGAGGTAGGCGCGATCACTTTCTTTATTTTGGGGTCTTTTGGCCCATGGCGATCACATCTTGTTCTCGAGGCCGCGGCGAGTCACTTCCCCAATGGCCGTTTAAATTTCCGTTCTTATATTCTCTTTATATTCTGTTATATTCTGCTCATATTCTCGAGGCCGCGGCGAGTCACTTCCCCAATGGCCGTTTAAATTCCCATTCTTATATGTTATATTCTTATCTATTCATATTCACGAGGCCGCAGCGAGTCACTTCCCCAATGGCCGTTTAAATTCCCGCTCTTATATTCTCTTTATATTCTGTTATATTCTTATCAATTCATATTCTCGAGGCCGCGGCGAGTCACTTCCCCAATGGCCGTTTAAATTTCCGCTCTTTATATTCTCCTTACATTCTGTTATATTCTTATCTGCTCATATTCTCGAGGCCGCGGCGAGTCACTTCCCCAATGGCCGTTTCAATTCTTGCTATTTAATTTCTGCACCATTCCCGTCCCCCCGAGGTCGCGGCGAGTCACTTCCCGCTATGGCCGTTTAACCCCCATATCTTGCTATATCACATTTGTACCGCTCGCCCCGCCGGAGCAATCTCCCGTGGTGGCCCCTTCTCTTTTCTCTTATTTCTGTGTTGCAGCAAACAAAAGAGGAGCCCGCGCGCTCCGCGTCTTCTTCGCTCCCTTAACCGCGTGACGTCGCTCACAGATTGGCGATCACGGTGGGACTTCTATTGCTTCCTTTTGGCTACCCTTGCAAGTTCGGCACCGTCCGTGCCTCTCCACCTTGGCGCCCTCGCGCGCCCCCATTGTGCTCACGGCAGCACTGTCAGTTGTGATTGGTTGGGTGTTTATTATATGTTTGTTCTTACTCTATATCTCTGTCAGCATTCCATTGCATACATCCATCCCTCTTTTATATCCTTTTTCATTTTTTCTAAGGATCACCCTTTCCCGGTGAAGGAAGGACTCTCCGTTTGAGAATTCCTCTCAACGGACTAGAATCTCCTCCACTGGGACCTCCGTAAGTCCCCGACATCGAAGAATCTCCTCTTCGTTCACTGGGCTGGTTGTACCATTGAAGTTCTCCGGAGTTAGTCATCCCATTCGTGGTGAGACGAGAGACCCTAGCTGACATGGAGGTGAAACAAAAATAAACTAGGGTCCCTATTTTATGTGAACTTCGGATCTTGCTAAAAACACAAAAAAATCATCAAAATCAAAACACAAAAAAGGCATAAAGGCATCCACTTGTTTGATAATCTCTGCTACCTGCTTGCTAGTGTATGTTTTTACGTTCTGGGAAAACTGTGAGCATGGCTCACGAGTCTTTTGAGGAGAACCACCCTAGTCATGGTTTGTCAGCCGACCCGCGAGTCTATGCTATGGACTCGGGTCCTTCTCATGAGCCCTCGCATGAGGTGCAGGTTATTGCCGGGGACACGTCCCCACCACAGGATATCTCTTCCTTACTGGGCGTCCTCGCCAACACGGAGCTTATCTCTGAACAGCTCCGGGCCTTCCAGGCCATTCTAAAGGGGAAATCTGTTTCCCCCACGCCCCAGGAATCAACTTCGGCCATCGCACCTCTCCAAGAGTCCGTGCAGGCCATTCCATCTCCTTCATTGGCGCAAGCCATCCAGTCTCCCTCGCTTCAAGGACAAGCGAGCCAACAACCACCCTCATTCCAGTTCCCGTCACAATCTCAAACTCCCGTTGTTCCCCACATACAGCTTCAGCTAGGGCCGACTGTCTGCGGTCTGGCAGCTCCCTCTCATTCGGGGTTCCCCCCTCAAGTCTCCGGGAGACAGTTTCTCCCCCAGTGGCAAGTACCACCTTCACCTCCAGAGGAGCTCGCCCAATTACTCCTCAATAGGTTCAATCGCATGGACGAGCAGTTTCAAAATCTGAGAAGAATGGTGGACGTGAAAGCCACCCCGGAGGTTGCTTTGCCAATCCTTCCCGTCATTCATCTTCCTCCCTCCGAAATGCCCACGTACCGTAGATACAATGGTACCGGCAACCCCTTCATTCACCTTAAGGATTTCATGTATGAATCCTCCTATTGGCAAAACGATCAGAGGTCCCTGGCATACCTCTTTCGAGATCATTGTATGGTCCCGCGCTAGAGTGGTTCTATTCTTTGGAGCCCTGCGAGGTCGAGAATTTTGAAATAGTCCAGAGAAGGTTCTTGCAAAAGTATAGGGATAGGGTCGGTCCCTCACTCTCCATTACCGACCTAGTGGCCGAAAAGATGATGCCCGACGAAGATTTTGTCCGCTATGCTGATAGATGGAGGTCTCTGGCGGAAAGAATAAGGGATACCCTCTCCGAGCCCGAACAAGAGAAGATGATTGTGTCTAATGCAACCCCACAGTTCTGACACGTCCTGGCCATGAATAAACTTACTACAATGGTGGAACTCTACGAAAGGGCCCGGTACATCCAAACCCAGTTAAAAGACTCCCCCATTATGAACATGTTTGAGTCACCGAAGCCCAAAGTGGTCAGAAAGATAGGCGCTGGTGTCCCGGGCGGAGCCACAGAAGGGGTCGTGACAAATGAGCAAGTGGGTGTGGTCAACAATGCCAACTATGTAGTCAACCCAAGGCCTCCACAAATGCCCCGACTTCCCCTCCAACCAGGTCCTTTCCCTCTTCGTCCTCCACCCCAAGATAATCCACCCCAGGATAATATGCCTCCATTACGTCAACCCCAGCAATAACAACCACCGCTTCAGTACAACCAAGTTCAACCCCTGGGGAACTATGGTCCCCAACAGCAACAAAGGAGGCCAGTCGGTCCCAAGAGAGCCTACTATCCACCATTGCCAGAAACCTTAGCAGACATTTTTAATGCCCTCATGGCATTAAACCAACTCGCCCTACCCAGAGAAAGGCCTGTGTGGCCCCCGAATGTTGATACCTCCAAATACTGCGTCTACCACAGGCAGCCAGGACACACAGCAGATTACTGCTTCCATTTCAAAGATTACATCCACGATATGAATGATGAACATCAAATAGATTGGTATGAAATGAGACGATACGTCGCCGCTCTCAAGGCTAGGAGACCTCCTCATAGGCCACAGCAGTAGTTACAACAGCAACAGTTACAACAACAGCAGCAGCAGCAACCACAACAACAACAACAGCCTCAGCAGGCCCCACAACAACAGCCCAACATGAGCATAATCCAGAATCTATTACCGGAGCACCAACAGCCCAATCATCAGGTTAACCCCATCTCCTCCTTCCCGGAAGTCGGGAGAGAGCAGGTGTGGCACCAAGAAAGTACCTCCATTCTTTCTACCGCCAATCCTATCATCACGCAACACCCTTGCCTTGCCCGGGTAGCACCTCTCTCTCATCAACCCGCGTCAGTATCGCCTTCACCATTTCCACTACCATTACGCCCTCTCATCCGTACCTCGATCCCCTATCAACCGACACTCTCCACTACGCCTTCACACCCTCTCATCTTCTCCCACTCCCCCACTTTACCATCCACCTCTACCACATTTACCCCTACGCCTTCTAAACCCCTTATCATCCGTCAACCATACATAACCCCGTCTTTCTCCACCGTATCACCACTAATGCCTTCAAAACCACTCATTACCCATCACCCACCTCAAAATCATTGCCCGCTTCAAGCCCTACCCACTTGTACTTCGTCTCCACCTCCACCTTCCAGACCCCTTATCCTTCATAATCCGCGCGATATCCCCTCTACCTCCACCATGCCTCCACCTAACAAACCCCTCATCAGAATCCCTGCTCCCGTCATCACCCCTGCTTCATCAACCATTCCTCCACCACTACCCCTCAAATCCCTGTTAAAACCCACTGCTACCCCCATAGAGGTATAAAAGTCGCAGGCAATGGTGCTCCGGAGTGGAAGGATTTTCCACAGGATTTTCCCCCACAACAGTCAGAATCCTGAGTAGTCTCAGCCAGAGAAGGATGATGGAGAACAACCAGAAAGAGCTATCCCTGGAACATAGTATGATCTATTGAAACACTTGGACAAGACACCTACTCGGATCTCCATCCTGGAGCTACTTCAAAGATCCACATCCCACCAGGCGGCAGTGATGGAATATCTTCAAAAAGTCATGGTTAATGAGGACCTCCCCGTGGAGAAGATTTCGACCGTCCTGACCCCAGCAGACACACAGCCGGCCATCATGTTCCATAACTACGAGCTCGCTCCCAAGGAAGCTCGGAAATATGCATTATGCATTTCAATAAAAATTAATGGGGTATCCATAAACCCGTGCCTTGTAGACACGGGTGCGTCCATAAATGTGATCTCCATGGACACCCTTCAGTTGTGTTGGGTCAACGAAGAACAAATAAGACCTTTCTCGATCACGGTCACGGCTTATGACAATAGCAAAAGGCCACCGCAGGGGATGATTATTCTGAAGGCAGAACTAGGCCCCATGCCATTTCCCACGGAATTCCATGTCCTCGACATGGACCCCACATTCAAGGCTATACTGGGTCGCCCTTACATCGAAGCCATGGACGTTGTGCCTTCCACCAACCATCAGTGCCTGAAGTTTCCTTACAATGGGAGAATTATTAAAGTGGTCAGTACACCTGTCCTTCACACAGTGGATGCTATCAACACCTCTCTGCCCTCTGTTTGGCCATCTCATCGGCCCATATTGTCACTACTGGACGTACGTGATTCATCTCACGTTCCACTAGCACCAAAGGAGCCGGTCAGGGCAACCACAACATCATGTCTCCCTTTTCACTCCAAAGGTTGGGAGATTATGAGGAACATCGGCTATCAACAGGGTAAAGGTCTGGGCGCATAGTTACAGGGTATGCTCAAACCGCCAAAGGAAATTAGGCCGAACCGTAGGTTTGGCCTTGGCTTCAAAGGACCGCTCAAGGCGGATTGGAAGCCCCTCACATGGACTCTATCAAACCATTTCAACAGAGGGCCTGTTGTTCAGATGGGAGATTACCCACGAGAAGCATATGGGGGATCACATGCTGTATATTTGGCTGAAAAATGTCCGAGGATCACCAAAAGAGACAAGATCAAAGATCCGGAATGCGAGTGGAACTAATGGTTCGACATA
Organism: Amorphophallus konjac; assembly: GCA_022559845.1. Lineage (NCBI taxonomy): Eukaryota > Viridiplantae > Streptophyta > Magnoliopsida > Alismatales > Araceae > Amorphophallus > Amorphophallus konjac. The sequence goes on along the minus strand of CM040120.1, from coordinate 64,038,751 downwards.
CGGGACATTTCCATTGCACTGGAAAGGATGTTCTCGTCTCCGCAGCTTCAAGGACCACCATTGATCTTCGAAATACCAGAAAATATTACGACTCTTGCCAAGGTTCCAAACTATCCTCGTCCTCGCCAGAAGGACCCTGTCATCGACGGATCTTCATCCGTCCTCAACATTGCCGTCGACGGCTCATTAGCCGTCATCTTCTCCATCCACTCGTCTCAGCCTTTGCTGATATCTTCTTCCTGGGCCAGACAATTATCTGATGATCTTCCCAGATCCCCTTCTCTACTTACATATCTACGCGGGCTTCTCAACCCGCGCCAGGTCTTCAACCATGATCTGCTCTATGTGCCTCACAATCCTCTAGCCATAACCACTTTTCTCTCTCCTCCAATCCCTTTTCACTGCTTTGTCATTAAAAATGAAAATGAAAAAAAAACGTCAATTTTCAAACTCCCCAACAACACATCTTCGTTGAGGAAACCTCCTACATCTCCCACGGGTGCGTCCCGCCCTGCGGACCACCCGTCTAAGGTCTGATGAGCGACCTTTTCTACCCCTCCTCTGAGAGGTCTTCTCCTGCACATTCTACACCATCCTCTTCGTCTTCCTCTTCTTCTGTAAATATTGTCAGTCAATCTAGGAATGATAGGTCAAGGGTGGTACCTAGGAAGAAATCCAAGGGTAGGCAGATCCCTCGTCGATTCCTCCTGGATTTGGCCGCCAGGTGTCAGGCCCTTCTTGCCATCCCCCAGTTGTTAGAAAATCCCATCCAGCTACCGGAAATAGAATATGAGGGCGACTGTGCATTTGATGAAGGGTATGGAGTCTACGAGATCACGGATGAAGAATGCCCCACTGAAGATGAGGGTGAAGAATATGAGGATGCGGCGGGCGCATACGCAAGTGGAATGAGGAGATTTGACGAGCCGTCAACCGCCGTAGAAGAATCCACCAAAGAAGTCAACTTGGGAACTGAGGAAGACCCTAGGATCATCCTCATAAGTGACAACCTACCACCCTCTGAAGAAGAAGTATTAATTGAGGTTCTCAAGGAATATAAGGACACATTTGCATGGAGCTACGAGGATATGTCGGGTCTAGATTCAACCTTGGTCGAACACCGTTTAACCCTAAAACCAGGGACCGTCTCGTTAAAACAAAGGTTAAGGCATTTCCACCCTCAGATGGCTTTGAAAATGAAAGAAGAGGTCGATAAGCTCCACAAAGCCAGGTTCATTAGAGTCGTCCTCTATCCTCAATGGGTGGCGAACATTGTCCCAGTCATGAAGAAAGATGGGAAAGTCAGGATTTGCATCGACTTCCGGGACCTTAACCGCGCGTGTCCAAAGGATGATTTTCCCTTGCCTCACATTGATGTGTTGATCGATAACACGGCAGGTTATGAGACCCTCTCATTCATGGATGAATTTTCAGGATACAATCAAATTCGTTTGGCAGAAGAGGATCAGGAGAAGACGTCATTCACTACCCCTTGGGGAACATACTGTTACGTGGTCATGCCGTTTGGGTTAAAGAATGCTGGAGCTACTTACCAAAGAGCTATGATGGCCATATTTCATGACATGATGCACATATATCTGGAAGTGTATGTGGATGACTTGTTGGTGAAATCAAGGACCAGGATGGAACATCCAGAAGTTTTGGCTAAGGTCTTGCAGAGGTCAAGGGAGTTCCAATTGAAACTGAACCCGAAGAAGTGTGTGTTTGGTGTGTCGTCGGGTAAATTGCTGGGGTTCATTGTGAGTAAAAGAGGGATCGAGATAGATCCCGACAAAGCTAAGGCTATCAGGGATATGCCGCCTCCCAAGAATTTTAGGGAAGTCCGAGGTTTAATCGGGAGGTTGCAGTTTATTCGTCGGTTTGTGTCCCAACATTCACAAAGGTGTAGACCTCTCTACGAGTTGACCAAGCCAGGAGTAGAATTACACTGGAATTCTAAATGTCAGAAAGCTTTTGAAGGGTTGAAGGAATATCTGGCTAGTCCACCCGTTCTCATTCCACCCAAACCAGAAAAATCGCTGATCCTTTACGTCTCAGTCTTGGATGACTCCGTGGGAGCCGTCCTCGCACAAGCTGATGAAGAAGGCAAGGAACGGGCAACCTATTACTTGTCCAAACTTCTCAATCCCTGTGAGCAGAAGTACACCGTCAGGGAGAAAACCTGTGCTGCCCTCGTTTGGGTAGTGCAGAAATTGAAGCACTACTTCTTGGCTCATGAAGTCCACTTGATTGCTCGAATGAATCCTATCAAATTCCTTCTGGAGAAAGCCGTCCTTACGGATAGGCTAGCACGCTGGCAAAGTTTTCTCTCTCAGTTCGACATCACCTACATCCAGCAAAAGGCGATTAAAGGCTATGCCATAGCCGAGCATCTCGCTCACCATCCTCTTCCCAAGTTCGATCCCGTCCAATCAGAGTTTCCAGATGAGGAACTAATGTCCGTCAACCAATCAGATGAGCCAATGTGGACGCTATATTTTGATGGAGCTCTGAATTCTCAAGGGAGAGGAATCGGCGTCGCCCTCCTGTCGCCTGAAGGCCTCACATTCCCATTGGCATACCAGCTCAAATTTCCAGTTACCAACAATATAGTCGAATATGAAGCTCTTCTAGCTGGACTAGAACTCGCCCATTCTTTTCGTATCACTGAGTTGCGAGTCGTAGGTGATAGTCAACTCATCCTTCGCCAGGTGCTCACTAAATATCGCACACGTGATCCCAAACTCAAGCCATACCAAGAACTCACTGCTGCCTTTGCCAAACTGTTCACCAAACTGATCTTTATTCATGTCCCTCGTCATGAGAATATCCTCGCCGATGCCCTCACCTCGTTGGCATCATCCATAAGATTCCCTCTAGGAAGATGGTTTGAGTCCATCTCCATCTACAAACTTCACGCCCCTGCAATCGATGATGCTTCCTACGTAAATATCAAGGACAGGATAGCAAGGAAGATCCGGCAGGAAGATATCCTTGAGAAGAGGGAGATCATGTTGGCAGAGGCCGAAGAAGAACTGGCTGATGAAGAGAAACCATGGTTCTATGAAATCGTCAAATACTGCCAAGATCAGTCTTATCCTGAAGGGGCCACCATAGAGGACAAGAAAGCCATAAGAAGGGTGGCTCAGAAATACACATTGGTTGGAGGTCTACTCTATAGAAGGAGCCTTACTGGTATTCTGTTAAGATGTCTCGGTGACGATGAGGTTTGGAAATGTGTAGAGGAGATGCACACGGGTGTGTGCGGTGGTGTTTCGCACATCTTTTTCTTTCTTCATTCTCTTTTTGTTCGTTTCTTTTCGTTCGCGTATCGATCAACCATTTGGCTAACTGGTAGTCAACTGACTGATTGACGACACGGGCGTGCCAGTCACATGAGTGACAATTTTATGATGCGCTCACTCTGACCCATGTTAGGCGAATGTGAGGTTCGGTCGGGACCAGCAGTCCGCCATACCATAAAGGTTATGGCGTTAATTACATCCCCCACGAGGAGGGAACACTTTTGATTAATTGCCGAGATATCGGGCTGTCGAAGCCGAAAAAGGAACTACATGATGATTATTAGTTGAGGAACTTGCATCCTTCTGTGATTAGCACAAGAAATCATCCCATAAGTGGGAAAGGGGTTGGAGCGATGTAATGACACGATTCGGAACGAAACCGATCCAGTGCGTGTAAAGACAGGGACTAAAACGCTTGAAACGGCGCCCTGAAACGTAGGTAAAAGGTTTAAAACGGCGCCAGAACCGTAGGTAAAAGGGGCAGGCTGTTAAAACGGCGCGGGAAGCCGGGGCGCGCCGGGAAGGCCGCGCCGAAAAGGCCGCGTCGGGAAGGGCGCGCTGGGAAGAGCGCGCCGGGAAGACCGCGCCGGGAAGGGCGCGCCGTTTTAAGGCGTGATCGCGCCGAATTAACCCGACTTCAAGGAAATAGGAGCTTCGTTAGCTTATTCACGAATCTATTAAAAGGTTTTGGACGATTTTGAGAATTTATTGAGTCGATTATTCATAGAATCGGTGCCGAGTCATTTAAGGGTCGATTCACGGGCTCGCGCGAGGTCCGGACTTGAGCGCGGCGATTGTTCCGAGTTTAAACTCGTTCGAGTCGAAATTTCGGCAGCATCTCCCCATCCCAAAGGATTGTCGGGGAGACGCAGGGAGTACTCACGTGGCGGAGTAAACCCCTAAAAGCCGGGTGGCGCAACGGCGACCGGCAGACCCAAACGGATAGGAAACCCAGAGGGCTATCCTACGAGGGGCACCATCATTCCGTGGGTGGAAAGGTGATCAGACGAAATGACCAATAAGAGAAGGTAAACCCCGAGGGCTAGCCTACGAGGGGCACTCAACTCATAGCCAAATCATGATCGAAAGGAACAGCCAATAGGGAGGATAAGCCCTCGAGGACTAGCCTGTGAGAGGTTTCCAACCCGTGGCCACCACGATATCCTTGAGGATAATGGATTTAATGTTGGGCCAAAGCCCTGTTTATATTCACCGAACAGACCATGAGGATACATACCACGAAGGGGTATGACCCCGTGATCCACTGGTGATTCATGGGGGAATGTCCCCTCTCCCCGTCGGACAACTTCTTCGGAAAAAAAATGTCATGAGCAGGACAGGACATGGTGCATTCGATAGAAGGGAGTTAATTGGCCTATGCACGTAATAAACCAGCCGGTTGACTAGTTAGCAAGGGGGATTATTTTGATTATTGGAGTGAGCCTGTTCGCATAGAGAATAACTTGTTAGCTTATAGCTTTCCACACCCGAGGGGGGGGGCAAACCACTGGACAATCAGCATAATGAACAGAGAGATATTAATACCCACGGATGATGCGTTTTGATTGTGGGGATACCCCCATCCTCCTCCATTCATGACTGGGAACAGAAGGAGGGTGATGGGAGAAGGTCCCGGGGGCTCTGACCAGGGGAGCATCGAGGTGCCTTCCTCTGGCCAATGGCCCTCCACGGAATAGAAATTGATGCGAGAATAAAACCCTGGGGAAAGGGTGATATCACTGTTGCCCTTGAAATCATTAGGGCGTATACATAGGAGAAACCGCGGGAAGAGACCTCGATCCAATATATGGCAACGACTCCTCGAATATGCAGATAGACACTGGTGATTTTATTCAGATATAGAAAGGGCAAATGCCCAGAGGGTTCATTATAAATGGTCCGCATCTCACAGTCGGCATTCAAGCCGGAAATAAGACGGGTAAATAAAGTTAGAAGAAACAGGGCATCGTGGGCTCATATCATCGCCCAGGATGCTACAGCGTCATACCCGCGCAGGGGCTTTCCGAGAAAAAGGGGAAGAAAGAGATGATGAAGGAGGAAAAGGGCTCGTATCATTGCCCTGCCCGCTTCATTTACATTGCATCAGAAGAGAGAAAAACGGAGAGAATCGTCGGAAGCAAATCACGAAACCCACCTAAACTTCTTCTCCAAAGCAGAGTATCGGAACTAACTCCTCTTCTCCGACTGCGGAGGGCTTCGAGCGAACAGACCGGGAAGGATCGGGGCGGCCCTCAGCAGAAACCCTTTCTTCTCCCCCAAGACTTCTCGCTCTCGGACGATTGGCTCTCTTTCTCTCTATTGAGTTTTTCTCTTTTTTTTTCTCTTGATCCCCCTTTTTTCTATATCCTCCTCTCTATCTCTTCTGTCGACAGGCTTATATATAGCCTCAGGGTTAAAACGGCGCCCCAGGAAGAGGCGCGCCGGGTTGACGGCGCCGGGGAGAGGCCCCATTATGCCTTTGCGCGCCGGATTGACAGCGCCGGGGAACACCCCTATTGGCCTTTGCGCGCCAGATTGACGGCGCTGGGGAAAGCCCCCATTTGGCCTTTGCGCGCCGGATTGACGGTGCCGGGGAACACCCCCTTTTGTTCTTGGCGCGCCGGTTTGACGGCGCCGTTTTAACCTGTTCACTTGGCATGTAGTCCGGTGGGCCCGAAGATGATTCCGGAAGCTCCCGTCGACTGTTCCTCTCACCCTGGCCATCGAAGGGCCTTGATGGGGTGTTCACGAAGCTCCTGATAGGACGAATGGCCTTAAACAAGACTTCGTGTGTGGCCGGTCCGAGCACACGGGTGTCCTACTGGCACAGTCTTCGGCACTATGATTTGTGCTTCTGGCTGAGACGGACTCGGGCTCGAAGCTTCCTTGCAGAATGATGTTACATCCGGACAATTCCACCTTGAATTGGTGATCAATCGGCCACTAACGGGCCCACTATGGCAAGAAGCCGAATCCGTGCCGGATAATCGGGGTCTTCTGCTGACAGGACCTTCGGCCCCTTGTTACGGATGGCCAAGGACATTCTTCCTCCTTAGGAGAGTCATTGGGTAGACCGTCGTCCTTGGTCGGGCGACGGATGTGGGATAGCGGCACGACGAGGTCGATGCCGGATCATTGGGCAGGCTTGATCGCGCTGCCGGTTGGTTGCGGGTTCACTTCGGCTCTCCTGAGGTAAAGTCCCCGACATTCCCTTCAAGGTGGCTCGGGGCTTTGTCAGCTTGAGGGGTCCTCTTGATAAGTTGATCTTTATCGGCTTCTGTGCTTCAGTGGGCCGTATCATTCATCCTTGCGGCTTGGTTGCCAAAGGATCATATTTTGAGTGCCAACAAATGCCCCCCAGCCGTAGGCGGTGCAAGTGAGGCAGGAATGCGGCAAGGCCTGCGGATGAGCTTCGTTTGGCTGACGGAGGCTCGACCGGCATTTAATTCTGGCGTCGGATGTTGATCCGGCGAGGCAGGGAGCCTGACGGCGTTGCTTAAAACGGTGCGGCCTTTGCTTCGAGAGTTAAAACGGCGCGGCCTTTACGGCGCGCCCTGAGCCTTCGGGGTTAAAACGGCGCCGCCTTCCCGGCGCGCCCCGGCCCTTTTAGAAGTTAAAACGGCGCGCCCTCCCCGGCGCGCCAATTGATTAAAACGGCGCACCCCGGGGCGCGCCGTTTTAACAGGGGTGGAGCCTCCCCCCTATATAAAGACTTCTTCTTCGTTTTTTTCTTCTTCACTGCTCATTTGCAACATATTTTTCTCTCTCTTCATTCCTTTCTCCACTTCCCGTGGCGCCGAGTAGCTCTTGGGCTCGGGCGGTTTCGCCCGTGAGTGGGTGAGTTGAGTGTTGCTTTTCTTTGGGTTTTGAACCCATTCTTCGGGCCCCGGGAGGCTTCTCGTAGGACTTGTCCTCGGAGCTAGATCCCTCGGGTGTCCCATTTGGCCCTGGCTTAATGCCTATGGCTGCTTTTAGGGGCCGCTCCCTTTGTGGACGGCTTCCGCTTTCTTTTTGGCAAACCCTCGAGCTGAGGAGATGCTGCCGAAATTTTGTCAGAAATATTATTTTGATCCACTAATTTCTGACTTTTGTTTGTTCTTTTCCGGGTGCTGTTTTGCAGATAACATGGCTTCCGGCTCTTCTTCCTCTGTATCTCAGGTCGCCGTGACATGGGGGAACGTCCATTCCCTTGATCGGGGGCTCCGACGTGTAGCCGTGGTGGCTGAATCTTCGGACTCAGAAACCGACACCGTCGACACCGGCCATTTGTTGATTCTTGACGGCAACCAATTCAGGTATGACCGAGGGGATGACATCAGACGGGACCACCCCAAAGACAAGCACCTGATAGCGTTCCTCGAGCGCTTCAACCTTGGCGGGAAGCGTGATTTAATTCTGGTCCGCAGAGCTGAAGGAGCGCTACTGGCGGAGTGGGACAGCCTGACTGAGTCAGTCACATATGGTATGCCCATGTACATCCCCGGGGAACCCAGGAAATGGGGGGTCGTGCTCGGAGTGCAGGAATTATTTCCCGAGGCCGGGATGCTGACGAGAGCGCCGCAATACACACCAGCTCGCTGGAATGAGACCGTCGGCCGTGTTGACAGGGAGAAGCCCATATATGGTCTATTCCTCGCACCGCTCCATTGGGGATACCGAGACGAGCCTTTTCTTTTGGACTGCTTGGCGGTCCGGTTCAAACATCAAATTTCAGTGGGGTGGTTTGGAGAGCTCAAAGCCACCGATGCTCACGCCTTCAGACCGGGAGCGGTTGAATTTACAGACTTCGTGTTGCGGCAATACGCCCCCATCTTGGTGCACGCCGAAATTTATCAGAGCGTATACGCTTCTCGGTATAGATACCCGATCTACCGAGGCCTATGTTGCGGGATGATTGAAGTCTTCTGCCCAGAGTACAATACTTTCTACACTGCAGAAGGTGAAACTTCATTGGATTTATGGAGCCTTTCTCAGCTGAGCGGCCTGCCGATAGATGGAGAGCCGTATGAAGAAGTGTGCTTCGCAGACTGGCTGAAGGACCAGACAGATGGTGAAGGCAACTATTTCACGGGCTTCGCCTATCGTTATTTGATGAAGGCGTATCGCACCCTGCTGCGCCTGACACTTGACTCGCGGGAAGCGCGAAAGCCCGGTGAGAAGAGGCGCGTGCGGATGGGCACGTGGCTTCAATATTTCTTTGGTGGGGAGCAGCATTACGAGGACTTCCCCACAGTGGTTCCGACAGCGGTGGTGCGGAAGAAGAGGGCTCGGCGCCAAGCAACATATCCTGCTATCTCAGGGAGATGGCGACAGGCTGGCCCGAATCCCACGGGAGTTGACGCAGTTACACACTGTGCTGCGTACTTGACATATTGGCTTTGTTCATTCACCCTTCCCCAAGGAGATGAGACGGTGATCAGGCCGGAGGTGATTTACCCTGCCTGTTTGATGGCTTGGGGGACGAAGCTGTCCCTGTGCCCTATGGCTTTATGCCTTATATACAAAATGTTGGGGGATTTGCACAAGTCGCGCATCCCCAGGAATTCGCGGAAAGTTGGTCCCCTCCACTTTTTTAATGCCTGGGTCTGCACCCTATTTCCGGAAGTAGCTCCCCGGTCAATGCAGTCAGATCATCCTTTGCCGCGGATGATCGAATTTGCCAGTGCTGAACAATCTTCACTAGCGGACCGGCTTTTCGCCATTCGGGGGAAGTTGACGACAGTTCCAACAGATTCCCCTGGCGTTCTGCATTTCTGGAGTTTGGCTGCCAGCTCCAGCCCTCTTGTCAACAGGATGCGGCAATGCCGATTATTTGAGGTAGAGGAATTCATTCATCAGCTGACAGGGTCGAAGAGCACAAGGCCGATCTTGGAGCCGGAACTGGTTGAGTGGGCGTTGTCTATTCGCCCCAGTGTTCTAGTCTTCAGGAAAAGCGGCTTGCTGTGGCTGGAGCCGTATTATCCTTTCCGTTTCAGCCAGAATTTCGGGTATGACCAGCAAATTCCTTCTTCTTCAGCCCAATTCAATCTGCCGAATAGACACCGGGCTGGTCAGACGGCTACTGATGAAGCCCGTGGATGGTGGGACTACTTCCATCACCGAGAGGATGTATCCTTCAGGGTGCCAACCCCGGCTCGCCTGCCCCGAGTGACTCCAGACTTCATCAAGTGGTGGAATGCACGGACGGGCTTTTATCGAAACTTCCGGAAGGATTGCTGGCATGCTGCCGAACGCCGTTTTTTAGACTCCCAGCGGGAGCCCATTCTGGATGTTGATCCAGCCTACTTGAAGAGGCTGAAATCTTGGTCCAATGCTGAGGTGGCGACATTTGTAGAAGCCAGGAAAGCTGCAAAGGGAAAGTCGTCCCGAGCCGACCCGAAGATGCCAGAGATCCAGAGGGATGATTATATTAAGACTCTCTGGGGGCTGTGCCGGGTTAGCAGTGAGAGGGTTGCTCTCCAGACGATCCCCCTTTCGGTGGAAGAACCTCTTCCCAGTACGGCGAGCTGGCACCCGGAGGTCGATCATTTTCATCCTTATCGGACCTTCATCGGGAGGGAAAACAGGCGGACTGACTTGTATGCCAACACCCCCTGGATATTCGCCCTACTTCATTCTCATGGGCTTTCAATTGCCAGTCCGTCAGAAGCCATTCGGAGCCATCAGCTTCTAATATCCTTCAAGTATGTCGACGGCTGGGGATTTGACCACTTGAGCTTATATCATCACTTGTCCTCCTGCGGCCATGAAGATTTGGCCCAACTGACGGAGAAAAGTGAGACAATTGGTGATGTATGCTGGCTGATCCGTGAGGCGGCTTCCCGGGATAAGGTGCCAGTATTGCTTTACTAGCCACTCAGTCCTCGATATACGGGGATGCCAGGTAATGCTTGTTTTCTTCTTCAGCCCTGGAGCTGCTTCCCCTATATTCAGTGTGCATCTTCTTACTCATGTGTTTTTGCAGCTTGTCTTTCTGTGGAAGCGACCCGACACTGTAGGGAGTTAATATCTAAGGCGCAGAAGCCTTCATATTTTAACATTCCAGAGCCGACCCCCACCACGACGCCATTACCCCCTAGGGACTCGCGGAAGCGGACCAGGTCTCAGGTCAGGGAGGCCATCAGCAGGGCTAAGAAAGCAAAGAGGGCGGACTCCCGTGCTACTCGGGCACGTCAGAGGAAGGCCGCTGAGGAAGAGTCCACGGCTCCCCTTCCACGAGTTCCGTCATTTTCTGAATTTGAGGCCGCCCGGACACAAGGGCCTGAAGGCGAAGGTGACTTCTTATTCTTGCATGGCTTATTTGCTTGTTTCGGCCGCCTGGGCTGACCACCTTTCTTTTCAGTAGCTGCCGGCACTATCCCTGCCGTTGTTGGGTTGGAGGCGGCAACCGGAGCTGCCGCTGGGGAGAGGGAGAGAGAAGTCCCCTTGACCTCTGTTGAGGGCGACTTGCCTTCACCGACACCCCGAATGGCGAAAAGCCGGTCCGCTAGTGAAGATCATCTTCACTAGCGGACCGGCTTTTCGCCATTCGGGGGAAGTTGACGACAGTTCCAACAGATTCCCCTGGCGTTCTGCATTTCTGGAGTTTGGCTGCCAGCTCCAGCCCTCTTGTCAACAGGATGCGGCAATGCCGATTATTTGAGGTAGAGGAATTCATTCATCAGCTGACAGGGTCGAAGAGCACAAGGCCGATCTTGGAGCCGGAACTGGTTGAGTGGGCGTTGTCTATTCGCCCCAGTGTTCTAGTCTTCAGGAAAAGCGGCTTGCTGTGGCTGGAGCCGTATTATCCTTTCCGTTTCAGCCAGAATTTCGGGTATGACCAGCAAATTCCTTCTTCTTCAGCCCAATTCAATCTGCCGAATAGACACCGGGCTGGTCAGACGGCTACTGATGAAGCCCGTGGATGGTGGGACTACTTCCATCACCGAGAGGATGTATCCTTCAGGGTGCCAACCCCGGCTCGCCTGCCCCGAGTGACTCCAGACTTCATCAAGTGGTGGAATGCACGGACGGGCTTTTATCGAAACTTCCGGAAGGATTGCTGGCATGCTGCCGAACGCCGTTTTTTAGACTCCCAGCGGGAGCCCATTCTGGATGTTGATCCAGCCTACTTGAAGAGGCTGAAATCTTGGTCCAATGCTGAGGTGGCGACATTTGTAGAAGCCAGGAAAGCTGCAAAGGGAAAGTCGTCCCGAGCCGACCCGAAGATGCCAGAGATCCAGAGGGATGATTATATTAAGACTCTCTGGGGGCTGTGCCGGGTTAGCAGTGAGAGGGTTGCTCTCCAGACGATCCCCCTTTCGGTGGAAGAACCTCTTCCCAGTACGGCGAGCTGGCACCCGGAGGTCGATCATTTTCATCCTTATCGGACCTTCATCGGGAGGGAAAACAGGCGGACTGACTTGTATGCCAACACCCCCTGGATATTCGCCCTACTTCATTCTCATGGGCTTTCAATTGCCAGTCCGTCAGAAGCCATTCGGAGCCATCAGCTTCTAATATCCTTCAAGTATGTCGACGGCTGGGGATTTGACCACTTGAGCTTATATCATCACTTGTCCTCCTGCGGCCATGAAGATTTGGCCCAACTGACGGAGAAAAGTGAGACAATTGGTGATGTATGCTGGCTGATCCGTGAGGCGGCTTCCCGGGATAAGGTGCCAGTATTGCTTTACTAGCCACTCAGTCCTCGATATACGGGGATGCCAGGTAATGCTTGTTTTCTTCTTCAGCCCTGGAGCTGCTTCCCCTATATTCAGTGTGCATCTTCTTACTCATGTGTTTTTGCAGCTTGTCTTTCTGTGGAAGCGACCCGACACTGTAGGGAGTTAATATCTAAGGCGCAGAAGCCTTCATATTTTAACATTCCAGAGCCGACCCCCACCACGACGCCATTACCCCCTAGGGACTCGCGGAAGCGGACCAGGTCTCAGGTCAGGGAGGCCATCAGCAGGGCTAAGAAAGCAAAGAGGGCGGACTCCCGTGCTACTCGGGCACGTCAGAGGAAGGCCGCTGAGGAAGAGTCCACGGCTCCCCTTCCACGAGTTCCGTCATTTTCTGAATTTGAGGCCGCCCGGACACAAGGGCCTGAAGGCGAAGGTGACTTCTTATTCTTGCATGGCTTATTTGCTTGTTTCGGCCGCCTGGGCTGACCACCTTTCTTTTCAGTAGCTGCCGGCACTATCCCTGCCGTTGTTGGGTTGGAGGCGGCAACCGGAGCTGCCGCTGGGGAGAGGGAGAGAGAAGTCCCCTTGACCTCTGTTGAGGGCGACTTGCCTTCACCGACACCTCATCGAGAAACAGAAGGTAATTTGCAGCTCGCCTGTAGAGCTCAGTGGCATGTTGTATTTTTAGTCAAGTCTTGACTGTTTATTGTCCTTTGACTCCAGTCGACATTCGGCCCACACTGCTCCCTGAGGTTGGCGCCTCGGTAGAGGTCGTCATTGGAGAGCAAGGGCTTCCAAGGGACCAGCCCCTAGATATTCCGCCAATGGATGTTCCCGAGATAGAGATCGCTGAGGAGGCTCTGGATAGAGGGCCCTCCCCTGGCAGCCTAGTTCCCGCTCAGGTACTTGAGGTTCGAGAACAAGCAGAAGAGTCATCCTCTTCTGAACAGGTTGATTATGGCGACGGCTTTGCCGATGACGAGGGGTTCCCCATGGTTGACACCGAGACTGAGGACGCCGGGGCTTCATCAACTTATGAGAGCGACCTGCCGACGTTTAGCCCTCCGAGGCTATTGGGAGCCGAGCACGGGCCATCATACCCGGCTACAGGAGAGGGGCCTGAATCTTCAGAGGCCACCTTGGGAGGCCTAAATATAGTGCCGGCTGAGGTATGAAGTATTCTGATTCCCACTTGCAGCACTTCTTTTAATTTTCAAGCCAGCTGGCTGATGTATATACATGGAATGCAGGCTGAGGTGGTAGCGCCGGCTATAATGATCCGCGTACCCCTTCCAGATGTGGATATGGGTCAGTCGGCCTTCCCACTGGTTGTGAGGCCTATTGCCCTGCGGCTTCCACGGACCTATGCTGCTGCAGCGGCCTCAGAGGAACCCGGTGTGACTGTCGAGGTCGGCGGCCTGCCCGAGGTTGCAGGGGCTCAAGCCCTGGTTGCCGGTGACGAGTCATTGCTGAAGCCGAGTGGCCCCCCGGAAATAGAGGCAGGGGAAATTATTGCAGGCGAGGCCGATATCATTAAAGCTCTGTCGATCATAGAGGGCTCTCCTGCCTCAGCGGCCGGTGAGACTACTCAGGAAGAGCTACCGCCTTCCATCGTCGACACGGTTGTTGTAGCCTCACCGCAATGGGCGGGCAAGGAAGTTGCCATCATGGAGGTTCCTCCAGTTGATGTAGCCGCAATAGTCGGGCTGGATGTGGGCGTCGTACAGACTATGCCGTCGACGTCCCTCGGGGTAGCCGACGATATCTGGGCCGAGGTAGATAGTAGGGTAGACTTTCAGCTCCCCGAGACTTCGCCACTGGGCCTACAATTTTCTGGAGACATGGTGTGGCAGTCTCTGGATAACCTCCAGCGGGCCATGTTAGCTTCTCCGGACCTGACTTATCTGCAGCTGAGAAGCTTGATAGATCATCTCTCCCGATCGCTTTTAGCCTTCGACTGTCCAATGGATGATTGGACCCCGCGGGTTGTGATGTTGTTAAAACATGCCAACAGGCGGGAGTTCCTCAGTCGAGAGGTTTCTGATCAGCTGACTGCCGCGAAGCTGGAGAAGGCAGATTGCCGCACCGCCGTTAGTTCATTGAGGACGACCGTGGGACAGCTGAGAAATGTTGCCAGCAATATCTCGGAACGTCGGATGCTCCTTGCGGCACGGATGGACGAGTTGCGCTCGGAACTTGCTAAGGTCGAAGCCGAGCTGCAGGAAGGCGAGCGCCTAGAGGTCCAGACAACGGAAGAGGCTGACCTGGCTGAGGGACAGCTTGCCTCACTAGACGAGAGGTTATTTCAGCTGACAGCCACCGAGACCCGTTTGCAAGAGTTGACACGATATCCTTCGCTGGGCCTTTTAGACTTGGCAGACATCTTCCGGCGCCCTTTGCCGTGACCTTGCTTTTTTTTTGTAATGCTCCTTTTGTCTTCGGAGCTCATGTACCCTCGGGGGATACCCCGGGCAAAAGAATGTGTTCCACCCATTCTCGTTAAATGGAGATATTTCTTTTTGTTGCCGTCAATCGCGACTTCTTTTCCTTTCTTGTTCTGGATGGTCACCCGAACCTAAGGATACTTGCTGATGGCGCGGGAGAGCGCTCACGCCTTCAAGGAAGGGGTGAGGTGTTCGCTCCACCGCGATGTAGCCGTTCCCGGAACGGGGCCTTCGCTAATGTGGGGCATAGGCAGCGTAGGCAGATGCCCCTAGCGAACCTTGCCAATGATGATGAGAGGTGTGTTATGACCCTTGACATGGGTCAAATGTCGATGCCACGATGTTTTGTTGGTCAGTGAGGGCGGAAGGCCCAGGTTAGAGAGTAGTCGACCGATCTTGTCGATGGTGACAAGGGTCGAAAAGGGGTAGACGGTCTTGCCGGTGATGACAAAAACCGGATAGGTAGCGACCGATCTTGCCGATGGAGACAAGGGTCGAAAGGGTAGAGGGTATTGCCGATGGTGACAAAAATCGGATAAGGGTAGTGACCGATCTTGCCGATGGTGACAAGGGTCAAAAGGGTAGACGGTCTTGCCGATGGTGACAAAAACCGGATAGGTAGTGACCGATCTTGCCGATGGTGACAAGGGTCAAAAGGGTAGACGGTATTACCGATGGTGACAAAAATCGGATAGGTAGTGACCGATCTTGCCGATGGTGACAAGGGTCAAAAGGGTAGACGGTCTTGCCGATGGTGACAAAAACCGGATAGGTAGTGACCGATCTTGCCGATGGTGACAAGGGTCAAAAGGGTAGACGGTATTGCCGATGGTGACAAAAACCGGATAGGTAGTGACCGATCTTGCCGATGGTGACAAGGGTCAAAAGGGTATAGACACTGGACGTGTATAAGTGGGATATCGGATGAAGATCCTCGTCACGACCTTGAAAGTGGCCTTTTGGACGGCGGATGGTTCATCACTATTCATCATTCAAAATTTTTTATTCACATTACTGACCTAAGCGCCCTTTCGGGTTTTCGCCGAGGCCAGCCCCCTCTTACTTTTGCCCGCGCGCCCTTTCGGGTTTTCACGCGGCGGGGTACCCAATTTTGCCTGCGACGCCCTTTCAGGTTTTCGCCACAGCCGGGTTATAGCCATTTTTGCAATTGTCCTGATATAGGAACAAGTCTGGCGGGGTATCTCTATTTTTAACCCCAATTTCTTTTCTCTTTTTTTTAATTCGAGATTCAGAAGAACTGGATCGCGGGAACGCCGACCGTCCTTGTTGATGAGGACAAGGGTGGGTCTTAGGTTTATTTCGTCGACACTGGTTAAATGTCGAAGCAAGGAAGTGGTTTATTAACAAGGATGTAGGATCCAAGTTCAAGAGTAGAGGTTGACCGATCTCACAGATGATGGCGAGAGTCGAAGAGGGTTTGTTCGTCGGCATATGTCACTATCGAAACAAGGATGAGGTTGTCAACAGGGACGTAAGGTCCAATGTTGGGGGTAGAGATCGACCGATCTCGCCGATGATGACGAGGGTCGAAAAGGGTTTGTTCATCGACATGGGTTACATGCCGAAGCAAAGATGAGGTTATTAACAAGGACGTAAGGTCCAAGTTATGGACAGAGATCGACCGATCTCGTCGATGATGACGAGGGTCAAAAAGGGTTTGTTAAAGTATTCCCGGTGGGACTTTGATGATTGTCCCTTTCGGAGTTTTATTGGGTGGAGAATAGGAGAGGCATTTGGGAAATTACCACTTTATTGACTCAAGCGCCCTTTCGGGTTTTCGCCGAAGCCAGCCCCCTCTTGCTTTTGCCCACGCGCCCTTTCAGGTTTTCACGTGGCGGGGTACCCGATTTTGCCTGCGACGCCCTTTCGGGTTTTCGCCACAGCCGGATTATAGCCATTTTTGCACTTGTCCCGATGTGGGAGCAAGTCTGGCGGGGTATCTCTATTTTTAACCCCATCTCTTTTTTTCTTTTCTTTTTTTTTTATTTGGAATGCGATCCGAGAGAGGGTAGCTTGATCGGGGCGAAATGCCGCTAACCGAGGAGAGGTAGCTTGATTAGGGCGGAAAGCCGCTAGCCAAGGAGAGGGTAGCTCGATCACGGCAGAGTGCCATTGACCGATGAAAAGTAACTTGATCAGGGCGGAATGCTGCTAACCAAGGAAAGGTAGCTTGATTAAGGCGGAGTGCCGCTAGCCAAGGAGAGGGTAGCTCGATCAGGGCAGAGTGCCATTGACCGATGAAAGTAGCTTGATCAGGGCGGAATGCTGCTAACCAAGGAAAGGTAGCTTGATTAAGGCGGAGTGCCACTAACCAAGGAAAAGTAGCTCGATTAAGGCGGAGTGCCACTAACCAAGGAAGAGTAACTCGATTAGGGCGGAATGCCACTAACCAAGGATAAGTAGCTCGATTAGGGCGGAATGCCACTAACCAAGGAAAAGTAGCTTGATTAGGGCGGAATGCCGCTAACCAAGGGAAAGTAGCTCGATTAAGGCGGAGTGCCACTAACCAAGGAAAGGGTAGCTCAGTTAGGGCGGAGTGCTACTAACCAAGGAAAAGTAGCTCGATTAGGGCGGAATGCCACTAACCAAGGAAAAGTAGCTTGATTAGGGCGGAATGCCGCTAACCAAGGGAAAGTAGCTCGATTAAGGCGGAGTGCCACTAACCAAAGAAAGGGTAGCTCAGTTAGGGCGGAGTGCTACTAACCAAGGAAAAGTAGCTCGATTAGGGCGGAATGCCACTAACCAAGGAAAAGTAGCTTGATTAGGGCGGAATGCCGCTAACCAAGGGAAAGTAGCTCGATTAAGGCGGAGTGCCACTAACCAAGGAAAGGGTAGCTCAGTTAGGGCGGAGTGCTACTAACCAAGGAAAAGTAGCTTGATTAGGACGGAATGCCGCTAACCAAGGAAAAGTAGCTCGATTAAGGCGGAGTGCCACTAACCAAGGAAAAGGAAGCTCGATTAGGGCGGAATGCCGCTAACCAAGGAAAAGTAGCTCGATTAAGCCAGAATGCCGCTAACCAAGGAAAAGGTAGCTCGATTAGGGCGGAGTGCTACTAACCAAGGAAAAGTAGCTTGATTAGGACGGAATGCCGCTAACCAAGGAAAAGTAGCTCGATTAAGGCGGAGTGCCACTAACCAAGGAAAGGGTAGCTCGATTAGGGTGGAATGCCGCTAACTAAGGAAAAGTAGCTCGATTAGGGCGGAGTGCTACTAACCAAGGAAAAGTAGCTTGATTAGGACGGAATGCCGCTACCCAAGGAAAAGTAGCTCGATTAAGGCGGAGTGCCACTAACCAAGGAAAGGGTAGCTCGATTAGGGCGGAATGCCGCTAACCAAGGAAAAGTAGCTCGATTAAGGCGGAATGCCGCTAACCAAGGAAAAGGTAGCTCGATTAGGGCGGAATGCCGCTAACCAAGTAAAGGGTATGTTCCGACCGATCACTCGGGGTGTGTCGGCTGCGCCGCATGATACAGCTTAATGTGTTTTCCGTTGAGGGGAGAGAACTGGACGGCTCCTTTGTGGTCTACAAGGACGCAGGCACCCCCTTCATATACTCAGCGGACGATATACGGTCCGACCCAGTTTTCGACCAGCTTCCCTTTGGGGTTAGAGGCCATCACTTCTCTTCTTTTGACCATCACCAGGTCTCCTTTCTTGAACTCTCGACCCTTGACTAATTTGTCAAAAGCACGGGCCATGCGAGCTTGGTAGAGTTGGATGTTTTGTTGCACCTGGAGGCGTTTTCCTTCGAGCTCAGCGAGCTCTTCCAATCTTCTTTCTGCGTTGGTCTGCTCACCGCTGACTAATCCGTGCTGGATGGCAACTCGTAATGAAGGAACTTCAAGTTCAATCGGCACTACAGCTTCCGACCCATAGACAACGGAGAAGGGTGAACAGCCGGTTGGGGTCTTGTAGACAGTACGATAAGCCCAAAGTGCTTCGTACATCCTTTCTTCCCAATCCTTTTTGTTAGACTTGACAGTCTTCGCCAATAGTGTGCACAAGGTCTTGTTAAAGGCCTCTGCTAATCCATTGGCTTGAGGGTTATAGGGGGAGGATGTCCTCCAGTCAATTTTGTATTTGTCAGCCAGCCGATAAACCTTCTGGTTCCTGAAATGGCTGCCGTTATCAGAGATGATTCGGCTGGGGATCCCGAACCAAAATATTACATTCTGCCGGAAGAATCTTGCAACTAGTTCTGCGGTCACATCTCTTAGTGCTACTGCCTCCGCCCATCTGGAGAAATAGTCTGTAGCTGCTAAGATGTATTTGCACCCTGATGAAGATGCTGGAAGTGGCCCTACCACGTCCGTGCCCCACTGAGCAAACGGCCAACTTGGTAGAGTGGGATGTAGTGGCACTGGGGGTCTCCTCGCCACATTAGCATGTTCTTGACATTTCTGACAAGCCTTGGCGAACTTGCAGCAATCATTGAATATAGTGGGCCAATAGTAACCCAATTTCTTTATTTCTATCTTCATTTTCGG
The DNA here is from genome assembly GCA_022559845.1 of Amorphophallus konjac. NCBI lineage: Eukaryota > Viridiplantae > Streptophyta > Magnoliopsida > Alismatales > Araceae > Amorphophallus > Amorphophallus konjac. The sequence continues at coordinate 64,019,828 of CM040120.1, read as the reverse complement.
ACCGGCCTGGTGTGCCCCAGCTGATCCTGCATGAACTTCTTGCATCACCTGTCCCGCTTCTGCTGAAGACAAGCAACGGAGTAGGACTTTCCTTCGGGCATCTGCCATAATTCGGAACAAGGTCCCGCTTCTCATCTCGTAAGAATCCTTGATCCTCAGGAGCTTCATTCTTTGTTCCTTTTCTTTTGGAAGTTGCTGGTGTTGAAACCAGCGTAGGAGATGCTCTCGCCAGTCGGGCTGCTGAACCCCTTCGATGACTGTTACCTCCATCTCATGTTCATCGGCAAGGACCTCTATTACGCTGGGGACCTATCGGCGGTTGATTACTGGTATATTCAGGCTTGTGTCTGGCGGGACCGCCAATGAACTGGCCAGCTTAGCGAGGGCATCTGCCTGAGCATTCCGGCCTCGATTGATGTGCTTGATGCTAATGAAGTAAAATTTTGACATCAGTCGAGTTGCCAACTGGTGATAGGGGAGGAGCTCTTGCTTTCGCACCTCGAACTCTCCTTCCAGCTGTTTTATAACTAGTATGGAGTCTCCGAACGCTTCCAGCATTTGAATTCCCATGGACAGAGCGATCTGCAACCCGATTATCAGGGCTTCATATTCTGCTTCATTGTTTGTGCATTGTTTGTTTATGGAGCAGGATGTATGCACCACTTCTCCTTCTGGGGACTTCAAGACTATGCCCGCCCCTGCTCTGACCCTGGATGATCCGGTGGCAGAGGTGTCAATTCTGGAAGCGCCATCAAAATATAGCTGCCATAAGGAAGGCTGTACTTGGGCGGCTTCTAGGGTTTCATCCTCGAGAAGTTCCGGTTCCCACGGGCTTTCCCCGGGTATCGGATGTTCAGCAAAGAAATCTGCAATAGCTTGACCTTTGATGGCCTTGCGCGGTACGTAGGAGACATCAAACTCCATAAGGATTACCGCCCATTTGCCTAGGCGGCCTTTGAGTGCCGGCTGGGACATAATATATTTCAGGGGATCCTCCTTGGACACCAAGCTGATCTCATGCGACAAAATATAATGCCGGAGCTTTTTGACTGCGAAGACTAATGCCAGGCAGATCTTCTCAATATAAGTATATTTTTCTTCAGTTCTGACCAGTCTCCGACTGAGGTAATAGAGGGCTTGCTCTTTCCCTTCATTATTCTGGGCTAGCATTGCCCCCAGAACAGGTTGCTCTCTTGGGGTGGTGCTGCTTCAGCTTCCTCCCCATGCTTAAGTGAGAGTTGCTCCAGCTCTTGCCATGGGACATGGTCCCGTACCAGCAGAGGTTTCAATTCGGGCTGTACATATTCATCTAGCCCTTCAATTAAGTGTCATAGTCGAAGGACCCCAGGATTGGTTTCCTTGATTACTGGCAGCGGAGTTTGTCTCCTCCTGTTGGGTGTATATATTCTGACAGCTGTAGGTGGAGTGACCCATACGGGTGCTACCACTGGCGGAGCAGGCCGGGGTGTAATGCCACGGATATGTGCCCCCTCTTTTGGGCGGGGTGCCCTCTTCTTCTTATGCTTCATAGGGATTTGCTGCCACCCCTGCTGCTCCTTCACGGGCTCCAGGAAATGGATTTCGTAGGTGCTCCGTGTGCTTGCTTCAGAGATCTCCTCAGGTAATGCCTGGTAGAGGGAGACCATGTTGACTGCTGCTCTTCTGGGAGGAGCTTCATGTGGCTGAGGAGGGTCTACTTTGTACTCTCCCAGCTCAATCTCATTCTTCTTCACCATCCCTTCAATGATGTCTTTGAAAACATAACAGTCTTCGATTGAATGTCCCAGCATCTGGTGATAGGGGCAGAATCTTAGACTGTCTCTTCTTTTAAGGTCCTCTGGTCTTCTTGGCTCAGGCAGAGTGACCATACTGTATTCTGTTACCCAGTCAAACAGGATCCGAGTCTTATCCTTAGGAAAGGAATAACCCTTCTTCATTTTGTCCCTCAACGAAGGACCCTCTTTGTCATCTGGAGCTTTCGCAGGTTGCGGGGGAGCTGCCTTCTTGCCTTTCTCCTTCTGTTGTTCGAATGCCTTGATATCAAGCGCATTTGCTTCTTTGGGTGCGGGGCGCCGTTCCGCCGCCTTGCCTTTCTGGGCTATGCTGGCAGTTGACGGCGGGACAGGCTTGGCTAGAAAAGCCTCTACCTCGGCCACCACATTATTCAGTCGGTCGAACGACCGTATTTCCATTCCGATCATTTTTTCCAGGACCTCCCTCCTAAGATTTTGTTTACATATTTGCACAGCGTCCTCCTGATGCGGGGGTCGCTTGCACCTCATTCCGAGGTTCCTCCACCTCTTGATGTAGTCAAGGGCGGTCTCATCTGCCCTTTGTTTTGTCGAATAGAGTTCGGCCACTGTGACCTCCCTCTATGTGACATGGAATCTTTCTCTGAACTTCCTCTGCATATCTGACCAGTCATTGATTGACCCGGCCGAGAGGCTGGAGTACCATTCAAATGCGAGCCCCGTCAGCGAGGACCCGAAGAATTTCAGCAGATATGACTCGTCGGTGGACAGATCACCCATAACGGTCATATAATATGCAATATGTTCTTTTGGGGAACCTTTCCTGTTGAATTTGTCAAATTTGGGTGGCTTGTTGACTCCCGGGGGAAGTCGCTTAGCCGCATGGTGTTGCGGGTAGGGCACTCGGTAGGCATCGAATGCGACGTAGTCGCCTTCGCTCTTCTCTGCGAGCTTCAGCTCGATCATCCTCTCCACCATCATCCGGTTCACGACCGTGGGGTCGACTGGCTCCGGATAGAAGTGTGCTGATTGCAGATACGGGGTGACCAGGGTGGTCGCCTGTGGAGGATGCAGCAGCGGGGGTGTTGGGTGCACCTGAGGAAGCACCGGAGGTAGCAGCAGCTGAGGCTGTGGTGGCCGTTGTTGTGCTGTCGTCACAGTTGGCTCTGACGGCTGGGGTAGTGTATAAAGTGGTGGAGGGTCGTCTCGACGAGCCACTCCCCGGGATGATTCACCTTGGACTTCGGATGGTTTGGAGGCCGATGAGTGTTCAGTTTTCTCCATCAGCTGTTTCTTCAGGGAATCTATTTCCCGTTGATATCTCTGTAGCAACATCAAGACTGATGGATCTATAGTGGTGGGGACACCTTCTGTTGTTTCCCCGGACGTACCCCCGGGTAGGATGTCGAGGAGTACGTCGTCTTCTTCTTCCGTCGTTACCACATTAGCGGTCAAGACGGGGGCTTTGTCATCCCAGCGGAGGTATAACTGGGGTTGTTTCTCTTTTATAATTGTCAGAAGCCCTCTTGCTGCTTCTGTCCTGCGGGTAGCTGGTCCCGACCGTACGGCCAACTGAGCCAGTTCTTGGGGATCTTCAGGAAGCTCCCCATATCGGCTGGACACACCAGCCATGTTGCAAGTGAAAACCTACATCCTCCTTCTTTGTCGATGGACCCTCCGCCTTGCTTGTTGCGGAAAGGTCAGCCTCTCGAACACAGAAATTCTTCTTCTTTCTTCCAGCTCGGGGAAGGCTTCATCGGCTTTGATCTTAGAGCCGTCATTGTGTCCATTGTCGTCGACCGACGACATCCTCATTATATCCTCCATTTCTTCTTCATCTATCGTTGATGGGCAGTAATTTTCTTCAGTGGCGACTGTCTGCATCAGCCGCTGCTGTCCGAGCGAGGTGTTACCCAATCCTCGGAAATAGCTTCTGACCAGGCATGCCATTTCTTCTCAACCCCGTTCTTGATGTAGCACGGGGGAGACTGGTCGACCTCCAACAGGAGGAATGTAGGCTAGTCGAGCTCTATCGGCTGGCTGTTGGAACCTTCGCCCCATGGCAGGGACGTTGGTTTGACGGGCCGCAGCCCAGAAACTTCTGTGACGCGGAGGATCCGCAACCACCTCTTCTTCATTCATCGGGGGCAAGCCCCTTTCTCTTCTCGCTCCCGCCTCGTCGTTCATAGGACGACGGCGGGTGGGCGTTGGATGGTAGGCAGGTTGGGTCCGCTTGGGAACCTACACCTGTTTGAATTTTCTCGGCCTGAGCGCCGGGTTTTCTTGGCCATGGTGGCCGGCTTCTTCTCTTTATGCCCTCCTTCCAGCGAGAGCTTGATAGTTATTGTAGACAGGGACGTTTGGGATGACGCGATCTGGGGTCACCCGTGCCGTGCGCCCGTTGAGGAAGACACGCATGCCTCCCACCAGCATTGATTTTCCGGACTGAGAGACAGTTCCGGTGATCACAGCAGTGTTCTTGCGAGCCTGGCGACGCTGACGTCCTCCAAGGGGCTTGTTGATATCAGTGGGATGCATCCCACGTACAAGGTGGTGCACCAGGCAGCAAGCGGCCGAGGCCGGATCCTTGAGTGAACCATTGCAGCAGGGAGCCTTCAGAGGTTCCATTTCCTTCACGGTTTCCTTGACGGGTTCCGTGGCCTCGACCTCCAGCAAGTCGACAAAGGCCAACCCCAAGAAGTTGGGGAGGCCCACAGCAGGAGGAAAGCTACCAAATTCCATGGGCACCGCCAGGTACCCTTGCGCGTGTCCGGCGACTATCGATTGGTCGAAGTCGACGCCAGCTATTCCATGAGTCGTTATTGTCTGCACTAAAATATCAAACAAGGCGATAATCAGTAGTCTTTGAGAGGGCTTCGAAGCCCGAATATCTCGGCAAAGAGATGAAAGGTGACACTCGTCCCACCGGGCGTGCCAGACTATGTTTCGCACATCTTTTTCTTTCTTCATTCTCTTTTTGTTCGTTTCTTTTCGTTCGCGTATCGATGAACCATTTGGCTAACTGGTAGTCAACTGACTGATTGACGACGCGGGCGTGCCAGTCACATGAGTGACAATTTTATTGTGCGCTCACTCTGACCCATGTTGGGCGAATGTGAGGTTCGGTCGGGACCAACAGTCCGCCATACCATAAAGGTTATGGCGTTAATTACATCCCCCACGAGGAGGGAACACCTTTGATTAATTACCGAGATATCGGGCTGTCGAAGCCGGAAAAGGAACTACATGATGATTATTAGTTGAGGAACTTGCATCCTTCTGTGATTATCACAAGAAATCATCCCATAAGTGGGAAAGGGGTTGGAGCGATGTAATGACACGATTCGGAACGAAACCGATGCAGTGCGTGTAAAGATAGGGACTAAAACGCTTGAAACGGCGCCCTGAAACGTAGGTAAAAGGTTTAAAATGGCGCCAGAACCGTAGGTAAAAGGGGCAGGCTGTTAAAACGGCGCGGGAAGCCGGGGCGCGTCGGGAAGGCCGCGCCGGAAAGGCCACGCCGGGAAGGGCGCGCCGGGAAGAGCGCGCCGGGAAGACCGCGCCGGGAAGGGCGCGCCGTTTTAAGGTGTGATCGCGCATGAACGCGCCGAATTAACCCGACTTCAAGGAAACAAGAGCTTCGTTAGCTTATTCACGAATCTATTAAAAGGTTTTGGAGGATTTTGAGAATTTATTGAGTCGATTATTCATAGAATCGGTGCCGAGTCATTTAAGGGTCGATTCACGGGCTCGCGCGAGGTCCGGACTCGAGCGCGGCGATTGTTCCGAGTTTAAACTCGTTCGAGCCAAAATTTCAGCAGCATCTCCCCATCCCAAAGGATTGTCGGGGAGACGCAGGGAGTACTCACGTGGCGGAGTAAACCCCTAAAAGCAGGGTGGCGCAACGGCGGCCGGCAGACCCAAACGGATAGGAAACCCCGAGGGCTAGCCTACGAGGGGCACCATCATTCCGTGGGTGGAAAGGTGATCAGACGAAATGACCAATAAGAGAAGGTAAACCCCGAGGGCTAGCCTACGAGGGGCACTCAACTCATAGCCAAATCATGATCGAAAGGAACAGCCAATAGGGAGGAGAAGCCCTCGAGGACTAGCCTGTGAGAGGTTTCCAACCCGTGGCCACCACGATATCCTTGAGGATAGTGGATTTAATGTTGGGCCAAAGCCCTGTTTATATTCACCGAACAGACCATGAGGATACATACCACGAAGGGGTATGACCCCGTGATCCACTTGTGATTCATGGGGGAATGTCCCCTCTCCCCGTCGGACAACTTCTTCGGAAAAAAAACATCATGAGCAGGACAGGACATGGTGCATTCGATAGAAGGGAGTTAATTGGCCTATGCACGTAATAAACCAGCCGGTTGACTAGTTAGCAAGGGGGATTATTTTGATTATTGGAGTGAGCCTGTTCGCATAGAGAATAACTTGTTAGCTTATAGCTTTCCACACCCGAGGGGGGGGGGGGGCAAACCACTGGACAATCAACATAATGAACAGAGAGATATTAATACCCACGGATGATGCGTTTTGATTGTGGGGATACCCCCATCCTCCTCCATTCATGACTGGGAACAGAAGGAGGGTGATGGGAGAAGGTCCCGGGGGCTCTGACCAGGGGAGCATCGAGGTGCCTTCCTCTGGCCAATGGCCCTCCACGGAATAGAAATTGATGCGAGAATAAAACCCTGGGGAAAGGGTGATATCACTGTTGCCCTTGAAATCATTAGGGCGTATACATCGGAGAAACCGCGGGAAGAGACCTCGATCGAATATATGGCAACGACTCCTCGAATATGCAGATAAACACTGGTGATTTTATTCAGATATAGAAAGGGCAAATGCCCAGAGGGTTCATTACAAATGGTCCGCATCTCACAGTCGGCATTCAAGCCGGAAATAAGTCGGGTAAATAAAGTTAGAAGAAACAGGGCATCGTGGGCTCATATCATCGCCCAGGATGCTACAGCGTCATACCCGAGCAGGGGCTTTCCGAGAAAAAGGGGAAGAAAGAGATGATGAAGGAGTAAAAGGGCTCGTATCATTGCCCTGCCCGCTTCATTTACATTGCATCAGAAGAGAGAAAAACGGAGAGAATCATCGGAAGCAAATCACGAAACCCACCTAAACTTCTTCTCCAAAGCAGAGTATCGGAACTAACTCCTCTTCTCCGACTGCGGAGGGCTTCGAGCGAACAGACCGGGAAGGATCGGGGCGGCCCTCAGCAGAAACCCTTTCTTCTCCCCCAAGACTTCTCGCTCTCGGACGATTGGCTCTCTTTCTCTCTATTGAGTTTTTCTCTTTTTTTTTTCTCTTGATCCCCCTTTTTTCTATATCCTCCTCTCTATCTCTTCTGTCGACAGGCTTATATATAGCCTCAGGGTTAAAATGGCGCCCCAGGAAGAGGCGCGCCGGGTTGACGGCGCCGGGGAGAGGCCCCATTATGCCTTTGCGCGCCGAATTGACGGCGCCGGGGAACACCCCTATTGGGCTTTGCACGCCAGATTGACGGCGCCGGGGAAAGCCCCCATTTGGCCTTTGCGCGCCGGATTGACGGCGCCGGGAAACACCCCCTTTTGTTCTTGGCGCGCCGGTTTGACGGCGCCGTTTTAACCTGTTCACTTGGCGTGTAGTCCGGTGGGCCCGGAGATGATTCCGGAAGCTCCCGTCGACTGTTCCTCTCACCCTGGCCATCGAAGGGCCTTGATGGGGTGTTCACGAAGCTCCTGATAGGACGAATGGCCTTAAACAAGACTTCGTGTGTGTCCGGTCTGAGCACACGGGTGTCCTACTGACACAGTCTTCGGCACTATGATTTGTGCTTCTGGCTGAGACGGACTCGGGCTCGAAGCTTCCTTGCAGGATGATGTTACATCCCGGGCAATTCCACCTTGAATTGGTGATCAATCGGCCACTAATGGGCCCACTATGGCAAGAAGCCGAATCCGTGCTGGATAATCGGGGTCTTCTGCTGACAGGACCTTCGGCCCCTTGTTACGGATGGCCGAGGACATTCTTCCTCCTTAGGAGAGTCATTGGGTAGACCGTCGTCCTTGGTCGGGCGACGGATGTGGGGTAGCGGCACGATGAGGTCGATGCCGGATCATTGGGCAGGCTTGATCGCGCTGTCGGTTGGTTGCGGGTTCACTTCGGCTCTCCTGAGGTAAAGTCCCCGACGTTCCCTTCAAGGTGGCTCGGGGCTTTGTCAGCTTGAGGGGTCCTCTTGATAAGTTGATCTTTATCGGCTTATGTGCTTCAGTAGGCCGTATCATTCATCCTTGCGGCTTGGTTGCCAAAGGATCATATTTTGAGTGCCAACAGGTGGCCACGTGAATAGTCAGATGCTCGCCAAGAAGATCATTCGCCAAGGCTTTTATTGGCCCACTATGGAAGAAGATTGTGCTGTCTATGTCCGTAGGTGTGTCAAGTGTCAACTTCACGCCGATAAAATCCATTCACCATCTTCCTCACTTCATCCAATATCCTCCCCGTGGCCTTTCTCCGTGTGGGCATTCGACATCATTGGTCCCCTAGGTGATCCCAATTCCCTCATCAAGTAAAAATCTTTCATCCTTACTGCAACGGAATACTTCACCAAATGGGCCGAAGCCGAAGCTTACGCGAAAATCAAGGCATCAACAGTCTGCAAGTTCATCATGAAGAACATCCTCGCCAGATTCGGCGTCCCAAGCACAATCGTCACCGACAATGGGCCACAGTTCATTTCTGAGGACCTATACGACCTCTGCAAAAGGTACGCAATTGCATTGCATCATTCATCGCCTTATTACCCACAAGGTAACGACCAAGCGGAGGCCACCAATAAAATATTGCTCAAAATCATCAAAAAAAACCTGCGAGTCTAGTAAGTTTTCAGACTGGCCAGAAAAACTTATCGAAGCCCTATGGGCCTATCGCACTTCAATCCGTACCCCCACCGGGCAGACTCCGTTTGCCCTTACTTATGGTATGGAAGCAGTAGTCCCGTACGAGACTCTGATCCCTTCTCTCAGGGTACAACTGGACGAGGAATTTCCCCTCGATGATCATCGTAATTCACTCCTCGCCCAGTTGGAACTCTTGGATGAGAAGCGGCTGGCCGCTGCCGAACACGCGCGTGTGTATCAAAATAGACTCGCTCGCTTTTACCAAAAGAAAGTCGTTGAGAGAAAATTCAAAGTCGGTGAGATCATCGTAAAAAGATTTTTTGTCAAACCTGGAGGGCCGCGTTCTAAGCTCCAACCCAATTGGGAAGGACCATTTGTAATTCAAGCCGTGTACCCTGGCAACGCCTACAAGCTACTCAACGCCGAAGGAACCGAGTTATCCCACCCTTGGAATGGGCTTTATCTTAAGAAATACTACCCTTAGCTTAATGTCAAAACACAAAACAAAAAATGATGAAAAGATAGAAAACATCAAAAATAAAGAAATATTGAAAACCACTAAAAATATGGAAAATTCAAAATGCCAATGCCTGGTGGTCACCATGTAGTCAGATCACTGCATCTAACCTTCATGTTAGGATAGGACCCATTAAGGCTTGGTAGGTACCGGGTCTTGGTTTGCCAGAACCGTGGAGATCCCTATCCGGCCACGTCGGCCTATGCTCGCTCGAAGGAAGCTAACATGTGCTCACTTATGTATTTTATTCAAAAAAGTCGGTAGCATCACCTACGGTGGGGAATCCACTCAGAAGATCTCCGGAAGCTGTAATCTTTGTTCTTTTCTCTTCGACCAAATGAGACAGTCGGCGCCCTTAAAACGCTGAGCATGAGAAACCAAAACTCAAACCCCAAAGGCAAGAGTAGGATCCATTTCCTCGAGCATCAATCAGAGCACGAGAAGAGGGCAGTGTCGCCGCAGGTATACGAAAAGGGAGCCCACAAACGTCAAACGACTATATCTCCCTCACAAAAAGAAATACAAAATCAAAATCAAGAGAAAAGCCTGGTCGTGACCGTGCCTGTTGCGATAAACGGAACCCCTCAAAGTAAAAGTCTGAATCTACAAAAGGGGCCGTGGAATGTAAATGCTCGAGATTTGGTCTGAAGTTGTCCGAAAGGAAAGAGTTAATGGGCCCTTATTCGCTCGCCGGGTTAACGGCTTTGCCGATCCTCTCAGGAGGTTTATCCCCCACGCTCTTCCTTCTTCCTTTGAAGATGAAAGCTAGATGGAGTTTCTAAAGGGTGAAAACTACCCAGGGTCTGTGACCTTATTTTAATATACACGTTTGGTTGCCTACTTTGAAAAGCAAAAGCTATCGTTGCAAAGGAGTCTCCGTGTTTCTGGCTGGTTAAGACCCCTGTTTACCACCTTGATGTCTTCTTGTTTAACCTCGGGCTTAGGCCAATGGAAGCGCGTCACCTATGGGTGCGACGGCGTCTGATTCCGGGTCAGCATCGCGCGGTTCGTCATTGGGGTTCCAGGGTGTTCGATCATATACCATCTAGAGTTGTGAGGAAACAGACCCGGGTCGGGCAAATCTCTTACCTCAAACACCTTTTGAGTGAATCCCTGTGGTCGGAAGCGACTGGGAGCCTAAGCATGGCATGACAGTATTGTCATCAGGGTAAGTCTTAGCCGGCGGGATCATCATTCGAGGGGTCTAGAGGCCCAAATCAACCTAGATGTGCACTTAGGATACCTGGGAGGTTAGTAAGAAACCCCTGTCTCACGTAGGTTAGGTGCCATTTGAGTGCTTGCCCGGCGTTAGCAACAAAAAATTGAAATGATAAAAATATCAAAAAAAGAAAAAAGAGAAAAATGTAGATATATGCAAAACAAAAAAAAATGATATAAAAATAAAACAACAAAAAAATGCAAGAAAAATAAAAATGACAAAAAAAACACATTTCCTATGACTGCATTTGCATGCAGCATCCAACTTCTAAATTTCGCTTGCATCAGTGTGTTTGCGTGCCGCATTCATCATCATATCTTTATCTTGCCTTTATTAATAAAGGCTTGGCCCCTTGACCAGTTATCAAGGACAGTCAATGTGACCATTTGCTTATTGAGCAAGGGGCCAAGTCAGAACAGAAATTCTGATTTGTTTGTTTCAGTGATGTGTGCAGGGATTCAGGCAATAGAAGCAAAGGTGAAAACCAAATAGACCAAACCTTGAATTCGAGGATTAAGACGCGTCCTCGCGCCTGGACGCGCCCAAAAAAAAGGAGAAAGGAAACAGAATCCCCCCGTGCAAAGCGTAGTTCCCCGCTGCTCAGGGCAAGGTCTCGTGGAGCGTGCTTCGAAGGACAAGTGCAAAGAAAGAAAAGTGAGAGAGGAAAGGTACACACAACACAAGAAAGCCATTTTCATTTCATATAATAGTAAAAAGTACATCATGCAGTAAGGAGGGTGGAGCGTACAAGTAACTCCCTAACTCTCACCACCACCCTCCTGGTCATCTCTCTCCTCCCTCCTCTGACGGGGATCCCTAGGGGGCCTCTGCGACCTCTGTAAACCCTGAGAAGCCGTGCTCGCCTTCCCAAGGGGCACCATGCCAGCCTCCAAGGTGCGGTGACGCTCCTCGACCGAAGAAACTAGAAAGCTGCCCACAGAAAAGGAACCAGACTGATGAAGTCACGCCCCGCGCTTCTTCGCCCTCTGATACCGCTCCTCACTCTCCCGAAGTCCCCCTCCGCTGTGCCAAGACTCAGTCGGAGCTCCCTCACCTGGGCCTCCAAGGCCCTCCTCTCGTCCCAATCTCCATGTCGCTCTGCCCTCCTGTACTCCCTCTCTTTCTCCATGATCTCCCTATCCCTCTTCATCTCTCTCTCTAGGATCTCCCTGTCCCTCTCTCTCTCTCTCTAGGATCTCCCTATCCCTCTCCCTCTCCTCTCTCTCTCTCATCGCCTCTCTCCTCGACAGCTCGAGGGCAATCCGCAGATCCAACACGTCACGAGGGAGCTCCTCAGCCTCCCGTGGCCGCTCCTCCTCCAGCTCCACAATCCGGGCGTCACGCTCCGCCACCCGAGCATCGCGCTCCTGCTCGGCACGAACAGCACGGGCCAGGGCCTCCCGAATCTCGGCCACCTATCGAAGCACGCATGCACCGTGAGAGAGCAGTGATGGAGGGAAAGCAGCTAGAAGAGGGTCAGGGCCAAGCAAGCACTCACTCGAGCCTCGCGGTCACGCTCGGCCTCCTCAGCCCGGGCCACCGCATACGCCAGCTGCTCCTAAAGGGCAGAGATCTCCGGGGGAGGGCCCCACGAACTGGAACCCGCTCCACCAGCCGTCCCGGCTTCTGCTGCCTGGTGGGCCCCCTGAAACATGGGGCAAACGACAGTCAGAGGCTAAGCATCGAAATCCAGGTCACAAAAAATGCATCGCATAAACTCACCAGGATCTCCAACTCCTGTCGGATGGCCACCAACTGCCGCCTGGCGTCTGCCAGCTGGGCCCGCAGGTCAGCAATCATGTTGTCACGAGCATCCTACATTGGACATAAGTTAGTGCCACATGCATATACATATAGAAGGGTGAAGCATTTTCATTTCACTTACCCCTGCCATACCACCAAGGAAGAGGCGGTCCCCGTACGTAGCCCGGTACCGTCTCAGGTAATCAGTACTGTCCTGTACATGGGACACCACTGGGACCCCGCCCTGCTGCCAGTCCTGGTACTGTGCCAGGAAGCGCGTACGCCAGTCCATGATCTTCGCCTTCCCCTTGGTCTTCCGCCCGATGCGGACCGGCTCATCTACATCGACCCACTCTTGGGCCAGCCCCAACGTCCTCATAACCAGCCTCAGCTGAAGCGGCTCGATCTCGTTCAGGCAATGGACCCACACGTCCCGTCCGAAACGAGGAAGACCCGCTACAACCCAAAGCTGGCCAGCGTCGCCCATGCCCAGGTAGGGTCTCTACACCACCTGCATCACCATACATACATCATGTTAGTTACCATTCAGTCACATGCATAAAAACACAAAAAATCATACGCATCATACCATGGCCTCGGGATACTCGCTCAGCTCCCGACGAAGTGACGCCAGCTGGTAGCTGTGTGGTGCCGCTACCACGACCAGCCTCCACTGTCGCGCTAGAGGAACGGCTCTCCTGTTCCCCTGCCTGGCCCTCCCCATCGGGAAGTAGTAATAACTCCACACCTGCATCCATCATATATCATTAGCACGAGTGATTGCATATTTAACTACAGTAAAATGCAAAAATAAATTATGTACCTGGAGAAAAGGTGCGAAGCCGCTGACTATCGTCTCCCTCTTTGAAGTGTGGGAGAGATCAGCAATCAAATGGGCAAGCAGAGCCGCTCCCCACGCGTAGTGCCCCACTCTGTCAAGGTCCGCCAGGATCCCGAGGAAGCGGCAGTGGATGCCATCCCCCTTCGTCCCCAGCAGAAGGCGGCCCAGGAAGAAGAAGAGGAACCTCCGAAGGTCTAGATCCACCAGCTCCCTCTCGCTCGGGTCCTGGGTAAAAGCTGCACGGGCATCTCCCTCCAGTCGTGCCAGAAACTCCGCTCCAGTCTCGCTAACCCGCTGGCGCGGGTCGATGAATCCGAGCGCCTCCTTAATCTCCACTCGGCCGACTACCCTGCTATCTCTGTCGGTCACGCTCGTCTCTAACCACAGCAGGTCCAGGGCACTCTCTCGGTAGTCAGGGTAGGTAACCCCGCTGACCGCCTCTCCGTCAACTCGTAGCCCGGTGATCCGAGCTACGTCTTCAAGCGTCGGCACCATGTGCCCCCAGGGCATCAGAAACGCCCGACTCGGCGCATGCCACCGCTCCCTCAATGCCTAGATAAGAGGAAGGTCGAGCCGGAAGGGCTCGATCTCGAGGAAGGCTCCAAAGCCCATGGCATCCACACGCGCCCTCTAGAAGTCTGGCAGCCCACGGTACGCTGCCACCACTAGAGACCAGCTGATCCGACCCTTCATCACGCCCTGCACACCACAAAACCAACAGGGCAACACATCAGTAGCATGGATGGTAATAAACAATAACACTGTATATGCTACTTATTTATTTTATTTTTTATTTTATTTTTAAAAAAATATTTATGTTTTTATTAGAGGCGTCCAACCCCTTGGACGCCTCCTCTTTATTTTCTTTATTTTATTTTTAGAAAAACCCAAAAACAAAAACAAAAATAAATAAAATATATATATATATTCTCATGGAGGCGTCCTACTCCTGGACGCCTCCTTATTTTTAATCCTATTTTATTATTTACGTGAATAAATAAATAAATAAAAAGAAAAAAAGAAAATGTGGAGGCGTCCAGGCACCTGGACGCCTCCTTCCCTCACTCACCGGCCCTCACCACACGGCCTCTCGTCCGCCTATCCAGCCTATTAAACCAACAGATTGATGTTCCGAAGGCTTACCGGGTCGTGATCGTCCTCTCCCGCGTCGCCAGCATCTACTGCAGCCTCTACGGCCAAAGGAGGAGCCTCCTCCTCCACGGCAATCTCCTTCGCCGCTGCAGCCTCCTCGGCATCATCCCTCAGCCTCCTCGGACGACGAGCCCGTCGTTTCCGCTTCTCTCCACCCTGGCTCGGGCCTCATTGCTCCATTGGGACTAAGAATGGGTCGTCTGGTTTGACTGGGTCGTCTGAATGAACAGTAAATGAGCAAGGGGGGGAGGCCCCCCATATATATAGAATCCACCTTATTTGGGGCGTCCAGGCGCCTGGACGCCCCCAAAACAAAAACTAAAAAAAATAAAAAATTAGGGGCGTCCAGGTGCCCGGACGCTCCTAAAAAAAATAAAATTTTCAAAAGGAAAAATAAAAACGTAGGGGCGTCCAGGCCCCTGGACGCCCCCATAATAAATATTTCAAAAATAATAATAAAAGAGAAATAAGACAAGAGTATGTATATAATCCAAACAAAAGCACAAAATATAAACACAAAGAAAAAGAAAAATCACCAAAAAAATAATAATTAAGGGGACAAGGGTCCAAAACTTCCAAATGCCAGATTTTATTCCATCAGAAAAGCAGAATGAGCTACATCAGGGGCTTAGGCGCCTTAGGCCTTAACTTCTCCAGTTCAGTTACATAAGCCCTCCACAGCTCGCATTCTTCCCCCACATGCGCTAAGGCCTTTCCCGCAACACTTGTCTTCCAGGGTGCTTTGGCGGCCTTCGCTTCCTTCGCATCCGCTTCAGTGCCCAACTCTCTCTTTTTCAAAGGAACGATGCCAGTCGGTGGTGGGAACGAATGGCGTGGAATGCCGATCTGGAGACAGCACCGATGCCCGTTGTAAAGGACAAACTAGGTCGCACCAATCAGTTGGAGATCAACTTCACAAGAAGACCTCATGAGGAGCTCAAGCGAGAGTAGACATGCCAGTGCGCAAGTGAAGAAGCTTTATGTCACGGTGCGAAAGTGAGACCGCCAATCTTCACGTCTCTTTAGCCACGGAACACGGTTAGCCATGGTGCCACCGAAGCCTAACACGTCGGCTATATGATAAAGGGGGCTTTGTTGGAAGAGCTTCGAAGCGGTTGGCATTCCCTCACGGTGATCAAACTTGAAATGCAAATCCAGCCAGCAACTCAGGACAAGTGCGCAACCAAAAGGAGGCTTACCCATGCTCGAGGCAGTAAGGCCACTATACAGGTAGGCAAGGACAGCGGGTCCCACCCTCTTTTCACGCCAGATCCCGCAGATAGCACTCAGTTGGTCTTCCTCCACCATGTTGTCGGTATAAGGAAACAAGAGAGCACCCGCCAGACAAATGGTGAACCCTTTCATGATTCCCTCCAAATAGTCATCGTCTGGTAACCCTCTCAGGGCCTCCATGACCCATTCCGCGAGCTTTTGCAAATCAATTCCCTTTTGAGTACGAACCTTTCAAGCTGCGTCGGGCGGCATGAAGCTTCCAAGGATGCTTTCGGAAGTCCCCCGTGTCAGCATCCGCATAGCCTTCACCTTCCCGTCACTCTTGAATTTCTTCAATCCGAGCCGAAGTTCCACCTCCTCGAGGAGGATGGTCACCTCAAAGGTCGGGAAGATAAAAGTGTGGGTCTGGGGATGCCAGATCTATACTAGTGCGCCCATAGCCGCCCAGTCCATACGAATCTTCTCGTAGTGTTTGGCGTGAATAAGGAGCCCCTGTAGATGCCACTTCGAGAGCATGGCCCTCATGCCGATGGAGATGTTGGAAGTTAGCTTTGAAAGCCATGGCAGTTTGGAAAACTTCCTCGGGCCTGGGAAGAGTGGATATGGCTGGAAGAGAAAAGAAAGAAGAAGAAATGAAGGAAGTAAGAAGAAGGTTCACGTGGAGAAATTTGAAAAGAATCAGCTTACCATATGCGACATGATCGTCCCACTCAGATGACCCTCGAGGTCGGAGAGTCGCCTGATCTCGCTGCTAGGCCTGCTCCTCTTCATAACGCGGTAAGACTCTCCTTCCATCCTGAAATCTCTAGATTCTCCTCTCTTTCCTCTCCTGAGCTTCCAAAACCCACCTTGATGCTTTTAAATGAACTAGCCTAAGGGTGAGTTCTTATAGGAAGGGTAGGGCGCTACAGGACGGAACATGTCACATCAGCGGTCAATGTCAGGATTTTAGCTAGATCTCCTTTCCATTGTGGTGCGATTCTGTTACGATTCTGTTACTTTCTGATGTTATTAATCCATGCTGGCCTGTGCAGGTTTTACTAACGGATGTCTTTGTCCTATCTCATGTCCCACCTTTCAATGGTTGGTCCCACCGTGTGATGCATCATAGTATATGATACCTACGCTACTAGAATATGTCAAGGACCTTGCGGCCCGAACGAATCTGGGATTTGAGTTCCCCTTCAACAAAAATAGTGATGATCCCGGAAGAATTTGGGTTGTACGGATAGGCCGTTAACTTGTGGTAGCATAGGGACGACGGTTCCATTCAGTGAGTTGGTGCGCGGATAAACGGGCCCCAGCGCAGTGTCGGCTCACCGAATCGGTATCCTGACCCATTCTTAACAAGTTGACAATATTATCATTGGCTATTTTCTATTTTAGTTTGTTTTAAATTTTTCTTTAAGCCCAGCATGCATTCATAACGGACTTTGATTTATTGCGGAAGATCATTCAAGTGATTCGATTGCGAAAGCCGCTGTGCTTCAATTCTTACAAATATGAGATATTCCACTCCGAATGAAATACTGAGTTTCCTTGAAACGGCCCTACGTTGCTCTTCCAAAGGAGACCCTTGTTTGGACAGACTCTCAGATATTTCTTTACTTTTTACCTTGTTTGACCCACCTTGGCCGCAGCACTTTCACATCGGCTGGTAACCTCTCACCAAAGGTGAAACTGCGGGTTTATGACCCAGGTACTTCCACACCGAGAAGTTAGTCTCCTTTATTTTTCATGCCTGAGCACACATCTCACCCACCCTTATTTGATCTCCGTCCAAGCAATCGTCAATATTTGAAAGACCTTCTCCAAGGTCGCCTCATTGAAACTTCAGGAAAGATTCCAAACAGTAACGTCAAAAGCGTGTCTCATCACACCTTGGCATCAACTTATCAGTCCGCTCCTACTTCATTTCACTCCACTTCGAAACCATTCCACTACGTGTCGGTCCCTTGCAAAGCAGACGCCAAGGCGGGGCAGCTGTAGACACGCCATTCCTGACATCTCCTGAGAAAGTCTCATATTACTATACGACGCTCCGCAACGGCTTACGCATTTTGAATCACTTGAGTGCTTCCTTTTCTTGGGTATTCTTCTGCCTTTTTCGGCATCCGGAATCGTCTCGTCACGGCATTCGGACGGCATCAACACCAGTCAGACGCATCAGAGGTTCCGAAACCAGGAAGGGTGTCTGCCGGGCGGCCGCGAACGCCTGAACTGAGGACCCGGGTGGGTCTTTATGGGGGCGTCCAGACCCCTGGACGCCCCCATTCTTTTAATTTATTTTTCAAAGCCCAAAACCAAATAAAAAATAATATATTAATGGAGGCGTCCAGGCCCCTGGACGCCTCCATAAAAATAAATATAAAAAATTAAAATGCCAGTTGGCATAAAAAAAAAACGAAAATAATAAAAAATATTTTCTTGGAGGCGTCCAGGCCCCTAGACGCCTCCATCAACTCACTCACGGGGTGCCACCCACCGAACGACGGTTTGTCGTATGTGAAAAAATCCAAATTGTGGAGACGTCCAGCTGGCTAGACGCGCCCATTTCCAAATCACGGGTCGCCGCTCCAAAACCACGCGTTGTGCCAAACTATGTGCGTCTTTCGGTGGAGTTCGATGGATGTTATAGAGGCGTCCGGGACCCTGGACGCCCCTAATAAAATATTCAAAAAAAATGAATAAAAATAGAATAAAATATTAGTTCGGCCCTGATGGAGGTGTCCAGGGTCCTGGACGCCTCCACCCTCCGGAGCCCTATAAATAGAGGCCCACCCCCTCAGTTCTGGGGGAGCCAAGCAGAGATCCGATAGGCTGCCGGAGCCCAGAGGCTACCAGAGTCATTTCTAACCCGTGTGGTCTTTTATAGGTGGAGGTTCTGCCGGCTTCTCGGGTGTCCAGGCTCGCGAGAGGAAGGCTATCTTCGTCCACCGCGCTTCCACGTCGTCCCTACGCTGCCGGAGCTCCGCCGGATCTCACCCTCGGCTCATCCAATAAGCCTTTTCTTCCCCTTTTTCTCCATAGTTCTTTACATTCATCATACTGCATCCTCTATCTCCCTACATAAGGGCGCCGTCTCTTGCATACTTCTTGCATTCATCATCGCATTTTCCTCCTACTCGAGTCCGAGAGGGGTTTAAAACCACACCAACCAGGTGTGTGTCAGGTCACGATCTCGTTACTTTTATTGCGAGGAATTGTTACTACACTGCCATTTTCTAATTCCGTTCGTTTATTGTCTACTGTTTTGCAAGGGTAACCAAGGAAAGCCCTCTCCGTCGGTCGGCCGAAGGGGGAGGAAGAAGCAACCCGCCATCTCCCACTCTTGAGGTAGGCGTGATCACTTTCTTTATTTTGGGGTCTTTTGGCCCCTGGCGATCACATCTTGTTCTCGAGGCCGCGGCGAGTCACTTCCCCAATGGCCGTTTAAATTTCCGTTCTTATATTCTTTTTATATTCTGTTATATTCTGCTCATATTCTCGAGGCCGCGGCGAGTCACTTCCCCAATTGCCGTTTAAATTCCCGTTCTTATATGTTATATTCTTGTCTATTCATATTCTCGAGGCCGCGGCGAGTCACTTCCCCAATGGCCGTTTAAAATCCCGCTCTTATATTCTCTTTATATTCTGTTATATTCTTATCTATTCATATTCTCGAGGCCGCGGCGAGTCACTTCCCCAATGGCCATTTCAATTCTTGCTATTTAATTTCTGCACCATTCCCGTCCCCCCGAGGCCGCGGCGAGTCACTTCCCGCTATGGCCGTTTAACCCCCATATCTTGCTATATCACATTTGTCCTGCTCGCCCCGCCGGAGCAATCTCCCGCGGTGGCCCCTTCTCTTTTCTCTTATTTCTGTGTTGCAGCAAACAAAAGAGGAGCCCGCGCGCTCTACGTCTTCTTCGCTCCCTTAACCGCGTGACGTCGCTCACAGTCCCGAGCCTTTATTTACAGCGGAAGACTCGCTCGGGGAGCGCGAACAGCTGGCATGGTAAGCCTCTTGCAAGCAAGAATAATTCAGAGCGCGAGACAATCACATAAATAGATGCAATTGCACAAGATGTAATCAAACCTCAACTTTATTCCATAATCAATTAATATTCAAAATTACATAATTTGACTTTTTCACTAATTGACTCAAGAAATAAGAAAATTACATTGACTCCATCTAAACACTTGAAACTGCCTAAGTCTTCTCTCTTATCAGGACAACTCTTAATCACTCTCGGACCAGCTGCTCGAATCCCCCGAATCCGAATGCGAACTATACCCATCTCTTGAAAATCATTAAATAATAGGTCATGAGCACACTTGCCCAGTAGGTATCTTCGTATCAACATGAAGGCATGATTAAAGTAATTAGTATTTTAGCTCTAGAAAATTAGATAAAATCATACAATGTGAATCAATCATGCGATCAAATCAATAGAAACAAGATAACCAGGTAAGATAGAATGATCAAGAATGAACTAGCAAGAATATAACAAGAACATGATATTGGCCTTCCATGAACAAGAATGTAACGAGTTTGTACTAGCAAGCCACATATTCCTCACTTTAGCATCTTATGCTTAAGAGCAAGTGCTTCGTGAATTTCTGTGGAATATCAAGCAAGAATGTCATGTTGTGCCGTGGATCTTCACTTATTTATAGAAATAGTACTCCCAGCGCAATGCGACGCTAGTAGCATCATACCCCATGGTTTATAAAATAGTATGTTTCCGGCAATCAGCCGAGGGGACTAGCATAGAGCCCTTGAACACAATCAGTGCTCGATCGCATCTTCAGTTATAAATTAAGCTACTTCCACGCATGTAACAGTAAAGTTATGGCCAAGAATTTAGCAATTTCAATAATCTCATGATAACAATAACCAATGAACGAATGCTTCAATGTATGAACATATGAGTCAAGAATGATTTAAACAAGGCTATGCTCTTGGAACAAATCGACAGCATAACGGTACTTTTCTTAACTCTCATTCGTTATCTTACGTCAATTTAAGCAATATGATAAGTTCTAGATCATCAAGGTAAGTCTAGAATCATTGGAATATTAACCCTTGGTCAATCCTTGGGTTAACATATACAAGGTATGTAACGGTCAGGGTCTGGGCCGTTACATTATGTAACGCGTCCATGCTGGGCCGTTACAATGACCAGAGTCCAGAAAGATAAAGATAGACTCAGAGGAATGCGACGGTCTGGAACTGGGCCGTTACTTGGCCTGACGGTCCAGTCCAGGGCCGTTATTTTTCAAAAACCAGAAACCCGATAGTGTAATCTAATTAATGGGCTTTTATTGGTACAACCAACTCGGCGTCCTAGTGGGAATCCCAGGCTCGCGGAGATTTACGGAGGCCTTGAAACTATGATTTCCTAGTCCATTCGAAGGAATATCCAATAGAGAGGTCCTCATGTCCAAGATAGTGTTCCTATAGTGCAACGTGTGAACTAATGACATCATACAGGAGTAAGTGCCATGTACTTATAGAATTGACTCTATTGACAGCGAGAGACATGTATAATCAAGGTGAAAACCGTGGTGAAACTCCGTCAATACCATGCTTTAAAAGTCATGCTTTATAGTACAAAACTATAGAATTTAGGTTCATGAAATTAGCATAGATCAAAGTAAAATAAGATATCAATCAGGCAATACCTAATATGAACGATCTGATAATCATGAAATCAGGTTGCTACTTAGATATCTAGGCATAAACATAGGTAATAGTGGCATGATATATTCTGCCTAGGGTTGCCAGTACACATATTGTAACGGTCTAGGGTCAGGGCATCATAGTGAATATGACGGTCTGTCGAGGAGCCGTTACATGAAAGCAACGCGTCTGTCTTGGCGCGTTATTATCAACAGAGGAAAATAAGATATACAGAGACTGTGACGAATCATGGTAGGCGCGTTACATTCAAGTGACGGTCCTACTGGGATGCGTTACAGTGTCTGCTAACAGAAAATAAATAAGAAACCTAAGAGGTCAATTCACATCATGTCTATAATCAAAATATCATGAGTTTTTTAGACATGACAATGAAGTAAAGGTCTTCTACATGCATAGGTAATTGTGAGTAGATGAACAACATGTTATAATCCTCTCTTATTAGGGCTAAGGGATGCATGATATGCATGGAACTATCAAAACATGGAATCAATGATCTATCATGCATGAAAAAAACCCATAAAACCAGAGGCTCTTTGTCCTATCAAGTTCTTTTTACCGTTCATGAGATAACCTACCTCTTTCTTAGGTTGAAGTTTCTGGATTTGGTTGAGAATTCAGCCCTAGTTCTTCACCTTCCTTTGTGACTTCTCCAGCTACTTCCTTGGGCTCTAACCCCACGTCCTCTTGACCTAAGGATGTGAAATTCGGAGGGGAGTTAGTCTAATAAACGAAAACTTCAAAACAACTTACCTGAAATAATGACTTCTTACCTTCCTTCTTTACGTCCAAAAAGTAAGGGTCGCACAGTTCAAAACTATACCCTACTTATAGAGTTTAAGTTAGGGTTTGAGGATTAGATCGATTCTAGAGTCCTTATTCCACTAAATCCTTATCCCTAAGAGTCCTTAGGGTTATTATGAGTCTTCTCATTCGATCCCTAGTGGATAGGAGCATCAAGTTCCAATCTTTTCACGAGTTCCTTTCTTTACGGAACTGACAGGCGTGTAACGGTGACCCTGCGTTACTTGGCTGTGACGGTCTCACGATAGACCGTTACAGTCTTCGTAGTTAGGACTTTTAAAATATTAAAACTCTTTTAATCATTATCTAAATATTTATCTATATATATAATTTGTATTTATCCCAAAAATCCGTGGATAAGCTTAATTAGCTTCTACAATATGGGCCAAACTTAATGGGCTTGGTTTAAAACCTTTTGGATCTTAATTAAGTGGGTTAGGTTAATTGATTAACACCATTTGGCCTTATAATGACTTATTACTCAAATAAATCCTTTATAAATTCCTTTAACCCTTTTATAATTTCTAGAAAATTATTAAATAACCTAGGAAATACTTATATAACATTTTGGGGCTTTACATCCTCCCCAACTTAGTAGAATTTGGTCCCCAAATTCGGTACATGGATTGTGGAGAGTGTACTTACAGTTGAATAATTCTGGAAATCTTTTCTTCATAGCTGATTCAGTTTCCCCTGTTGCTTCATAAGGCCATGCCTTCTTCCATTGAATCTTAACCATTGGAATGACTTTATTTTTGAGTTGACGCTCTTCCCGTTCCAAAATCCTTATTGGCGTTTGTTCATAAGTCAAATCCTTCTGAATCTCCAAATTGTCATAAGTAATAATATGATCTGGATCATACATGTACTTCTTTAACATAGAGACGTGAAATACGTCGTGAACTCCTGCCAACTGTGGCGGTAAGTTGAATCTATAAGCCACTTCACCGATCCTTTCAAGAATTTCAAATGGACCTATAAACCTTGGAGTTAGTTTTCCTTTGATGCCAAATCTTCGAATACCACGACCTGGAGAAACCTTAAGATATACATGTTCACCTACTTGAAATTCCAAGTCGCGCCTTCGATTGTCAGCATAAGATTTCTGCCTGTCTTGTGCCATCTTCATTCTTTCTTGAATGAGTTTAATCTTTTCTGTAGAATCTCTGATAAGATCGGGGCCTAGATATTACCTTTCCCCTATTTCACTCCAACATATTGGTGATCGACAACTCTTCCCATATAGAGCTTCAAAAGGTGCCATTTGTATACTTGCTTGGTAACTATTGTTATATGCAAATTCTACAAGAGACAAGTGATCGTGCCGACTTCCACCAAAGTCAATGACACAAGCCCTGAGCATATCTTCTACCACTTGGTTTGTTCTGTCTGTTTGACCATCAGTTTGTGGATGAAAGGCTGTGCTAAAATTCAACCTAGTCCCAAGTGAATGTTGTAAACCTTTCCAGAATTGTGATGTGAATCTAGGATCTCTATCTGATATGATGGTGACAGGGACCCCATGTAACTTGACAATTTCCTTCATGTATAGGGCTGCTAGAATATCAACAGACCATCGACTCTTAATTGGTATAAAATGTGCAGATTTAGTCAATCGGTCTATAATTACCCATATTCCATCGTGTCCACCTCTTGTCTTAGGTAGTCACATAATGAAATCCATTCCTATGCTCTCCCATTTCCATTCTGGGATGCTTAAGGGATGTAATTTACCTGCGGGTCTGAAATGTTCCGCCTTCACTTGTTGACATGTGAGACACCGAGATACGAAGTCCGCTACTTCCTTCTTCATATTGGGCCACCAAAAGTTTCTTTTGAGATCCTGATACATTTTTGTACCTCCTGGATGAATGGTATACTTCGATTTATGTGCTTCTTCTAAGATCAATTTCTTTGTACCTTCATGATCAGGTATACACAGTCGGCCCTTGAATAGCATTCTTCCATCTTTGGATATAGAAAAATCCGGTCTTTGCTCAATATTGGCTTTAATTTCCAGTAAAATTGGGTCATCCTCTTGTAACTTGGCCAAATCCTCAATCAATGCTAGTTGAGCTCGGATATTTGCCATGCAACAATTATCTTCCTTAATGTCAACATCTAGATTCAACTGAGCAAATTGAGGAATAAGGTTAGTCATATAAATCATGAGACTTGATAACATACCAATTGGTTTCCTGCTGAGTGCATCTGCTACAGCATTTGCCTTGCCAGGGTGATATTGAATAGCGAAATCGAAGTCTTTAAGATATTCTAACCATCTCCTCTGCCTCATGTTAAGCTCCTTTTGAGAAAATAAATATTTCAAACTCTTATGGTCCGAATAGACAGTGAACTTTTCTCCATAAAGATAATGACGCCAAATTTTCAAGGCGAAAATAACTACTGCTTATTCCAAATCATGTACAGGATAATTTTCTTCGTGACGTTTCAATTGTCTTAAAGAATAGCAAATCGCATTTCCATCTTGCATAAGGACACACCCTAAGCCAATTCCATATGCATCCGTATATACTTCAAATCCAGCACCCTCTATTGGTAGTGACAAAACAGGGGCTGTAGTAAGATGTTTCTTAAGATTTTGAAAACTCTTTTCACAGTCCTTCGACCAGACAAAAGGATTTTCTTTCCTGGTAAGTCTAGTTAAAGGAACTACGATCTTTGAAAAGTCCTTTATGAATCTTCTATAATAACCTGCTAGACCCAAAAAGCTTCTAACTTCTGATACAGTCGTTGGTCGACTCCAATCTCTGACAGCTTCTACCTTAGAAGGATCCACAGCAATACCTTCCTTTGAAATAATGTGGCCAAGGAATGAGACTTCCTTGAGCCAGAATTCACACTTATTGAGTTTGGCATATAGCTTGTGTTCTCTAAGTGTTCACAAAGCTATCCTTAAATGTTCTTCATGTTCTTCTTTCATCTTGGAATATATCAAGATGTCATCGATGAAGACGACGATGAATTGGTCTAAATACGGCTGGAAAACATTGTTCATCAGTTGCATGAATGCTGCTGGGGCATTGGTTAACCCAAATGGCATCACCACAAACTCGTAGTGGCCATAACGACTTCGAATAGCCAATTTATAGATGTCTTCTTCTTTGATTCTAAGCTGATGATAACCAGACCTAAGGTCAATCTTAGAGAAATATTCTGCTCCTGAAAGCTGATCGAAGAGCTCATCAATACGCGGCAATGGATATTTATTCATGATCGTAAGTTGATTCAATCGCCGGTAGTCAATGCATAACCTGAGAGAACCATCCTTCTTCTTGACAAATAGAACAGGCGCACCCCAAGGGGATGTGGTAGGTCTGATAAAACTCTTGTCTAGAAGTTCCTGTAGTTACTTCTTCAATTCCTTAAGTTCCGTGGGGGACATCCTGTAAGGGGCTATAGAAACAGGTGCCGCTCCTGGAATGAGTTCAATGGTAAAGTTTACTTCCCTCTCGGGCGGTAAACTAGGTAGTTCAGGTGGGAACACATCAGAGAATTCATTGACAATAGGAATGTCTGCTAAGACAATTTCCTTAGATTCTGTGACAATGACTGAGGCAAGAAAAGCTTCGCATCCTTGCGAGATGAGTTTGCAAGCATGAAGAGAGGATATTATGGTAGGATGCTTCTTGTATTTGATGCCAAGAAAAGAAAATCGTGGAATTCCAGGCTTGCGAAAGGATATAATCCTAGTTCGGCAATTGATATAAGCATCATGATCAACAAGCCAATCAACCCCTAGAATGGCATCATAACCCTTCATATCGAGGCATATCAAATTTGCGGGGAGATTATGTCCTTCTACCACTACTTCACAATCAGGATAATGCTTAGTAAGCTTAGTTCCAGGTCCTAATGGTATAGTTATAGCGAGATCTGAAGGTAGGGGAACTGATGCAGTTGGTAAGGTTTTTACAAAAGTGGTGGAGATAAAAGAATGAGAAGCACCAGTATCAAATAGCACGAATGCAGGACGAGAACAGATTTGAAGAGTACCTTCCATGAGCCCATCATTTTGATCCCTGGGCACTTCTTCTTCATCTATAACTGCATTGAGGCCAGCCGGCCTCCTACGTCCTCCGTTATTTGGTTGGTCTTTCATAAGGGGGCAATCTGGCACACGATGCTCCCTACTTCCATAGCGCAAACAAGCACCTAGGCGCTTCCAGCATTCTTCAGCCGAGTGGCCGAATTTCTCACAAAAGGTGCACGCTGAGGTGACTTGCTCCTTTTCTTCCTTCACCTTTTTACTACTCTTTTGAGAATTTCCACCGTTCCCGCTCCTTGATCTTTTCTTATTATCACGGCTTTTGTATGGTTCCGTGATACTGAACTTCTCCTTCTTATAATGCCGATGAGAGCGCCGGCTAGATTCTTCTCCCTTTCCTTTCAACCTTTCGACCTTCTCTGAGGTCCTCTCGCATAAATATGCCCTTTGAACCATCTCAGCATAAGTGCGGATATTCTGTGTCCCCAGTTGTTGAATGAAACCGGGCCGTAACCCATCTATAAATCGGTTTACTTTTAATAAGTCTGTACTAATCAAATGTGGTGCATACGGTGCTAGTCTTGAAAACTGCAACTCATATTCTGCCACGGACATCATCCCTTGACGAAGGGAGGCAAACTCTATAGCCTTCCTTTCCTTTACATGCTCGGAGAAATATTTGGCACGGAATAAAGTGAGAAAAACATTCCATGTATGTGGCGCATCGGCTGGAGGTGCCGGAACCGATTTCCACCAAGTGCGAGCATCCTTGTTTAATTGGAACGTAGCTAGATAGACTTTCTCCTGATCCGTACATTGAATAACATCAAAGATTATGTTCATCTCATCTATCCAATTTTCCGCTTCATCCAGATTTGAGGATCCATAGAAACGTGGAGGGTTTAGACTCCGAAAATTCCGATGCAGGCCTCCAGCCCTTGCCCCCGCACCGCCCTGTGCTATGGTATGCAGTGCCTGGGTGAGGCCGACAACGGTTTGTTGCATACCGTCCCAATCTACACGATGTGCCATGTGTGAAATATGGTACCTGAGAGAAAATAACCACTTGTTATTTCTCATGAAATTTTAAAATAAGTATAATAAACATTAAAGCTAGTTAGTTTATCTTAAACCAGGCTCTACCCAATCCTCACATGGGTATGAATTTTCTCTCTCAGTTCATCGGTATGGGCCCTTAAACCTTAGACTTATCCTATGACATGACTCTTTTCCTTAAGTCCAGAGACTTATTCTCTGATACCAACTTAACTGACACGCCCCGAGCCTTTATTTACAGTGGAAGACTCGCTCGGGGAGCGTGAACAGCCGGCATGGTAAGCCTCTTGCAAGTAAGAATAATTCAGAGCACGAGACAATCACATAAATAGATGCAATTGCACAAGATGTAATCAAACCTCAACTTTATTCCATAATCAATTAATATTCAAAAATACATAATTTGACTTTTTCACTAATTGACTCAAGAAATAAGAAAATTACATTGACTCCATCTAAACACTTGAAACTGCCTAAGTCTTCTCTCTTATCAGGACAACTCTTAATCACTCTCGGACCCGCTGCTCGAATCCCCCGAATCAGAATGCGAACTATACCCATCTCCTGAAAATCATTAAATAATAGGTCATGAGCACACTTGCCCAGTAGGTATCTTCGTATCAACATGAAGGCATGATTAAAGTAATTAGCATTTTAGCTCTAGAGAATTAGGTAAAATCATGCAATGAGAATCAATCATGCGATCAAATCAATAGAAACAAGATAACCAGGTAAGATAGAATGATCAAGAATGAACTAGCAAGAATATAACAAGAACATGATATTGGCCTTCCATGAACAAGAATGTAACGAGTTTGTACTAGCAAGCCACATATTCCTCACTTTAGCATCTTATGCTTAAGAGCAAGTGCTTTGTGAATTTCTGTGGAATATCAAGCAAGAATGTCATGTTGTGCCGTGGATCTTCACTTATTTATAGAAATAGTACTCCCAGCGCAATGCGACGCTAGTAGCATCATACCCCATGATTTATAAAATAGTATGTTTCCGGCAATCAACCAAGGGGACTAGCATAGAGCCCTTGAACACAATCAGTGCTCGATCGCATCTTCAGTTATAAATAAAGTACTTCCACGCATGTAACAATAAAGTTATGGCCACGAATTTAGCAATTTCAATAATCTCATGATAATAATAACCAATGAACGAATGCTTCAATGTATGAACATATGAGTCAAGAATGATTTAAACAAGGCTATGCTCTTGGAACAAATCGGCAGCATAACGGTACTTTTCTTAACTCTCATTCGTTATCTTACGTCAATTTAAGCAATATGATAAGTTCTAGATCATCAAGGTAAGTCTAGAATCATTGGAATGTTAACCCTTGGTCAATCCTTGGGTTAACATATACAAGGTATGTAACGGTCAGGGTATGGGCCGTTACATTATGTAACGCGTCCATGCTGGGCCGTTACAATGACCAGAGTCCAGAAAGATAAAGATAGACTCAGAGGAATGCGACGGTCTGGAACTGGGCCGTTACTTGGCCTGACGGTCCAGTCCAGGGCCGTTATTTTTTAAAAACCAGAAACCCGATAGTGTAATCTAATTAATGGGCTTTTATTGGTACAACCAACTCGGCGTCCTAGTGAGAATCCCAGGCTCGAGGAGATTTACGGAGGCCTTGAAACAATGATTTCCTAGTCCATTGGAAGGAATATCCAATAGAGAGGTCCTCATGTCCAAGATAGTGTTCCTATAGTGCAACGTGTGAACTAATGACATCATACCGGAGTAAGTGCCATGTACTTATAGAATTGACTCTATTGACAGCGAGAGACATGTATAATCAAGGTGAAAACCGTGGTGAAACTCCGTCAATACCATGCTTTAAAAGTCATGCTTTATAGTACAAAACTATAGAATTTAGGTTCATGAAATTAGCATAGATCAAAGTAAAATAAGATAGCAATCAGGCAATACCTAATATGAACGATCTGATAATCATGAAATCAGGTTGCTACTTAGATATCTAGGCATAAACATAGGTAATAGTGGCATGATATATTCTGCCTAGGGTTGCCAATACACATATTGTAACGGTCTAGGGTCAGGGCGTCACAGTGAATATGACGGTCTATCGAGGAGCCACTACATGAAAGCAACGCGTCTGTCTTGGCGCGTTATTATCAACATAGAAAAATAAGATATACAGAGACTGTGACGGATCATGGTAGGCGCGTTACATTCAAGTGACGGTCCTACTGGGATGCGTTACAGTGTCTGCTAACAGAAAACAAATAAGAAACCTAAGAGGTCAATTCACATCATGTCTATAATCAAAATATCATGAGTTTCTTAGACATGACAACGAAGTAAAGGTCTTCTACATGCATAGGTAATTGTGAGTAGATGAACAACATGTTATAATCCTCTCTTATTAGGGCTAAGGGATGCATGATATGCATGGAACTATCAAAACATGGAATCAATGATCTATCATGCATGAAAAAAACCCATAAAACCAGAGGCTCTTTGTCCTATCAAGTTCTTTTTGCCGTTCATGAGATAACCTACCTCTTTCTTAGGTTGAAGTTTCTGGATTTGGTTGAGAATTCAGCCCTAGTTCTTCACCTTCCTTTGTGACTTCTCCAGCTACTTCCTTGGGCTCTAACCCCACGTCCTCTTGACCTAAGGATGTGAAATTCGGAGGGGAGTTAGTCTAAAGTATAATAAACAAAAACTTCAAAACAACTTACCTGAAATAATGACTTCTTACCTTCCTTCTTTACGTCCAAAAAGTAAGGGTCGCACAGTTCAAAACTATGCCCTACTTATAGAGTTTAGGTTAGGGTTTGAGGATTAGATCGATTCTAGAGTCCTTATTCCACTAAATCCTTATCCCTAAGAGTCCTTAGGGCTATTATGAGTCTTCTCATTCAATCCCTAGTGGATAGGAGCATCAAGTTCCAATCTTCTCACGAGTTCCTTTCTTCCCGGAACTGACAGGCGTGTAACGGTCGAGTGACCCTACGTTACTTGGCTGTGATGGTCTCGCGATAGACCGTTACAGTCTTCGTAGTTAGGACTTTTAAAATATTAAAACTCTTTTAATCATTATCTAAATATTTATCTATATATATAATTTGTATTTATCCCAAAAATTCGTGGATAAGCTTAATTACCTTCTAGAATATGGGCCAAACTTAATGGGCTTGGTTTAAAACTTTTTGGATCTTAATTAAGTGGGTTGGGTTAATTGATTAACACCATTTCGCCTTATAATGACTTATTACTCAAATAAATCCTCTATAAATTCCTTTAATCCTTTTATAATTTCTAGAAAAATTATTAAATAACCTAGGAAATACTTATATAAAATTTTGGGGCTTTAGATTTCATCAGACCGAGATCCTGAGCTACGAGGTTCGAGGTCGAACCTCTTCCTAGCGGAGGAGTTTGATGGAATCGTCGATTCAAGCCTACCATAGGTTGGGAAGAGAGTACCCCACTCCATCCAAAGGATTGTCCAGCCTTATCATTGAAGGAGGGCCTACCCCACTCCAAGGAGAGCAAGAGATGGAGTCATGTTTCAAGGAGGCATCAGAGGTTTTAGAACTAGGAATGAAATGGGCCATTTTTTAAAATCTGTCCACTACGACAAAGATGGAGTCATGTTTCTTCTGATTTCTAGGTAGGCCTAAGACAAAGTCCATGCTTAAATCCTGCCATGGACGATCAGGGACAGGGAGTGGGGTGTATAGGCCAGTGTTCTGTTTTATCTGTTTGGCTGAAGCACATATGCGACACTGTCCCACAATTTTGGCTACATCCCTCTTGAGACTTGGCCAGTAGAACTGACCCTCAACCATAGCAATAGTCTTGTGCACCCCAAAATGTCCAGCCAGGCCTCCTGCATGCAACTCCCAGACTAGGAAATCCTGCAGGGAGGTTCTAGGTATGCAAAGTCTATGGCCATTGAAGATGAACCCATCCTCTAGGATGAAACTTTGGTGTTCCCTAGGCGATTGGGTGGTCAGGGCGGTATGGATAGGCCCAAAGTCCGGGCAATCAAGGTACTCATTCTTGACTCTCTCAAACCCTATGACTTCCACCCGAATGGTAGCTAACAAGGAGACCCTCCTGCTGAGTGCATCTGCGGCACAATTCTCACTCCCAGCCTTATGCTTGATCACAAAAGTGTAGGACTAGATGTATTCGACCCAACAGGCATGTCGGGTATTCAATTTCTGTTGGGAGTTGAGAAATTTCAGGGCCTCGTGGTCAGAAAATATGACAAATTGTTTGGGCAAGAGATAATGCCTCCAATGCCAGAGGGATTGGACCACGGCATAAAATTCTTTGTCATAGGTGGAGTATTTTACCCTGGCATCACATAATTTCTCACTAAAGTAGGCCACTGGGTGTCCCTCTTGGCTGAGGATTCCGCCAATCCCTACCCCGGAGGCATCACAAGTCACCTCAAAGACCTTGGAAAAATTGGGGAGGCATAATACCGGGGCTTGGATCATCCTTTCCTTGAGCTCTTGGAAGGCCCTAGAAGCAGACTTGGTCCACACAAACATCCCTTTTTTAGGCAATCTGTGATGGGGGCAGTGACCATGCTGAACCCACGGATAAATCTCCCATAGAAGGTGGCCAACCCATGGAAACTCCGGACCTCATGAAGAGTGCGGGGCTCTGGCCAGTCAAGGATAGCTTGGACCTTTTCGGGGTCCATGGACACTCCCTTGGTGGAGACCACATACCCAAGGAAAGTGATGGATTCAGTCATGAAATGACATTTTCCCAAGTTGGCAAAGAGACTCTCTTTCCTAAGGGTAGTGCAGATTTGCCTAAGATGGTTGAGGTGGGCTTCCCTGGACTGGCTGTAGATAAGGATATCGTCAAAATAGACCACTAGGAAGACTCCAATGTAGGGTCTAAGGACCTCTGTCATAAGGCGCATAAAGGTGCTTGGGGCATTTGATAGCCCAAAAGGCATCACTAGCCATTCATAGAGTCCATCTTTAGTTTTAAAGGCTGTTTTCCATTCATCTCCTGGTCTTATCCTAACGTGGTGGTAGCCACTTTTAAGATCTATTTTGGAAAAAATGGTGGCTCCGGCTAGCATGTCGAGCATATCGTCAAGCCTAGGTATGGGGAACCTGTATTTGATGGTAATCTTGTTGATGGCCCTGCTATCGACACACATTCGCCATGTCCCATCCTTCTTGGGTGTGAGAAGGGCCGGGACAGCACACGAACTTTTGCTAAGATGGAGAAAGCCTTTCCTAATGAGTTCCTCCACCTGCCTCCTCCATTCAGCATGCTCCGCGGGGTTGAGGCGATAGTGGGGAAGGTTTGGGAGGGTGGCTCCGGGGACGAGATCAATAGCATGTTGAACATCCCTCATGGGTGGTAGTTGATCAGGGAGCTCATCGGGGAACGCATCCTTAAATTCTTCCAAGAGAGGGTGTATTTCCACGGGGTGGGGGTTGGAGGGAGTTGGCTCTCCAAGGCATAAGACTACCGCACACAAGGGTGTCCCTTGAGCTACTTCTTCTTCCAGCTCTTTTCTTGTGATGAGATGTAGGCCATTGGCTTTTCCAGTTGGCTCTTTTTGGGTAGGTTCTTGGAGGGCTGGTTGGGTTGGCAGGGGTGGGGCCTCTAGATTTTGAGGTGACTTAGGTTGGGGTGAAGGGAGAATCCCTTTGGAGGGGGTTTCCTTCCGTGGTGGTGATGGGTGGAGGCGGATGGTTTTCCCCTCATGTTCAAAGGTGCATGTGTTCGTCTTCCCAAAGATGGTTGCATCGACATCATAAATCCAAGGCCTCCCTAGCAGGATGCTCCCTACTTCCATGGGTATTATGTCACACCAAACTTGTCCTTGATAGGATGAGAAGGTGATGGGTACAAGGCAACAAGTGTTGACCGAGATGGAGTGATTGTTAATCCAAGAGACCCGGTATGGTTTGGGGTGGGGTGTGGTAGTAAGCCCAAGAATCTGGACGGTGTCAGGAGACACGGCGTTGACACAACTCCCATTGTCTAGGATTACTTTCCTAGCATGGCTCCCCATCTTGAGGTAGGTGTGAAAAATGGAGGTCCTACGCTAATCTTCTTCTTGTGGCTTTGTGAGGGTGCACCTAATCACACCTAGGTGGGAGTCGGTGGGAGGAGGGTCGTGGTCTAAGACTGTTTCATAGAGTTGCTCTTCATACTCCTCTTCCCAACCTATGGCAGCCTCGTACTCCTCAACCGTACTCTCTTGCTCTCCTTGGAGTGGGGTAGGCCCTACTTCAATGATAAGGCTGGACAATCCTTTGGATGGACATTTTTGAAAATGTTAGGTGTTAGGTGAGTTATGAGGTCGAACCTCTTCCTAGCGGAGGAGTTTGATAGAATCGTCGATTCAAGATTCAAAGTTCGCGGTTGAATTTGAAGGGATTGACAAGCGGCTTCAACAAAATGATCAAATAGATGTTTTTTTTTAATTGGGACACATGTATGGGCTTAGTGGGTCATGTTTTATGTTTGTAGTAATTATGTCCACACAAAAATATGTAAGAGTCTTTTTTTTTATTTTGTGTCTTTTAGTCTTCCCAAGAGAGTGTCTTCCCAAGAAAGTTATGAGTGGTAGGAAGTAGGTGTTAGGTGAGTTATCTTTTGATCTTCTTTGTGGAGCCTATAAAAGGTCATGTAATCTTTGTTTAAGACAATGAAGTGATTAGAATTTTTGGAAACCATCGTGAGGTGTGAAGCCTTGTATCTTGCGTGCTCTTCTCCGAGAAGGAGATGCGGTGAGAAGCCCCCCCAGGTGAGATGCCCGGCCATCCACTGCCCACCTCCTTTCCACCATCTTCCCTCTCACCACTCTCCCCTTCCCCACCATTGCCCGTCCCTTCCCCTTTCTCTTTCCCACAGCCACCCCCACAATGGTCTCAGGTGAGAAGCGTGGTTGCATTGTCTCCGTGACAGAGACGGGTGAGAAGCCCCACCCACGTCCTCCCACCCCGGTACTATCGTTGCCATCTCTCCAGTCACCGCCGGCCCTGTAGCCATCTCCCACCTACCTTCTTGCCGTCCGCCTCCTTCATCCCGTCGTCATGCACCATGCCAGATGAGAGGACCCAGCCACCACCTGCCATGAAAACCCTACCGCGGCACAAATGCCAACCAGACACAACACCACCTTGCCCAGCTCCCACACCCCCCTAACCGCACCGAGCGAGCTCCGAGCACCACCCCTCCCACTCCTCGTTGAACACTTGCCACAAGCGACAGTTACGGCTCAGCTCGGACGATCACCTCCTGGACACGGTGCCGCATCCTCGTGGAACGGTTCCTGCCACCGGGGCATGACTCCACTGCTCGTCGGCCACCCCCAACGGTGCCGTGTCACCCGTCCCCCTCCAAGTCCAAGCTCTCCTCCACCTGCAACACCGTGGGTGTTAGGGTGCTTGGCCCGGATATAGAGGGGGGGTGAATGAATCCTTCTACGAATAATGGATTAAATTTAGAAACCGGATGCTAGATAAGGAAACAGAATGGAACCAATTCTATTCAACTCAAATACAATCACATTGAGCGCACCTATTCAAGCATCTAGCGGAAGCAAACCAGACAATCAAGCCACTGCTCAATAGATTTTTAGGTGGTTCGGTCCTTCAGACCTACATCCACCCCTCACTCCCAACCGGAGTGAGGCTTCACTAGCGAACTCTAGAACCAAGCAGACTCAGTCTGCAAACAGTTGCTGCCACACAGCTTGACCAGGGGAACAACCTCCCCTCTTCCTCCAAACCGGAGGGAACCTCTGGACTTGAATCCACAAGCCCAGAACCGGAGACAAGTCTCCCTTCCTCCAAGCCGGAGGGAACCCACAAGTAGCTCCCAGCTACTTGCAACTGGAGATCAGATCTCCCTTCCTCCTAACCGGAGGGAACACGACCTCAGACCAGAGGATCGGAAAGCACAACAAACCAGAAAACAAAGGAAAAAACAATAAACGAAAATAACTTCAGCAAACAGAAGCTGAAACACAAAATGCACAATTTGGCTCCTAACAGAGCTGACTGGCCTGGATCTGATCCACGGTCCAGTGAAGACAGATCTTCAGGTAAACTTCTTTCTTCTTCTCCACGAGCTCTCTCACTCACTCTCTATCTCTCTTTCTTTCTCTTACACTCTCTTCCTCTTTCACACGAGCACTATCTCTCTCTCTCACTTTTTCTTCTTCTGCTGGATCGAGCTCTCTGTAACACTGCCTTTTCTTTCTTGGCTCAGATCAATCTTCATCGGTGGGCGAAGGATTCTATTTATAGCGGCAGCAGATGGATAGGGCACTAAACGCGTGTGCCTCCCACGCTCGATCCAGAACCTTCCTGCTACGTGCCCTTTTTGTATTTGTTCCTTCAGTATCGGATCATGTGCACCCAGACACTGATGAATGTTCTTCCTCGGACCTGCAACGAGATAAGAACCATTAATATTGAGTGCCATAAGAGCTAGAACTGCATGAGGTTAGTGGACACGACAAAAAGATACACAAAACAGAGAACGACACGGGATACAGTGGTGACACAATGAACATTACTAAGAGAATGTTACGAGGTAGACAGAAAAACAACGCGAAGACGCGAAGACAAGAACAGAAACCAACACTAAGTATGGTTTCAACACAAGAGAGACACGAGGACTAGGAAGAGTAAAAATGACACGAAGACACAACAAGACAAATGACACGAAAGTGAAACAGGAAGCAACACGAGGTGCTGCGATGTCCTGTACGCAATGGAACAAAAACGATATGAAGAGATGAAAAAAAAAACGACACGAGGTGAAGACAACACGAAGATGACACAGTAATCGACACGGGTTGAAAACAACACGAAGTCGAAACAGTAATCGACACGGGTTGGAAACAACACGAAGTCAAAACAGTAATTGACATAGGTTGAAAACAACACGAAGTCGAAACAGTAATCGACACGGGTTAAAAAACAACACCAAGATGAAGTACAAGAATTGACATGGAGTTGAAAACAACACGAAGATGAAATACAAGAATTGACACGAAGTTGTAAGACAACACGAAGACAGAACAGTGATTTGACACGAACTCAAAATGACAAGAGGTGAAACGACACAAAGTCGAGAACAGAAATCAACACGAAGTGTGATTTCAACATAAGAAAGACACGGACTGACAACGACACGAAGTAAGATTAGAACAGTACGAGGTGAAAAACAATCGTGAGGACAACACGTGCTGAATCAGAAACCGACACGAAGTGGCTGCAAACAAGCAAGACACTAGGTCTTCGTAAAGCAACAGGAAGTGTGGTCAAAGCGAGAACGACACGAGGTCTAATGAGAAAGACCAACACGAAGATGGTGAAAACAGTACGAAGTAAAGATCAATGACACGACGTGTCACTGAATCAAAACAAACACTACAGAGAAAAACGACACGCAATGTAGAGGAGACAACACAGACGCACGACCTGAAGGACAGTAAACATAAACAACACGCGGTAAGAGAAGACGATACGGCGTGTTGGAAATACAAACAGTACTTAAACTAAAGCGACACGAAGACAAACAGTTCAACACGAGGTGTTATATACAAACATGACGAAGTGCCAATCAACACGAATACAGTCCCTGAACTATACCTGAAGTGAAATGAAGGTTCATCCTTCAACAAACATGTTCTTTGTTCATTTTTTCACAGAAACAATATTTTTGTTAAATTTTCACATAGACATAATTTTTGAAGACCACTAAGACTTATAATGTTGTCATCATCAAAACATGTAAAGATTCTACAAGACTCAACAATCTCCCCCTTTTTGATGGATGGCAACACTATGAGTCTTGAGTCTGTGCAGAGAAGGAAAAAAAAAACACTAGATAGCCATTCGCAATGAATATCACAAACACAAACATTAAACATTTTTCTTTTCCTGATTTCTCCCCCTTTGACATCATCAAAAAAAATGAAAACAAGAAGAATGCAACAACGCAAATGATATGAGTTAAGTTAATTTGTCCAAGAGTCTGAGGGAGAAGGCCTCAAAAGGGCAACAAAAATACAGAGCATCAACTTTTCAAGAAAAGTATCTTGCATGTCTGCTAGAGGGGCCACGCGTCCTGCCTTGTGGTGGTCTCCCCCTTGGAGAAGCAGAAGAATGTTCTTGAGGTGGAGTTCTGCTGGAAGAGGCGTGACCAGGTGTTGAACCCAAGATAGACTGAAATTCCTTTAAATCATTTGATAGTTCAGCAAGCCAATACGCCACAGTGCTTCTGACATTTGCCACTTCAGAAATAATGTCTTCTTGGCGAACATTGACCGTTTCATATCTGTCAGTCAGAGTTGTCATTTCTGATAAGAAGGTGATCAACTTATCATAGATTTGCTGAATGCCTGGACCTAGGGCACTTGAAGACTTCTTCAACAATTCTAAAGCTGTTCTGATCTCATAGCAATGATCTATTATGGTAGAAGACATTTTGAAGGAGGAAATACTAACATCATGTGACTCTCTCAGAGCTTTTGCAATTTTTGAACAAATCTCCTGTAATCCTTCCATCAAGGATTTGTTTGCATCATCTGAAGCCCTTTTGTTTAGAAGGAATCGTCTCCATTCAGTGAGGAGAGATATCTCAAGCTTCAGTAATCTGGTATGTACCTGATTAATGTTGAGAGTGACAAATGTAAGCAGATCATCTAATTTCTTGTCTTGTCTTTGCATCTGCTGAGTCAGGTTTATGAGAAGCTCTTCAATGTTGGGCGCCCGAGTAGATTCAATGTTGGGTGCCTCTGCAGATAGAAGTCTAGGTGGACCTAGAGGTGTACCAAAAAATTCACTGTCAGGTGCAGTTCTCTCAGCTGCTTCCTCTTGTACTGGCATTTGACTGCTCTCAGCTGGGACCTGAACTTCATCTGCAGCTTGAGTTTCTTTCTGAGGGAATATATCTTCAGGTTCCTCTTCTTCACTTGAAGATTCTGTATCTAGTTCTATGACAGGAACCTTTTCTCTATCTTCTGTGAGTTCCTGATCTGCAGGGCTGCCAACTAAGGCCTGCTCAAGACTTTCAGATACGACCAACTTGGTAGCCTCTTCCAAGCTTCGCTCAACAGTTTCTCTTAAAATTTCATTAACAAAAACAGCAAGATCTTGATCAGTACTGTCTTGCTCTTTAGCTGGCTGTTCTTCAGGCACTATTACCTCTTCAGATGTCTTCCCAAAAGAATCAAATAGCCCAGCAATAGTTGCATCTAGATCTGTCTGAATGCTTTCGTCAGACAATCTGATGTCCTCAGATGCAGCCTCAACTAGCCTCTGAAAGGAGAAGGATACTTCGGTGGGTGCAGCTGGCAAGGTGGACTCTGGTTGTTCAGCTGGTGTTTCCTGATGATCAATCTCAGAAACTAATTGCTCACCAGTTGGGGCTAAGACTTGAAATTCTTCCAAATGCTCCCCCTGAGTTTGTGATTCCCTGGCCTTTTGGACCTTAACTTGCCCCACCATAGAAGAGTCCTCTAAGCCCAAAAACACTGAAACAAAATTCATATTAAAAATGTTTCGGGCCTTAACTTCTGATGCGGCCTCTCCATCCAAGCAAATCTCAGAATGCTTGAAGATGTCTGTCATATGGGCGGCATAGGGAAGATGTCTCTTGGATCCAATGCATCCCTTCATGACATTAAAAATGATCTCTGGCAGACATATCTTCACATTTTGAATCAGACAAAACAGTAGAAATCTCTGCGTGTCTGTAATTCTTCCTCTAGCCCCAGTCTGTGGGGTGATAATGGAAGCAATGACGTTCTGAAGGAGCTTGTGAAGAGGAGGAAATGACGATGTCTGATAAGCTTTTAGCTTCAACTGCCCCTTATCATGAATGTTACTGGGTTTACCAGTAATGACAGAGAAAGCTTCATGGAGACTGTATCGAAAGCTTCCCTCTACCTCCCCTTTATCTGGAATACCGAGAGCTTTGTGAAGGGAGTCACATGTAACAGTTATCTCGACCCCTTTAACAGATGATAACAAAGTAGACTTGTCTCGGCTCAAGGACAAGTTATTGTAAAATTCCATTACCGGCCTAGGGTAATAGACACGGTGATTTTCTAAGAAATTTCTCCACTCCTGAAACTCAAAGATTTTCAACAATTCTGGAAACTTCGAGACCAAGGTTTCATCTCCGAAATCTATTATTCTAGGAGGAATGATTTTCCCACTTTCTAAGAACACGGTAGACTGAGAAAACCTGGTACCTTGTTCTGAAGAGACTTCCGCAGCAGGTTCTGGCTCAAGACATCTCTGTTGCTTAAATGAAGGCTCTTCAACTATTTCTTTTCCCTTCCTCTTTCTTTCACCCGGAGCTACTGACCTTTGCTGATCCATCTGCCGGAACTTCCAGAGTATCAACTCTCTCTTGCAGGCTGCTATTGGAAGTGAAGCTAGACTTAAGAAAGGAATAGACCTCTGTGGGGGAAGAAAGTGAGCGGGAAGAGATGGAGATGGGTTTGAAGAAGACGCTCAAGGTAGAGCAGCACGAGGATGAATAGGAAGCGGCAAGGGGAAATAAGGGTTTGAGGTGGAAGGCGAGAGAAACAAGAAGGGTTTTGTCGGGTAGCTTTTTACTCATATCAACTTTTTCTGTAAATACCCAAAATACCCTTAGTCCTGATGTAACGCAACTACAGCATGTTAAAGTTAGCCCTTCAATATGTGGACGGGTTATATTCTTCCAAAAACCAAGGTCAGTTAACTCAAGATATTAAATCAGCATAATCACAAAATTAGCTGTTAAAGTTGCTTAACCTAGAGAGAGACACGATTAAATTGCTCCTTATGTTTGTCAAGCAACGAAATAACACATCAAAGTCAAGCAGATTTCATTTCTTCATTTAATGGACGAGAAGGCATACAGGGTCAACCAATTTGTTGAACACAAGGTAGAATAGTCCCTTTTTACACAAGGAGACATGTTTATTAGACACCAGAAACCCTGGTTACTCAGGACGGACTACCTTTATGCCAATGATATATTTTTTTTTTCTTTTGAGGACTTTCCCCCCCCCTTTTTTTTTTAACATTTCTATACAGAGATAGCTAGTTGTATCATGACAGAAGCTCTGGACTTCTTTGATCAAGAGTGTCTATTTCTCCACAAAAGCCATTGCTCTGCCACAAAGAATGGCGTATTCCCTGGAGGCACTTCTCATGATTTTAGACAAAATCAGAAATCTTACTTAACACAATTTTATCTCAGAGCTCTCTTTACATAAGTTTCAGTTAAGTCGAGATCCTCAATAAGTTTTTCTCATTTAACAGAAAGTTTTATAATATGTTGACCAACACTTGAGAAGATAACTTAGAAGGATCAAGGACCAAATATAACCCCCAAACATTGAAGTTCTTTATTAACAGGTGTAAATTGTTACACTAGATATTGGGTGGTTTAAGGTATACAGATCATATCTGATAAGAGCAAGAAGACTGCACCCACAATTTCTTCGAGAGAGAATCTGAACCAAGAGTGATAGGTGAGAGATAAGGAGGTGGCTGATCGAATAGAGAGAGATGAGATGAGATGAGCAGCACTCCTATCAGCAAGCCAACAAGTGAGAGATCACTCAAGACATTAGGCACTAAGGTCATATCCAAATATAGTATTTTTGAAGTAGTTCAGTCTCACATCCAGAGAAACTCTTGGGCAACAGACTGCAACCTCTTGAGATGACTGATCTTAAAACCACATTAACTGCATCGGCTGACAAAGATCTTCAGAAACCAAATAGCCTGACAAGCTCCTCTTCAGCCCACTCAAGGACAACTCACACACGACTCTTGGAAGTGTTAATTATTTAAAGAATGCAGTGTTTGCCACGAAAATTAAACAAGTGTGTTTATGAGTTATGCATAAACAGACTCCCCTGATCAGCAGAATGACTTATGGTACTAGGCGGAGCATTTGGTCTAAGAGACCACCTCACACATAGTAAGAACCTCCTGACAGATTTCTCTGTCTTTTGGTAGCTTACCATTTGATATACCAAAGAGGTCATGGATAACAGGGTAACCTCAACAGTCCTATAAGCAATTCAGATTTCCAAAGAAATAGCCAGATATGCAAGAATGCATCAAACCAGATATGCAGTAAGTTTCAAAAATGGGACATGTAGAGAGATTACCTGAAAATTGTGAGAATGGGGTTTTCATTCTTGAGTGCCTTGGATCATTTCCCCTTTTATTCCAGTCCCAAGGCACACCTGCAAAACAAAGTTTATTTCGCGCAAACAGGTACCCAGGAAGTCTTGGGTCCTGTCCTGACATTATCACTCCTAGCAGGTTTTCTTAGCACATTTTTAACTTGATAGCAAGGAGCAGTAGTTTTCAGATCTGGGTTATGCACATTATTATGAGTATGAATTGTATGTGCATTAGCATGGAAATTTCTGTTATTTGCATTACCAAACTGTTTTCCATAATCAACACATTCAAAGTTTTTCTTTTTGAAAACCACTTTGTTCTTTCTAAGAGCATTTGTACTAGCAGGAAATCTATACTTTCCAGAACTGAAATTTTTCCTTTGAGCATGCCAACATTCAATGGCCCTGTGGCCATACTTTCCACATTCAAAGCATGAGATAGAATTTCTTTTAAAAGAACCTGACCAGCATTCAGAGACCTTGTGACCAATTTTGTTGCAATTAAAACATATAATGTGCTGGTTCTTGTTATAGACATGCTGATTTGCAGAGTGTTTTGTATGATATGAGCATGATTTTTCCGTACTACTTGCAAACCAACAATGAGTAGTAGTGTGTCCTACTTTATCACAATTAGAACATTTGACATTCCTTTTCTGACCAGACACAGATTTTCTAACATGCTTGTTGTCATCTTTTTCCATCACAAAACAGTTACTCATAAGATGTCCATACTTACCACAATAATGACATGAGCCACTTGATTTCTTTAAAACATGGCATTTATCTGATGAGTTCTTAGCATGCAGATTGTTCCTTTGAATTTTTGATGTTTTATGATTTTTATTTTGTTTATCTGTTTTCTTAGCCTTGTACTGAGATGGAGATGAGATAGAAGGCTTTTCCTGTTCAGAGGATTTGACAAAGACAGTTTTCAGGTTGGCTCCATCAACCTTCCTCATGACTGGACTGTAACCCAGTCCTTCCTTGTTAAAGTTAATCTTTGTTCCCAGTATTTTCTGAACAATGGGCTGTTTGTCTTTTGATGTAGTGGCTACATTTGAAGTATTTACAAAGGATGACATTACTTTGTTCTGCAAGGCCTTCTTATTGAGATTATTGTAGCCCAACCCTTCCTTTTTGACATTGACTTTTACACCTAGCAGCTTGTCTAGGTTTTTCTGCCCATCAACAAATTTAGACAAGGAAGCTTTCAAATCCCGAATTTCATTTTCAAGAGATGCAATGTGTATTTCATAACTAGTGATCTCTTGTTCACTACAATTGACAGCTTCATTCAAAACCTTGTTAGCTGTTTTGTATTCTTTAATTTCCTTTCTTAGCTCATCTACCTCTTCAGTCTCGTTTGTACAGATAGCTTTTCCTTTTTCCAATGTGAGAAGTCTTTCAGACATGGCACTGTTTAACAGTTTTAATTTTTCAACTTCTTCTTTAAGCTTATCATTTTGAACTAGCTCATTTATTAGAAGCTGATCTTCTGAGTTAACCATGCTTTCTCTCCTAGCTTCAAACTCCCTCAATTCCTTTTGTTGTTTTTCAAAATCTTTCTGTAATTCTATGTTTACAGATTTTATGGCGTTAAATTTTTCAAACAGCAACTCATTCTCTCGTTTAAGTTTCTTTAGTTGTTCATCATTTTCCTTAGAGAGCTTTCTGAGGAAGTCATCTTCAGATTTTAAATTGTTCAGCTCAGAGTGAACACATTCAAGTTCCTTCTTCAGTTCTGCATTCTGGTTTTTATACATATGATTATCAGACAGACATGCATCATGAGATTTCTTCGTACTTGAACAATTTTTACATGGAGAGCTAGAACTATCTACCCGAATACTCTTTTTCAACTTTTTATACTGTTTTCTTAACAGTTCATGAGATTCAAATAATTCAGCATATGCATTCTCCCAATCTTCTAGAGAGAAATTCTCGAAGATATTTACCTCATCATCATCATCTTCTTTAGTTTGATTGCTGCCTTGATCGCTGGCACTTTGATTTCTTCTGTTGGCCATCATGCATCTGTCCACATCTATCTCCTGAGTTCGCTTCAGTGCATCCAAAATATCTTTAGCAGAACTGGATTCAAAGAAACATGAATGAAAAGCTCTATCAGTAGCTGCCTTCATTAAATTTATTGCTATCTGATTTTCTTCATGCATGGATTTGTGACTGTCAGTCCATTTGGACTTTTTCTTAGGTAGTTCATGAGGACCATGTGAAATTACTTTCCACAGGTCTGGATTCACAGATTTAACATAACTCTTCAAAACAGCGAACCATGCATCAAAATGCATACCACTGAAGATTGGTGGATGGGCCATGAGAACACACAGATTAACGCACAAGAATATTGAAGCACTAAAAAGAAATAGGCACCTAAGATTGCAAGATCGATCTGCAGGTCGCTGGACCTTGTAAGCAGACACCTGCTCTGATACCAACTGTTAGGGTGCTTGGCCCGGATACAGAGGGGGGGTGAATGAATCCTTCTACGACTAATGGATTAAATTTAAAAACCGGATGCTAGATAAGGAAACAGAATGGAACCAATTCTATTCAACTCAAATACAATCACATTGAGCGCACCTATTCAAGCATCTAGCGGAAGCAAACCAGACAATCAAGCCACTGCTCAATAGATTTTTAGGTGGTTCGGTCCTTCAGACCTACATCCACCCCTCACTCCCAACCGGAGTGAGGCTTCACTAGCGAACGCTAGAACCAAGCAGACTCAGTCTGCAAACAGTTGCTGCCACACAGCTTGACCAGGGGAACAACCTCCCCTCTTCCTCCAAACCGGAGGGAACCTCTGGACTTGAATCCACAAGCCCAGAACCGGAGACAAGTCTCCCTTCCTCCAAGCCGGAGGGAACCCACAAGTAGCTCCCAGCTACTTGCAACTGGAGATCAGATCTCCCTTCCTCCTAACCGGAGGGAACACGACCTCAGACCAGAGGATCGGAAAGCACAACAAACCAGAAAACAAAGGAAAAAACAATAAACGAAAATAACTTCAGCAAACAGAAGCTGAAACACAAA
Organism: Amorphophallus konjac; assembly: GCA_022559845.1. Classification (NCBI taxonomy): domain Eukaryota; kingdom Viridiplantae; phylum Streptophyta; class Magnoliopsida; order Alismatales; family Araceae; genus Amorphophallus; species Amorphophallus konjac. Next base: position 63,975,661 of record CM040120.1, on the reverse strand, counting down.
ATGCACAATTTGGCTCCTAACAGAGCTGACTGGCCTGGATCTGATCCACGGTCCAGTGAAGACAGATCTTCAGGTAAACTTCTTTCTTCTTCTCCACGAGCTCTCTCACTCACTCTCTATCTCTCTTTCTTTCTCTTACACTCTCTTCCTCTTTCACACGAGCACTATCTCTCTCTCTCACTTTTTCTTCTTCTGCTGGATCGAGCTCTCTGTAACACTGCCTTTTCTTTCTTGGCTCAGATCAATCTTCATCGGTGGGCGAAGGATTCTATTTATAGCGGCAGCAGATGGATAGGGCACTAAACGCGTGTGCCTCCCACGCTCGATCCAGAACCTTCCTGCTACGTGCCCTTTTTGTATTTGTTCCTTCAGTATCGGATCATGTGCACCCAGACACTGATGAATGTTCTTCCTCGGACCTGCAACGAGATAAGAACCATTAATATTGAGTGCCATAAGAGCTAGAACTGCATGAGGTTAGTGGACACGACAAAAAGATACACAAAACAGAGAACGACACGGGATACAGTGGTGACACAATGAACATTACTAAGAGAATGTTACGAGGTAGACAGAAAAACAACGCGAAGACGCGAAGACAAGAACAGAAACCAACACTAAGTATGGTTTCAACACAAGAGAGACACGAGGACTAGGAAGAGTAAAAATGACACGAAGACACAACAAGACAAATGACACGAAAGTGAAACAGGAAGCAACACGAGGTGATGCGATGTCCTGTACGCAATGGAACAAAAATGATATGAAGAGATGAAAAAAAAATGACACGAGGTGAAGACAACACGAAGATGACACAGTAATCGACACGGGTTGAAAACAACACAAAGTCGAAACAGTAATCGACACGGGTTGGAAACAACACGAAGTCAAAACAGTAATTGACATAGGTTGAAAACAACACGAAGTCGAAACAGTAATCGACACGGGTTAAAAAACAACACCAAGATGAAGTACAAGAATTGACATGGAGTTGAAAACAACACGAAGATGAAATACAAGAATTGACACGAAGTTGTAAGACAACACGAAGACAGAACAGTGATTTGACACGAACTCAAAATGACAAGAGGTGAAACGACACAAAGTCGAGAACAGAAATCAACACGAAGTGTGATTTCAACATAAGAAAGACACGGACTGACAACGACACGAAGTAAGATTAGAACAGTACGAGGTGAAAAACAATCGTGAGGACAACACGTGCTGAATCAGAAACCGACACGAAGTGGCTGCAAACAAGCAAGACACGAGGTCTTCGTAAAGCAACAGGAAGTGTGGTCAAAGCGAGAACGACACGAGGTCTAATGAGAAAGACCAACACGAAGATGGTGAAAACAGTACGAAGTAAAGATCAATGACACGACGTGTCACTGAATCAAAACAAACACTACAGAGAAAAATGACACGCAATGTAGAGGAGACAACACAGACGCACGACCTGAAGGACAGTAAACATAAACAACACGCGGTAAGAGAAGACGATACGGCGTGTTGGAAATACAAACAGTACTTAAACTAAAGCGACACGAAGACAAACAGTTCAACACGAGGTGTTATATACAAACATGACGAAGTGCCAATCAACACGAATACAGTCCCTGAACTATACCTGAAGTGAAATGAAGGTTCATCCTTCAACAAACATGTTCTTTGTTCATTTTTTCACAGAAATAATATTTTTGTTAAATTTTCACATAGACATAATTTTTGAAGACCACTAAGACTTATAATGTTGTCATCATCAAAACATGTAAAGATTCTACAAGACTCAACAGTGGGCAGCCGCGGTTTCACCTTGGACGATCACGACGAAAGAAAGCTCAGAATAGAGCATCGTTTGGTGCGTCCATTCTATTCCATCATGGTGGGAGGACTGTTGCTGCAGAACCTGGCTCCCACGACCATCCCATCGCGACTCTCTCTCTCCCCCCTCTCTCTTCTCTCCCTCTCTAATCCATTCTCTCTCTTCATTCTATCGTGAAGCTTGTGTAACAGGGAAATAAAAACAAACAACCCCTCTCCCGTGATCTCTCTCTTTCCCACTCTATCATTCTCCCTCTCTCTCCCCACTCTCTTAAATTCCCTCTCACGTAATCTCTCCCTCTCTTATCTTTATTCCCTTTCTCTTGTAAAGCTCTTTTAAAAGTGGTGAAAATGGGAAGTGCCCAGAAAAAGAAAAGGAGAGAAGTTGTTTTATGAAAACAAAAGAAAACAAAGTGACCAAAGGAAAAAGTGATGAGAAATATCAGAGAAAATGAAAATAAAAGAAAAATATCGGACTCGAAAGATCGTATAACATCAGGGCGCCCCTTTCACTCTCCTCCCCTCCCTACCACTTTCTCTCTCCCTTCCCCATCCATTAAAGCCACTCCAACTCCCCACAACCCCTCTCTTTACTCTACCCCATCCCCAAGGTAGCCTACACCTATCCCCACTCCACCCTCCAACCACCAACCACCCACTCCCCTTCCCCAAGCACCTCTCTCATCTCCCAAGGGGAGAACCCCATCTCCCCAAGCCCCCTTTCCCTTCCCCACACACCTCTTCCCATCCCCAAGACAAAAAATTAATCCCACCCTTAACCAATTTTCAAATAATCCTTCCTATCTCCCTCCCAACACCAAATTCGCAACTTCCCCTCCCTTCACCTGCTAGACCTCCCTCTAGCCCCCATTCTGCCACTCCCTCACCTTGGATCACCCCCTCCCAGACCCCCTCACAGCCAGGGTTCGCCCCACACTCGTCCACCCCCATTTCGCCCCCCTCCTACTCCATTTCCCACCGGCAGGTTGCAGGCCCTGCCTCAGGTCGGAGGCAACAGAGAAGCTACTGGTTGCAGAGCCTGCCACGACTTCATCCCGGAGCCCCTAGAAGCACAAGAGGTGCCGTTGGAAGCGTCTCCCAATCCTCTTCGCAACGGTGGTGGTCTCGTCTCCGTCAAAGCTCTTGGCTGCCCGGAGGAGCCATCGTCGCCGGACTGTACAACTTCTTCCTGACAACCTTCCAGAAGCTACTTGCAGAGACTCCCACGGTCTGATTCCTGTGATTCTTAGAGCGCCACTAGGCCGAGGGCTTACCCTACAAGTCCTCTGTCATCCCCAAGATGCAGAGCGAATTTAGGACCTCGGCATCAAAAGTTCCAAATTTTCCCTCCCAAGTGTGCCATGTGAGTTTCCTAAGCCTAAACCGACACCAACCTACTGTTCGGGCCTCCACGATCAGCTCCGACCTCTGCCGATGGCGCCGTTGGTCCCGACGGAAAGAAGACTCGTCCGCAGACATAGTGGTTCTAGTCACACATCATTTGAACATCAGGAGCATTCGTGGTATCTTCATCTTTCAGAAGCAGCAACCTGAGAGTAGTCAGCGCCAGAACAGTTCAGCCCTGGTCCAACCCTTGTCCCGGCCACCAACAACGTCAAGAAATTCCCCCAAACATTGGACGTCTTCCCAGGTCAACTAAAAAGGTTTTGCCACTAGTTTCATCACAATCGGAGTTCGGGGGAGTCTGCAGCGGTGATGAAAGTGACAGTCTATCCCCTGTTCTAGAGAGTGGACAGATTCGACGGACTTCTTGTTTTAATCCTCTAAGCTAGTTTTTCCCCTACCCGCATGGTCGGCTTACAGCCCCTTCCTCCGTGGAGGTAGTGTTTGGTTGTAAATCTCTTAACCCCCACCCCGAGATCCCCCTCCTGTGAGAGGTGTAGTGTTGTAACCCACTTGATTTCAGGTTGAAGCTTCATCGGCGCGGCGTGCGGGCAAGCCCACGCTTCCCCGCTCGCCCTCGTCTCTGATCGAGATCGGTGTATTCACACCGATCAGGTGAGCTTTGGAACACTTCTCATATATGGCCCTTAATTGCTTAGTTTAGTATTGTTTTTGGTTGCTCCGTCGGCGGTAAGAGAGTGCCCGATCCCGAATTTGCTTATAATTGAGCAAGCCCCGCAGAGTGAGTTGAGAGAGCGGCCCTACAACCCACGACCTTGGCGTGCTGGCCACCCATGGAATTGGGCATCTCAGGCCCTTAGGGGTCCATCCCAAGCTAGCCAAATTCCCAGAAAGGTGAGGTCCCACTTCGGACCCTCTCCACCATCACCGGTTTGCCTACGGGCCCTAGTGTGCGCCAAGCGGGTGAGTCCGCTCGAGTGAAGTTGCCGGTCCATTGCATTGCTTGCTTGCTAGGTCCGAGGGGTCTTCAGGCTTGTGACTATCACTCCCTAGGTGGTGTCACATCAATTGGTATCAGAGCTAGGTTCTCAACCTGTCTCTACAAGTTGGTCCTAGGGCGTGCATATGCATTTAGATTCTCCCGGTGCATCGCTCTTGTCCACTAGCATAGCCTCCTTATACCGACCATACCCATTGGCCCTCTCCATGAGTCCAAACCTCCAAGGGAAACCCACCACCAACAAACATGGCCTTCACGGCCATGTCGACTACCTAATGGGAGACATGACTTATGCCATTGAGCGGCTTGATAGCCTATCAGGTTGACTCAACCAATTAGAGGAAAATGGGCTCGCCCCAAGGGCGACCGGTAGGAGTGCACCTTCCCACCCACCCAATTTTGATGGGACTAGCAAACCGAGCGAATTATTAGGTTGGGAAGTCTCAATGGACCATTACTTCACTTGGTATCCCATGTCTGAGGATGAGAAAGTCTGGTTTGCCAAATCACAACTTACCAAACGGGCTCAAACCTATTGACTACAAATTGTCGAGCTAAGGATAATTAGAAGGGAAGATCCCATCACCACTTGGGGAAACATGAAGGAACAACTTAGGGCGAGATATGTGTCCCCTTCCTACTCGCATCATCAAAGCCCAAGGAGCACATCAACTCCTCCATCCCCATCCGACCAACCCAAGATTCCAGATCCCCGATTCCCCCCACCCCAACCAAAACCCCATTCCACAACCCACACCACCCAAGCCCCATTCGCCCCCTCCGCCATCCCTCACCTCACCCCTTCTCAAAAGGGAAAGAGCCCTATGGAGATGGAAGTGAGTGAAATACCCTCGGGTAAGTGCGAGCCAGAGTGTTATAGGTGCCACCAATTGGGGCACATCGCCGGACAATGCCCCACGAGGAAGCAGCTTCCATGCCCCAAGTGGTTGAAATCTCTCGCACCCCGGCCACCATTACCCCTCCATCGTTCCCCAACAGGGACACCCCTCCCCAGGACAATCTTTCTAAACCCCCTCAACCCACCCATCTTCCACTCCCTATCCCAACCCAACCCCAAACTAGACCTCCACTACTTCCCTTACCAATCCCAACTCAAGCCCATGCTTCTTCACCACCTCGGGTGCACCACACACCAGCTATCACCATCACCCCACCCCCAAATGATTGTCGCAGCCCCTTGGTAGAAGAAACCATGGCCCACACACCCACTCAAGAGGAGGTGGGTACCAATCTGAACCCACCTCCCGCCATAGAGGAAATCCAAGAGCTTCCCATTCCATTCACCTCTCCTAGCCCGGTCCTTCAAGAACTAACCACCACCACTGATGGCACCCTCACCGTGAATGAGACCATACTCCAATGGCTCAAGCGAGGCCCCACCATCCATAGTTCACCCCCACACCTCTCACCCATGGGACATCAATCCGAAATTACGCCCCTCCCCTCCTTTCACACCACGATCCAATCCTACTATGAGGTAGGGGGTTGGGATGACCACCTCAAGGGTCTAGAGTTGCAATTAGACTTGACTTGCTTGTTGACCCTAGGGGCGGACCGACTCAAGAGCCTTGACCTCATCCACCCATGCATCGGGTCTATCACCTCAGTTTGCACTGCTGGTAGCTACACTAGCGACCTCCTTTTCCTTCTCCCCATGGTGGAAGAACCCATCTCGGTCCACTCCCCTACCGTTGAGATCCCAAGAAGAATGGCCAACCCACCCACTCACTACACCGACCCAATCATCCCAATAGATGAGGATGACCTACCTTGTAAAGACTTTTAGGACATAGAGCACTTCTCCCTAGGAAGCCCAATCCACGACCCCTTTGATCACTTCCAATGGGACCCTAGTTACCCATGTGACCCACCCACCTTACCCACAACCCACCTTTCCCTACCCCAACCAACCATGTTGGACCAAGTCCACCTCTTCCAAGACTCAGGCCACACAAAGGGAACCATCGCCGTAGGCAACATACGCCTAGGAAGCAAGGAAGAGCCCCTCTCCATAATACACACCTTCCTAGATCCCTTCGACCCTTTCACATGGAAGTTCAAAGGCCGTCCCACACCTATACTCCTGGAAGTCCTCTTTTGGATAGGAGTGCAAAAGTCTTGGCACAACACACCACTTGGTATGATTAGAAAGTCGGGTCCATTCATTCACATCACCCACATGTCAAGTTAGGAAGCATGAGTGGTCCCTATTGGGTTTAACGGTCCTCACCGATTCAGCATTGGTCATATGTATGCTAGGAGACTTCATGGATGTCCGGGTCCTCCGGCATTTATCACACCCAAGCATAAAAGGGACACCTATGGATGCCCCGATCCTCCCAAATCATTCAAAGTCTTCATAACATCAATGCACAATAGGTCTATATGTGATTGTGCTAGACCACCTTTGCATATCTCACTCACATTGCATCATAGTGCATGTCATATGCATCCAAGGAAGCATCAAACAACGAGCGGTGAGATTTACAAGAAGCTGGCAAAAGCTCGTAAGCGTCGCTTGGAATTCCAAGTAGGCAACCTAGTGATGGTGACTTTCGAGTGGCTCTACCCTAGGGTCACCTCCACATCGAGGGCACGAGGACTTAGACATTCCCAAGTTCTGAGTGGCTTTGGCAACCCGGCTTACGGGTTGGACTTACCGATGGGTTTTGGGATTCACCCCACTTCCCACGTGGCGGACTCGGCGCCCTCTAAGGGCAGCGCGGTGGATCCCATTGAGAGCTTTGAGCCTACCCCTACCTTTGTGAGTGACACCTCGGAGCATCTCCACGAATCAGCATGTGAGTCCGACGTGTGCACATCGAGGCAATGCTGGACAGGCAAGATGTCATCATCAGCAAGAGGGTGTGTCTAAGCCACCTTGAGAAGTTGAAGCGCTGTCCCCCGGCTATGGACGCGGGGTCGAGTCAGGAGGTCGTTATTCGCCTGGAGCTGCTTGGATGTACCACTTCCCAAGTGGACCCATACTCGACGGGGTCGAGTTCTCCCTGTTGGGTTCGGTGCAAGTATTCAGAGGGGGGGTGAATGAATATGTCCTTTAAAAATTTTGCTCAAACTAAATCTTAAGCAATCGGAGATGCGGAATTAAAAACAATTACAGATATATAGAACGAACCTAAGCAAGTCTAAACTGTAGACTGTATCAAATCAAAGGAGCTTATGCATTAAAGCATTCAGACGGAAAAAAATCAATTGAGGCGCTCCTAGCATTCATCTAGCGAATTCAGATAAAAGAAATCAAACCACAGTCAAACATATAGTGTGCACAGCAAATAGATGAATACTTATAGAACATCAAACCAAAGCACCCCTAAGCAAGCATCTAGCGGAAACAATAAAACAGATGAAGAAATCAAACCACTGCCCAGAGGTTTTTAGGTGGTTCGGTCCAGCAGACCTACATCCACCCCACACTCAACCCGAGTGTGGCTTCCTGCTGACTCACAGCTTGAACAGCTGGGCATTACAGCTTGCCATACATCAGCTGGGCAACACAGCTTGCCGTCCGAGGAATCCTCCTCGCCCGCTGAGCAACACAGCTTGCTGTCCAGTGGAATCCACCACTGCAAACCGTTGGGCAATACAGCTTAGCCGTCCAGAGGCAGCACCTCTGCAAAACCCGCTGACTAACAGCTTGAAGGAAAGTATAAAAAGGAAATAAAAGATAGGATGAACAGCAATCAGAAAGCTGTAAACATAAAGCACAATATGGCTCTCAAAGAGCTGACTGGCCTGGATTTGATCCACGGTCCAGTGAAGATTGATCTTCAGACAACCTCTCTCACACTCTTCTTCTTACGATCTCACTCTCTCTTTCTCTTTTACTTCTTTCTTCTCTGCTCTCTGTCTCTCTTTCTTTTCTTCACTCTTTTCTTCTTCTCTTCTGCTGGATCGAAGGGCTCTTTACTTCTGCTCTTCTGGTTCAACTCACAGGCTTCGATCTGTCTCCTCCGATCAGCCTTCATCTGTGGACGAAGGCTTGTATATATAGCGGCAGCAGCAGCAGGAGCCAGGGCGCGTGTGGCTTCCACAGTTCCCGCCCTAAGAATTCAGACCACGTGGCAGCATCCAGCAGGCTGTCAGTACACGTGTCCTCATCTGGGCACTCTCCTTATCCTCGGATCACGTGCCCTTCATTAGCCTCCACGAAGATTCCCTATCAGACAGAGTATCATTATCAGTTTAATTATAGAACTCTGTATAGACTTTAGTTTAAGGCCAACGCATAGACTTCAATGTATGGACTTTACAATGCAATCAGCAATGTATACACTTTGCCCCAATGTGTAGACTTCATAATACAAGCGTCAATGTATAGACTTATCGATGCAAGCGATGTATAGACTTTGCCAGGGCATGCACAATGCAATGCGTTGACGCTTCACTACATGCCAATGCACTGCGTTGACGCAATACAATGTGACTTTGAAGGCTGTGAACAACAAGGCATGCTGTACAGACTTTGATATAAAGCATGTAATGCAATATAGACAATGTATACACTTAGCCTTTGAGGAACGATGTATAGACTTAGATCGTGAAGACAAGCTGTATATACTTGAAGAATAAGCCAGTGTATAGACTTGAAGATGTGAAGCCAATGTACAGACTTTGAGCTTCAAAGCATAATGTGCAGACTTTACCACTGTATAGACTTGAGGCTCTGAACGTAGGTAAAGACAGGTAGTCCAATGTATAGACTTGGAGTGAAGCTAAAGCAGCGAACGTAGGAAAAGGTTGAAATGTATGGACTTACGCTCGATCAGCAATGTATAGACTTCACAGAGATGTGAGATGTAGTGTACAGACTTAGCCAAGCAATGTACACACTTGCAGAGTTGACGCTACATGAAACACTGAGTTGACGCTGTATGAAACATGGACAGTGTACAGACTTTACCCACTGTATGGACTTCATGTAATGCAAACGAATGTGTAGACTTCACTATGTAAATGGCTGTACAGACTTAGTCCAAACACGATGTATAGACTTGCCAAGTAAAAGGGCTGTACATACTTTGACTTCAACAGAGACGCTGCATGAGACGCTGAAGTCTGTATAGACTTTAACAGTGAAACGATGTACAGACTTCAACAGTAAGACACAAATAGAGACGCTAAAAAAGACGCAGGATGCACAGTTCAGACTTGGCCAACGATGTACAGACTTACTCGAGTGAGACGATGACCAAAACGATGCAGCTATAGTGATGTACAGACTTGGCATGAGACGCAAATTGAGACGATGCACAATGTATAGACATTAATGTGATGCACAAGTGCACAATCCAATGTATGGACTTATGAAGTTCAACTGGTGAGTGTACAGACTTCACCAATGAAAGGCTCATTGTACAGACTTGCTGGCTACAACGTGAGACGCTGTATAGACTTCGTCTTCCAGCATATAGACTTGATGAATGCATAAGTCACAAGACCGACAGACTTAGCCTGTATAGACTTAGCATGAAGCACACATGCGATGTACAGACTTCAAGTCATGCAGTGCAATGTACACACTTCAGCTAAGCAAGCTTCAGTGAATGCATGGACGTTATGAATGATGCAAGCAGCTCTGTACACACTTTAGCCAATGCAATGCAGTGAAAGCAATGCAACAATGTCTAGACTTGGTCCATGAACTGTGCACATGAATGTGCAGACTCCAAGGCATTAATGAATGTAATGTACAGAGTTGAAGATGTTCTGGACACAGTGTATAGACATGCTCTCTCGGGGGGTTGACCCATCAAGAAGGGGTGTCGACCCACTTCAGTCTAGACTATGCTGATAGAAGTGATGAATGCACTAATGCAAACAGGAAAATGCAATGTGCACAGAAACACATCAATGCAATGTATAGACTTATGCGAGCATGCTGCAGCCATTGTATAGGCTTGTCAATGTATGGACTTTAAGTCCAATGCAAAGCAGCAATGTATAGACTTATAGAGTTGACGCTGCAGACTTGAGAATGCTGTGTACACACTCACAGCGTTGACGCTGCAGACTTGAGAATGCTCACAGCGTTGACGCTGCAGAGTTGAGACACACACTCAAGCATTCAAATCAACATGCCATCATCATAAAGAACATATAATATCATAATGCACTCATTGTGTTGCAATCATCAGAACAAGATAGCATTGCTATCATCAAATCAACATAGCACATGCTTGTGCCTAAGGGGCACAACATTCTCCCCCTTTTTGATGATGGCAACACACTGTGACAGTGAGTCACACACAAAATTTTCTCCCCCTTTGACATAATGAAAAAGAAAAAAAAATAGTATAAATAAGAGTGCAAAGTGCATTATGCATGCAAATTACTCTAGAGTAGTAAACTCCCCCTAAAGATATGACTCCCCCTGAACTGGTTCTCTCCCTTAAACATTGCTCCCCCTTTGAGAAGGAATATGAACAGATAGGTAAAGGTAAAGAAGGTAGGAGGGTCAATAGACAACAGCTGAATCATTGGTTCAGAAAATAAGCCTGATTATAAACAGTAGTTAAAGTATAAGAATCAGCAACATATAATTTTGACAAAAATTCAGGTTTAACAGTGATAAATCTAGAGTAAAACACCTGACCCTTGAAAAATAGTTTATAGACTCCGTTTATAGCAATGAATCTAGGGCACATGGTATTAATAGATAAGTCTGAAATAATACCCTTTTGTGATTAAACAAAGAAATTCAAGAAAGGCAACTTGAATATGTATTAATAAAAATAATTTTCACTCATTGACTTTTGATTTTCAAAGGGTTACAGCAGTTTGTATTTTACTTTTGAATTTTCAGAAACTGAACTAAGTGAATAGACCTGTGGCATTTATGCTGTTGACATTAGGTGTACACCTTGATCAGAGGCAGGTACCCCTAGTTACTAGGAATAAACTACAAGACCTATTTCAGATCAAGACCTACAAGGAATAGTCTTCACTTTTGACATTAAGGGTATACCTTGATTAGAGGCCAGTACCCTCAGTTACTTGGTGAGGACTCCCCCTATAGATTTGACCCTATGAATAGAGATATTCTGAAGCACCTCATGACATGTGAGTTCTCCTGCTTCTTTAGAGGAGTTCACAATTTCTCAGTGCAATCAGCCATTCCTCTGTCACAATGTTCAGTTCTTTACATTTGTGATCTTATTTACTGCTGCCCTTATTTCTTTTAGAATGATTGTTTAAAAAAATCATTACATACTCTTATTCACCTGTTCTAGACATTTCCAGTTCAACACATTTAGGCATTAAAAAAAACTTTTTTCTATTTTACCCATGAGACAAAGATTAAGAGCTATAAAAGTTTTCTTTTATCTCAAATTCTGAAGTGCAGACACTTAACTCTCCAATTTATAAAGGTTAAACCTTTAGTTCTTTTCAATTTGTAAGAGTGATTCTTATAAAAGAACAATTGAAATAATCATAACTCAATGTACTAAACCTGATACAGAACTGTTGTTCAGTGAAAATGATAGGGAAAAGATAGCAATAAGCATTATGGTCCAATAGCATCTGATGTCAAAAGATATGAATTAATTGAGTGGGGACAGTGAGAAGTGAAAAGGAATCAATGTAATGAACAGAAATCTCAGCTCCCCCTGACATCATGATGCAAGAGATATGCTATGCAACATACTGTTCTACATGCAGACTATGCACCAAGGATATATGAGACAAGTATGCACTCAATTCAAGTTTATGCATCCAAGTCATGAACATTTTTATCCTTTTTCAGATTTTTTCAAAATATGATGCAGTGCACTGTTCTACATGAAGACTGGACCCATGGTACTAGGCGGAGAGCCTGGTCTCAAAGACCATCTCACACATGGTAAGAACCTCCGGGTAAATTTCCCTGCCTTTTAGTAACATACCATTTGATATACCAGGGTTATGCAAGACAATGCAACTCAAAGCAGTCCTACATGCATTGAACATCATCAATGACAGTCATGCAAATAATGTATGCAGACATAAAACACATGCATTGACACAAAGTCTATATGGTGCATCAACTGAATACATTAAAGAAGCATTCAAATTCAGTTCAACATATAGCAAGAGAAGAGCATCAGATATGCAGAATTGAATTCAATAGCTGAGTCTGGAATGCAGACTGATCAGCTACACATGAAGAGATCATCAAAATTCAGACAAGCATATCAACATGAAGTTCACATTTTTTTTTTCATACTCACAAATTCAGATGATGAGTTTTAAAGCAAAGTTCAGAACTGACCTGAAATGGAGTATCCTGGGATTTTCTTGTTGAGTGCCTTGGTTAACCCCTTTTATTTCTCCCACCAAGGCACACCTGCAGCATGTCAATCAATTTGATCCTGCAGGGACCCAAGCAGCCTTGGGTCCTGCATTAGCCCTAACAGGTGTTCTAAACTTTCTTTTAGCAATGTGATCATCCAATTCCATTAGGTGATAGTTATTCATGAAATGACCAATCTTTCCACAATATCTACATGATATAACAGATTTTCTAGTCCTATGGTGCATGTCAACAGCAGCATGAGACCTATGATTATGAGCATGAAGTGTTCTGTTATATGCATGAAATTTTGACTTACCATTACCTGCCCACTAGCATTCAGAAGCTCGGTGGCCAGGTTTTCCACATTCAAAAAATACAAAGTTTTTCCTTTTATCACTCAAGTTATTTCTATCAGAATCATAGAAAGCAGGGAATTTCACAGATTTAGAAGTCAATCTATTTCCCTGAACGTGCCAGCAGTTATTGACTGCATGCCCATACTTACCACATTCGAAGCATTTAAAATGCTTGCTTCTTGATTCATTTTTACCCCAATGATTTCCTGACCAGCAATCATTAGCCTTATGCCCAGACTTGTTGCAAGTGAAACATATAGTATGCTAGCCTGAAGTAGATCTGTGTCTATGTGGGTCATGAGCATGTGCAAAAGATCTAGAATTCACATTGTTATCTTCTTTCAATTTGAAACATGCATTCATTAAATGACCACGCCTACCACAATAATAACAGGATGCATTAGATTTCTTAGTGGCATGGTTTCTATGCAATGTTTTACTAGCATGCTCATCTTCTTTTAGTATTCTGCAATCATCCATGATATGCCCTTTCTCGCCACAATAATAGCATGATAATTTCTTCTCTAATGCATGTGAGTGAGTGGATGAATTGTGAGTGACATGTGTCAGTCTATCAGACTCCACACTGCTAGCAGAATTCACATCACATGCATGGACAATTTTGACTTTATTCAATTGACCATTCTTTTTCAATTTATTCCCCCCTTTCACAATTTTTGTTTGCTTTTCATTTTTCTGGGCTTTGAACTGAAATACAGATGAAGATGATTTCAGATTTTCATTTTGTTTTGGGGATTGCATTGAAGTACTAGATACATCTGAACCTTGCACAAAGGTGTTGTATAGCTGGCTTTTAGTGATGTTCTTGACATCAGAAGTGCAATTTGTTCCCCCCTTTAAATCCTTATCCTCACTTTTCACAACAGTTTTTATTTTTCTTTCAATTTTTGCAAACTTGGATGCTGAGTTTTCCAGGTCATGAATTTTATTTTCCAAGGATGCTATATGAAGCTCATAACTGGCTATCTCCTGTTCACTGCAATTTACACATTCACTTAAGACTTTATTTGCAATTTTATACTTCTCAACTTCTTGTTCCAGATTGATCAAAGTTTGTGATTCTTCATCATGGACACCTTTTCCTTTTTCTATGGTGAGAAGTCTTTCAGATAAGCCAATATTTAACCATTTCAATTTTTCAACTTCAGCTTTTAATTCAGTGTTTTCTTCCTCAAGATTTTTATCCTGAATTTCATTATTAGCACATCTCTCTCTTCCAGACATTTGCTCCAATATTTCAATTAGCTCCTCTTCTCTTTCCTCCACTCTAATTTTCTCAGCCACCAAGTTTTTGTGATCCTCTTTAAGTGAGATAATTTGTTTACTCAGCCATCCATTCTCACTATAAAGATCTTCATTACGTTCTCTTAGAGCTGAGCACATATTGCAGTTTGATTCAGCAGAAGAGGAATGTGAACCTTCCCCATTGATTTCATTTATTCTGGCCATAAGGTTTTCATTTTTCTTTTGAAATTCCTTAGTCTAAAGTTTCAGTTTGTCCAATTCAGAATTGACTTCAGTAAGTTCTTGCATGCTTTTTAGATGCTCATTTTTCTTATCATTCAGCTGATTCTCAATTTCTGACATTTTGTCTAAGCATGTTTGTTTTTCAATTTCTAGAGAATCATTTTGTTTCTTAAGATTCTGAACGTCTAGTGTACATGCATCATAAGATTGTTTCAAATTTGGACAGTTTTCACAGGAAGCTTTCAAATTTGCTTTATCACATTTCTTTTTCAACTTTTTGTTTTCGGATTTCAATTTTTCACATCTTTCAGTAAGCTCTTCATTTATATTCCATAGATCATCAATTGAAAGTTCTCCAGATTCAGAGCTTACCTCGGATGAAGAATCTTTATTTTCTTGGTTGGCCATCAAACATCTATCATTCTATTGATTATGCGCAGAGATAACTTTGTCATATATCTCTTTTCCAGAATTGCACCTGAGAACAAAAGGATACATATCAGTATTAACTACAGCTCTCAAGATATTAAGAACTATGGTATTATCGCGATTCTTAGAGCTGTCCTCACTAGACCAATTGGTCTGATCTTTAGGTAAACGGTGTGGGCCTTTAGATATAAGACTCCACAAATGTGGACCAATTGAGTCTATGTACACAGCTAGGCCTCCTAGCCAACTTTTAAAGTTAGACCCATCATAAACCGGAGGACGACCCATTTGAACAAGTGGCAGACAGATTCAGCGAAGTAAAACAAATGACACGAAATGCACTGAAACCAGATAATCAAAATAAAGCACAAGTTAATGAAGCAAAACACGATTTCAAGAGACCCACTCTGAAATGCACCAAAGACTAGCAGGATCCTGTACAGATTGTTAGATCTGATAGATCAGAGACCCGCTCTGATACCAAGTGTTGGGTTCGGTGCAAGTATTCAGAGGGGGGGGGGTGAATGAATATGTCCTTTAAAAATTTCGCTCAAACTAAATCTTAAGCAATCAGAGATGCGGAATTAAAAACAATAGCAGATATATAGAACGAACCTAAGCAAGTCTAAACTGTAGACTATATCAAATCAAAGGAGCTTGTGCCTTAAAGCATTCAGATGGAAAAAAACCAATTGAGGCGCTCCTAGCATTCATCTAGCGAATTCAGATAAAAGAAATCAAACCACAGTCAAACATATAGTGTGCGCAGCAAATAGATGAATACTTATAGAACATCAAACCAAAGCACCCCTAAGCAAGCATCTAGCGGAAACAATAAAATAGATGAAGAAATCAAACCACTACTCAGAGGTTTTTAGGTTTTTCGGTCCAGCAGACCTACATCCACCCCACACTCAACCCGAGTGTGGTTTCCTGCTGACTCACAGCTTGAACAGTTGGGCATTACAGCTTGCCATACATCAGCTGGGCAACACAGCTTGCCGTCCGAGGAATCCTCCTCACCCACTGAGCAACACAGCTTGCTGTCCAGTGGAATCCACCACTGCAAACCACTGGGCAATATAGCTTAGCCGTCCAGAGGCAGCACCTCTGCAAAACCCGCTGACTAACAGCTTGAAGGAATGTATAAAAAGGAAATAAAAGACAGGATGAACAGCAATCGGAAAGCTATAAACATAAAGCATAATATGGCTCTCAAAGAGTTGACTGGCTTTGATTTGATCCACGGTCTAGTGAAGACTGATCTTCAGACAACCTCTCTCACACTCTTCTTCTTACGATCTCACTCTCTCTTTCTCTTTTACTTCTTTCTTCTCTGCTCTCTGTCTCTCTTTCTTTTCTTCACTCTTTTCTTCTTCTCTTCTGCTGGATCGAAGGGCTCTTTGCTTCTGCTCTTCTGGTTCAACTCACAGGCTTCGATCTGTCTCCTCCGATCAGCCTTCATCTGTGGACGAAGGCTTGTATATATAGCGGCAGCAGCAGCAGCAGCCAGGGCGCGTGTGGCTACCACAGTTCCCGCCCTAAGAATTCAGACCACGTGGCAGCATCCAGCAGGCTGTCAGTACATGTGTCCTCATCTGTGCACTCTCCTTATCCTCGGATCACGTGCCCTTCATTAGCCTCCACGAAGATTCCCTGTCAGACAGAGTATCGTTATCAGTTTAATTATAGAACTCTGTATAGACTTTAGTTCAAGGCCAACGCATAGACTTCAATGTATGGACTTTACAATGCAATCAGCAATGTATACACTTTGCCCCAATGTGTATATATACACTTTGCCCCAATGTGTAGACTTCATAATACAAGCGTCAATGTATAGACTTATCGATGCAAGCGATGTATAGACTTTGCCAGGGCATGCACAATGCAATGCGTTGACGCTTCACTACATGCCAATGCACTGCGTTGACGTAATACAATGTGACTTTGAAGGCTGTGAACAATAAGGCATGCTGTACAGACTTTGATATAAAGCATGTAATGCAATATAGACAATGTATACACTTAGCCTTTGAGGAATGATGTATAGACTTAGATCGTGAAGACAGGCTGTATATACTTGAAGAATAAGCCAGTGTCTAGACTTGAAGATGTGAAGCCAATGTACAGACTTTGAGCTTCAAAGCACAATGTGCAGACTTTACCACTGTATAGACTTGAGGCTCTGAACGTAGGTAAAGACTGGCAGTCCAATGTATAGACTTGGAGTGAAGCTAAAGTAGCGAACGTAGGAAAAGGTTGGATTGTATGGACTTACGCTCGATCAGCAATGTATAGACTTCACAGAGATGTTAGCTGCAGTGTACAGACTTAGCCAAGCAATGTACACACTTGCAGAGTTGACGCTACATGAAACACTGAGTTGACGCTGTATGAAACATGGACAGTGTACAGACTTTACCCACTGTATGGACTTCATGCAGTGCAAACGAATGTGTAGACTTCACTATGTAAATGGCTGTACAGACTTAGTCCAAACACGATGTATAGACTTGCCAAGCGAAAGGGCTGTACATACTTTGACTTCAACAGAGACGCTGCATGAGACGTTGAAGTCTGTATAGACTTTAACAGTGAAACGATGTACAGACTTCAACAGTAAAACACAAATTGAGATGCTAAAAAAGACGCAGGATGCACTGTTCAGACTTGGCCAACGATGTACAGACTTACTCGAGTGAGACGATGACCAAGGCGACGCAGCTACAGTGATGTACAGACTTGGCATGAGACGTAAATTGAGACGATGCACAATGTATAGACATTAATGTGATGCACAAGTGCACAGTCCAATGTATGGACTTATGAAGTTCAACTGGTGAGTGTACAGACTTCACCAATGAAACGCTCACTGTACAGACTTGCTGGCTGCAACGTGAGACGCTGTATAGACTTCGTCTTCCAGCATATAGACTTGATGAATGCATAAGTCACAAGACCGATAGACTTAGCCTGTATAGACTTAGCATGAAGCACATATGCGATGTACAGACTTTAAGTCATGCAGTGCAATGTACACACTTCAGCTAAGCAAGCTTCCGTGAATGCATGGACGTTATGAACGATGCAAGCAGCTCTGTACACACTTTAGCCAATGCAATGCAGTGAAAGCAATGCAACAATGTCTAGACTTGGTCCATGAACTGTGCACATGAATGTGCAGACTCCAAGGCATGAATGAATGCAATGTACAGAGTTGAAGATGTTCTGGACACAGTGTATAGACATGCTCTCTCGGGGGGTCGACCCATCAAGAAGGGGTGTCGACCCACTTCAGTCCAGACTATGCTGATAGAAGTGATGAATGCACTAATGCAAACAGGAAAATGCAATGTGCACAGAAACACATCAATGCAATGTATAGACTTATGCGAGCATGCTGCAGCCATTGTACAAGCTTGTCAATGTATGGGCTTTAAGTCCAATGCAAAGTAGCAATGTATAGACTTATAGAGTTGACGCTGCAAACTTGAGAATGCTATGTACACACTCACAGCGTTGACGCTGCAGACTTGAGAATGCTCACATCGTTGACGCTGTAGAGTTGAGACACACACTCAAGCATTCAAATCAACATGCCATCATCATAAAGAACACATAATATCATAATGCACTCACTGTGTTGCAATCATCAAAACAAGACAGCATTGCTATCATCAAATCAACATAGCACATGCTTGTGCCTAAGGGGCACAACACTCCCCCCCCCTGGGGTATGATGGGGGCATCCCTTGCCCCTCCACATTTTTTCAAAGCTCAGATGGATCGACGACATGCGCCATTGTGTTCTTCACATTTTTCTGAGTCAATCCACGTAATTTTTATATTTTATTTGAGTCATAAACCATGTAATTTTCCTTTCATTTGAGTCCAGTACCTAGGTATAAGGGTTATTTACCTAAGTTAAGTGTCATTAGATTGTCTAGGCTGGTCAATGGGCCCAATTCAATGGCCTAGGCCCATGGGCACCCCCACCTGGATAGAACTGGTCAATTGTTAGTTTGTCAGGGTCAATTTTGTCATATGAAAAGTCCAGTCCCTATAAATACCCCCCTTCACCCCCTCATTTGTAATCTTTTGGTCAATCAAAAAATTGAGTGTTCTACTGCAATTGGAGTTGATTCTCCATCTCTCTCTCCCTCTCTCTCTAAGGGGTGGATTCCCCTCTCTACCACTCTCTCTCTCTCTCAAAGAGGGGGCGCCCCTTTCTCTCTCCTCCCCTCCCAACCACTTTCTCTCTCCCTTCCCCCTCCATTAAAGCCACTCCAACTCCCCACAACCCCTCTCTTTACTCCACCCCATCCCCAAGGTAGCCTCCACCTATCCCCACTCCAACCTCCAACCACCAACCACCCACTCCCCTTCCCCAAGCACCTCTCTCATCTCCCAAGGGGAGAACCCCATCTCCCCAAGCCCCCTTTCCCTTCCCCACACACATTTTCCCATCCCCAAGACCAAAACTTAATCCCACCTTTAACCCATTTTAAAATACTCCTTCCTATCTCCCTCCCAACACCAAATTCGCAACTTCCCCTCCCGCCACCTGCTAGACCTCCCTCCAGCCCCCATTTTGCCACTCCCTCACCTTCGATCACCCCCACTTAGACTCCCTCACGGCCATGGTTCGCTCCACACTCATCCACCCCCATTTCGCCCCCCTCCTACTCCATTTCCCATCGGCAAGTTGCAGACCCTGCCTCAGCTCACAGGCAGCAGAGAAGTGGCTGGTTGCAGAGCCTGCCACGACCTCATCCTGGAGCCCCTGGATGTACAAGAGGTACCATTGGAAGCGTCTCCCAGTCCTCTTCACAACGGTGGTGGTCTCGTCCCCGTCAGAGCTCCTGGCTACCCGGAGGAGCCATCGTCGCCGGACTGCACAACTTTTCCTGACAGCCTTCCCGAAGCTACTTGCAGAGGCTCCCAAGGTCTGATTCCTGTGATTCTTGGAGTGACACTTGGCAGAGGGCTTCCCCTACAGGTCCTCTGTAATCCCCAAGAAGCAGAGCGAATTTAGGACCTCGGCATCAAAAGTTCCAAATTTTCCCTCCCAAGTGCGCCAGGTCAATTTTCTTGAGCCTGAACTGACACCCCCCTACCGTTTGGGCCTCCACGATTAGCTCCGACATCTGCCAATGGCGCCGTTGGTCCCGACGGAAATAAGACTTGTCCACAGACACAGTGGTTCTGGTGTCGCCTCATTCAGATATCGGGAGCGTTCGTGGTATCTTCATCTTCCAAAAGCAGCAACCTGAGAGCAGTCAGCGCCAGAACAGTTCAGCCCTGGTCCAGCCGTTGTCCCGGCCACTGAAAATCTCAAGAAATTCCCCCAAAAATTGGACGTCCTCCCGGGTCAACTAAAAAGGTTTTGCCACTGGTTTCGTCACAATCAGAGTTCGGGGGAGTCCGCAGCGGTGCCGATAGTGACAGTCTGTCTTCTGTTCATGAGAGTGGACAGATTCGGCAGACTTTTTGTGTTAATCCTCTAAGCTAGTTTTTCCCCTCCCCGCCTGGCTGGCTTACAGCCCCTCCCTATGTGGAGGTAGTGTTCGGTTGTAAATCTCTTAACCCCCACCCCGAGATCCCCCTCCTACGAGAGGTGTAGTGTTGTAACCCACTTGGTTTCAGGTTGAAGCTTCATCGGCGCGGCGTGCGGGCAAGCCCACGCTTCCCCGCTCGCCCTCGTCTCCGACCGGGATCGGTGTATTCAGGGCCGATCAGGTGTGCTTTGGAACACTTCTCATTGCTGGCCCTTAATTGCTTAGTTTAGTATTGTTTTTGGCTGCTCCGTCGGTGGTAAGAGAGTGCACAATCCCGAATTTGCTTATAATTGAGCGACCACTGCGGATTGAGTTAAGAGAGCGACCCTACAACCCATGCGCTTGGCGTGATGGCCACCTGCGGAATTGGGCATCTCAGGCCCTTAGGTGTCCATCCCATTCTAGCCAAATCTCTGGAAAGGCGAGGTCCCACTTCGGACCCTCTCTACCATCACCGGTTTGCCTATGGGCCCTAGTGTGCGCCAAGCGGGTGAGTCCGCTCGAGTGAAGTTGCCGGTCCGTTGCATTGCTTGCTTGCTAGGTCCGTGGGGTCTTCGGTCTTGTGACTATCACCCCCAAGGTGGGTCACATCAATTGATATCAGAGCTAGGTTCTCAACTTGTCTCTACAAGTTGGTCCTAGGGTGCGCATAAGCGTTTACATTCTCCCGGTGCATCGCTCTTGTACACTAGCATAGCCGCCTCATACCGACCATACCTATCGGCCCTCTCCATGAGTCCAAACCTCCAAGGGAAACCCACCACCAGCAAACATGGCCTTCACGGCCATGTCGACTACCTAATGGGAGCCATGACTTATGCCATTGAGCGGCTTGATAGCCTATCGGGTCAACTCAACCAATTAGAGGAAAATGGGCTCACCCCAAGGGCGACCGGTAGGAGTGCACCTTCCCACCCACCCACCTTTGATGGGTCTAGCAAACCGAGCGACTATTTAGGTTGGGAAGTCTCAATGGACCATTACTTCACTTGGTATCCCATGTCCGAGGATGAGAAAGTCCGGTTTGCCAAATCACAACTTACCAAACGGGCTCAAACCTATTGGCTGCAAATTGTCGGGCTAATGATAATTAGAAGGGAAGATCCCATCACCACTTGGGGAAACATGAAAGAACAACTTAGGGCTAGATATGTGTCCCCTTCCTACTCGCATCATCAAAGCCCAAGGAGCACTTCAACTCCTCTATCACCATCCTACCAACCCAAGATTCTAGATCCCCAATTCCCCCCACCCCAACCAAAACCCCATTCCACAACCCACACCACTCAAGCCCCATTGGCCCCCTCCACCACCCCTCGCCTCACCCCTTCTCAAAAAGGAAAGAGCCCAATGGAGATGGAAGTGAGTGAAATACCCTCGAGTAAGTGCGAGCCGGAATGTTATAGGTGCCACCAATTGGGGCACATCGCCAGACAATGCCTCACGAGGAAGCATCTTCCCATGCCCCAAGTGGTTGAAATCTCTCCCACCCCGGCCACCATTCCCCTCCATCGTTCCCCAATAGGGACACCCCTCCCAAGGACAATCTTTCTACACCCCCTCAACCCACCCATCTTCCTCTCCCTATCCCAACCCAACCCCAACCTAGACCTCCACTACTTCCCTTACCAATCCTAACTCAAGCCCATGCTTGTTCACCACCTCGAGTGCACCACACACCGGCTATCACCATCACCCCACCCCCAAATGATTGTCCCAGCCCCTTGGTAGAGGAAACCATGGCCCATACACCCACTCAAGAAGAGGTGGGTACAAATCTGAACCCACCTCCCGCCATAGAGGAAATCCAAGAGCTTCCCATTCCATTCACCTCTCCTAGCCCGATCCTTCAAGAACTAACCACCACCACTCATGGCACCCTTACCGTTAATGAGACCATACTCCAATGCCTCAAGCGAGGCCCCACCATCCCTAGTTCACCCCCACACCTCTCACCCATGGGACATCAATCCGAAATTATGCCCCTCACCTTCTTTCACACCACGATCCAATCCTACTATGAGGTAGGGGGTTGGGCTGACCTCCTCAAGGGTCTCGAGTGGCAATTAGACTTGACTTGCTTGTTGACCCTAGGGGCGGACCGACCCAAGAGCCTTGACCTCATCCACCCATTCATCGGGTCTATCACCTCGGTTTGCACTACTGGTTGCTACACTAGCGACCTCCTTTACCTTCTCCCCATGGTGGAAGAACCCATCTCGGTCCACTCCCCTACCATTGAGATCCCAAGGACAATGGCCAACCCACCCACTCACTACACCGGCCCAATCATCCCAATAGATGAAGATGACCTACCTTGTAAAGACCTTTAGGACATAGAGCACTTGTCACGCCCCGAACCGATAACAACGGAACGTGTAGTTCGGAACGTGGCAATGATACAGTCGTGAATAATAAGAGCGAACGAAATTACAACCTGGACAATGTGGGCCAATTTAACCTTTATTGATATTCAAATATTCGAATTACATACCTTGACTCAACTTACGTAAGTGAAGAAAGGACTCACTATTACACTCTAATAAAGAGAAAGGACTCAAATAACAGGACGAGACTCAAAGAAAGACACCGACACGATTCTCCATTTTGCTCATCACTCTTGCCCTTCCCCATCTGCTGGACTATCTTCAATGTCGTTACCTAAAAAATGTTGAAGATAGGCTGGTGAGCGAAACGCTCAGTAGGAATTACATCTCTCATCAAGCAGAATATAAGTGATTAGCCAATTAATCATGTTCATGAGCATGTAATGCATAAACGACATAACTTGCAAATCATGATAATCAATCTAACAGAAAGGATGGATATCTAAGCCAAAGGCAGTTATAAGCTCAAGAGAAATAGGGATGAATTCCCATGCAGAGTCAAGGACAAGCTATCAGAATATAATAAGGACAGTTACTCGGATGAACATAACTTCAGAATTGGCCAGAATATAACAAAGTTTCAATAAATATAAGCAGAATTAAACAATCTAGCAGAATATCTAAATTATCAGAATAACCAAACAACAAAATATCAGAATAACAGAACTTCTAGAATTAACAGAATTTGCAGAATGACAGATATAACAGAATAATAAAATATAATAGATGTACAGACTTTGGTGCAATTAATGCCACACCCAGAATTCCCATGGTTTACAGAATTAGACTTCCGTCCTACCTGGCTCTAAAAAGTCGAGGACCCACAGGCCTTAATGTTTCAGAATCAGATTTGGCTAAATACAGAGTCAAAGGGTTATGTTCTCGAATTGATGACAAGAAGATTCCAAAAGGAGTAGAGTGTCAAGACTAACGGAAAACCAAAGTGACACGGATCGGATCTCGAGATTTTTAGGGTACAACCAGCTCGGCTACCTTGAGGGAATCCAAGGCTAGCGGAGACTTACAGAGGTCCCAATGACTAACTTGCTAGTCCGAAGGAACGGAATGTCCAACGGAGGACTCGTATGTCACCGAGAGTTGAGGTGTATAACGTGAACCAATCATGAAAAGGGGGCTCCATCTACGGACGTGAGATGAGAGTGCCAAAAGACCCGAGGTATGGGTCAAAACCGGAAGAAAACAGTGAGAACATGAATGCGTTAATTATAGAATTCGCGTCCATCTAATTCTATAATTAACTATAATTAAATAAATTTATTTTAATTGACGTCCGTGAGTAGTGTCATTTATGAATTAGCGTCCACTTGGAGGGACGTTAATTCTATGATTTTTAACTTAATTTATTTAACAATAATTTACGTCAATATCTATTTAATTAAATAATTTCAAAAATATACATTCAAAGACACATTTATTTATTTAAAATAATTTAAAAATATATATATTATAATGAGGAGAAAAATGCAAGGATTCTAAATATATAATTTTTATAATTTTCTGTTACATATTTTAATAGATATGATTTTTCAAAGATATACTTACAAGATATATATATATATTTATATATATATATATATTAAAAATTTGACGACTATGTATTATGTCGTCAAAAGGTTTTGACGACAATAGACTTGTCGTCATTTCCTTAACATATTGCAAATTGTGTCAACTCTTTAGTCCTCTCGTTTCCCGACATAACCACGTCGGAATCGAGCCTATGATATATCGAAATGACGGGCTCGAAAAACTCTACCTAACCGGACGTTCAAAATAATTTTTCGTCGAGAGATGTGGGATCTTGAGATAGGAGGTACGGAAAACGGTGTAACTACACTCACTACCTTGGTCTCCACCCCAATAACACGGCCATAAAATTTCATGACCAAAGGTCACTCCGACGTGCACGAACAGCTCGACAAAGTAAAAATCCATAACTATCACACTATAGTAAATACCGTGATTTCGTCTAAGTATCTTGATAAAACATATTAAATTGTTTAACTAGTTAATGGTACTAGTTATTACATCACATAAGGCATGAAAACGTTACAAAATTCATACATGAAAATTATTCTTACATAGAAACCATGTTAACTGCATGCAATATTAACAGGTTTAGGCTTGAGAGAGATCACCTACGAAAAATTAGAGACTATGAACTCAAACACAAGATATAAGCATGCTGTTTATGATCGTAAAAATATGTATTATCTTTGTTAATTTAGTTTAGCTGTCAGAGAGAACACCTACCTGTTAATTGACGGAGGACAATGATCGGAAGAGAATTTAAGAAGAATAGTTACAGCAGCAACGTCCACGATAGAAGGGGAGCAGTAGGAAAGAAGCAGCAGCTTCTCCTTGTTACGGCCACGGGCAGAAGAAGAAGGGGTGAGCAGCAAAGCTCCTTCACGCACGACAGTGGAAGAAAATTTCCACAGCCACCACAGCAACACTTTGACGTCTAAAAGAGGAGTGTTGCGACCGACAGCAGCCTTGCGAAGGAAGGGAGAGACTCCACCACGGCGAGTGCAACGGCGGCACAGTAAGGTGACACAGAAGCCTCTTTGCAGAAGGTCATCAGAAGATGCAGACGAAGACGACGAGGGGTCAAGCTAGGCTCACGATCTTATTAAAAGGTTATTGGCCTGTCGATGGGAGAAGTATTTATAGAGAGGAGGTTTTAAAGTTCCTAATGGGATTTAAAGTCCTCGTATAAGAATCCTAATTAGCCTTAAATTTCCTCCTACGTAAAGCCTTCCTTTCCCAAACGCAACCACCCTTCTACGAATTGTGAAAACCTCCGACTTCGATTCAAACCCAACTGCGGCTGGCTACGAGGTGTTTTGGGTTTCGAAGAAAGCCCCTAATATTAACATATTTATATATATATATATACCAGACCCATCCCAAAGCCCATATTGGTTATCAGTTCGTGAGGCTCATTAAGGATTTTTAAGGCTTTTCAAGCCCACTAGGTATTAATTCATCCTCAACCCATTAATTGATTTAAAGGCTTTTGGACCCATTGACAATTGGTTTGCCCTTTAGGTCTTAGTGTTTATTGATTTGGGCCCCTGATTAATGGGTTAAATCTGTTCAAGCTCCAATACGTGTATATATATATATATATACTCTTGGAGGTACATGGGCTATCATAGCCCATGTCAATATTAACATGCTAATATTTATTTATTTAAGGCCTAATTTCAATATATTGGATTTTAAAAGAGCATGTGGCTTTAAGTATTATCCTTTGAACCTTCTTGTATACCTGTTTAAGGATTTATTTATTATTATTTAAGGAACCATATGCAATAGTTAATTTAATCTGGGATGCTACGGCACTTCTCCCTAGGAAGCCCAATCCATGACCCCTTTGATCCCTTCCAATGGGAGCCTAGTTACCCATGTGACCCACCCACCTTACCCACAACCCACCTTTCCCTACCCCAACCAACCATGTTGGACCAAGTCCTCCTCTTCCAAGACTCGGGCTACACAAAGGGAACCATCGCCGCAGGCAACATACACCTAGGAAGCAAGGAAGAGCCCCTCTCCATAATACACACCTTCTTAGATCCTTTCGACCCTTTCACATGGAAGTTCAAAGGCCGTCCCACACCTATACTCTTGGAAGTCCCCTTTGGGATAGGAGTGCATAAGTCTTGGCACAACACACCACTTGGCATGATTAGAAAGTCGAGTCCATTCATTCACATCACCCACATGTCAAGTAGGAAGCATGGGTGGTCCCTATTTGGGTTTAACGGTCCTCCCCGATTCAGCATTGGTCTTGTGTATGCTAGGAGACTTCATTGATGTATGGGTCCTCCGGCATTCATCATACCCAAGCATAAAAAGGACACCTCTGGATGCCCCGGTCCTCCTAAATCATTCAAAGTTTTCATAATATCAATGCACGATAGGTCTATATGTGATTGTCCTGGACCACCTTTGCATACCACACATTTCCCACTCACATTGCATCATAGTGCATGGCATATGCATCCAAGCAAGCATCAAACAACGAGCGGTGAGATTTACAAGAAGTAGGCAAAAGCTCGTAACCGTCGCTTGGAATTCCAAGTAGGCAACCTAGTGATGGTGACTTTCGAGTGGCTCTACCCTAGGGTCACCTCCACATCGAGGGCACGTGAGGACTTAGACCTTCCCAACTTTCGAGTGACTTTGGCAACCCGGCTTACGGGTTGGACTTACCGATGGGTTTTGAGATTCACCCCACTTCCCACGTGGCGGACCCGGCGCCCTCTAAGGGCACCGCGGTGGATCCCATTGAGAGCTTCGAGCCTACCCCTACCTTTGTGAGTGACACCTTGAAGCGTCTCCACGAATCAGCATGTGAGTCCGACGTGTGCATATGGAGGCAATATTGGACAAGCAAGAGGTCATCACCAGCAAGAGGGTGTGTCCGAGCCACCTTGAGAAGTTGAAGGACTGTCCCCCGGCTATGGACGCAGGGTCGAGTCAGGAGGTCGTGGTTCGCCTGGAGCTACTTGGATGTAGCACTTCCCCTGTGGACCCATACTCGACGGGGTCGAGTTCTCCCCACCCCGGGGGTATGATGGGGGCATCCCTTGCCCCTCCACATTTTTTCACAGCTCAGATGGATTGACAGCATGCGCCATTGTGTTCTTCACATTTTTCTGAGCCTATCCATGTAATTTTTATATTTTATTTGAGTCATAAACCATGTAATTTTTCTTTCATTTGAGTCCAGTACCTAGGTATAAGGGTTATTTACCTAAGTTAAGTGTCATTAGATTGTCTAGGCTGGTTAATGGGCCCAATTCAATGGGCTAGGCCCATGGGCGACCCCACCTGGATAGAGCTGGTCAATTGTTAGTTTGTCAGGGTCAATTTCGTCATATGAAAAGTCCAGTCCCTATAAATACCCCCCTTCACCCCCTCATTTGCAATCTTTTGGTCAATCAAAAAATTGAGTGTTCTAGTGCAATTGGAGTGGATTCTCCATCTCTCTCTCTCCCTCTCTCTCTAAGGGGTGGATTCCTCTCTCTCTCTCTCTCTCTCTCTCTCTCTCTCTCTCTCTCTCCAAGAGGGGGCACCCCTTTCTCTCTCCTCCCCTCCCAACCACTTTCTCTCTCCCTTCCCCATCCATTAAAGTCACTCCAACTCCCCACAACCCCTCTCTTTACTCCACCCCATCCCTAATGTAGCCTCCACCTATCCCCACTCCACCCTCCAACCACCAACCACCCACTCCCCTTCCCCAAGCACCTCTCTCATCTCCCAAGGGGATAACCCCATCTCCCCATTTCCCTTCCCCACACACCTCTTCCCATCCCCAAGACCAAAAATTAATCACACCCTTAACCCATTTTCAAATACTCCTTCCTATCTCCCTCCCAACACCAAATTCGTAACTTCCCCTCCCTCCACCTGCTAGACCTCCCTCCAGCCCCCATTCTGCCACTCCCTCACCTTGGATCACCCCCTCCTAGACCCCCTCACAGCTACAGTTCGCTCCACACTCATCCACCCCCATTTCGCCCCCCTCCTACTCCATTTCCCATCGGCAAGTTGCAGACCCTGCCTCAGCTCGCAGGCAGCAGAGATGCTGCGGGTTGCAGAGCCTGCCACGACTTCATCCCGGAGCCCCTAGATGTGCAAGAGGTACCATTGGAAGCGTCTCCCAGTCCTCTTCGCAACGGTGGTGGTCTCGTCCCCGTCAGAGCTCGTGGCTGCCTAGAGGAGCCATCGTCGCCGGACTGCACAACTTCTTCCTAACAGTCTTCCATAAGCTACTTGCAGAGGCTCCCATGGTCTGATTCCTGTGATTCTTGGAGCGCCACTTGGCCGAGGGCTTCCCCTTCAAGTCCTCTGTCATCCTCAAGAAGCAGAGCGAATTTAGGACCTCGGCATCAAAAGTTCAATATTTTCCCTCCCAAGTGCTCCAGGTTAGTTTTCCTGAGCCTGAACCGACACCCCCCTACTGTTCGGGCCTCCACGATCAGCTCCGACATCTTCCAATGGCGCAGTTGGTCCCGACGGAAATAAGACTCGTCCACGGACACAGTGGTTCTGGTCCCGCATCATTCAGACATCGGGAGCGTTCGTGGTATCCTCATCTTCCAAAAGTAGCAACCTAAGAGTAGTCAGCGCCAGAACAGTTCAGCCCTGGTCCAGCCCTTTTGCCGGCCACCGAAAACGTCAAGAAATTCCCCCAAAAATTGGACGTCCTCCCGGGTCAACTACAAAGGTTTTGCCACTGGTTTCATTGCAATCGGAGTTCAGGGGAGTCCGCAGCGGTGCCAACAGTGATAGTCTGTCCCCTGTTCCTCAGAGTGGACAGATTCGATAGACTTCTTGTTTTAAACCACTAAGCTAGTTTTTCCCATCCCCGCCTGGCCGGCTTACAGCCCCTCCCTCCGTGGAGGTAGTGTTTGGTTGTAAATCTCTTAACCCCCACCCCGAGATCCCCCTCCTGCGAGAGGTGTAGTGTTGTAACCCACTTGATTTCAGGTTGAAGCTTCATCGGCGCGGCATGCAGGCAAGCCCACGCTTCCCCGCTCGCCCTCGTCTCCGATCGGGATCGGTGTATTCACGCCGATCAGGTGAGGTTCGGAACACTTCTCATTGCTGGCCCTTAATTGCTTAGTTTAGTATTGTTTTTGGTTGCTCCATCGGCGGTAAGAGAGTGCCCGATCCCGAAGTTGCTTATAATTGAGCGACCACTGCGGATTGAGTTGAGTGAGCGACCCTACAACCCACGCCCTTAGCGGCTGGCCGCCCGCGGAATTCGGCATCTCAGGCCCTTAGGGGTCCATCCCAAGCTATCCGAATGCCCGGAAAGGCAAGGTACCACTTCGGACCCTCTCCACCATCACTGGTTTGCCTACGGGCCCTAGTGTGCGCCAAGCGGGTGAGTCCGCTCGAGTGAAGTTGCTAGTCCGTTGCATTGCTTGCTTGCTAGGTCCGAGGGGCCTTCGGCCTTGTGACTATCACCCCCAAGGTGGTGTCACATCATGGTCATTTGAAATCATTTTATGCATCATTGACCCTTAAAGTTTGAGGTTAGGTGCCTACCTTTGAGATGTTAACCGACGATCCGGGGATAATATCCGCACCCCAGATCCACCTCAGCTTTACCCTTCGATCCTGGGATGAGATCCATGTTATGTTATATGGACGCAGTCTATTACCACAGAGAGTGGATCTAGAAAGGGGTGAATAGATCTAATGTCTAATTTTAAAACATAGTTGAACTCTAATGCGGAATTAAAACAAGCAACTGTTGAACGACAGAAGGAACACTATGAATTTACAAAAACCATAGGCAATCACACAGTAGACACCGATCTTTAAGGTGGTTCGATCTCAATCCAGAGATCTACGTCCACCCCACACTCCAACTGGAATGTGGATCCTACTGACTCACAGCTTGAACAGTTGGGCTTCACAGCTTGCCAACAAACCGCTGATACACAACTTCGCTGGGCTTTACAGCTTGCCGACCAGGGGAACAAATCCTCTGCAACCGCTGGGCGATACAGCTTAGCCGTCCGAGACCTGGTCTCGCCTGCTGAGGATTATAGCTTCACCTGTCCAGTGGAAACCTCCACTGCAATTGCTGGCTCAAAGCTTGATAACAAAAGAGTTTCGAAAGCAGTAAAGATTGAAACAAACGAAATGGAAAACCAAAAGGAATGTAGCTCAATTGAGAAGTATCAGCTCTAGTATCTGAACGAAGAGACTGATTTACAAGACTTCGAAAAGACTCTCCCAACTCAACTCTCTCAATCTTCTCTTCTCTCTTTCTCTTCTTCTCTCTGAATCTTCTTCTCTCTTTTTCTTCTTCTCTGTGGATCGTGCAGGCGCTCACTTCTGTTCTTTTCTCTTAGCTCTGGCTGCTTCTATTCGATCTGCTTCTTTTGAAGGAAGAAACTCCATATATATACCAGCAGCATATTGGATAGGGCGTGTGGCTTCCACATTTCCTGCCCAGAGAATTCCCCAGATCTGAGGAATTTCGACCACATGGCAGCATCCTGGCTGGGCTGCTTCGATGTGTCATAATCTGGGCACCTCGTCATTCCTTGGATCACGAGCCAATCCTTCATCTTTGCACTTTAGTTCCTGTCAGTTAGTCGAAAGGAACTTATCAGTTTAATGTCGACACTTTGTACAGACTTCATAGTATGCAATGCAGACATTGTATAGACTTGCTGAAGTGTAATGCAATGTGTAGACTTTGATCGTAGTTAAAGACAGTAATGTGCAGACTTTGTGCAATGTATGGACTTGCGTTCAGCAGCAATGTGTAGACTTGAAAACATGCATGCTATACGATGTACAGACTTCCTATATGAAGGCAACCGCTGGATCATGTATAGACTTCATATATACAGTGCTATGGCATGTGCAGATTTCATATATTCAAGACTGAGGTGTGTACAGGCTTAGTGAATGCAACACTGAAGCATGTACAGACTTCACGTATGCAAGACTATGAACATTACACATGGATGTACTGACTTGCTACTATCGAATGTGCAGACTTGAGTAGCATTCAGTAGCCAATGTATAGACATGCAGACTTGTGCAGACTACGTGCAATGCATGAAACAGTGTATAGACTTGGATATGCAGGGCGAGGCAAGGCAAACTCTGTACAGACTTGAAACACAAAGAAGCACAGGGAGTGTACAGACTTAGTCTTGCGACAACGGGCTGTACAGACTTGGTCGAGACGATGCATAAGACGCTGCCAGACTCTGTACAGACTTGCTAAGACGATGCATGAGACGCTGAACAATGTATAGACTTGGTGGCGAGTGACTTACACAAAGACGCTAAGTGAGACGGTCCAGTGTATAGACTTCAAGTCCACTTGAGACACTGAGTGAGACGGACCTCACAGGCTGTACAAACTTAAGAATGCACGATGTATAGACTTGCCAAAAGAAGGGATGTACAGACTTGAGCAAAGCAAGGTCTGTATAGACTTGAGGGTTCATGATGTATAAACTTGCCAGAGGAACTGGACGATGTACAGACTTGAGCAAAGCAAGGTCTGTATAGACTTGAGAGAGAGTTCACGATGTATAGACTTTGGCAAAGCAAGGGCTGTACAGACTTCAACTCAGCTTCAATGTATAGACTTGCAGGTGCAACGTAGGTAAAGATCAAGGAGTGTATAGACTTGATATCGTGGAGCACACAGGCTGTACAGACTTCATCGATGTCTAGACTTGGAAAGTTAAGCTGGTGAATGTACAGACTTCACCGATGTCTGGACTTGGAAAGTTAAGCTGGTGAATGTACAGACTTCACCGATGTCTAGACTTTGAATGAATGTGCATGCATTGAATAGACTTCGCATATGATGTACAGACTTGCTAGTCAGACAGGCACAAGCTCTGTACAGACTTTAGCGTGCAGACAGGCCATGTGAATGTATAGACTTATGTTCTAAACGATGCACAAACACAACAATGCAATGTATGGACTTTGAGTGTGTAGACTTGTGTGTGTGCAATGTGTAGACCTATGTGTGTGTGTGCATGACGATGTATAGACTCTTACAGCGTAGAACACATAGACAATCTGACAGAGATAGTTTCATCAAAACATAAATAGTTACCAATCAATCAAAACAAGCTGTTGTCAATGAAATAAAGCTATTGTCAACATCATCAACACAGAGGAGTCATAATAATCTCCCCCTTTTTGATGATGGCAACACCCTATCCTATGGAATAGCAACATCCTGTCATACAGATGTAATTTTGATGAAAGACATGAATTATTAGTCAGATTTGTCATGCAGATGCTATGGATGCATGCTGAGAAATGAAAACAGCTCCCCGCCAACAAGATCTCCCCCTATGCCATAATATGATGCATACACCCCCCCTGGAATTCACCAAACACACAATAAATTCTCCCCCTTTGCCATCAACAAAGAGGAGGGAAAGAAAGTACAAGGGAAGGAACAAGAGAAATCATCTGACTGGCATTCTGAACAAGTAGTTCAGGAATAAGCATTCTAAAGCACAGAGTCTTCAATCATATGAATTTAGAAACTGCTTTCAGATAGAGTTCTGGTTTAAAAGTTATAAATTTTGAGTTCATGCACTACAATCAATGGATAAGTTTTCTGTGCATGATAAAATAATAAACCAGAATCACATTTGCATGAGAGATTCAGTTTCAAAATATTTTTCTTTCATAAACTCAGTAAAAAAATGGTTAAGAGATACCAGGTCATGTATTGAAATTAAACAAATTGACATCCCTGAAAGTTCTTTTGAAGGAACAGCAGTTTCAATATTATTTCATTAATGGCATTCAGGTACCATCTGTCTTTTTGCATAAGGGTATGCGTTTATCAGACGCTAATACCCCTAGATACTCAACATGATGGACCATTCTGCCTATGATCAAACTCAATAAAACTGATTTACACCTTTTTGTGTGAGGGTACACGTTTATCAGACGCCAGTTACCCCCAGGTACTCAGTGAAACCACCCTACTGTTTTGATCATTTTATACAGAGATAACTGATACACCTCATGACTTAAGTATTGTCCATTTCTTTGATGGATCACTTAGTTTCTCAGTATTTTACCAGTCATTGCTCTGCCAATGTTATTTTTCAAGTAATTTTTAATATTTTTCAATATCTTTCTTAGCTGTCCTTTATTTGTTTCAGAATGACTTGTTTAAGGACAATACACATACTTAGCCTGCTCTAACAGGATTTTAGATGAGTTTTTAGATTTCAGATATAATTAGCTTTGTCTGATATGAAATAAGATAAGGGTTGAGAGCTTTATCAATTTTCAGGTTTCTTATTTACTGATTGCAATATTTAAACTTTAAAGTTTATAAATTTTAAACCATTAAGTCAGTCTCTAAGCAATTAAAGTTCTTATAAATGAAGAAGTTTGTTTTCTATTGCTTAGGAATCAGAACTGACTAACAGATTGCCATATTGTCAGACTCAACTCATTCAGGGTCAAAGAATTTGGATTTCAATAAAGTTGATGACCACTCTGAATTTCTAGCAATACTCCCCCTGTCTATATGCATGTGGTTTTAGATGAGAGAGAGCTTAGACACAGTCATGACTAAATGATATGCAATGATGATCATGAGTGTGATGCCAAAAAAAATATGAATGTCATGCATGATCATGAGTCTGTTGCAACATTCAACATTCACAAAGTTTATTCAAGCCATCAGAGAGTTTATTCATTATGCTGAAATTTACACAAGCCAAGTTCTCTTCTAAGAAATTTAAACATTTCATTCCCAAGAGGCTTAGTAAAGATATCAGCAATTTTATTTTCAGTTTCAATGAAGTTCAATTTTTTTTATTTTTTATAGAAAGCCCTGCCTAGTGGTGATTTAGAATGTGGATCCAATTTGGAACCGACAATCTAAATCACAACCAGGGGGAATTTTATTGATCATAAAAAGAATAGAACTTACATCACTCTAATGCTTGGCATACCTAGCTTATCTAGTCTAGCAGCACCCTTAGTTACACTGGGAAGATCATGCTGCGAAGTAAAAAAAGAATTATAATGTGAGTGACAAGCAAAATTAGCTAAAGAATCCGCAGCTGAGTTGGCTTCTCTGAATATGTGGGAGAAATTCTTGGTTTGAGGAGGATAGCTCCAAATTTCTCTGATAAATGGTAGAATCTCCCAAGGACAATCCGTTTCCTTGTTAAGCACTTGAATAAAAAGAAGAGAGTCACTCTCAATCAAAGCAGGGCGAGAGGAGATCGCATGGAGGTATTTTATTCCATCAGCCATAGCCCTAGCTTCAGCCACTCGGCTTGGACAATTCTCATAATAGTGGGAAAAGGCCAACAAAATATGGCCTTGGAAGTCCCTGATAATACCGCCACCACCAGAATGTCCTGCCTATTTGTGTGCACCATCAGTATTAAGCTTGAGGAAGGGCCAGGGCGGGCAAGACCATTTGACAATTTTTACTAAAGGAGACACCCGAGTAGTTGCAGTAATGCCAAAGTTTGCAAGGATGGAGCGGCTGAGCTTCTGACCTTCCCAAAGCTTGGCAATGTTGATCACATGTTTTACTTGAGAAACAACTTTGTGGAATAAGCCTTGAGGTGAGATGAATTTCATGTCATACCTAGCAGCATTTCTGGCAAGCCATAGCTCCCACAGCCCATAGCCAATAGCAGCTAATTTGAATAGACCAAACAAGGAGTGAACATGGGAATTCTGGATAATATTGAGAATCATGGAATTTACAGTCTGGCCTCTGAAATCACAGCCGTTTCTTTCAAAAGAAGACCAAAGATAGGTAGCCCAATCACTTTTAATAAAGAGATGATTAGAATCCTCCACTTTGTGTTGCTTGCAGCAATGGCATTTCGAAGGGAGAGGGATGCCAATGGATTTCACCCTTGTGTCAGTAGGGATGCAGTTATGAAGAATCCTCCACAGGTGGATGGAAATTTTAGTAGGAACCCATTTGGTCCATAGCCGATCATAAGGTAGAATGTTCATATCAGAGGCTTGCCTGCAGGTAGGTTTATAAATGGAAGAAGTCAAGCAATTACCTGAGGAAGCAAGGCTCCATACCTCCATATCTTGATAGTGATTTAAAGTGGTATGCCAGATAGCTTTTTTGATACCAGGAGGAAGAGTTCGGTCAATTAAGGAAATGTCCTCTGGAGATGGGTTCAATATAACCTCCCTGACAGTAGCCTTCGGGTGGTGAACTTGGGTAGTGGTGATGTAAGATATCAAAGGCTTGTTACCGAGCCAAGTGTCCTCCCAGAAATTGGTTGAGCAGCCATCACCCACAATGACTTTTTTTTATTGTAAAATCAGTTCCTTAGCCTTTGTCCAGCTCCGCTTAGAATGGCCCCTCATTTCCTTGAAATCAACCTCAGAGAGATGCCTGCCCCTTATGTATTTTGCCCTGAAATAAAGAGCCCATATGGAATTAGAGTGAATAGCCTTCCATAGCATTTTGACCCTAAACGCCAACTCCACCTGCCTCAAGGAGAGAATGCCAAGTCCACCCCTGTTAACAGGTTTGCATATAGTGTTCCAGAATAACCAGTGCCTTTTGTTTCCTTGATTAGAGGAGCCCCAGAAGAAATTAGCAAACGAACGGTCTAAAGTCTGGTGTATACCAGCATGCAGAGGAGAGGATGCTAATGAATAAATGGGGATAGATGTAAGAATGTGTATCAGCAGAACCACTCTAGCCCCTTGAGATAAATAGGTAGCATTCCAGCCTTCTATTCTCTTCTGAATGGAGGAAACAATGCCAGAAAAGTAAACTTTCTTGGATCTGCCATAAATAAGAGGAAAACCCAGGTATTTGTGAGGGAAGGAGTGGTGAGAAAAGGTATTTGTGAGGGAAGCTTCTCTGGATAAATGTTCAATAGTAATAGGGAGGGAGATTTGCCAAGGGCCATTAACTAGAATTCTATCTAATCTAGCCCAAATCGCTTTGTTACCACTTTGGTTATTATGCCAAGTGTACTTCGAGCCCATGAAACCAGCATCAGTAAGAGCACAGTCATTAAGGCAGTCCTTAAAATCAGACATAGCTGATAGAGAAGGTGGAAGGCCACCTAATTTCTCATCCGGATCAAGGATACAGTTGAAATCCCCAGCCACCATCCAAGGGCCCGAAATTTGCATATGAATATTGATGAGAGAGGCCGAGAGACCAAGCCTTTCCACAATAGTACATTTTGCATAAACCACAGTCATATGAAACTCTGACATTGTCATAGCATTCTGCTTGAGAGTAATTTGTTGATCATCTTTGCAAATAACAGATAGGTCCAAAGGGTCTTTCCACATTACCCAAACATGAGCATTAGCATCACCATTAGCCACTGCTTTGTCCATACCCAACCTTTTGCAAGTCTTATCAAGCAAGTTTGTTTGGATTTTTGGTTCTAGAATAGCAAGACAATGAATATTGTGACTTTTGATTAGAAGCTTTAATTGAGCCACAGTCAAATCATTACCAATGCCTCTAACATTCCAGATAATAAAAGTCATTATAAAAGGGTATTGAGGGAGAGCTTACCCATGGAGTTAGCTCTGTTCATCGATCTAGTCAAGACACCTGGTTGTTCTTTAAGCAAAATCCGAGTATTGGTAATTCCAGCAGAAACAATGATTTGCTGACATCGAGATTGCATCTCTTCCTCAGGTAGATTGTCAATACTTGTCGATTCTCAATGCTTGTCAACAATGGCAAATTACGGAACAAGGGCTAAAACACCTGTGGTACTCATCTTTTGGGCTGAAGAGAGCTCTGGAAGAACAGGGAGGACAAGGTCCGACTCTTCTACAGAGGGCAAAGGATCCCTGGGTAACGAGGTAGAGTCTTGGATTCCATTGACAGGATCATGCTTCTTTGAGATATCTGTTCAAGACTACCGAAGAGGGGAAGTCCAAAGCTACCTATGTAGGGACCTGAGGTGGGAGAGACTGCTCCATAGGAGAATTAGCCATGTCTGCTCTTTGAGAACTTTCACCAAGCACCATCGGTGCCGAACAAGAATGGGAATTGGATTTAATATGCCAACGAGGTTGAATAGAAATAGTTCCAATAGCAGACTCAGAAGCTTTACCCTTAGATACACCAGTCAAACCATTGGTGACATCGTCGTTCATGATCTGTGTTTGAGCAGTAGTGGGAGTTTGGGCCAGAGTTTTGCTGCGCAGACAGTTCTTCGCTTCATGACCAAGCTTTCTACAGGCTGTGCAAAAAAATGGCACGAAGAGTGGAATCAGAGGCTGTTTCATTCCTTCATCACCAACACCGATCCATATCTCAGATGGAATAGGCTTCGAAACATCAGTTTCCACACAAATACGGGCTCCTTCCAATCGCTGAAGAGACTTAGTACCTAGCCCAATCTTCCGGAGACGACCAATTGAGGTAGCAATCGATGAAAGAGCTCCAGTGCTGTGGAAACACGATGGAAGCAGAGGAAGAAGCAATCAATGAAGTTCATTTCAATTTCCTTTTTATTTACAACATCTCTAAGAAAATGGTGTTTTATCTCTATATGCTTAGTCCTAGAATGATGAACAGGATTTTTAGCTAAACATATAGCACTAGTATTATCACACAAAATTGGAATACATTCTAGTTTTATTTGATAATCAACCAGTTGGTGCTTGATCCAAAGTACTTGGGCTACACAGTTACCAGCTGTAACATATTCAGCTTCAGCTGTGGATAAAGCAACTGTGTGTTGCTTCTTGGATGCCCAAGATACTAGACAGCCACCAAGGAATTGACAGTAGCCACTAGTACTTTTTCTATCTACTCGACACCCACCATAATCTGCATCAGTGTAGGCTAGAAGTTCTAACTCACACTTGGTAGGATACCAAAGACCTAGCTATTGGGTGCCTAGTAAATACCTAAAAATCCGTTTCACAGATTTAAGATGTGATTCTTTAGGACTAGCCTGAAATCTAGAGCATAAACACACTGCAAATTGAATATCAGGCCTAGATGCTGTAAGATATAGAAGGGATCCGATCATACCTCTATATAGCCTTTGGTCCACTGGGTTACCTTGAGGATCTTCATCTAAACTGGTTGAGGTACCCATTGGAGCAGCTATTTCCTTGAGGTTATCCATCTTGTACTTCTTCAATAAATCCCTTATATACTTGGACTGAGAGATGAAAGTTCCATCTTTTGACTGTGTCACCTACAGTCCAAGAAATAATTTGAGCTCACCCATTGAGCTCATTTCAAACTCATTAGTCATAATCTGAGAAAACTCCTCACACAGTTTGGGGTTAGTTGACCCAAAAACAATGTCATCCACATAAATTTGAATGATAAGAATATCTGAATGACTTACCTTAGTAAACAGGGTTTGATCAACTACACCTCTTGTGAAGTTCTTATTAGTGAGGAATTTGCTCAACCTGTCATACCAAGCTCTAGGAGCTTGCTTAAGACCATAGAGAGCTTTTCGAAGTTTATACACATGATTGGGGAAGTCTAAACATTCAAAGCCAGAAGGCTGCCTCACATAGACATCCTCACTGTTTTCCCCATTTAGAAAAGTAGATTTTACATCCATCTGCTGAAGATTTATTCGTAGGGAACATGAATAAGCCAATAAGATTCTGATAGCTTCTAACCTGGCTACAGGGGCAAAAGACTCTTCAAAGTCAATTCCAAATTCCTGGTTATACCCCTGAGCTACAAGTCTAGCCTTATTTTTAATGACATTCCCCGATTCATCAGTTTTATTTCTGAATACCAATTTAGTCCCTATGACTGTTTCATGATCAGGAGGTGGAACTAAGTGCCACACCTTATTCCTCTCAAATTGATTGAGCTCTTCATGCATGGCATTAATCCAATGCACATCCTTAAGAGCACAGTCAATGGACTTGGGTTCTACATTTGATACAAAGGCATATGCATTCAATTCATTTTGAATTCTTAAGTGGCCTCTAGTCCTAGAAGGGTCATGTAAATTTCCAATCACATTATCTACAGGATGATCTTTTAGATATCTAATGTTGACAATTTCATTATCATGATTTTCATTTACCTCCCCCTAAACTGTAGGCTCTACCTCATTAAGCTCTTCATTTCCTTCCTCATCTTCGGATTTATCTGCAGGATTCCCTTCTTTGAGAATATCACCATTGTCTTCATTCCTGCATTGACCAATATTAGACTTTACCAAAGATTCATCAAAAACAATATGTGGAGATTCTTCAACAGTTTTGGAATTCAGATTATACACTCTATATGCTCAGGTGTTTTCAAAGTAACCAAGAAAAATTCCTGGTTCACCTTTAGGTTCAAATTTATCAAGGTCTCTTTTATCATTTATATGAATAAAACATTTACAACCAAAAACCTTGAAATGAGCAATAGAAGGTTTCTTACCCTTTATGATCTCATAGGGTGTTTTCTGGGTAGAAGATATTACCATGACTCTGTTAATTACATAACAGGCAGTATTTACTACTTCAGTCCAGAACTTCCTTGGCAGACCACCTTCAACCAAGAGTGTACGACCCATCTCCACCAAGGTTCTGTTCCTCCTCTCCACAACTCCATTCTGCTCGGGTGTCCTTGGTGAGGAGTACTTGTGATGAATTCCATTTGACCTGCAGAATTCATTAAACTGTGAGTTTTCAAACTCACCTCCATGATCAGTTAGAATATTTTCAATTTTCTGGTTTTTCTTAAGACAGAACTCTTGAAATTATGAGAATGCATCACTTTTATGTGATAAGAAATGTACCCAAGTATACTTAGAGAAGTCATCTACCATGACAAACCCACACTTCCTCCCTGATAAGCTGACAGACCTGGTTGGCCCAAAAAGGTCCATGTGTATCAGCTCATATGGTTTAGAAGACAGATTTTCTATTCTAGATTTAAATGACTTTCTAGTTAACTTTGACTGAGTGCATGCATCACATATTTTATTTTATTTTTTAAAGGAAACTTCAGGAAGTCCTCTAACCATGCTATTCTTATTCAGTTTATGCAATACAGTGTAACTAGCATGGCCTAACCTACGATGCCATAAAAATGCTAAGTCCTCTCTGCTAGCAGTAAGGCATAGGTTATAATGTTGTATATCATATAAGTCTATCATGTAAGTGTTATTTATCCTTTTACCAGAAAATTTAACAGTTTCGGAATCAGGTTTAAAAACTTTGCAACATTGTGAGTCAAAAAGAACTTTGCATCCTTTATCACATAGTTGGCTGATGCTAAGTAAATTATATGCTAAACCTTCAACCAACATGACATCTTTAATGCATCAGGTAGTACACTTACCTACCTTACCTGTCCCAACAATCTTACCCTTTGTGTTACTACCAAAGGTGACAAGGCCTCCTTGTTTCTCTGTCAGCATGCAGAACTTGGCCTTATCTCCTGTCATATGCC
This sequence comes from Amorphophallus konjac, assembly GCA_022559845.1. NCBI lineage: Eukaryota > Viridiplantae > Streptophyta > Magnoliopsida > Alismatales > Araceae > Amorphophallus > Amorphophallus konjac. The sequence goes on along the minus strand of CM040120.1, from coordinate 63,934,969 downwards.
TGGAGCTGCCACTATCCAAGTACCACAAATTGTTCTTGGCTGCCAGGCATACTTGCACACATAATTAGGTAGAGAAGTTTGGAACCCAAGACTGATTGGGCTCTAGAGAAGATGAAAAGTTATTAAAACAAGAAAGCAGACTTTTGGGAATCCACATTTGTTTGAAACAGTTCTGTTCAGTGGATTTTCCAGATTTCTTTTTGTTATGCTTTTTCTTGTTGACACTAGCATGATTATTTATAGATTGATTATTTCTGTGCCAGTGCCTTGGCCAGGGTGTATTTACAAAATTTTGGCCATAGTAATCATTGGGCTGGCTGTGGAAATGTTGGTTCCTAGGTGTCCAAGAGCCATACCCATTAACCCAATTTCTAGTGTAAGGCTTATAGGAGTGTGAAGCCTGATGTCCATAACATGTAAACCTTCCTTGAGTCCTAGTCCATCCTGACCTATTTGGATAGGTTAACTGTGCAAAGAAGTGGGACTGGGCTCTAGGTTGGTAGAAATGTTTGGGTTGAGCTCTAAAAGCATTCTGCCTCCCCTGCACCTTGGACCCTGTTGACCTATTCATAGGTGTGTATTGGGTCTTCTTCAGAGGTGGTGGTGATGGTGGAGACTTGGTGACCTTAACATGTGGTTTATAAGACTGTGTAGGTTGACCCCTAACCTGAGACTGAGCTTTGGGATTTTGCTTGGATGTGCTAGCTCTACTAGGCTCACTCAGCTTTTGTTTGCCCTTCTCCTCAGCACTAGACTTTTTTAGATTTACAACTTTGTTCACTGAAATGTTTGACTTCATGTTGATTAGAGGTCCTTTCTCTTTTTGTGTGACAAATGAAATAGTTTTCATTCCAAAGCTTGTTGTTGCACTAGAATTAAATCCAAGGCCCTCTTTTCTGAAGTTGACTTTTGACCCTAACAAAGCATTTAGGTTATCTGAACCTTGGGTCATTTTCACAATAGTTTTAAGCTTGTCCTCATTATCCTTTTGAATGTCTTCAATACATTTTTTCAGTTCTGTATTCACACTTAGGACAGCTTGATATTTTTCATTCACAATTTTTATCTCACTTTCATATTTCTGAATTTTCAACTTCCATTCATCAACTTCTTTTTCTAACATCTCATTATCTTCTTTAGAGGCTTTTGACTCATTCTTGATTTCTTCTAATTCAGAACATGTGAGTTTGAGTTTATTATTCTCAGATTCAAGACATGCAATTTTATCAGTTAGAGTTGTATCATTTTGCATGGAGTTAATCTTTCTTCTTAGATGCATGTTTTCCCTTCTAATGTCATCTACTTTATCAGCTATTTCATGATAGGCATCTACCCAATCAGCAATAGTAAAATTATCGAATCGAGAAGTTACCTCATCTGAATCCTCCTCTCTGTCTTCAGAGCTTGTTGTCATAAGGCAAATGGGCTTTTCAGATTCGGCTTCACTGTCAGAGGTATTGCTCAAGGAGCCTTCATCTTCATCACTCCATGTACTCACCATAGCTTTCCCTTTCGTGTTCCTTTTCTTTGACTTGTCCTTGTATTTCTGATTCTCTGGACAGTCAGCTTTCAGATGGCCTGTCTTCCTGCATTGATAACAAGTATTAGTTTCAATTTTCTTTGTAGGGTTATGTTTATACCTTTTATCCCTTCGGCCACCACTATACTTCTTTTGGCTGAATCGTCCTCCTTCTTTCCTGAGGAACCGCCTGAACTCTCTGGTCATCATTGCCATCTCAGTACGAGTTATATCTTGTTAATTCAGGCTCTCCTCGGATGATGATCCACTAGAGCTGGATCTGCTGGACTTGCTGGATTTGCTGGCACCAACTTTCAGAGCGATTGGCTTCTTCTTCTTTTCAGCTTCCTCTATCTTTGGCAGATTAATCTCATATGCCATCAGCGAGCCAATTAGCTCATCTGCCCTTGTATTTCGTAAATCCCTTGACTCCTCCATTACTATAGCTTTAGTATGCCAAGCATGAGTCAGGGAACGCAATATCTTCCTCACTACATCGTATTCTGTTTGAGCCTTCCCGAGACCTCTAAGACCATTTGTGATGATAGTTAATCGAGAGTACATTTCCTTGATGGTCTCATTTGGCTTCATCTTGAAGGCTTCATATTCTGACACAAGGAAATTAGCCTTCGTCTCTCTAACCTGAGAAGTCCATTCATGAATAACTTCCAGTGCATCCCACATCTCCTTAGCTGAGCTGCAAGCTGATACTCGAGAAAATTACGTGGGGTGCAGAGAGCATTGAATAGCATTTATGGCGCTCCAATTTAGAGTAGACCTTCTGATCTCCTCCTTGGTCCAGACTTCCTCATTAGGGGACAACTCATAAGGTCCCTTACTGACTACCTTCCAGATCTCATAATCCTTCGGCCTCAAAAATACTTGCATACAGTTCTTCCAGTATGCATAGTTAGATCCATTGAAGAAAGGGGGCTTGGTGGTTGAGTGTCCTTCAGCGATCATCCCTCGAGCATCCATCTGTACCTTCCTCTTCGGGCTGTAAGTCCCTGTAGAAGAGTTAGGCTGTGATACCAACTGTTGTGTTAGATAGACGCAGTCTATTACCACAGAGAGTGGATCTAGAGGGGGGTGAATGGATCTAATGTCTAATTTTAAAACACAGTTGAACTATAATGCGGAATTAAAACAAGCAACTGTTGAACGATAGAAGGAACACTATGAAATCACACAAACCACAGGCAATCACACAGTAGACACCGATATTTAAGGTTGTTCGATCTCAATCCAGAGATCTACGTCCACCCCACACTCCAACTGGAATGTGGATCCTGCCGACTCACAGCTTGAATAGCTGGGCTTCACAGCTTGCCAACAAACCACTGATACACAGCTTCGCTGGGCTTTACAGCTTGCCGACCAGAGGAACAAATCCTCTGCAACCGCTGGGTGATACAGCTTAGCCATCCGAGACCTGGTCTCGCCTGCTGAGAATTACAGCTTCACCTATCCAGTGGAAACCTCCACTGCAATTGCTGGCTCACAGCTTGATAACAAAAGAGTTTCGAAAGCAGTAAAGATAGAAACAAACGGAATGGAAAACCAAAATGAATGTAGCTCAATTGAGCAGTATCAGCTCTGGTATCTGAACCAAGAGACTGATTTACAAGACTTCGAAAAGACTCTCTCAACTCAACCCTCTCAATCTTCTCTTCTCTCTTTCTCTTCTTCTCTCTTTTTCTTCTTCTCTGTGGATCGTGCAGGCGCTCACTCTCTGTTCTTTTCTCTTAGCTCTGGCTGCTTCTATTCGATCTGCTTCTGTTGAATGAAGAAACTCCATATATATACCAGCAGCATATTGGATAGGGTGCGTGGCTTCCACATTTCCCGCCCAGAGAATTCGCCAGATCCGAGGAATTTCGACCACATGGCAGCATCCTGGCTGGGCTGCTTCCACGTGTCATAATCTGGGCACCACGTCCTTCCTTGGATCATGAGCCATACCTTCATCTTTGCACTTTAGTCCCTTTCAGTCAGTCGAAAGGAACTTATCAGTTTAATGTCGACACTTTGTACAGACTTCATAGTATGCAATGCAGACATTGTATAGACTTGCTGAAGTGTAATGCAATGTGCAGACTTTGATCGTAGTTAAAGACAACAATGTGCAGACTTTGTGCAATGTATGGACTAGCGTTCAGCAGCAATGTGTAGACTTGAACACATGCATGCTATACGATGTAAAGACTTCCTATATGAAGGCAACCGCTGGAGCATGTATAGACTTCATATATGCAGTGCTATGGCATGTGCAGATTTCATATATTCAAGACTGAGGTGTGTACAGGCTTAGTGAATGCAACACTGAAGCATGTACAGACTTCACGTATGCAAGACTATGAACATTACACATGGATGTACTGACTTGCTACTATCGAATGTGTAGACTTGAGTAGCATTCAACAGCCAATGTATAGACATGCAGACTTGTGCAGACTACGTGCAATGCATGAAACAATGTATAGACTTGGATATGCAGGGCGAGGCAAGGCAAACTCTGTACAGACTTGAAACATAAAGAAGCACAGGGAGTGTACAGACTTAGTCTTGCGACAACGGGCTGTACATACTTGGTTGAGACGATGGATAAGACGCTGCCAGACTCTGTACAGACTTGCTAAGATGATGCATGAGATGCTGAACAATGTATAGACTTGGTGGCGAGTGACTTACACAAAGACGCTAAGTGAGACGGTCCAGTGTATAGACTTCAAGTCCACTTGAGACGTTGAGTGAGACGAACCTCACAGGCTGTACAGACTTAAGAATGCACAACGTATAGACTTGCCAAAGGAAGGGCTGTACAGACTTGAGCAAAGCAAGGTCTGTATAGACTTGAGAGTTCATGATGTATAAACTTGCCAGAGGAACTGGACGATGTACAGACTTGAGCAAAGCAAGGTCAGTATAGACTTGAGAGAGAGTTCACAATGTATAGACTTAGCCAAGACACGATGTATAGACTTTGGCAAAGCAAGGGCTGTATAGACTTCAACTCAGCTGCAATGTATAGACTTGCAGGTGCAACGTAGGTAAAGATCAAGGAGTGTATAGACTTGATATTGTGGAGCACACAGGCTGTATAGACTTCATCAATGTCTAGACTTGGAAAGTTAAGCTGGTGAATGTACAGACTTCACCGATGTCTGGACTTGGAAAGTTAAGCTGGTGAATGTACAGACTTCACGGATGTCTAGACTTTGAATGAATGTGCATGCATTGAATAAACTTCGCATACGATGTACAGACTTGCTAGTCAGACAGGCACAAGCTCTGTACAGACTTTAGCGTGCAGACAGGCCATGTGAATGTATAGACTTATGTTCTAAACGATGAACAAACACAACAATACAATGTATGGACTTTGAGTGTGTAGACTTGTGTGTGTGCAATGTGTAGACCTGTGTGTGTGTGTATAGACTCTTACTGCATAGAACACATAGACAATCTGACAGAGATAGTTTCATCAAAACATAAACAGTTGCCAATCAATCAAAACAAGTTGTTGCCAATGAAATAAAGCTATTGTCAACATCATCAACACAAAGGAGTCACAACAATCCACACCCCAGACCCACCAAGACTTCACTGTAGCTCCACCCTCCTACGAAAGGGCCAAGGTCCCTCACCTCTCTTCCTTTCACAAGAGGACCCGTAGGTCGCATAAAATGGAAGATAAGTGTTGCTAAAGGTTGACCACCCATGAAACCCACCTCTTTATATTGCCTCCAAGCCCCCCAGGGTCCTATCCACGATCCACAAGCCTCCAGCCCACTCCCAAAGGTCGCTGGTTTAAAGAGGGGTTAATGCTAAGCATCCCTTCGGTTGAACAGAGGTGACCCTTCATCTACCCGGTCATAGATGCGAGTGGGCACATCTTTTTGTTGGGAATTAGGTTGAGATGTCTTCATATGAAATGAAGATGACTTCGAGATCTAACTCTGAGTTGTGCTTTCATTAAATTTCGTGGGCTCTAGCATGAGATATAATTTTCTCAATATTAACATTCATTTCCTGTGTTCCAGTCGCGACCCTTCATCTACCTGATCATAAATGCGATTGAGCGCATTTGCCTGTTTGGATTTGGGTTGGGGTGTCTTCATATGAAATGAAGATGACTTCGTGATCTAACTCTGGGTTGTTGTTTCATCAAATTTCGTGAACTCTAACATGAGATATGATTTTCGCAATATTAACATTCATTTCCCATGTTCCAGTCGCGACCCTTCATCTACCGGATCATAAATGTGAGTGAGTACATTTGTTTGTTGGGATTTGGGTTGGGGTACCTTCAGATGAAATCAAGATGACTTCTTGAGCTAAATTTTGGTAGTGGTTTGATCAAATTTCATTATCCCTATAAGGAGTTATGATTTTTCCATTAATTACATGTAAATTTGCCCAACAGTCACACCTCCTCATGATAGCTGGCAGAAAAGGGCTCAGAACCATGTGTTCTGGTGCGAATTGGGTTTCCATGTTAATGGAAGAGTTTGGGTTAAGGGCCCAAGCTTTCTAAGGAGCCTAATTTCATCCCATTTAGTTGACTGTGGACCGAGATATCCTATTTTAACGGGTGACTATGTTTTCTGTAATAATTTCATCCTATTATCATAACTCCTTCTTATCTCCTATTAGGCCTATTTTTTAGAAGTTATACTCTTGACCAAAGTTGTTACTTACCTAATGGTTGTTGCATAAATTTTAGTTTCATCTAATTCTGATCTCCCTATGGTAAGTTACCAATTTCTTAAGGATCCTCCATTAATCTTTCCAGATTTCTAGCTCATTGAGTTCACGGGCCCGAATTATTCTCAATTGGGTAGTGCCCAAATTGGTGGCCGTAACATCCTCTCCCCCTAAAAATAATTTTTTCCTCGAAATTAACTTGAGAAATTTCTCCATAAAACCTTCACCAGCCAGATGGTTTAAGCTTGCTTGTCGTACTTCCTAATCTAGTCATCAATGATCAGTTGACCTTCTTCTGACATGGAGAAGAAGCTTTCACATGTAATGCATAAGCTATGTTTCAAGGGCTCATTAAATACCATCTTACTTAAAATAATTGTAACCTACAACTCTTGCCACATAGTGTATGCCTTTAGGGTTTTTATCTATTACATTCGAAGGTTCAGCCTGTTATGCGACTTGCAAACTAAAATGGGTCATTGCTTTGTACCTTCAGTCACAGTAGGGGTATTGTCTGTCTCCTATTGCATTAGTGTATGAACTCACCCTTTGTACCGAATCCTCTCCCGCGGTGGTGATGGCTTTTGCTGAGTCTTCTTAGGGCAGTTCCTTGCAATATGTCCAGCCTCGCCGCATCCATAGCACTTACCCTTTATCCTCCAGCACTCCTGCCCCAGATGGGTGCGTTTACAATGGACACATAATGGAACCCCCAGCCTGTTCCTTGGTACCAGCTCCTGATGTGCCACCTTTTCCTTATCCTGCCTTCCTTCTGCGTGCCTAGGCCTCTTGCCCATCGTCTTCTGCTCCTTAGTGGACCTATACATAGGTATTCATTAGAACCTAACTTAATATGTCCCTAAAATACTTATAGTTTCAGTTATTACCTATGACGGTTTATTTGTTTGAAATGGGTTCTAAATATACTCTACCCTTTTTCACTCTAGCCTATCTCTTCTTCTACTACTTGGGCAATGGGAATGGTTGTAACCATAGTTTGTCTCTTGTGCTCTGATACCAGTCTGTAACGTCCCGGGATCCGATTCTCAATTTATGGGTATTTTTTTTTCTTTCATCGAACCTCGAGCCATTACTTCGTACGTATCGCGGAAGTACAATATATAAACATGCGTACATTCGCATGAGAGAGAGAGAGAAATCACAGTTACAAAAATGTAAATATCATCTCAACCATTCATAATTTCCAAAGAAGAGTACATGACCATTGTTCAAAAATAAACCTGAGCCCATACATGCTCACTGCCCCATAGCTATACATATAAGAGAGACCTTTATCCATAGCATACCCAGTCGAACTACGCACTGGCACTACTCCTCAGCTACAGCCTCCTCCTCAACCTCCTTCTCTATGTCTCCTGAAAACGTGTGTCATAAAAGGGGTGAGTGTGATGCTCAGTAGGCAGCCTAAACAAACTGGGGTTAACTTGCATTTATATAACCAAATTATATACATAATTCAGATGTTAATAATAGCATAATCCATTCATTATAGTTTGCTAAAAATAACTCGTAAGAGGATAATACACATTCTTAAGCTGACATATAAGGTACCCATGCATGCTCTAAAGCCACGGTGAATAAGTATTTACACATTATCACATTTTCATAATTTCACACTTTCACATATCACTTTTCCACATTTTCGCATTTCGCATTTTCACATTTCACATTTTCATATTTCACATTTCCACATTTTCACATTTTGTGATTCATGGAAATAAACAGCTGCCACAATCATAGGAGGCTGACACACACACAACAAACGAAAGAGTACTGCGCAGACCCGAGAGCGAACTACCACCTAGATTCTTGGTGGCCTCGAGGCATTACATAACACCACATCACAAAGGCCGCCCCCCCGAGGACCGAAGACCGAATCAATAGGATTTTAAACTAGGGCCGTCCCCCCGACAGGGACCGAAGTCCTATCTCACATAAGGCTGTTGTTTCCATTTATATCATTTACATTGTATTCGCATTCACATACATACCCATTTTACACATATTAGTATGATACTTTATCATAACAAGCATGCTTTCAATGATTTAAGTTGGCTAAACATACTTACAGTCGAGCTTCTAATATTCTAAACATGGTCACATATGTGCTTCCAGTAGTTTAAGAGGGCTAAATACACTTGCGGTCATGTTCAGGTTACTATATGAAAAGAATAGGTCTATTCTTCTAGGCCACACATGCATAGAAAATTATTTATATCTGAAAGTATAGAATTTCTGTGGGCATGAAATTTTTACTGTGGATTACTAACTTAGCCTTCTGTCATTTTCTAATTTTTTAGATTTTTATGAATTAATATGCCCCCTCAAAATTCTCCTTTTCTTAGTTTCTGGAAATTGGGCATGTGCAGCATGTGCACTGACCCCACTAAAACATGCACAGACCTCACTGGAGCATGCACAGACCTTACTGGAACATGCACAGACCCTGCTTATGGCCAGGGCCAGACATGCACAGACTTCACTGAAACATGCATAGACTTTACTTATGATTTGAACTAAACCTGCACCGACCTCACTAGAATATGCACAAACTTCACTAAAATATGCACATACTTTACTTATGCTTTGAACTAAACCTGCACCGACCTCACTAGAACATGCACAGACTTCACTGAAACATGCACAGACCTCACTTATGATTTGAACTAAACCTGCACCGACCTCACTAGGACATACACAGACTACACTAAATCATGCACACACATTACTTATGATTTGAACTAAACATGCACCGACCTCACTAGAACATGCACAGACTTCATGCACAGACCTCACTTATGATTTGAACTAAACCTGCACCGACCTCACTAGGACATGCACAGACTTCACTGAAACATAGACTTTACTTATGATTTGAACTAAACCTGCACCGACCTCACTAGAACATGCACATACTTTACCATTACTAGAACATGCACAGACCTTACTATAAAACATGCACAGACTTTACAAAACATGCACAGGCTTTACCATTACTAAAATATGCACAGACCTTACTATAAAATATGCACCGACCTTACTTAGGATTTGAACTAAACATGCACTGACCTTACTTAGGATTTGAACTAACATGCACCGACCTTACTTAAAACATGCACCGACCTTACTTAGGATTTGAACTAAACATGGACCGACCTTACTTAGGATTTGAACTAAACATGCACCGACCTTACTTAAAACATGCACCGACCTTACTTAGGACTTGAACTAAACATGCACCGACCTTACTTAGGATTTGAACTAAACATGCACCGACCTTACTTACGCATGGACTAAATGTACACCGATGCTAACACAAACATGCACAGACCTTTACCATTACGAGAACATGCACAGACTCTGCTATGACCCATATGAAATATGTATAGACCTTGTCCCGAAGGCTGACCTTCCTAGGGACGGTACTAATCTTTAGAGACTCAGAGGTAACTCATGGAAGCCCGAAACTTGATGAAACCAAAAACCAAAAATGAACATGGTGGTGGTCCCCACATGCACTTAATCCCTCTTTAGAGTGTATAAAATACATTTGAAATCATTCTAATGCATCATTGACCCCTAAAGTTTGAGGTTAGGTGCCTACCTTTGAGATGTTAACCGACGATCCGGGGATAATATCCACACCCCAGATCCACCTCAGCTTTACCCTTCGATCCGGGGATGAGATCCACACCCCAGACCCACCAAGACTTCACTGTAGCTCCACCTTCCTACGCAAGGGCCAAGGTCCCTCACCTCTCTTCCTTTCACAAGAGGACCCGTAGGTGGCAGAAAATGGAAGATAAGTGTTGCTAAAGGTTGACCACCCATGAAACCCACCTCTTTATGTAGCCTCCAGGCCCTCCAGGGTCCTATCCATGATCCACAAGCCTCTAGCCCACTCCCAAAGGTCACTGGTTTAAAGTGGGGTTAATGCTAAGCATCCCTTCGGTTGAACAGAGGTGACCCTTCGTCTACCCGGTCATAGATGCGAGTGGGCACATCTTTCTACTGGGAATTAGGTTGAGATGTCTTCATATGAAATGAAGATTACTTCGAGATCTAACTCTGGGTTGTGGTTTCATTAAATTTCGTGAACTCTAGCATGAGATATGATTCTCTCAATATTAACATTCATTTCCCGTGTTCCATTCGCGACCCTTCATCTACCTGATCATAAATGCGAGTGAGCGCATTTTTGTGTTGGGATTTGGGTTTGGGTGTCTTCATATGAAATGAAGATGACTTCGAGATCTAACTCTGGGTTTTTGTTTCATCGAATTTTGTGAACTCTAGCATGAGATATGAGTTTCGCAATATTAACATTCATTTCCCATGTTCCAGTCGCGACCCTTCATCTATCGGATCATAAATGTGAGTGAACGCATTTTTCTGTTGGGATTTAGGTTAGGGTGCCTTCAGATGAAATCAATAGGACTTCTTGATGTAAATTTTGGTGGTGGTTTCATCGAATTTCATTATCCTTATAAGGTGTTATGATTTTTCCATTAACTACATGCAAATTTCCCAAACAGTGACACCTCCTCATGATAGGTGGCAAAAAAGGGCTCAGAACCATGGGTTTTGTTGCGAATTGGGTTTCCATGTTAATGGAAGAGTTTGGGCTAAGAGCCCAAGCTTTCTAAGGAGCCTAGTTTCATCCCATTTGGTTGACTGTGGACCAAGATATCCTTATTTTAACGGGTGACTATGTTTTCTGTAATAATTTCGGCCCATTATCAGAACTCCTTCTTATCTCTTATTAGGCCCATTTTTCAGAAGTTGTACTCTTCATCAAAGTTGTTCCTTACCTAATGGTCGTTCCATGGGTTTTGGTTTCATCTAATTCTGACCTCTTTATAGTAAGTTACCAATTTCCTAAGGATCCTCCAATAATCTGTCCCGATTTCTAGCTCATTGAGTTCACGGGCCCGAATTATTCTCAATTGGGCCAGCGCCCAAATTGGTGGTCGTAACAGTTAGGCTCTGATACACGTGTTGGAACGGATGGACACTAAGATCTAGAGGGGGGGTGAATAGATCTACCCCTAAAAATCTACAGCAGTTAAAAATAATACGGAATAAAAACTAACCACTGTAAATCAATTAAGAGATATAAGTTTTAGAACAAATTACATGCTAACAATTATGCACGAATGGCAATGCACAATAACAGCTAGAGAGATTACTGTAAAATGTCAGACAGTAAGAATAGAATCTTCAAATTTAGTAATAGATAAATTTCAGCAATATCAAGAGAAATCAGATAATTGCACTTAACAGTCAGCCAAACATCCAGGTATGGTACGATGGTGGAGGCTAGCCTCACGCAAGAGGTGGAATTCCAGATAGGCGTAACCTATCCTTCCAACCCAGCCTTTTGATATACCTACTGGATGAAGAGCTTTAGCAAGAATCTCATATAGCAATTTTAACAAGTGAAAGCATGTTTCTCTTAAACACTCCTAAGCATTCATCTAAACAATGAGCAGGCATAAGCTATAAACGCACTGGAGCACAAATCAGTCACACAAGAGAAGAGAATTTTTAGGTGGTTCGATCTCTATCCAGAGATCTATGTCCACCCCTTACTCAATTGAGTAAGGCTCACTGCTATCACACAGCTTGAGTACGCTGATCCACAGCTTCGGGGATATAATCCCTACAGACCGCTGATCCACAGCTTTGGGGATTAGATCACATAGCGCTGAGCCTCACAGCTTGCTACCGCTGAGCCTTACAGCTTCGCTATCTGAGGTTTCACCCTCACCCGCTGATACACAGCTTAAGAGAATTCAGGAAATAAAATGGAACGAATGAAACGAGAAAACAGTGTCACGCCCCGAGCTATTATTACATCAGAAGACAATTTCAAGAACGCGAACAACCGGCATGGTAAGCCTCGAGCAAGCAATATAATCAGAGCGCAATAACAATCACACAAAGTAATTGCACAATAATGAAATCAAACTCTCATTTTTATTTCATATCATATAATCGCAATCCAAATACACGAATATTCGACTCTTTTTAATCTAGACTCAGTAAAAAGAAAAATTACATATAGTGACTCAATCTAGATATATTTCGACAATTCTAGGTCTTCACTCGATTCCATATTTCCTTTAATCGCTCTCGGACCCGCTACTTGAGTAATCCGAATCTGATTCACTTGTACCTCCTGAAACATTGAGAAAGTAGGTAATGAGCACACTTGCCCAGTAGGTATCTTCGTATCAACATGAAGGTAATGTTAAAGTGATTAATGTCTTAGCTCTAAAGAAATAAGATAAATCATGCAAATACGATGAAACATGCGAATCAAGCAGAAATAACAAGATATGATCAAGAATGAGATATGAGAATATGATTTGATCAAGAATATAAGAAGAGTGTAAACAATTTGGCCTTTCAAGAATGTACTAGAAAGTTATGTAACAAGCAAGAATGAACTCTTCACTTAGTAGCAAGTACTTCATGAATTTATGTGGATTAATACCCGTGGATATTTCACATATCTATAGAGAAAGTACTCCCAGTGCAATGCGATGCCAATAGCATCATCCCCCATGGTTTATATAGTATGTTTCCGATAATCAGCCGAGGGGACTAGCATAGAGCCCTTGAACACAATCAATGCTCGAACTGCATCTTCAAGTATAAATCAAGCTACTTCCACGTTAATACGGCCATGAATGTACAATTTCAAATATAGTTCCACGATAAAGTAAACAAAAATATGAATACTCCTATTGAGAATAAAGAATTTCAATAAATGCATTTATATCTAGGTTATGCTATGGAAATAAATCGGCAGCATAATGGTACATTCTTTAACTTCAAAATTACTTAGTGAGGGGGGTAAATCTGGTTTGACCCAGAAGCAGCCCACGCACGCGCGGCCCATTGAGGTTTGGACGCGCTAGGCCCAAGCAAGGAACGGACATACGTGTTCGGCCCAATAAGAAAATGACCGGCCGAACAAGGCATCAGATTCTACAACGCTGATGAGGCCGACCCAAGCGTAGTTCTCGCCGGAGGACACTCCGACGACCGACTGTTGCCTCCCACGACACCGGCCTTGACCCCGTAATGGGCGAGCACGCGCTATGAGTGCCGTAAGACTCGCCCAGGGAACGGCCGACGCCGGGGCTATCGCCCTCCAACGGGAAACTCCCGCCAATATAGCGGAGGAACATTACTCTACTAAACGGACCCTTCCCTATCAAGGGATGAGGGCCTCACTCCAGGACAACCCATATAAAAGGGACATTGACAGAAGATAAGAGCACGGTAGATTCTTCTACTAAAAAACCGTACGCTACTATGCAAGAGCATACTGCTGCCCCAGAGCTTCCTACTGAGAGGAGAGCAACTCGACTAGCTACCACGACGAGAGGGACATCTGCTACATCCAGAGATCTTCTTCCTCCTCTGCGGCCTTACCACCCAGCGAGCACTCTCCGAGAGCCCACTAGGAACGGCGAGCACACGTGCAGAGGATCTACACGCCTCCTGGATCGATGACTATGGCCCCTACTTCTCTCTCACCATGCTCCTCTCTATTTGCTCATTAATCCCTAGCTGACTTAAACATCAGAGGGTTGTCCCATGGGGTAACACACGGTACTCCTTCTGACGCCCTTCTGGTTTCTTGGTGTGTGCAGGCATCCACGGGCGCGAGACGACTTCCCCAACAAATAAATAGAGAAGGTGGTACGTGGCCTAGGAACCATTTTCCTGTCGCTGCACTTCTTGGCGCCATCTGTGGGAATCACGAGCAAAAAGCTATAGCGCCTTGTGGAAGCCTCCGTAACGCCAGCAACCGCAGGGCGGGGTTCCCATCAGGGACCCAACTCTCGCCGGGGATCGTAGGAAGCTTCTTCCACGCACCACCGATAAGAGGTCACCCCAGGTGACCTAGACGAGCTCTGTCAGGAGATTCGAGCCCTGGCGGAATTCTACCAAGAGCTCCGGGACCAGAGGCCCCAAAATGCCCCACCCGAGCGACGGGAGGGCGAGGGAGACCAGGCCAGAGAGAACTTCTGGTAGATACGGGAGGCATCCCATGCCTCCGTCACAAGAACCCGACGATCGCACAGCGTGCCCGCATCTAGGGGATGCAGCCCTCTCCACTCCAACCCAGGGAGGATCGCCGGCTCCGACGTTTCGACGAAATAGAGGACAAGGTCCGGTACCTAGACGACGTCCTCCTTGCCGCCAAGAACAGCGGCCTTATCGACGACGACCAGGACTTCTACGCTCCCTTTTACAGGGATATCTTGGAAGCCCCCATCCCGCCAAAGCTCCAGCTACTGTCATTCGCCTCCTACGACGGCACCACCGACCTGGCCGACCACCTGCAAGGCTTTGAGTCCCACCTGGTGTTTCACCGGGCCTAGGACACCGTGAAGTGCCTGGCGGTCGTCACGACCCTTCGGGAGAACGCCCGAGCATGGTTCGAGTCCCTGCCGGCCGGGACGATCTTCTCCTTCCAACAGCTAAAGAAGCTATTCAAAGAGAACTTCGTGTGTATAAACCCGATAATTAAAAATGAGAAATAAGTTTTACAATTTCATTATGTAATTAAAATTTTAATGAAATAATTAAATTACCTTTTTACTATATGAGATAAACTAGTTTACTGAATTTACTTGAATTAACTAGAAGTAAATAGAGATTAAATGCTTTAAACCTTAGATAAATCATAGAAAACCCAATAAAAGTCTATGTAATGGACTAGGATCATAATTGGCCTATTGGATAATCCATAATGGGCTGGATTAATAGATTAAAGGATTTATTAAAGGTTAAATTAACCTAAATTCGTAACATGTGTTTAATATGCAATTTAAGGGATTAAAATAACCCCATTTCTAGAAGGTTGACACAAAATTTCACTCTTACCTAACAGCCCACCTTGGACTAGCCGTTTTTACATTGGTTTCAAATCAAATTAAGGCTACATTAAGAGGAGAAGTTGGAATTTTCTTCAAATTCGGAGTTGGAAAATTTGGCATTGTTAGGTAAGGAATCTTGACAAATTTGGCCAAGTTTTGGCTATAAATAGAACCATACTCGACCCTCAAATCATCCCTGGAGGTTAAGGTTACACTGCTACGAAGATTGGTGGAGATTTGAAGGAAGATTTGAAAGATCAAAGAGTTTTCTTATATTTGGGGATATTTCTTTAGATCCATAAAAAGGTAGGAATCTCTGAAGCTAAACTTTAATTAAAGCATGCTATCTTGTTCGTTTTTCTATCCACTTTCCATTGATAGCTCATTTATTAAATTTCGTTATGAAATGAGCAAGTTATGGCCATTTTATTGGAGGTGTATTCCCATTTTTTCATCAGTTCCAGAACGTGCTATACCTCAGTAGCGCGTTCTGAACGCGCTGCCCCGACATAGCGCGTTCTTACGGAGTATTTTCCCGCCCTCAATTTAAAAAATTATATTTTTCCAAAACGCGCTACCTGAGGGTAGCGCGATCTTTCATAAAGTTTTACCCGGATTACCGGTGGTCAAATTAATATATTTTGAAAAAATAATAATAATACAAAACAACTTCAAAAGCAACCACAGTTCAATTCAGTTGAGTGCGGCTCGGCTCGGCACAAACAAACAAATAAATAAATATATTAATAGTATAGTTTTGAATCCACACGCAACTTGAGCCCACATCCTATGCCCTTTGGGTCCTGACCCAAGGGTGAGCTCTCCAACATATAAAGCCATGAAAGTTTTCTAAACTTCCAATGTAGGACTAAAGATTAGTCACTACACATTATGAACACAATATGAATTATAACCTTTGGAATCTCCAATAATTATAAGTACTTAGTTACCAAAAGTAAGAAAAGGCAATAGTAGTATGTTTTAATTCTTACAGCATGTTAAAAAAATATTTTTGTAGAATGAAATTATTTTTACATGTAAAAGTCTAATTTTAACCATATTAGTAAATTAATACATGAAAAATATTTCCAGCATGTTAAAAATGACTTCCAACATGATAAAATTATTTTATACATACTGAGATATAAAAACTATTTTCAGCATGTTAAATCTATTTAAAACTATTTTTTATGCATGCTAAACCTAATTTCCTATTAAATAATTAGTAAATTGGTGCATGAAAATTACTTCCAGCATGATAAAATTTCTTCTAGCATGATAAAATTATTTCTAGCATGTTAGAATTATTTTTAGCATGATAGAATTATTTTCAGTATATTAAAACTATTTTTCAGCATGATAATTCTATTTTCCTATCAAATAATTAGTAAATAAATATATTAAAATAATTTTCAGCATAATAAAATTTATGTTGTTATCAGAGAATTTCTGTAATCAGCATGGTAAACTTATCTTTATCACATTATTAGTAAGTTAATGTGTGAGAATTATTTTAGCATGTTAAGTATTAATTTTAGCATGATAAAAATTAATTTTCAACATGTAATAAAATGAAATCCAGCATGAAAATTTATTTTTTATCATCTTATCAATAAAATAACGTATGAAAATTATTTTCAGCATGTTAGAATTATGTTCGGCATAAAAACCTATTTTTATAACCAAATTCTGATTTTTATAATAAATCATCGTTTTGGCTAAACTAATGCATCTCTAATGTACAAAAAACTTTCTATAATCATGTCTAAACTCTTGTAAACTAAATTCACAAGAGATTAAACAATGGAATTAAATTAATTCTATTAAACTCTAATTACTTAAATTTTCTTCCTAGTTACTTCTTGAATTCCACGACTTAATGTCGTTAAACATGATGCCTTAAAATTATTATTCACTCCTCTTGCTACTTCTGAGATTTTTGTCAAATCTGTACTTTTTACAAATGAGCTTATTTTTGAAATTCATTGGCCATAGTGTTAAGTGGATGTCTAAACGTACTTGGGATCTTATGATCCACCGACCCAATGCCTGGCATTAATGGGGCCCAGTCTGGTCTTGGGAGGAGTACCCAAAAGTACTTGTGCCCATGGGAGTTGATTGACCATGGTGTGGCATTGCACCGAAGTGCATGACTTGCTAGATTTTACGGCATTCCACTATTCGTACTTATTACTTATTTACTTGTTTGCTTGAAAATTACATGAATTACTTGACTTGTGTGAAATGGCCAATTACATGAAATTCTTTACTTGTTCAAAGTCATTATTTGGAAATTCATCTTGATATCATATTATCTCAATTACTTGGAAATTCCATTCATGTTTATACACTTCTCGATACAAGTTAGAAAATTACTTAAATTGTTAATACTTAAAGATTGCCCGATTCTTAGAGATATAAAATCCTACTGAGCTTTTAGCTCACCCTACGTTTTGGTTAATTGTTGCATGAAATGAAAATGAACAAGGGAATGGACAAGAGTGAGAGAGTGGTTTTCCTTTTTATCTAGGTTTATGTATATCATTAGTGTTTTTACAAGAATGATGTACTTTGGGATTGGAAGTTGTAATTTGCCTTTATGGCTTATGAATTAGTGATGTAAACTTCATTTTGATAGAATAAAAGTATCATTTTTTTCATTCATTTCTATCTTTAGAAATAAAATTGTACATGCTCTGATCGACACGCTTATTTACGACTAGTTCGCGTCCCGATATTCCGCGTCGGGACGTGACATCGTGGGCTGCCGAAAGGTAGCCAAATCTACAGTAACCCTGCTTCCCCTCAAGCAGGGGAAGGAAGAGGCGCTATGGGACTTCATCTCTCGCTTCCGCGTAGAGGCACTCAGAATCCCCCATCTCGACGTCGGCATCGCCACCACGGCGCCCACTCAGGGGACGCGAGACCACATCCTCCGACGCGGGCTCGGAGTCGAAGCCCCAAAGTCCCTTCTAGACCTCCTCGCGCTAGCCCAAAAGAACGCGCATTGCAGGGAGAACACTGCGGCCTTACACCGCACGGCCGGGACCGATCAGCCCGATCGCAAAAGAACCGTCGACCCACCACGCAAGGGTCGGAGTAAGCGAGAGCGGCACGATGGCGACCACCGCGATCGCTCCAAGAAGGAAAGGGTTGGCTACCACCACTATACACCCCTGACGGCCCCGCTCGACCAGATCCTGATGAAGATTCGAGAGGAGCCATTCCTCAAGTGGCCCTTGCGGATGAAGTCGGATCCCAACTCACGGGATAAGAAGAAGTACTGCCGCTTCCACCGGGACCACGGCCACGACACCACCGACTACATCAATCTGAAGGATGCCATCGAGGACCTCATACAGAGAAGGCTCCTCGATAAGTTCCTCACTAAAAATGCCGAGAGACGACAGAAGATGTCTCCCTTGATCGACAATCGGCCCAACAGAAAGGAGATCACGATTGTTGTGCCCCTTGTGCTTTGTTGATGATGTGATGTTTTAATGATAGCAACATGAATGAGTCACCACATTGTCTTGAATATGTCTGACCTTTTCTGTGGGAGATTGCATAAGTGTGCCATCTCTGAATTGTGAAGAATGCATGTGTATGCTTGAGTCATGCTGTGATAAATTGGTTTGTGCTTGATTTCTATTCTGTGCATTGCTTCTCTGCTAATATGTTCATACATTGTCTTAGGCTAAGTATATACAGACTTTAGCCTCTCATTTAACATCTAAGGCAAAGTCTACACATTGGCTAAGTGTGCACATTGCTTACAGTTCTTGAGATCATCAAGTCCATACATCGTGAAAGTCTATACACTCCTCTTGGCCTTAGCATCTATTTTGAAGTCCATACATTGGTCTTCAGTTCAAGTCTGTACAGCGTTACGTTCTCTTTGGAAAGTCTGTACAGCGTCAAGTCTGCACATTGGGGTTTCACGAGAAGTCTACACATTGGTCTCTACTTGAAGTCTATACATTGGCTAAGGGTCTTCAAGTCCATACACAGTCGTCTGATGCATATTGATTAACAAGAAATCTGCTATGAGGTAGTACATTGTATGTCCGTACTGTTTCTGTCATACTTCATGCTATTTGTGTTTTCAACACGCCGTGTCGTCCCTTCGTACCTCGTGTTGTTTTAAGTGTCTGTTGTTGTTTGTCTCCGTGCTGTTTACTGAAGCAGCTCGAATTGTTCTAATATACTTCGTGTCATTTTTCCTGTGAACCTCGTGTCGTTTTCTTCAGTATCTAGTTGCTCATCTCGTGTCATCCTCTTTATGTTTGCTCTTGTATTTTCGTGTCACTCACTGTAGTTACTCGAATCGTCTTCCTGCCTTCACTGTTTAATCGCGTGTCATTGTAGCCGTTCATGTCTTTTGTCTTCGTGTTGATTTTACTTCGTGCACTCTTCTCTAAGTTCAAGAGCGTGTCTGTGCTGTCTCCATGTCGTCCTTAGTTCGAGTCGGTTCTTTGTTATTTCCATCTTCGTGTTGTTCTTCCTAGACCTCGTGTCTTTCTTGTGTTGAAACCACACTTCGTGTTGGTTTCTATTTTTCATCTTCGTGTTGTGGTCAGCTCGTGTCGTTCTCTTTGCTATTTGTTATGTCGAGTTGCTTTTTACTTCGTGTCGTTTTCTCTGTAGTGTTAAGCGTTATTAGTTTGTATCTCGTGTCGGTCTCTTCGTAGTGTTTATTTTGTTACAGTGACACTTCGTGTCGTTCTCGTTTTACCTCGTGCTGTTTTCATCTGACCTCGTGTCATGCTCTCCTTGTCTCGTACTGTAGTAATCTTGTGTTCTCGTGTCATTTACTGTAGCTACTCGAGTCATATTCCTGCTTTCTTTGTTTTATCACGTGTCGTTTCATCTCATGTCGTTCTTTCTGCTGTTTATTATGTCGTGTTGTTTCTTTGTATTCGTGTCTTCGTGTTATTCTTGTGTTTATGACCTCGTGTCGTTCTCTGTGTAGTACTTGTTTTATCACCTTTGAACCTCGTGTCGTTCTATTTGTAGTGTTTGTTTTGTCACCACTGTATCTCGTGTCGTCCTCAGTTTAGTGCACCTCTTGTTGTTTCTATACACCTCGTGCAGTTTTAGGTTCTGGTGCCCTGAGTTTTAATCGTGTTAATTCCTTGCAGGAGAAGAAGAAGGTGGTCCAAGGAAATATTCCCGAGTGACTGGCAGCACGTGATCCGAGGCTGAAATGAAGCCTGCTGAGAGACTGCCACGTGGTCCGAATACTTAGGGCTGGAAATGTGGAGGTCACACGTCGGGGGTGATGCTGCTGCGGCTACTATATATATGGGTCTTCATCCTCTGAAGAAATTATCGAAGAAAAAGCCTTGAGAGTAGAAAGCCCTTCGATCCAGAAGAAAAGAAGAGAGTAGAGAAGAGAGTGAGAGTGAGAGCAGAAGAAGAAAAAGAGAGAGAGATAGTGCTAGTGAGAAGAGAAGAAGAAGAAAAAGAAGAGTGGTAGAGTGAGAGAAGCTGCAGAAGTAAAAAGAGAAAGAGAGAGAGCTCGCGAGTGAGAGAAGGAAGCAGAGAAGAAAAGGAAGAGAAAGAAGAAGAGAGAACGAGAGATGGGAAGCTTCATCTGAAGACTTGTTCCTACTGGACCGTGGATCAGATCCAGGCCAGTCAGCTCCATTGAGAGCCACATTTGTGTTTTCATCTTTTACAGCTTTCTGTTTGCTGTGTTATTTTCGTTTATTATTTTTCCTTTATTTTTCTGATTATCCTTGGTCTTCCGATTGCCCTGTTGGGGATCGGGTTCCTCCTGTTGATTCAGGAGAAGGGAGATCTGATCTCCGGGTTGCAAGTGATAGGTTGTCACTTGTGGGTTCCCTCTGGTTAGAGGAAGGGAGGCTAGCCCTCTGGTTCTAGGCTTGTGGTTGCAAGTCCAGGTGTCCCTCCGGTTGGGAGGAAGAGAGGTGTTCGACCTCTGGTTTGCTGGTGAGTGGAAGTCACCGGTTGGTTCCCTCCTGGTCTGGAGGAAGAGAGACTTCGGTCTCTAGTTTCCAAGTGGCTGAAAGTCACTTGGGGTGTCCCTCCGGTTGGGAGGAAGAGGGGAGCGTGTTCCCCTGGTCAAGCTGTTTGGCAGCATTTGTTGCAGACTGAGTCTGCGGTTTCTGGCGTGAGCTAGTGGAATCCTCACTCCGGTTGGGAGTGAGGGGTGGATATAGGTCTGGAGGACCGAACCACCTAAAAAATCTATTGAGCAGTGGTTTGATTGCTTGAGTTGCTTCCGCTAGATGCTTGAATAGGCACGCTCCAATTGTTTGTATTTGAGTTAAATCAAATTGGTTCTATTTTGTGTCTATCTCTAGCATCCAAGATTTTATTTGGCCATTCTATATAGTAGGATACATTCACCCCCCCTCTGTATCCGGGCCTAGCACCCTAACAGTTGGTATCAGAGCCTGTGTCTGCATACAAGGTCCAACGACCTGCAGATTCGATCTCTGGTTTTCGGTGTTAATTTACTTTTAGTGCATCAATATTCCTGTTGCATTGAATTTATCTGCTATTTGCCTCAATGGCTTGTCCTCCCGTCTTCAGTGGTTTTGATTTCAACCAGTGGCACAGTGCCTTACGTGCTTATGTTAAATCTGCTGATCCAGACCTGTGGAAAGTGATTTCACATGGTCCTCATAAATTGCCAAAGAAAAAGTCAAATGGACTGACAGTCACGAAGCAATGCATGAGGAGAATCAGACAGCTATAAATCTGATGAAAGCAGCCACTGACAAAGCCTTTCACTCATGCTTCCTTGATTGCAGATCTGTAAGGGATATGTTGGAAATGATGAAGAGAGCCGGGAAAGGAAATCAAACAAGCTGCATGATGGCCAACAGAAGCGATCAAGGCAGCAATCAAACTGAAGAAGATGATGATGATGAGGTAAATCTCTTCGAGAATTTCTCTCTAGAAGATTGGGAGAATGCTTATGCTGAATTATTGGAATCTCATGAGTTGTTAAGAAAACAGTATAAGAAATTGAAGAAGGGTACTGGTTTAGATAGTTCAAGCTTTCCTTGTAGAAATTGTGTTGAATTGAAAAATATTCATGATGCTTGTATGTCTGACTTTCAAATACTGAAGAAACAAGTTTCACTATTGAAAACTGAAAATCAAGAACATATAAATGTGATATCTGAACTCAAAGAAAAATTAAACTCAGATAATGATAATCAGACTGTTGTTAACTATCATGACCAGTATGAAAAATTGCTGAAAAACATTGAAAGTGTAAACTCAGATTTAAACAAACTGAGATCCGAAAATGATTCCTGAGAACATCTGCTAATAAAAATGATAACAAATTTGAGAAACTCAAGCAGGAGAAAAACTTGCTTGCTGAAAAACTGGAAGCCATCAAATCTGTGAATGTGGAATTACAGAAAAATATTGAAAAGAAGGAAAAAGATTTGAAGGAATTCAAGGCTGAAAGAAAACTTGAAATTAACTCAGAAGATCAGACTCTAATAAATGAGTTAATTCAGAATGACAAGCTTAAGGAAGAAAGTGAAAAATTAAAAATGTTGAATTCCACTATGTGAGAGAGACTTCTAGCTTTGGAAAGAGGAAAAAGTATTTGTGTTGAAGATTCTAATAAACTGAACAATCTGGAACAGGAAATTGAAAAATACAAAACTGCTAACAATGTGTTAACTGAATGTGTGAATTGCAGTGAACAAGAGATTGCCAGTTATGAGCTACATATTTCCTCTTTGGAAGATGAAATTCAGGATTTGAAAGTCTCTTTGTCAAAATTTGTTGATGGGCAAGAAAACCTAGACAAGCTGCTAGGTGTAAAAGTCAATGTCAAAAGGGAAGGGTTGGGCTACAATAATCTAAATAAAAAGGCTTTGCAGAACAAAGTAATGACATCCTTTGTAAATGCCTCAAACGTAGCCACAACATCAAAAGACAAACAGCCCATTGTTCAGAAAATACTGGGAACAAAGATTATTTTTAAGAAAGAAGGACTGGGTTACAGTCCAGTCATGAGGAAGGCTGATGGAGCCAACCTGAAAACTATCTTTGTTAAATCCTCTGAATAGGAGAAGCCTTCTACTTCATCTCCAACTCAGTACAAGGCTAAGAAAATAGGAAAACAGGATAAAAATCAGAAAAGGACTGTAAATCAGAAAATGAATGAAAAGGGTTCATCAGTGCATATTGATCACAATCCTCATACACATTTACAAGCATCCAAAAAGAAAATGATCTGTCATTACTGTCATAAATTTGGACATCTGATGCATGAGTGTAAGCTGATGGAGAAGGATGATAAGAATGCTAGGAGATCTCATGATAAAAATCCTTCACCTCAGAAAAGGAGTGTCACATGTTCTAATTGTGGCAAATTAGGACACTCAATTGCTCATTGCTGGTTTGTTAGGGGTAAGAAAACATTTTATTCATATCATGCTAAATTCCCTGCAAACCAATATGTTCTTAATGAAAATAAATCTGTTTCAATGAACCAGCATATCATCTGTTTTAACTGCAACAAAATGGGTCACAAGACCTCTGAATGCTGGTTAGACTCTTTTAAAAGAAATTCTATTTCATGCTTTGAATGTGGAAAGCATGGCCACAGGGCCATTGATTGTTGACATGCTCAGGGTAAAAAATTCAATTCTAAAACTGTTAAATTCCCTGCCATTAACAGAAAGTCTTCTGCATGCTATCACTGTGGGAAGTATGGCCACACAGTCAAGGACTGTTGGCATGCCCAAGGAGGCTATGGCAATAATGAACTCAATTTTAAAAAGAATGCCTCTTATTGCTCTCACTGTGGAAAGCATGGCCATGTAGTCAAGGACTGCTGGTATGCTCAGGGAAAACATCTTAATTCCAAATTTGATAAATTTCCTGAAAATTGAAATTCTCTTGGCAGAAATGAACCTATTTTTACAGAAAAGATTCTTGTATGTCTTGAATGTGAAAAACTTGGCCACCGAACTTCTGAATGCTTATGGGCAGGCAATGCTAAATCAAAACCTCATGCAAGTAACAAAAATTTTCATACAAATTCACATAGATTCCATGATGATAATAATGTCTACAAAAAGAATTCAAGGTTTGCTACATCATGTAGAGATTGTGGAAAATTTGGTCATCTCATGGATAACTGTTACCTGATGGATCATGGTGATAATACTGCTAAAAATTGTTTAGAACACATGTTAGGGCTTATACAGGACCCAAGGCAGCTTGGGTTCCTGTAAGATCAAATTGATTGACTTGCTGCAGGTGTGCCTTGGAAGGAGAAATAAAAGGGGTTAACCAAGGCACTCAAAAGGAAAACCCCAGGACTCAATTCAGGTCAGTTCTGAAATCTGTTTTAAATTCATTATCTGAATTTGTGAGTATGAAAAAATGTGAATTTCATGTTGATCTGCTTGTCTGAATTTTGATGATCTCTTCACTGAATTCAATTGTGAATATATTTGATGCTCTTCTCATGCTGTTGTTTGCACTAAATGAACAAGATGCTAGATGCACTGCATTTTGCACTAAGCTAAACGGTTCTTTAATGTATACAGTCAATGCATGTGTCAAATGTCTGCACACATCATTTGCATGACTGTCAATGAAGTTGTTCAATACATGTAGGACTGCGTTATGTTGCACAGCATTCAATGTTAAGTCTTTGCATGTCTCTGCATACATATAGTGCATTGCATTTCCTTACATTGAAAATGCCAAAAAGGGAGTTTGAATGCATATTGTGAGGGGGAGTCACTGCATTGCATATAGGTTGTCAAATGCATACATAGGTCAGAACTCATTGCATATCCTCTCTTACTGATTTTGTTGACAAACCTTAATCATATTCTGAAAACTTTGAGCTTCACAATCTCTCTTAACAATTGGTATTTCTACTATCAATTTGGTATCATTTGGCTTCAGAAATCTATCAGTCTTTCATGAAGATTTCAATGGGCTATCTCGATCATAAATCTGAAAACTCTTGAACTAGAAATCTTCTATTATACGTTTTTATGAATGACTGAAATAAGTCATGTGGTTTAAGTTTAATGTATTCAATGAGTTTGGCTTCAAAATCTCTTAAAAATATATGAAGCATGTTTAATAAACCTTAACCATCTGTTTCATGCTATATCTTGTAAAATCTTCTGAAATCTGCACTGTTGAATATATGACTTTAATTGGTTAAGTACATGAAACTATTATTGATTTGAAGCAAATGAATGTCTCTGAAATGTCTAAAGG
Organism: Amorphophallus konjac; assembly: GCA_022559845.1. Taxonomy (NCBI): domain Eukaryota; kingdom Viridiplantae; phylum Streptophyta; class Magnoliopsida; order Alismatales; family Araceae; genus Amorphophallus; species Amorphophallus konjac. The sequence continues at coordinate 63,909,574 of CM040120.1, read as the reverse complement.
GTTATTTCTGTCAGAGCAATGACATTGGTCACTGAGAAACACAAGTCCAAAGGACTGTGTCATGAGGTGCCTTAGTTAACTCTGATTAAGAATTCATTGAAATTCAGGTAGAGCAATGGCTTGCACACTGAGAAATACAACTCACTCATCAAGAAATGATTTGGAGTATGTCATGATGTGTAAATGCTATCTCTGTTCATATATAGCATGACAGTTAGTCACACTAAGTGCTTAGGGATATTGGCCTCTGATCAAGGTATATCCTCTAGTTACAAGGTGTGAACTGAACTAGACTGCTCATAAAATTTGTAGCATGAAAAATTGTTGGAAATAAATTAAAATATCTAAATATTGATGCTAAAATCAAATTGCTACAACCCTAGATAAAATCATATGACTTCATAATTGCTTGACTTCAATACTAGTGCATGTAATTCTGAAAGAAGTCAATAGATTTGATTGTGTAAGAGAAAGGGAGATTAATCAAGATAAATATGAGGGCTTGGTTCATCTTTATTAAAACATGGTTTTAGATATCAATATAGAATATTATTGATAAACTCTGCATACATCATGTTTAAACCATGCTGTTCAAAAGGCTCATTCATAAGTCCCTATAATGGAAGACCTTGAAAAAATTATGTTTTGGATTTATGAGATTGATATCTCCTTGAAAATCTTTCTGCTCACTTTCCTTAGATCATTGACCTGAACTTCTGCTTGTCTGCCCCTGTGGTCTCCTTCTCATCTATCTCATAAGATTCCAGTTATTGAGGGGGAGCTTCCATGTCATGCATCACTTGCATATCAAGTGGCATCTATTCAGGGGGAGCATTCCTTGTCATACTGAATCATGTTCATATCATTTGTGACCTTGCATTCAAATCCCTCATGATCAGATTTATGCATGATCAACAAAAACTGTATAGTCAACTCCTTTCTTATTAGTTGACTGATTCCATCTGCATTTTTCTGACCATACAAATGTGAGGTGCCACTCCCATTATTACCTTGTTCACTTGCAGCCTTCTGAACCTCAGAATCTTTATGATGGTGGATTTCAGATTGATTCCTGAGATGTATTTCTCTCTACACTGTTGGAATCTTTCATCTTGTTCTGCAATAAGTTCTGATTCTGTGGTATCTTCACCAGAATTCAGATTCTTTGTAATGGCTGATTTCAGATTGATTTATTGGATAACTAGAGTCCATTCCTGTGCCTCAGGGGGAGTTATGGTTTATTTTTTCATCTAAGGGGAGAGTAGTCAATCATGCATGTTAATAGGGGGAGAACTATTTCATGGTCATAAGGGAGATCTTCATTTTAAAGAACCTTGACTCATTCTCTGCATTGTTGTGCTGCTTTTGACTATCAAACCATTTCCCTTCTTTTTGATTATGTCAAAGGGGGAGAATAGTTTGATGAGTCAGTGTGACTCATTATGACTCATTATGTTGCCATCATCAAAAAGGGGGAGATTGTTGTGCCCCTTGTGCTTTGTTGATGATGTGATGTTTTAATGATAGCAACATGAATGAGTCACCACATTGTCTTGAATATGTCTGACCTTTTCTGTGGGAGATTGCATAAGTGTGCCATCTCTGAATTGTGAAGAATGCATGTGTATGCTTGAGTCATGCTGTGATAAATTGGTTTGTGCTTGATTTCTATTCTGTGCATTGCTTCTCTGCTAATATGTTCATACATTGTCTTAGGCTAAGTCTATACAGACTTTAGCATCTCATTTAACATCTAAGGCAAAGTCTACACATTGGCTAAGTGTGCACATTGCTTACAGTTCTTGAGATCATCAAGTCCATACATCGTGAAAGTCTATACACTCCTCTTGGCCTTAGCATCCGTTTTGAAGTCCATACATTGGTCTTCAGTTCAAGTCTATACAGCGTTACATTCTCTTTGGAAAGTCTGTACAGCGTCAAGTCTGCACATTGGGGTTTCACGAGAAGCCTACAAATTGGTCTCTACTTGAAGTCTATACATTGGCTAAGGGTCTTCAAGTCCATACACAGTCGTCTGATGCATATTGATTAACAGAAAATCTGCTATGAGGTAGTACATTGTATGTCCGTACTGTTTCTGTCATACTTCATGCTGTTTGTGTTTTCAACACGCCGTGTCGTCCCTTCGTACCTCGTGTTGTTTTAAGTGTCTGTTCTTGTTTGTCTTCGTGCTGTTTACTGAAGCAGCTCGAATTGTTCTAATATACTTCGAGTCGTTTTTCCTGTGAACCTCGTGTCGTTTTCTTCAGTATCTAGTTGCTCATCTCGTGTCATCCTCTTTATGTTTGCTCTTGTATTTTCGTGTCACTCACTGTAGTTACTCGAATCGTCTTCCTGCCTTCACTATTTAATCGCGTGTCGTTGTAGCCGTTCATGTCTTCTGTCTTCGTGTTGATTTTACTTCATGCACTCTTCTCTAAGTTCAAGCGCGTGTCTGTGCTGTCTCCATGTCATCCTTAGTTCGAGTCGGTTCTTTGTTATTTCCGTCTTCGTGTTGTTCTTCCTAGACCTCGTGTCTTTCTTGTGTTGAAACCACACTTCGTGTTGGTTTCTATTTTTCGTCTTCGTGTTGTGGTCAGCTCGTGTCGTTCTCTTTGCTATTTGTTATGTCGAGTTGCTTTTTACTTCGTGTCGTTTTCTCAGTAGTGTTAAGCGTTATTAGTTTGTATCTCGTGTCGGTCTCTTCGTAGTGTTTATTTTGTTACAGTGACACTTCGTGTCGTTCTCGTTTTACCTCGTGCTGTTTTCATCTGACCTCGTGTCATGCTCTCCTTGTCTCGTACTGTAGTAATCTTGTGTTCTCGTGTCATTTACTGTAGCTACTCGAGTCATATTCCTGCTTTCTTTATTTTATCACGTGTCGTTTCACCTCATGTCGTTCTTTCTGCTGTTTATTATGTCGTGTTGTTTCTTTGTATTCGTGTCTTCGTGTTATTCTTGTGTTTATGACCTCATGTCGTTCTCTGTGTAGTACTTGTTTTGTCACCTTTGAACCTCGTGTCGTTCTATATGTAGTGTTTGTTTTGTCACCACTGTATCTCGTGTCGTCCTCAGTGCAGTGCACCTCTGGTTGTTTCTATACACCTCGTGCAGTTTTAGGTTCTGGTGCCCTGAGTTTTAATTGTGTTAATTCGTTGCAGGAGAAGAAGAAGGTGGTCCGAGGAAATATTCCCGAGTGACTGGCAGCACGTGATCCGAGGCTGAAATGAAGCCTGCTGAGAGACTGCCACGTGGTCCGAATACTTAGGGCTGGAAATGTGGAGGTCACACGTCGGGGGTGATGCTGCTGCGGCTGCTATATATATGGGTCTTCATCCTCTGAAGAAATTATCGAAGAAAAAGCCTTGAGAGTAGAAAGCCCTTCGATCCAGAAGAAAAGAAGAGAGTAGAGAAGGGAGTGAGAGCAGAAGAAGAAAAAGAGAGAGAGATAGTGCCAGTGGGAAGAGAAGAAGAAGAAAAAGAAGAGTGGTAGAGTGACAGAAGCTGCAGAAGTAAAAAGAGAAAGAGAGAGAGCTCGCGAGTGAGAGAAGGAAGCAGAGAAGAAAAGGAAGAGAAAGAAGAAGAGAGAACGAGAGATGGGAAGCTTCATCTGAAGACTTGTTCCTACTTGACCGTGGATCAGATCCAGGCCAGTCAGCTCCATTGAGAGCCACATTTGTGTTTTCATCTTTTACAGCTTTCTGTTTGCTGTGTTATTTTCGTTTATTGTTTTTCCTTTGTTTTTCTGATTATCCTTGGTCTTCCGATTGCCCTGTTGGGGATCGGGTTCCTCCTGTTGATTCAGGAGAAGGGAGATCTGATCTCCGGGTTACAAGTGATAGGTTGTCACTTTTGGGTTCCCTCTAGTTAGAGGAAGGGAGGCTAGCCCTCCGGTTCTAGGCTTGTGGTTGCAAGTCCAGGTGTCCCTCCGGTTGGGAGGAAGAGAGGTCTTCGACCTCTGGTTTGCTGGTGAGTGGAAGTCACCGGTTGGTTCCCTCCTGGTCTGGAGGAAGAGAGACTTCGGTCTCTGGTTTCCAGGTGGCTGAAAGTCACTTGGGGTGTCCCTCCGGTTGGGAGGAAGAGGGGAGCGTGTTCCCCTGGTCAAGTCACTGAGTCTGCGGTTTCTAGCGTGAGCTAGTGGAATCCTCACTCCGGTTGGGAGTGAGGGGTGGATGTAGGTCCGGAGGACCGAACCACCTAAAAAATCTATTGAGCAGTGGTTTGATTGCTTGAGTTGCTTCTGATAGATGCTTGAATAGGCACGCTCCAATTGTTTGTACTTGAGTTAAATCAAATCGGTTCTATTTTGTGTCTATCTCTAGCATCCAAGATTTTATTTGGCCATTCTATATAGTAGGATACATTCACCCCCCCTCTGTATCCGGGCCTAGCACCCTAACAATGATGATCTCTGGGGGGCCCGCTACCGGGGGAGACAGCTCGAGTAGAAGGCGTCGGTACGCGACGGTTATCAACATCGCGAATCAAGGCGACGGAAGCCCAAGGGAGTTTTCCCCCTCAGACCACCCAGGAGACCGCATAATCTTCTCCGAGGATGAGCTTAACGGCGTCACGATCCCCCATTCTGATGCTTTGGTTGTTTCCACCACCATCAATCAATGTACTGCGCGTCGCATCCCGGTAGATAGTGGAAGTGGACCCAACGTTATCGCGTATGACTATCTTGTACTCATGGGTGTGGACGTGTCATGACTTGCGCCATTGCATACGCCGCTGTATGGATTCTCCGACACCACTGTTCACCCGGAAGGGCATATCTCGCTCCTGATCACATTCGGGACGACACCAATAGAGGTAACCTTCCTCGCCGACTTTACTATGGTCCGTGCAATGACAGGATACAATGCCATCATCAGCCGAGGAATCCTCGGCATGCTTCGAGGCGTCCCTTCCTCCTACCATCAGAAGCTGAAGTTCCCCACCCCCCATGGGGTAGGGGAAGTCCGGGGCGATCATTGGGAGTCCAGGAGGTGCTACCTTATCTCCACCCGCGACCGACACCCCAAAGATGCACCACACAAAAAGAAGGCGAGGACCAAAGATCTAGGTTCACGGAGCGCGCCAGCCGGGGACTTATAGCTCATCCAAGTTGGGGATGACTCAAGCAGATCACTGAGGATTGGCGCTACCTTGTCCGAGCACGATAAGCAAGTCTACGCAAGCTTCCTCACAGCCAATCAGGACGTGTTCGCTTGGTCCGAGGATGAGCTCCCCGAAATTCCCCCGGAGGTCATCACGCACCAACTAAGGTTGGACCCTAACTACCGCCCGGTACAGCAATGCCGAAGACGGTGCAACCCCGAGCGGTAAGCCATCATCAGGCAGCAAGTGGGCGAAAAATTGCGATCAGGACTGCTCCGGCCTACCCAGTATCCAGATTGGGTGGCCAACGTAGTCCTGGTTCCCAAGAGCAACGGGAAGTGGTGGATGTGCGAGGACTACACCGACCTTAACAAAGCCACGCCCAAAGATAGCTTCCCCATGCCACGGATCGACTAGCTGGTCGATGCCACGGCCGGGCATGAAATGCTGAGCTTCCTTGACGCCTACTGAGGGTACGATCAGATTAGCATGCACCAGCCAGACCAATACAAGACCGCGTTCATCACCGACCACGGCTTATACTGCTACACCCGCATGCCGTTCGGGCTGAAGAACACCGGAGCTAGATATCAGCACCTAGTCAACCACATGTTTGACTAGCAGATCGGCAGCAACATAGAGGTCTACAGCGACGACATGCTCGTGAAAAGCCTCCGAGCAGCCGAGCACTTGCGTGACATGGCGAAAACCTACACCACGCTCCAAAGGTACAACATGAAACTCAACCCTGCTAAGTGTGCGTTCGGGGTGCAGTCAGGCAAGTTCCTAGGTTTCCTCGTTACTCAGTGAGGAATTGAAGCCAACCCCGATCATATCAAAGCAGTATTGAAGATGGAGCGACCCAAGCGGGTGAGGGACGTACAGTGACTCACCGGGCGCGTCGCCGCTCCGGCCTGATTTTTATCCCGAGCCGCCGAACGATGTCTACCCTTCTTCCGGCTCATCAAGCAGGCCATCCTGGCGCCAGAGAAGAAGGGATGGATCGACTGGGACCAGGAGTGCGAGCAGGTGGTGCGGACACCAGAACGAGCGAGAAGCACGAACCGGCAAGCCGTCGATACCGTACGCGGAGCACCACTCGATCTACATCAGCTTCTCTTTGGCTAGGAGATAGTCTGGAGTCTCTGCCATGAGTTTGAACACTTTTTTTGCATTTATTTACATTGTATTTGGGCTTGTAATGTGTGTTTTTATTTGGGTTTTCATGTTGGGCTCTTTGTAAGGAACTTAATAAGCCATTTGGATTAAGCCCTTTAGAGTCCATTAAGAAGTGTGGCCATATTGGACAACTAGACTTCATAATGGGTCTTTAAATGACTTAAGGCCCAATTGGGCTTCTCTATTTCTCATGGGTTTCCTAGATTGGAAGGCCCAATTGGCTGGTTTATGGCCCAACTTGGACCAAGCCTCTCTTGTTGACCAAGGGAGACAAAGTGGGAAGAAAAGCCCACTTTCTCTCCTTAAAATAAGGGGGTTGCCCCCCTCTTTTGGCCTCATTAGACTAAACTTATTTAATTAGGCTTGACCACATGGGGGAAATAGCATTTGGCATCTCCTCTACGTAAACGAAGATCCATGGGTTTCATATAAAAGGGTTGTATTTCCTATTTTCAAGAATTAATGAAGAGAAAATTCTGAATTTTGTTGGAGCAAGCAAGGGATGCCCCCTATCTCTCTCCTCTCTCCCCCCCTTCTGCAGTTGGGAGGGCTGTGAATTAGAGGTGTGAAGCCTCCCCTATCAGATGTGAAGATCCTCGTCGCCGCTGCCGCCGCCATCATGCCGCCGTCGCACCACCGCCATCGTCGCCGGAGTTCTGTCCATCCAGGACAGCCCCTTCTGCAACGAATTTCTGCTCCCAGCCATGAGATATTTTGGAGCCCAAACTTTTAGGGTGAGTTCCATAGATCATCACCACGTCCTAGAAAAATTGGTGGAGCCTCTAGTTTCTATTTTACATTTTTCTATTTTCATTCTCCACCTTCTCTCAGATCTGCCAGCAGCCTGCCCAGATTTCCAGAACCCTAATAGGTCATTCATGAACCCACCTTCTTGTGATCCAAATGACTTGGTATTTTTATTGAAGTTTCTGTCCACCTAATACCACTTCCACAAATTTTCTTGTGAATTTAGGTTCACGTTCATATTTTCTAAAAATTCACTCCATATCCCAACTTACTTCTGCCTGCCACTGTCCAGATCCGACGCCTAGTCAGTATAAAATCCCCAACAAATCGAAACCTCTAATAAACCCTTCATAAAAATTATTTCCATTTTCCACTCTCTCCCCTCTACACTTTTCCTGAAGAGCTCAAAGTCTACATCAGAGGTCTACTTCGCGGTCAACGCCAACTCTTAGGAAACTTACTTTCTGCCCGGCCAGATCTGAAACAGAGATCAGTCTGGTTCATAAATCGGCCAACAAAAGTACAGTCCAAACAAATTTTCTGGAGTCACAAAGGGCAGAAGGACTTCAAGAGAGCTTTCCAACGGTATCTCATGTGCATCAATCCGACGTCGGTGCTGATCACAGCGACAGATCTCGCCGGATCGCGCGTGGCAAAACAGAAGCAGCAGGTCCGTGAGCAGCCACTCCAAGACTTGGCGATTGGAGCCGATCGGCCTCCGGCCGGTGTTCCAGTTCGGCCACCGTCCAGGGGAGCACGCCACTAGGTGTCACCATCACAGCGAGACCCACCCCGCCAGGTCTGGAGGACTGAGTAGCACGTGGGCCCCATGTACCCGCAGATCACGCCGTATGGACAGCACCAAAACGCGAGTTTCGACACCGTCGGAGCGACATCAAGATGCTGCCCGTCAAGCCAATTCCTACTACTCCCAGGCCCCACATGTGACCTATTATCTCCCTGCGTGGAGTGGGTCAAAACTTTGTCCCGCTGTAAAAATTTGTTAATCGGGAGTACGGATTTGGCCGGGGTTGTCTTCCCCACACCGGGTGCGTGGAGGTACGGTCTTAACTTCTTGGCATTACGCTTGCTTAGCTAGTATATGGTCATATGCCACTGTGAGTGCATTAGGGTTCTAGCCCGTAAGTTCATGTCACCGCTGTGAGCGAGAGAGTGACCCGTCCCGTAGCTCGATCCGAGCACGGAAGTGAGTCGACGACCCTTGACTCTGCCGGTTACTCAACCGCGCGGATCCGCGTTTCCCCTCGCCTAGGATGACGAGTGAGCTTGCGTTTCTGTTAGCGACGTGTAGCCCATAAGAACTCTTAGTGTCGGGCTGAAGTGTCGTTCCTACTCGTATGTTGCTAGTCACGTCTCCATCTAGAGTCCGAGGTCCGCATCATGTAGAGTCGGTCCCCCGTGTCCGTCCCGCATCAATTTGGTATCAGAGTGCCAGTTGAGTCTAGGGTAGTCTTTGTGTCTAAGTCCGTAACAAAAAAAAAGTGTCTAAGTCTAAGGGTGCATTTGCATACCATTATTCGGTATATCAAAAGGTGCCGCCCGAACGTTAGGTTACGCCTATCGAGAAGGCCGCACACTCTCGTCGAGGAGACCCTCGGGTCAAACCTCCGCCACGTACCGAGTCTTGGTTTAAGTCTAGGGTCCTTAGTGTGCATTAGTTAGTGCATTCCAACCTTGCATAGTCGTGTCTAGTGTCTTGTCTCCTTGTGTCGGCATGTCCATGTTGTAGCTCCCCAGTTTCCAATGGACTCCCGGTCGCCCAGGCGATATGACCGTTGGCCCACCCATGGACTTGGCAACCACCCTCTCCACTTCCGTAGGCCCGACGCCCCGGACTTTTATGGCTCCAAAGTCCCAAGTGACTACCTACATTGGGAAGTCGCTATGGATAAATATTATGATTGTTACCCCATGTTTGAGGCTCAGCAATGCTCTTTCGCCAAAGAGCGGCTTCTACACGAGGCCGCCGAGAAGTGGGACCACATCGAAGGCTTGAGAGAGGTTAGGAGGCAATGGCCCATCGAATCATGGTGGGGCATGAAGAGAGAGCTTAGGAGGGTCTACCTTCCCCATCCGATCCCTTCCAACCCATCCTACCCATTTACTTCCAACCCCGTGGGTCACACCTCCAGCCGACCCCACCAACTCACTTCCAACCAAGTGGGTCATAATCGGAGGCAAGGAGCCCCGCTCTTAGATGAGCCCCGACCCAAGCCTAGGTGGGTTGATTACGGGCGAGTCCACCGCGATACCCCTACTCCAACCCATACCATTGCCTAACTTGTGCAAATGATTTCGGAACGGGTGGATAGGAGGTGCACTTATTTTGAGTCGCTGGTCTCCCCTTGCCCACCTCCGAGGCAGGAGGTAGCCATACTCGAGCCTAGGGAGGCCATAGCCCATAGCCCCAACCCGGCCCCACGTACGGGGTCCCAAAGATGACTTCCCCTCCGGGAGGACATGCCTTCTTCACCCATGAGAGCTCATTTGCCGCCACCCTCACATCTTTATTCGGAGCCATCTCATTTGGACCCACCGTATCTCGAGCCACTCGTGTTTCTAACGGGAACGCTTTTCATAGCCGAGCCGCTTCTAAGCTTGCTCAAGGATAGCTTGGTCCTTACCCCACCTTGCTATCCACCCATGGACCCCACCTTACCTATAGTGCCCGTCAACTCCTACCACACGACATTCCGGTCTAGTCACCACGTTGATACCTTGGGTGACCTTATTATGGGTCTACACCGGCAATGGACGTTGACGAACTCATTGGCCCGAGGCTTCGACCAACCCACTAGTCTTAGCTTCACCCATCCGGCCTTAGGGTCCATTACCTCCGTGTGCACCGCGGGTTGTGTCACAATGGAGATTCTTCTATTCCTCCCTATGCCGGCCGAGCCCGACTTCATTCCCTTTTACCCAAGGGAGGAATCTTATTTTCTACACATGATCACCGTCCCACCTACCACAATGCATGAAGGTGATCATCCACACCTTCACGACTACCACACATGGGACCGTGACTTGTGGGAACCCACCACAAGGGGTCATACCTTCTTTGATCCCTTTGACCCATTCCCTAGTGGACCCCTAGACCCACCATATATACTTCACTTCTTCGAGAGAGTCCACTACCACACCCCTCCCACTCGGGCCTGGCAACCTTCACATGGCAATAGGTTCGAACCGTCATTTGGGGGTGATGAAGACTTTGGTTCCCCCGGCCCACCTAAACCACCCGAACCTCCCGGACTTCCACATCCAAGCCCAATTTCCATGAGTGGTGCATCGTAGGATGTCTAGGAGTTCACCATGACGTTAACCTCGTTTACGTCAAATGCATGCATGGCACCCATTCGGATGTCCTGGACCACCTTGCATATGAATGGTCGAACTAACCGTAGGGTTGTTTAAGGTCATGTGTGCATCCGTGTGTTTTTCTTTTTGCTAAGCATGTTAGGAGTCTGCATGACGACGTCCGTCGTCACATTGAGGCCAGCAATGCACGGTATAAGGAGCTAGCCGATCTCCATAGACACCACCGTAAGTTCCAAGAGGGTGAATATGTCATGATCAGGGTAAGACCTGAACGGTTTCCCTCTAGAACAATAAAGAAATTGCAAGCTCGCGGAGCCGGTCCATTTAAAGTGTTGAAACGCGTTGGATCCAATGCGTATGTTCTGGACCTGCCCGAGGAATATGGTATAAGCTCAACTTTCAATGTGTTGGATCTAGTTGCATATAGGGACCCAGCGGTGATCCCTAGTGAGCCTTTCGAGCCATCTCCTCCCATTGAGAGTGATCCCACACCTGAGTGTCCACCACCAGCCCCATTTCCACGCCAGCGAGAGCATATAGATCATATACTGGATGAGCAAGTGACAGTTACCAAGAGTTGATCCTACCCGCGCTACCTAGTGCGTTGGAGAGGGCGACCCATCACCGAGGATACTTAGAGCACCCGTGAAGAGTTGTAGCGGATAGATCCAGACCTACTGGAGCACTACTAGAGCGATGCAGACCCTTACTCGACATGGTCGAGTTTCTCCCACCCGAGGAGAATTGGTGCGGACACCAGAGCGAGCGAGAAGCACGAATCGGTAAGCCGTCGGTACCGTACGCGGAGCACCACTAGAGCTATATCAGCTTCTCTTTGGCTCGGAGATAGTCTGGAGTCTCCGCAATGAGTTTGGACACTTTTTTTGCATTTATTTGCATTGTATTTGGGCTTGTAATGTGTGTTTTTATTTGGGTTTTCATGTTGGGCTCTTTGTAAGGCTCTTAATAGGCCATTTGGATTAAGCCCTTTAGAGTCTATTAAGAAGTGTGGCCATATTGGACCACTGGACTTCATAATGGGTCTTTAAATGACTTAAGGCCCAATTGGGCTTCTCTCTTTCCCATGGGTTTCCTAGTTTGGAAGGCCCAATTGGCTGGTTTATGGCCCAACTTGGACCAAGCCTCTCTTGTTGACCAAGGGAGATAAAGTGGGAAGAAAAGCCCACTTTCTCTCCTTAAAATAAGGAGGCTGCCCCCCTCTTTTGGCCTCATTAGGCTAAACTTATTTAATTAGGCTTGACCACATGGGAGAAATAGCATTTGGCATCTCCTCTACGTAAACAGAGATCCATGGGTTTCATATAAAAGGGTTGTATTTCCCATTTTCAAGAATTAATGAAGAGAAAATTCTGAATTTTGTTGGAGCAAGCAAGGGCTGCCCCCGATCTCTCTCCTCCCCCCCCCCTTCTGCAGCTGGGAAGGCTGTGAATCAGAGTTGTGAAGCCTCCCCTATCAGTTGTGAAGATCCTTGTCGCCGCCGCCATCGTGCCGCCTGTTATGTTAGATGGACGCAGTCTATCTCCACTGAGAGTGGATCTAGAGGGGGGTGAATAGATCTAATGTCTAATTTAAAACACAGTTGAACTATAATGCGGAATTTAAAACAAATAACTATTGAGCGATAGAAAGAACACTATGAGGAGTGTCGACACATGCAGCCACACAGCATATCACAAGCAAACTCACAAACACAAGACACCCAAGATTTTTAGGTGGTTCGGTCAGAGACCTACGTCCACCCCACACTCAACCGAGCTTGGCTTACTGCTGCGCAGTACAGCTTGCGTCTGCTGGGCAATACAGCTTGGCCTACAAACCGCTGAGCAACATAGCTTGCTGTCCGAGACAAGTCTCGCCTGCTGAGGATTACAGCTTCACCTGTCCAGTGGAGACCTCCACTGCAACCGCTGGGGTTTACAGCTTACCCGTCCAGAGGCAGCACCTCTGCTAACAGCTGACTCACAGCTTGAAGAAACAATTTCGGAAATAAAAGACAGAAGCAAACGAAAATAGAAAACCCAAATGGGAATGTAGCTCGGAATGAGCAAAGCTCAGTTCTGGTATCTGAACCAAGAGTCTGAGATACAACCTCTCAATCAAACTCTCTCAATCTCACTCTCTCAACCTCACTCTCTCAACACCACTCTCTCAACACATCTCTCTTAATATTCTCTTCTCTCTTTTTCTTCGTCTCTGCTTTTCTTCTCTCTGTGGATCAGTGGCTCTCTGCTGCTTCAGAGTTTTACTCTCTGTGTATATACTTTGCCACTTCTTCGATCTGCCACCTCCTGAAGAAGAAGACTCCTATATATACCAGCAGCAGATTGGATAAGGGCGCGTGGCTTCCACATTTCCAGCCCAAAGAATTCACCAGATCTGAGGCAATTTCATCCACATGGCAGCATCCTGTGATGGGCTGCTTCCACGTGTCACCATCTGATCACCTCGTCCTTCCTTGGATCACGAGCCAAGTCATCAATCCCTGCAAAGAATCCTTGTCAGACAGACGAAATAGAATTATCAGTTTAAGTATAAACCCTGTACATACTTTGTGGGATGCAATGCATTGTATAGACTTTGTGAAGTCGAATGCATTGTATAGACTTTGCTGTATAGACTTTGTGAACGTGAATGCAATGTACAGACTCTGGAGTGTATAGACTTCATATATGCAATGCTGTGCGATGTACAGACTTCCTATATGAAGGCAACCGCTATACAGACTTGCTGAAGTGTAATGCAATGTGCAGACTTTGAAGAACATCCAGCAGCCAATGTATAGACTAGGCAATGTAAAGACATGCCAATGTATGGGCTTGATGAGCGTGCAGCAATGTGCAGACTTCAATGCATGAAGAAGCACTGTGAAGACTTAGACAGACACAACGTGCAACAATGTATAGACTTGAAACACTAGATGCACGATGTACAGGCTTCAACTAAAATGATGCACAATGTGTAGACTTGAATGTTGTGCGATGTACAGACTTCATGTTATGCATGAGACTCTAAGTAAGACAGACGATGTGCAGACTTAGCCAGCATTCAACTCGATGTATAGACTTCATGAATGATGCATGCAATGCACTGGACAATGTATGGACTTAGCCGATGCAGACTAGTCCGATGTACAGACTTGCTCATTGTTCATACTTCATGAACGATGTACAGACTTGCCAAAGGAAAGGCTGTACAGACTTGATGCAATGCAAGACAATCGAGTGTATAGACTTCACGATGTGAAGACTTGCCAAAGACAATTGGATGATGTACAGACTTGAGCGAAACAAAGTCTGTACAGACTTGAAGGTTCACAATGTGTAGACTTTGGCAAAGCAACGATGTACAGACTTGCACAGTTCAAGGATGTATAGACTTTACGTGAAAGCCCAATGTACAGACTTGCAGAACTGAACGTAGGTAAAGATCCCAGTGTATAGACTTCGAAGTTCACTGACAGATGTACAGACTTCACCTCGAGCAAGCAACAATGCAGTGTATGGACTTTGAAGAATGATGCATGACGCTGTACAGACTTGACTAATGTATGGACTTAGCTTCGTGCATGCTACAGTGCAGTGTATGGACTTGTGTTGACGCTGCAGGACAATAGCCAATGTATAGACTTTACAAATGTAAGCAATGCAGCAATGTATAGACTTGCTAGTTAAGTGAGCTGTAATGTATGGACTTCGCCCAATGCACAAAGACGCTAAGTCATACGGACAGTGTACAGACTTAGTTAATGCATGAGACACTAAGAAGATGGACAGTGTATAGACTTGGATGTTCTGAGGGAGTCGACCCATCTAAGAAGGAGGTCGACTCACTACTGTCCAGACTGTGCATGGATGTATAGACAAACTCAAGACAGTTATGTTCTCAACAATGCATAACACAACACAATGTATAGACTATGCTAAGTGTGTAGACTTGTGTGTGCGTGCAATGTGTAGACTTGTGAAATGCATAGAACACACAGACAATCTGATAAAAGTAATCTCATCAAAACATATAAACAGTTGCCAATCAATCAAAATAATGTGTTGCTAATGAAGTAAAGCATATTGTCAACATCATCAACACAGAGGAGTGACAACAATCTCCCCCTTTTTGATGATGGCAAGGGAAGGAACAAGAGAGATCATCTGACTGGCATTCTGAACAAGCAGTTCAGGAATAAGCATTCTAAAGCACAGAGTCTTCAGTCATATGAATTTAGAAACTACTTTCAGATAGAATTCTGGTTTGAAGGTTTTAAATTTTGAGTTCATGCACTACAATCAATGGATAAGTTTTCTGTGCATGATAAAATAATAAACCAGAATCACATTTGCACGAGAGATTTAGTTTCAAAATATCTTACTTTCATAGACTCAGAAAAGAATGATTAAGAGATACCAAGTCATGTATTGAGATTAAACAAATTGACATCCATAAAATTTCTGTGGAAGGAATAGCATTTTTCATTGTATTTCATTAAGGGCATTCAGGTGCCATTTGTCTTTCTGCGTAAGGGTATACGTTTATCAGACGCCAATACCCCTAGATACTCAACATGGTGGACCATTCTGCCATGATCAAATGCAGTAGACTGATTTACACCTTTTTGTGTGAGGGTACACGTTTATCAGACGCCAGTTACCCCCAGGTACTCAGTGAAACCACCCTACTATTTTGATCATTTTATATAGAGATAACTGATACACCTCATGACTGAAGTGTTATCCATTTCTTTGATGGATCACTTAGTTTCTCAGTATTTTACCAGTCATTGCTCTGCCAATTTATTTTCAATTTATTTTCAATGTTTTTCAATATATTTCTTAACTATCCTTTATTTGTTTCAGAATGACTTGTTTAAGAACAATACACATACTTAGCTTCTCTAACATGTTTTCAGATGAGTTTTCAGATTTCAGATATCATTAGCTTTGTCTGACATGAAATAAGATAAGGGTTGAGAGCTTTATCAATTTTCAGCTTTCTTATTTACTGATTGCAATCTTTTAACTTTAAAGTTTATGAAATTTAAACCATCAAAGTCAGTCTTTAAGCAATTAAAATTCTTATAAGAGAAGAAGTATGTTTTCTATTGCTTAGGAATCAGAACTGACTAACAGATTGCCATATTGTCAGACTCAATCATTCAGAGTCAAAGGATGAATGAACAGGGTCGACGCTAGGAGTTCAAGGCGTCCACGCATCAGTTGAAGAGGCAACATAATAAAACACTGAGATAATATTAGTGCGTCGACTCCACGCTGTTGCAGCGTCAACTCATCAGAATAAGAAGAAGAGGCATTCACAAATCTAGTTCACTGCGTCAACGCCACAGTAGAGCAGCGTCGACGCAGTAGTTAAAAAAGGCAGAGTTAATGGTTCACTGGAATACCCCAGTGCGTCAACGCTACAGCGTGATAGCGTTGACGCAGCAGTTCACCCTGAATTTCTGACAAGACTCCCCCTGTTTATATGCATGCAGTTTTGCAAAGGAATGGCAAGAATTAAATGAGAGAGAGCTTCGACATAGGTCATGGATGAATGATATGCAATGAAAACTATGTCATAAAGAATTATGAATGATATGCATGTGGTTTTAGACACATTCATGACTAAATGATATGCAGTGATGATCATGAGTGTAAAAATATATGAGTTTCATGCATGATCATGAGTCTGTTGCTACATTCAACATTCACATATTTTATTCAAGTCATCAGAGAATTTATTCATTATGCTGAAATTTACACAAGCCAAGTTCTCTTCTAAGAAATTTAAACCTTTCATTTCTAAGAGGCTTAGTAAAGATATCATCAATTTATTTTTCAGTTTCAATGAAGTTCATTTCAATTTCTTTTTTATTTACAACATCTCTAAGAAAATGGTGCTTCATCTCTATATGCTTAGTCCTAGAATGATGAACAGGATTTTTAGCAAGGCATATAGCACTAGTATTATCACACAAGATTGGACTACATTCCAATTTTATATGATAATCATCTAGTTGGTGCTTGATCCAAAGTACTTGGGCAGCACAATTACCTGCTGCAACATATTCAGCCTCAGCTGTAGACAAGGCTACAGTGTGTTATTTCTTAGATGCCCAAGATACTAGACAGCCACCAAGGAATTGACAATAGCCACTAGTGCTTTTTCTATCTACTCGACACCCAGCATAGTCTGCATCAGTGTAAGCTAGAAGTTCTAACTCACACTTAGCAGGATACCATAGACCTAGCTCTTGGGTGCCTAGTAAATACCTAAAAATCCTTTTCACAGCCTTAAGATGTGTTTCTTTAGGACTAGCCTGAAATCTAGAGCATAAACACACTGAAAATTGAATGTCAGGCCTAGATGCTGTAAGATATAGAAGGGATCCGATCATACCTCTATATAGCCTTTGGTCCACTGGTTTACCTTGAGGATCTTCATCCAAACTGGTTGAGGTACCCATTGGAGCAGCTATTTCCTTGAGGTTGTCCATTTTATACTTCTTCAATAAATTCTTTTTGTACTTGGACTGAGATATGAAAGTACCATCCTTTGATTGTGTAACCTGCAGTCCAAGAAATAGTTTGAGCTCACCCATTGAGCTCATTTCAAACTCATTAGTCATAATTTGAGAGAATTCCTCACACAATTTGGGGTTAGTTGACCCAAAGACAATGTAATCCACATAAATTTGAATGATAAGAATATCTGAATGACTCACCTTGGTGAACAATGTTTGATCAACTACACCTCTTGTGAAGTTCTTTTCAATGCGGAATTTGCTCAACCTGTCATACCAAGCTCTAGGAGCTTGCTTTAAACCACAGAGAGCCTTTTTGAGTTTATAGACATGATTAGGGAAATCTAAGCATTCAAATCCAGGAGGTTGTCTCACATAGACATCCTCACTGATTTCCCCATTCAGAAATGCAGATTTTACATCCATCTGCTGAAGATTTATTCCTAGGGAACATCCATAAGCCAATAATATTCTGATTGCTTCTAACCTGGCTACAGGGGCAAAAGACTTTTCAAAGTCTATTCCAAATTCCTAATTATACCCCTAAGCTACAAGTCTGGCGTTATTTTTAATGACATTCCCTGATTCATCAGTTTTATTTCTGAACACCCATTTAGTCCCTATGATTGTTTCATGATCAGGAGGTGGAACCAAATGCCACACCTTATTCCTGTCAAATTGATTGAGCTCCTCATGCATGGCATTAATCCAATGCACATCTTTGAGAGCACAGTCAATGGACTTGGGTTCTACATTTGAAACAAACGCATATGCATTTAATTCATTTTGAATTCTTAAGTGACCTCTAGTCCTAGGGGGATCATGCAGATTTCCAATCACATTATCTATTGGATGATCTTTAAGATATCTAATGTTAACAATTGGATTGTCATGATTTTCATTTACCTCCCCCTGAGCTGTAGGCTCTTCTTCATTAGGCTCTTCATTTCCTTTCTCATTTTCGGATTGGTCTGCAGGATTTCCTTCTTTCAGAATTTCACCAATGTCTTCAATCCTGCATTGACCAATGTTAGTCTTTAATATGGATGCATCAAACACTATGTGTGGAGATTCTTCAACAGTTTTGGAATTCAGATTGTACCCTCTATATGCTCGGTGTTTTCAGAATAACCAAGAAAAATTCCTGGTTCACCTTTAGGTTCAAATTTATCATGGTCTCTTTTATTATTTATATGAATGAAACATTTACAACCAAAAATCTTAAAATGAGCAATAGAAGGTTTCTTACCCTTTAAGATCTCATATGGTATTTTCTGAGTAGAAGGTCTTACCATGGCTCTGTTAATTACATAACAGACAGTATTTACTGCTTCAGCCCAAAACTTCCTTGGTAGACCACCTTCAACCAAGAGTGTACGACCCATCTCCACTAGGGTTATGTTCCTTCTCTCCACAACTCCATTCTGCTCAGGTGTCCTTAGTGAGGAGAACCTGTGGTTAATTCCATTTGACCTGCAGAATTCATCAAACTATGAGTTTTCAAACTCACCTCCATGATCAGTCAAAATATTTTCAATTTTCTGGTTTTTCTTAAGACAGAACTCCTGAAATTCTGAGAATGCATCACTTTTATGTGATAAGAAATATACCCAAGTATACCTAAAGAAGGCATCTACCATGACAAACCCATACTTCCTCCCTGATAAGCTGACAGACCTGGTTGGCCCAAAAAGGTCCATGTGTATCAGCTCATAGGGTTTAGAAGACAGATTTTCTGTTCTAGATTTAAATGACTTTCTAGTTAACTTTGATTGAGTGCATGCATCACATATTTTATTTTCTTTCTTAAAGGAAACTTCAAGAAGTCCTCTAACCATGCTATGCTTATTCAGTTTATGCAAAACAGTGTAACTAGCATGACCTAACCTACGATGCCGTAAAAATGCTAAGTCTTCTCTACTAGTAGTAAGGCATAGGTTAGAATGTTGAATATCATCTAAATCTATCATGTAAGTGTTATTTATCCTCTTACCAGAAAATTTAACAGTTTCGGAATCAGGTTCAAAAACTTTGCAACATTGAGAATCAAAAAGCACTTTGCATCCTTAATCACATAGTTGGCTGATGCTAAGTAAGTTATAAGCTAAACCCTCAACCAACATAACATCCTCAATGCAGCAAGTAGTACACTTACCTACCTTACCTGTTCCAACAATCTTACCCTTTGTGTTGCTACCAAAGGTGACAAGGCCTCCTTGTTTCTCTGTCAGCATGCAAAACTTGGCCTTATCCCATGTCATATGCCTGGAGCAGCCACTATCCAAGTACCACAAGTTATTCTTGGCTGCCTGGTATACCTGCACACACAATCAGGTAGAGAAGTTTGGAACCCAAGACTGATTGGGCTCCAGAGAAGATGGAAAGCAGTTAAAACAAGAAAGCAGACTTTTCGGAATCCACATTTGTTTGAAACAGTTCTGTTCAGTGGGTTTTCCAGATTTTCCAGATTTCTTTTTGTTTTGCTTCTTCTTGTTGACACTAGCATGATTATTTACAGATTGATTATTTCTATGCTAGTGCCTTGGCCAGGATGTATTCACGAAATTTTGGCCATAGTGATCATTGGGCTGGCTGTAGAAATATTGGTTCCTAGGTGTCCACTTGCCATACCCACTAACCCAATTTATAGGGTAATGTCTATAAGACTGTGTAGCCTGATGCCTATGACCTGTAAACCTTCCTTGAGTCCTAGTCCATCCTGACCTATTTGGATAGGTTGACTGTGCAAAGAAGTGGGACCGGGCTCTAGGTTGGTAGAAGTGTTTGGGTTGAGCTCTAAAAACATTCTGCCTCCCCTGCACCTTGGACCCAGCTGAACTATTCACAGGTGTGTGTTGGGTCTTCTTCATAGGTGGTGGTGATGGTGGAGACTTGGTGACCTTAGCATGGGGTTTATAAGACTGTGTAGGTTTACCCCTAACCTGAGACTGAGCTTTGGGATTTTGCTTGGATGTGCTAGCTCTACTAGTCTCACTCAATTTTTGTTTCCCTTATCCTCAGCACTGGATATTTTCAGATTAGCAGTTTTGTTCATTGAAATGTTTGAATTCATGCTAATTAGAGGTCCTTTCTCTTTTTGTGTAACAAATGAAATAGTTTTCATTCCAAAGGTTTTTGTTGCACTAGAATTAAATCCTAGGCCCTCTTTTCTGAAGTTGACCTTTGACCCAAACAGAGCATTTAGATTATCTGTACCTTGGGTCATTTTCTCAATGGTTTTAAGCTTGTCCTCATTATCCTTTTGAATTTCTTCAATGGATTTTTTCAGTTCTATGTTCACACTCAGGACAGCTTGATATTTTTCATTCACTATTTTTATCTCACTCTCACATTTCTGAATTTTCAATTTTAGCTCATCAGTTTCTTTTTCTAACCTCTCATTTTCTTCTTTAGAGGCTTTTGACTCATTCTTGATTTCTTCTAATTCAGAACATGTGAGTTTCAATTTACTATTCTCAGATTCTAGACATGCAATTTTATCAGTTAGAGTTGTGTTATTTTGCATGGAATTTATCTTTCGTCTTAGATGCCTATTTTCCTTAATGATATCATCTGCTTTATCAGCTATTTCATGGTAGGCATCTACCCAATCAGCAATAGTAAAGTTATCGAATCTAGTGATTACCTCATCTGAGTCCTCTTCTCTATCTTCAGAGCTTGTTGCCATAAGGCAAATGGGCTTCTCAGATTCAGCTTCATTGTTAGAGGTATTGCTCAGGGAGCCTTCATCTTCATCACTCCAGGTGCTAACCATAGCTCTCCCTTTCATGTTCTTCTTCTTTGACTTGTCCTTGTATTTCTGATTCTCTGGACAGTCAGCTTTCATATGGCCTGGTTTCCTATATTGATAACAAGTATTAGTTTCAATTTTCTTAGCAGGGTTGTGTTTATACCTTTTATCCCTTCGGCTGCCACCATACTTCTTTTGGCTGAATCATCCTGCTCCTTTTCTGAGGAATCTCTTGAACTCTCTGGTCATCATTGCCATTTCAGTACGGGTTATGTCTTCTTCATTCAGGCTCTCCTCTGATGATGAACTGCTAGAGCTGGATCTGCTAGACTTGCTGGATTTGCTGGTACCAGCTTTCAGAGCGATTGGCTTCTTCTTCCTCTAAGCTTCTTCTATCCTTGGCATATTAATCTCATATGCCATCAGCGAGCCAATTAGCTCATCAACCCTTGTATTTCAAAAATCCCTTGACTCCTCCATAACTGTAGCCTTAGTATGCCAAGCATGAGTCAGGGAACGCAATATCTTCCTCACTAGATCATACTCTGTCAGAGGTTTCCCGAGACCTCTAAGACCATTGGTAATGATTGTCAACCGAGCATACATTTCTTTGATGGTCTCGTTGGGCTTCATCTTGAATGCCTCATATTCAGACACTAGGAAATTAGCCTTCGTCTCCCTAACTTGAGAAGTCCCTTCATGGATCACTTCCAGTGCATCCCACATCTCCTTAGCTGAATTGTAAGCAGATACTCGAGAAAATTCGGTGGGGTGCAGAGAGCACTGGATAGCATTTATGGCGCTCCAGTTTAGAGTAGACCTTCTGATCTCCTCCTTGGTCCAGACTTCCTCATTTGGGGACAGCTCATAAGGTCCCTTGCTGACTACCTTCCAGATCTCGTAATCCTTAGCCCTCAAAAATACTTGCATACGATTCTTCCAGTATGCATAGTTAGATCCATCGAAGAATGGGGGCTTTGTGGTTGATTGTCCTTCAGCTATCATCCCTCGAGCATCCATCTCTGCCTTTCCTCTTCGGGCGATGAGTCCCTGTAGAAGAGTATGGCTCTAATACCAAGTGTTATGTTAGATGGACGCAGTCTATCTCCACTGAGAGTGGATCTAGAGGGGGATGAATAGATCTAATGGCTAATTTAAAACACAGTTGAACTATAATGAGGAATTTAAAACAAACAACTGTTGAGCAACAGAAAGAACACTATGAGGAGTGTCGACACATGCAGCCACACAGCATATCACAAGCAAACTCACAAACACAAGACACCCAAGATTTTTAGGTGGTTCGGTCAGAGACCTACATCCACCCCACACTCAACCGAGTATGGCTTACTGCTGCGCAGTACAGCTTGCGTCTGCTAGGCAATACAGCTTGGCCTACAAACCGCTGAGCAACACAGCTTACTGTCCGAGACAAGTCTCGCCTGCTGAGGATTACAGCTTCACCTGTCCAGTGGAGACCTCCACTGCAACCGCTGGGGTTTACAGCTTACCCATCCAGAGGCAGCACCTCTGTTAACAGCTGACTCACAGCTTGAAGAAACAATTTCAGAAATAAAAGACAGAAGCAAACGAAAATAGAAAACCCAAATGGGAATGTAGCTCGGAATGAGCAAAGCTCAGCTCTGGTATCTGAACCAAGAGTCTGAGATACAACCTCTCAATCAAACTCTCTCAATCTCACTCTCTCAACCTCACTCTCTCAACACCACTCTCTCAACACATCTCTCTCAATCTTCTCTTCTCTCTTTTTCTTCTTCTCTGCTTTTCTTCTCTCTGTGGATCGGTGGCTCTCTGCTGCTTCAGACTTTTACTCTCTCTGTATATACTTTGCCACTTCTTCGATCTGCCACCTCCTGAAGAAGAAGACTCCTATATATACCAGCAGCAGATTGGATAAGGGCGCGTGGCTTCCACATTTTCCGCCCAAAGAATTCGCCAGATCCGAGGCAATTTCATCCACATGGCAGCATTCTGTGATGGGCTGCTTCCACGTGTCACCATCTGATCACCTCGTCCTTCCTTGGATCACGAGCCAAGTCATCAATCCCTGCAAAGAATCCTTGTCAGACAGACGAAATAGAATTATCAGTTTAAGTATAAACCCTGTACATACTTTGTGGGATGCAATGCATTGTATAGACTTTGTGAACTCGAATGCATTGTATAGACTTTACTGTATAGACTTTGTGAACGTGAATGCAATGTACAGACTCTGGAGTGTATAGACTTCATATATGCAGTGATGTGCGATGTACAGACTTCCTATATGAAGGCAACCGCTGTACAGACTTACTGAAGTATAATGCAATTTGCAGACTTTGAAGAACATTCAGCAGCCAATGTATAGACTAGGCAATGTAAAGACATGCCAATGTATGGGCTTGATGAGTGTGCAACAATGTGCAGACTTCAATGCATGAAGAAGCACTGTGAAGACTTAGACAGACACAACGTGCAACAATGTATAGACTTGAAACACTAGATGCACGATGTATAGGCTTCAACTAAAATGATGCACAATGTGTAGACATGAATGCTGTGCGATGTACAGACTTCATGTTATGCATGAGACTCTAAGTAAGACAAACGATGTGCATACTTATCCCTCATTCAACTCGATGTATAGACTTCATGAATGATGCATGCAATGCACTGGACAATGTATGGACTTAGCCAATGCAGACTAGTCCGATGTACAGACTTGCTCATTGTTCAGACTTCATGAATGATGTACAGACTTGCCAAAGGAAAGGCTGTACGGACTTGATGCAATGTAAGACAATCGAGTGTATAGACTTCACGATGTGAAGACTTGCCAAAGACAACTGGATGATGTACAGACTTGAGCGAAGCAAAGTCTGTACAGACTTGAAGGTTCACAATGTGTAGACTTTGGCAAAGCAACGATGTACAGACTTGCACAGTTCAAGGATGTATAGACTTTACGTGAAAGCCCAATGTACAGACTTGCAGAACTGAACGTAGGTAAAGATCCCAGTGTATAGACTTCGAAGTTCACTAACGGATGTACAGACTTCACGTCGAGCAAGCAACAGTGCAGTGTATGGACTTTGAAGAATGATGCATGACGCTGTACAGACTTGAGTAATGTATGGACTTAGCTTCGTGCATGCTACAGTGCAGTGTATGGACTTGTGTTGACGCTGCAGGACAACAACCAATGTATAGACTTTACAAATGCAAGCAATGCAGCAATGTATAGACTTGCTAGTTAAGTGAGCTGCAATGTATGGACTTCGCCCAATGCACAAAGACGCTAAGTCACACGGACAGTGTACAGACTTAGTTAATGCATGAGACACTAAGAAGATGGACAGTGTATAGACTTGGATGTTCTGAGGGAGTCGACCCATCTAAGAAGGAGGTCGACCCACTATTGTCCAGACTGTGCATGGATGTATAGAATAACTCAAGACAGCTACGTTCTCAACAATGCACAACACAACACAATGTATAGACTATGCTGAGTGTGTAGACTTGTGTGTGTGTGCAATGTGTAGACTTGTGAAATGCATAGAACACACAGACAATCTGATAAAAGCAATCTCATCAAAACATATAAACAGTTTCCAATCAATCAAAATAATGTGTTGCTAATGAAGTAAAGCATATTGTCAACATCATCAACACAGAGGAGTCACAACACCGCCGTCGCACCACCGCCATCGTCGCCGGAGTTCTGTCCATCCAGGATAGCCCCTTCTTCAACAAATTTCTGCTCCTAGCCACGAGATCTTTTGGAGCCCAAACATTCAGGGTGAGTTCCATATATCATCACCACATCCTAAAAAAATTGGTGGAGCCTCTAGTTTCTATTTTCCATTTTTCCATTTTCATTCTCCACCTTCTTTCAGATTTGCCAGCAGCCTGCCCAGATTTTCAGAACCCTAATAGGTCGTTCATGAACCCACCTTCTTGTGATCCAAATGACTTGATATTTTTATTAAGGTTCTATCCACCTAATACCACGTCCAAAAATTTTCTTGTGAATTTAGGTTCACGTTCATATTTTCTAAAAATTAACTCTAGATCCCAACTCAGTTCTGCGTGCCACTGTCCAGATCCGACCCCTAGTCAGTATAAAATCTCCATCAAATCGAAACCTCCACCAACCCCTTCATAAAAATTATTTCCATTTTCCTCTCTCTCACCTCTACAACTTTCTTGAAGAGCTCAAAGTCTGCATCGGAGCTCTACTTCACGGTCAATGCCAACTCTCAGGAAACGTACTTTCTGCCCGGCCAGATCTGAAACCGAGATCAGTCCGGTTCATAAATCGGCCAACAAAAGTACAGTCCAAACGAATTTTCTGGAGTCATAGGGGGTCGAAGGACTTCAAGAGAGCTTTCCAACGGTACCTCTTGTGCATCAATCCGACATCGGTGCTGATCGCAACGATAGATCTCGCCGGATTGCGCGTGGCAAAACAGAAGCAGTAGGTCCGTGGTCAGCCACTCCAAGACTTGGCGATTGGAGCCGATC
The DNA here is from genome assembly GCA_022559845.1 of Amorphophallus konjac. Taxonomy (NCBI): domain Eukaryota; kingdom Viridiplantae; phylum Streptophyta; class Magnoliopsida; order Alismatales; family Araceae; genus Amorphophallus; species Amorphophallus konjac. The sequence goes on along the minus strand of CM040120.1, from coordinate 63,884,396 downwards.
GGCCTCCGGCCGGTGTTCTAGTCCGGCCGCCGTCCAGGGGAGCGCACCACCAGGTGTCACCATCATAGCGGGACCCACCCCGCCAGGTCTGGAGGACTAAGCAGCACGTGGGCCCCACGTACCCGCAGATCGCGCCATCCGGACAGCACCAAAATGCGAGTTTCGGCACCGTCGGAGCGACATCAAGATGCTGCCCGTCAACCCAATTCCCGCTACTCCCGGGCCCCACATGTGACCTATTATCTCCCTACGCGGAGTGGGTCAAAACTTTGTACCGCTGTAAAAATTTGTTAATCGGGAGTACGGATTTGGCCGGGGTTGTCTTCCCCACGCCGGGTGCGTGGAGGTACGGTCTTAACTTCTTGGCATTACGCTTGCTTAGCTAGTATATGATCATATGCCGCTGTAAGGGCGTTAGGGTTCTAGCCCGTGAGTTCATGTCACCACTGTGAGCGAGAGAGTGACCCGTCCCGTAGCTCGATCCGAGCACGGAAGTGAGTCGACCACCCTTGACTCTGCCGGTTTCTCAACCGCGCGGATCCGCGTTTCCCCTCGCCTGGGATGACGAGTGAGCTTGCGTTTCTGTTAGCGACGTATAGCCCATAGAAATTCTTAGTGTCGGGCAGAAGTGTCGTTCCTACTCATATGTTGCTGGTCGCGTCTCCATCTAAAGTCTGAGGTCCGCATCACGTAGAGTCCGTCCCCCATGTCCATCCCGCATTAGCAGGCGTTCAAAAAACTGAAGCGTTACCTGACGACGCCTCCGGTCCTCGCCAAACCCCAAGGGGGGGAACAGCTGCTCTTGTACCTCTCCGTGACACCCAGCACCATGAGTGCTGTGCTCACACAGGAGGAAGCAGGAGTCATGAAGCCCGTCTACTATGTCAACCGAGCACTACAAGGACTGGAATTCCAGTACTCACGGACTGAAAAGTTCACCCTCACAATGATTACAGCTGCTCGCAAGCTGTGACCATACTTCCTGGCCCACCTGATCGCCGTCCTCATCGATCAGCCCCTCCAGCAAATCCTTCAGAACCCTGATGCGTCCGGAAGACTAGTCAAGTGGGCCATCGAGTTGGGAGAATTCGACATCAAGTTTCGACCGAGGACAGCGATCAAGGCCCAGGGTCTCGCAGACTTCGTTGCCGAATGCACCCTACCTGTCGAGGATTCACCCGAGTAGTCTTCGGGGCCCGCTTGGGAGCTATACGTCGACGGATCCTCCTACGCCGTGGGTAGCGGTGCAGGGCTAGTCTTACTCTCACCAGAAGGAGTGGAGCTACAGTACGCCCTGCGTTTCAACTTCCTGACCACGAACAACATGGCCGAGTACGCGGTGCTCCTTTCTGGGTTACGCATGGCGAAACACCTGGAGGCATCAAGTGTGCGAGCATACATCGACTCCATGCTCATTGCCAACCAGGTCAGGGGGGAGTTCGAGGCCCGAGACCCCTCCATAATAAAATATTTAGAGAAGGCCAAGGCCGCGGCGAATGAGTTTGCCCAATTTGAAGTGGTCCACATCCCACGCGAGGAGAACGTCCGAGCAGACGTCCTTTCCCGCCTAGCAGCAGCCACTATGGTCTCCAGCTCGAGATCAGTCCTGATAGAGGAACTATCGGCGCCAAGCATAGATGATCCAACACTCCAGGTGAACGCCATCGACTACAAACCATCATGGATGGATCCTCTACTCGATTTCCTCCTTCGACAACAGCTCCCCGGCGATCACGCCAAAGCACGGCGCATGCGGGCGAGAGCGGCACACTTCACTATGGCGGACGGCCGGCTATATCGCCGGTCTCTCTCAGCTCCTCTACTCAAGTGCCTCTTCCCCACGGAAGCAAACCAGGCCATCCAGGAAGTCCATGAAGGACTCTGCGGATGTCATGTGGGAGGGCGAGCACTCGCGAGAACGCTGATCCAAAAAGGGTATTGATGGCCCACCTTGCAGCAAGATTGCCTCAACTACATCCGAAGATGCCCCCAGTGTCAGAAGTACTCCCACCTACACCACCAGCGGGCAACGCAGCTCCACACCTTGACGGAGCCTCGCCCATTTGCGAGGTGGAGGATCGACATATTGGGGCCCTTCCCTGAGGCACAAGGGAGGAAGAAATTCCTCATAGTCGCCATCGACTACTTCACCAAATGGATCGAAGCCGAGCCATTGGGAAAAATAACAAGCGAAACAGCTTGGAAATTCATGCTACGGAGCATCATTTGTCGGTTTGGGATCCCTAGGGTTCTCACTATCGACAATGGCAGACAGTTCGCGAGCACTACCTTTCAGGAGAAGTGCTCGGAGTTGGGGATCTGGAACCACTACACCTTAGTGGGACATCCCCAAGCCAACGGGTTGGTGGAAAATGCCAACCGGGCTCTACTCCACGACATCAAGACTCGCCTGGACCAGGCAGGCGACGCATAGATTGTTTCAATCCCCATCATCCTATGGGCTCACCAGACCACCGCTAGAGCCACCACCGGGGAGACGCCCTTTCATCTCACCTACGGAGCTGAGGTAGTAGTCCCGGTGGAGATATCCAACCCCTCGTTACGAGTGGGACATTTTGACGAGGCTAGGAACAACCAGGCAATCAGAGAAAACCTAGACTTGCTCGAAGAAAGAAGAACCAATGCCCAGATAAAGCTTACGGCATATCAACAGAAGCTGGCGCATTATTACAATGCCCGAGTTAAGGAGCGACACTTCTTCCCCGGGGATCTGGTCCTACGGCAAGCAAGCGTGGCTGACCCACGAGGAGCCGCAGGAAAGCTCGCACCTAACTGGGAAGGCCCATACCGGGTAGCAGAAGCACTCGGCAAAGGAGCGTACAGGCTAGTGACGCTTGGGGGGAGAGAGGTGCCCAGGACGTGGAACTCCGTCAACCTTAGGAAGTCCTTCCAGTGAAACGTCACCAGCCATACTCCACTAGGGCAAGTTGCCCACAAATAAAGAAAAAGGTAGCCTAAGGGTTCCCTAGAAGCGAGCACCGCTCCCCTTGAAAATGAAAAAGGTAACCTAAGGGTTTCTTAGAAGCGAGCACCGCTCCCCTTGAAAATGAAGAAGGTAGCCTAGGGGTTTCCTAGAGGCGAGCACCACTCTCCTTAAAAACAAATAGGTAGCCTAAGGGTTCCCTAGAGGGGAGCACTTCTCCCCCTGAAAATGAAGAAGGTAACCTAAGGGTTCCCTAGAGGCGAGCACCGCTCCCCTTGAAAATGAAGAAGGTAACCTAAGGGTTCCCTAGAGGCGAGCACCGCTCCCCTTGGAAACAAGAAGGTAGCCTAAGGGTTTCCTAGAGGCTAGCACCGCTACCCTTGAAAACGAAGAAGGTAGCCTAAGGGTTTCCTAGAGGCGAGCACCGCTCCCCTTGAAAACGAAGAAGGTAGCGTAAGGGTTTCCTAGAGGCGAGCACCGCTCCCCTTCAAAATAAAGAGGTAGCCTAAGGGTTCCCTAGAGGCGAGCACTACTCCCCTTGAAAACAAAGAAGGTAACCTAAGGGTTCCCTAGAGGCGAGCACTGCTCCCCTTGAAAATGAAGAAGGTAACCTAAGGGTTCCCTAGAGGCGAGCACTACTCCCCTTGAAAATAAGAAGGTAGCCTAAGGGTTTCCTAGAGGCGAGCACTGCTCTCCTTGAAAACAAAGGAGGTAACCTAAGAGTTCCATAGAGGCGAGAGCACCGCTCCCCTTGAAAATAAAGAGGTAACCTAAGGGTTCCCTAGAGGCGACCACCGCTCCCCTTGAAAACGAGAAGGTAACCTAAGGGTTCCCGCGGAGGACACGAGCACTGTGGAAGACGAGCATGGAGGATTGCCCAAGAAAGCATGTAGAAGAACTCCAGCAAAAGGTACACATCAGTATTGGCTCAGAATCAAAGAATTTATATTTCTTTAGTCAAAGTACAAGCTGTCAAAAAATTGGCAAAGTACCCTCACACGGGCCAAATATAAGTACATGGAGAGGTAAAACGTGCTCGACGATGGCGACGTATGACTCCAACGACTCGCTTCCCGGATACCATCCTCTATCGACGATCATGCTAATCTTCAAGCAGGCGTAGGTACCCATTTTTGTTATGTGGGAGGATACCTACGGAAGAAGCCTCGTCTGCCAGAGAATGTTAGGGTGCTTGGCCCGGATACAGAGGGGGGGTGAATGAATCCTTCTACGAATAATGGCCAAATTTAAAAAGGAATGCTAGATAAGGAAACATAATAGAACAAATTCTATTCTACTCAAATACAAACCCATTGAGCGCACCTATTCGAGCATCTAGCGGAAGCAAACAAAACAATCAAGCCACTGCTCAAAAGATTTTTAGGTGGTTCGGTCCTTCAGACCTACATCCACCCCTCACTCCCAACCGGAGTGAGGCTTCACTAGCACACGCTAGAACCAAGCAGACTCAGTCTGCAAACAATTGCTGCCACACAGCTTGACCAGGGGAACAACCTCCCCTCTTCCTCCAAACTGGAGGGAACCTCTGGACTTGAATCCACAAGCCCAGAACCGGAGACAAGTCTCCCTTCCTCCAAACCGGAGGGAACCCACAAGTAGCCCCCAGCTACTTGCAACTGGAGATCAGATCTCCCTTCCTCCTAACCGGAGGGAACCCGACCTCAGACCAGAGGATCGAAAAGCACAGCAAACCAGAAAACAAAGAAAAGATAATAAACGAAAAATAGCTTCAGCAAACAGAAGCTGAAACACGCGATGCACAATTTGGCTCCCACTGGAGCTGACTGGCCTGGATCTGATCCATGGTCCAGTGAAGATAGATCTTCAGGTAAGCTTCTTACTTCTTCTCCACTAACTCTCTCATTCACTCTCTCTCTCTCTTCTTTCTCTTAAACTCTCTTCCTCTTTCACACGATCACTATCTCTCTCTCTTTTCCTTTTTCTTCTGCTGGATCGAGCTCTCTGTAACACTGCCTTTTCTTTCTTAGCTCCGATGCCCCTTCATCGGTGGGTGAAGGTTTCTATTTATAGCGGCAGCAGATGGATAGGGCACTAAACGCGTGTGCCTCCCACGCTCGATCCAGAACCTTCCTGCCACGTGCCCTTGGTGTATTTGTTCCTTCAGTATCGGATCATGTGCACCCAGACACTGATGAATGTTCTTCCTCGGACCTGCAACGAGATAAGAGCCATTAATATTGAGTGCCATAATAACTAGAAATGCATGAGGTTAGTGGACACGACAAGAGGCACTAAACAAAGAACGACACGAGATACAGTGGTGACACAATGAACATTACTAAGAGACCTTTACGAGGTAGACAGAAAAACAACGCAAAGACACGAAGACAAGAACAGAAACCAACACTGAGTATGGTTTCAATACAAGAAAGACACGAGGACAGGGAAGAATAAAAAATGACACGAAGAAGCAACAAGATAAATGACACGAGGTGAAGATAGCACGAAGGCGAGACAGTAATCGACACGGGTTGAAAACAACACGAAGTCAAAACGGTAATCGACACGGGTTGAAAGCAACACGAAGTCGAAACAGTAACCGACACGAGTTGAAAACAACACGAAGTCAAAACGGTAATCAACACGAGTTGAAAACAACACGAAGTCGAAACAGTAATCGACACGGGTTGAAAAACAACACCAAGATGAAGTACAAGAATTGACACAGAGTTGTAAACAACACGAAGACAGAACAGTGATTTGACACGAAGTGAAAAAGACAAGAAGTAAAACGACACGAAGTGAAAACAAAGAAAATGACACGAAGTCAGAGAGACCAGAGTGAGGAAAAACGACACGAGGTGAGACGACACGAAGTGAAGTTGACATGAAATTAAAAACAACACTAAGTACGATGAGAACAGAAAATAAACACGGAGTGAAGACAAGGATGACGCAGGAGTTAAAAACAACACGGGGTTCACTGGGAAACGACTCGAAGTTCATCAAAACAGAAACCAACCCGAAGTGTGGTTTCAACATAAGACAGACACGAACTGACAACGACAAGAAGTTGAAACAGTGAGACCACGATAAAGACGACTCGAAGAACAACAGTAAGTGTCACGAAGTGAACTTTGACAGAACCACACACTACACGGAGAATGATACGAAGACGATGAAAACAACAAGAAGTAAAGATCAAATGACACGAAAATGTCACTGAATCAAAACAAACACTTCAGAGGAAAATGACACGAAATGTAGTGGAAACAACACGGACGCACGACTTGAAAGACAGTAAACATGAACAACACGTGGTAAGAGAAGACGACACGGCGTGTCGGAAATACAAACAGTACTTGAACTAAAACGACACGAGGACAAACAATTCAACACGAGGTGTTACACACAGACATGACGAAGTGCTAACCAACACGAATACAGTCCCTGAAAGATGCCTGAAGTGGAATGAAGGTTCATTCTTCAACAAACATGATCTTTGTTCATTTTTCACAGAGAAATATTTTTTGTTAAATATTCACATAGACATAATTTTGGAAGATCACTAAGACTTATAGTGTTGTCATCATCAAAACATGTAAAGATTCAACAAGACTCAACAATCTCCCCCTTTTTGTTGGATGGCAACACTATGAGTCTTGAGTCTTTGCAGAGAAGGAAAAACACTAAATAGCCATTCGCAAGTGAATATAACAAACATTTTGCCATTCGCAAATGAATATAACAAACATTTTTAACAAACATTTTTCCTGATTTCTCCCCCTTTGACATCATCAAAAAAAATGAAAACAAGAAGAATGCAACAATGCAAATGATATGAGTTAAGTTAATTTGTCCAAGAGTCTGAGAGAGAAAGCCTCTAAAGGGCAACAAAATACAGAGCATAGTCTTTTCAGGAAAAGTATCTGGCTTGTCTGCTAGAGGGGCCACGCGTCCTGCCTTGAGGTGGTCTCCCCCTTGGAGAAGCAGAAGAATGTTCTTGAGGTGGAGTTCTGCTGGAAGAGGCGTGACCAGGTGTTGAACCCAAGATAGACTGAAATTCCTTTAAATCATTTGATAGCTCAGCAAGCCAATACGCCACAGTGCTTCTGACATTTGCCACTTCAGAAATAATGTCGTCTTGGCGAACACTGACAGTTTCATATCTGTCAGTCAGAGTTGTCATTTCTGTTATGAAGGCGACCAACTTATCATAGATTTGCTGAATGCCTGGACCTAGGGCACTTGAAGACTTCTTCAACAATTCTAAAGCTGTTCTGATCTCATAGCAATGATCTATTATGGTAGAAGACATCTTGAAGGAGGAAATATTAACATCCTGTGACTCTCTCAGAGCTTTTGCAATTTTTGAACAAATCTCCTGTAATCCTTCCATCAAGGATTTGATTGCATCATCTGAAGCCCTTTTGTTTAGAAGGAATCGTCTCCATTCAGTGAGGAGAGATATCTCAAGCTTCAATAATCTGGTATGTACCTGATTAATGTTGAGAGTGACAAATGTAAGCAGATCATCTAATTTCTTGTCTTGTTTTTGCATCTGCTGAGTCAGGTTTATGAGAAGCTCTTCAATGTTGGGCGCCCGAGTAGATTCAATGTTGGGTGCCTCTGCAGATAAGAGTCTAGGTGGACCTAGAGGTGTACCAAAAAATTCACTGCCAGGTGCAGTTCTCTCAGCTGTTTCCTCTTGTACTGGCATTTGACTGCTTTCAGCTGGGACCTGGACTTCATCTTCAGCTTGAGTTTCTTTCTGAGGGAATACATCTTCAGGTTCCTCTTCTTCACTTGAAGATTCTGTATCTAGTTCTATGACAGGAACCTTTTCTCTATCTTCCATGAGTTCCTGAACTGCAGGGCTGCCAACAAAGGCCTGCTCAAGACTTTCAGATACTACCAAGTTGGTAGCCTCTTCCAAACTTCGCTCAACAGTTGCTCTTAAAATTTCATTAATAAAAACAGCAAGATCTTGATCAGTACTGTCTTGCTCTTTAGCTGGCTGTTCTTCAGGCACTATTGCCTCTTCAGATGTCTTCCCAAACGAATCAAATAGCCCAGCAATGGTTGCATCTAGATCTGTTTGAATACTTTCGTCAGACAATCTGATGTCCTCAGATGCAGCCTCAACTAGCCTCTAAAATGAGAAGGGTACTTCGATGGGTGCAGCTGGCAAGATAGACACTGGTGGTTCAGCTGGTGTTTCCTGTTGAGCAATCTCAGAAACTAATTGCTCACCAGCTTGGGCTAAGACTTGAAATTCTTCTAAATGCTCCCCCTGAGATTGTGATTCCCTGGCCTTTTGGACCTTAGCTTGTCCCACCATAGAGGAGTCCTCTAACCCCAAAAATACTGAAACGAAGTTCATATTAAAAATGTTTCTGGCCTTCACTTCTGATGCGGCCTCTCCATCCAAGCAAATCTCAGAGTGCTTGAATATCTCAGTCAGATGGGCGGCATAGGGAAGATGTCTCTTGGATCCAATGCATCCCTTCATGACCGAAAAAATAATCTCTGGCAGACAGATCTTTACATTTTGAATCAGACAAAACAGTAAAAATCTCTGTGTGTCTGTAATTCTTCATCTAGCCCCAGTCTGTGGGGTGATAATGGAGGCGATGACATTCTGAAGGAGCTTGTGAAGAGGAGGAAATGACGATGTCTGATAAGCTTTTAGCTTTAACTGCCCCTTATCATGAATATTACTGGGTTTACCAGTAATGACTGAGAAAGCTTCATGGAGACTGTATCGAAAGCTTCCCTCTACCTCCCCTTTATCTGGAACACCGAGGGCTATGTGGAGGGACTCACATGTAACAGTTAACTCGACCCCTTTAACAGATGATAATAAGGCAGTCTTGTCTCGGCTCAAGGACAAGTTATTATAAAATTCCATTACCGGCCTAGGGTAATAGACACGGTGATTTTCTAAGAAATCTCTCCACTCCTGAAACTCAAAGATTCTTAACAGTTCTGGGAACTTCGAGACCAAAGTTTCATCTCCGAAATCTATTAATCTAGGAGGAATGATTTTCCCACTTTCTACAAACACGGTAGACTGAGACATCCTGGTACCTTGTTCGGAAGATACTTCCGCAGCAGGTTCTGGCACAAGACATCTCTGTTGCTTAGATGAGGGCTCTTCAACAATTTCTTTTCCCTTCCTCTTCCTGTCACCCGGAGCTGCTGACCTTTGCTAATCCATCTGTCGGAACTTCCAGAGTATCAACTCTCTCTTGCAGGCTGCTATTGGACGCGATGCTAGACTGAAGAGAGGAATAGACCTCTGTGGGGGGAAGAAGGTGAGCGGGAAGAGATGGAGATGGGTTTGAAGAAGACGCTCAAGGTAGAGCAGCACGAGGATGAATAGGAAGCGGCAAGGGGAAATAAGGGTTGAGGTGGAAGGCGTGAGGAACACGAAGGGTTTGTCGGGTAGCTTTTTACTCATATCAACTTTTTCTGTAAATGCCCAAAATACCCTTAGTCCTGATGTAACGCAGCTACAGTATGTTAAAGTTAGCCCTTCAATATGTGGATGGGTTATATTCTTCCAAAAACCAAGGTCAGTTAACTCAAGATATTAAATCAGCATAATCACAAAATTAGCTGTTAAAGTTGCTTAACCTAGAGAGAGACACGATTAAAATGCACCTTATGTTTGTCAAGCAACGAAATAACATAACTAAGTCAAGTAGATTTCATTTCTTCATTTAATGGACGAGAAGCCATACAGGGTCAACCAATTTGTTGAACACAAGGTAGAATAGTCCCTTTTTACACAAGGAGACATGTTTATCAGACACCAGAAACCCTGGTTACTCAGGACGAACTACCTTAATGCCAATGAGAATTTTCTTTTGAGGATTTTTTTTTTCCTCCCTTTTTTTTTAACATTTCTACACAGAGATAGCTAATTGTATCATGACAGAGACTCTGGACTTCATTGATCTAGAGTGTCTATTTCTCCACAAAGGCCATTGCTCTGCCACAAATAATGGCGTATTCCCTGGAAGCACTTCTCATGATTTTAGACAAAAAGAAATCTTACTTAACACAATTTTATCTCAGAGCTCTCTTTACATAAGTTTCAGTTAAGTCGAGATCCTCAATAAGTTTTTCTCATTTAACAGGAAGTTTTATAATATGTTGATCAACACTTGAGAAGATAACTTAGAAGGATCAAGGACCAAATATAACCCCCAAACATTGAAATTCTTTATTAACAGGTGTAGATTGTTACACTTGATATAGGGTGGTTTAAGGTATACAGATCTTATCTGATAAGAGCAAGAAGACTGAAACCACAAGTTCTTCGAGAGAGAATCTGAACCAATAGTGTGAGGTGAGAGATAATGAGGTGGCTGATTGAATAGAGAGAGATGACATGAGATGAGCAGCACTCCTATCAGCAAGCCAACAAGTGAGAGATCACTCAAGACATTAGGCACTAAGGACATATCCAAATATAATATTTTGAAGTAGTTCTGTCTCACATCCAGAGAAACTCTTGGGCAACAGACTGCAACCTCTTGAGATGACAGATCTTAAAAACCACATTAACTGCATCGGCTGACAAAAATCTTCAGAGACTGAAAAAGCCTGACAAGCTCCTCTTCAGCCCACTCAAGAACAACTCACACACGACTCTTGGGAGTGTTAATTATTTAATGAATGCAGTGTTTGCCACGAAAGAATTATGCAACATACAGTTTTCAACCAGCATTCGCTTTCAGTTAAAGATTTCAGAAATTTCAGAGTGCATGTTTTAGAAAATAATGCAACTTGCAGATGATGAATGAATATGCAAGACCAGATTCACTATGCATGCACTAGATGAAGCTAATAGCAAGATATGCAAGAATGCATCAAACTAGATATGTAGTAAGTTTCAAAATGGGACATGTAGAGAGATTACCTGAAAATTGTGAGAATGGGATTTTTCATTCTTGAGTGCCTTGGATCATTAACCCTTTTATTTCAGTCCCAAGGCACACCTGCAAAATAAGGTTTATTTAGCACAAACAGGTACCCAAGAGGTCTTGGGTCCTGACATGACATTATTATGTTTAGCAAGTTTTCTCAGCACGTTTCCAGGGGTAGTTTTAAGATCTGATTTATGCACATTCTTATTAGCATGAATTCTATGTGCATACACATGAGATTTTCTGTTAGCAGGGTCAAATTTCTGTTTATCAAAACTGGTTTGGTTTTGATATCCTGCCAGCCAACAGGTTGCAGCCCTGTGACCTGGCTTCCCATAGTGATGACATGAAGGTTTTGCTGATTCTTTTACAGGGAATTTGGCATGTTTGAAATTCATATTTCTATCCTGAATATGCCAACAGTCCTTGACTGTGTGGCCATGCTTTCTACAGTGAAAGCAAACTAGAGAATTTCTTCTAAAGGAACCTAACCAGCATTCAGAGGCCTTGTGACCAATTTTGTTGCAATTAAAACATATAATGTGCTGGTACTTGTTAAAGGCATGCTGATTTGCAAAGTGTTTTGTATGATATGAACATGATTTTTCCTTACTACTTGCAAACCAACAATGAGCAGTAGTGTGTCCTACTTTATCACAATTTGAACATATGACATTCTTTTTCTGGCCAGACACAGATTTTCTAGCATGCTTATTGTCATCTTTTTCCATCACAAAGCAGTTACTCATAAGATGTCCATACTTACCACAGTAATGACATGAGCCATTTGATTTCTTTAAAACGTGGCTTTTATCTGATGAGTTTTTAGTATGCAAATTGTTCCTTTGAATTTCTGATGTTTTATGATTTTTATTTTGTTTTTCTATTTTCTTAGCCTTATACTGAGGTGGAGATGAGACAGAAGGCTTTTCCTGTTCAGAGAATTTGACAGAGACAGTTTTAAGGTTGGCTCCATCAACCTTCCTCATGACTGGACTGTAACCCAGTCCTTCCTTGTTGACATTGACTTTTACACCTAACAGCTTGTCTAGGTTTTTCTGCCCATCAACAAATTTAGACAAGGAGGCTTTCAAATCCTGAATTTCATTTTCAAGAGATGCAATGTGTATTTCATAACTAGTGATCTCTTGTTCACTACAATTGACAGCTTCATTCAAAACCTTGTTAGCTATTTTGTATTCTTCAATTTCCTTTCTTAGCTCATCTACCTCTTCAGTCTCGTTTGTACAGATAGCTTTTCCTTTTTCCAATGTGAGAAGTCTTTCAGACATGGTACTGTTTAACAGTTTTAATTTTTCAACTTCCTTTTTAAGCTTATCATTTTGAACTAGCTCATTTATTAGAAGCTGATCTTCAGAGTTAACCATGCTTTCTTTCCTAGCTTCAAACTCCCTCAATTCCTTTTGTTGTTTTTCAAAATCTTTCTGTAATTCTATGTTTACAGATTTTATGGCGTTAAATTTTTCAATCAGCAACTCATTCTCTCGTTTAAGTTTCTTTAGTTGTTCATCATTTTCTTTAGAGAGCTTTCTGAGGAAGTCATCTTCAGATTTTACATTGTTCAGCTCAGAGTGAACACATTCAAGTTCCTTCTTCAGTTCTGCATTCTGGTTTTTATACATATGATTATCAGACAGACATGCATCATGAGATTTCTTCGTACTTGAACAATTTTTACATGGAGAGCTAGAACTATCTACCCGAATACTCTTTTTCAACTTTTTATACTGTTTTCTTAACAGTTCATGAGATTCAAATAGTTCAGCATATGCATTCTCCCAATCTTCTAGAGAGAAATTCTCGAAGATATTTACCTCATCATCATCATCTTCTTTAGTTTGATTGCTGCCTTGATCGCTGGCACTTTGATTTCTTCTGTTGGCCATCATGCATCTGTCCACATCTATCTCCTGAGTTCGCTTCAGTGCATCCAAAATATCTTTAGCAGAACTGGATTCAAAGAAACATGAATGAAAAGCTCTATCAGTAGCTGCCTTCATTAAATTTATTGCTATCTGATTTTCTTCATGCATGGATTTGTGACTGTCAGTCCATTTGGACTTTTTCCTAGGTAGTTCATGAGGACCATGTGAAATTACTTTCCACAGGTCAGGATTCACAGATTTAACATAATTCTTCAAAACAGCGAACCATGCATCAAAATGCGTACCACTGAAGATCGGTGGATGGGCCATGAGAACACACAGATTTACGCACAAGAATATTGATGCACTAAAAGAAATTAAGCACCTAAGATTGCAAGATCGATCTGCAGGTCGCTGGACCTTGTAAGCAGACACCCGCTCTGATACCAACTGTTAGGGTGCTTGGCCCGGATACAGAGGGGGGGTGAATGAATCCTTCTACGAATAATGGCCAAATTTAAAAAGGAATGCTAGATAAGGAAACAGAATAGAACAAATTCTATTCTACTCAAATACAAACCCATTGAGCGCACCTATTCGAGCATCTAGCGGAAGCAAACAAAACAATCAAGCCACTGCTCAAAAGATTTTTAGGTGGTTCGGTCCTTCAGACCTACATCCACCCCTCACTCCCAACCGGAGTGAGGCTTCACTAGCACACGCTAGAACCAAGCAGACTCAGTCTGCAAACAATTGCTGCCACACAGCTTGACCAGGGGAACAACCTCCCCTCTTCCTCCAAACTGGAGGGAACCTCTGGACTTGAATCCACAAGCCCAGAACCGGAGACAAGTCTCCCTTCCTCCAAACGGGAGGGAACCCACAAGTAGCCCCCAGCTACTTGCAACTGGAGATCAGATCTCCCTTCCTCCTAACCGGAGGGAACCCGACCTCAGACCAGAGGATCGAAAAGCACAGCAAACCAGAAAACAAAGAAAAGATAATAAACGAAAAATAGCTTCAGCAAACAGAAGCTGAAACACGCGATGCACAATTTGGCTCCCACTGGAGCTGACTGGCCTGGATCTGATCCATGGTCCAGTGAAGACAGATCTTCAGGTAAGCTTCTTACTTCTTCTCCACTAACTCTCTCATTCACTCTCTCTCTCTCTTTCTTTCTCTTAAACTCTCTTCCTCTTTCACACGATCACTATCTCTCTCTCTTTTCCTTTTTCTTCTGCTGGATCGAGCTCTCTGTAACACTGCCTTTTCTTTCTTAGCTCCGATGCCCCTTCATCGGTGGGTGAAGGTTTCTATTTATAGCGGCAGCAGATGGATAGGGCACTAAACGCGTGTGCCTCCCACGCTCGATCCAGAACCTTCCTGCCACGTGCCCTTGGTGTATTTGTTCCTTCTGTATCAGATCATGTGCACCCAGACACTGATGAATGTTCTTCCTCGGACCTGCAACGAGATAAGAGCCATTAATATTGAGCGCCATAATAACTAGAAATGCATGAGGTTAGTGGACACGACAAGAGGCACTAAACAGAGAACGACACGAGATACAGTGGTGACACAATGAACATTACTAAGAGACCTTTACGAGGTAGACAGTAAAACAACGCAAAGACACGAAGACAAGAACAGAAACCAACACTGAGTATGGTTTCAATACAAGAAAGACACGAGGACAGGGAAGAATAAAAAACGACACGAAGAAGCAACAAGATAAATGACACGAGGTGAAGATAGCACGAAGGCGAGACAGTAATCGACACGGGTTGAAAACAACACGAAGTCAAAACGGTAATCGACACGGGTTGAAAGCAACACGAAGTCGAAACAGTAACCGACACGAGTTGAAAACAACACGAAGTCAAAACGGTAATCGACACGAGTTGAAAACAACGCGAAGTCGAAACAGTAATCGACACGGGTTGAAAAACAACACCAAGATGAAGTACAAGAATTGACACAGAGTTGTAAACAACACGAAGATAGAACAGTGATTTGACACGAAGTGAAAAAGACAAGAAGTAAAACGACACGAAGTGAAAACAAAGAAAATGACACGAAGTCAGAGAGACCAGAGTGAGGAAGAACGAGACGAGGTGAGACGACACGAAGTGAAGTTGACATGAAATTAAAAACAACACTAAGTATGATGAGAACAGAAAATAAACACGGAGTGAAGACAAGGATGACGCAGGAGTTAAAAACAACACGGGGTTCACTGGGAAACGACTCGAAGTTCATCAAAATAGAAACCAACCCGAAGTGTGGTTTCAACATAAGACAGACACGAACTGACAACGACACGAAGTCGAAACAGTGAGACCACGATAAAGACGACTCGAAGAACAACAGTAAGTGTCACGAAGTGAACTTTGACAGAACCACACACTACACGGAGAATGATACGAAGACGATGAAAACAACACGAAGTAAAGATCAAATGACACGAAAATGTCACTGAATCAAAACAAACACTTCAGAGGAAAATGACACGAAATGTAGTGGAAACAACACGGACGCACGACTTGAAAGACAGTAAACATGAACAACACGTGGTAAGAGAAGACGACACGGCGTGTCGGAAATACAAACAGTACTTGAACTAAAACGACACGAGGACAAACAATTCAACACGAGGTGTTACACACAAACATGGCGAAGTGCTAACCAACACGAATACAGTCCCTGAAAGATGCCTGAAGTGGAATGAAGGTTCATTCTTCAACAAACATGATCTTTGTTCATTTTTCACAGAGAAATATTTTTTGTTAAATATTCACATAGACATAATTTTGGAAGACCACTAAGACTTATAGTGTTGTCATCATCAAAACATGTAAAGATTCAACAAGACTCAACAAGAGGGACCAAGCCCTCATGCCAACAAAGGGCTTCACCAGTAGAAGGCCTGTACAAGGAAAACTAGGCCAGTAGCTCCAGCCACCCCCGCTTGAAGGAAGGCCAGCGAGCTCCACCCATTACAGCGAACCAGCAGACCCACACAAGCCGGTGGAAGATAGCGGTACTACGAGGCCAACACATCAGGAAGGCCACCCCAGCGAACAAGCCCCCGTCGCCCCGGCTATCACCAGCACCTACCTTGAAAGGAGAGGTTGTCTTGTGTCTCACCGTGGATGGCGTGCGACAGCAGCGGTGGGGAGAGACGTACTGGCCATGCCTTCAAACTGAGGAGCCCACCGCCATCGTCCAAGCCGCACGGCCAGGCCCACCAAGTGGAAGAATGGAAAACAGATTCCACCCTTCCTTACGATCCTTCCTACCAGAAAGTAGGAAGATGTTCCAGCAACGAGGAGCATTGTGGATGCACTTTTTATTAAGATCGTTGGTTGTTCGTTTATTGGGTTTATTAAGTGCGTGGGCATGCTAGTCACAAAGGTGACGATCTATTGTGCGCTCGATCTGACTAATCAGACGATTGTGTAGTTCATGTCAGGACTAAAACCCGCCGCGCCATAAAGGTCACGACGTTATTTACATCCCCTCGGAGAGGGGAACACCCTTGATTAATCGCCAGGAAAAGGGGCCTCACGGCCAGAAAATAAATTGCATAAAAAACCTATTAAGAAATGCTGAAGCCCTTGTACGAGGGTGTGAAGAAAGTATCTGAGCTCATGTCGATCATTTGTTGACCATTTAATGTTCGGGCGGATGTCGGGCTTGAGAATAGCGTAACCATCGCGGGAAGACCGGAACATGTGTACGTCGGGATACGACAAGTTTATTATTCAAAGGAACGTGAAACGTTCAATTAAATCTCGATTAGAGCGGTTGAAAACCAATAAGTTTATCGGCCCGGTGCAAGATCAAGCTACGAGCATACTGCGGTGGGCCCCCCGCGGTCGAAGTTAGGCTCGCGTGGGCATCGTCAATATTCCCGGTGCCAAGGGGGCAACGGGAGGATGTCCCGGGACTAGATCTGAGAACCAATATGTGTTCAGAGGGAGTGGGCTATAGGCCAAGGATATGGGTCAGATAATGACCATGATCGGGATGGACCCGAGGTCTAAGCGTGGCCCACAAAGGCCTTATTGATATTTCCACGCGTAGGGTCTGGGGATGACGAGAGCCTTCTCGTTCCATTCGGATTTTTGTCGGTCACTCATGGACCACTGTATGTTCGGACAAAGGTCCGTGTTGTAGCGTAAGAGATGGTGACAGACCATATGGATGTCTGCCGTAGGCACGGTAAAGTTAATGCAAGCGCGGGATTAGATCCCGGTATATATGTCGGTCACTAACGGACCATTCATTACTCGGACGAGAGTCCGCATTTAAAGCATCGAAGACAATGGGAAAGCCATACGGATGTCTACCGTAGGTACGGCAAGTTTAATGTGGGTGCGGGATTAGACCCCTATATATATGTCAGTCACTAACAGACCATTCATTGTTCGGACGAGAGCCCGCATTTGAAGCATCGAAGACGACGACAAAACCGTATGAATGTCTACCGCGAGTACGGCAAGTTTAATTCAATACCGAGATTAGATCTCGATATATATATGTCGGTCACTAACGGACCATTCATTGTTTGGATGAGAGTCCGCATTTGAAGCATCGAAGACGATGATAAACCGTAGATGTCTGCCGCGAGTACGGCAAGCTTAATGGGATTACGGGATTGGATCCCGATAGAAGTGGGTCAAGTTGATGGACTGTTGGCCCGAGACGGTTTCAGACCATGACCATGTCGGGGATTCCGAGGTCCACATCTGATACCACGGGGCATCGTTGCTTTTCTCTTAACGCACAGTCCGGGGAAGCGAATTGTTAAATGTGAAGCCCGAACTCGCCAACATGCGCCCTCGCATGCGGATCGACCTACGCGGTCAGGTCGCGGGGTTTGACCTGCCTGGTCAGGTCGCGGGGGTCAAGGGGGTAGCGCCCCTTACGGGGGTTTCCGGGGGCAGAGCCCCCGGAACAAAATTTTTAGTTATAGCAGGGGTAATCTTTGATTATTGGCTTCATATTCCTTTCATTTGTTTTATTCATAAGCTTAAAGCCTTCTACTATTTCTTTTATTTGGTTGATTGACTTCTTACGAAGCACGTCGGATTAACAAATGAAGGAGTTGCGTGCCGGATTAAGGAATGCCAAGGGGTGCGTCGGTTAAATGGGTATGAGGGAAGAGAGGGGGCGTGCGCGCCGGTTTAAGGGAGCACAGGGGGGCACACCATATTAAGGCCAAGGATAGGGGGGCGTGCCGGATTTAGGCTCATAAAGTAATGGGAGCGCGCACTATTCATTCCAAGGGTTTGAGAGTGGTTTTGAGTGTAGAGTTAAACTGGCGCGTGGGGGGGGGGGACCGCGCCGGATAAGGCCACGCCGGATAAGTTCTGTGGGTTTTATTTCATTCTTGTTTGTTCTGTTTCTTCTTTCTTTCACCCGTGGGTTGATTTGTTGATTAGTTTGTTCGTCCAATTGATGGATTAGCTTTGTGGAGAGGAGATTTAAGTATTTTGATTGTTTGTTAAGCTGAATTAGCACGAGGATTCAAGTGTTATATTCAGAGGGGTTTTCTTATCTGGGCATTTTTGATAGGGAGAAGTTTAGTTTGTTTACCTCTATATGCGTTCATTCTTAGTTTTTATTGTTCAAGTTCCTGGCGAAAATTGGGCAGCATCTCCCCCGGACTGAAGCTTGCCAGAGAAAAATGGGGAACACCAAACGGATTGCTTCGGGGTGAGACTCAAAACACGGAGTAAGGCCTCCGTTAACCCATAAGTGCATTTGGAGACTCGAGGACAAGCCTTCAAGAGTTCCAATAGCTTACTGGTGGTGATTCCTCAAACTGGGACAAATGTGTGCCTCAAGAGGGCCATGAATGTTCATCACTCATGTGGGTTCCTTCGAAGGCCATGCCACGGAGAGGCAGGCTTCAAGGACCCTGGATGAATGGAAGACAGGGAGAAAATGGGGGACGAGAGCTAAAGCCAAGAACCATGCTTGCCAACAGACTTCCTTTTTTTCATCCACAAGAAGGGGAAGATCGAAATACAGAAGGGGGATCTACCCTAGGGCAGAGAGAAATACATTTAGGGGCAAGAGGAGGAGATACATCAATGGGAGACGGGGAACAGACCACAAGCTCTCCCCCCCTCAGACTCACCTCTCACTCTCACTCTCCTCTCTTTTTTCACCTCTCCGGCATGGGGATGAAGCTTTCCTTCTCCTCCGATGGCCTGCCTTTCTGTTGACGAATGGACCAGCCCCTTTTCCTTTCTTCTTTCACCCACCTATATATAGGATGGGTTACGTTTCTTGTAGGAATGGCCAGTGGGGGAGAATTCCCGCCACCTTTTGCCTTGTTCGCAGCAACGCCGGAGGTTGACCCGCTGCGTTGGCTGCTGCTGGTTCGTGGAGTACACTAACATTCATCCGAGGATGAGATGTTCACGGATTTGCCGGGAGATCTTCTGCTGCTTCCACCGTTGATGCATGCCTTCGCCGCTGCGCTGTCGAACGGAGGTGGAGACATGGCTTGATAGCATTGAATGCTATGCCCTTTTGAGTCTGCGTCTGAAGTTGACAGGAGAACAGAGCATCGGGGTATCGATGGGATGGCATTTAAGTTAAACTGGCGCGGTGTTGTGCACGCCGGATTAACAACATATAAAGGGGCGAGCCGGACTAGCATCATGTAAAGGGGTGCGCCGGACTAGCATCATGTAAAGGGGCGCGCCGGATTAAGCATAAGCAAGGGGGGGGGGGGGGGGCGCCGGATTTGGTAGCATATGGGAGGGCACGTCGGTTTAAGGCCCGTATAAGGGCGCGCCAGATTTGGTAGCATATGGGAGGGCACGTCGGTTTAAGGCCCATATAAGGGCGCGCCGGTTTAAGTGAAAGCAATGTAGGCACGACCGTGCCGGTTTAGGCCTCGTCTCGGCTTTGCGGCTTATTGGGATAGGCGCCTGCACTCCTGTGTTGCTTTAATTGTGAACCTCCGAGTCCTAGTTTAGGACTACAGGTGATTCCCAGCACGTGCCGAACCTACGTTCGAATTCCTGAGTTTCTTCTGATTTGGCCCTCGGCACCGCCGACTGGGGAGCCGGGGCTATCTCTTCTGCTCGAGGGGCTTCTTTGTTGGGTGACAGAGCACCGAGGATATGTTTGTCCTGCTCGGACGGGGGTATGGAGTTTATTCGGCCTTCCCATCTTCGACTTGCTCTTGAGATGTCGAGACGTCCGTGCCATAGGAACATTCTTTTTCTTCTCTCTTTTTTGACGTCCACAAGCATCTCACCGAGCACCTACAAGGAGCAAACATCGGTTATACACTGGGAAGACAAGCAAGGAAAAATAGCGGAAGTTTGGAAAGCAGCGCTACCCTAACACTTCTCATCCCGTCAAGGATGAAACTTATCTGGCTCAAGAAGTAGGATTCCCCATCCAGCATACAAGCGGTCAACCTTCTCCAAGGCCTCCCGCCAGCTGTCCAGGTAGCCGTGCGTGTACTGCTCAGGAGCCGGGACACCCTCTCCAAGTGCAGGCCACGGCCGCCATGGCACCGGCGCTGGATTCCCCCGGAGGACCAAGGGTTGGTGACGAGCCGGCAGCGATTCATCATCCGACGAGGTACCAGACTCTCCTAAGGACATTCTCTGGGGAAGCTACCTACGACGATTTGTTGGCACAGAGATGATCGCTGGAACGCTGTGAGAGCCACCATTTATAGGGGAAGCAGAGTCCACAGAAGCATGAGGACTCCTACCGCCTCAATCAAATCCATGGAAGTCAAAGCGACGGATCCCGAAAGTCGCACTCCTTCAGAAGCCCTCATCAAGGGCGTCGTTTAGTATCCCCAGAGGATCTCGCGACGGTTCAGGAGGAAAGAAATACACAGAAGAAATCTCAAGATTTGCAGATAAAAGGAAGGTTTTCATTTCCAAAAAAGGAGAAAATTACAAAAAAGAGGCTACTACCTCGGAAAGCACAGGAAAAAGAATGGAAAAGAAAGCTAGGGGCATCCTCTCAAGGACTTGCCCTGGTTTCATCATCATGTGCCCTGGACTTGCCCTGGTTCCATCCCCATCAACACCGACTCAAGATGAGACAGCTGCTCCTGAAGTTCGGTGTTTGCAGCCTCGGACTCCTTCCAACGCCCTTCGGCCCCCGCCTGAAGGGCCCGACTGATCTCCAGCTCACGCACGGCATCTAGGAAACGGTGCCTCCACAGCCCGAAGGTGCTAACAACCAGGCACACGCTCTTCGCGGCAACGGCTGTCAACTTGTCCACGACACCAGGACCCAGCTCCCCAATGTGCTCATGCCAGTGAGCACTCCGCATCATGAGGTCAACGATGCTCGGGACACCGGGCACCCCTGCCGGTGAGTCCTCGGGCTGCAGGGACTGACTGCGCGGAGGAACCCTCTGTGGAGGGAGAGGGTCAACTTCAACAATCGCAGGGGCCTTGCCCCTTTCACACCCCCGTCCGTCAGAGACAGACTCTGGGGTAGCAGCTGTCGGCACCACAGGCAAGGACGGGAGGCGAACACTGGGAGGAGGCACCCCAGACGAAGAAGGAGCCCTGCTCCTACCCGGAGTCGAGTCTCTCCCCCTCTTCCTCGACCTGCGGCGACTGTCCATCTCCGCCAACTCATCCTCGGTCGAACAAGCCCGACCACCACCAACCATGGTGGACTCCTCACCGAGAGCACTTGAAGTAGCTTTGGGGGAACTTCACTGAAGACTAGGCCCTCCACTGGCCACGACTCCTCAGGCGAACGCACCAGAGGAATGCCGACAGGGGCCGGATACTGCAACCTCCCCAGCGCGAAAGTAACCTGGGCTGGGGGGGCGATGACCGACACCTGGACGGTTCCCGGAGTGACGTGATCCACGGGGCGAGGAGCAAGCCGTGGTAGCCGGACGATTTCAGGGGTCCACCCCTACGCTTCAATCGCCCCTGGAAACAAAGACGAGGTTAGTCGAGCATCAGCCACTACTACCACATCCCTACGGGGGGCAAGACCAGTATCCTGCAGCAACAGAGGACACAACTCTAGCTCTCGAAGCAGTGCCGGGGTCAAGACGTGATCTGCATTGACGAGAGGATACCGGGAAATCACCTTCAGATCCCGACGATCCTCGGCGTTCAGAGAAGGCTTCGAGTTTCGCCAAGGGCGAGGAAAGCCACCCCGCATCCAGCCATCAAAGGCTCTCTCCCAATCCTTCGACTTGATCAAGTAAACATACCGCTCTGCCCACCCCTTGCGATTGGATGCGGTACGAGAGACAGAGATAAAATGGTCACGGGTACGAGCCTTGAAGCAGGCAAAAAAGGTGTCGGACGGGCAACTCTGGAGGTGAAAGAACTGTCAGAACAAGTCGACACTCGGCACCACCGACGCTTTACGACAAGCATAGACAAACCCGCAGAGGATACTGTACAAATTAGGGGTTATTCCCCCAGGGTTCCGCCCGTAATGGTGAAGGATGGCTCCAATGAAAGGATGGACCAGAATACGAAGACCCGCCTGGAAGGAGGCCACTGGGATCATGATCCCGTCGGAAGGATGACTCGTTATGTCATCTCCCGCAGCGGGGAAGACAATGTCATACTCGGGGGGGATCTGGAAGGTCTCCCGCAAGCCATGGAATATTTTATAAGCCACTAGAGGCTGGGAATCGGGCTGGCTAGTGCCCACACCCGAAGTGCTCGGCACACCGCCCCGGCCTTGAGGCGTATCCTCTGAAGAGGAAGATTCGACAGTGAGAGCTCTCCTACGCAGACACATCGCTACCGAAGAAAAGAAGAACAGAGAAAAGAGGATCCTCACTAGGTAAAGGTGAGGAAGACGCCTACGACAGAGTGTGACGACCAGCAAGATGTGGGTGTGGTTTGCGAAAGCCCCCTCGATGCTTCTTATAAACTGACCACGACAATTCGATGGTTGCACCCCCTGAGGGTCAGGTGAAGGGACGTCAATTACTGCGGCGGTACGGCTACCAAAGCCAGGCGACCGTTCTGAGCCCACATCCCCAGAACAGGACAAGACCTAGCGTCATCATTGCCAGCGTGGCTTCTGCCACCGCCAGAGGCACCTTGCGCCCCAAGCAGTCCTCGAAGCTCCCAACTCCCGCCGTACGAGGAAATCATCTTCAGATCACACCCACCAGAAGAACCCTCTCTTGGGCTACTCACAGTCCCCTGTGAGTGCTCGGCAACTAAGAGTAGGGGGGAAGTGAGGAGGGTAAATCTAGTTTGACCCAGAAGTGGCCCACGCATGCGCGGCCCATTGAGGTTTGGACGCGCTAGGCCCAAGCAAGGAACGACATACGTGTTCGGCCCAATAAGAAGATGACCGGCCCAACAAGGCATCAGGATTCCATGACGCTGATGAGGCCGACCCAAGCATAGTTCTCCCCGGAGGACACTCCGACGACCGACCGTTGTTCCCCCACGACGCCGGCCTTGACCCCGTAACGGGCGAGCACGCGCCATGAGTGCCGTAAGACTTGCCCAGGGAACGGCCGACACCGGGGCTATCGCACTCCAACGGGAAACTCCCGCCAATATAGCAGAGGAATGTTACTCTAGTAAACGGACTGTTCCCTATCATGGGATGAGGCCCTCGCTCCAGGACAACCCATATAAAAGGGACATTGACAGAAGAGAAGTGCACGGTAGATTCTTCTACTAAAAAACCCTACGCTACTATGCAAGAGCATACTCCTGCCCCAGACCTTCCTACTGAGAGGAGAGCAACTCGACTAGATACCACGACGAGAGGGACATGGTGCTACATCCAGAGAGCTTCTTCCTCCTGTGCGGCCTTACCACCCAGCGAGCACTCTCCGAGAGCCCACTGGGAACGGCGAGCACACGTGCAGAGGATCTACACGCCTCCTGGATCGACGACTACTGCCCCTACCTCTATCTCACCTTGCTCCTCTCTATTTGCTCATTAATCCCTAGCTGACTTAAGCATCGGAGGGTTGTTCCCTGGGGTAACACCCGAGACTCCTTCTGACGCCCTTCTAGTTTCTTGGTGTGTGCAGGCATCCAGGGCGCAAGACGACTTCCCCAACAAATAAATAGAGAAGGTGGTATGTGGCCTAGGAACAATTTTCCTGCCGCTACACTTAGGTATCTTTAGAATAGTGTGACAAGTTTTAGATAATCAATTGAACCACCTTGGAACATAGGAAAATCAACCCATGAGTCAAACCCCGGGTTAATCAAAATCAGATAGCTAGCGGTCATTTACCGGACCGTCTCTTGCTCTTGGTGGTCAAGTACAGGACCGTTAATGAACAGAGTCCGATATTTTGAAAATAGCATTTCTGGAGTCTTTAGCGGTCAAATGTAGAACCGTATAGGATCCATTAGCGATCAAGTGTAGGCCCGCTAGCAGTCCTTGGCGGTCAATCAGAAGGCCGCTATTTCCAGAATTATAAAACATCGGTATAAGTGCCTTTCTAGAAAATGGGATTTAATGGTAAAACTAGCTCGCCCTCCTGGAGGGAACCCAGGCTCACGAAGTCTTACGGAGGCCTTGAAACAAGATATCCTAGTCCATTGGAAGGAATATCTAAAGGAGAGGTCATCACGTTGAAGATTATGTTCCTATTGTGCAAAAGTGTATCTAATGACAACATACCGGAATATGTGCCATATATTTAAGAAAATTACTCTTGGAAGAGAGAGAATCGAGATAAAACAGTGATCAAGTTAAAACCATGAATCATCAATCTTTTGAACATATAATTATTACAAAATATATCATTTTGGTCACAAATTAACATAAGTTAAAATAGTACCAATCATGCATGAAAACATAAAATCCATTGTGATAATCAAATGAAATCAACTAAGTATATAAAATGAACACTTAAATCAGGCTTAAAACTTAGTTAAGTAGGCTTATTATATCATAACTATGGTAAATTCTGCAATATGGTTCGGGTTACCAATATTATAGAAATAAGAAACCAAAAAGGGTCAAGTGGCGACCGTCACTTTGCGGTTAGCGGTCTATCGTACGACCGCGATAGTTCTTTGGCGGTCTCTAGGAAGATCGTTTCTTCCTGTTTTAATCCGAGTTCAAAAGATAACTAAACAAAAATGCTAACTAAGACATATCATGTCTAGAAATCA
The DNA here is from genome assembly GCA_022559845.1 of Amorphophallus konjac. Taxonomy (NCBI): domain Eukaryota; kingdom Viridiplantae; phylum Streptophyta; class Magnoliopsida; order Alismatales; family Araceae; genus Amorphophallus; species Amorphophallus konjac. The sequence continues at coordinate 63,859,507 of CM040120.1, read as the reverse complement.
ACATATTTCAACTTCCATGAACATGATAGAACAATTGAACGCCAACAATATGCATAGCTTTATGTGATTACAAGAAAACTCATATTTTTACTTCATTAGGGCTAGTTCATGCATGAGGAATACACTATGTGCATAGTCCTAAGTAAAATATGAAAGTCACAAAATATAATGCATGAAAACGAATGAAACAAGAGGGCTTTTGTTCCTGACTTTAATTTAAGCTTTTCATGAGATAACCTACCTTTAATAATGCCTCTAAACTTCAAATTTCTAACTGAAATCAAGCCCTAGTTTCTACACTTTCTTGCTCTAAATCATTAACTTCACGTCCCTTTAACTATTGATTCCCTTGACCTATGGACGTGAAATTTTGAGGGTAAGTAGAGGATATGAAGGGGAACATAAAGTTCTAAAGAACCTCTATCTAATTACCTCGTTTAGGGCTCCGAATTCCTTGATCTTATTGGGTCATACGCACTAATTCTTGAGTTCTTGTTGTGGAATCAGCTACTTTGGACGTCTCTAACTTCCTGTAGGCTTGATCTCCTAGAACCAAAAGTTGAGGGTAATTAGTTCTAACTATAATAAACAAGTTGCTAGAAGAAACTTACCTTTAATTCATCCTCCTTACCTAGGTTTCACGCGAGCCAAAGTAGAGGTCGCGCATGTCAAATCTGGGACCTATTTATAGGATTTAGCTAGGGTTTGATGATTAGAACGATTATAGAGTCCCAATTAGACTTTTCATTCGATCTACAATCCTTCTAGACCTATCTAATTAGCTGATAGAATTGATCCAAGATGATTTGGACATGAAAAATCCCACCTTTTCACATTTTCTTCCTCTCACGGAACTGACATCGATTAGCAGTCGTTCAACGACCGTTTTCTGGAGTTAGCGGTCTCGCGATAGACCATTTTTCCCTTTGGGCACCGAATTTGAAAGATTTAAAACTCTTCTGATATTATCCCTATTATTATCATTCTATTTACAAACCAAGGAGTAATTATCTCCTTAGTTCCGTGATTTCTCCTATTTTGAGATTCTAGAACATGGGCTAAAGTCCAAAACAATCTTTTTGGGCCTATTTGGGTTTATTATTTGGGCCTAATCCTCTTGGATCAAATGTAGGGCCTAAACAATTAGATTTAATTCATTATAATTCAATTAATATCCTAGTAAATGCTAAATAATTATATTTTAAATCTAAAAATTTCATAGAAAATTCTCGGGCGTTACAAACAATGTAGCTCTCTAGGAGCGGATTGACTATGGATTTGATCCAAGAGTCAATTACAAAAATAGATTCTCACAAACTCTCTTCTCACTCTGACCTTCTATCCAACGTACGTCACTCCTTTTTGACTATCACTGCAGGCTCTTCTTCTTTCTACTCTCAGCTCTCAGCTTTCAACACTCAATCTTCTATCTTGAACTCCTTCTCTCTGCTTCTATGCTCTCCCTTTCTTTTTTATCTCCCCCCATCTTGATCTGAGAGATCTGGTCCCTTTATATAGCCTTGCGAGAATAGGGCGCGTGGGAAACATGTTTCCCGCCCAGAAAATCAGTAGAAGAGGCTCTGGTGAAGCTCCACGTGTCAGGAGATGGAGATGCTCTTTCCACGTGTTAGATGAATGGAAGCGCGCGGCTCAAGTGTCAGATAGATCTGATTAGAAAATCACCTTAGATCATGTGCCACTTATTATCTTGGGAATCACGTGACCACTTAAGTTTCTGTTGTTTCCAGAGACGTAGTAATTAGTCCTGCAATTCAGACGACAGATAATTAGACAAACACTTAGAGTGCATGCTAAATGCTCAGACCAATGATATAAATCTATAAGCAAATACCTCATAGCACGGTCATGATGTACAGACATATGAACGTTTATGCTCAGACCTTGAACATCCACAGAATGGAGTGTGAACAAAACTGCCAAGCGATCAATGTAAATGTGCACTGACCATGAGTTTATGCAAATGACTATATGCACCGACTTTATATAGGCACAAGGCGGACGTGCACATACTCTATGAATGACTGAGGCCGATGTGCACCAACCTTAGTAACTTATTTGTAAAACTGCACAGACCTTCATATGCATAAGTCAGAAATGTGCACCGACCTTATATGCACATGGCAAAATCTGCACCGACTTCTATCATGCGTAAGGCAAATCCTGCACCTGTGACACTCATTTTATGACCAATGAGTTGGGTCATCTCCTTATTTATTTTTATGAAGTCCCGAGTTATTCACCGCTTATTGGGCCATTTTTTGTCATTTTTGGGCTTAATTTTATGGGTCATTCTCCTTGGTTGGGCCTAGCTTCATGAATTTATCGTCACTTCACCTTATTGGGCCTAGATAAGGACTAATGAGGATTATTTTGTGGATTAAGTTGTGGATTTATTAGCCTTTATCTCTTTTGCCACGTCCTCTCCCCTAGCGGTCTATCGCACAACTGCTAGATAGGTGTTGGCGGTCCATCGCTAGACCGCTAACGGGCAGAGAGTCCTGCTGGGTCTCTTTGATCTTATCTTCTTCTGAACGCATGCTCCTAGCGGTCTATCACACGACCGTTTCTTGTGGCTAGCGGTCTATCACAAGACCGTTAGTGGGAACAGAAAGTCCTGCTCTGATGTTCTTCCTCTCTTCGGCCGTGGATGAACTAGAGTCCTTAATCCTTTGATTTCTCTCTCACCAGAGGCTCCCAAAACATTATGTTTGTTTCTATGGACTCTTGGGAGTATTATCTTGAAGGATTACCTAGTTTCAGGCGTATTTTCGAGTCATTATCCCTCCAACTTGAACCTAGGGATTGTGGGCCTATAAATAGGACCCTTCAGTTCATGGCTTGAGGAGGAGATTTTTGGAGATTACGTCGAAGTGCTACTACGTTCTGGAGTCATTTTTAACCAAGGAGAAGCTGCTTCCACGTCCACCAAGCTTCTAGTCCAAGGGGTACAAAGTTCTTTGGTCTAGTTTGTGTCTTTTTGGTCTTTAGTTTGGTCTATTGTTCCTTTGCATCCATAGCACCTTTCCTGATGTGACACCACCTTGGGGGTGATAGCCACTAGACCGATGCACCTTAGACCTAGACTTACAAGCAATCAACCTTGAGCGGCGAACCCACTCTAGCGGACTCACCCGTCTAACGCACACATGTGCCCGTGGGCATCCCGGTGATGATGGAGAGGGTCCGGGGCGGAACCTTGACGCTCCGGGGGAATTGGCTAGCTTGAGGCTGAACCCCTAAGGGCCTGGGATGCCCAATTTCACGGGTGGCCAACACGCCAAGGGCGTGGGTTGTAGGGTCTCTCTCACAACTCGCTCCGCAGTGGTCGCTTAATTTTATGACAATTTGGGACCGAGCACTCTCTCACCACCGACGACACTAAGATGTAATACTAATTAAGCAAAGGAAACCAGCAAAGAGAAGTGTTCAGTAGCTCACCTGGTCTGCGTGAAAACGCCGACCCTGACCGAAGATGAGGGCGAGCGGGGAAGCGTGGGCTACCCGCACGCCGCGCCGATGACGCTTCGACCGAAGACCTGCTAGTACATGCACTACTCCCTCGCAGAGGGGTTGGACTAGGGGTGGGGAAGTTCAATTGTAACCAAACACTACCTCCACGTAGGGAGAGGCTGTAAGCCTGCCAGGCGGGGTGGGGGAGCTAAGTTAGAAACCGAATTGCCGAGCTCCGCCGGTTCTCCTAGCTTTAGGAATATAGCTTGACAGGGAGTTGATCAAGATGCCGCCACGGGCTCTGCTGAGCTCAAAAAAGGTTGAGACTGGTGCCAAACTTTCTGAGTTGACCCAAGAGGATTTTTGAATTTTTGTAGAATTTCTTGATGACATCGCTGGCTAGGGCAACGTCTGGAACATGACTGATCTACTCTGGTTCTGGTTGTTCCTAGACTACTGCTGCAGGAAGGCGAGGGTGCCACGGACACTCCCGGGGTTCAAATAAAGCGGGACTAGAACTGCTGCAATCATGGACAAGTCCTCTTTGAGCCGGGATCAACAGGACCGTCATTGGAGGTCAGAGCTGACCGCGATGACTGAATTAGTGGAAGGAGGTCGGACCAAGTTCTGGGGAGTTGACCTTGCTCACCTCGGGGAGAAAAACTAGAATTCTGGACTCCGAGCTCCAAAAATTGTTCTACTTCTTGGAGATGGCAGGGGACTTACAGGAGAAGCCCTCAGCCAAATGGCGCCTCAAGAAGCCCAGGATGCTGATCGTGGGAGCTTCTAAAATTTGCTGCTGGCTGTCTGCCTGGGAGAAAATGCGCAGTCTGACAAAGATGACTCCTCCGAGCAGCTCCGAAGTCGAACGATGATGAGACCACCTCGCCTACGAAGCAGCATCGCCACGCTTTCCAATAGTATAAGGTATACCACTTGAAGATGCCCGGTGAAGATGTGGCGGCCTCTGTAATTCCACCCTTGACTGCTGCCTACGAATTGGGATGAATAGGGTGGTGATAGGTGATGGGAAATGGGGTAGATGGGATGGGAAATGGGGTGAATGGGTGTGGGGGTGACCCCTGACTGTGAGGGGGTCTGGTAGGGGGCAATCCAAGGTGTGGGTGGGGCAGAATGGGGGCTGGAAGGTGGTCTAGCAGGTGGAGGGAGGGGGAGCTACAAATTTTGGTTGGGAAGGATAGATCTCTCTCAAGGTTGGAATGTGACTTAATGGGGGTTGTTAATGGGGGTCTTGGGGATGGGAACGGTTGTATTGGGGAAGAGAAGGGGTGCTTGGGGAGTGGGGAACTCTCCCTTGGAAGATGTGAGAGGTGCTTGGGGAAGGGAAGTGGGTGGCTAGTGGTTGGAGGGTGGAGTGAGGATAGGTGGAGGATACCTTGGGGTTGGGATAGAGTTAAGAGGGGTTGTAGGTAGTTGGGGAGGCTCTTGAATGAGGGGAGGGGAGTTAGAAAGTAGGTGGGAGAGGGGAGAGAGAGAGGGGGGCGCAGCCCCTTTGAGAGAGAGAGATAAGAGAGAGAGAGAGAAATATCAAGAGAGAGAGAAAAAAACTCCACAAAGGAATTATCTATTATATTGATCATCAAAGGGTACAAATGAGAGAGGGGAGGGGGCTATTTATAGACTCCAGACTTTTTATATCACCATACTGACCTTGGACAGTTGACACAATGACCAGACAGACCAAGGAGGGGCGCCCCTGGGCCTAGCCCACTGAATTGGGCCCAATAACCTATCAAACCAACCATATGACACCTAACTTAGGTAAATGACTCACTAACCTAGGTACCAGACTCAAATAAAGGGAAAATTACACAGTTTATGACTCAAATAAAATATAAAAATTACATGACTAGACTCAGAAACACATGACGAACACAGTGGTGCATACCGACGAACAATCCGAGCCTCGAAAAATGTGGAGGGGCAAGGGATGCCCCCATTATACCCCCGGGGTGAGGAGAACTCGACCCCGTCGAGTATGGGCCCACCAGGAAGTGGTACACTGAGGCAGCTCCAGGCGAACAATGATCTCCTGTCTCGACCCGCGTCCATGGCCTGGGGATGGCGCTTTAGCTTCTCAAAGTGGCACGGACACACCCTCATGCTGGCGATGATACCTTCCTTGCCTAGTATTACCTCCATGTGCACACATCGGGCTCTCAGGCTGATTTGTGGTGGCTCTCCGGGGGGGTGTCCCTCTCAAAGGAAGGTATGGGCTCAAGGCACTCACTAGGATCCACCGCGGTGCCCATATAGGGTTCCGGCTCCGCCACGTGGGGGATGGGGTGAATCCCAAAACCCATCGGTAAGTCCAACCCGAAAGCCGGGTTGCTAAAGTCACTCGAAACTTGGCAAGGTCCAAGTCCTCGTGCCCTCAATTTGGAGATGACCCTATGGTAGAGCCACTCTAATGTCTTCATCCCCAAGTTGCCTACTTGGAATTCCAAGTGGCACTCATGAGTTTTTGCCCGCTCTTTGTGATCCTCACCGCTCGTTGTTAGATGCTTGCGTGAATGCTTATGCCATGCACTACAATGCAGTGTGGGTGTGAAATATAAGGTATGAAAAGGTTGACCGGGGCAACCATGGATGGCCCTATCATGCTTTAATGCTACATTGACTTGGATGAGCTTGGGAGGACTAGGGCATCGATAGGTGTCCCTCTTTTGTGCGAGTGTGATGAATACAGGAGGATCTGAGCATCCATGAATGCTCCTAACATATGTAAGACCAATGATTATTGGGGGAGGGCCGCTACACCCAAATATGGACCACTCGTGCTTCCTACCTAACATGCGGGTCATATGAATGAATGGACCCGACTTACTAATCATGCCAAGTGGTGTGAGGTGCCAAGACATATGCATTCCTACTCCAAAGATGACTTCCATGGGCGAGGTTGTAGGGTGGTCTTTGAGCTTCCATTGAAAAGGGTCGAGGGATCTAGGAAGGTGATCATCATGGAGAGAGGCTCTTCTTTGTTCCCTAGGTGAAGATCTTCCATGGTTATGGTTTCCCATATGAGGCCTGAGTCTAGGAAGTGGTGGGTTAGATCAATTAGGACGGGTTGTGGTAGGGATAGGTGGGTGGTGGGTAAGGTGGTTGAGTCACATGGGTATCCCGGCTCCCATGGGAAGGGATCGAAGTGATCATGATAAGGGTCACCTAGAGAGAGGTACTCCATGTTCTCAAGGTCCTCACAAGGTGGTGAGTCATCCTCCTCCCAAGTAGTTGGTCCAAGGTTTCTAGTGGGTTGACCGTTCAAGGTACTTGGGATCTCAAGGAGTGGGGAGTAGATCGGGATGGGTTCTCCCTCCAAGGGGAGAAATAAAAGGATCTCACTAGTACAATGCCCACTTGTGCAAAGGGAGGTGATGGAACCGATGGAGGGGTGGACAAAGTTGACAGTGCTAGGCTCCAATGGTCCCATGGCTAGTAGGCCGGTTAAGTGGGCTTGCCAATGTAGGCAATCCACAAGGTCTCCCAAGTCTTCCACAAAGTAGAAGTTTTGATATGTGACATGGGGAGGCCGGGTGGGCACAATTTGGGATTGATATCCCAAGGGTAAGAGGTATGGTGGCGAGCTAGGAAGGGTGGGACTTTGCTTGAGCCATGGTAGGATAGTCTCATCTATGGTGAGGGTGCCAAGTGTGATGGCGTGTGGCTCTTGAGGATCTAGGCCATGAGAGGTGGGGGAAGATTGAGGCTCTTATTCCTTATGGGTGGGAGCTTGGGCTTCCTCTATGATAAGAATAGGGTCCGGATGGGCATTTGTATCCACGTGGTCCAGTGTGCAGGCCACGACTTCTACCTCTAATGGGGAAGGAAAGTCCTTGGTGGATGGGATTGTGATAGACGGTGCTTGGCGCATCCGGGGTGGTGAGCAAGGGTGGACTTGGATTGGGGTAGGTAGGGGAAGTAGTGGGGGCATAGGTTGTAGTAGAATTTGGGGTGGGAGTGGAAGATGGGTTGGTTAAGGGGGTTTGAATTGGGCGATCAAGGTTAGAGGAGTGGTAGTGCTCCTCGGGCTAGGATTCTCCGAGTGGAAAGGGAAGGGTTGGGGAGCATAAATATTCCTAAGTTCGGTCCTCATCTCATTCCAAGAGTCGATGGGCTCTTGCCTTCTAACTTCCCTTAACCCACAATGTTTTGCCATTCATTCCTAGCTTGGTGCCAAAGCAAACTCTTGGCATAGTTGACTTGCATCGGCCCTGACAGAGTGAACCTTACAAAATGTCAGTCTATGGAGCTCTCCCAGTCTAGATATATGCTAGGGTGGGATCCATCAAACACAAAAGCCGCTAATGGGTCTAGGGATGGCGAATAGGCTAAGTAGGAAGTGGTCATCATAAATGGGTGATGAATGCAATGGCCCTAGGACAAGACGTAGTAGAAAGAAGTCTAGAACTTGCTCTAATATCACTTGATGTGACAACACCGTGGGGGTGATAGCCACTAGACCGATGCACCTTGGACCTAGACTTACAAGCAATCAACCTTGAGCGGTGAACCCACTCTAGCGGACTCACCCGTGTAACGCACACATGTGCCCATGGGCAACCCGGTGATGATGGAGAGGGTCCAGGGCGGGACCTTGATGCTTCGTGGGATTTGGCTAGCTTGAGGCTGAACCCCTAAGGGCCCGGGATGCCCAATTTCACGGGCGGCCAGCACGCCAAGGGCGTGGGTTGTAGGGTCTCTCTCACAACTCGCTCTGCGGTGGTCGCTCAATTTGATGACAATTTGGGATCGGGTACTATCTCACAGCCGACGGCACTAAGATGCAATACTAATTAACCAAAGGAAACCAGCAAAGAGAAGTGTTCAGTAGCTCACCTGGTCGGCGTGAAGATGCCGACCCTGACCAAAGATGAGGGTGAGCAGGGAAGCGTGGGCTACCCGCACGCCGCACCGATGACGCTTCACCCGGAGACCTACAAGTACATGCATTACTCCCTCGGAAAGGGGTTGGACTAGGGGTGGGGAAGTCCAACTACAACCAAACACTACCTCCACGTAGGGAGGGGATGTAAGCCTGCCAGGTGTAGACACGCTAAAATTGATGCTATGTTGAGTAAATCTCATGTCACCATGTGATGCCCGAAAGCGGACTTCAATATTGATTTAATATGAAGTTTTTCTATTTTCTATAAATTAATTGTGATTTTTTGTTTTTTTTCTTGGGAAATTGAAATTAACGCCCTGATAAGGGGCGCTATTTAAATTGACGGCATGGCCAAGGGCGCCTCTTTTAACAATGGACGACTGCCAATACGGGCGTCATTTTCTGGATTTACTAAAAATTCTGAATTTCAAATAAAATGAAAATTGTATAATTAATGTCTCTCCTAAAGACGTTGATTATTTGACGTCTGTCTGGCAGGCGTCAGTTGATAATTTTAAATAAGGAAGGTTATTTGTTTCTATAATTAAATCCAGGAATTGACGCCTTGATGGGAGTCGTTATTCTAATTAACGCCTTTGGATGTGTCGTCATTTTTAATTGACGCCTTTCATGGGGTCGTCATTTTCAATTTCGTCTCCCTTTCGCCTGCTTCTTTCCCGTAATGGTTCCTTCCTCATTTTGAGCCTTGTATTCGACTGGGAAGAGAGTTTCTTGATGGAAGATCTTTACCTTGTTTTAATCCTTGTTCTCCAAGGATCTTAGCCCTATAAATACCCCTCTTGGGTCTCTTCGCGCTAAAGAACAGAGAGAGAGATCATCATTAAGAGAGCAGAGCTGACCGAGAGAAGAGTGTATTATTTGTTTTGCAGGTTCTTCATCCAAACGAGCTCTCCTTCCAGGCGATTCTCTTCTTCTTCCATAGATGAACCACTGCAGTTCCATCGCATACTGAAGCTCTCCTCCCTTTACTGCTGCACGCACAACAGAAAGGAATCCTTCCTTTAGTTATTTAGCTGTTATTTTCGTAACATCATCACACATCCTCCCTCCCTCTAGTTCTTGATAGATCTCATACTCTACATATCATTGCTTAGCATTGCATCCATATTTTTCAAACCTTGTTACTCCTCTTAGGGGTTTAAAACCAAAATGCACAAGGTGTGTTCATGTTCATGTTCAATTTGATTAATTTCATAATCTTAGAACATTGATACTACACCCTTTGGCTAATCCACTCTTTTATTTGATTTGTGTGTTCTTGCAAGGTAATCAAGACTAAGAACCCCCTTCATCGGCCGGCCGGTAGAAGGAGGAAGAAAGGGTTCACAATCTCCCCCGCTCAACACAAGGTACTCGCGATCATCTTTTTTCTTATTTGAGGTAAACCCTCTGGCGATCACATTCCCCTTTAGCATCCCACGCATGCTCTTCCTTTCACCATTTAATTTTTAAGCTTTAGAAATTGAGTTTGGGTTTCAATCCCCTTTTTTTAAGTGGATTTTTCATAATCTACAAATTGGTGATCACGGTGGGACCTCTAGTGTTTTTAGTTTGATTACCCCTCCCATGTGCTCCACGTAGCACACTCCCATTGGCACCCTCGCGTGCCCCTCCCATTGACACCCTCGCGTGTCCCTCCCATTGGTACCCTCGCGTACCCCTCCCTCGTGCTCCACGTAGCACCCTCCCATTGGCGCCCTCGGTGCCCCTCCTTTGACACCCTCGCGTGTCCCTCCCTTGTGCTCCACGTAGCACACTCCCCATTGTGCACCACGTGCACACCTCCCCACTAATTAGCCAGTTTTGCAGTTTCCATTGGTTTATTCTGATTGTCAGTTCATTAAGCTGAAGTAACGCCTTCCCTGCTGCCGTCATTTTCTTATTCACGCCTCGTACAGAGGCGTCATTTCTTCATAAGACGCCTTACAGCAAGGCGTCATTTCCATTGTTACTGTTTGTTTTGATGCGATTGGATCATTGTTCAGTGATTTTGACGCCCCAACTCCCGGGCGTCATTTTATCATTGGACGCCTTAGCTTAAAGCGCCATTTTCTTAATTATTGGTGATTTGGTTATTTCCTGAGTATTTGTTTACAGTGCTTTGCACCTCTGCCCAGAGGTGTTCCTTTCATTGTTTGTGGTGATTAGCACCTGCACTCCAGGTGCTGTTCATTAAATTAGCGACCTGCCCTGGGTCGTGTTTTTTTTCTGTTCCCACAGAACTGCTCCTTTTGTCTATTTGATTGACTGATCATATATCTGTTGGTGATATTACCTGTTTGCATTCATCTTGGCATACGGTTTGGGAGACCTCCTCTCCCCACATTTGTTAGGAGTTTTCACCCCTCTTGGTGAAGGAAGGACCCTCCATTGAGCATTCCGTCTCTTTGGACCGGAAATTCCTAAGCCAAGCCTCCGTAAGTCCTCGCACCCGTGGATTCCTTCACGGACGCTAGGCAAGTTGTACCATTGAAGTACCCAGAGTATAGTTGACCCATTCGTTGGAAAGGAGAGAAAATCTAGATACCCGGAGATTATACCCAAATTTTCAACCAGGATCCACCTTTGAAAGAAAGTACCTAATATTGAATCCACCCTAATTTCAAAGAGAAATCTTAAAATCTTGCGCTCATTACAACTTGTGTGTTTCTTTTGAAAAGGTGATATCTTTTGGGTTATATCTTATTGCGAGACATTCATCTCTTTCTCCTTAAGTATGAAATTATGTTCAGGTAAAATTCTCAACATGGCCAACTACGGATACACTTATGATGGTAATGAGGAGGGTCATTCTGACCCATTTTATGAGATTCCCTCTCAAGATTCTGTTTATTATGAGGGAAACTACTATTCTTCCTCCAATCAAGTCCATATGGTGGACACCACCACTACTGCTTTGGAGGTTGAGCCTTCTTCCCAGGCCCGACCTACTACCCAGAATACTCCAGGGGACACTTCCTCTTCCCTCAATCTCAATGAAATTCTCAAGGCTATTGCTCAGCCGGATGATTCTCAGCGCCAGGCAGCTCAAGCTGCTCTTCTGAAGGGAAAGTGTTGAGTCCTTACATGTTTTGAGGATGACAACACTATGAGCCTTAGTGGAGAACAAAAAATATTTCTCTGTGAAAAATAATCTTTCGAGTCACTTCAGTTATTTTCAGGGGTTGTCTTCGTGTCGTTATTTGTTCCATCACGTGCTGAACACTGCAGCACCTCGTGCTGCTTTCTGTGAACCTCGTGTCGTTTCTTCAGTCTTTAGTTGCTCATCTCGAGTCATCCTTTTTATTTTTGCTCTTGTGTTTTCGTGTCATTTACTGTAGTTACTCGAGTCGTTTTCCTGCTTTCACTGTTTTATCACGTGTCGTTATAGCCGTTCCTGTCTTCTGTCTTCGTGTTGTTTTTCCTAGACCCCGTGTCCTTTTTGCTTTGTGACCACACTTCGTGTCAGTTTCTGTTTTCGTCTTCGAGTTGTTTTCAGCCTGTGTCGTCCTTGTTTTCGAGTCGTTTTCCTATGTCTTCAAGTCATGTTAGTGTAAAGTGTCGTTTCACTTTGTGCCGTTCCCTTTGCTGTTTGATATTTCGTGTTGATTCTCGTATTGATTCATCGATGACCTCGAGTCAACTTAGTCGTTTTGATTGGTCGTTCTTCGTGTTGTTTCTGTGTTTGTGTCTTCGTGTTATCTTTTGTGCTTGTGTCTTCGTGTTATCTTTATGTTAGAGTCTTCATGTTATTTCTGTATTTGTGTCTTCGTGTTGTTTTTATGTCTTCGTGTTAATTTTGTGTTTGAGTCTTCATGTTATTTCTGTGTTTGTGTCTTAGTGTTATTTTTATGTCTTCGTGTTGCTTCCTTCTATCTTCGTCTAGGTTTCCTCTGATCGCGTGTTTTACTACCGTTTTACTCCGTGTTATCTCCTTCTCACCTCGTGCTGTTCTCATCTAACTTCGTGTCGTTCTCTTTGTAGTGTTAGCCTTGTTACTGTGGTACCTCGTGTCGTTCTCTCTTTATCTCGTGATGTAGTCATCTTATGTACCTCGTGTCGTTCTCAGTATAGTGCATCTCATATTGCTATCACATATCTCATGCAGTTTTAGTTTTTGTGGCCTTGAGTTTTAATGGTTTTAATTTCTTTGCAGGAGAAGAAGAAAAACAAAAAGAAGAAGGTGGTCCGAGGAAGAATATTCCCCAGTGTCTGGGCTGCACGTGATCCAATACTAAAGGAACCAATGCTATAAGGGCACGTGGAAAGAAGGTTCTAGATCGAGTATGGGAGGCACACACATTCTGTACCTTATCCACCTGCTGCTGCTATATATTGAAGCCTTCGTCCACAGATGAAGGCTGATCGAAAGGGAAAAAGAAAAAGCAGAAGTGCAGAGAGTTCGATCCAGCAAAAGAAGAGAAAAAAATAGAGGGCAGAAACTGAAGAAGAGGAAGAAGAGAGAATAGCAGAGAGAGTGAGAGAGAGAGAGAGCTCGAAGTTGAGAGTTCAGAAAGAAGAAGAAGAAGAAGGATTCTGGTTTCAGGATCAAATCCGAACCAGTTTGCTCTATTGTGAGCTATATTCCATGTTTTATCGTTCCGGCATTCAGTCTGCTGTATCTTTTTAGTTTCTTATTTTTGATCTTTCTTTACTGTTCTAGTTTTGTCTCCGATTCTCAGGTTGAGATCGGTGGTCCTCCTATTCTGTTGGTTCAGGAGAAGGGAGACGCTGTCTCCAGTTGCAAGTGGACGTGTGCTGCTTGTGAGTTCCCTCTGGGCTTCAGAGGAAGAGAGACCTTGGTCTCTGGTTCTAGTGATTGCAGATCACTAGTGTTCCCTCCGGTTGGAGGAAGAGGAACTTGTTTCCTAGTTTCTAGGGACTTGGCGTCCTTAGGGTTCCCTCCAGGTGTGGAGGAAGAGGGGAGGGTGTTCCCCTGGTGAAGCTGTGAATCAGCCGTTGTCACAGACTGAGTCTGCTTGGCTAGCCGGTGCTAGTGGAAGCCTCACTTCGGTTTGAAGTGAGGGGTGGACGTAGGCAGACTAGAGGTGTCACGCCCCGACGCGGAATATCGGGATGCACAATTAGAAACGAGCTGGAAAGAGAGAGAACTAATCTAAATATATACAAATGCTAAGAAATGGAAATAACTTATTGACCATTAAACAAAACATAACTGGTACATAATCCTTAAATCAACTCAATACAACTGGGATAACAACTCTAAACCATAATAACATAATTGAAGCACATCACACTCTAAACATAACTAACTGATACACTCAAAACATCACTCCTGCCCTTCTCCATCGGTAAGCGCGTCACCTGAAAAGCCTGGAAAGGGGGGAAACGACAACTATGAGCTAACGCTCAATAGGAAATAACAGATAGGTATAAGTGATTAGTAGTTTAATTACATTTTCAAAATATCATGCTACAAAGGATAATGCAATAAAAGAGTAATGATGATATAATGAAACAAAATTTAAAGATCTTGCAAGGTCACGAAATATAAAGGAACAGAATGGTAATACTTAAGAGGAATAACAAAGACAAGAATTTACTACAGGAGATAACGATAAAGAGTTGGCCATATCAAGATAATTCAAGTCATGTCAAGCACGTGTGTAGTTTCATTTCCACGTCCAAGTAACAGCAAGTAAGTAACAACAAGTAGAGTATAGAACAGTGAAGAGTGAAAAGTGAAAAGTAGTAGAGAGTAGTAGAGAGTAGTGTCCTGTCCTAGATTTAACCCATGTCACAGTGCTGGTGCCAAATGCCACACCTAGTCAATCACCTCCCCGGGGGTACACGTAGTGTTCGGGCGCTCCTCCCAGGACTAGACTGAGCCCTTAATTGTTTGCCAGGCATTGATTTCTTTGGATCAAAGATCCCACGAATCTAGACTTCCACAATTTATGGCCAGAATTCCAAGGTTTGAACCATGTAGCAATAACAATTTCAAGTAGGAAGGAGATTCATTTCAGAATTTTAAGGTAAGCACAATCATCAAGAAGATTGAAAACCAAGTCACGATAAGAGTTAATCATGCTGCGCTACTGTAGTACAGCAGCTATCCAACAAGCTAATCAACATATTAATCCTAATTATCAAGTTAATATGTCAAAGATTATCCATTATCATTTGCATTAAGACAATTGCCAAAAACTGATTCAAGGTGATAAGGTAAAGGAACAAGCTTGTACAGGAAGGAAAAGAATGCATTAACAGAGATTTAATTACACCATTAACCACTAATTATGTGGGTTTCTATTTAACCATTATATACATTGCAATTAAGATGATGAATGACATGCTTTTACATCGTGATAGAACATAGGAACCAATGCAATTTGAAAATCATGAGGCTTATGATTAGGTCACTGGTTCTTCAAAAGTATAGTTTTCAATTGGTCTAAGTTCAATGGGTCGATCCCCTAATGATCCGGATCGATCCACGGGTCGCAAAATGATGAAAACTGGGCTTCTGGTACATGGGTCGACCCCTGGGGTCGACCCCTGAAAAATTGGGGTCTGACTGCTGGATGGGTCGACCCCTGGGGTCGACCCCTAGGGTCGACCCCCTCAAATCCAGCAGCATGGGTCGACCCTCACGCTGGGCCGAATGGGTCGACCCCAGGGGTCGACCCTCAGGCTGGCCTTTGCTGCTGGGGCATGGGTCGACCCCTAGGGTCGACACCTGTAAGCCCAGAAAAGGCCGGGGCCTCCGGAAAACATGTAAACTCACCCATTTGAGGTCCAATTGAGTTGAAATCAAAACCCCATGCTATAGGAATCTTACTAGACATATGAGGGTCATAATACATGAGTTTTAAAACATGAATTTCATCAGAAACCCACTTAATCACAACATATTCTATGAAGAACACAAGAAGACCTAATTCTTGACATACTTCCACTAAATCTAAAAATTCTCCCAACATACCCAACGGAATTTGGGGATTTTGGTGTCAAAAGAAAGCTAACAAGATACTGATTACATTCATGTATATTAATTAGAAGTTGGGCTGTTATAACCTACCTCAAATCGGAGAAAGAATTCGAAACCCTAGAATGAAGAACAAGCTTGACAGCAGCTCACAAAAAGCTCGATATCTCCACGGACACCTAATGAAATTTGGGGCTTTCAGTCCCATTGGATAGATCTCGTCGAGCTGATCAAGATACTATATTTACAAGTCTCAATTGGTTAAGGGTACCTACCTTAATCGACGGATTAAAGGGCTGGAGATGAAGAACGACGAACTACCAACACCCTCCACCAAAACGACGAACTACCAACACCCTCCACCAAAACGACGAATGCTCCCAGATCTGGACTCCTCGTCGGCTGACCCAGCTACCAAATGAATCTAGAGTCGAAGAGCTACATTTCTATAGGTCATGGGGCTTCTGGAGCCTTCGGAGTTGGGAGTATTTGGCGCTGCAAGTTTCGTGTTTAGAAACGGCGCCGGAATCCTTGACTCAACCAAAGCTATGTCGGCAGCACGTTTTAGGGCTAGGTTCACCTCAAATTGATTGAGGGTAAATGTTCCTTACCTCGTGGCCTTCCATTTGCCCTTGATTTTAGATCATTGGGTTGAGTAATAAGGTTGAATTTCACGTTTTAAGTTACGATTAGGTAAAGGTTAGGTGAAAGTCAAATTCGGGATTAATCCTCTAATTAGACAAGGTTACGCAATTAATTTGGGTCAAGTCCAGAAGACAAAATTGCTATAAAAATGATCTTTTACCCAATTACTATTTTTACAGATTTTTCTAAGGTAGTCAAATTTTATAGGTTCTATTTTCTAATGAATTAAATATCAATATTTCAAAATTCAAACATTAATTCATTTTAATTCAATTTTTACTTAATAAAAGCTCAATAAAACTTAATAAATAACCGGGGTATTACACCCTCCCCTACTTAAAGAATTTGGTCCTCCAAATTCACTGCACTATATACGGAAAGTAGGGAAAAGATAGATCACCTAGAATAGGTCGGGATACTGCTTCCGCATAGTATCTTCTGATTCCCAAGTAGCTTCTTCGGTTCCACGCCGACTCCACTGAATCTTGACCATCGATATAGAGCGATTCCGGAGTTGCTGTTGCTTCTGGTCTAGAATCTTGATAGGTCTTTCTTCATAAGTCAAATCTTCCTTTAACTCAAAATCCACATGTTGAATGATGTGAGTGGGATCGTACACATATTTCCGTAACATAGACACATGGAAAATATTATGTACGCCAGATAACTGAGGCAGTAATGCCAGTCTATAAGCAACTTCTCCCACTCTATCTAGGATCTCGAATGGACCAATATACCTCGGACTCAGCTTGCCATGAATGCCAAATCTTCGAATCCCTCTCGAAGGAGAGACTTTCAGAAACACATGCTCGCCAACTTGAAATTCTAATGCTCTTCTCCTTGTGTCGGCATAACTCTTCTGTCTTGACTGAGCCACTTGTAACCGGTCTCGGATAACACGGATGTTCTATGATGATTCTGAAACAAGATCCGGTCCAAGCCATTGCTTCTCGCCCACCTCGTCCCAACACAACGGGGAACGACAGCTTCTTCCATACAAAGCTTCAAATGGAGCCATTTGTATGCTGGATTGGTAACTGTTGTTGTAGGCGAATTCAATCAATGCCAAGTGATTACTCCAATTGCCTCCGAAATCAATCATGCAAGCTCGCAGCATATCTTCCACTATCTGGTTGGTTCTTTCAGTCTGTCCATCTATCTGTGGATGAAAAGCAGTACTGAAATTCAGACGAGTACCAAGAGACTCTTGCAGTCCCTTCCAGAAATGTGAAGTAAATCTCGGGTCTCTATCAGACACAATGCTGACAGGTATACCATGGAGCCTTACCACTTCCTTCAAATATAAAGTAGCCAATACATCAACTGTCCACTTGGACTTAATGGGTAAGAAATGAGCCGATTTTGTCAAGCGATCGACGATCACCCATATCGCATCAAATCCACCATGAGTCTTAGGTAGACCCATAATGAAATCCATGCCAATGCTTTCCCACTTCCATTGGGGTATGTCGAGTGGTTTCAACTTTCCTGCTGGACTGAAATGTTCAGCCTTAACTTGTTGACAAACCAGACATCTACTCACGAAATCTGCAATTTCCCTTTTCATATTTGGCCACCAAAAGGACCTTTTCAAATCCTTGAACATTTTCGTGCCTCCAACATGAATAGTGTATTTGGATCTATGTGCTTCCTCCAGAATCTTGTTCTTTAACTCAGCTTCATCAGGTACACAAGTTCTACCCTGGAATAATAATCTTCCATTGTCAGCCACCATGATGTCGGGTCTGCTGCTCAAACTTCCCTTGATCTCAACCAGCTTGGGATCATTATCTTGCAAGGATTTGGTCTCCATCAATAATTCGGGCTTAAGTTGAATCTGTGCAATTATAACCCGATCATTATCAACATTTAGATCCAGGCTAGCTAACTGTTCCAATAGCCTCCACTCTTGTAACATGAGACTTGATAATTTAGCCACAGGCTTCTGGCTTAATGCATCTGCCACCACATTACCTTTACCGGGATGATATTCAATCGAGAAGTCGAAGTCCTTCAAGTACTCCAACCATCTTCTCTGCCTCATGTTAAGTTCTTTCTGAGAAAATAAATACTTCAGACTCTTATGATCTGAAAATACTGTGAATGTTTCTCCATACAAGTAATGCCTCCAAATTTTTAAGGCGAATACAACTGCTGCAAGTTCCAAGTCATGAACGGGGTAGTTCTCTTCGTGCTTCTTCAGCTGCCTAGAATAATAAGCAATCACCTTACCATGCTGCATGAGTACACAGCCTAAGCCAATACCAGAAGCATCGGTATAGACCACGAAACCACCGTCGCCAGAAGGTAAAGCCAATACGGGTGCAGTAGTTAGGCAATCCTTCAATGTTTGAAAGCTCTGCTGACATTCCTCGGACCATTCAAACTTGTTGTCTTTGCGGGTCAATCGAGTGAGTGGTACCGCAATCTTGGAGAAGTCTTGAATAAATCTCCGATAATAGTCTGCCAGGCCTAGGAAGCTTCTCACTTCGGTCACTGTAGTAGGTTGATCCCAGTTCCTTACTGCCTCCACTTTCGAAGGATCAACTAAAATACCTTCTTTGGTGATGATATGTCCTAAGAAGGACACTTCTTGCAGCCAGAAATCACATTTACTGAATTTGGCATATAGTTGATGATCTTTCAATATCTGCAATGCCATCCTCAAATGTTCGGCATGCTCTTCTCCAATCTTGGAATAAATTAGTATGTCGTCAATGAATACCACGACCCATTGATCAAGATAAGGCCGGAATGCATTATTCATTAACTACATGAAAGCTGCTGGTGCATTCGTTAGACCAAAAGGCATAACGACAAACTCAAAATGACCATACCTGTTGCGGAAAGCCGTTTTATAAATATCATCTTCCTTAATCCTCAACTGATGATATCCAGATCGAAGATTGATCTTAGAGAAATAATGTGCTCCCGCTATCTGGTCGAATAATTCGTCAATCCTCGGCAATGGGTATTTATTTTTGATAGTTAGCTGGTTCAGTTGCCGATAATCGATGCATAATCTCATCGAACCATCCTTTTTCCTGATGAATAATACAGGAGCTCCCCAAGGTGAAGTACTCGGACGAATAAAGCCCTTCTCGAGCAATTCCATCAGCTGTTGCTTTAATTCCCTTAGCTCCGCAGGGGACATACGGTAAGGAGCTCTAGAAATAGGAGATGCGCCAGGAACAATATCAATGGAGAAGATAACTTCCCGCTCAGGCGAAAGTCCTGGTAGTTCCTCCGGAAAGACTTCAGAGAATTCTCGAACAATAGGAGTGTCCTTTATCTCAACTCGCTGTTCCGGTGTAGCATGGACAAAGGCTAGAAAAGCCTCGCAACCTCGCCTCATCAGCTTGTCGGCTCGAAGAGAGGAGATGAGCGATACGGGGTTATGGTGCTTGATCCCCGTAAAAGATAAACCAGAATGTCCAGTAAAAGTCACTGAGCTAGAACTGCAGTGAACACTGACCTCATGCTTGGCCAACCAATCTGCTCCTAGGATTACATCATAATCCTTCATATCCATGCAAACTGAGTCGGCTGGAAAATTCCGTTCATCAATAATAACCTTACTAGAAGGATAGTAATATTGAATAGCCGCTCCAGAACCAATAGGAGTTGATATAACCAATGGAGAATTCATCATAATAGGTTCGACAAATAACGACTTCGCAAATTTTCGAGAAATAAAAGAATGCGTTGCACCAGTATCAAAGAGAACAAATGCGGGCTTGTCGATTATAGTAAGGGTACCTTCGACGAGTCCGCCATCATCAGAAATCCCAGTTTTATCCGCATGTAAAGCTTGGAGCCTTCCTTGCGGCTTCTTGATAACTTGAGGTTTTGCCGGTGTAGCTTGTTCCGATAGAAGAGGGCAGTCAGGGATACGGTGTTCCCTACTCCCACATCGTAAACACGCACCTAGCTTGCGCCAGCATTCCTCCATCTTGTGACCTGGACGATCATAATACTTGCACTTGCCCTTGAATGGAACAATAGGGCCAGGTTTCTTCTCTTCGTTTCTTGGCATCTTGCCTTTCCACGTTCCCGATCCGATCCATGAACTAGACCCACTCATGGGCCTCTTTTTGCTAGTGCCAAATCCGGGTCTAGGAGTTGGTTGTTCCTTCTTCATGCCTTGCCCACGGATCCTCTTCGTCATTTCTAAGTTATCTTCTAGAACTTGTGCCTTTCTCACCATCTCAGAATAAGTAGAGATC
This sequence comes from Amorphophallus konjac, assembly GCA_022559845.1. Classification (NCBI taxonomy): domain Eukaryota; kingdom Viridiplantae; phylum Streptophyta; class Magnoliopsida; order Alismatales; family Araceae; genus Amorphophallus; species Amorphophallus konjac. Next base: position 63,839,310 of record CM040120.1, on the reverse strand, counting down.
TCCATCGGTGCCAGTTGATTGATGTAGTGAAGCTTCAACCCGTTGAGGAATCGCTTAGCTTTCATCTTTTCTATGGAGATAAGGTGAGTAGCATAGCGTGAAAGTCGAGAGAACTGTGCTTCATATTCGGCCACCGATAAGCTTCGCTGCTTTAGAGCTGCGAACTCCGCCGCCTTCTTCTCTTGTACACGATCAGAAAAATATTTGTCGTTGAAGAATTCCTCGAACTCCTCCCATGTGACTTGTTGATCGCCTAGAGTTACCTTGACGGAATCCCACCAAGTACGCGCGTCCCGCTCCAATTGGAAGGTAGAAAGAAGGACACGCTCTTGGTCGGTGCATTGCATGACTTCAAAAATTCTCCCCATTTCGTTGAGCCAATGCTCGGCCTCGTCTGGGTCAGTCGAACCAGCAAATCTTGGCGGGTTCATTCCTCAAAAGTTCCGGTATAAGTCACCGGTGCCATGACCCACTGCTCCAGCTTGAGCTACCTGATGTAACGCCTGAGTCAGGCCTTGAACCGTGCGCTGCAGGTTCCTCCATTCAGCACGTTCGGCTGCCATCTACACGAGAAATAGATTACTTAGGTCCAATAAAATAGATAATAACACGATTAAGGAACGAACTTAACCCAAGTTTCTACCCAATCTCACCAGGCCAGGTTCTAGACTTTAACAAGGTTAGAGGTCTAATGCACCTAAACACGACCAAAACTCGGTACCTGGCGGAGCTAATCGGTCCGAAGACCACTCGCACAAGTATGCGACCTTCCCGATAGGCGTAGCCTAACGTTCGGACAACACCTTTTGATATACCGATTATTGGAATGCAATTCAAGAAAACCTAAACTTAGGGAACCTAGGAATATGAAACCTAGGGCTCTGATACCAACTAAACTGTCACGTCCCGACGCGGAATATCGGGACGTACAGTTAGAAACGAGCTGGAAAGAGAGAGAACTAATCTAAATATATACAAATGCTAAGAAATGGAAATAACTTATTGACCATTAAAAAAAACATAACTGGTACATAATCTTCAAATCAACTCAATACAACAGGGATAACAACTGTAAACCACAATAACATAACTGAATAACATCACACTCTAAACACAACTAACTGATACACTCAAAACATCACTCCTGCCCTTCTCCATCGGTAAGCGCGTCACCTGAAAAGCCTGGAAAGGGGGGAAACAACAACTATGAGCTAACGCTCAGTAGGAAATAACAGATAGGTATAAGTGATTAGCAGTTTAATTACATTTTCAAAATATCATGCTACAAAGGATAATGCAATAAAAGAGTAATGATGATATAATGAAACAAAATTTAAAGATCTTGCAAGGTCACAAAATATAAAGGAACAGAATGGTAATACTTAAGAGGAATAACAAAGACAAGAATTTACTACAGGAGATAACGATAAAGAGTTGGCCATATCAAGATAATTCAAGTCATGTCAAGCACGTGTGTAGTTTCATTTCCACGTCCAAGTAACAGCAAGTAAGTAACAATAAGTAGAGTATAGGACAGTGAAGAGTGGAAAGTGAAAAGTAGTAGAGAGTAGTGGCCAGTCCTAGATTTAACCCATGTCATAGTACTGGTGCCAAATGCCACACCTAGTCAATCACCTCCCCGGGGGTACACGTAGTGTTCGGGCGCTCCTCCCAGGACTAGACCGAGCCCTTAATTGTTTGCCAGGCATTGATTTCTTTGGATCAAAGATCCCACGAATCTAGACTTTCACAATTTATGGCCAGAATTCCAAGGTTTGAACCATGTAGCAATAACAATTTCAAGTAGGAAGGAGATTCATTTCAGAATTTCAAGGTAAGCACAATCATCAAGAAGATTGAAAACCAAGTCACGATAAGAGTTAATCATGCTGCGCTACTATAATACAGCAGCTATCCAACAAGCTAATCAACATATTAATCCTAATTATCAAGTTAATATGTCAAAGATTATCCATTATCATTTGCATTAAGACAATTGCCAAAAACTGATTCAAGGTGATAAGGTAAAGGAACAAGCTTGTACAGGAAGGAAAAGAATGCATTAATAGAGATTTAATTACACCATTAACCACTAATTATGTGGGTTTCTATTTAACCATTGTATACATTACAATTAAGATGATGAATGACATGCTTTTACATCGTGATAGAACATAGGAACCAATGCAATTTAAAAATCATGAGGCTCATGATTAGGTCACTGGTTCTTCAAAAGTATAGTTTTCAATTGATCTAAGTTCAATGGGTCGATCCCCTAATGATCCGGATCGATCCACGGGTCGCAAAACGATGAAAACTGGGCTTCTGGTACATGGGTCGACCCCTGGGGTCGACCCCTGAAAAATTGGGGTCTGACTGCTGGATGGGTCGACCCCTGGGGTCGACCCCCTCAAATCCAGTAGCATGGGTCGACCCTCACGCTGGGCCGAATGGGTCGACCCCAGGGGTCGACCCTCGGGCTGGCCTTTGCTGCTGGGGCATGGGTCGACCCCTGGGGTCGACCCCTGCAAGCCCAGAAAAGGCCGGGACCTCCGGAAAACATGTAAACTCACCCATTTGAGGTCCAATTGAGTTGAAATCAAAACCCCATGCTATAGGAATCTTACTAGACATATGAGGGTCATAATACATGAGTTTTAAAACACAAATTTCATCAGAAACCCACTTAATCACAACCTATTCTATGAAGAACACAAGAAGACCTAATTCTTGACATACTTCCACTAAATCTAAAAATTCTCCCAACATACCCAACGGAATTTGGGGATTTTGGTGTCAAAAGAAAGCTAACAAGCTACTGATTACATTCATGTATATTAATTAGAAGTTGGGCTGTTATAACATACCTCAAATCAGAGAAAGAATTCGAAACCCTAGAATGAAGAAGAAGCTTGACAGCAGCTCACAAAAAGCTCGATATCTCCACGGATACCTAATGAAATTTGGGGCTTTCAGTCCCATTGGATAGATCTCGTCGAGCTGATCAAGATACTATATTTACAAGTCTCAATTGGTTAAGGGTACCTACCTTAATCGACGGATTAAAGGGCTGGAGATGAAGAACGACGAACTACCAACACCCTCCACCAAAACGACGAATGCTCCCAGATCTGGACTCCTCGTCCGCTGACCCAGCTACCAAATGAAACTAGAGTCGAAGAGCTACATTTCTATAGGTCATGGGGCTTCTGGAGCCTTCAGAGTTGGGAGTATTTGGCGCTGCAAGTTTCATGTTTAGAAACGGTGGTGCGGACACCAGAGCACGCGAGAGGCACGAGCAGGCGAGCCATCAGTACCGTACACAGAGTACCACTCGATCTACAGCAGCTTCTCTTTGGCTCGGGGATAGCCTGGAAGCCCCACCTTGATTCTTGGTCATTTTTAGCATTTCCTTGTATTGTTTTAGCAATGGTTTGCTTTGTAATTGGGTTGTAATGAGTGTTTTATTTGGGTTTGTCATATTGGGTTCAATGTAAGGCTCTTAATAAGCCAAATGGGTGAGTCCTTTAGGGTCCATTAAGGGTTAAGTGCCATATTGGGTTATAAGGCCTCATTAGGCTTCATATTGGGTTCTTAAGCCACTTAAGGCCCATATAAGCCTCCACTCCACATGGGCCACCTAGATTGGGATAAGATGGGCTTGTGGAAGGCCTTAACAAGCCTTGAAGCAACTTGGCCCAAGAAGGGCCCAAGAAGGGGGCGCCCCCTCTTTTGGCATTATTAGGCTAGGTTAGTTTTTTTCTTTTCTTTCCTCTCCTTCTTTGACCACATGGGATAAAATTAGGAATTGGTCTCTTTTAAATAATTTCTTTTTGTGGTTGGTCACATCCAATCCAAGCCATCCATTCCCCCATACCTAGATCTAAGGGTGGATATTGGATTTGGCATGTAACCTATAAAGAGTTGTATTTTTTCATTTTAGTGGAATTAATGCCATTTGAATCAAACTTAATGTTGGAGCAAGGCCTAGGCCGCCCCCTTCCTCTCTCCCTCTCCCCCTTGCAGCTGTGAAGGCTGCCTCTTGGTGGTGTGACTCCACCCTATCAGTTCCGGTCGCCGCCGCCACGAGCCGCCATCGCCACCGCCGGAGTTCTGTCCGCGCAGTACTACAGCCACTTCCATGAAATTCCAGTCTCAGTCACGGCCTCAGATCGAGCTGGAACTTTTACTGGATGTCCCAGAGGTGTCCAGCACGTCCTCAGAATTTTGGTTGGTCATAAAAATCTCATTTGGTATTTTTTTTATTTTCGTCCAATCTTAGTTTCCAAATCTGTCTCCTGTCTGTTTCCATTTCCACCCGCCCGGAGTTTTAAGTCTTAGGTCCTTTTTTTGATTTTCTTTGGTTCGCCCAATTTAACTGGGTGTTCCTTGCATCCGTCCCTTAATCCACCATTTTTTTTAATTTTTGGTTCGTCCATTTCATATTTTCTAAAATTCGTTCTCAGTCCTAGCTACAGTTCTGTTCCCCAGTTTCCAGATCTGACCACCAGACACTCCAAAAATCCTATCCAATCACCACCACCTCCAAATCCAATTCTAAAAATTGTCCCAGCTTCATGGTTTGATTATCTACAATGTTGAAGAAGAGCTTGAAGTCTGATTCCTACGGAAAGTAGGCGGTCAACGGTGGTTCTCAGACAAGTACCCTGTAAATCTGATGTCTCGGTTACTGTACAACAGGGATTTGTAAATTCATTAAAGTCTAGATCCGGCTAGATCCATCAGATCTCTCTGAGTCTAGATTGAAGCATTTCAAGAGAGCTTTCCAACGATAGCTCATGCATCCCGATCCGACGTCGGGATCGACCGCAGCGGCTGTTTTTGCCGGAGCGCGCGCAGGGAAAATAGAACTAAAATCCGTGGGCAGCCATTCCACAACTTGAAGATCGGACCCGACCGGCCACCAATCGGTGTCTCCGGCCGACCGCCGTCCGTGGAGGCGCGCCACCAGGGGTCTCCATCATAGTGGGACCCACCTCCGCTGATCCGGAGGACAGCGCCATCCGTGGGCCCCACGGGCCCGCAGAACCCGCCGTTCGGAAAGCACGAAAACGCGGAGTTCGGCGCGTCGAGTCGACATCAAGATGCTGCCTGTCAACCTGATTTACGTGATCCCTGGGGCCCACATGTGACCTTTTACCTCCCTGCGTGGAGTGGGTCGAATCCTTTTGTACCGCTGTGAATTATGTTAACCAGGGGTCCGTAAGTCAGTCGGGGTGTCTTCGCCACGCCGGGTGCGTGGAGGTAAAGGTCTTAACTTCTTGGCGTTACATTGCTTAGCTAGTATACGGTCTTAGGCCGCTCCCGAGAGTGTAGGTTCCTAGCCCGTGTGTTCATGTCACCGCTGTGAGCGTGAGAGTGACCCGTCCCGCGACTCGATCCGAGTCCGGAAGTGAGTCTGACTACCTTGAACTCTGCCGGTTCCTTAACCGCGCACGATCCACGCTTTCCCTCGCATAGGACGCCGAGTGAGCTTGTACTTCTGTTAGCGACGTTTGCCACTAGGAGCTCGTAGTGTCGGGCTTAGTGTCTCCCTGGTGTGTATTGCTGGTCGTGTCTTCATCTAGAGTCCGAGGGTGGCACTGTATAGTGTCGTCTCCCGTGTCCGTCCCGCATCAAACGGCGTCGGAATCCTTGACTCGACCAAAGCTATGTCGGCAGCACGTTTTAGGGCTAGGTTCACCTTAAATTGATTGAGGGTGAATGTTCCTTACCTCGTGGCCTTCCATTTGCCCTTGATTTCAGATCATTTGGTTTAGTAATAAGGTCGAATTTCACGTTTTAAGTTACGATTAGGTAAAGGTTAGGTGAAAGTCAAATTCAGGATTAATCCTCTAATTAGACAAGGTTACGCAATTAATTTGGGTCAAGTCCAGAAGACAAAATTGCTATAAAAATGATCTTTTACCCAATTACTATTTTTACAGATTTTTCTAAGGTAGTCGAATTTTATAGGTTCTATTTTCTAATGAATTAAATATCAATATTTCGAAATTCAAACATTAATTAATTTTAATTCAATTTTTACTTAATAAAAGCTTAATAAAACTTAATAAATAATCGGGGTATTACAAGAGGTCTGACCGAACCACCTTAAAAATCCCTGGCACAGTGTGTTTGGTTTCTATTCTGGCTTTGGATCTATTCGGTAGATGCTTGTCTAGGCCGATCCATCTCTATCTTCCTAGCTGATCGTTCTGCGCGGTTAGTGTTTGACCATTAAGATCTTTTTCGGAATCTCCTAATTGAGAACTTTTTTTTAATCCTCATTGTTTTTATTGGTAAAGGTCCATTCACCCCCCTCTGGACCTATCAATTGGTATCAGAGCGGTCTCTGGTTCAGAATCCAACGATTCTCAGAGGATCCTCTACGTGTTTCCTGTGTGCATTATTTTGCTTGTGAGTTAGTGTTTGATATCTGTTCGTTTGAACTGATGGCAATGGCTAATCCACCGATTTTTAAGGGACCTGATTTTGACATATGGTTCAGTGTTTTTCGCATGTTTGTTAAACAAGCTGATAAGGACTTGTGGAAGTTGATTTCACAAGGTCCATATGAACTGCCCAAGAAAAGGTCCAAGTGGACGGACAGTGAGAATCAGATGTTCCGAGAGAATCAAAAGGCCTTAAACCTAATGTTAACAGCGACTGATAAAGCCTTGCATTCTTGTTTCCATGATTGCAGATCCGCCAAGGATATTATGGACCAGCTGAAGCTAGCCCACAGGAGAAATGAAAGCACATGCATGATGGTTAGCAGAAGTGACCACAATACCAGCCAAGAGGTGGAGGAGAATGAAGAAGAGGTAAACCTCTTCGAGAACTTTTCTATAGAAGATTGGGAAAATGCTTACAGCGATTTATCTGAGTCATATGAAAAATTGCAAAAACGATATAAAAAATTGAAAAGGAATAAGGGATTAGATAATTCAAGGTCTGACTGTAAAAAATGTGCTGAATTGAAGAGTTCTCATGATGCCTGTGTGTCTAATCTACAAATGTTGAAAAAATAAAATGATGTGCTAATCAATGGAAATAAGAATCATGTGAGTGAGATTGATTCCCTGAGAAAATCCTCAGCTGAAAGCAAGGAAAGTTTAGAGAAGCTCAGGATTGAAAATAAAGTACTTGCTGAAAAATCTGAAGCCATTAAGTCTGTCAACTTTGAATTACAGAAAAACATTGAGAAACTGCAAAAAGACTTGAAAACTTTTAAGGATGGAAGAAAATTTGAAACTGACTCTGATGATCAGATTTTGATAAATGAATTAATTCAGAATGACAGAATAAAGGAAGAAATTGAGAAACTAAAACAGTTGAACACCATCTTGTCAGAGAGATTGCTGACATTTGAAAAGGGTAAACATGTGGTGTCCAATAATTCAGAAGAAATTGATGAGTTGAGAAAGGAAGTTGAGAAATACATAATTGCCAATAAAGTCTTGAATGAGGCTGTCAATTGTAGTGAACAAGAGACTGCAAGTTATGAGTTACACATTGCCTCTTTAGCAGAAGAAATCCAAGACTTAAGGAAATCTTTGTCTAAATTTGTTGATGGGCAAGAAAATCTGAACAAACTGTTTGGAGTAAAAGTTAATTTTCAGAAGGAGGGGTTAGGTTATAACCCTGTAAATAAAAAGACCTTTGAAAATAAAATTCAGACATATTCTGTTTCTAGCTCTACTTTTAAGAAAAAGGGACTAGGCTATAGTCCAGTCATGAGTAAGGTCTATGGATCAAATTTGGAAACTGTTTTTGTTAAATCATCTGAACAGGAAAAACCTTCTACTTCTTCTCCACCTCACTATAAGGCTAAGAAAACACAAGAATAGGATAAAAAATAGAAAATGAATAAAAAGGGCTCATCTGTGCATGTTGATCACAGTCCGTACACACACTCATCTAAAAGGAAAATGTCATGCCACTACTGTCATAGACTTGGACATTTAATGCATGAGTGTAAATTGATGGAGAAAGATGATATGAGGGCCGGGATAATGAATGCTAAGAAACTTCATGATAAAAATTCTTCATTCCAGAAAAAGAAAATTGTATGTCTGCACTGTGGCAAACTAGGACACAACATCGCACAATGCTGGTTTGCAAATGGTAAGAAAATATATTCTTCACATCATGCTAAATTTCCTGCAAACCATAATGATGTTGATAGGAATAAAATTGCTGCAAATAGAAAATACTCTGCATGTTTTAACTGTGGAAAGCTAGGTCACAGGGCTGCAACCTGTTGGCTGGCAGGATACCAAAGCAATGCTGGTTTTGGTAAACAGAATTTCAATTCTGTTAACAAAAATTTTCATACATATGTGCATAAAAATCATGTTAATAAGAACGTGCATAAATCCAATCTGAAACCTGCTGCATCTTGCTATTATTGTGGTACAATTGGTCATTCAATGAATAATTGCTATCTGATGAAATCTGATGGCCATGCTGCTAGGAGATTGGTTAGAAAACCTGCTAAGAATATCACTGCTAACTCAGGACCCAAGACTTCTTGGGTGCCTATTCGTGCAAAATAGTTTGCTAACCTGCAGGTGTGCCTTGGAAGCTGAAGAATAAAGAGGAGTAATAAGCCAAGGCACTCGAAAAGAAAAAAACCCCAGGATCTTAATATTCAGGTCAGTTCCCAATACCTGCTTTAATTCTATTTTATTGTGATTTAAATTAGGTTCTGTGATGTAGTCTGTGTGCAACTAAGTATTCCATGATCACGAGTGTCCTCCTCTGACTGCTTTGCTAAAATCTCCCTTGGATGGATACTTGGTATCACGCTGTAATTCATGCTCATAGTCAGGGGGAGGCATACAATTATTGTGTCAACTTACTGATTCGTGCTCATTGCATCACATTCCATTTATTTGAAAAACCATAAGTTTGCTTCAACGTATTGCATTTCAGCTGATAGCATGTATGTTATTCAATAAATAATTAATATTTGCAAGAGTTGTGTGTGAGATGTCCTAGCGTGGGCTGAAAAGGAGCTTGTCAGGTCATCTGGTATCTGAAGAATCTTTGTCTGCCGATGTGGTTAGTTGGTGTTGAGTTCAGACATCTCATGAGGTTGCAGCTTATTGCCCAAGAAGCATTCTCTGGTTACGAGATTGAATTTCCTCAGGAAGATTTCATTTGTGAGCTCCTTGGTCTTTACTTTCTAGAGTAATCTCTCACTTGCTGCTTTGCTGTAAGGAGTGCTTCTCATCTCATCTCATCTCTCTCCATTCTGTTTGTCACCTTCTTATCCTTTTCTTATCCCCTTTGGTTCAGGAATATTCTTGAAGAAAAATTCCTTCTTTAGCTTTGTTACTCTTATCAGATTTGATCAGAATACCTTAAACCACCCAAAATCTATTGTAACAAGTTACACCTGTTAATAAAGAACTTTAATGTATGGGGGTTATATCTTGTCCTTTAATCCTTCTAAGTTATCCTCTCTATTGTTGGTCAACATATTGTAAAACTTTCGGTTAAATGGAAAAACCTTGCGGAGGATTTCGTTTTAACTGAAACTTATGTGAAGAGGGCTATGAAAAAAAAGTCGTGTTAAGTAAGGGCTCTGTCTTTTGTCCAAGATCATGAGAGGTGTTACCAGGGAATACGCCATACTTTGTGGCAGAGCAATGGCAATTGTGGAGAAATAGATATTCTAGATCAAAGAAGTCTAGAGTTTCTGTCATGATACAATTAGCTATCTCTGTTTCTTATAGAAAAGTTGAAATAAAAAAAAAGGGAAAGAAAAGTCAACAAAAATTCATTGGTTTTCTTTGGCATAAAGGTAGCATGTCCTGAGTAACCAGGGATTCTGGTGTCTTATAAACATGTCTCCTTGTGTAAAAAGGGACAATTCTACCTAAGTGCTCAACAAATTGGTTGACTCTGTATGCCCTCTCTTGTTCTTTAAATGAAGTAATGAACCCTGCTTGACTATCTATTTGTTATTTCTTTGCCTGACAAACATAAGGAGTATTTTAATCGTGACCTTCTATAGGCTAAGTACCTTTAACAGCTAGTTTTGTGATCTTGTTGATTTAATGTCTTGAGGTAACTGACCAAGGTATTCGGAAGAATATAATAAATCTATATATTGAAGAGCGAACTTTAACGGGCAATGGCTGTGTTACATATTCAATGAGGGTAATCTGGGTATTTCCTGAAAAGTTCGATAAGAGTGAAAAGTGACCCCCCAAAACCCTTCTTGTTCCTCAAGGTTACATCCAAAAACCCTCTTGTGCCCTTGCCGCTTCCTGTTCCTTCTCGTGCCGATACGTCTCGTATACTCCTTCAAACCCTTCTCTCCCGCTCATTTTTCTTCACGAAAATCTCATCTCCCCCACAGAGTTCTCTTCCGTTCTTGGTTCTAGCTTCATCTCCAGCAGCAACCAGCAAGAAAGAGTTGATACTCTAGGAGTTACGGCAAATGGATCAGCTTGAATCCGTCGCACCTGTTGAAAGGAAGAGGAAGGGAAAAGAAACAGTTGAGGAGCCTTCGTCCAAGCAGCAAAGATGTCTAGAACCAGAAATAGCTGTGGAAATTTCTTCTGCACAAGGTACCAGGCCTTCTCAGTCTATCGTGTTTTTAGAGAGTTGGAAAATTATTCCTCCAAGGATAATAGATTTCGGCGATGAATCCATGGGTTTGAAGTTTCCAGAACTTTTGGAGATTTTTGAGTTTCAGGATTGGAGGAAATTCCTAGAAAATCACCGTGTCTACTACCCTAGCCTGGTGATGGAATTTTATAATAATTTGTCTTTGAGCCGAGATAGGTCTGCTCTGATCTCGTCTGTTAAGGGGATTGAGATAGCAGTAACATGTGACTCTCTCCACAAAGCTCTCAGTATTCCAGAAAAAGGGGAGGTGGAGAGAGGGTTTAGATATAGTCTGCATGAAGCCTTTTCGGTCATTACTGGTAAACCCAGTAACATTCATGATAAGGGGCAATTGAAGCTGAAAGCTTACCAAACCTTATCATTTCCCCCTCTTCACAAGCTTCTTCAGAACATCATTGCCTCTATAGTCACCCCACATACTGGAGCTAGAGGAAGAATCACAGACACTCAGAGATTTCTTTTGTTCTGTCTGATTCAGCATGTAAAGATCTGTCTGCCTGAAATTATTTTTTCTGTCATGAAGGGGTGTATTGGGTCCAAAAGACACCTGCCCTACGCCGCCCATCTGACAGACATCTTCAAGTATTCAAAGATTTCCTTGGATGGAGAGGCCATGTCTGAAGTTAGGGGTCGAAACATATTTAACATGAATTTTGTTTCAGTATTTTTGGGCTTGGAGGGTTCTTCTCTCATGGGGCAGGTTAAGGCCCAGAAAGTCAAAGAATCACAAGCTCAGAGAGAGCTTCTGGAACACCCTCAAGAATCTGCCCAAACAGTTTTAGAATTAGCTTCCAAGGTTGCTTTACAGTCGACACCATCTAAACAACCACTGTCTGCTACTTCTGCTGCACCTACTGAAGCATCTCTATCTTTTCAAAGGCTTGTTGAGATTGCATCTGAAGAAGTTAGGATGTAGCAACCCTGATAAATTTAAAAGGAATAAATAAATCAAAATAGATTAAAGGATTTAGTAAATAAACGAAAGAGCTTGGAATAAAAATAATTAAACCCTGATGAAAATAACGCCTTAGATATAGGCGCTACTTTACAAGAAGACGCCCTCACCTAAGGCGTGAATTAAAGAAAGGACGCCCAAATAATAAGGCGTCAAATTTCAAACGACCAAAATAAATAAAAAGGGCAAGTTTGCATAACGTCCTTTGAGTGGACGCGTTTCAACAAGTAACGACGCTTGACAAGGCGTCAATTCAAAATTCGACGCCCTTACTTAGGACGCTAATTCAGTTTGAGTTTCGTTCGACCCAGGAGTCTATCCAGGGTAAGTTGATAACTATGAGGAAGAGTTCGAATGTAGTAATAACTCTATCTTGGAAGTATTACTTCCAATCAAACACTAACTCTATTAGGATTCTAGAAATCCTATAAATAACCTACTGCTCGAACCAAGAACGCTATTTGGCGTTCGGACGATTCTACGGTATGTGAAGAACCAAGGTTCTTTCTTCTTCTTTTTCTGTTTACGATGGTATGAAGAACATTAACAGGTTCTTCATCTTCTTCTCTTCTTACAGGTTAAGAAGATTATCATTGTGAAAAACTAAAGGGTAAGTTCTTCTTTCTTCCACCTTCAGTCAAGTATTATGAAGATAATACTAATGATCGTATATATATGTTCTCTATAGGAAAGTCATCTTAACCTACTAAAGAACGTGGGTTCTTCATCTGCAACCTCTTACTACCCTTGCTACTGCTATTAAGATCGAAAGCCTCAAAATACTCTGTTTATAAAACAGAGTATCGTTCTTTCTTCACAGAACTTGCATCCGTTCAAATCAACTATAAGGTAGGTTTTCTCAAGCACTGTAGCCCAAATCACCATAATAACTATGTTAAACCATATATATTAGTTCATGCATATAGTTTTCACGAGTTTTAAAAGTTTCTATTATTGGAAAGAAACGCCCTTTCCAAGGGCGCTAATTTTATATGCGACCCAGATTAGGGCGCTATTTAAATAAACGACCCTGACAAGGTCGTCAATTCAAAAGATTTAACGCCCTGTACACAGACGTCAATTTAATTAACCGTTAATTACCCATGTTAATTAGTCCATATTCACTAGAATACGATTCTAAATAAATCAGTGCATGATCATTAATCCTGATATTTTCTTGTCATGACCATATCTCATTTTCTGTAAATTTCAATACTTGAAAAATTGTAAAATCTTGAAATACATGACCCTGTATAGGTCGTCTCTCACTTGACTAACGCCCCTGTTCAGGGCGTGAATTGAAAAGTAACCCCCCTGTCCAGGGCGTGTTTTTGATAAATTACTGAAAATATATATTCTGCAAAAATAGAAGTAAAGAATGAACGACCATTGTATACGTCGTCAAATTGTAATTAAACGCCCCTTACCAGGGCGCGTTTTTGGTAAAATACTGAAATACTGAAATCTTGTAAAAATATAAAATAGATAAACGCCCTTACTGAAGGCGTTAATTACTTGAGTAGTGACTTTACTTAAGTCGTTATTTTCCTGTAAAAATATTTTTATCTGTTTCTGACAACCGATGGTTTCAGTATATCTATATATATGTATATCGGCACTATATCTCCACTCCGTGAGTATAGTCCCAACGTTTTATGATGTTTTATCGATCACCCTCAATTCTCATTGACATACAAGCTCTCCATTGGATATTCCGTTCCTTTGGACTAGCGAGTTAGTCATAGAGACCTCCGTAAGACTCCTCGAGCCTTGGATTCCCTCAAGGCCGACTGAGCTGGTTGTACCCTAAAAACCCATTACACTATTGAATGCCATGTCACTCTAAAGAAACATGGTATACCGGCCCTTATGATATGCAAAGAGTATATCATGAGAATTCTTAATGGGATGATGATATCATGCCATTTGTTGATGTTCTTGTGGACCTCAATTCTATAATAAGAATGAGGGTATCTTACCTTGATATACTGTTCATGTGGACCTCAATTCTATATAAAGAATGTCCATACTTGTCATGGTACCCGAGTTAAGGGAACCTAATTCCACCAAGTTTCATCGTTCATCGTGATTGTACCGTTGTTATCGCCTATCTATGTCCAATGTCGTATTTTTTTTGTACTCCATTCTCTCAAGGTTATCCTACGTGTCTATAAGCTTAAATTGTTGAAATTCCATATTGGCTATATAAATATACAAGAGTGGATGTCAAATATACATGATAAATGCCTGCGCATATAGGGCCCGATCTGGTCCTAGGAGGAGCACCCGAAAGTACTTGTGCCTATGGGAGTTGAATGATAAGGTATCTGGCATTATACCGAGTGCATGACTAGCTTGATTGGACATTCCACACAAATCTTGTACTTGACTCGTACTTGACATGACATGAATTGCGTGACCCGAGAAAGGGTAATTACTTGCTTGCTTGATACATGATAGCCAAAGTTCTTGACATGACTTGCTAAAAAGTACTTGTTTGAATATCTTGTTATCTTTTCTTGAAAGCTCATGACTGGTTCATCTTGCTGTCTTATTGATAATTCTCTCTCTATCTTGTCATTTTATACGAGCATGCATAGCTACAGTACATACATGAAAGATGTAATTATTTAAACCCCTTGCTAGCGCTTGAGATATAATTTCCTACTGAGCGTTCGCTCACTCCGTGTGTTCCCTACTTTTCAGGTAATTTCGACGATGAGGGAAGTCAATCGGATGGGAATGGTCAAGAGTGAAAGTGATAGAACTTCTCCAAGTGTCATCTAGTCTTTTTCCTATTTTCTTGAGTCAACTATGTACTTTTCCTTTTTAATTGAATAGAGTATTAGATTTGTAATAGTCTATCCATTATGAAATAAAGGATTGGGTTATCTTTCTATTTTGCGCATCTCTGTTTTGGTGTCGAATACACTACTACTCTGATTGACATGATTGATATAAACTCATCGCGCATATCCGAGTATCTTCCGCGCTCGGGGTGTGACAATTTTTGTGGTATCAGAGCCTAGGGTATTCAATTCCTAGGAAAACCCAAGTCCAAGGATAGGTTTTAACCCTTTAACCAGTGAGATTGGGTAGAACCAAGGGTTAAAGTTAACATAGAATGCTAGTCTTTAAGATACAAATCACGTATTAATCTAGTTATTATAATTGTAGGATAATGGCTGCCGAACGTGCTCAATGGCGCAACATGCAGCGTACACTGCAAGGCATGACTCAAGTGCTGCAACAAGTAACACTAGGAGGTGGACAACGAGCAGGAAGTCTCCACCAGACTTTCAAGAACATGAACCCTCCCAAGTTCACGGGTTCTACTGATCCAGATGATGCTGAACACTGGATTAGGGAAACAGAACGAATATTCCGTGTTATGCAATGCACAGATCAAGATAAGGTCTTATTAGCTACTTTTCAGTTAGAAAGGGATGCTAGATGCTGGTGGGAATCAATAGAGGCTACTATAAATCAAGATCAGGTTTCGTGGGAGGAATTCGTTGAACACTTCAACGCTAAATATTTCTCGGACCGAGTTCAGGAAAAGAAGGCTGCAGAATTTGCTGCATTAAAGCAACGATCTTTGTCAGTGGCCGAGTATGAGGCCCAATTCTCTAGATTGTCTCGGTATGCTAAGCATCTAGTTAGCACCGAGAAAATGAAAGCTAGGAGGTTTCTTAATGGGCTCAGGCCCCAAGCTATTACTCAACTGGCGTCGATGGACATTCAAGTCTACTCGGAGATAGTACGTCGAGCTTAACTATTAGAAGATGCCACGGAACTGTCTGATAGAATTCGTGGTAAGGATAAGAAGGAGCAAGTTACAGGTTCGGGTTCCTTTAAACCCAACTTCAAGAAAAGGCCTAGCAATGGAGGTGCATCCTCACAAGACCAAAAGTTCAAGAAGACCAAGCCCTTCTCTATCACCACTACCTCTCCAAATACAGTGTGCAAACATTGTGATAAAGCGGGTCATAGAGCAGAAGAATGCTGGAGGAAACTAGGAGCATGTCTCTGTTGTGGTAGTCGTGAGCATCGGATTCTCGATTGCCCATTACTTAACGATCAAGCCGTTGACGGGAAGCGCCCAGTAACCAAGAATGCTCGTCTTCATGCAATCAAGGAGACCGAGCAAGTAGAAGGAGGTGGCTTAGTGGAAGGTACATTGAAAGTTTGTTCCCGGAATGCATATGTCTTAATTGATACTGGTGCATCGCATTCTATTGTTTCTAAGAAGTTTGCTGACCCATTACCCCTAGAACCGGAATGGATAAAGTTAGTTTTGTCTACTCCTCTGGATGATGAGACTGATATTACACATCATTACCAAAATTGCGAAGTATTGGTTCAGGGTAGAAATCTCCCTATTGATCTCATATGTTTAGATCTGAAAGAGTATGATGTTATACTAGGGGCAGATTGGTTATCCAAGTATCAGGCAACGGTTGATTGCCGCAATAGTAAGGTTACATTCAAGGAATTTTCAGAACTAATATTTACTAGCCCCAAGAGTCGGAGCAAAAACCCACTTATTTCAGCTCTCCGAGCTAGCAAGCTCATCAGGAAAGGATGTACATCTTTCCTTGCCTTTGTCACAGTTAAAGAAGCTAAGGAAGCTAAGCTAGAAGACATTCCAGTGGTACAAGAATTTTCGGACGTGTCTCCAGAAGATTTGCCGGGATTACCCCCGCAAAGAGAAGTGGCCTTCACCATTGACTTAGTCCCTGGTGCTAGTCCGATTTCAAAGGCACCTTATAGGATGTCACCTGCTGAACTCAAGGAATTAAAGGAGCAATTGATGGAACTCATTAAGAAATGATTCATTAGACCAAGTACTTCCCCGTGGGGAGCGCTTGTGTTATTTGTAAAGAAGAAAGACGGATCCATGAGGTTATGCGTCGACTATCGATAGTTGAATCATCTCACTATCAAGAACAAGTATCCACTACCGAGAATCGATGAATTGTTTGATCAAATTTCAGGATCCATGTACTTTTCCAAAATTGATCTTAGGTCCGGATATCACCAACTAAGAATCAAGGACGACGATATTCATAAAACCGCATTCAGAAGCAGGTATGGCCATTATGAATTTGTTGTTATGCCTTTCGGACTAACGAATGTCCCTGCTGCCTTTATGCAGTTAATGAATAATATATTCAGGCCTTATTTGGATCAATTCGTGGTGGTCTTTATTGATGATATATTGATTTATTCCAAGACTAAGGAAGAGCATGAGTAACATTTGAGGATTGCATTACAAATATTGAGGACAAACCAATTATATGCAAAACTTAGCAAGTGTGAATTCTGGCTTGAAGAAGTGACTTTTCTCGGACATGTTATATCAAAGGATGACTTGTCTGTAGACCCATCAAAGGTTGAAGCTGTAAGGAACTGGGAAAGACCGACCAATGCTAGCGAGATCCGAAGTTTCTTAGGTCTTGCCGGCTATTACAGGTGATTCATCAAGGATTTCTCAAAAATCGCCGTGCCACTTACGAGGTTAACTCGCAAGGAGATCCGTTATGAATGAGATGAGGAATGTGAAAGAAGCTTCCAAACTCTCAAGGATCATCTTACTACAGCTCCTATCTTAGCATTGCCAATTGAAAGAGAAAAGTTTGAGGTATACACTGATGCTTCTGGCATTGGCCTCGGGTGTGTTCTAATGCAACAAGGGAAGGTTATAGCCTACTCTTCTCGTCAATTAAAGAAGCATGAAGAGAACTACCCCGTCCATGACTTAGAATTGGCCGCGGTAGTATTTGCACTCAAAATATGGAGACATTATCTTTATGAAGTACAATTTACTGTATACTCCGATCACAAGAGTCCCAAATATCTTTTCTCACAGAAGGAACTAAATATGAGGCAAAGACGATGGCGGGAATATCTCAAGGACTTCGACTTCAATATACAATATCATCCCGGAAAGGGTAATCATGTAGCAGATGCCCTTAGTCGAAAGCCGAGAGCACTGTTAGCCAATTGTCTGATTCAAGAATGGAAATTGCTGGAACAATTCTCTGAACTCAATATAAGCATGGACACGGACCCTAGATGTGTCACATTATCTCATGTAAGCATACAGTCAGATTTATTGTCTGAAATACAAGCACATCAGAATAATGATCCTACATTAGTAGAAATCAAGGGCAGATTAGAAAGACAATCGGATTTCCAATTAGCTTCTGATGGAAGATTAATGTTCAAGAATAGAACTTGTATACCGGACTGCCCAGAATTGAAGAAGAAGGTCTTAGATGAAGCTCATAGGTCAAGATATACGATTCATCCTGGATCTACCAAAATGTACCAAGATGTAAAAAGAATTTTTTGGTGGCCCAACATGAAAAGAGAAATAGCGGACTATGTATCACGCTGTCTCACGTGCCAACAAGTCAAGGCGGAACACCAAAAGCCTGCTGGAAAACTACATCCTCTAGATATCCCTAAATGGAAGTGGGAGGATATTGGTATGGATTTTATCATGGGTTTATCTAAATCAAAAAGAGGACATGATGGAATATGGGTTATCATTGACCGATTGACTAAATCAGCGCATTTCTTGCCAATCAAGAGTCGATGGTCAGTTGATGTCTTAGCTGCACTATACATCAAGGAAATAGTCAGATTACATGGTATTCCTGTTTCAATCGTGTCTGACAGAGATCCCCATTTTACTTCTCATTTTTGGAAGGGACTACAACATTCGTTGGGGACGAGACTTAACTTTAGTACAGCCTTTCATCCTCAAACGGATGGTCAGACCGAGAGAACCAATCAAGTAGTCGAAGATATGCTAAGAGCATGCATTACTGATTTTGATGGAAACTGGCATGATCACTTGCCTCTGGTCGAATTTGCATATAATAATAGCTACCAGGCAAGTATACAACTGGCACCTTTTGAAGCCTTATACGGAAGGAGTTGCCGATCACCCTTATGCTGGGACGAAGTTGGAGAGAAACAACTGTTAGGTCCAGACATGGTAAGGGATACAACTGAGAAGATACAAGTAATCAGAGAAAGATTGTAAGTTGCTCAGTCTAGACAAAAGGCTTATTCCGACACAAGAAGGAGAGATCTTGAATTCCAACTCGGAGATCATGTATTTCTCAAGATATCACCTGGACGTGGAATACGGAGACTTGGTGTTAAGGGCAAGCTTACACCAAGATTTATCGGACCTTTTGAGATACTCGAAAGAGTTGGCGAGGTTGCTTATCGCATCGCATTGCCTCCTCAATTATCCGAGATACATAATGTGTTCCACATATCCATGTTGAAGAAGTATGTACACGATCCATCACATATTATCGAACATGGAGACCTAGTAATCCAGAAGGATCTCACATATGAGCAGAAGCCTATGAAGATCTTAGATCGAGAAGTACGTACCCTAAGGAACAAGGTTATTCCCATGCTAAAAGTACAATGGAATAAGAATTCAGAACATGAAGCTACATGGGAGACCGAGGAATCTATGAGGAAACAATTTCCAGATTTATTTTAGAAGGTACATACTCTACACTCCCCATATGTAAATGTATGATATGAATTTGGGGACCAAATTCTTTTTAAGTGGGGGAGGGTGTAGCAACCCTGATAAATTTAAAAGGAATAAATAAATCAAAGTAGATTAAAGGATTTAGTAAATAAACGAAAGAGCTTGGAATAAAAATAATTAAACCTGAAAATAACGCCTTAGATATAGGCGCTACTTTACAAGAAAACGCCCTCACCTAAGGCGTGAATTAAAGAAATGACGCCCAAATAATAAGGCGTCAAATTTCAAACGACCAAAATAAATAAAAAGGGCAAGTTTGCATAACGTCCTTTGAGTGGACGCGTTTCAACAAGTAACGACGCTTGACAAGGCGTCAATTCAAAATTCGACGCCCTTACTTAGGACGCTAATTCAGTTTGAGTTTCGTTCGACCCAGGAGTCTATCCAGGGTAAGTTGATAACTACGAGGAAGAGTTCGAATGTAGTAATAACTCTATCTTGGAAGTATTACTTCCAATCAAACACTAACTCTATTAGGATTCTAGAAATCCTATAAATAACCTACTGCTCGAACCAAGAACGCTATTTGGCGTTCGGACGATTCTACGGTATGTGAAGAGGTTCTTTCTTCTTCTTTTTCGGTTTACGATGGTATGAAGAACATTAACAGGTTCTTCATCTTCTTCTCTTCTTACAGGTTAAGAAGATTATCGTTGTGAAGAACTAAAGGGTAAGTTCTTCTTTCTTCCACCTTCAGTCAAGTATTATGAAGATAATACTAATGATCGTATATATATGTTCTCTGTAGGAAAGTCATCTTAACCTACTAAAGAACGTGGGTTCTTCATCTGCAACCTCTTACTACCCTTGCTACTGCTATTAAGATCGAAAGCCTCAAAAGACTCTGTTTATAAAACAGAGTATCGTTCTTTCTTCACAGAACCTGCATCCGTTCAAATCAACTATAAGGTAGGTTTTCTCAAGCACAGTAGCCCAAATCACCATAATAACTATGTTAAACCATATATATTAGTTCATGCATATAGTTTTCACGAGTTTTAAAAGTTTATATTGTTGGAAAGAAACGCCCTTTCCAAGGGCGCTAATTTTATACGCGACCCAGATTAGGGCGCTATTTAAATAAACGACCCTGAGAAGGTCGTCAATTCAAAAGATTTGACGCCCTGTACACAGACGTCAATTTAATTAACCGTTAATTACACATGTTAATTAGTCCATATTCACTTGAATACGATTCTAAATAAATCAGTGCATGATCATTAATCCTGATATTTTCCTGTCATGACCATATCTCGTTTTCTGGAAATTTCAATACTTGAAAAATTGTAAAATCTTGAAATACACGACCCTGTATAGGTCGTCTCTCACTTGACTAACGCCCTTGTTCAGGGCGTGAATTGAAAAGTAACGCCCCTGTCCAGGGCGTGTTTTTGATAAATTACTGAAAATATATATTATGCAAAAATAGAAGTAAAGAATGAACGACCATTGTATACGTCGTCAAATTGTAATTAAACGCCCCTTACCAGGGCGCGTTTTTGGTAAAATACTGAAATATTGAAATCTTGCAAAAATGTAAAATAGATAAACGCCCTTACTGAAGGCGTTAATTACTTGAGTAGTGACTTTACTTAAGTCGTTATTTTCCTGTAAAAATGGTTTTATCTGTTTCTGACAACCGATGGTTTCAGTATATCTATATATATGTATATCGGCAATATATCTCCACTCCGTGAGTATAGTCCCAACGTTTTATGATGTTTTATCGATCACCCTCAATTCTCATTGACATACAAGCTCTCCATTAGATATTCCGTTCCTTTGGACTAGCGAGTTAGTCATAGAGACCTCCGTAAGACTCCTCGAGCCTTGGATTCCCTCAAGGCCGACTGAGCTGGTTGTACCCTAAAAACCCATTACACTATTGAATGCCATGTCACTCTAAAGAAACATGGTATACCGGCCCTTATGATATGCAAAGAGTATATCATGAGAATTCTTAATGGGATGATGATATCATGCCATTTGTTGATGTTCTTGTGGACCTCAATTCTATAATAAGAATGAGGGTATCTTACCTTGATATACTGTTCATGTGGACCTCAATTCTATATAAAGAATATCCATACTTGTCATGGTACCCGAGTTAAGGGAACCTAATTCCACCTAGTTTCATTGTTCATCGTGATTGTACCGTTGTTATCGCCTATCTATGTCCAATGTCGTATTTTTTTTGGACTCCATTCTCTCAAGGTTATCCTACGTGTCTATAAGCTTAAATTGTTGAAATTCCATATTGGCTATATAAATATACAAGAGTGGATGTCAAATATACATGATAAATGCCTGCGCATATAGGGCCCGATCTGGTCCTAGGAGGAGCACCCGAAAGTACTTGTGCCCATGGGAGTTGAATGATAAGGTATCTGGCATTATACCGAGTGCATGACTAGCTTGATTGGACATTCCACACAAATCTTGTACTTGACTCGTACTTGACATGACATGAATTGCGTGACCCGAGAAAGGGTAATTACTTGCTTGCTTGATACATGATAGCCAAAGTTCTTGACATGACTTGCTAAAAAGTACTTGTTTGAATATCTTATTATCTTTTCTTGAAAGCTCATGACTGGTTCATCTTGCTGTCTTATTGATAATTCTCTCTCTATCTTGTCGTTTTATACGAGCATGCATAGCTACAGTACATACATGAAAGATGTAATTATTTAAACCCCTTGCTAGCGCTTGAGATATAATTTCCTACTAAGCGTTCGCTCACTCCGTGTGTTCCCTACTTTTCAGGTAATTTCGACGACGAGAGAAGTCAATCGGATGGGAATGGTCAAGAGTGAAAGTGATAGAACTTCTCCAAGTGTCATCTAGTCGTTTTCCTATTTTCTTGAGTCAACTATGTACTTTTCCTTTTTAATTGAATAGAGTATTGGATTTGTAATAGTCTATCCATTATGAAATAAAGGATTGGGTTATCTTTCTATTTTGTGCATCTCTATTTTGGTGTCGAATACACTACTACTCTGATTGACATGATTGATATAAACTCGTCGCGCATATCCGAGTATCTTCCGCGCTCGGGGCGTGACATAGGATGTCTGAAAACAACATTCAAACTGAACTAGATACAAATATTGATGGTTTGTTTGATTCCTTTGGGAAGACATCAGAAGAAGTGAGGCTGCCCGTGGAACAGCCTGCTCAAGAGCAAGAAAGTAATGAGCAAGACCTTGCTGAGTTTGTTAATTTCATTCTTAGAGAGACTGTGGAGAAAAGCTTGGAAGAGGCAGACAACGTGGTTACAGCTGAAATTATAGAACAGGCACCTGTTGAAAACTCTGCAGATGATGATCTCATGGAAGAAAGAGTGGATGAGTGTCAGGAGAAAGTTACTGACATAGAACAAGAAGTAGAATCATCAAGTGAAGAAGAAGCAGCTGAAAATGTATTTCCTGAAAAAGAAATCCAAGCTGAAGATGAAGATCGGGTTCCAACAGGAGACAGCCAAACGCCAGTACAAGAAGAAGCAGATGAGAGAACATCACCTGGCTGTGAATCTTATGGTACACCCCTAGGTCAACCTCGACTTCTATCTGCTCGGGCGCCCAACATTGAAGAACTCCTCATAAATTTGACTCAGCAGATGCAGAGACAGGATAAGAAAATGGATGATCTGCTCAAGTATGTCACTCTAAATATTAATCAAGTTCATTCCAGGCTACTGAAGCTTGAAATTTCTCTCCTGACTGAATGGAAAAAGTTCCTGCTAAACAAGAAAGCTTCAGATGATGCCCCTAGGTCCTCGATGGAAAGCTTGCAGGTGGTATGTTCAAAGATAGCAACAGCACTTCGTGAATTACAAGATGCTCATATTTCCTCCTTTCAGTCATCTGCCAGCTTTATAGATCATTGTTTTGAGATCAGGACATCCTTAGAAGTTTTGAAGGGGTCATCTAGTGCCTTAGGTCCAGATGTCCAGAAGATCTATGACAAATTGATCGCTTTCTTAGCAGAAGTAAGAACTCTGACTGACAGATATGAATCTGTTAATATTCGCCAAGAAGACATCATTTCAGAAGTGCCACATGTCAGAAGCTCCGTTGTGTATTGGCTAGCTGAATTGTCCAATGACTTGAAGGATCTTCACTCTGCCTTGGGTTCAGCCCCTGGTCAGGCATCCTCCAGCAGAGGTCCAACTCAAGATTTCTCCTCTAGTGCTTCTAGGGGTAGACCACCACAAGACAGGCCGCGTGGCCCTTCCAGCAGACATGCCAGATTCTTTTCTCCTTAAAAAATAGTGTTCTGTATTTTTTGCCCATTTTGAAGCTCTCTCACACTCTTGGACTTGTTAATTACATCTCATATCATTTGCATTTCTGCCTCCTTTTATTTCTTTCTTTTTGATGTTGACAAAGGGGGAGAACTCAAGTCTTTGCTACTACTACGATTGAGAATGATTTTTTGTTGTTAATGATTCTTTAATATTCTTTAATGATGATTAACGATGGTGCTGATGATGTTTAGCTTTGAACAGGTTGAAAATTATTCCTGCAAAGACTCAAGACTCTTAGTGTTGCCATCCATCAAAAAGGGGGAGATTGTTGAGTCTTTACATGTTTTGAGGATGGCAACACTATGAGCCTTAGTGGAGAACAAAAAATATTTCTCTGTGAAAAATAATCTTTCGAGTCACTTCAGTGATTTTCAGGGGTTGTCTTCGTGTCGTTACTTGTTCCATCGCGTGCTGAACACTGCAGCACCTCTTGCTGCTTTCTGTGAACCTCGTGTCGTTTCTTCAGTCTTTAGTTGCTCATCTCGAGTCATCTTTTTTATTTTTGCTCTTGTGTTTTCGTGTCATTTACTGTAGTTACTCGAGTCGTTTTCCTACTTTCACTGTTTTATCACGTGTCGTTATAGCCGTTCCTGTCTTCTATCTTCGTGTTGTTTTTCCTAGACCCCGTGTCCTTTTTGCTTTGTGACCACACTTCGTGTCGGTTTCTGTTTTCATCTTCGAGTTATTTTCAGCCCGTGTCGTCCTCATTTTCGAGTCATTTTCCTTTGTCTTCAAGTCATGTTAGTGTAAAGTGTCATTTCACTTTGTGCCGTTCCCTTTGCTGTTTGATATTTCATGTTGATTCTCGTATTGATTCACCGATGACCTCAAGTCAACTTAGTCATTTTGATTGGTCGTTCTTCGTGTTGTTTCTGTGTTTGTGTCTTCGTGTTATCTTTTGTGCTTGTGTCTTCGTGTTATCTTTTGTGCTTGTGTCTTCGTGTTATTTTTGCGTTTGAGTCTTCATGTTATTTCTGTATTTGTGTCTTCGTGTTGTTTTTATGTCTTCGTGTTAATTTTGTGTTTGAGTCATCATGTTATTTCTGTGTTTGTGTCTTACTGTTGTTTTTATGTCTTCGTGTTGCTTCCTTCTATCTTCGTCCAAGTTTCCTCTGATCGCATGTTTTACTACCGTTTTACTCCGTGTTATCTCCTTCTCACCTCGTGCTGTTCTCATATGACTTCGTGTCGTTCTCTTTGTAGTGTTAGCCTTGTTACTGTGGTACCTCATGTCGTTCTCTCTTTATCTCGTGCTATAGTCATCTTATGTACCTCGTGTCGTTCTCAGTATAGTGCATCTCGTATTGCTATCACATACCTCATGCAGTTTTAGTTTTTGTGGCCTTGAGTTTTAATGGTTTTAATTTCTTTGCAGGAGAAGAAGAAAAACAAAAAGAAGAAGGTGGTCCGAGGAAGAATATTCCCCAGTGTCTGGGCTGCACGTGATCCAATACTAAAGGAACCAATGCTATAAGGGCATGTGGAAAGAAGGTTCTGGATCGAGTATGGGAGGCACACGCATTCTGTACCTTATTCACCTGCTGCTACTATATATTGAAGCCTTCGTCCACAGATGAAGGCTGATCGAAAGGGAAAAAGAAAAGGCAGAAGTGTAGAGAGTTCGATCCAGTAAAAGAAGAGAAGAAAATAGAGGGCAGAAACTGAAGAAGAGGAAGAAGAGAGAATAGCAGAGAGACTGAGAGAGAGAGAGCTCGAAGCTGAGAGTTTAGAAAGAAGAAGAAGAAGAAGGATTCTGGTTTCAGGATCAAATCCGAACCAGTTTGCTCTATTGTGAGCTATATTCTGTGTTTTATCGTTCTAGCATTTAGTCTGCTGTATCTTTTTAGTTTCTTGTTTTTGATCTTTCTTTACTGTTCTAGTTTTGTCTCCGATTCTCAGGTTGAGATCGGTGGTCCTCCTGTTCTGTTGGTTCAGGAGAAGGGAGACGCTGTCTCCAGTTGCAAGTGGCCGTGTGCTGCTTGTGGGTTCCCTCAGGGCTTCAGAGGAAGAGAGACCTTGGTCTCTAGTTCTAGTGACTGCAGATCACTAGTGTTCCCTCCGATTGGAGGAAGAGGAACTTGTTTCCTAGTTTCTAGGGACTTGGCGTCCTTAGGGTTCCCTCTAGGTGTGGAGGAAGAGGGGAGGGTGTTCCCCTGGTGAAGCTGTGAATCAGCCGTTGTCGCAGATTGAGTCTGCTTGGCTAGTCGGTGCTAGTGGAAGCCTCACTTCGGTTTGAAGTGAGGGGTGGACGTAGGCAGACTGGAGGTCTGACCGAACCACCTTAAAAATCCCTGGCGCAGTGTGTTTGGTTTCTATTCTGGCTTTGGATCTATTCGGTAGATGCTTGTCTAGGCCGATCCATCTCTATCTTCCTAGCTGATCGTTCTGCGCGGTTAGTGTTTGACCGTTAAGATCTTTTTCGGAATCTCCTAATTGAGAAATTTTTTTTAATCCTCATTATTTTTACTAGTAAAGGTCCATTCACCCCCCTCTAGACCTATCAGAAAGTTCATCCCGTTGTCTTCTAACCCTCATCAGGCCATGGGTGGCCAGTCTGCTAATTCTCCTAATGACCCATCGGTCGTCCCTAGGGTACCCTCACGCCCATCAACTCCTATTGTAACTATGCCGGACCAACCGGAAAGTCACTCCATTGTTAGGCCTCAGCAGCCCCTTGGTTGCCAAATTTTAAGAAGGCCTATAACAAACCAACATCCTTTCATCAGTCCCCAGTCGAGTCTGATAACCATGCTCTGTTATTCCAAAGGATGGCCAAAATGGAGGAACAGCTTAAGAGGGTCACTACACCCAAGGTTGCTCCTGAGATCGTGCTTCCCCCTTTGCCGGTTTTCCATCTACCACCATCAGAAATGCCGAATTTCCGACGATATAATGGTACGGGCAACCCGAACATCCACCAGAAGGATTTTATGTATGAAGCATCATTTTGGCAAGATAAAAAAAATTCATTGGCTTATCTCTTCAGGCGGTCTTTGGATGGCCCCGCACTTGAATGGTTTTATTCCCTGGAGCCGGCCGATGCCGGTGATTTTGATATAGTTCAACGAAAATTCATACAGAAGTACAAGGACCGTGTGGGTCCCTCCTTGTCCATTACAGACCTGGTTGCTGAAAAGATGAAGCCCAAGGAGGACTTCATTTTATTTGCTGATAGGTGGAGGGCCATGGCCGAGAAATTGAAAGACACATTGTCAGAGACGGAGCAAGTCAAAATGATTATTTCAAATTCTACTCCACAATTCCGTCATATCCTGGCCATGAATAAATTAAGCACTATGAAAGAGCTCTATGAAAGAGCTAGATACATTCAGACGCAAATGAAGGATTCGCCAATCATGGGCATGTTCGAGCCTAGGCCGAAGGTGATAAAGAGGAATGTTAATATTGGCAATACTGGGGCAACCACTGAAGGCACCGTTACCAACGAGCAGGTGAGCGCGTTCGGCAATTCCACACCCTTCCGCCACCCTTCAAACCCAGGGCCATCACCACAACAGCCCGCCTTCCATAATCAAGTCCACCAGCCAAATAACAACCCTCCTCAGACCTTACGCCCTCCTCCACCTCCTCAACAACAACCCCACATTGCTCCACCAAATCAAACCCCACAATATCACCAAGTGCCCCCACCGGCCAATTATGCACCACAACAATTTCAACAAAGAAGACCTTTGGGCCCCCGAAGGGCACAATACTCCCCTCTTCCCGAAAGCTTATTGGATATCTTTAATGCCCTCATGGCCGCTAACCTGCTCACATTGCCAAAGGAAAGAGCAATATGGCCCCAACATGTGGATACATCCCAGTATTGCGTCTTTCACCGACAACCGGGGCACAATATCGATCATTGCTTTCACTTCAAAGATTACATACATGACATGAATGATCAAGGTGATATTGATTGGGATGAAATGAGGAAGGTCATTGCTTCTCTAAAGGTTCGAAGGCCTCCTCGGCAGCCAGCAGCTCAACAGCATCAGCAACAAGGACAACCACAAGCCCTTCAACAACAACAGGTTCCTGCTCCCCAACCCAATATGGGGATTGTTAATAATCCACTACCGGAGCATCCGGTCAGCAAGTGAATATTGTCACCTCGATCCATGAAGTGGAGAGAGGACAAATTTGGCACAATGAAAATGCCTCTGTCGGGGCTATTAATCAGAATTCTAATCCACCACCCTCGTTGATAAGAAGGCACCAGCCTATCCCTCCTTCCCAACCACAACGTCCCCTTATACGCTCCCTCACTCCTAGGCCATCCAATGCCAATATCGTCCCTTCACATCCCCTTCTTTTGCGCCAACCCACAAATTCTCCATCACCCCAAAACCCTCCACCAAACAAACCTCCTCTTATTCGTACCTCGCCGGCAGCCGTCGCCCCTCCCGTTCCACCTCCATCTACCGCCACCATGATTCCAAGGCCCCTTCTTGTTACACAATCACCATCACCTCATTCCAATAATCCACGGTCGACGAAGCCCCTTATAAGAACCCTTCCTCCCACCAACCCTGCGCCTACACCCAACACCACTCCCTCTACTTCCTCCACCCCTTTACCCACACCAATCCCGACAGAGGCACAAGGAACAATGGTGCTCCGTAGCGGACGAATGTTTCATCGAGTGTTTCCCCAGCGGGAGCAGGAGCCACCACACGAACAAGGAGAGCAAGAACAAGAATCTACACAAGGCACGGAGTATGATTTATTGAAGCATATGGACAGAACACGGGCCCATATTTCTATTCTGGAACTGATTAAAAGATCTGCCACACATCAGCAAACTTTGAAACAATACTTGCAAAAAGTAATGGTGAATGAAGATATCCCGGCCGAATATGTTACTACTGTCTTAAACCCAGTTAGCAATCATCCGGCTATTATTTTTGTGAACATGAGTTGGCTCCGCAGCCGGCTAGGAAATATGCACTGTGCATCACCATTGATATCAACAAAATAGCCGTGAAGCAATGTTTGGTTGATACTGGGGCATCCATTAATGTTTTGTCACCAAGCACTTTAAAGATGTTTGGCATTCCGGAGAGTCAGATTTGGTCGTCCACTATAACAGTCACAGCTTATGATAACACAAGAAAGCCACCACTAGGAATGATTACTCTAAAAGTTGGTTTGGGTCCAGTCTCAGTCACGGCAGATTTCCATATTTTGGATATGGACCCGACATTTAATGGTATTTTGGGCCGCCCTTACATTTAGGAACTGGATGTCGTGCCTTCCACGAATCATCAATGCATCAAATTTCCACACAAAGGACGTATCATTAAAGTGACCAGTATGCCCATTTTGCCGACCGAAGACATACATTCTGCAACATCAGTGCCTTCCATGTGGCCTTCCAATATGCCTTTGATCTCAGTGTTGGATGTTGCCGATCTGCGACAAAACCCGATGAGGTCATCATCTCCTTCAACCCCTTCCACCACACAGCTATCCAAGGGCAAGAAAAAGAAAGGTTTGATGAATACGCCCGGATGGAACATTTTAATGAAGATGGGGTATCAAACTGGTAAAGGCTTGGGTGCCAATCTCCAAGGGAGAGTTAAGCCTGTCAAGCCTCAAAAGATGATTCTCCGAGGTGGCCTCGGATATAAAGCACCAAGCAAAGATGAAAAAGAACCGTGGGCCGTTATGACTTCCACTCTCAAGACTGACCGGCAACCTCTTACATGGACCCTTCAAACACATTTTGTAACAGGAGGTATTCAGAATGATGATGAGCATACTACAGTAATCACTTCTATGCTGGATTGTCAAGACGTACATGCACGGCAGTTTGCTCGCCATATAGCGCCACTAGCCACATATAAAGCTTTGGAGTCATTAAGGCCAGATAAGCGAAGGAAAATGGATGATCCTGAATGTGACTGGTATAGGTGGTTTGACATGAATGATATATCTATTGCTCTGAGCCGCTTGTTCATGCCGACTGATCCAGAATGGCCGTCGTTGATTCATGAGTTGATTGAAAAGCCAGCTGTAATTATAGACAAGAGGTAGCTTCTGAGTAACTATTCAGATACTGGAGAACCCGATGTGCCGTTTGAAGAGGGTTTCAATATAGACAGGCTGTGGGCCGGCCTTTTCTTTACCAAATCCATTCACCCGACTGCTGTTGTCCGTTTGATTGATCAGGTGTTCTTTTCAGATATCCCTAGGCCGCCTGCGGTCTTAATAAACTTCTCTCCAAATTCACTACAAGTTTCTCTTACAATTCCTCCCTTGCTCCTCGAGCTATTTTCCAAACTCTCCATTACGCCCCCGCATGGGTCATCATTGATTTAATCCTTCACCAAACTTTCAATTTCAACACTCTCCCCTATTTCCACCCCCCATTGCTTTCTCCTTGAAAACGAAAAAAAATGCCAAAATTCAAATTTCCCAATCCATCTCCGTTGAGGAGACCTCCTATCTTCTTCCCGAGTGTGTCCCGATCCCCGGGCCGCTCTTCCCGGATCTGTTAAGGGACCTCCCCTACACCTCCGGTGAGGGGACTTCGTCTGTATCCCCTTCTGTACCCGCTTTTTCTTCCCCATCTTCTAGTGATCAAGCTAGTTGTTCTTTTTCCTCTAGTTTTTAAACTCATGGGGTAGCTTCACATAAGAAGTCCAAGGGTAAGCAGATTCCCCGTAGATTCTTGTTGGAGTTAGCTAGAAGATGTCGGGCTTGCTTAGCCGTCCCCGAATTTGTGGAGAATCCGATCATCCTGCCAGAGATAGAATATGAGGATATTTATGCTTCTAATGAGGGTTTTGGTGTCTATGAGATTATGAATGATGAAGACCCCATTGAAGAGGGGGATGAAGGTTACGAAGAATATGAGGACGAGGCTGATGCTTTTGCTAGTGGCATGAGAATATTTGATGAACCATCAGCCTCAATAGAAGAACCTACCAAAGAAATAAATCTGGGTACGGAAGAAGACCCTAGGATCGTCCTCATTTCAAAGAACTTGCCGCCATCCGAAGAGGAGGCGCTTATCTTGGTACTTCATAAATACAAGGACATATTTGCATGGAGTTACGAAGATATGCCCGGACTAGATCCTGCGCTCGTTGAACATCGGCTTACACTTAAGCCAGGGTCTGTCCCGGTCAAACAACGGTTGAGACGTTTCCACCCTAATATGGCTTTAAAAATGAAAGAAGAGGTCGATAAGCTGCATAAGGCTAGATTTGTTAGAGTTGTCCTCTATCCTAATTGGGTGGCTAACATTGTCCAAGTTATGAAGAAAGACGGGAAGGTTCGAATTTGTATAGACTTCCGGGACCTCAACCGCGCGTATCCTAAAGATGACTTCCCCCTCCCTCATATTGATGTTTTGATTGACAACACGGCAGGATTTCAGACTCTCTCCTTTATGGATGGCTTTTCAGGTTATAATCAGATTCGCATGGTTGAGGAGGATCAAGAGAAAATGTCGTTCACTACACCATGGGGAACTTATTGTTATGTGGTCATGCCTTTTGGACTTAAGAACGCTGGAGCCACCTATCAAAGGGCCATGATGGCTATTTTTCATGATATGATCCACATTTATATTGAGGTGTATGTAGATGACCTGGTAGTAAAATCAAGAACAAGGATTAAGCATCCCGGGGTTCTAGCTAAAGTCTTGCAAAGAGCACGGGAGAACCATTTGAAAATGAATCCCAAGAAGTGTGTATTTGGTGTTTCATCAGGGAAGTTGCTTGGATTCATTGTTAGTAAGAGGGGTATTGAGATTGATCCCAATAAGGCGAAGGCCATAAGAGAAATGCCTCCTCCCAGGAATTTGAAAGAAGTTAGGGGATTAATCGGGAGGTTACAATTTATTCGCCGATTTGTCTCTCAGCATTCACAAAGATGCAGGCCGTTCTACGAGCTTACCAAGCCGGGAGTCAAGTTTCTTTGGGATGACAAGTGTCAGGCAACTTTTGACGGATTGAAGGATTATCTATCAAATCCTCCTGTCCTGAGGCCGCTAGTTCAGGGCAAACCGCTTGTTCTTTATATTTCTGTCCTGGATGACTCTGTAGGCGCTGTCCTAGCCCAAGTTGATGAAGAAGGAAAAGAGAGGGCAGCCTACTACTTGTCAAAACTTCTTAACCCTTGTGAGCAGAGGTACTCAGCCATAGAGAAGACTTGTGCAGCTTTAGTCTGGGTAGTTCAGAAACTCAAGCATTATTTTCTAGCTCACGAGGTTCATCTCATTGCTCGTATGAATCCAATCAAGTTCCTTCTTGAAAAATATGTTGTCACTGATCGATTAGCACGATGGCAAAGCTTCCTTTCTCAGTTCGACATCATCTACATTTAGCAAAAAGTAATTAAAGGCTATGCCATAGCAGAACATCTTGCTCATCACCCTCTCCCCAGATTTGACCCTATTCGCTCAAAGTTTCCAGATGAGGAACTAATGTCCATCAATCAACCCGATCCAATGTGGACATTACATTTTGATGGAGCTTTGAATTCTAAAGGGAAGGGGATTGGTATTGTTCTTCTATCACCTGAGGGTATCACCATTCCGCTCGCCTCTCAGCTTGCATTTCCAGTTACAAACAATATAGTTGAGTACGAGGCTCTTTTGGCCGGAC
Source organism: Amorphophallus konjac (assembly GCA_022559845.1). Classification (NCBI taxonomy): domain Eukaryota; kingdom Viridiplantae; phylum Streptophyta; class Magnoliopsida; order Alismatales; family Araceae; genus Amorphophallus; species Amorphophallus konjac. The sequence continues at coordinate 63,807,190 of CM040120.1, read as the reverse complement.
TGGAGGCCGCTCATCAACTCGGGGCTAGCCAATTGCGAATTGTAGGTGATAGTCAGCTTATTCTTCACCAAGTGCTCTCCAAGTGCCGCACGCTCAATCCTAAACTCAAGCCCTACCAAGAATTGACTTCTGCTTACACAAGCTTTTCACCAAATTGATCTTCGTTCACATCCCTCGTGACCATAACATTCTAGCTGACGCTCTTGCTTCTCTCGCATCTTTCTTGGTTCTCCTTCCCGAAAGGGATTCCCACTCCATCACTGTTCGTAAGCGGCTCACTCCCACCATTCAAGACCCATCTTTTCTTAGGATTAAGGAGGAGGTGCTTAGGAAGGTTGAGCAAGGTAGAATTATTGAGAATAAGGAGGTCATGCTATTGGACTTGGAAGAAGAATTGGATGATGAAGAAAAGCCGTGGTATTATGAAATTGCTAAATATTGCCAGGATCAATCACATCCTGAAGAAGCCACAGCTGAAGAAAAGAAAGCCATTAGAAGGGTTGCCCAGCGATACACTCTAATTGGAGGTGTGCTTTACAGAAGAGGTCTCACTGGAGTTTTATTAAGATGCCTAGATGACGATGAATCTTGAAAGATTGTGGAAGAGGCCCATTCGGGAGTGTGTGGTGGTCATGTCAATAGCCAGATGCTAGCTAAGAAGATCCTTAGGCTAGGCTTCTATTGGCCCACTCTAGAAGAGGATTATTCTATCTATGTCCAAAGGTGTGTTAAGTGCCAATTGCACGCCGACAAAATTCATTCTCCTGCTTCTTCACTCCATCCCGTATCTTCCCCACGGCCTTTCTCCATGTGGGCTTTCGATATCATTGGACCCCTTGGTGATCCAACCCTCCTCACAAAACCAAAGTCATTCATACTGACGGCGACGGAATACTTCACCAAGTGGGCGGAAGCGGAAGCTTACGTGGAGATAAAAGCGTCAACCGTCTGCAAGTTCATAATGAATAACATCATCGCAAGGTTCGGCATCCCACGTACCATCGTCATCGACAATGGACCCCAATTCATCTCTCAGGAACTTCAGGACCTCTGCAACAGGTATAACATTGCATTGCATCATTCATCTCCTTATTATCCGCAGGGCCATGGCCAAGCAGAGGCAACTAATAAAACTTTGATCAAGATTATCAAGAAAACGTGTGAGGCTAACAAATTTGCAGATTGGCCAGAAAAATTGGTTGAAGCTCTTTGGGCCTATCGTACTTCCATTCGTACCCCTACAGGGTAAACACCCTTCGCCCTCACTTATGGAATGGAGGCGGTAGTTCCTTACGAGATTCTTGTTCCTTCTCTGTGAGTACAATTGGACAAAGAATTCTCTATTGATGAGCGTCGCGAATCCCTCCTTGCCCAGTTGGAACTCCTCGATGAGAAGCGTCTGGCTGCCGCCGAGCATGCGCATATTTATCAAAACAGGCTTTCATGTTTTTATCAAAAGAAAGTGATTGAGAGAAAATTCAAAGTTGGTGAATTGGTGATTAAAAGAATCTTTGTAAAACCAGGGGGACCTCGTTCAAAACTCCAACCTAACTGGGAAGGTCCTTTTGTTATAAAAAATGTCTATCCTGGCAACGATTATAAATTGATTAATGCTGAAGGTGAAGAGCTAACTCATCCTTGGAATGGCCTCTACTTGAAGAAATACTACCCCTAAAAAAAAGAGAAGAGAAGAAAAAAAACAAAAAGAAAAAAATAGAAAAGAAAAAAAACAAGAAGAAAAAAGAGCAAAAACAAAACAAAACAAAAATTGAAAATCTTGGAAGCTGGTATAGTACATGGGCCACGATACCGAAAAAAAATCAAAATCTTTAATTCATTCTTCAGTCTCGACGGTTTAACTCCTGGGTCAATTCGCACACACTACACGCTTTATTCTTAAACTCGAGCAGCCTGAAATTCAAGGAAAGTCCGACCCAATCAAGAGTGAAAAAACCTTACCTATTCTCTTCCTTTCGGCTCACGAGAGGGAACACAAGTTAGGGGTTACCAATCAAGCCTGCCCGCCACCTTGGTCGTAAGCATGCATGAATAAGGGTAAAAAGAGCAACAAAATTTCCCTAAGCCGATGACCGAATCCCAACAGGCATTAGGGCAGGGGAGGAATGTGCCCCGTTCTTGAAAACCTTTCATGAGCTTCCTTAATCATTCTTCCCTTCTCCCTTCATGGTGGGTTGTGAACTCGAAGAATGGCAAAGACCAACTAAGAAGCATGGGCTGCGAGAGAATATGAGTAAAAGCCTAAGTATAAATCACGTTGACTCTTTTGTTAAGTCTCTTGAGAAAATCTAATGAATTTTAGATTATGATGGTTAAGGTTTCAAAGCTCTATACCATACTCGCCTCCAAAACAAAAATTTTCAAATAGGCGTCCTTGTCAAAATTAAGTGTCACTTTCAAAACAAAAATTCAAAAAAAAAAAGCATATATACCAGTAATAACAAAAAAAATGACTGTGGAATTTCAAGCCCTTTGTTTCTCATATGCTTGATTGCATTCTTATATGGGCATCTTTTATTTTTAGTTTGCATTTGCTTGCTTGCATGACGCATTTTATATCTACTCTTTTCCTTCATTGATTAAAGGCTTGGCCCCTTGACCCGTTATCAAGGTCAAAGTGAAGACATCCCTTGCTTATTGAGCAAGGGGCCAAGTCGAACAGATGAATTAACCTGTTTATTCAAGTGTGGAAACACAGGGCAAAAGTAAAAGACGAGAAAGAAAAGAAGGTACAAGTACACAACTACACAAGTGCTCAGGTAACAAACTCTCAATTTCATATATATATACATCATAAATGTCTGAGTACATGTGTGAGGCTGGAGGAGTACAAGTAAGTCTCTCAGCTCTCGCCTCCACCCTCCTCTCTCCTACTCTCTGCCTCACTCTCGTCCTCCCGACGAGGCACTGGTGGAGGGGGCATGGGCCCCCGGGAAGTAGGTGGAGCTCGAGCCGGCTCCTCTGCCTTGCTCCTCTGCCGGAGAGAGGAACCCGCCACAAAAGTAGAGCTGGTGAAGCTGTACCCTGCAGCTCGCGCCCGCTCCCGACCTCGCTGAAGATGCTCCTCGGTCGCTCGTAGCCGCTCCTGTGCAATGGCTAGCTGACCCCTCAAGGCTATAAGCTCTCGATCACAAGCTGACCGCTCCTCACTATCCCGGGCACACTCCGCCTGGTGCTACTCACGATCCCGGGCACGCTCCGCCTGGTGCTACTCACGGTCCCGGACACGCTCCGCATGGTGCTCCTCGCGCTCCCGAGCACGCTCTCTCCGCTCCATCTCGAGGGTGACTCGCAGCTCCGCCACGTCCTGAGGCAGCTCCTCTCGCCGCCTCAAGGCCCGCTCCAGCTCCACGACCCGTTGCTCACGGATCGCCAACTCTGTCCCGGCTAGGGCAGCCCGAGTATGTGCCGCCTATAACTGTGAAGACTGCAAACATTCAAACAAATCATCAGTTCCACATTTAATGCAATAATTCAATAATTCATGGAATAAGCAACATATAATTGAAAATAAATAACTCACCTGCGTGGCCATCGCCCGCTGTCCCTCCTCGATGCAAGTAAGAGCGGCCCGGAGCTCCTTGGTCTGTAAGAAACGATTTTCATGAGTATATCACTTAAATAATTTAATGCAACGTTAAGTTTGAGTTTGACATTTACCCGTGAGGCGAGGTCGCGCTCTGCCGCCTCGGCCGACTGCCCCTGCTAGCTGCTCTGCTAGTGCAGTCACCTCTGCACTAGGCCCTCACGAGCTGGAGGCCTCTCCTGTCTCTCTCCCTACTGCTCCCTGCTGGGCACGCTGCATTTATTGAGATCGTCAGTGGCTAATCATCAATAATTAAAAAAACTTCATATGCATATAGGAATAAATTAAACACTCACCAAGGTCTCAAGGACTGCCCATGTGGTGGCTAGCTGTGCCTCTAGGCTGTGTAGGTGGGCCTGTGCATCCATCGCCACTATATCCCGCGCATCCTGCATTCATCACATATTAATTGCATGATAGATATACAAAGCATTTGCATTTAATTTAGAAATAAGTGCATTCATACATACCCCTAAGACCCTCATCTGGGGTCTACCGACATAGACCTCCCAGTAGCGTCGGAGGTACTCGGAGCTGTCGGTCGCCTGTGAAGTGACCCGGGTCCCGCCACGCTGCCAGTCTGCGTACTGGTCGGAGAACCGCACTCTCCAGTCGATCGCCTTCGTGCGACTACGCGTCTTCTTGCCTATACCCCGCGACTCTCCTACCTCGATCCACTCCTGGTGTAGGTCGAGGGTCCTCATCACCAACCTAAGCCGTAACGGCTCAATCTCGTTCAGGCAATGAACCCAAAGCTCATGCCCAAAACGGGGTCGGCCCGCTACGACCCACGGCTGGCCCTCGTCAGTCATCCCTTCATAGGGTCTCCATCTCACCTGCATTCACAAGCACGCATATCAATCATCATATCATCATCATATTTCACATAAAAATAAAAATAAAAATTGCATCATGCATACCAGTGAGGCGGGGAAGTCTCGGAACTCCCGTCGCAATACGTGGAGCTCATATGCAAGTGGGGCTCCGATCACCACCGGTAGCCAGCGTCGCGCCAGAGGTAAGGACCCCTCATCTCTGGGTCGTAGATCAACACGCCCCATGAGCATGTACAAATGGCTCCATATCTGTATTCATGCATCGCATTAGTAGAGCATTCATATTCATATGCATTCTAATAAGAAAAAGAATAAAAAGAACAAAAAAATGCATACCTGAAGAAAAGGTGAAATGCCACTAACTGTCGTCTCTCGACCTGTCCCCGTAGACAGGTCGGCTATCAAGTGCGCCAGCAGCGCTGCTCCCCAGGCGTATCTGCCCACGCCCTCTAAGTCCTCGAGTATCCCCAGGAAGCGATAGTTGATGACGTCGCCCTTCGTGCCGAGCAGCAATCTCCCGAGCATCAAAAATAGAAACCTTCTCAAATCTCTGTCTGCTCTCTCTCTGTCAGCTGGATCCTGGCAGTAGGCAGCCCTAGCCCCATCTATCAATCTCTGCGAAAACTACTCTAAGGACTCCCTGGATCTCTGCCTAGAGTCCCCCAACCCCATAGCTATGGTAAGGTCAGTGCGGAAAACGGTCCTACACTCGCTAGGCGTCTCATAGACCGTCTCTAGACCTAGCAGCCTCTGAGTCAGCTCATTATAATCAGGTAGGGTGATCCCGCTCACAGCCTCACCATCTACCCCCAGCCCGGTGATCCTAGCCACATCCTCCAAACTAGGAACCATATGCCCCCATGGCATCAGAAATGCCCGGCTTGACCTATCCCATCTCTCTCTCAAAACCTGAATCAAAGGCAGGTCTGGTCTGACTGGCTGAATTCTAAGGAAGGCCCCAAACCCCATAGCATCTATCCTAGCTCTCTGGAACTCGGGGAGGCCGTAATACGCTACCCGGACCTGGACCCAAGAGATCCGTGTCCTCATCAGCCCCTGCATGCATATAAAAGAACTTTTTTGCTTAAGTTTTCATGTGGAAATTCATTTAAGCTCATTAATTGTGATATTTGCTGTTTGGATAATTAACGACCTACCGTGGGTCATGGTTTTCATGATTGACGCCCCTGAGGGCGACGTTATTTCCAAATGGGTTTCAGGTGGTACTGTACGTTTATTTAATTGACGACCTACCCAGGGTCATTGTTTATCTAATTGACGCCCCTGTGGGCGACGTTTTTTTGAAAGTGATATTCTAAAAATCTGAAAAATTCGAAATTGACGCCTAACCATGGGTCGTCAGTTATCTAAGTAACGCCCCTGTGGAAGGGTGCGGTTCACAAAGTAATTTTCTATCCTAAATTACATTTCTGGAAAATGTTGAATTGACGGCCACCCTGTGGTCGTTACCTATCTAATTAACGTCCCGATGGGGGGCGTGGTTTTCCTGGGGTTTCAAGGTTTTAATGTGCGAAATTGAAATAACAGAAACACATGCATTTTTAAATTTAAATGAAATCACAGGGAAATAACAACATGCTGGGGAAACATGATAAAATTAAAAATAACGACATGTTGAAGGGCATTTCTTTCATGCGATTAATTATTTTTAAAAAATGAACAGATGAAATTAACGACCCTCTCTAGGATGCTATTTAAATTCACGACACCCATTGGGGCATCATTTTTCTGTGTCTCTGGTTTTGTCATGCCCGAGGGCTATGGAAATGGGGAAATAATGGAAATAAAATAAAAAAAATAGAGAATAGGGGTATGGGGACCTACCTTTTGATGTTCGGGATCGATCAACCCCCCACGGAGGGGTTGTCTTGGTTGCCTTGGTCGTCGGAGCTGGCCGGGCCGACGGGCCACCGCCGCCGCCACCTCCGGTTCTCCTTCTTCTTCCTCACCATCTCTTTCTCCTTCTTCTCCTTCGTCTTCTCCTTCTTCTCCTTCGCCTCCTCCTTCTTCTTCTTCATTTCCTTCTTCTTCATCATCTTCTTCTTCTTCTTCGTCTCCTTCGTCTTCTTCTTGTTCTTCTGCGTCACTGGCCGCCGCCGCCGGTGTCTCTTCGGCCACCGCAGGAGGGACCCCCTCCACGGCTGCTTGTTCCCCTTCCAGGTCCACCACGTCGGGGACCATAACCCTCTGCCATTTCTGTCCGCCACCAGCCATCAGTTTGAGAGGAGAGTGAGAGAGTAGAAAGAGTGAGAATGAGAGAGATAGATGGGGGGGTTTCGATTAGGGTTTTGCAGAGAAAAGAAGGAAACGGAAACGAAGGAAGGATGAAGAAAGGGGGAAAGTAGGGTTTAACGGTCGAGAATAATTGACGCCCGAGTGGAAGGCGTCTCTTCTTAAATTGACGGTTTGAAGTAAGGCGTATATTTCAGATTTGACGCCTTGAGGATGGACGTCATTTGTGTTCTGCATGGGAGTTTGTAAACGTCGTCAGACGCATTAATGGGATTTGATTGACGAGAGAGGGTGTAATTATTACCCCTTTAAATTTGACGACGACCAGATGGGCGTCCATTTGTGAATAAGCGACGTGAGTAAAGGCGTGTTTTCTAAGAAATTAAGGAATTATCTCGAAAATTATTTGAAAATTTGAATTGATTAACGCCTTGTTTAAAGACGTGAGTTAAGAAACGCCAGTGCCTTGGGCGTCAATTATGAGTTTGAAATATAATGGACGGCTTTAACTGAGGCGTGTCTTGACTAATTAACGCTGTTGATAGGGGCGCTGTTCAGAACAGAAGGACCGGAACTCCTTGTTATCAGACAGAATTGCTTGAAATATCAGAACTAATCACTTTCATACATTGCTTTGGCTCAGATAAAAGAGAAATTCTTATTGCATTCATGAAAATCTTTGATTACATTCTAAGCCACTGTGGGCCTTATCTTCTTGAGAGCCAGTACATAAGCTTTACATTTGTTCTCTTCTTCTTCAACATGAGTCTTGGATTTGTGGAGAAGTGCCACCTTCCATTGAGCCATTATGGTCCTGATTTCTTCATGGTCACCACTTGAGCATAGCTCCCTTCTTTTGATTGGAGGAAGGTGAGAAGGTCCTTCGAAGTGATGTCGAGGAAGTCCGAGTTGTGGGAGGTTTCGGTGTGCGTTGTAAAGGATGAAGTCGGTCCCGCCAATTAAACGGAGCTCGATGCCGGAGGATAACCTTGAGCGAAGTTCTTGGGTTTTGAGAAAGCCCGGTGTACATGTGAAATTGCTCTTTGGCATTGTTTTGAAGTAATCTCTCCATTCATTCCTCTTCTTGAGCTTGGGAACTCTATTAGTAACTCTTTCACATAAGCCTAAGGAGTTTGTCATATACCTAAGTGGGCTCTTGCAGAAGATTTTGGAGGCCGCTTGGTTTGCTTGACATGGATCAAACTTAAAGTGAAAATCTATCCAACAAGCTAGAAGAAGCATTGATCCGAATAAAGGCCGTCCTAGTGAAGCCGAGGTGAGCCCATTGTATAGGTTGGCTAGTATTGCCCCACCTATTCTCTTTCCCTCCCACATGCTTGCTATTGCACTCAAGTGTTGTTCCTCTAAATGATCCTCCAATGAAGGGAAGAATAAAGCTCCTCCTACACATATGACAAACCCCTTCATCATTCTCTCCAAAAAGGCTTCATCTCCTTGAGCCTTATCCATGTTTTTATATACCCAAGAAGCCAACTTCAAAAGATTGATTCCCTTGTTGGCCTTCATTTGATTCACCAAATTTGAACTTTGGACAAGACTCATGAGCATATCATGGGCTTGTATGGGCTTAGTCATATGGGCCATCTTTGTTTCCTCTCCTTGCTTCATCTTCTTCAAACCCAAGAGCATCTCCACTTCTTCTAGGAGGATGGTTGCTTCAAAGGTTGGGAATAGAAAAGTATGGGTGTGAGGGTGCCATAATTCTATAAGAGCTCCAATGGAAGCCCAATCAAGATGGATATCATTATAATGGGTGGCATGGCTGATAAGGCCTAGAAGGTTCCACTTAGCAAGGAAGGATCTCATGTCTAGAGAGAGCTTGGAGAGTAGCAAAGGAAGCCACTTGACCTTTAGAAACCTTCTTGGACCAGGAATAATGGGGTAATCCTGAAAACATAAAAGAAAGAAGAAGAAGGAAGAGAATAATAATCAGAAATTTTGAACAGGAAGAAAGACAATACAAAATAAAAGCTTCAACATCAAGAACACTTACTTGACCCTTGGTGATTTTCTCACTTATATGGCCTGGCAATTCAGAAATTCTTGGGAAATTCATCCTTGGCTTTTTGGAAAGCCTTTGTTGCATCAGTTGATTCATCATTTTGATAGTCTGCTTGACAAAAAACAAAAAAAAAAGAGCTTCGATGCCATGTTCTACTTTTGCTTGGTTCTTTCTGTCCACTTAACAGAAGATAGCTTCGTCTCAATGCTTCGATGGTCTTGATGCTTGAAAAACACCAAGAGTTGCCCTATTTATAGTGTTTTGAACGTTAATCAGTATCATGGTTTGAGTTTGAATCAAACAGTTTGCTGGAAGTTTAGTTCCAAGATGGAAATGAAAATAGGTAATTGACGACATGCTGTTTGGCGTCATTTGTTAAATTGACGACACTTTCAGGGTCGTCATTTATCCCGCGCCTCCATGCAGGGCGTCATTTGCATTCCAATTCCAAGTTAAACCTCAATTGCAATTAACGCCTCCGAACACGTCGTCATTTCTTAATTTGATGCCTATCAGAAGGGTCGTCGTTTTCAAACTTATGCTTTTGAATTGTTGGATTTCTCATGAACTTAAGTGCTGTTATATCATGATTAAATTATTTTTATCAAGCACTTATGATCACATTTTAAGCTAATGATCTTTTGAGCTTTGAAGTGCAGGTTGTGCAAGTGTGAGCATCGTGGGTGCAAAGTCTCTAAGTCTACACACTCTAAGCATTCCATTCGTAAGTCTGTACATTGCACTCACCCAAGTCCATATGTTTCATTCTCAAAGTCTGCACGTCCAAAGTCTACACATTCCTTCACAAGTCCATTCCTTCACAAGTCCATACACTCCCAAGTCCATACACTCCCAAAGTCCATACATTCCCCATGTCTATACATCCTAAGTCTACACATTCCTCAAAGTCTGTACGTTCCAAGTCTATACATTCCTTTTCCTTCACCAAGTCTATACATCCCATCCCAAGTCTATACACTCCATTCCTCAAAGTCTGTACGTTCCAAGTCTATACATCCTTTACAAGTCTATACATCCTCACCCAAGTCTATACGTTCCGTTCCCTTCACCAAGTCTATCCATTCCTCAAAGTCTATACATTCCAAAGTCTATGCACCCCATTCCATAAGTCTATACAATGCTAAGTCTACACATTTATTCTTCATCCATAAGTCTATACATTCCAAAAGTCTGTAAATTCTCAAAATTCTAATAAAAATTCATAAATTCTCAAAATTCCAATAAAAATTCATAAATTCTCAAAATTACAATAAAAATTCATAAATTCTCAAAATTCCAATAAAAATTCATAAATTCTCAAAATTCCAATAAAAATTCAATAAATTCTCAAAATTTCAATAAAAATTCAATAAATTCTAAAAATTCTAAAATTCTCAAAAAAAATTCCAAATAAGTCAAAAAAAACAAAAATAAGTTCTCAAATTCAAATCAATGTTGTTGAGTATGCTTTATGCATCTTTATATCATGGCTAATGAAATTTTGAGTGCAGGTTAAGAAGCTCTTGGTCCCACCGACTGGGCCTCGTCATCCAAGCCCCACGGTGACTACACCTCATTTCTCTGTTCCCTCATTACTGATCATCTTCCTGTATGCATTCCTGTATGCATTGTTACTATAAGGTATCTACGCTATTATAACATATCAAGGACCTTGTGGTTCTGATGAACCTGAAATTTGAGTTCCCCTTCATCAAAAACAGTGATAATTCCAGGGGAATCTTGATCACACGGATAGGCCGTTGAGTCATTCAAGGTTTGGGACGATGGTTCCTCTTTCTGAGTTGATGCGTGGACAAACGGGCTTCGGCTTAATATCAGCTCAGAGATCTGGATTCTTGACTAAATCTAGATGGCTTAGCAATATTATCCTTGATTATCTTTTATTTTAGTTTGTTTTATTTTTTCCTTTAGCCCAACATGCATCATGTAGGACTTTGAGCTTAATGATGAAAATCTTCATATTACGCCAATAATGAAGGTCGCTCATTCTTAATTGAGTTGACATGAGATATTCCATTCCAAATCAAGTACTTTATTCTCCTTGAAGCTGCTCAAGCTGGTCCCTTGAAAACCATCCATTTGCTGGATCTTTATCTCAATTCACTTTACTTTTCTGTAAATACACCTTGGTTGTAGCACGTCCACATTGGCTGGTAACCGCTCTCCAATGGTGCCTCCCTGTCGTGCCCTCGCGCACATTTTGTTTATTTAGTTTACTCTCCTTTATCCAGCTGATCGATGCTTTCTTGGAATTATCCGGAGTTGTTTCATTCAGAATCTTGGAAAGATTTCTAACACTTAGTGTCAGAGGCGTGTCACATCACACCTTGGCATCTACTTATCAGTTCGTTCCACCTCATTCTGCTTGTTTCATTTTTCGCTTCATTCCGTCTCACTCCCTTGCAAAGCAGACGCCAAGGCGGGGCAGCTGTAGACACGCTAAAATTGATGCTATGTTGAGTAAATCTCATGTCACCATGTGATGCCCCAAAGCGGACTTCAATATTGATTTAATATGAAGTTTTTCTATTTTCTATAAATTAATTATGATTTCTTGTTTTTTTTCTTGGGAAATTGAAATTAACGCCCTGATAAGGGGCGCTATTTAAATTGACGGCATGGCCAAGGGTGCCTCTTTTAACAATGGACGACTGCCAATACGGGCGTCATTTTCTGGATTTACTGAAAGTTCTGAATTTCAAATAAAATGAAAATTGTATAATTAACGTCTCTCCTAAAGACGTTGATTATTTGACGTCTGTCTGGCAGGCGTCAGTTGATAATTTTAAATAAGGGAAGTTATTTGTTTCTATAATTAAATCCAGGAATTGACGCCTTGATGGGAGTCGTTATTCTAATTAACGCCTTTGGATGTGTCGTCATTTTTAATTGACGCCCTTCATGGGGTCGTCATTTTCAATTCCGTCTCCCTTTCGCCTGCTTCTTTCCCGCAATGGTTCCTTCCTCGTTTTGAGCCTTGTATTCGACTGGGAAGGGAGTTTCTTGATGGAAGTTCTTTACCTTGCTTTAATCCTTGTTCTCCAAGAATCTTAGCCCTATAAATAGCCCTCCTGGGTCTCTTCGCGCGAAAGAACAGAGAGAGAGATCATCATTAAGAGAGCACAACTGACAGAGAGAAGAGTGTCTTATTTGTTTTGCAGGTTCTTCATCCAAACGAGCTCTCCTTCCATGCGATTCTCTTCTTCTTCCACAGATGAACCACTGCAGTTCCATCGCATACTGAAGCTCTCCTCCCTTTACTGCTGCACGCACAGCAGAAAGGAATCCTTTCTTTAGTTATTTAGTTGTTATTTTCGTAACATCATCACACATCCTCCCTCCCTCTAGTTCTTGTTAGATCTCATACTCTACATATCATTGCTTAGCATTGCATCCATAATTTTCAAACCTTGTTACTCCTCTTAGGGGTTTAAAACCAAAACGCAGAAGGTGTGTTCATGTTCATGTTCAATTTGATTAATTTCATAATCTTAGAACTTTGATACTACACCCTTTGGCTAATCCACTCTTTTATTTGATTTGTGTGTTCTTGCAAGGTAATCAAGACTAAGAACCCCCTTCATCGGCCGGCCGGTAGAAGGAGGAAGAAAGGGTTCACAATCTCCCCCGCTTAACACAAGGTACCCGCGATCATCCTTTTTCTTATTTGAGGTAACCCCTCTGGCGATCACATTCCCCTTTAGCATCCCACGCATGCTCTTCCTTTCACCATTTAATTTTTAAGCTTTAGAAATTGAGTTTGGGTTTCAATCCCCTTTTCTTAAGTGGATTTTTCATAATCTACACTAGACGGGGTGGGGGAGCTAAGTTAGAAACCGAATTGCCGAGCTCTGCCGGTTCTGCCAGCTTCAGGAGCGGCTTGATAGGCAGTCGATGACGGTGCCCCCATGGGCTCTACCGAGCTCAAAAGAGGTCGAGACCAGTGCCGAAACTTTCTGAGTTGACACAAGAGGATTTCTAAATTTTTGGAGAATTTCTTGATGACGTCAATGGCTGGCGCAGGGTCTGGAACAGGACTGATCTACTCTAGTTCTGGTTGCTCCCAGACTACTGTTACGGGAAGGCGAGGGTGCCACGAACACTCCCGGGGTTCAAATAATGCGGGACCAGAACCGCTGCAATCATGGACGAGTCCTCTTGGAGCCGATATCAAAAATTGCGCACCTCGGGGAGAAAAATTGGAATTCTTAACTCTGAGCTCCAAAAATTGTTCTGCTTGTTGGAGATGGCAGGGGACTTGCAGGAGAAGCCCTCATCCAAATGGTGCCTCAAGAAGCCCAGGGTGCTGGTTGTGGGAGCCTCTGAAAGTCGCTGCTGGCTATCTACCTGGAAGGAAATGCACAGTCTGACGAAGATGACTCCTCCGAGCAGCTCCGAAGTCGAACGACGATGAGACCACCTCACCTACGAAGCAGCCTCGCCACCCTTTTCAGTAGTATAAGGTACACCACCTGAAGATGCGCGGTGAAGACGTGGCAGCCTCTCAACTCGACCCTTGACTACTGCCTGCGAATTGGGATGAACAGGGTGGTGATAGGTGATGGGCAATGGGGTAGATGGGATGGGAAATGGGGTGAATGGGTGTGGGGGAGACGCTTGGCTATGAGGGGGTCTGGTAGAGGGCGATCCAAGGTGTGGGAGGGGCATAATGGGGGATGGAAGGTGGTCTAACAGGTGGAGGAAGGGGGAGCTGCGAATTTAGGTTGGGAAGGAGAGAGGGAAGGAGAGATCTCTCTCAAGGTTGGAATGTGACTTAATGGGGGTTGTTAAGGTCTTGGGGATGGGAAGGGTTATGTTGGGGAAGGGAAGGGGTGCTTGGGGAGTGGAGAATTCTCCCTTGGGAGATGAGAGAGGTGCTTGGGGAAGGGGAGTGGGTGATTGGTGGTTGGAGGGTGGAGTGGGTGTCACGCCCCGAGCATCGAAGATACCCGGAGACGCGTGACGAGTTTATATCGATCATGTCAATCAGAGTATTAGTGTATTCGACACCAAATCAGAGATGCACAAGAGTAAAGATAACCCAATCCTTTTATTCCTTCACAAAAGTATTTCTATTATAATCCCTTGAAAATGCTAAACTTAATAAAAGAAAAGTACAAAATTGACTCAAGAAAATATAGAAAAGACAAGACGAGTTGACGCTTGGAGAAGCTCTAATCTCTTTCACTCTTGACCTTCCCTGTCCGATTGAGTCTCGTCGTCGGACTTACCTGAAAAGTAGGGAAACACTGAGTGAGCGAACGCTCAGTAGGAAATTATATCTCAAGAACTAGCAATGGGTTTAAGTAATTACATTTTCCATGAATGCACTATGGTTATGCATGCTTGCGTTAAACGACAAGATAAAGAGTATAAAATGAACTATTCATGCACTTTCAAGAATTGGTATCAAATAGATGTCAAGATGTTCAAGCAAGTATATTCATCATGTCATGTTGAAAGTTTGGCTATCACGTTTCAAGTAAGCAAGTATATAAATACCCTTTATCGGGTCACGCAAGTCATGTCATGTCAAATACGAATCAAGTACAAGAATTGTGGAATGTCCAAACAAGCTAGTCATGCACTTCGGTACAATGCCATACCGTGATCATTACAACTCCCATGGGCACTAGTACTTTCGGGTGCTCCTCCCAGGACCAGATCGGGCCCTATATGCGCAGGCATTGATCATGTATTTTGACATCCACTTTATGTATAGCCAATATGGAATTTTCAAGGAAAAGCTTAGGAAAATTCAAGATAGAGTAGAGTTCAAAAATTGAACTTGATGTATAAGGACGATAATAACGATATACTCACGAATATCGATAAAAAAAACTGGGTAGAATTGGTTCCCTGATTGGGTACCATGACCATTAAGTGTCCATATATAGATGGTCACCCACTTAATATAGAATTGAGGTCCACAAGAACAGCAGGTTAATGGCATAATGTCCTCATCCCATTAAGAATATTCTCATGATATCCACATAGCATATCATGAGGGCCGGTATACCATGTTTCTATAGAGTGACATGGCAAAATAGTGTAAAGGGTTTTTATGGTACAACCTGCTCAGTCGGCCTTGAGGGAATCCAAGGCTACGAGGAGACTTACGGAGGTCCCAATGACTAACTTGCCAGTCCAAAGGAACGGAATGTCCAATGGAGAGCTTGTATGTCACCGAGAGTTAGTGGGTAAAGCGATAAATCATCGTGAAAATATGGGACTATACTCACAGAATGGAATATAATGCCGATATATATATATATATATATATATAAACTTTCGGTTCACAGAAAATAGTATAAAATAATGACACAGAAAATTAGCGACATAACATAAGTCACTACTTAATAAATTAACGCTCTACACGGGGTCGTTTATTTTCAATTTGACGACTTCAGGAACAGTCGTCCATTTTAAATTTCTATTTTGCTGAAATTTTCTAAATTCTGGATTTTTGATAAACACGCGCCTTAGCCACGGGCGTCACTTTCATAAAAGATGACCCACTGGAGGTCGTTAATTCATTCTTTTCAAGGATTTATCATGAACAGTGGTAATTTCCAAGATAATGATTTTCAGGAAACAAAGTACATGGTCAGGACAAGAAAAATATCAGGATTCGAGATATATGATCATGCTTTACATCAAATTCATGGTTTCATAGATATTAAATTTTAAACGTGGGTATTTAATAATTATGTGTAATTGACGACTCTTCTGTCAGTCGTCAGAACTTGAATTAGCGCCCTAGAGAGGGTCGCCTCTTTCCAAAATTTAACAGAAAACTTCGAAAACGCAGTAACACTATATGCATGAATTAACAGATGATATTATCATACATTTTATGCTAGTTTGGGCTACAGTTCTTGAGAAAACCTACCTGATGATGATCTAGGTGATGATACGTGAAGAATTTGTAGAGAAATGATACTCTGTTCTAAACAGAGTCTTCTGGGAAAATGATGTTGATGAAGAGCCCACGTTCTTCAACTAGACAAGAGAGTTACTACTTGCTGCATGCAACCTATAGAAGAAGAAGATGAAGAACATTAATATTCTTCATAATCCACGACGAAAGGCAGAGGAAGAAGAACCACCTGTTCTTCACGTACAGCAGCAGTAGAACGGTTCGCCAAAAATAGCGAACATGTTCGATTAGAAAGGTATTTATAGGATTTTTGAAATCCCAATGGAGTTAGAATTTGATTAGAACTCTAGTTTCCTTGATAGAGTCCTTACCATAATCAATCGAACACGTAGTAATCCAGAACTTACCTTGGATAGTCTCCTAGTTCGAACGAAACACAAATGAAATTAACGCCTTAGGTTAGGGCGTAAATTCTAATTGACGTCTTGACCTGTACAGTTTCTTTTACAATTCACGCCCAAGAAGAGGGCGTTTCTTTCTCTTTCCTTTTATTCGTTTTGGACGTTTTGAAATTTGACGACCTTTGGTATAGGCGTCACTTTTTGAATTAACGCCTCACGTGAGGGCGTTTCTTATTTAAATTGCGCCTTGTTGAGAGGCGTTATTTACATTTTGACTTATTATTTATTCATTTTGGTTCTTATCATTTACTTACTTAATCTTTCTTGAAATCTTCCTTTTATTTTACCAGGGTTGCTACACCCTCCCCCACTTAAAAGAATTTGGTCCCCAAATTCAATCACATATAAACGTAGAGAGTGTAGAATACATACCTTTTTAGAATAAGTCTGGGAATCGTTTCCTCATAGACTCCTCGGTCTACCATGTGGCTTTGTGTTCTGAACATTTACTCCATTGCACCTTAACCATGGGAATAATTTTGTTCCTTAATGTTCGTACCTCGCGATCGAGGATCTTCATGGGTCTTTGTTCATAAGTGAGATCCCTTTGAATCACCAGGTCTCCATGATCAATGATATGTGACGGATCATGCACATATTTCTTCAACATTGATATGTGGAATACATTATGAACTTCGGACAATTGACGAGGTAAAGCGACGCGGTAAGCAACCTTGCCAACCCTTTCTAGTATCTCAAAAGGTCCGATAAACCTTCGTGTAAGCTTGCCCCTAACACCAAATCTCCTTATTCCACGTCCAGGTGATATCTTAAGAAAAACGTGATCTCCGACTTGGAATTCGAGATCTCTCTTTCTTGTGTCCGCATAAGTCTTTTGTCTAGATTGAGCTACTTGCAGTCTTTCTCTAATCAACTGTATCTTCTCAGTGGTATCCCTTACCATGTCTGGACCTAATAGTTGTTTCTCCCCAACTTCATCCCAGAATAATGGTGATCGGCAACTCCTTCCATATAAAGCTTCGAAAGGTGCCATTTGTATACTTGCCTGGTAGCTGTTGTTGTATGCAAATTTAACCAATGGCAAGTGATCATGCGAGCTTCCACCAAAATCAATGATGCAAGCTCTGAGCATATCTTCAACCACCTGATTAGTTCTCTCGGTCTGACCATCCGTTTACGGATGAAAAGCTGTACTAAAGTTAAGTCTCGTCCCCAGTGAATGTTGTAAACCCTTCCAAAAGTGAGAAGTAAAACGGAGGTCTCTGTCAGACACGATTGAGACAGGTACTCCATGTAACCTGACTATCTCTTTAAGGTATAATGCAGCAAGAACATCCACTGACCATCGACTCTTGATTGGCAAGAAGTGTGCCGATTTGGTCAATCGGTCGATGATAACCCATATTCTGTCATATCCTCCCTTTGATTTAGACAGACCCATAATGAAGTCCATACCTATATCCTCCCACTTCCAGTTGGGAATATCTAGAGGATGTAGCTTACCGGCAGGCTTTTGGTGTTCTGCCTTGACTTGTTGACATGTGAGACAGCGAAACACAAAATCCGCTATTTCTCTTTTCATATTGGGCCACCAAAAGGTCCTTTTCAAATCTTGGTACATCTTAGTTGATCCTGAATGAATTATGTACCTTGATCTGTGATCTTCATCTAATATTTTCTTCTTTAGCTCTGGGCAATTCGGTATATATGTTTTATTTTTGAATATCAATCTTCCATCTGGTGCTAATTTGAAATCAGGTTGTTCTTCCATTTTGCCATTGATTTCCACTAGTACGGGGTCACTACCTTGAAGTCCTTGTATTTCGGATAGCAAGTCTGGCTGTATGCTCATATGGGATAAGGTGACACACCTACTGTCCTTGTCCATGCTTATATTAAGTTTAGAGAATTGTTCTAGCAACTTCCACTCCTGAATCATATAATTGGCTAATAGTGCTCTCGGCTTTCGACTGAGGGCATCGGCTACAGGATTACCCTTTACAGGATGATATTGTATAGTGAAGTCGAAGTCCTTAAGATATTCTAGCCAACGTCTTTGCCTCATATTCAATTCCTTCTGAGAGAAGAGATACTTAAGACTTTTATGGTCAGAGTATACAATAAACTGCACTCTATACAGATAATGTCTCCATATTTTCAGTGCAAATACTACCGCAGCCAATTCTAAATCATGAACTGGGTAGTTCTCCTCGTGCTTCTTCAATTGGTGAGAAGAGTAGGCTATAACCTTCCCTTGTTGCATTAAAACACATCCGAGGCCAGTGCCAGATGCATCGGTGTATATTTTGAATCTCTCGCCTTCAATTGGTAAAGCTAAAACCGGGGCAGTAGTTAGATGATCTTTGAGAGCTTGGAAGCTTCTTTCACATTCCTCACTCCATTCATAACGTATCTCCTTGCGAGTTAGCCTAGTGAGTGGTACGGCTATCTTGGAGAAATCCTTGATGAATCGCCGATAGTAGCCCGCAAAACCCAAGAAACTACGGATCTTGCTAGCATTGGTCGGTCTTTCCCAATTCCTTACAGCTTCAACCTTTGATGGATCTACGGATAAACCGTCTTCTGATATAACATGCTCCAAGAAAGCTACTTCTCCTAACCAAAATTCACATTTGCTGAGCTTTGCATATAACTGATTCATACTCAATATTTGTAATGCTATTCTCAAATGCTCCTCGTGCTCTTTCTTGGTCTTTGAATAGATCAGAATATCATCAATGAAAACCACTATGAATTGATCTAGATGAGGCCTGAATATACTATTCATCAACTGCATAAAGGCAGCAGGGGCATTTGTTAGTCCAAAAGGCATAACAACAAATTCATAGTGCCCATACCTGCTTCTGAACGCGGTCTTATAAATGTCCTCATTTTTGATCCTCAGTTGGTGATATCCCGACCTGAGATCAATCTTCGAAAAATACATGGATCCAGATATTTGATCAAATAACTCATCGATTCTCGGTAGTGGATACTTGTTCTTGATAGTGAGATGATTCAACTGTCGATAGTCGATGCATAACCTCATGGATCCATCTTTCTTCTTTACAAATAGCACAGGTGCTCCCCACGGGGAAGTGCTTAGTCTAATAAATCCCTTCTTGAGAAGTTCCATCAATTGCTCCTTCAGCTCCTTGAGTTCGGCAGGGGACATCCTATATGATGCCTTAGAAACTGGTCCAACACCTGGGACCAAGTCGATGGTGAAGGCCACTTCTCTTTGTGGAGGTAATCCAGGCAAATCCTCCGGAAACACGTCCGGAAATTCTTGCACAACCGGGATGTCTTCTAGCTTAGTCTCCTTAGTCTCCTTAAAGGTGACAAATGAAAGGAAAGATACACATCCTTTCCTTATTAACTTGCTAGCTCGGAGAGCCAAAATAAGAGGTGACTTGGTCCGACTCTTAGGGCTAAAATAGACTAGTTCTGGAAAGTCCTTGAAAGTAACTTTGCTGTTACGGCAATCCACAGTTGCCTGATACCTAGATAACCAGTCTGCTCCCAATATGACATCATATTCCTTTAGGTCTAAACATATGAGGTTGATAGGGAGATTTCTTCCTTTTACCAAGACTTCACAGTTTTGATAATGGTGAGTAATATCGGTTCCGTTTCCGAGAGGAGTAGATAAAAATATTTTCATCCATTCCGGTTCCATAGGTAGTGGGTCAGCAAACTTCTTGGAAATAAAAGAATTTGATGCACCCGTATCAAATAAGACATGTGCATACTTGGAACAAACTTTCAGTGTACCTTCTACTAGTCCGCCTTCGTCTTGTTCCGCCTCCTTAATAGCTTGGAGATGAGCATTCTTTGTCACCGGGCATTTTCCGTCACCGGATTGATCATTGAGTAGGGGATAGTCGGGAATCCGATAATCACGGCTCCCACAACGGAGACATGCTCCAAGTTTCCTCCAACATTCTTCGGCCTTGTGCCCGGCCTTATCACAGTGCTTACATACCACCTTAGAAGGTGTAGTGGTGATGGAGAAAGGTTTGGTCTTCTTGAACTTTTGCTCCTGGGAGGGAGTACCTCCATTACTTGGCCTCTTCTTGAAATTGGGTTTGAAGGTGCCGGAGCTAGTAACATTCTCCTTCTTGTCTTTCCCACGGATCCTATCAGATAGTTCCGTGGCATCTTCTAGTAATTGTGCTCGTCGAACCATCTCCGAATAGACTTGTATGTCCATCGGTGCCAGTTGTGTGATATATTGGGGCTTGAGCCCATTAAGGAATCTTCAAGCTCTCATCTTCTCAGTACTAACTAAGTGTTTAGCGTACCGAGACAGCCTTGAGAACTGCGCTTCATATTCAGCCATCGACAAAGATCGTTGCTTAAGTGCGGCGAATTCAGCGGCTTTCTTCTCTTGAACTCGATCTGAGAAATATTTATTGTTGAAATGTTCAACAAACTCCTCCCAAGTAACTTGTCCTTGATCTCACGTGGCTTCTACCGACTCCCACCAGCATCGGGCGTCTCTTTCTAGTTGAAATGTGGCTAACAGGACCTTCTCTTGGTCCGAACATTGCATGACTCTAAAAACACGTTCCGTCTCTCGGATCCAGTGCTCGGCATCATCTGGATCAGTGGATCTCATGAACTTAGGAGGGTTCATGTTCTTGAAGCTTTGGTGGAGATTTCCTACTCCACGATGTGCACCTCCTTGTGCCACCTGTTGAAGTGCCTGGGTCATGCCTTGAAGAGTGCGTTGCATGTTGCGCCATTGAGCACATTCGGCAGCCATTGTCCTATAATTACAATAGCTATATTAGTATGTGATTGCGTTAAAAGGCTTTTAATTCTATGTTGACTTTAACCCTTGGTTCTACCCAATCTCACTGGTTAGAGGTTCAGACTTATCCTTGGACTTGGGTTTCCTAGGAATTGAATACCCTAGGCTCTGATATCACAAAAACTGTCACGCCCCGAGCACAGAAGATACCCGGAGACGCGTGACGAGTTTATATCGATCATGTCAATCAGAGTATTAGTGTATTCGACACCAAATCAGGGATGCGCAAGAGTAAAGATAACCCAATCCTTTTATTCCTTCACAAAAGTATTT
Organism: Amorphophallus konjac; assembly: GCA_022559845.1. Taxonomy (NCBI): domain Eukaryota; kingdom Viridiplantae; phylum Streptophyta; class Magnoliopsida; order Alismatales; family Araceae; genus Amorphophallus; species Amorphophallus konjac. Next base: position 63,786,062 of record CM040120.1, on the reverse strand, counting down.
CTATTACAATCCCTTGAAAATGCTAAACTTAATAAAAAGAAAAGTACAAGATTGACTCAAGAAAATATAGAAAAGACAAGACGAGTTGACGCTTGGAGAAGCTCTAATCTCTTTCACTCTTGACCTTCCCTGTCCGATTGAGTCTCGTCGTCGGACTTACCTGAAAAGTAGGGAAACACTGAGTGAGCGAACGCTCAGTAGGAAATTATATCTCAAGAACTAGCAATGAGTTTAAGTTATTATATTTTCCATGAATGCACTATGGTTATGCATGCTTGCGTTAAATGACAAGATAGAGAGTATAAAATGAACTATTCATGCACTTTCAAGAATTGGTATCAAATAGATGTCAAGATGTTGAAGCAAGTATATTCATCATGTCATGTTGAAAGTTTGGCTATCACGTTTCGAGTAAGCAAGTATATAAATACCCTTTATCGGGTCACGCAAGTCATGTCATGTCAAGTACGAGTCAAGTACAAGAATTGTGGAATGTCCAATCAAGCTAGTCATGCACTTCGGTAAAATGTCATACCGTGATCATTACAACTCCCATGGGCACTAGTACTTTCGGGTGCTCCTCCCAGGACCAGATCGGGCCCTATATGCGCAGGCATTGATCATGTATTTTGACATCCACTTTATGTATAGCCAATATGGAATTTTCAAGGAAAAGCTTGGGGAAATTCAAGATAGAGTAGAGTTCAAAAATTGAACTTGATGTATAAGGACGATAATAACGATATACTCACAAATATCGATAAAAAAAACTGGGTAGAATTGGTTCCCTGATTGGGTACCATGACCATTAAGTGTCCATATATAGATGGTCACCCACTTAATATAGAATTGAGGTCCACAAGAACAACAGGTTAATGGCATGATGTCCTCATCCCATTAAGAATATTCTCATGATATCCACATAGCATATCATGAGGGCCGGAATACCATGTTTCTATAGAGTGACATGGCAAAATAGTGTAAAGAGTTTTTATGGTACAACCTGCTCAGTCAGCCTTGAGGGAATCCAAGGCTACGAGGAGACTTACGGAGGTCCCAATGACTAACTTGCCAGTCCAAAGGAACGGAATGTCCAATGGAGAGCTTGTATGTCACCGAGAGTTAGTGGGTAAAGCGATAAATCATCGTGAAAACATGGGACTATACTAATGAAATGGAATATAGTGCCGATATATATATATAAAAACCCTCGGTTCACAGAAAACAGTATAAAATAATGACACAGAAAATTAGCGACTTAACATAAGTCACTACTTAATAAATTAACGCCCTACACGGGGTCGTTTATTTTCAATTTGACGACTTCAGGAACAGTCGTCCATTTTAAATTTCTATTTTGCTGAAATTTTCTAAATTTTGGATTTTTGATAAAAACGCGCCTTAGCCAGGGGCGTCACTTTCATTAAAGACGACCTACTGGAGGTCGTTAATTCATTCTTTTCCAGGATTTATCATGAACAGTGGTAATTTCCAAGATAATAATTTTCAGGAAACAAAGTACATGGTCAGGACAAGAAAAATATCAGGATTCGAGATATATGATCATGCTTTACATCAAATTCATGGTTTCATAGATATTAAATTTTAAACACGGGTATTTATTAATTATGTGGAATTGACGACTCTTCTTTCAGTCGTCAGAACTTGAATTAGCGCCCTAGAGAGGGTCGCCTCTTTCCAAAATTTCACAGAAAACTTCGAAAACGTAGTAACACTATATGCTTGAATTAACAGATGATATTATCATACATTTTATGCTAGTTTGGGCTACAGTTCTTGAGAAAACCTACCTGATGATGATCTGGGTGATGATACGTGAAGAATTTGTAGAGAAACGATACTCTGTTCTCAGTAGAGTCTTCTAGGAAAACGATGTTGATGAAGAGCCCACGTTCTTCAACTAGACAAGAGAGTTACTACTTACTGCAGGCAACCTACAGAAGAAGAAGATGAAGAACATTAATATTCTTCATAATCCATGACGAAAGGCAGAGGAAGAAGAACCACCTGTTCTTCACGTACAGCAGCAGCAGAACGGTTCGCCAAAAATAGCGAACAGTTTCGATTAGAATGGTATTTATAGGATTTTTGGAATCCTAATGGAGTTAGAATTTGATTAGAACTCTAGTTTCCTTGATAGAGTCCTTACCATAATCAATCGAACACGTAGTAATCCAGAACTTACCCTGGATAGTCTCCTGCTTCGAATGGAACACAAATGAAATTAACGCCTTAGGTTAGGGTGTAAATTCTAATTGACGTCTTGACCTATACAGTTTCTTTTACAATTCGCGCCCAAGAAGAGGGCGTTTCTTTCTCTTTCCTTTTATTCGTTTTGGACGTTTTGAAATTTGACGACCTTTGGTATAGGCGTCACCTTTTGAATTAACGCCTCACGTGAGGGCGTTTCTTATTTAAATCGCGCCTTGTTGAGAGGCATTATTTACATTTTGACTTATTATTTATTCATTTTGGTTCTTATCACTTACTTACTTAATCTTTCTTGAAATGTTCCTTTTATTTTACCAGGGTTGCTACAGTGGGGATAGGTGGAGGCTACCTTGGGGTTGGGATAGAGTTAAGAGGGGTTGTAGGTAGTTTGGGAGGCTCTTGAATGAGGGGAGGGGAGTTAGAAAGTAGGTTGGAGAGGGGAGAGAGAGAGGGGGGCACAGCCCCTTTGAGAGAGAGAGAGATAAGAGAGAGAGAGAGAGAGAGAGAAATATCAAGAGAGAGAGAAGAAAACTCCACAAAGGAATTATCTATTATATTGATCATCAAAGGTTACAAATGGGAGAGGGGAGGGGGATATTTATAGACTCTAGACTTTTCATATGACCATACTGACCTTGGACAATTGACATAATGACCAGACAGACCAAGGAGGGGCGCCCTTGGGCCTAGCCCACTGAATTGGGCCCAATAACCTATCAAACCAACCATATGACAACTAACTTTGGTAAATGACTCACTAACCTAGGCACTAGACTCACATAAATGGAAAGTTACACAGTTCATGACTCAAATAAAACATAAAAATTACATGACTAGACTCAGAAACACATGACGAACATAATGGCACATACCGACGAACAATCTGAGCCTCGAAAAATGTGGAGGGGCAATGGATGCCCCCATTATTCCCTCTTCTTTTCTCCACATTCTCTGCATTCAAACATCCTTTTAAAACATCCTCCCATCTTTTTCACGCCCCACAGGGGTGAAAAAACCCAAACCTCCCATGTATTCACCCTTCTTTTATGCATATTAGCTTAGTTGAGTTATAGATACTACACTTGCCTAAGGGCTAATTGGGTTTTTTTTTTGCTGTCTACACTTCCTCGCAGGTTTACAAGACTCATAGCACGAGGCCGAACATTTCTGGCTGGCCAGGAGGGGTGGAGATTTAGTTCCAAGCCACTGATCTGGGTGCGCTAGCGATCATCTGGGAGCCCGTTTTCAGGTATAAGGCGGTCTATTGCAAGACCATTTTCTGATGGATCGCGGTCATCTAAAGGACCACTAATCGTTCACTGCACCTGGTTTTCTCTCTCCCGCAGGCGGTGTCTTCAACCAGCTCTTTCCATGGTATTATTGTGATTTTACTACTTTAATTACTTTGGTGGTGATCACACATCTTTAGTTGGGTATTGTCTATCTTGGTCATCATCTTGCTTGCTTTTCTCTTTACTTTACTTGCTCCACACCTACGGTGTGTGTTTTTATTTTTATTCCTTTGCTCCACTCCCTGGCGTGTGTTTTTGTTTTTCCTCTTCATAAACATTGATGACATGCCCATGCTCTTGATTTTGGTGATTGTTTGAGTTAGGTTATTACTTGCTCACACACTTTCACACATTTATCTCACACCACCATATTTCTCTCACATTCACATTCATTCATCACATCACATCACAAAAAGAAACATCAACACCCCCATTTTTTGGCGATCACGGTGGGACAACTAGTGCATATCGTGCTGAGTTCTGGTTTCACCTGTTGTCCTTAGTTCATCTCAGTAGCCCTTGTCTTTTCCTCGATTTTCCCATTTTATTTCTTGTTGTTTCTGCTCCCTGGTCCTTGGCAGTCTTCTGTCTGGCAGTTTTCAGCTTAAAAGTGGTATCGCGATAGACTGTCTTATCTCATAGCGGTCTCCTGGATGACCGTTTCTCCAGTACAGGTACGCACACTGAGGTTGCTTACATTTCTTTAGTTTTTGACTGTGATTTTTATTCTTGGGTGCTATCTGGTCTCCTCCTTTGTTGTTAGTCATTTATACATCATTGTTTGCACATTGATTGTTAGTTTTAGGCTAGAAATTGCATGCACCCTGGTGCACATAGGGTCATTCATATTTCATACTATAGTTGCATTTCCTACCTTGGTGCATGAACATCTCATCTCCATATTCCTTGGGGGCGGCTAGGTGACCACATCAAGGACCTCTATAAGTCCCCGCGAGCCGTGGATTCCCACACAGACGCCGGGCCGGTTGTACCTTTACCACATCGTGTCTAGGTTGCATAAGTGTGGGAGAGTTCACACCTAGAGTTAAAAAAGTCCCAAACACCCTTCCTATTAGGAACCTTCTTGGAGAGAATATTTAAATTCAAATCATTAAGGTTCTAAAAGAGGAAACAAATAAAAATTTGGTGCATCATCATAACTTGGTTGACTTTGAGTGCCTCTCATCCCTTTCTTTGTCTTCATAAAGTTTGAGTCTTTTGTTTTAGTGTCTCATTTGTCTTTGTTTGTGTTGTTTGTTTTGTGTCAAGGTGTTCCATTGCATGTGGAGTTGCTTCCGGTCCTTAGAATCATCTTCTAGGAGCAATTTCTTCTTCACTTCGTATTCAAATCCTCTCTTTAAATCTGCCATGTCTTCTTATGATCTCCCCCGTTCTCATGAGGAATCTCTTCCTCAAGGTCTCTTAGAGAACTCACCTAGGGTCACCCAATTTCAATCAGGAGAAGGGATCATCCCTCCTCCATCTGCTAATTCCATGGAGGGCGCCCAGCCCTCCCTTGCTTCCAACAATCCTACGGGCCAGATCTTGTAGATGATGGCCCAACTAGATCCGGCCCAACTTCAGGCCCTCTATCAGACCTTGCAGGGGTCCAATGCCCCATCTCCCATGATTATACAAGGTCTATCCAATATCTCTGTTTCTGGACCCAGGATCTCACCCACTACAATCGATCTCACCCCAGTCCAGCCCAAGACCCTCCAGTTTTCCAATATAGAAGCGGGCCAATCATCTGGATCGACCCATCAAATTCTTGATAAAGGGAGGACCGTTCTTCCCTCATTTTCCCAAGCTAAATCTTATAAGCCCATTCCTTCAGTGCCACAGGTCCTTATCGGCCCATCTGACTTTTCTCGCCCTCGGCAAGGGGCGGCCCCAGTCCATGCCAATTTGGGTCATCCTTCGGCCCAATATCATTCTTATGGGCCTCCTCCCACTCCTTTGGTCTATCCTTCGGCTCCCCGCTTTGAGTCCGCTCCCCTTGCTTTGCCCGCGCCATCTCGGGAACAAGAACTTTTTGATAAATGGGCTGCCATGCAACAACAACTCAGCTTTCTTCAAAATCGGGTTGGCCCACAATCTTTGGCAGATGTTCCAGTTCCTAGCTTTCATAACATCCGGTTCCCTCCTCAGTCTGAGCTCCCCACGTACTATAAATACGACGGGAATAGCAACTCGTTCATTCACGTCAAGGATTTTATTTATGAGTCGGCGCAGTTCCAATATGATGACCGCCTTATGGCGTATCTGTTTCACCGCTCGTTGGAAGGAGTTGCTCTAGAATGGTTCTATTCTCTGCCGCTGGAAGATGCCGAGAGTTTTAAGGTGGTAAAAGAAATGTTTATTCAGTAGTTTCAAGACCGGGTCGGCCCAGAGTATTCCTTTATAGACTTGGTGGGTGAAAAGATAAAGGCAGATGAAGATTTTGCCACCTATGCTGACAGGTGGAGACAGATGGCCGCCCGCGTGCCGGGTCACATTTCGGAGGAAGAAAAAGTCAAGTTGCTCATATCAAATGCTACCCCTACCTTCCGCAACATCCCGGCCATGAATGACATATCGAATATGAACCAACTATACAGCCGGGCAAGATTCATACAAATGCAATTCAAGGACTCTCCCATCCACACTCTTTTTGAAGCCCAAAAGCCCAAATATCACAAGAAACCTCAGGGGCCTGTCACTGAGGGGGTCCAAACAAATGAACAAGTGCAAGCCGTTGCATTCCCTTTCCAATCTGCGCCATTCCACTTTCCACAAAACCCCCGTAATCCCCAATTCTCCATGGCACAAAATGCCCAACCCACTTTCTTCACTCCAAAAAACCCTCACCCTACCTTTGCCACTCCACAAAACATATTCCCCGCTCCACAACAACCTCCGCAACCCCCGCAATACCACAATGTCCCTCCCCCCAACGGCTACACCACCAACAACAAGCGCCCGGGTCCGAAGAGAGCCCAGTACCCTCCTTTACCCGATTCTCTCACGGACATTTTTTCGACTCTCGTGTCCATTAATGCCATTCAACTTCATCCGGAACGGCCCAATTGGAACCCAACCGTTGATCAGACAAAATACTGCATGTTCCACAGGCAACCTGGCCATAGTATTGAGAGTTGTTTCCAATTCAGAGATTTGGTATACGACCTGCATGAAGGGCAACGTATAGATTGGGCCAAGATGCATAAGGCCATCATTGAAATTAAAGAGAAGAGAAGGCAGCCGCAGAGGTAGCAAGTGCAGCAGCAACAAGCACTATCGCCACAGCAGCAGTCGCAGCAGCAACAACAGCATGTTCAAGACTTGGGGATCCATCAGAACCCCATGACAAATCATCCTCCTACTCTACAGCCGCAACCACCGGCACCCGCCCTGTTAACCTGATGGGGACATCGCTTACTCCTTCACATACCTCCGAGGGTCCTGCTACTCGCCATTTTGCTCGCCATGATTTTTGGAGTCTAGCTATATAATTTCCACAATTTTCTTGAGTCATTATCATGTAATTTTGCCTTTTATTGAGTCTATTACCTAAGTTAGTTAGTCATTTACCTAAGTCCAAGTTTCATTAACTAGCTTAGTAGGCTATTGGGCCTGGCCCATAGGCGCCCCCTTCCCCAACCTTTGGTCTTCTGTCAGTTGTCCACAATGTGAGGACTTATTGTAAATTGTGGGTTTCCTATATAAGGACCCCAATCCCCCACTTGAAGACGGTAATTGATGAATGAATGAAAATTGAACCCACTTGAATCCCCTTGAGTCTTCTCTCTCTCTCTCTCTCTAGCTCTCTCTCTCTAGTTCTCTCCCTCTCTCCTAGGGGTGAACCCCCTCTCTCTCCTCCCTCCTTCTCTCTCTAAAATTTGAAATTCCCCTCTCTCCTCACCCCTTGCCACCTCACTTGCCACCTAGGCAAGTCTCTTCACCTCCCAAGACCCCCATTACTTCACCATTAATCACTCCACCTCCCCAAGCACCCTTTCACCTTCCCAAGGCATCCCTCCCCCTTCCCCAAACAACCTCCCACCTCCCTAGGGCCCTTTCCCCTCCCCAAGGAGCCCCTTCACCTCCCTAGGTTGTCCACCCCCTTCCCCTCCCTCCTAGGGTCGACCCCCTCAACCCCTCTCCACCCTCCCATTGCGTTGGCCGACCCCTCCACCCCCCCCTTTTGTCAACTTCAGTTCTGTCTGGAGGCTGACCTGCAGACCAGCCTCGAGTTGCAGCGACTACCACGACAACATCTTGAAGCTTCTGGGGGCGTGGCCTACCTTTATGGAAAGGCCTCCCATTCCTCTTCGCAGGCAAGGTGGAATCACCGCATTCTGAGTTCGTGGCCGTCCGGGAAGGCTGTTCTACCCCGACTGCGCAGAGCTCCATCAGCAGAGTCCCTGAACCCTGTTCAAAGCTACACCACGGCCGACGATGAGAGATTCAAGTTGTGAGTTCTTCTACAAATATCTTTCTCCACCAGTCCTCTTACTGGATCAAGAAGCGGAAGTGCGTTCGCCATCCGGAGGTCAGAGTTTTGGTCTTTCTCCCTCAACTGGTCGGGTCTGCCTCCCACAGTTGGCAGTGACCTGCCTCCACTCATTGGCATCCCCCAGTCCACCCTGACATCAGACGGCTTTCCCGTCAGTTTAGCAGCGCAGAGGGATTGTCCACGGTTCCAGAAACTCTGGCGGCTCAAGATTTGGCATCCGGGAGCGGCCGGGACAACATCTGCAATCCACTGTTCATTTCTGGTAGCCGCTGTGACCAGAGTCTGCAACCCGGTTCGTTGCTGCACCACGACTAACCGTGGAGGAATCAGGCTGAACTCTCTTCTTCAAAATTCTTCCTCCATCTGTCCACGACCAGAAGCAAGAAACGGAATGACATTCGGCATCCAGGATCCAGAGTTACAAATTTTATCCCTTCATCGCGCGGATCTGCCTCCTGCAGTCTGCAGTGACCAGTGACTACTCTTCAGAGCACACCAACCGTCCACGGCCTTGGATCGCAGCACCATTGACTCCAGCTGAAAGCTACCTCGACCACGGAGACGACGACGCTGGTTTCGTGCCATTCGGAGTTCGGGAGAGCTCACAACAGCGTCTGCAACCTGCTGCTATAGAACAGGTCCGGCCAGAGACCACATCTGCCGACTCGGTTCAGTCGCTGGTGTCGCCAGTCCCTGGCTCCAGAGGCTGCCCAAAAATTCAGACAACACCGGCTTCAAGTCAGAAATCATTGCGAGGTGGTTTTGCTCAATTCGGAGTCCGAACGAGCCCGGGACAGAGCCAACAACAGCACCCTATCCAGCAGTCCAGATTGCAGCTGAACCCACATTAATTTCCTTTCTACCATTTCGGTCCGTCCTCCCATCCCCGCCTGGCCGGCTTACCGCCCCACCCTGCGTGGTGGTAGTGTTTGTTTGTAATTAACCAATTCCCACCCCCGAGATCACCCTCCTGCGCGAGGTGTAGTAATTGTACTCTTGAACAGGTTTTGAAGCTACACCGGCGCAGTGTGCGGGGACCACACTTCCCCGCTCGCCCTCATCTCTGCCCGGGTTCGGCGTCTTCACGCCGATCAGGTGAGCACTTGGCCACTCTTCTTTGCTGGTTATTACCATTGCTTGCTTAGTATTACTTTTAGTTGTCCATCGGAGGTGAGAGGAGCGCCCGATCCTCAATTCAACCAATTGTAGTGTTCACCGCGGAGCGAGTTGAGAGAGTTCCATCACATCCCACGCCCTCGGCGTGCCGGCTACCCGTGAAATCGGACATCCCTAGCCCATTGGGATCTATCTCTATCCGGCCGACCCTTGGAACCGTGAGGTCCAAACTCAGACCCTAACCCCCATCGCCGGTCCCCCTACGGATCCGAGCGTGCTTCCGCGAGCGAAACCGCCTATGTGACGTTGCCGATTCATAGTGCTGCTTGCTATCCTAGGTCCAAGGGAGTCGCGTCACATCAAATTAGTATCATTATCCTCCGCTGCATATTGTATCACATCAACTTGGTATCAGAGCAGGTTCTAGACTTGTCTCTACTAAGTCTTGTCCTAGGGCAATTGCATTCATCACCCGATCATCATGCATACCCCTCGTTGGTCACATGGTCCGATTGACCCCCTCCACATGGACTACATTGTAGATGAGGACCTTCATTTTGATGGAAATCCTCATGCCTATCTTAGGTGGGAGAATACCATGGAAAGGGACTTTGAAAGTACTTGGGTATATGGATCCGAGAGAGTCCGCAGGGCCAAGGCACGACTTCGGGGTCTAGCTAAGAAAATGTGAGAACACAAAGAGAGATTCAGAAGGGTTTGGGGGCAAGAGCCCATTCACTCATGGGAAGAGATGAAGAGTGAGCGTAGGAAGATCTACGCCCCCCGACCGTCCCACTCCTACCGTGAGGAGCATAACCCGAGGAGCACCCCCACTCTCCCTTTTCCTCCCAGTCAACCCAAGGCCTCCACTAGGACCCAAACCCCACCACCCAAAAGACCCCAAGACTCATTAGAAGAACTAAGGATTGAGATTAAGAATATCTTCACCTCCCTTAGGGTCCAAACTCCACCACCCCAAATAATTCCAACTTGCACCACCCCATCGCCAAAAGGCCTTCCCACTCCCCTGGAGAGCAAGACCCCCACACCACAAAGGAATGAGATTGAAGTTGAGGAATATGAGGCCTCCCCCGAATGGGAAGAGGAGTATGAATCACAATATCATGGGTTAGGCCAAGAAGTTCCCATCCCAAGTGGAGGAAGCATCATGGCTCACTCCACCCTCACCATTCCAACCCGTATGGACCCCATGTCCACTCCACCTAGGCCCGTGATGACCACCACCACCCAACCCAAAACTCTCCCACCAACCCACACTCCACAAACTTCCTTGGTCCCCAAAACCACCCCTCCATCTTCCCCTAAAAGAGACACACCCCCTGAAACCAATCAACCCAATCCTCCTCAACCCATCCATCTTCCACTACCAATCCCTACCCAACCCCAACCTAGGCCCCCACTTCTCCCCTTACCGATCCCAAACCAAGTTCCCCTTTACCTCCCACCCCGGGGGTACCACACACCTACCCTCACCACCCCACCCTCAAGGAACCATCTCACCTCCTTGATAGAGGAACCCATGATTCCCATACCCGACCCCATAGAGGTGAACACACCAACCCCCGCCATAGAGATCGCCCATGTCCAGGAAGAAGAAGGAACTTCACATGGTGGTCTTAACCTTACACCACCCTCCTTAATAGGGACCGAGCTTATCTTAGAAGAACCCCTTTCACGTTGGCTAAAGGAGAACCCATTTGGAGATCTCATGGTCCATGCTTACCCACCCATGGAGCAAAACCTTCCTATAGTACCCTTAACCACCTATCACACCACAATCCAATCATCCTATCAGGTGGAAACATTAGGGGATTTTCTTGAGGGTCTAACTTGGCAAATGAAGCTAACTGGCATGTTGACCACTGTAGCCGACCAACCTAGGAGTCTTAACCTCCTACATCTATGTGTCGGGTCCATCTCTTCCATTTACACTATGGGTTGCTACACTAGCGACCTTCTCTTATCCCTCCCCATTCCCGAAGAGCCCGATGCTATCCGCGAATTGGAGTTACTTATTTTAGGTAGGATGCCAAGCCCTCCAATCATGACCAACCAACCCTCCTCGAACTTCGGTTCAATTACTACATTTGAGGAGGAGGACTCACCATTTGGAGACCTTGAGGTGAAAGAATACCTCACCCTTGGTAACACATTCCATGACCCCTTTGATCCCACCCTATGGAAGACAATGAACCCATGGGACCTGACTGCCCTACCCACCACCCACTCCCTCCTACCCTCACCAACCATGCTAGAACCAACACACCTCGTCCTAGACCTAGTCCACACCAAGGGAACCATGACCATGGGCAGTATACACCTAGGGAACAAGGTAGTGCCCCACCCCATGATGCATACCTACTATGATCCCTTCGACCCTTACAAATGGGAGCTTAAAGGTCACCACATACCCACACACATGGTCATCATCTCTAGGAGAAGAAAGCACCCATCTTGGCATGTCACATCATTCGACAAGGGTCATGAGTCCAGCCCTCCCATGCATGTCATGCACAGTTTAGTCTCAATGCATAACTGGCCTACATTTGGTTGTGCTGGCCCACCCACATTCTTCATAGCCCTTACACTTGAATGGAGCACACATGGATGTCCGGGTCCCCCGGTAATTCTCACAGCCATACACGATAGATCCACCTATGGTTTCCCAGGCCCCCCTGAGTCCTCAAGATGCCTCATCACATCCATGAATGATAGGTCTATGTACGGTTGCCCCGGTCCCCCTCTGCATACCACATACTTCCCACCCCCACCGCACCATCACTCAAAGCATTCTCATTCAAGCAAGCATCCAAATATGGGTAGTAACGATCATAATGAGCGGGCTATAACTCAAGGGTGGCACTTTGAAATCCAAGGAGGTAACCTCGCGATGGTGGCATTGGAACGACTCTATCTTAGGGCCACCTCCAAATTGAGGGCACGAGGACTTGGACCTTTCATGTTCCAAGCGGCTTTGGCCAACCTGGCTTATGGATTAGATTTACTAATGGGCTATGGGATATACCCCAATTCTCATGCGGCTGATCCGGCACCCTATATGGGCACCGCGGTGAATCCCAGTGAGTACTTTGAGCCTATAACTTCCTTTAAGAGGGACACCCCGGAGAGCTTCCACCAAATAGCCTTGAGAGCCCGACGTGTACACAGAGGGGCAATACTATGCAAGCAGGGTTCCACCGCCAGCATGAGGGTGTGTCCGGGCCGCCTTGAGAGGATGAAGAGTCGTCCCCTGGACGCAGGTGCAGGTTGGTTTTGGAGATTGCAGGACGCCCTGAGCTGCTCCCCCGGTGGGCCCTTACTCGACAGAGTCGAGTTCTCCGCACCCCGGGAGTATGATGGGGACATCGCTTACTCCTTCACATACCTCCGAGGGTCCTGCTACTCGCCATTTTGCTCGCCATGATTTTTGGAGTCTAGCTATATAATTTTCACAATTTTCTTGAGTCATTATCATGTAATTTTGCCTTTTATTGAGTCTATTACCTAAGTTAGTTAGTCATTTACCTAAGTCCAAGTTTCATTAACTAGCTTAGTAGGCTATTGGGCCTGGCCCATGGGCGCCCCCTTCCCCAACCTTTGGTCTTCTGTCAGTTGTCCACAATGTGAGGACTTATTGTAAATTGTGGGTTTCCTATATAAGGACCCCAATCCCCCACTTGAAGAGGGTAATTGATGAATGAATGAAAATTGAACCCACTTGAATCCCCTTGAGTCTTCTCTCTCTCTCTCTAGCTCTCTCTCTCTAGTTCTCTCCCTCTCTCCTAGGGGTGAACCCCCTCTCTCTCCTCCCTCCTTCTCTCTCTAAAATTTGAAATTCCCCTCTCTCCTCACCCCTTGCCACCTCACTTGCCACCTAGGCAAGTCTCTTCACCTCCCAAGACCCCCATTACTTCACCATTAATCACTCCACCTCCCCAAGCACCCTTTCACCTTCCCAAGGCATCCCTCCCCCTTCCCCAAACAACCTCCCACCTCCCTAGGGCCCTTTCCCCTCCCCAAGGAGCCCCTTCACCTCCCTAGGTCGTCCACCCCCTTCCCCTCCCTCCTAGGGTCGACCCCCTCAACCCCTCTCCACCCTCCCATTGCCTTGGCCGACCCCTCCACCCCCCCCCCCCTTTTGTCAACTTCAGTTCTGTCTGCAGGCTGACCTGCAGACCAGCCTCGAGTTGCAGCGACTACCACAACAACATCTTGAAGCTTCTGGGGGCGTGGCCTACCTTTCTGGAAAGGCCTCCCTTTCCTCTTCGCAGGCGAGGTGGAATCACTCCATTCTGAGTTCGTGGCTGTCCGGGAAGGCTGATCTACCCCGACTGCGCAGAGCTCCATCAGCAGAGTCCCTGAACCCTGTTCAAAGCTACACCACGGCCGACGGTGAGAGATTCAAGTTGTTAGTTCTTCTAAAAATATCTTCCTCCACCAGTCCTCTTACTGGATCAAGAAGCGGAAGTGCGTTCGCCATCCGGAGGTCAGAGTTTTGGTCTTTCTCCCTCGACTGGTCGTGTCTGCCTCCCACAGTGGGCAGTGACCTGCCTCCACTCATTGGCAGCCCCCAGTCCACCCCAATATCAGACGGCTTCCCCGTCAGTTTAGCAGCGCAGAGGGATTGTCCACGGTTCCATAACCTACAGCGGCTCGAGATTTGGCATCCGGGAGCGGCCGGGACAATGTCTGCAATCCACTGTTTGTTTCTGGTAGCCGCTGTGACCAGAGTCTGTAACCCGGTTCGTTGCTGCACCACGACTAACCGTGGAGAAATCAGGCTGAACTCTCTTCTTCAAAATTCTTCCTCCATCTGTCCACGACCAGAAGCAAGAAACGGAATGACATTTGGCATCCAGGATCCAGAGTTACAAATTTTATCCCTCCGTCGCGCGGATCTGCCTCCTGCAGTCTGCAGTGACCAGTGACTACTCTTCAGGGCACACCAACCGTCCACGGCCTTGGATCGCAGCCCCATCGACTCCAGCTGAAAGCTACCTCGACCACGGAGATGACGACGCTGGTTTCGTGCTATTCGTAGTTCGGGAGAGCTCACAACAGCGTCTGCAACCTGCTGCTACATAACAGGTCCGGCCAGAGACCACATCTGCCGACTCGGTTCAGTCGCTGGTGTCTCCAGTCCCTGGCTACAGAGGCCGCCCAAAAATTCAGACAACACCGGCTTCAAGTCAGGAATCATTGCGAGGTGGTTTCGCTCAATTCGGAGTCCGGACGAGCCCGGGACAGAGCCAACAACAGCACCCTATCCAGCAGTCCAGATTACAGCTGAACCCACATTGATTTCCTTTCTACCATTTCGGTCCGTCCTCCCATCCCCGCCTGGCCGGCTTACCGCCCCACCCTACGTGGTGGTAGTGTTTGTTTGTAATTAACCAATTCCCACCCCCGAGATCACCCTCCTGCGCGAGGTGTAGTAATTGTACTCTTGAACAGGTTTTGAAGCTACACCGGCGCAGTGTGCGGGGACCACACTTCCCCGCTCGCCCTCGTCTCCGCCCGGGTTCGGCGTCTTCACGCCGATCAAGTGAGCACTTGGCCACTCTTCTTTGCTAGTTATTACCATTGCTTGCTTAGTATTGCTTTTAGTTGTCCGTCGGAGGTGAGAGGAGCGCCCGATCCTCAATTCAACCAATTGTAGTGTTCGCCGCGGAGCGAGTTGAGAGAGTTCCATCACATCCCACACCCTCGGCGTGCCGGCTACCCGTGAAATCGGACATCCCTGGCCCATTGGGATCTATCCCTATCCGGCCGACCCTTGGAACCGCGAGGTCCAAACTCGGACCCTAACCCCCATCGCCGGTCCCCCTACGGATCCGAGCGTGCTTCCGCGAGCGAAACCGCCTGTGTGACGTTGCCGATTCATAGTGCTGCTTGCTATCCTAGGTCCAAGGGAGTCGCGTCACATCAAATTAGTATCATTATCCTCCGCTGCATATTGTATCACATCATAACCTCATCCAACCACCGGCTCCCGACGCCGGGTGGACTTATGACTGTGACGCATCAGTACAACGGCTTATGGCCCTCCACCACCACCACCACCGTAGCCCTTCTCCCTCTGTCATCCTCCCACTTAACCAACAAATCCCACCATCCTCCGGATCCACCAAACCCCTCATCCTACCCTCCGCATTCCCTATTAATCCGTCTCTCCCCACTCCACCACCGCCTACCACCACACCTCGACCCAACCATTCACCCCTTATCCTCCTTCATTCTACCTCTACCCCGTCACCGACATTCATACCAATTATCACCACACCTTCATCAAACCCCTCGCCCATCATCTCAACCACCCACGGTACGCCTTCCCCTGCACCCACTTGTAGATCTTAATTAAAGAATCCACTTTAGGAAACATATTAAAGAATAAGCAATAAAAAATAACAATAAAATAGCACGAGGTGCTAAAAGGAGGTTGTGATCGCCAGAGACACGAGGGTCTCAAAGAGGAGATTGATATGGGGAGATGATCGCAAAATACCTCAAATATGCGGGGATGTGAGTGCTTCCTTTCTCTTCAAATCGGCCGGCCGACGAAGAGAGTTCTTCTTTTAATTACCCTTGCAAAAAAGACAAACACCAATGAAGAAATTGCATTAGATATGTGGTGAGTGTAGCATCAATTCATGATAGAAATATGTGAGCATGAAAGCATGGTGAAGAACACACCTTAAGGGGGTTGCCCTTAAACCCCTATGCAATGGTGGTGTGGGAGATGCATGATGAATGCATGAAAATATGAATAAATTAAAGGGAAAGAGTGCATGAGATGCACTTATGGGAGATGCTCAACGTGGTTGAGAAAAACCAATAAGAATAATGATGCATGCATGAACTATTGATGATGATAAAAGAAAAGGGAAAATAAAAAAAGAAGGGGGCCTGTGCTTCGGCTTGAATATTCAAGGGGGAGGAAGCTCTGCAGTGGGATGAAGACATGAGCGTGGGCTTCTCCTTCAGCCAGCAACTGCAGCACCTGCAAGAAGAAAATACAGAGGAAGAAGAAGAAGAAAAAAGAAATACGTGGGAGGAAGAAACAGAAGAAGAAGGATGCACGTAGAAAACAGAAGAAGAAGGATGCACGTAGAAAACAGAAGAAGAAGGGGAAAGAAAATAGAAGAACGCAGGGGAGAATAAAATGGGCGTCCGAAGAATGTCAACCTAAGAACAGAGACAATGTCTCTATTAAATAGAATCGGATGAAGAGATAGGAAGGCAAGAGTCCTACCGGGGGAAATGATAAGAATGGGCAAGAGCCCAAATCAAGCAGGTATCCAACGAAGCAAGGACTCTCGGGGAAAAGGGCGGCGAAGCCAGAAGGTAAAACACGCCTTAGGTCAGGGCGTCAATTGATGAATTGACGACCTATCCAGAGGGCGTTTCTCAAAAACACGCCCTGCACAAGGGCGTTCCTCAAAGCCAAATTTTGGAAATAAAAACTCCCCATATTTGAAAAATGTAAAACACGCCTTAATCAAAGCCACGTTTAAAAACACGCCCCTGAGAAGGGCGTTAATTTCAAGAGCTCAAATGGGGAAGTCGGT
Source organism: Amorphophallus konjac (assembly GCA_022559845.1). NCBI lineage: Eukaryota > Viridiplantae > Streptophyta > Magnoliopsida > Alismatales > Araceae > Amorphophallus > Amorphophallus konjac. The sequence goes on along the minus strand of CM040120.1, from coordinate 63,769,335 downwards.
CAAACCAAAAAAATTGACGCCCTCATTTGTTGTCGTCCTTTCTTAAAGAAACGCCCTAGGTTAAGTCATGTTTTAAGAAAACACGCCCTTACCAAGGTCGTGAATTCAGAAAATTCATAAAATAGATAAAATGGGGGAGAAATAGATAAAATGGGAAGAAACGCCTTAGACAAGGGAGTGAATTCAGAAAATAGAGATAAATGCCCAGAAAATCCAAAAAAATAGGAAAAAGGAGATAAATGGGGAAAAATAGGAGAAATTCAAGAAAAGTGGGAAAAACCACTCAAATAAGCTGATTTGAGGGCCAAATGGGGCATCGCAGAGCGATATGAAATATACTCAAAATAATGTCAATTTTGGCGTGTCTACAGCTGCCCCGCCTTGGCGTCTGCTTTGCAAGGGAGCAGAGCAAACTGAAAAGTAGATGCCAAGGTGTGATGAGACACGCAATCAACATCACTTGATGAGAATGAAATCAAAAGCACGAGATGAAGCAAATCTCAGGAAATCCAACGAAATCAATAATGTTTGGATAAAAGGGGAGATGTGCACGCGGTGCACGAAGGAGATAAAAAAATGATCAACTTCCAGCGCGGTGGAAGTACCCCAGGTCACAAACCTGTAGGTTTCACCATTAGGGAGCGGTTACCAGCCAGTGGACGTGCTGCAGCCAAGGTGGATCAAGGGGAAAGTTGGAAAATAAAATGATAAAAATCCAAACAAGGAGCTTTCGAGCAAAGACCCAAAACAGCGACAAAACGCACTGAGGATTCAATTCGGCAAGGAATATCGCATATCGAGAAAGATCAAGATCAATTCAACTCTCAACAGAAGCTTATCAGAATGATTTTTCAGCAATTGATTCAAAGTCCTACATGAATGCATGCTGGGCTAAAGGGAAAAATAAAGCAAATGGAGATATAATATAATCAAGGATAATATTGTTAAACTGCCCAGGCTGGGTCAAGAAACCAATTCTGCGTGCTGATACTAAGCCGAAGCCCGTTTATCTACGCACCAACTCGCAAAGAGGGAACCATCGTCCCCAGTCTCGGACGGCTGAACGGCCTATCCGTATGACTAAGATGCCTCTGGAATCATCATTGTTTTTGATGAAGGGGAACTCAAATCCCAGATTTACCAAAGCCACAAGGTCCTTGATATAATCTAGTAGCATATGTAACATATAGTAAAATGCATACAGGAAGATGGTGATATCAATAAGTATGGGAACTGAGAAATGAGCTGCCGTCACCGTGGGACTTTGATGATGATGCCCAGTCGGCGGGACCAAGAGCTTTTTATCCTGCGCTCAAAATTCATTAGCCAAGATATAAAAAGTACAACAAGCAATGAATAAGGCCTTTAAGCATAGCAAACATGGCCATTAATAACACATAGTAAGGCAAAGCTGGATAGCATGAATAGCATGGCATTGCAAAGCATCATTATTTGTTATTTTGTTATGAGGAGACAATCTGGCTAATCAAGATTTGGAGTTGAAAGATCAAGATCTGATATAATGCCCAACGGCGGAGTGATCAGATGAAATGATAATGCCCATTGGCAAAGTGATCAAGTGAATCAGCAGGAGTTGATTTAAAAAGATTTGGAGATGAATAATAATCAGGAGTTATGGGGGAAATGATAATCAAAATGCCCCTGGGTGGCATGTTATGAAAATATCGGGGAGAATCAATAGATTGATAGCAATAAGTGGAGAGAGGACTCATCCCGTGCTCTTGGTCCTTGGAAAGCTGTTCCTGCAAAACACCATCAGAAAACACAATGCAAATATTTTTGGATTTTGGAATATGCAAATTTTTATGAGTTTTGAAAAAGATATTCAAATTTTTATGAATTTTGAAAAAATATTCAAATTTTTATGGAGATTTTGGAAATTTTCAAATTTTTGTGGAGATTTTGGCTTAGACTTAGTTAATGCAGCATCAAAGGGTTGTTTTGAATCACTGGCTAGGGGTCCTTGTTCCTTCCCTTTTCGCTAAAAACTGCCCAAAGCTGGACGTGCATTGAAAGCGGTATCCTATAACCGACCGTCTTTGATTAACGGTGCCCCTACCAAGGCCATACCTGAGAAATATTCGGTCTTGGAGGGAGAAGAGAAGAATAATTGGGGATAAACTTTGTGCAGGATGGGAGATATCAAGACTTGAATTCTTTCCAAGGTTTTTAACCCTCAAAGAGGTAGTCTGTTGCACTGGGGCTTTGTGCCTTTGCTTTTCAGACCCTTGACATGCATACGACCAGGGTTTTCCCTGCGGGGACTTTGCCCTCTTGACATGCCATAATTCATGATTTTGCATCAAAATGTTGATTTGATTTTCATAAATAGCCCTTTCGGCGAAATGTATATCATGAAATTCATATGAAATTTGGGTCAAGACTGCCCCTATTTGAGACTCCTCTCGTATTGGGGATTACCAAGGTTGGTCATCTTATCCGTCAACCTCTTGCACCTGCATTCGGCCGAGTAAAGAAGAGAAAAGACTTTCAGAAATTCATGGCATGGCCAAGGTAGCAACGGTGTTTAACCAAAGGAGCCGGCTAAGGACGCCGTGAAGTGTGTGTGGTGCCCAGCTAAGGGTTGCTCTTAAACAAGCGGGGAGAGAATATTGAATTCCCAGCGTAGGATTTTTTATCAACCAAAGTGCTGCAAAGCAAGCCTAAAGACTCTTTTGAGAATGATTTCAATTAAACAAAAGCTTAAGATAAAGATTTAAAACAACACTCTTAATCTTGTTAGGAAACACTTTCTTTTGAAAATCATGCGTGAAGTAATGAGGGAATGATATCATAAAAATGCGTACTTACGCCAATATGTTACCTTGCAACCTTCGTAGAAGTAGCTGCTGCGAGAGGTGAAGTTGATCATCATGGGATAGTCCTCTTTGGCAGAAAAAAGATTGGAAGCAAAGGATTGAAAGTGGCTTAACAAGACGGAGTGGTGCTCAGACCAGACTCAGACGAATAAGGAGAAAAGGAAGAGAGGCGAGGGCTAGAACTCCCCTACTAAGGCGCGGAGACCCTGATCACATGGAACAGTCTACAGAAGAAGCGGAAAATTAGGAGGTGGAGTGAAGACTAAAGCCTCGAAAACAATGGGAGAAAGGGCAGATGCCCAAGGCAGTGGATGCGGAAGAAGTTGGGTCGGACCCGAGATCGGGAGGAATCAGAAGAAGAAATTGGTAAATGGAAAGAGGCGGATCCGGAGGTTCCGGAGGTAGTGGAGGAGAATCATGGTAGGAGGACTCATCCGGAGGCTCTGGTGAGACATTGAAAGAAGGGACGCGATGCCCTGGGGAAAGATAGGGAAAAAGATGATGGAAGAGGTGACGGAAAAGGAAGAAGAGAATAAAAGATATGAAGTCTCGGAGGAGCAAGAAGATAAATCGAAAGAAATATGGAAGGTCCGGAGGTTCCGGAGGAATGAAATCAGGAGGGTCGCGATGCTCAAGAAGGTCCGGAGGTTCCGGTGAAATGAGGTGGAAAGGGGCGCGATGCCCGAGGGGAAAGTCCGGAGGTTCCGGAGGAATAAAGTGGAAAGGGGCGCGATGCCCGGGGGAAAGGTAGAGAGAATCAGATGGAGAATCCGGAGGTTCCGGAGGGAGCAAAAGAAAAGGGGTGCGATGCCCAAGGGGAAAGTCCGGAGGTTCTGGAGGAGGAGAATGGAAAGGGGCGCGATGCCCGAGAGGAAAGTCTGGAGATTCCGGAGGAATAGAATCAGAAAGGGCGAGATGCCCAAAGAGGAGGGATAAAATCCCTGGAGGTTCCAGGGAAATAGCAGGAAAGGGGACGCGATGCCCCAAGGGGAGTGGACAAAAAGATGAATATGAATAAGATGGGAAATGCGGAATATCCGGAGGTGCCGGAAGGCGGGGAAGATACGGGTTTGGAAACCCGGGAAGCAGGAGATGCAAATGCATGCAATGGGATGGATGCGATGAATGCATGAAATGCAAAGAATATGGAGAATATGAAGGGCGAGAGGACGAGATCCTCCTCCTAACCCTGGGAATGGCCCATGAAGAAGAAGTGATAGAGATGGACGAATAGAAAGTGGAACAAATAAGGGATGGCCCCTTAGCATCAAGGTAACTGCCCCTCCACGGTAGTGAACATGTACGACCAATTGGCCCAATAAAAGAAGCTTCAATAGTAAAAGACAACTCCCTTGGAAAGCAAAGACCAATAATGTGGGGGAGTTGTAGAGTTGGAATGGGAAGCATTGAGTTGCCCATTGAATGTGGTGTATATGGAGTGTTAAGCAAATAGGGCAATTGCCCCTTGTATGGAATAATGAATTCTGGATTGGAAAGTTGGAACAAGGGGTGCCCTGCCCGGCCCTCAAACGGCATCAACGCTCGGCATGGCGGCGACTTGACTTCTTCGGCTGTGATTGGCACAATAACCCGGATTGGCATCCGGCAAATGAATTCTTGAATCTTGAATGACACAGTCGTGGCCAAAGTCTTCTTGCCCGGCTCTTGCTTATCTTCGGCACAAGTAGCTGCAGAAGCACGCCCCTTCCGAGTAACAAAGGGAGGTGAGGCGGAGGCAGAAGGCTCCGTGGATGGTGGAGTTATAATGGAAGGTGTTGGCGTAAGTGGAGGCGGAGGTTCAAACACATCGAGTTTCTCCCTTTGCTTGCAAGCGGTCGGGATTGGCTCGGGTGCAAAAAGTGGTGGATCCTGCTCAGGACTAACCATGGGTAAAGGCGTAAGGTTATATGGTGGAGGAATAAGCAAAGTGGGTTTTAAAGGGATAATGGAAGGCCGAGGTGGCGGTAGTGGGAGGTTAATTAGGGAAGGTTTAATGGTAGGCTCAATGGAGGCCGATGGTGTGGAGGTTAATGGTTTAAGGAGTGGAGGTGTAATTGGTGGAGGTTTAATGGAAGGTTTAGGGGAGGTTGGTGTGAAGGTTAATGGTGTAACTGGAGGAGGTGTAATTGATGGAGGTTTAATGGAAGGGGGAGACTCAAAATGTGCCGGTGTGGGTGATTGAAGTATCGACCCATCATCGTAACACCAGTTAGTCTCATAAATGGGGGTTGGATCGGGGACGGTGGCTTCGTCCTGAGCAGGAGGTTCATCGAATGATAATGGAGGGAGTGGGAATTTAAGGAAACTCGGAAGGGGTGCCTGCGGAGCTTCATCATCATATACCGGCTCGGGTTCTTCAATTGCCGGTTCTTGCTCGTTTGGAATATCAACGCCGTAGTCGTCTATCCTATCCTTCCATTCTCTCTCCATTCTTGTAATATCATCCAAAGCCGCATAGAGAGGATTAACCTGAGTAGGAGGAGGGGGCCGTGAACTTGTAACCCTCTTTATTTGTTCCTCCATCAAAGTAATCTTATCGAGCAGAGTTTGCTGGAGGGGTGTAACATGAACAATAGGAGGTTGGCAGGGCCTTGAAGGAGGAGGGGCCGCATAAAAAGGCCGTGGAGGGGAGTTGACGGGATGACCCGTAAAAGAAACCGGACGGGCCGGATTGCAAGGAATATAAGGGCCTCGGGGCCGTGATGTAGGAGGAATAGAAGGAGGCGGGTGTCGGATCACCCGAGTAGAATGAACAGGAGGAGATGGGTAATGGGCTACCCGATCAGGATTGGAAGGAGGAGGGGGGTGATGGGCCACCCGAATAGAATTGGAAGGAGGTGGGTGATAGGCCACCCGATTAGGAATATGAACGGAAGAGGGAAGTGGGTGATGGGCCACCCGTGTAGAATTGGAGGGAGATGCATGTGATGTACCCTCAACGGCGGCCTTAAGGGCTTGGATCTGTTGAGGGGTAAGATGATCTAATGCATGCAAGATTTGAGAGACTTTCCCGTCATTAGGACGAGACGGTCCCGTAAGAATAGTGGCTCGAAATTTAGGAGGGGGACCATGAAGATGGACATTGCCCATGGGTCGGGCATGACCATGAGAATAAGGGCGTGGTCCCTTGAAAGAATGGTGAGAATGATGATTAACATGTTGAAATTGAGGATATGAAGTGCTAGGTTGTGCATCCTCATGAATTGAATTGAACATGTTTCTATCATGGTAAGCCATTATATAATCAAAATTCTCAATAATTATGCAAATAAGCACACAAGTTGGAATGGTTACCGTGATTTTGATTTGTTTAATCCTTGGTGAATTAATGAATTTTAATAAAGTTTAGAAAGATTCACACAAGGAGAGTCCTAGTTTCAATATGATTCACTTCAATGCCAACTAGGAACTCTCACTCACCACGTATTAGGCCAACTATATCGGGACTCCAAAAGGGTACAACCTGCCCGGCGTCCGTGAGGGAATCCACGGGTGCGGGGACTTACGGAGGCTTGGAAAAGGGATTTCCAGTCCAAAGAGACGGAATGCTCAATGGAGGGTCGTCCCAATTCCAAGAAGGTGTGTGGATCCTAATGAAGAGGAGGGGGCTCCCAAACCAAATGCAAATATGAATGCAACAGGGCAAACATGCTAATCACAGCAAATGATCAATCAATAAAGATAAGCATGAATCATGATGAAAAATCACAGTCGAGAGGGTTCTGGAAACCCACAGTGAAAACACGCCCTGGCAGGGGGCGCTACTAACCAAAGACACGACAGTGTGACTGCCGTGAAACAACGTGAAGGGCCCAGGGGCAGGGTAAAAAAAAAAGCGCCTTAGGTTGAGGCGCTATAAATAAAGGGACGCCCTATCCAGCGGGCGTCAAATCAAGAGACACGCCCTGATGTGGGGCGCTAACCAACAAAGGAACGCCCTGGAGCAGGGCGTGAATTCTCAGGCCGTGATATAAAGCAGCAAAACCCCGGAAGTATGCTGGAAAACGCCCTGGCAGAGGGCGTAAAATATTCAGAAAACGCCCTTGGTCAGGGCGTTAAATCAAAAAAACGCCCCTGTCAGAGGCGTGAATTCACTTTATCCAGGAAAACTTCACGGCCGACAGTATCAAGCACTCACAGTCACAGCAGGCAATCAACAATATGGATATGATAACAGCATGCTCATCAAAGATTTCAAATAAGTGGAAATTTTAAAGAAAAAACAACAAACTGACAGATCACTAAGGGAAGAGGGCAAAACCAATGGAGGGTGCCCGAGGGGCACAAAAGGAGACGCACCGAGGGTGCAATAGGGGAGACGGCACGCGCGGGTGCCTAAGGGGAAAGGGGTAATGAAAGAAGAACACAAAGTGTCCCACCGTGATCGCCAATTTGTAGATCTTAATTAAAGAATCCACTTTAGGAAAAATATTAAAGAATAAGCAATAAAAAATAACAATAAAATAGCACGAGGTGCTAAAAGGAGGTTGTGATCGCCAGAGACACGAGGGTCTCAAAGAGGAGATTGATATGAGGAGATGATCGCAAAATACCTCAAATATGCGGGGATGTGAGTGCTTCCTTTCTCTTCAAATCGGTCGGCCGACGAAGAGAGTTCTTCTTTTAATTACCCTTGCAAAAAAGACAAACACCAATGAAGAAATTGCATTAGATATGTGGTGAGTGTAGCATCAATTCATGATAGAAATATGTGAGCATGAAAGCATGGTGAAGAACACACCTTAAGGGGGTTGACCTTAAACCCCTATGCAATGAGGGTGTGGGAGATGCATGATGAATGCATGAAAATATGAATAAATTAAAGGGAAAGAGTGCATGAGATGCACTTATGGGAGATGCTCAACGTGGTTGAGAAAAACCAATAAGAATAATGATGCATGCATGAACTATTGATGATGATAAAAGAAAAGGGAAAATAAAAAAAGAAGGGGGCCTGTGCTTCGGCTTGAATATTCAAGGGGGAGGAAGCTCTGCAGTGGGATGAAGACGTGAGCGTGGGCTTCTCCTTCAGCCAGCAACCGCAACACCTGCAAGAAGAAAATACAGAGGAAGAAGAAGAAGAAAAAAGAAATACGTGGGAGGAAGAAACAGAAGAAGAAGGATGCACGTAGAAAACAGAAGAAGAAGGATGCACGTAGAAAACAGAAGAAGAAGGGGAAAGAAAATAGAAGAACGCAGGGGAGAATAAAATGGGCGTCCGAAGAATGTCCAACCTAAGAACAGAGACAATGTCTCTATTAAATAGAATCGGATGAAGAGATAGGAAGGCAAGAGTCCTACCGGGGGAAATGATAAGAATGGGCAAGAGCCCAAATCAAGCAGGTATCCAACGAAGCAAGGACTCTCGGGGAAAAGGGCGGCGAAGCCAGAAGGTAAAACACTCCTTAGGTCAGGGCGTCAATTGATGAATTGACGACCTATCCAGAGGGCGTTTCTCAAAAACACGCCCTGCACAAGGGCGTTCCTCAAAGCCAAATTTTGGAAATAAAAACTCCCCATATTTGAAAAATGTAAAACACGCCTTAATCAAAGCCACGTTTAAAAACACGCCCCTGAGAAGGGCGTTAATTTCAAGAGCTCAAATGGGGAAGTCGGTCAAACCAAAAGAATTGACGCCCTCATTTGTGGTCGTCCTTTCTTAAAGAAACGCCCTAGGTTAAGTCATGTTTTAAGAAAACACGTCCTTACCCAGGTCGTGAATTCAGAAAATTCATAAAATAGATAAAATGGGGGAGAAATAGATAAAATGGGAAGAAACGCCTTAGACCAGGGCGTGAATTCAGAAAATAGAGATAAATGCCCAGAAAATCCAGAAAAATAGGAAAAAGAGATAAATGGGGAAAAATAGGAGAAATTCAAGAAAAGTGGGAAAAACCACTCAAATAAGCTGATTTGAGGGCCAAATGGGGCATCGCAGAGCGATATGAAATATACTCAAAATAATGTCAATTTTGGCGTGTCTACAGCTTCATCGAACCCCTCGCCCATCATCTCAACCACCCACGGTACGCCTTCCCCTGCACCCACTGGGCCCATTAAGCCGCTTATTTTGAGCCCATCCGACACTGTGTCGGCCCAGAACCTTGCCCTGCGGAGCGGGCATTTGTTTCACAAGAGTTATCCTTCCACTGGTGCACCTGCACCCAATCCCCAGTCCTCTCAACAGGCTGTTGATCAGGAGGAGGCAGATCCATTGCCGGGGACGCAATATGATCTACTACATCATCTGGATAGAGTACCCGCCAAGATCTCCGTACTAGAGTTGATAAAGAGATCCACCCTTCACCAGGATGCACTTAGGAATTTTCTACAAAAGGTGATCATTAATGAAGACATGGCAGTGGATATCATGCCAACAACTCTGGCTACAATCTCAAAGGGGCCGCAATCACTTTTCCTGAAACTGAGCTGGCGCCCCCGGAAGCCTGACAAATGCCGCTATGTATTTCTATAACTTTGAACAAAGTCAGCATAGATGCGGTGCTAGTAGACACAGGGGCATCCATTAATGTCTGCCCACTTAGCACCTTGACAGCCTGCAATTTATCAGAAGATCTGTTGAGGTCGACCCCTACAACCATAGCAACATATGACAATTCCCGAAGGGCATGTCATGGGGTGGTCACTATTCAGGCCGAGCTTGGGCCTCTTACTATGCCAATAGAATTCAATGTGCTGGACATCGACCCTATGTTCAAAGCTATTTTGGGTCGTCCGTGGATCGACAATCTCAATGCCATGCCACCCACTGCCCACCAATGTCTCAAATTCCCTTTCCAAGGGAGGGAGGTTAAGGTGAAAAGCATGTCCACGGTCCAGTGTGTAAAGGCCGTTTCCGAGAAAATTCTTCCAACACTGTGGCCCAGCACGTGGCCAGTTATTTCAATTTTAGATCTAGATTTCCCATGGGCATATGCGCCATGCAAGCCCGTCTCTGCAGCAGTAAACATTAAGGTAAAACCCTAGATTTGAGATTCCAAGGGCTGGGACATCATATTGAAATTAGGCTATTAGCCGGAAAGAGGCCTCGGCACACAACTACAAGGGCGGACCAAGCCGGTCCCTAAAGGAAGAAAAATGAATAGGAGGGGCCTTGGCTATCGAGAGTCTTCACTCTCAATCTTGGGCGATTCTGGGCCCTTGACCTGGGATTACCGCCAACATTTTATCAAAGGCCCTCTCCAGCCCGGCACGTTAAAAGCACAGCCGAGTCAGCCTAAAGATGATGCAGCTCATGTCTTTGCCCGTCCACCACTGCTGCCTAAGGGGCTGGTCGATGATATGATTGATTGTGGCCATGTATTTGAAAGGTTATTTTATGAAGATGAAAGTAGCCTTGAAGATCAAGAGGTACGGCTTGTATGTTATCAGCCGAAGAAGCCAACTTAGCATCCACGGGAAAGGACGAGCTCGCCTGTTGTCTTTACTTCATCTCCCTCTCCTCTTATGTCTCTCTTCTAGGAGCTGGACTTTTTACCCCGTTTACCTCCCATTATGATTGATCCAATGCTATTCCAAACCCCCACTGATTTCCTCATCGTTAGGACATGCACTTGCTGTCCTCTGATTGATCTGTCTACTCCATTCTTCTCCTCTTCTGATCCCTTTCTCGACATCATCTGTCCCTCCAAGTACCCTCTCAGGCTCCCTCCTCCACCTTCCTCTCCTTCTTGCTACATGATCTCCACTGACTCTCTCCAAAAAAAATGTCAAATTTGAAATGGACATTTCGGTGGAATATTACGCTATCTTTTCTTCATCCTCCTCCCGAGGGCATGAGGCCCCTACTGCCTCCTTCCCATTAGAATTCCTTCCTCCTAGGTTAGACGTAGGGTCCGTTGAGTCTAGGGAAGTAGAGTTTGCTAGGTCTAGAGAAGTAGAGTCTTGTTCTAGGTCATCCAACCCATCCTCACTTGAGCTGCGCCTGCTTGCACGTCATTCCAAATCCATTCCTGATAGGTTCTTGCAGGATCTAGCTCAGCGATGTCATGCTCTTCTGAAGTGTCCGGAATTTATCGCTACGTCGATTGTAATAGAAGAAGACGAGGAGAAGGAAGGGGTGTGGAGCGACGATGGACTTGGTGTTTATGAAATCATGGATGAAAAAGACACAGTCGATGATGAGGATAGCAATGTAGATGACACCACTGATCTGTATGCGCAGGGATTAAAGAGATTCGACAAGCCATCGTCGGGAGTGGATGAACCTACGAAGGAAATAAATCGGGGAACTAAAGAGGACCCCAGGCCCATTATCATTGCCGCTAATCTCCCTTCAGAAGTAGAAGAAGATCTGATCAAGGTTTTAAGGGAGTATAGCGATTCTTTCACCTGGTCTTACGAGGACATGCCGGGTCTTGACCCCACTTTAGTGGAACATCAACTCGTGCTTAAACCAGGGGCAACACCCGTGAAACAAAGATCAAGAAGATTTCACCCTCACATGGCCTTAAGGATTAAGGAAGAGGTTGATAAGTTGTACAAGGCCAAGTTTATCAGAGTTGTCTTATATCCTCAGTGGGTGGCGAACATAGTACCTATCATCAACAAGGATGGAAAGGTGCGCATTTGCATTGATTTAAGGGATCTTAACAAGGCATGTCCCAAAGATGATTTCCCGCTGCCTCACATAGACGTATTAGTGGATAACATCGCCGGGTACGAAGCATTGTCATTCATGGATGGTTATTCAGGCTATAACCAAATCCGCCTCGCTCCCAAGGATCAAGAGAAAACCTCCTTCACCATGCCCTGGGGTACGTATTGCTGTGTGGTTATGCCGTTTGGTTTGAAGAACGCCGACGCCACCTATCAAAGGGCGATGATGGCTATATTCCATGACATGATGCATGTCTATATGGAAGCTTACGTGGATGATATCTTTGTCAAGTCAAGGACTAAAGAAGAACACCCCGCTATTTTGGCTAAGGTGCTCCAGAGAGCCAGGGAATACCAATTAAAAATGAATCTAAAGAAATGTGTTTTTGGAGTCTCTTCAGGGAAATTACTAGGCTTCATAGTCAGCAAATGGGGGATTCAAATCGATCCTAACAAAGCAAAGGCTGTCATAGAGATGCCTACACCAAAGAATATCACGAAACTTCGAGGACTGATTGGTCGATTGCAATTTATTAGAAGATTCATATCTCAACATTCTCAAAGGTGCCGCCCGTTTTATGAATTGCTGAAGGCGAGAGTCAAATTTGAATGGAATCAAGATTGTCAAAAGGCCTATGAGGATTTAAAGGAATATTTGACTAATCCCCCAGTTTTGCAACCTCCTGTCCCTGGGAAACCCCTAATCCTATACATTTCTGTCATCGAGGACTCCCTAGGGGCGGTCTTAGCACAAGTAGATGAAGAAGGCAAAGAGCGGGTAGCTTATTATCTCTCTCGGCTATTTCATCCGGCGGAGACCAAATACACTGCCATGGAAAAAACTTGTGCCACCTTAGTGTGGGTAGCTCAGAAATAGAAACACTATTTTCTAGCCCACCCAGTTAGGTTGATCTCTAGAATGGACACAATCCGCTATCTCTTAGAAAAGCCCGTCCTTTCTAGTAGGTTAGCTCGTTGGTAGAGCTTCCTCTCTCAGTTCGATATCACATTCGTCATTAGAAGGCAATCAAAGGATATGCGTTTGCTGAGTATCTTGCCCATCTTCCTATCCCCTGCACAGACTCTATTCAGGATGATTTCCCTGACGAGTATCTTTCTATTCTTACCCATCATCTCTTTTGGTCTCTGAACTTTGATGGTGCACTCAACTCTCAAGGCTGAGGGATAGGTGCCGTTCTGCTCACTCCAGAAGGGGTGATGATTCCTTTCGCTTATCAGCTCTATTTTCCTACTACCAAGAATATCGCCGAGTATGAGGCTCTCCTGGCCGGATTGAAGCACGCCTACCTCTTAGGCGCACGCTATTTGAACATCATAGGAGACTCTTGGCTCGTCCTGTGGCAGGTTCTATCCACTTACCGCACCCATGACCCGAAGCTCAAGCCGTATCAGGATTTGGTCACTCTCTTGGCTAGACAATTCCGTAAGTTGATCTATATACATACTCCTCGATCTCAAAACTTTCTCACTGATGCGCTGGCATCACTCGCATCCTCTCTATCTTTCCCCCTCAGTCGAAGCTCTGAGACTATTGTCATCCAGAGATTAAATGCTCCTTCTCTTCAGGATCCTTGGTTCGCCAACCTTAGGAAGACCGTAGAGGCTACGGCTGAGAAGGAAGATTTGAAGGAAGTATCTTTAACAAAATTAGAAGAGATTGTGGAGGAATAAGAATTGCCCTGGTATCATGAAATCGAGCTGTATTGCAAAGATGGATCGTTCCCTGAAGGGGCAAACGCCGAGCAGCGTAAGACTATAGAAGTGTTGCTGCAAGGTACACTATCATTGCTGGAGAGTTGTACAGGCGTGCTCTCAATGGAATGCTCATGAGATGCCTAGATGATGATGAAACTTGGAAAGTGGCCGAAGCGGCCCATTCTAGTGAGTGTGGAGGTCATGTCAATGGCCAAGCTCTAGCAAAGAAAATCCTTAGGCAGGGTTATTATTGGCCCACTCTAGAGGAAGATTGCTCCCTGTATGTCCGGAGGTGTCTTAAATGCCAACTCCACGCTGATAAAATCCATGCTCCAGCTTCATGTCTTCATCCTCTCTCTGCTCCTTGGCCATTCTCTATGTGGGCTTTCGACATTGTCGGCTCGCTCGGTGATCCCAATTCTCAGACTAAGCAGAAATCCTTCATCCTTACCGCCACTAGCTCCAGGACCTATGTAAGAAGTTCAATATTACACTACATCATTCATCTCCATATTATTCTCAAGGCAACGGTCAAGCCGAGGCCACTAATAAAACCCTTCTTAAAATCATAAAGAAAACATGCGAATCTCACAAATTTTCTGATTAGCCTGAACGATTAGTTGAAGCTCTATGGGCTTACCGCACCTCCATCCGTACTCCTACGGGGCAAACCCCCTATGCTCTTACCTACGGGATGGAGGTAGTCCTCCCCTATGAGATATTAATACCTTCCCTAAGGGTACAACTTGATAAGGAGCTTAATCTCAATGAAAGTCGAGAGGCGTTGCTCGTCCAGTTGGAACTCTTAGATGAGAAGAGGATGAATGCGGCCGATCACGTGTCTGTTTATCAAAAGAGAGGTTCGCGTTATTTTCAAAAGAAGGTAATCGAGCGTAAATTACAAGTAGGAGATATGGTTTTGAAATGAAAATTCATTAGGTCTGGAGGTCCTAGGTCTAAATTGCAACCAAACTGGGAAGGACCATTTGTCGTTTGGGAGGCTTATCTAGGGAACGCATATCGCTTAGTCAACGCAGAAGGTGAGGAGCTGTCTCACGCCTGGAATGGGTTGTATCTTAAGCGTTTCTTTCCTTAGAGTCAAGCTAATGAAAAAATCCAGTAGCAAGGTGCCTCTTCCCTAGATCACGAAGGAGGATCTCGAGTTTGGAAATTCACATACTTCACGACGTCCCTGGCCGGGTCCCCCAGTTATGTAAACACCGTTTCTCCTTGGCCATGCCTGGGGGAAGTCAAGGTCCCTTTCCGTTTCTCTCCTCGGCTAAATCTAGGGGCAAGAGGTATATGAGGGGGCGATGACCGATCTAGACACCCTGATGAGAGGAGGTCTCAAATAGGGGCAGTCTGTTATGACTTGATTCCACAACAAGAACAATACGAAGGAAAAGAAGGAGCAACAATCATGACAAAAATAACAGAATCTATTTCAAAAGTCCCTATCTCGAAGTCCAAAGCTCCAAAAATATAAAAAAAAACTAGGCATGACAAGAGTGGCAGTACAGTTTCCCCGCGGGACATCATGAACCCGGTCGTATGCGTGCCTAGGATGGATAAAGGTTCGATGACAGACTTAAATCCCCGGTGCAACAGACCGAATCTCTGAAGGGGTTGTCATGAGAAGGACTCAAGTTCTGAAAAACGTCTACACATGGCCTAAGCTTACCTCTTGGATTCTATTTTTCTTTTAGGACTAGACAATACCCTGGGTATGGCCTCGGTAGAAGCACTGTCATACAAATTGGACCTAGCCAAGGATTGTCATTTCAAAAGCACGCCAACCTCAGGAGATCCTAGTGTGACGGGAAGGGCTCTTGTTGCCGGGACAAAATTGGCTGTCAAAATCTTAAAAAAATCATATATTTCAAAAAAAAATCATATATTTCAAAATCCAAAAATATTCATATATTTCAAAATTCCAAAAAAAGAGAGAGATCATATATTTCAAACTCCAAAAAAATCATATATTTTAAATATTGAAAAAAATCATGTATTTCAAACTCCAAAAAAATCAGATATTTTAAAAATCTAAAAAAACCAGATATTTTAAAAATCCAAAAAAATCATATAAAAAATTAGATATTTCAAAACCCACAAAAATCAAATACTTCTAAAATTTTAAAAATACCATCGTCATTGCATAGCATGCATTTGCATTTATATCGCTACATTTTTCGCCTATTTAATAAGGCTCCACCCCTTGACCAAATATCAAGAATTGGTTACCCTCTAACTTGCTACAAGCAAGGGGTTGAGACTAAGAACAGATCTAACTTGTTTCATATTTTAAGTGTGGGCAGATACAGGTCTAAATTCCCCAAGATTCGAAGCTCTCAAGTTTCTCTATCTTCTGTCCCTCGCGGTCCTTTGTTTGACCGCTAACGATTCACTCACGGTCGTGATGAGACCGCTATTCTCACCGGGGGACAGAATTCTCAGGTTTCTCTATGTCTCTTCTCTAGCGGTCTATAGATAGACCATTTATCCTCTCCTGGCGGTCTAATGGCGACCGCTAGCCACTCTTGAGAACCATAAAACTCTGAGTTTTTATGAGCGCTATCATTAGCGGTGGATCGCTAGACCATTTTCTTTCACTAGCGGTCGTTTGCTAGACAGTTTATCAGATAGAAAACTCTGCTTCATTCAATTAATCAAGCCAAATCACAAGTCCATTGAACATCATTTCAAACCAGCTTCTCATTTGTTCATTCCAGGTTCATGATACATCATCATTTCAAATAAAATGCAAAGTTCACATTATAAAATCAAAATACATTCAATTTCTTATCCACGCAAGGCCGGCTCTTGCGTAACTCCTTCACATAAGCTCGATATTCCGTGTCCTTCTCTGTCACTACCGCTTGCAAGATACGGATGCGGCTGATCTCCCACGTAGTCAGAGCGCTCCGGATTGCCTGCTCATCCTCCTCGGTCCCAATCTTCCTAGCTTGAAGTGGAGGGTAGTGTGATAGTGCTGGAACCTTAGTATGGGGTAGCCCGATTTGCAAGTAGCACCGGTGTGGGTGGTAGATGGCCAAGGTGGTATTCCCCACTAGCTGCAGGTCTAGGCCCAGCCGCCGGGGTAGTCTCAGAATTGTGTCTTGAAGAAGCCGTGGTCGCATCATGAATTTATCAATTGGCAATGTGTTGAGGAAGAGGCGCCATTCATCTCTTGTTTTCTTATCCGCCGTCCGACACTCAACCTGTGAAGAGAACCCAAAAGTGCCTCATATATAGAAGACTGGGTGGCTCCCAAATATGCGGCTAGTTGAAGGAACATCCTCCTTGGGTAGGAATTTGAGGCTAACTCCCAACCAACACTCAAGGACGATCATGGACCCGAAGGGAGGCCCTCCCAAACAAGCTGAACTAAGGCCCTCATAAAGATATGAAAGGACGGCATGAGAAATGGACAAACCTCGCCACAAGCCACTAATGATGCTAAGGTTTTGGATATCTAAGAGGTGGTCAGTGGTGGTGAAAAGGAAAACCTCACAAAAGCAAACCGAGGTAGCCTTGGCTATGGCTTCAAATCTCTCGCTCTTGTTCTTGCAATAAGTGGTGATCCATTGAGCCATGGGGATCAAATGAATGTGGCGTGGGCTAATCATTGTCCTAAAATCCTTTGGGTTGTGAATGAAATCCCCTAAGATTAGAGAAGGGTATATTGGCTCAACCGTGTGACACACTAACTCTTCATCCCCCACCTTAGTCTTAGAAGGGCTAGGTAGGTCTCTACCTCTTCTAGAAGGATGGTGGCTTCAAAGGATGGGAATATGAAGGTGTGTTTGGGGGTGCCACAACTCCACAAGGGCTGAAATGCTAGGCTAATCATATGAAAAATTTTGAAAATTCTTGACCAAGACTAACAAGGGTTGTAGATGCCATGCCCTTAGGATGGAAGTGACTTCTAAGGGAAGTTCTTTGATCAAGGGAACCACCCACTTTAGGCTAGAGTAACACCTTGGGCCAAGAAGGAGCTAAGAAAAAGAAGAAAAGAGAGGAAAGGAAAGGAAGAGAAGAAAGGTCATGAGAAGAGGAAGAAGTTCAGAAAATTTATAAATTTATGACATTGACATGGACTTACCTCTCTTGAGGAGCTTGTCCTCAAATGCTTGGGGATGGAGGTAAGCCTTTGCAGCTCCCCATGTTCACTCCTAGCTGGCTTTGGCCCGGTGTAGGCCACCTCCCCCATAGTGCTAGCCTCAAAGCTTCTCTTCATGGTAACTTGGATGAATTTAAGGGTGTTTTCAAGGTTTTCTTGAGCAGAAATTTGTGAGCTGCGAATTTTGGGTGTATTCCTACTTATAGGGCTTTGGTTTTAGTCTTAACACATTAGGATTGTGGATAGTTAGCTTCAGATTGAGTTAGGATAAGTCTTAGAGCAGATTAGGTGTCTTTTCTCCCGAGTTCAGACTCTCACGGAGAGTCCCGCTCGGACTTCACTGAGTTTTCCCCTTAGCGGTCTATCGCACGACCGCTAACCGCCAGACAACGGTCGTCAGGTGACCGTTTTCCACCTCCTTCCACCGCCTTGTTCCACAATTCTCAGACGGTCATGTATTGGCCGTTTCTTCTTCATAGCGGTCATTCATACGACCGTTTTTAACATTTTTCCTTATTTTTGACAAAACTCTTTCTTTCTCTCTCTCGATTTCCCTGTCAGTCCTAGGGAGTCAGCATCCATACATTCCATGCATTTGCACTCAACAAAGAAAAAGAACACAAAAAGAGAAAAGGAAAAGAATACAAAAAGAACTCATATATATCACTAACAAAAGAGTCATGTACATGTGTCCATAAAAATAGAAAAACAAAAGAAAAGTACAACTTATGCCCCGGTGGGTCCCTCTCCTGGACCGCCACTGTCCCCGGTCCCCTCACGCCTCTTTGTCGGCGGGGCCATGGAGGTGCTCCCCTCCTCTCGGTGACGTCATCGCCGCTCCTCCTCCTCCTTGTTCCTCCGATGGCCAGAGGAACCCGTAAGGTAATCATGGTGCACGCTGCGCGCACCACTCTGCGACACGCTCTGGGAGGATCGGCCCCCCACTAGCCGAAGTGCTCTCTCCAGCACTCGGATGTCAGCCCTCAGCTCTACCGCTGATGCTGCCCCGACTCTGAGTCTCTCTACCTCCACGCGAAGAGGAGCCACCTCAGCTGCCTCTGCTCGTAGTCTCTCTACCTCTGCTCGAAGAGGAGCCACCTCAGCCGCCTCTCCTCGAAGCTGCTCAGCCTCGGCCAGTGCCGTGGTCAGCTCCCTCGCCTACATAAGCATTCATTCATTCATTAGTTAGTCATTTGCATATCATAAGCATTTAATAAAAAGAGTCAACTAGTTTTGTTTACCCTCTCTGCGAGCGTGGCCACGGCCTCCTCAGCCCGAGCAACCGCCCGTGCAAAGTCGGCGTCTTTCTCGGCTCGGTCTGTCGCTGGCTGTGAGGACGAGGATGGAGCATCTGGTCCTACCCGCTACGCTCCCTCAGCTCTCTCCATTTTAGAAATCATTGTCAGTCGCATTCATAATCATTTGCATAATTAAGTCTAAAGTTTAGAACTTACCAGTAGCTCCAACACGCGCTGGAACTCATCCCTCTGCTAGACGGTGGAGTATAGGAGACCCTGGAGCTCGGCTATGCGCCCTTGCTGGTCTAGCTGCATATAGAAGTCCACGAGTCAGTGCATTTAGAATTAAATAAAGAAGCATGGTTTATGGAGTCTTACTGGTTGTCGAGTACCACGGAACACCTGGTCGTCGTACCTTCGGGCGTAGGCCCTCAAGTACGTCTCGTCGCTCGTCGCCTAGGCCCGAACCACTCTGCCTCAACGGGTAAAATCTCTGACCTGGTCCACTACCCGTGTCACCCAGTCAATGTCGCTGCTCATGCCTCGAGAAGATCGCCCGATCCGCTCGTCGCCTCTGGCCGGGAACTCTATCTTAGGCTGGTGAACCCCGTGCGTCCTCATGATCAGTCTGAAGTGTAGAGGCTCGACTATGTTGAAGTAGTGTAGCCAGATATCTCGGCCTCCATACGCCAAGGCCACCTCTACCCAAGGCTGTCCGTCATGGCCCTCATCCCGGTACGGTGTCCAGCGCACCTGAAAAGTCAACATTCAATGTCAGCATTCATAAGCATAAAAGAAGCATTTAAGGATCATTTAATTGCATTTAGAAGGGGTTTAAGTTTAGAACTTACCAATGCATATGGGAAGGTGTCCATGTCGTCCTGGATCGCCCGCACTAGGCGCCGCAACGATCCTATGTCTCGAACCGTCATCCATCGCCTCGCGATGGGCACTCGGTCTGGATGTACCTCCTTGCCTCACCCTAGGCCCGGAAGATACAGGTAACTCCAAACCTGCATGAGTTAGATGTCAGCATATCATAATCATAAGCATTTAGAGTTAAGCATTTACCCGGAGAAGAGGTGTGAACCCGCCTAGCATGGTCTACCAGTCGGTTGTACTAAGGGAGTTGAACAAGAAGGCCAGCAGTGCAGCTCCCCATGCATATCCGCCTGCTCCGTCCAGATTTGTCAAAAGTGGGAGGAGTCTGACACTCACTCCATCTGCCCTCGTCGTAAAAATTAGCTTCCCAAATAGCAGTATCAGGAAGCAGCAATGGGTGAGGTCCCCCTCTGGCCCAGCTCCCACGGACACTCTCTCTCGGGCCTGATCAGTCAGTCTGCCCAAGTGCTCCTCTGGCAGCTCGCCAATGCTAATCCCTACTCCTCTCAGTCCAAGACTCTTCTAAAGAGTCACCCGTGCCAGCATCGAGGAGTGCCGACCCAGCCTCATCAGTTCCAGTGCCTGCACCTGGTAATTTGCATATGTCCATCTGGTCACTGGTGCCCCGTGCACTCTCAAACCCGTGATCCTGGCAATGTCCTCTAGAGTCGGGATCATATGACCCCATGGGAATAAGAACGCCCTGCTGATTGGGTCCCATATGTCGTGGAGTGCGTATAGCAGTGCCGTGTCAATCCGCATTACTTCAATGCTCTGGAGTTCCCCGAAGCCCATTGCTGCCAACCTTTCCCTCTGGTAATCTGGCAAGGCCAAATAGACTGCCCATACTTGTAGCCACGAGATGCGGGTCTTCCTCTTCCCCTGCATTCATATAAAAAACTTTGAGTCAGTCATCCATATAATTCATCCATAAAACCAATGCATTTGCATTTTAAAATCAAAAATCAGAAATTTCTCGGTTTCCCTTGCAGTCGTCCATTGACCGTTTCTTGTCCATTAGCGGTCCTCCCTAGACCGTCACATCCCCTAGTGGTCACTGGAACAACCGCTAGGAACCCAGAGAACGGGCAATGTTTGCCTCATTTCTTGTGAATGGCCTACAAGTTTTTCCATGCCACAAATTTTCAATGTTCGAGAATGGCCTACAAGTTTTTCCAATGGGTCCCCAGACCCATTTCCCTTCCATGCCACACACAAGCATGCATTGAAAAAAATGTGTAAAATGAAAAATTGATTTTTTTTGGGCTCACGGTCCTACCTCTGATGGTCGTCCGGCCGCCATCGCTGCTGGCGTCTCCCTGGCCGTCGTGGCCTCTTCCTCTTCCTCCTGCACCTCTACAGCGACCTCCTCTGCCGTGGGGGCTTCTTCTCCCTCCGGTTGGGCCGCCGGTGCTTCCTCCTCCTTTGGTGGGTTCACCACCACCGCCGGTGGTGTCTCCTCCTCGTCTATCCGCCTTTGGAGGTGTTTCACCGTCCGTTTCTTCACCACTGCAGTGGCTGGGTGTAGGGACACGGAGGTCGCCGGTGGGGTGAGTAGCCGGAATGGCTGGAGGTGGTTTTGGGTCGGTTGAGCTAATGGAGCGCATGAAGATCGAACGAGCATTTCTGGTTTTTGAAATCTCTTAGTAATTAGCGGTCTATCGCTAAACCGCTAACCGATCCCTGTCGGTCGTACCTGAGATCGTTTTCCATTTGAGCCATTTTTTTCGAGGAATGTGAACCACCTTGGTTAGCGATCGTTTAATGACCGTTATTCCTATGCTAGCGGTCTTGCCTAGACGGATTTTTGGCTGTTGATTGGAAATTATTTATTTTTGGCATGGTTCATATCTTGTGCTTTAATGCTTAATGCTTATCTTATATGATTATTGGTGGCTAACCTTTTTCATTGTCAAAAATCACAAACGACATCGCATGTTACGCCATCATGTCATAGCTCTCCAAGCAGGTAAGTCAGGTAAGTATCTCGATCCCTAGTCCCTTAAATGCATTACTATATGATATTTATGATATATTACCTCGAGAACCGGCTGGTCATTCATGTGTTCTAGGATCTGATGTTCCCCTCTAACAAAAATGATGATGATCTAGCTGCACATGTTTAATCGTTGGATAGGCTGTTAGGTTGGAAAGAATGGGGGACGTTGGTTCTGTCTTGCACGCCGTGGTTGCAGATAGTGTCTTGACCCAGATTTATCCGGTCTAGCAATACTATTCTCGAGTATCTTTCCTATTTTCACTTTCCTTGGCATTCATTTTGATGATTTTTTTACTTTATCCCAACATGCATCATGCGCATCTTTGAGCATTCATGTGCCTTCATCTGTCTAAAGTGTCTCAGTGATGCTGGATAACTATATGTCCAGGGTCTTGAGTAAGGAGAGTCATTCCACTCTAAGTTGGAAGGTTTCCTTCGGTCTTTTTGCTCAGTTTGGTTAGCTGAGAATTCCTATCTGGATTTTAGTTACTCGTCTCTTTGCTTTTTCATTTGCTCCGATCGCCTATCAGCTGTGTGTTCTAGTGAGCAGGTTGGTCGTGTTTTTCCTTTTTTTTAGTTGCTAGTTCCTCCATGCTTACGTCATTCGGTTCGGCCATTCCTTGTGATTGGTTCGGAGTTTTCCGGAAGATTCCTATCGCTCGTTGGTTGAGGACGGGTGTCGGTTTACCTTAACGCCCGCTTTTCAGTCCACTCTGCTGCATTTTCGCTTCACCTCCATGTTCCATGTCACTTTCGCTTCACCTCCGCTCGCTCCTCTGCAAAGTGGACGTTAAGGAGGGGCATCTGTTGACACCTATTTTATGACCAATGAGTTGGGTTATCTCCTTATTTATTTTTATGATGTCCCGAGTTATTCACCGCTTATTGGGCCATTTTTGATCATTTTTCGGGTTAATTTTATGGGTCATTCTCCTTGGTTGGGCCTAGCTTCATTGATTTCTCATCACTTCACCTTATTGGGCCTAGATAAGGGATAATGAGGATTATTTTGTGGATTAAGTTGTGGATTTATTAGCCTTTATCTCTTTTACCACGTCCTCTCCCCTAGCGGTCTATCGCACGACCGCTAGATAGGCGTTGGCGGTCCATCGCTAGACCACTAACTGGCAGAGAGTCCTGTTGGGTATCTTTGATCTTATCTTCTTCTGAACGCATGCTCCTAGCGGTCTATCACACGACCATTTCTTGTGGCTAGCGGTCTATCGTAAGACCATTAGTGGGAACAGAGAGTCCTGCTTTGCTATTCTTCCTCTTTTCTGCCATGAACGAACTAGAGTCCTTAATCCTTTGATTTCTCTCTCACCAGAGGCTCCCAGAACCTTCTATTTGTTTCTATGGACTCTTGGGAGTATTATCTTGAAGGATTGTCTAGTTTCAGGCATGTTTCCGAGTCATTATCCCTCCAACTCGAACCTAGGGTTTGAGGGATTATAAATAGGACCCTTTAGTTCATCGCTTGAGGAGGAGATTTTTGGAGATTGCGTCAAAGTGTTGCTGCGTTCTGGAGTCATTTTCAACCAAGGAGAAGCTGCTTCCACGTCCACCAAGCTTCTAGTCCAGGGAGTACAAAGTTCATTGGCCTAGTTTGTGTCTTTTTGGTCTTTAGTTTGGTCCATTGTTCCTTTGCATCCATAGCATCTTCCCTCTTCTTTTCTCCACATTCTCTACATTCAAACATCCTTTTAAAACATCCTTCCATCTTTTTCACGCCCCACAGGGGTTAAAAAACCCAAACCTCCCAAGTATTCACCCTTCTTTATGCATATTAGCTTGGTTGAGTCTATAGATACTACACTTGCCTAAGGGCTAATTGTGTTGTTTTTTTTTGCTGCTACACTTCCTCACAGGTTTACAGGACTCATAGCATGAGGCCCAACCTTTCTGGCCGACCAGGAGGGGTGGAGATTAAGTTACAATCCACTAATCTGGGTGCGCTTGCGGTCATCTGGGAGCCCGTTTTCAGGTATAAGGTGGTCTATCGCAATACCATTTTCTGCTGGATCGCGGTCGTCTAAAGGACCGCTAATCTTTCACTGCACATGGTTTTCTCTCTCCCACAGGCGGGTGTCTTCAACCGACTCTTTCCAAGGTATTATTGTGGTTTTACTACTTTAATTACTTTGGTGGCGATCACACATCTTTAGTTGGGTATTGTCTATCTTGGTCATCATCTTTCTTGCTTTTCTCTTTACTTTACTTGGTACACACCTACGGTGTGTGTTTTTATTTTTATTCCTTTGCTCCACGCCCTGGCATGTGTTTTTATTTTTCCACTTCATAAACATTGATGACATGCCCATGCTCCTGATTTTGGTGATTGTTTGAGTTAGGTTATTACTTGCTCACACACTTTTACACATTTATCTCACACCACCATATCCATTCATCACATGACACCACAAAAAGAAACATCAACAACACCAACCTTTTATATGCATGAGATAAAAGGTGCAAAGACCTTTATATGCATGAGGCAGAGATGTGCACCGACCATGTGTGCTGACATACAATATGTGCATGGACCTTATGTGTAGGCACTTAAAATGTGCACTGACCTACATGGGGGAATAGTGGTATGCATTGACCTTCATGTTTGCATAAACAGAAACGTGCACGGACCTGACAGTCATATGTGCACAGACCTTATGTGCTGTCTACAAAAGGTGCACCGACTTATATGCGTACATCTACAGTAACGTGCACCGACCTTAGTAGTACTAAGAGATGATGTGCACCGAGCTTTCCTCTGCTTACCATGCAATATGCATTGACCTTCATGCCCAGAACTATAAAAATGTATGGATCTTAGTATGAAATGCCGGCACATGAATCTATGAAATGCTAACAGTGCTTTCATAATAACAATGGTTTCATAAAGTCATTATTATCAAAGTCCAAGAGCTAAAAAATAAAATGTATCTTTGCCAATCATAAAAAAATAGGAAATTAAGTTCAGAGAATTGAGTCAAAACAGACATGACATGAGACACATTATCCCACATGAGCTCCCACAACAAATATCAGTATGGCTTTTGACATGAGGCACAACATGTCTTAGGTGAAGTGACCCAGTTACTCACCACACATCATGTCATTGCTCTGCCATCATTTTCACTGATTTGCAATAATTTTCCAATAGTGATAACTAAGGCACTTCCTGACACAGTCTAATTTTAGACATGGTTTCTCGGTGACCAAAGTCATTGTTCTGACTCAATTTCAGACATTACTCAGAACAATCAAATGATTAAAAATAATACTCACCTCTTGTATCTCAACCAAAGTAAGCCATGATTTTATGGTTTTCAGATTTCGGAGGGTTTTTCATTATACAACATGAGACAGTCGGTTAAGATTTATTAAAAAAATGACTCAGATATTTTTAAGTTTTTTTCACATCCAAACTTAATGAATACATTAAACTTAAACCAATTTGATTCTTCAGACATTCATAACCTGTATAATAGAAGATTCCTTATTGACAAGGTTTTCAGATTTATGGTCATGATATACAGATTGCAATCTTCTCAATTTTCAGATTAAAGAAGTTTGAGAACAGCCAATATTTCAATAGAGGCATCAACAAAAACAACAGAATGAGCAAGGCGATGGCTATTCAGTGAAGATTTCGGTTGACCTGAATGAGCAGTTTTGGTCGACCGAACTAGACAATGATGGAATAAAACATAGAACAGATATATAGCCATGCTCTTCAAAATCTATTTATATGCTCCCCCTGACTGAATGCACTCAATCAATCTTTTTGGTTTTTTCGATATGAATGATATGCAATTAATTTTGAAATCAGTATATGCATGATAACAAATGCACATGAGTAAACTATGAAATGCAAGAACTCTCCCTAAGTATGTGCATTTATGTCAATCAATCCTGTTGACACATGAATGATATGCAATTAACACATGTATGCATATGAATTGACTCCCCTTAACTAAATGCATTGAACCATAATATGTGACATGAAGACCATGCAGGGGAATTTAATGAGTTATGCTCTTGAACATGTTGATCAAAAAAATATGCAAGACTCAAGACACACATTTGACCCATGGTATCAGGTGGAGGACTTGGTCTAAAGACCACCTCACACATGGTTAGAACTTCCAGACAGACCTCATCTGCCCTTTAGCACTATACCATTTGATTTACCACGTGATCATGCATGAAGGTGCATGACAATTTCAGTGCAGTCATATATGCAGTTCTATGTGCAATGTAAATTTTAAATGACAGTATTCTAAGCACATATGAATGCAAATGATGATTGCATGCAACAGATATTGAGTGTTTGTGTCAGATGTGCATTATGAGTTATACAGATATTTAGACAAATGCAAATGAACTTATGCAAGTATCAAACTTATGCAATAATGCCAGGATATAAACAAATATGCATGAAATTTTAATTAACAAATTAGCCATGATATGCATCTATCTAAAAAGAATTATTGAAAGCTCAAATAATAAAACCTGAGGAAAGTAGAACTGGGGTTTTACCATACTCATGTTCCTTGTTTTATTCAACCCCTTTTTATTCTTCATCCCTAAGGCACACCTACAAGACACATTCTCATTTTGTAAATTTTGGTACCCAATATTTCTTGGGTCCAGAGAAGTTAGCTGTACCTCTTGTAGGTGTTGTCCTTGACCTCAGGACAATAACTTCATCATTCTTTAAATGACGACATTCATCTAAGATATGCCCTAACAATCCACAGCAATGGCTTTGAACAGAGAAATCATGTTTTTTAAAGAATTGTGCATCATGTGTCCGAGTGAAAATAGGATTTTTGCTCTTTCTGGCATGAGTGTTGTGATTGTGTTTCAAGTGCCAATAGTCTTTGACTGTATGGCCGGACTTACCACATGCATTGCAATAAAGTCTCCTTGGAGTAGTTCTAGGAACAGGGTTCCTTCTAAAAGCCTTATACTCATTCTTTTTCACAAACCAACATTCATGCATTGCATGACCGAATCGACCATAGTGAAAACATTTGAGTTGCCTTTTTTGAGAAACTTGATTGTTTCGTGAACCCTTAGTGAAATGCATGTGTGTGTTTCCTGAATTTCTCATTTCCTTCATTCCTTTTTGAACATTTAATTCATCGGTTTCCAAGATGTAACAATTATAGATCACATGACTAAATTTTCCATAATAATGACATGAGCCATTTCTTGTATGAGTGTGTGAGAGAGCATGTGACTTCTGTGCAGCATTCTTTGTGTCAACGGGAGTGTTTTTTAACTTTTTCTGTGGATTTTATTTCTTTTTCAATTTTTGAGTTTGTTCTATAGTTTTGAGACTAACAGTGGATTTTAGGTTCCTTGGGCATTAAATTGAAAGATAGGTGCACTGCATGTGGTGGTCGGCCCAGAACTACACACAAACGATGTGTGAAGCTTACTATTAAACCCCCTTTTATTAGCTGGGCTGAAACCCAGACCCTCACGTTGGAAATTCACTTTACAGCCTAGGAGTTTGTCTAAATTATCTTTTCCACTCACAAATTTTTCAAGAGATTTGTTCATGTCAGAAATTTTAGATTCAAGTTTTGAGACATGGAGCTCATATCCAGCTATCTTCTCTTCATAGCAAGTAGCCTTTTCATTCAACATTTGATTAACGATTTTTAGACTCTCAATTTCTTATTCTGCATTCACCAACTTATAAAAACTATCCATGCTCACGCACTTACCTTTTTCAAATTTGATTAGTCTCTAAGACAGAGCTGTGTTTAAGGGTTTTAGCTTGTTAATTTCCTCTTTTAGTTTACTATTTTGCTCCTGGAGTTCATCATCAAACACCAAATCACATAAAGAAGTAGGACACTCATTAAACACTTCTTGTTGATTTTCTGATTGAGGTTTGTCAAAAATTTTCTGAAGCTCTAAATTTTTTACTTTAACAGCCTCCAGTTTTTCAGAGATCAATATATTTTCACTTTCAAGATTCATTGATCTATGTTCAGATTCGTGAAACCAGTTTTTCAATTTTTTATTTTCAGACTTCACATAATCAAGTTCTGAACTAATGGCATCAAGATTTTTCAGTTGTCTTCTAAATATGACATTTTCTATTTCCAGGATTTCAATGTCCTCACCTACAGAGTTAGCATTCTCAAGATTGTTTAACTTCTTTTTCAGAGATTTATTCTATTTTCTCAATTTCTCATAGGACTCTAACAAATCAACATATGCATCTTCCCAGTCTTCTAGAGAAAAGCTAGCGAAAGGATTGTTTACCTCTTCAGCATTCTCGCTTTCATCAGCCATCATACACTTTGAGTTTTCCTTTTGATGAATATCGTTCAAGTGGTCCCAAATTTCTTTAGCAGTCCTACAGGAAGAAACAAAGGGAAACTTGTTAGTGTCGACTACACTCTTCATCATCTTCAGTGCTTTAATGTTCTCAAGATGTTTTGCTTTATGATCCTCAGTCCAATTGGACTTACTCATGGGCAATTTGTGTGGCCCATGAGTAATAATCGTCCAAAGGTTTGGATCAATTGAATTTGTGATATGGCCCATTTCAGCAATCCAGATATAAAAGCTAGTGTCGTCAAACACTGGTGCGGAATCCATGAGAAAAATGCTTAGCGAAATAAGATCGAGCAGTCATAGGGCACTAGGATCCTTTTTCTACAGATGATGGAATCTGCAAGAATTAGAAGCCTACTCTGATGCCACTTGTTGGACACCCTGAGACTACTAGATAGTAGAGATATGGATAGGATCTAGAAGGGGGGATGAATAGATCCTGTCAAAGGGAAATTAAAAACACGCACCCCAAAATATTTCAGACTAAGGGCATTTTAAATCAAATTAGAAATGGAAGATACGATACACACACACTCAATACCAAAGGTCTGCTAAGACCTTCCACAGATAAGCTCAACACGATATCCGACACCACATACTGAAAGACTATCTACTAGAATGAGATGGTGATTCACATAAACCATCTAGCACATAGCGCACAAAAGATAGAATGATGAAATAGCGCAACACAACACCGTGAAGAGACGACAAGAACAACTAGACAATCACAAGCGCAATCACACAATGAGACACTCAGATTGTAAGGTGGTTCATCTGACCCAGAGTCAGCCTACGTCCACCCCTCGCTCCCACTAAGCGAGGATTTCACTAGCACAAGCTAGAAATCAAAGTAGACTCAGTATGCAACGGGATGCTGCCTAACATCTTGAACTAGAGGGAAACAAATCCCTCAACTTGGTCTTGCTTTCCACAAGATTGGCACCCTAACTCTGTCACCCGCAGAACTAGGACCGGAGGACAACCTCCCATCCTATGAGACCACATAGGGAACACCATGAGTGACACCCCGTCACTCACAACCGGAGACACCAGTCTCCCATCCTCTGAATCCACAGAGGGCAACCGGAGATAAATGTCCCTTCTCTTGAATCCTCAGGAGGAACCCCGATCGTAGAATAGGGACTTAGAAAAGCAAAATAGAAAATGAAAGGAACAAAGAAAAACACAACTGACAAAATGAAAATTGTAGCTCTCACGGGAGCAAAAAAATGTTCAGGATTTGATCCTAGAACAGACGAACACAGATCTTCAATTTTGGAACTAGCTACTTCAATGTCGATCACTCTCTTTTTCTTTCTCTCCCCTCTCTCTTCTTTCTCAGATTTCCTCTTTCTTTTCTTTTCTTTTGCTCGCACACTTGCTCTCTTCTCCTTTCTTCTACTGGCTCACTTTTCTTCTTTGTAGTGGCTTTTTTTTCTCTCTGTGCTCGAAGGAAGTTACCTCCTATTTATACCCAAGATAGAGCCTCCAGAGAAGCTTTCTAGATAAGGTAATTTGATTACCTTTTTCTTTCATTGGCCCACGTGGCAGGGACAATAGTGTTCCTCCATCCTTGAGCCTTGGAACACGTGCCCAGCATATGCTCCCTGGGTTCACGTGCCACTTATCCACCATCCTGGGATCATGTGCCTATCATTGGTTGACTTGGATCGGATCTAGAAATGGATCTTCATTTCTTGGTTCGAGCTAATTGCTGCATCGAGGTAGAATTCAATGTGATGACCTTCCATACTGCATCGACTTGATGCGTGTGTTGTGCTCACTGAGGCATTTCATCAAACGGTTCTTCTTCTTCATAAGATTTGACTCATCTGGGCAAGGCCCCCTGAATATAGCTTCACATATCCCTTCTCATATTGATCCAGTATGTAAGATAGCATTTAACTTTAGCTGACTTGATTTTAGTGTTTTTGCATACAGTTGTGAACTTAATTTTCACTAGAGACCGTTAATTACTTCTGATACATCGACCTTATCCATATGTAGATACAAGATGCATCGACCTGTCTCTGTTCAGAGAAAAAATTATGCTTATGCACTGACCTTCCTAGCACTGGTTGAATTTACTGCATCGACCCTTGTTCTGAAGGAGCTGAGGTGCATCGACCTTTCGTTCTTGAATGGCTTGAGTGCATCGACCTTTCTCTTCATGATGGACCCGTTGCGTCAGTGCAGCTCTTGGGTTGCGTCGATGCAAAATTCGGAAATGGCTCCTTTGAGCATCACTGCATCGAGGTCGTTTCCAATCAGCCATAGCAGTAGGTTGTTTATCTTGAGTATAGCTTCAGCCAGACCCAGCAAGGAACCAGGTGCCATGTTCAATATTTTCTCATTTGAAGACTGTCAGACATTTCCATAAGCTACTCCATCGATCTTTCTATGCCCAAGAAATAGGTTGTACTTCTGCATCAACCTGTCTTTGTAATGATGCATATGGGACATCTCGATGCATCAAGGCAGAATTCTTGGTGCTTCAACTTTGTAGATTTCCAAATTGAAATTCTGCACTGATGTGTCGAGGCATGTGCTATAGATGCGTCGAGGCAGAACTCTTCCTTAAGGAATGTGAACTGATGCATCGAGGCATTGACCAACTGCGTCGAGGTAGTTTCATTTGGTTTGTTTCTGATGACTTCTCTGTATCGAGGCATCTCCCGAATCCACTGAGGCAGCCCATTTCTACGTCGAGGCAATCTCTTCATAGTTGCTTCTATGACCAGCACTCCATCGAGGCAGTGCCTAGCTTCATCGACCTGATACCCTTGCTCAGTCAGAGTATGTCAATCGGCTCTTTCAGCTTCACTGATTTCTTCATGACTTTGACTTAACCTTTTGCCTTATTCTCAGAGCATGTTCTGTGGAGAATTCAACACACATCTTCTACATATATTCAGATCATCTTAAGAACAATTATGTCAGCAAAAATGCAATGTATGACATTGTTGCGGGTTTTTTTTTCTTTTTATGCCGATGACCGGGGTGAAGGTAGGAATACAGTTGGGAAAGGAAAATACGGGAGTTTGATGTTTCTAGGGTATTCTCCCTTACAGTTGTATGCCTTTCACGGTGGTATCGGGCACTCTCCTTTTTACGGAAAGCCGAAAAGGGTCGAATGGCACCGGAATGTGGGGGCATAAGTTAGCCGGACAGGGTGCGGGCGTGCCAGTCGATTTCTCGACAATCACCTATGGAACCAAGGGTTGACCGAGGAAGCGCCACCAGGACGTGGCACGTGGGCTCGAGAGGTTGGGCGACACATGGAATCGAGGGGGTTCCACGGGTGCGAGTGCACATGCGATTGTGAGAATCGTGTACTGGACGTCTTTCCCCATCGACCGCAAGTGATCGGTGCTTATTTACATCGGATTGAATCCAAACACCTTCGTTCTATGCGGAAGAGAAGCATGTTTGTATCTGAAGTCCTGGGCGGAGAGCAGGGGGTACTCAACAGTTGTGGGTTCGCACTAGACAGGGCGATGTTGACTGGGGTCAGAGGGGCGGTGTATTTGCACTAAGCGGCATACAAAGGGGTTGAGGGCCTGAACGTGGATGTGAGCGCATTTTTTCAAATGGCAGTATGATTTCTGAGAACTATATGGCTTTACAAGAGGGCCGTAGGGGGAGAGGTACAACAGGCGCAAGCTGCGGGACAATTCCGACGTGATGGTCGGTCCCCGGGTCAATGCGTGACAAAAGAGGGTATACGCATGTTTTACAGAGGGTCCCTCTCATGGCATGGGCCATGTTTGCTTCGCCAAACGAGAGGCTATGACTGGATAATTGGAGAAAGCATCGAGTTGGTGTCCGGGCGAGGGTCGATCACGGCTCGAATCGAGTGGTCGGACGTGGCCTCGTGACTGCGGGGAAGCGTGACATGATGGTGCGTGCGTAGTTGCGATCGGCGGGCACGCGAGGGGAAATCCTGACACGAGGGGGTGTTCACCATTGTCATAACGTCGCACACGTGGTGGCGATAGACTTGTGTGTCATGGTGGAATACTGTATGAGGGGAGTACAAGCGACATACCCTTGACATCCTTAGATGACGACCAAGTCACCCACGCACAATTCTCCTTGCCGGATGCCTTGCTGCTGCTTGAAGCTTGGAGCCACTAGAAGCCTTGATTCATCTATCCATCTCACCCCTTGAGATTCTAAGGGGCTTTTATAGGGAATTTGGATGGTCATGGAAGGGTTTAGGTGGGCTAGGGTGAAGGGTTCAACCTAGCCCGAGTAAACCATTTGAATAGTGCAGGGGGGAAAGGGTTTAGGTGGACCAGCCCATAGGGCTGGTCTGGGCTGCCCAAACCCCTCCCGTGGATGGCGTTTAGGCGGACCAGCCCAAGGGGCTAGTCTGGTCCGCCTAAACCCCTCACGGAGGGGTTTTTCTTAATTTAAAAACTTTTTTTTTGGCCGGAATGGGTTTAGGCAGACCAGCCCAGGGGGCTGGGCTGGTCCGCCTAAACCCCACCCCAGGGGGGGTTTAGGTGGGCTGGCGGAGGACTTTTTAATTGACTAAAAAGTAATTTTTTTTGTTTTTACGGAGGAGGTTTAGGTGGACCAGCCCAGGGGGCTGGGCTGGTCTGCCTAAACCCCTCCCTAGGGGGTTTAGGTGGGCTTGCTTCTAGGGAGAGAGAGGGGCGGTCCCCACCCTATAAAATCCCTTTTTTGTGTTTTTTTCCTAATTTACTAAGAAGAAAAGGACAGGTGGAGCAGGATACGTGGAGCTTTGAGTGCGTTGACTTGAGGACCAACCCTCACGTGCTGTCGCTTTGCTACTTCCACGTGTTGCCCCCACATACTAGTACGAACGACGTGCACCCTTCACCCCGAATTAGGGAGTCGGACGAACGGAGACTTAGAATCGGACAAACTGGGACTGAGCGGGGCCGTGGGGCCACCGCGCTAGAGAGAAGGCGCGGCCCCCTGGGGAGTTCGCCCTCCCTTCGGGGAGCGGCCGTGCCCTGGGGTGAATGGGCCCCAGGCAGGCCGCAACCCCAAGGGATGGCCCCCGGGGGTCTTTTTCATCGCCTGGGAATGTCCTTTGAGGGACACTGGGCTCCAGGATACTGGGATGGCCCGCGCGGGCCATTCTTCTTCGAGTCGTAGTAGCCGCTCGCAAGGTGTTCGGGTAAATTCCCGACACACCCCGGGTTGTCGAACTGCTTGGGTAACTGGCTGAGGGGCCTCAGGACGGGCCTTGGGCTGAGGATGAGAGCTCATGGGTGCTAAGGAGAGGCACGTTGGGCTCATGGGCCATGCCTCAGGCTGCGTGCCACGTTGCACGGCGGGATGGCGGGGTAGCCTCGGGTTGGCCCGAGAGCTAAAGTTAAGTGGCTCATCGCCACGTGTCTGAGGGTTGGGGGTGGCCCCAACTTGCCTGGGGGTCATTGTAGAACCCAATTAGAGTGCTGGAACCATGGGGCGGCCCGTGGTTTGGTGTAGAAGGGCTGGAATATATGCGACCACAAGGTGTTCAGAAAAATGCCGAACACACGCGTGTGAGCCGTATATGCATGCGACGGGCCTCCAAAGCCTGTGGTTGGCCTAATTAGGTCTCCCTTTGACCTTGAAGGGTTGGAAGTAAGTGTCTCTGATGCGGGACACTATGCGAACTAGGACTCTAGGTGCTAAGATGACCAAATGGACTCCTACGACTAGCAACGTCACGACGATCCGAATAGCTTAACTCAACACCTTAGATTCCCAAGTAGGGACTAAGCCATATAACAAGAAAGTCAAGCTCGCAAGCGCCCCTAGGAGGGAAGCGCGTGGATCCGCACGGTTGAGAAACCGGCGAGCCTAGGGTGGTCGACTCCACACTCGTGACTCGGATAAGTCACGGGACGGTCACACTCTCTCACCGCAGCAGTGAATAATGAAATAAGTATACGAGCTAGGACCCTACTGCGCTCACTAGCAGCGGCATCAAGAGTGAATACTAAAGGAGCAAGCTAACCATGCAAGGAAGCGGACACATACCTCAACGCTCGGGGCATGGGGAAGAAACCCGGCCAAGTCACACGATCACCGGTACAAGCTAAAAATAGATAGAATCCAAACTAATGCCCACTCCTCGCAGGGAGGTAAAAGGCTACAAAGTATCTCCGCGATCGTGCGAGGTGGGGTGACGGGTACTGGGTCGGTGTAGCTTGTCGCCCACGTACGGTCGTGGACGGTGGTACTCACGAACCGATCTGAACTTCACAGCAAGGAGGGCGAGTCCCGTGCCCCAAGGAGGATGCACGACCCCTGGAAGTGGGCAGCGAGTGTTGCTGAATGCTCTGGAAGATGTCGGACGCCGTCGGGCGGGCGGGCAGACTGCTGGCCAATCTACCTGGAGCTGGGAAGCAGCAGGGGAGAGGGCACGGTGACACGGCAGAGGCGTTGCAGGCGAAGCAAGATGGAAAGAAGAAGAAATAAAGAGAAATAAGGGGGGGGGGGCTCTCCCTTCGACAGGGCCACTAGCCCCTATAAAAAAGCCCACCACGGGGAACTTTGATCAGTTGGAGAGGAGGGACAACTCTTGGAAGCTTTCTTCTGAGAGAAATTCCTTGAAGCCCGAAGCCAGTGTTCCTGTGAGAGTGAAGTGAAGAGAGAAGAGGGTGAAAGAAAGAAGGAGAGGTGAGGGGAAGAGAGCTATGTTACCCCCTTTGTCTTTGCATTCCCTTCTGCCCCTTTGATTTCCTTTTGGTGATCTTCATAGGTAGACCTTTGTCTTCGTATTCCCTTTCAATGTAACCGGAGTTCGGTCTGTTGTGGAATGAAAGGAAAACTCCCCTTTGGGAGATCTTGATGCCCCAATCCCCCTCAATACTCAGCCTGTGGTGGCTCTATTTTCTCCATTCCGATCTACACCTCCCTTCCCCCCTCTCTAATCGTCCAGGGCCCTTCGAGGCTTGCTTGTCCATAGCATGTCCCTCAAGGGAACCCGTCACCGGATGAACATTCATGGCCCTCGTGGCAAACATCTATCCCGCGTCGAAGATTCATCACCCGTGAGTCATGGTCGCTCTTGAAGGCTAGCCCTGGAGCGCTCCACACTCACACATGGGTTCGGACCGCCGTAAGGCCACTCCGATTTTTGAGGGTCACCCTGGAGCAATCCGTTTGGTGGCCTTCGCTTCTCTCCGACAAGCCCCGATCTAGGGGAGGTGCTGCCCAAATTTTGCCAGGGCCAAGAACAAGCGAACAAATTGAGCCACTCAAGAACGAACTGAGTTTTAATCCAATACACAGTAAACTCTGTGAACTGAACCCCTTGAATGAACACTTAAGCATCCACGCTAATTCACCTCAACAAACGATTAAAACGATTAAACCCCCTTTTCATCAACCTAATCTTTCAAATGGATGAACAAACCGGATCATAAAACCCACCTACGGATGAAAGAAAAGAAAAGAAAACACACAGTCGAAAGCAATAAACCCTCAGCAGGGGCTAACCCGGCGCGGTCTCTGAATATGGCGCCGTTTTAACCCTCCTCACAATAGCCCCATATCCTTCTTTGGAGGCTAAACGGCCCGCCCCTCTCCCCTTGCATGGGCTTAATACGGCGCGCTCCCCTTGCCACCTTCACCCGGCCTGCCCCCTTGTATTCCCTCTTAAAACGGCGTGGCCACATCCGGCGCGCCCAATAATCCCTCCAAGTTTACCCAATATTCCGGCGCGCCCCTTTGCCCCTCCAAGGTCGATCCGCGTGTGAGGGCGCACGTTGTCGAGTTTTGGCTTTACACTTAACAACCCGCTCCCTCAGACTATGCAATGATGCCCCGTGGTATCGGATGTTGACCTCGGGATCCCCGACATGGTCATGATCCGTGCACCTCTTGGGCCGATAGTTCATCAGCTTGGCCCACTTCTTCCGGGATACGATCCCGCACCCACATGAAACGTGTCGTACCTACGGTAGATATCCGAATGTCTTTGTTGTTATCTTCGATGCTTCGAATATGGACTCCCGACCGAATACTGGATGGTCCGTTAGTGACTGATATATATATATACCGGGACCTAATCCCACACTTGCATTAAATTTGCCACACTCGCAGCAAGTATTCGTATGGTTTTGAACGTCGTTTTGCATACCGATGCGGAGGGTTTAAATCATGTCAACCCAACTCGCATGCTTTAATGAAGAACGATCTTTAGGTCATTTGGCCCATTTTCTTGTGATTAATTAGAGGTCTTCCCCTCTCCGAGGGGATGTAATTAACGTCGCGGCCTTTATGGCGCGGCAGGTCTCCAGTCCCGACCCGATATCCACAATCGTCTGATTAGTCAGACAGAGCGCACCCCGGGCTTTGGACCACTCCAGTCTTGAAGCCCTAACACATTGTCACCTAGGTGACTGGCACACCCTCGCACTAGATAAACCGATAAACTGATAAAAAGAACACCCCGATATCTTTCAAGAACTCGAAATCTAGTGCGTTCCACAAGTTGGCACGCCCGGTGGGACAGATGATCTCGAATCGATATAACCACCAATATCCCAATATTTTCATCCATCGAATTTTAGTGCGTTCCACAGTTGTCTTCATATGAAACTGGATTTTATAATAGCCCGACTTGGCTTCATGGTGTATAGGTGCCTCTGATTTACCCGCGTCTGGGGGTTCTTTAGAGACCTCATCTGGTTCTTCGAGCAGTGATAGTGCGGCAATAGAGACCGACGAGAGTTCGAGCTCGGGCTCTTCTTCCTCTGAGGCCGCTTCTGTCAGAGACACCTAGATGGGGGCAGCTTTGGAAGGTACATAGAGATCCTTCCCTCCTCACTATTGGCTTTAGTTTAGTGTTTAGAGCAGGGTGTTGACGTTATTGTGTTATGGCCAGGACTGGGATCTGAGGGGGAGCGCGTGCCGGCTCCTACTAAGGATAACCAGGGGAGCCTTCCGTCTCCCTGATGACCACTGAGGACGGTCGGATTATGGAAGAGCCTTTGCCCTCCCCGACCCCGGCTGGTGAGATTGATGATGTGGGGGAGCGATTGCCTTCACCGACCCCTATGGAAGAGACTACAGGCGTGGCGGGAGCCGCACCGGGTAAGGACTGAGACTTTTCTCAGGTTTTCTGCCTTGTCTTGTCAGATAAACTCTGGATGTTGTGTATTTCCTTCGCATGCTGGGTGGGATTGTGCAGGCTTTGCTGGTGTATTGGATGAGATAGGCCACGCTTCCCTGGACCTAGGGGTCGAGTGGCCTACATCCGCTTCACCACCCGAGCCGCTGCTGGGTGCGAGCATGGGTGCGGCCTTGCTTCAGCGAGCTCGGGGCTACCTAGGAGGTGACCCCCTACCTTCTTCGGAGGAGCTTAGGCAGTGGTTGAGGGAGTGCACCTAGGGCTACCACAGTCTCGGCTTCCCGTGCGAGCTCTGAATGCCTGGCTTGTCCGGCATCTAGGCAGAGTACCTGCAACTTCTAGCGGGTCAGGAGCAGAGGGCGCAACGGCTGGCTGCTATCCGAGAGGCTCAGGAGTAGCGGGCCCAGCTCTTGTCGGTCATGGCCGAGCAGAGGAGACATGCTGACGTGGCCATGTTGCTTTCTCGGGACCATGCCATGCAGTTGGGCAAGACAAAGAATAAAGCTGAGGCCTTGCAGAAGGCCTTGGAGGAGCAACTGTGAGCCATGGAGCTTGCTAGAGTTGAGTGGCGGGCTGCCGAGACTGCGGAAGAGGCTAGCATATAGCTTGCGTCGACCTTGGAGGCGGAGCTTGCAGCAGTTGAGTCTCGCCTGGCAGCACTGGAGGGGATCGAGCCTGGGTTTGATTGTATTTGTTTTCCCCTTTTTGTTTTGTGTCATCCGGACTTTATGGATTTCTTCACCCCAAGGGCATGTCTTGGGCTCCTTTCACAGAGTATTAATGACAAACTTGTTGGATTATTTGGTTGTTTATTGGGTTGTTTCTTCCCCTTTCCGGTAGAACGGTGCTGTGTGTAGGGACTGGCGACCACTTGCTGTTAGTCGTGCTTGTTTTTCCCTGACATGCCGGTGTGAGCGATAGGGTACTGGGTGTGCCCGATTTTAGGCACCGGAGTAAAGGGGGTTGAGTATGCAGGATAGTGTAACTGGATGGCGGGTACTGGGTTCCAGGCAAAGAGTGTTATAAACTGGAGGCTGAGTACTGGGTAGTAGGGGGAATGACTGGGTGTTGGGGGCAATCCTCTTGAAGGATAAAGGCCTGTGTAACATGGAGCTGACATGAACCCGCGGGGTATGATGGTCTACACAGTTTAGGGTTACTGGGGTGATTTTGGGGTGTATCGGTCACATGCCGAGTAGTAGAGTGTCCGCTAACATCATGTTGTCAGCTGGAAATGTAGTGTATAGTAGCCGGGAAGACTGCGACCGAGCCGGCTGGGTGGCCTGGGGGACATAGTGGCCAAGACTGGGACTTGGAGGGGGACTAGAGGTTGAGACTATAATTATGACTGGAGATGGTGACCGGAGCCGGGGCCAGCCGGCTGGCCTATAAAGGCGTCGTAGCTGAGACTGGGGCTGGAGGCTGAGCGGCTGGCCGATGAAGGCGTTATAGCCGAGACTGGGACTAGAGACTAGGCGAATGGCTTGTGAAGGTGTTGTAGTCGGGACTGGGAGCTGGGAGCTGGCGACTGGCCTGTGAAGGCGTTGTAGCCGAGACTGGGACTGGAAGCCGACGGCTGGCCTGTGAAGGTGTTGTAGCTGAGACTGGGACTGGAAGCTGGCGGCTAGCCTGCGAAGGCATTGTAGCCGGGACTGGGACTGGAAGCTGGCGGTTGGCCTATAAAGGCATTGTAGTCGAGACTGGGACTGGAAGCTGGCGGCTGGCCTGTGAAGGCGTTGTAGCCGAAACTAGAACTGGGGGCTGGCGACTGGCCTGTGAAGGCGTTGTAGCCGGGACTAGGAGTTGGGAGCTGGCGGCTGGCCTGTAAAGGTGTTATATCTGAAACAGGAACTGGGGGCTGAGCGGCTAATTGCTGGGGTGTAGTAGCCAGAATATTGGAGCTGGTCGGCTAACGGTGGAGGTGTATAGCCAAATACTGGAGCTGGAATTGGTGATGGCCGACCTTCGGGGGCGTAGTGGCCACCGGTGTTGTAGAGTGATGCTGAGGTCGCCATTGGCGAGATATCGCGGTCGATAGCTTTTATCTGCAAGGGGTAGAGAGGGAGAGAGTTTTTTTTCCGCTTTACCAGCTCTACCACCCTTGCGGGTTTTCGCTAGAGCTGGCCCCCTCATGCTTTTTTCGGTGTGCCCTTATGGGTTTTCACACAGAGGGGTTACCCGATTTTGCCTGAGGTGCCCTTTCGGGTTTTCACCTCAACTGGGTTGGTGGCAGTTTTTGCCCCCAGTCGCCTCTTTGTAACGATGCTGGTTGGGTACGCCGTGGTATCTCTATTTTTAATCCCATTATATATATATATATGTATGTATGTATGTGTATATATATGTATATTTCTGAAATCACTGTCCTTAGCATGCCGCTGTTAGAGGACATGATCTGGAACTGGAGACTGTTGATGACCGGACATTAACCCTCCCTTGATATGGGTTTTCACAGGTTGCCAAGTCATGGTGATGGGAGTCATTTTGTTATGGCAGGATGCGACCGGAGTTATGGCTGGGAAGAGTCGGGGATTACTGGGAGGACCGGAATTATAATGAGACTGGGGGGCTCTGGATTTATAGAAGGTGTGGAATGCAGTGGTGTGGACTGGTAAAAGTCTGGAGATAGGCTGGGACTGGTATTTGTTGGGATGGCAAGTAGGACGTCATACTGCCATAGAAAGTTGTCGACCTACTGCATCGGAGCGAGGGCTGAAGGTGGCACGAGCTGAGCAGGGTGATGTAAGGTTAATTAGGGATCATGGGGTTAGTACACTGGCGATGTGAGTTGATAGAAGGTTGATGTTCGGTGGGGCTAATGATTGCCATGGAATGGGTGGAACGCCACCCCGACTGTCGGGGATAGGGAGATTTTCTCGTTATCGGCTCTACCGCCCTTTCAGGTTTTTGCCAGAGCCGACCCCCTCTAGCTTTTTCCAACGCGCCCTTGCGGGTTTTCACGCCGAGGGGTTTCCCCATTTTGCCTAAGGTGCCCTTTCAAGTTTTCACCTCAGCCGGGTTACTGGCCTTTTTGCCCCCAGCCGCCTTTTTGCAAAAGAGGACAGCTGAGTCTGCCCGGGCATCTCTATTTTTAACCCCTTTATTTATTGTTTTTTTCCTTTTTTGACATACCTGGGAGCCTGACGGCTAGACTGGTGCCGGTGTAGAAGTGCTCGTGCTGTCGCGGTGACGGGAATGGGGACAGGGGATTAGTCCCCAAGAATGCCTGGCGGTGATTCTGGGGAGCTTGGTTGGGCCTGCTGCTTGACTGGGAATTGAAGACTGGAGAAACTGGCTGGTCCGACCCTCCCCGGGGGAGGGGCGATCACAATGGTAGTAGCTGGAACACGCACCTTATTCTGGCTAGTGCACGAACTCATGTTCAAGTGCATAGTACAACTTCATATGCTTGCCATTGAGAGGCGGGAAGGGTCGGTGACCTTTGTGATCGACGACCGTGTAGGCCCAACCCTCGTAGACGTTACGGATGATATATGGGCCTCGCCAATTTGGCTGTAATTTTCCACTGGGACGCCCCGCCATGACTCCCTTTTCCTTGATCATGATGAGGTCACCTTGCTTGAACGCTCGCTGCTTGATAGGCCTGGACCATACGAGCCTGGTATACTTGCAGGTGTTTATAGGCTTCGAGGCATTTGCTTTCTAGGTCGGCCAGCTCCTCTAGCCTTCTCTGGTATTCATTTTCATCTGGCCCGGCGAGGCCGGTGTGGATCGCCACGCGATAAGAGGCTAGCTGGACTTCAATGGAGATAACAGCTTCTACCCCATAGGTGAGGCAGAACGGCGAACACCACATAGGAGTTTTGTACACCATCCGGTAAGCCCACAATGCCTCAAAAACCTTCTCGCCCCAATCATGCTTCAGGTGGAAAACTATTTTAGCCAAGAGCTTGCAGAGGGTCCTGTTGAAGGCTTCCGCTAAGCCATTAGCCTGGGGGTTGTAGACCGAAGAGGTTCTCCAGTCGATGTTGTTGGGTTCGGTGCAGTATTCAGAGGGGGGGTGAATGAATATAGCCCTTTAAAATCTTTCGCCCAATTAAAATATTAGGCTCACTAACTATCTAGAATGCTAACTAGATAGATTTATCAAATATAAAAGACTAATTAGCAGTTGCGGAATAAAACAAACAGACAGTAAGCACTCTAACAAGACAAGTTAGATGAACTATAGCTCAATTAGAATTTCGATCACTTAACAGATTAAGACACTCTAAGCAATTCGACAATTCAAGCAACACACAATCCCAGTGTCAAACAGATAGCGTGCGCAGCTAATCAACTTCGTTGAACTTGAAGCAAACACTTGAAGCGCCCTTATGCAAGCATCTAGCGGAAGCAATAAGACAAATGAAGAAAACAAACCACTGCACAATGGGATTTAGGTGGTTCGGTCCAGCAGACCTACATCCACCCCACACTCAAACCGAGTGTGGATTCCGCTGACTCACAGCTTGAACAGATGGGCATCACAGCTTGCCATACATCTGCTGGGCAA
Organism: Amorphophallus konjac; assembly: GCA_022559845.1. Classification (NCBI taxonomy): domain Eukaryota; kingdom Viridiplantae; phylum Streptophyta; class Magnoliopsida; order Alismatales; family Araceae; genus Amorphophallus; species Amorphophallus konjac. Next base: position 63,727,942 of record CM040120.1, on the reverse strand, counting down.
CACAGCTTGCCATCCGAGGAATCCTCCTCGCCCCGCTGAGCAACACAGCTTGCTGTCCGAGGAATCCTCCTCGCCCCGCTGAGCAACACAGCTTGCTATCCAGTGGAATCCTCCACTGCAAACCGCTGGGCAATACAGCTTAGCCGTCCAGAGGCAGCACCTCTGCAATCCGCTGACTAACAGCTTGAACAAAGATGTAAAATAGAAAATAGAACAAGACAGCAATCGGAAAGCAGTAAGCAATGAAGCACAATGTGGCTCTTAAAGAGCTGGATGGCCTGGATTTGATCCACGGTCCATCAAGAACAGATCTCCCTCGATCTCACTCTCTTTCTTCACTCTCTCTCTCTCTCTCTTTCTTCTCTGCTGCACTTCTCTTCTTCTCTCGATCTCTGTTCTCCTTTTCTCTCTCTCTTTTTCTTTTCTTCTGCTGGATCGTGGAAGCTCTCTCTCCTTTTTCTCTTTTTCTTCTCTCAGCTTCTGCTCTCTGCTTTTTCTTCTCTTCTTCTGCTCCCAGGCTTCGATCACGATCACTCAAAAATCTTTCTTCTACAGAGGATGAAGACACATATATATAGCAGCAACAGCAGGCACACTGGGCGCGTATGGCTTCCACATTTCCAGCCCTAAAAATTTGGACCATGTGGCAGCATCCTGGTATCTCGTCCATCCTTGGATCACGAGCCAGGCACCTCGGATCATGTGCCCTTCATTAGCCTCTTCAGTCCGATGTATATAGTTCTCAGTTCACGTGCTTAATGACAGCAATCTGACTTGCTGCGTCGATAATATCAATCAATGGCGTTAACGCAGTGAGGCATTCTAGTAAGCCATTAGCTTCGTCTCTTTAGCTGCTGCATCGACGCTGCTCAATTGTGGCGTTGACGCAGTGGAATAGCCTGTGAAGGTCTCTGCTTCTTTAACTGATGCGTCGACGCTGCTTGCTTGTGGCGTTGACGCAGTGGAAGATATCGTGAAGGCTTCGTCAACTGATGCGTGGACGCTTTAAGCTCCCAGCGTCGACCCTGTTCCCTTCAGCAATAAGAATGAAGTCATAAGATTTAAGTATGTACATTGCAGTGTATATACTTCGTTGTATGGACTTGTCAAGGCGAATGCAACGTACAGACTTGCCCAATGTGTTGACTTCAACAAAGGAGGCAACGACTGTATAGACTTTAAATCCTAAAGGCAGTGTATAGACATTGAAGAACAACAACCAATGTATGGACTTTACAATGCAAACAACAATGTATAGACTTCATGTAAAAGCCCAATGTATAGACATTGAATTCGAAGACCAATGTGCAGACTTTGGATTTGAAGACCAGTGTGCAGACTTCAAGTTTAACTGTGGATGTACAGACTTCAGGTGTGAAGACCATTGTGCAAACTTTGGAGAACAGCGGCCAATGTATAGACTTGATGGAGCGAAGCCAATGTACAGACTTAATGTGTAGCTGAAGCCTTGAACGTAGGAATAGGCTGGAGTGTATAGACTTCAGGCTTCAGAACCGAATGTACAGACTTCGCCTAAGAAACGTAGGGAAAGACCCCAGTGTATAGACTTTGCCTTGAACGAAGGTAAGTGATGAGTGTATAGACTTTCACGATGTGTAGACTTGGAAACATGAAAGCTGCAGTGAAGGAGTGTACACACTTGACCAATTCAATGGCAAATCGAGTGTACAGACTCTGAGTCCAAACCCAACGGCTGTACAGACTTAGAATGTGAAGACTGATGTACATACTTCATTAATCAAAACATGAATGAGACGCTGTACACACTTAGCCTAAGACGCTATGTAGACTTTATCTAACATGGACAATGTATAGACTCAATCAATGGAAGAGTTTCCAGTGTATGGACTTGAGTTCTTAAGCATGACTGCTGAAGGAGTCGACCCATCAGAGGATGTGTCGACCCATGACATATGAGAAATGGAAACAGCAGTGAATGGAATGTAAAGAACACAGAGAGGCTGTATAGACTTGGAATCCAATGCACACAGCTGACAGACTTGAAGTGAACTGAATGAACATGATGTATAGACTTCAAGGCTTGAATGCAAATGATGCAATGCAATGCACAGAACAGAAGTCAAGCACAAACAATATATCAATCATACACATGCATTCTTCAGATAATATATCAGTCACAGTCATATGCATTCATATTGCTATCATCAAAACACAATATCAAATGCTTAAGCATGACTGCTGAAGGAGTCGACCCATCAGAGGATGTATCGACCCATGACATATGAGAAATGGAAACAGCAGTGAATGGAATGTAAAGAACACACAGAGGCTGTATAGACTTGGAATCCAATGCACGCAGCTGACAGACTTGAAGTGAACTTAATGAACATGATGTACAGACTTCAAGGCTTGAATGCAAATGATGCAATGCAATGCAATGCACAGAACAGAAGTCAAGCACAAACAATATATCAATCATACACATGCATTCTGCAGATAATATATCAGTCACAGTCATATGCATTTATATTGCTATCATCAAAACACAATATCAAATGCACTCAAATGCACTCACTGTCTTGCTATCATCAAAACCAAATAGCATTGCTATCATCAAAGCAACATAGCACATGCTTGTGCCTAAGGGGCACAACATTCTCCCCCTTTTTGATGATGGCAATAAACAGTGACAGTGAGTCACACACAAAAGTTTCTCCCCCTTTGACATAATCGAAAAGGGAAGAACAATAAGAACATGAGTGCAACATGGCAGTATGCATGCAAGTGACTGCTAGAGCAATAAACTCCCCCTGAAGGTATGACTCCCCTTGAATTATTTCTCCCCCTAAATAAATGCTCCCCCTTTGAGAAGGAATATGAACAGATAAACAAAGGTAGAGAAGGTAGGAGGGTCACTTGACAACAGCTGAATCATAGGTTCAGAAAGGAAGCATGATTATAAACAACTGTTAAAGTATAAGAATCAGCAACATATAATTTTGACAAAAATTCAGGTTTAACAGTGATAAACCTAGAGTAAAAGATCTGACCCCTGAAAAAGAGTTTATAGATTCCATTTATAGCAATGAATCTAGGGCACATGGTATTAATAGATAAGTCAGAAATAATACCCTTTTGTGATTAAACATGGAAGATCAAGAAAGGCAACTTGAATATGTATTAATAAAAATAATTTTCACTCATTGACTTTTGATTTTTCGAAGGGTTACAGCAGTTTGATTTTCACTTTTGAATTTCAGAACTTGAACTAAGTGAATAGATCAGTGGCATTTATGCTGTTGACATTAGGTGTACACTTTGATCAGAGGCAGGTACCCCCAATTACTAGGCATAAACTACAAGATCTACTTCAGATCAAGACCCACAAGGAATAGTCTTCACTTTTGACATTAAGGGTACACCTTGATTAGAGGCCAGTACCCTCAGTTACTTGGTGAGGACTCCCCCTATAGATTTGACCCTATGAACAGAGATATTCTGAATCACCTCATGACATGTGAATTCTCCTGCTTCTTTGGAGGAGTTCACAGTTTCTCAGTGCAATCAGCCATTGCTCTGTCACTGTGTTCAGTTCTTAACATTAATGATCTTATTTACTGCTGCCCTTAATTCTTTTAGAGTGATTGTTTAAAAATCAGTACACACTCTTATTAGCCTGTTCTAGACATATCCAGTTCAACACATTTAGGCATTACAAAAAACTTTTTCTATTTTAGCCATGAGACAAAGATTAAGAGCTATAAAAGTTTTCTTTTATCTCAAATTCTGAAGTGCAGACACTTAACTCCCCAATTTATAAAGGTTAAACCTTTAGTTCCTTTCAATTTGTAACAGTGATTACTATAAGTGAACAATTGCAATAATCACAATTCAATGTGTTAAACCAGATGCAAAGCTGTTGTTCAGTGAGAATGATGGGGAAAAGATAGCAATTGGCAATATGGTTCAATGAGCAACTGATGTGAAGGAATGTGAATCATTTGAATGAGAACACTGAGAAGTGAATAGGATTCAATGAATTGAATAGAACTCTCAGCTCCCCCTGACATTATGATGCAAGAGATATGCTATGCAACATACTGTTCTACATGCAGACTATGCACCAAAGATACATGAGACAAGTATGCAATCAATTCAGGTTTATGCATCCAAGTCATAAGCATTTTCATCCTTTTTCAGATTTATCAACATATGATGCAGTGCACTGTTCTACATGAAGACAGGACCCATGGTACTTGGTGGAGAACCTGGTCTCAAAGACCATCTCACACATGGTAGAAACCTCCGGGCAGATTTCCTTGCCTTTTAGTAACATACCATTTTGAAGAGGCGGAATCTCGCGCTGGGTCCTGAGCGGGCTGTGGATCACCAGAAGATGAATCTGCAAGAGAGGGAAACGTGTCAGAGGGCCCAAGGGATCTCCCTGGGGCAAACCCTCCGATGGCTAAGTCAGTAGAGCGATGGTGGAAGCGATAATGGGGGGAGGAGAGAGCTGATGCGCGAGAATCCTCTCCACCAAAGGGTGAAGCGAATCGTGCTCAGGAGCTTAGGGTATGTGAATGCCTAGTTCATCTTACCATCTTCCGGAGGGTATCCCTTGCTTAAATAGTGCGCCGCCTTCAGGAGTCCTGTAAGCTGAGGGGTTCCCGGCGGGAGTTACGTCTTTAACGGGGGCTTTCATGGCCTGATCGTGGGAACGTTATCCCCTTGGAGTCCGGCAGCTCCCATGACTCTCCCGCTGGCGGAGGACTCTGAACGGCCGCACCTGCAGATAATCAACCAGTTTTTCCGAGCCTCGGGGATGCTAGCTCACGTCCGAGCGATAGGCATGGCTCGGTGAGGGTGGGGTCGGATAGATCGGATGGAGCCTATCTCTCTCGGATGGGGAGAGGGCTTTAGGCCGGACCTTCCTTGGGACCTAACCGTTGTCTTGGGCCCTCCGAGCCTAGAAGGCCACCGGGGAGAGTTGGTTCCTCGAGTCTTATTTATTGGGCTTTTCTCCCGAAGTGGGCCCTGTGGGCTATCACTTGGGTGGGCTCGCCGGGTTGGACCTTGTAGGTCTTGTTGGGCGGCCTTTGTGGTGGGCTACGGAAATCCCCCACTCCACTTGTCCCCCTCCTACTCCCGAGCCAAGGAGGCTCGGATGAGTAGTTTTTCGAGGCTTTGGACCGGCGTGGCTCAGGTGGGTGGAATTCCGTTGGCGTTGTGGAGCCGCTTATAGCAGTCGCCGAGGCCCGTAATGATGATCCTGACGGATTTGAAACGAAGGGCCCCCCCCTTTTTCTCGGAGCACGGAACGGCGCGCCGCCACCCTCAGGGGTTTATAGGGGGCGCTGTTCATCGTTCTAGGCTTCCAGGGTTTTAGGCTTTCCTTACCTCTTGATGCGCCGTGAGAGCACAGCGGAGACGCGGAGCCTTGCGGCGGCGTTCGAAGAGTTGGCGAGGATAACCGCGGAGGTGATCCAGCAGCTTCCTTCTCCCCCGGAGTCTTCAAGCTCGTGCGAGGGATCTTCTCTCGACTCGATGGCGGACCAGAGCCCGGAGCCTGTGCCGGTGAGGCGGGATCCCGTCCCCAACTGTAGCGAGTTGGGGGAGACGGAGGTGAGGAGGTTAGAGCACCGTTTCCGTCTGCCTCTCCGCTATAGCTTTGTTACCGCCACTCCGTACGAGACGAGTTTGGATGATCGTGCTGGGCTTATTTGCACCTTCCTTCTGGCTTGGAAGAGCAGATTTCGGCTTCCTTTCGATGCTTACGTGCTGCAGCTTCTCAATTTTTTCCGATTGGCACCTATTCAGTTGGTGGCCAACTCCTATCTTCTTCTTTCGGCCTTCGGGATTCTGTGTCGCCAGCGCGACATCTACCCTTCTCCGGACCTCTTCCACTTCTTTTTCGAGTTGAAAGCGTACCCGCAGGCAGGGAAAGGCTTCTACTTCATCCAGGCGCTGAGGAACAGGAGCTGCATCTCGCTTGCGGCGAAGGACTCCTCGCACAAGGGGTGGAAGACCCAATTTTTCTGGGTGAAGGCGGTGGCGACGGACGAGATCTGGAGATGCCGGACCTCGCCCAACTTTCACCCGAATCTGCCCCCTCGCCAGGAGGAGTTCCCTCCCCACGTGGAGCAGTAGGCTGCCCGTCTGCTGGAGAATCGCCAATCGACCGAGGAGCTGGTGACGCCGGAGAACATCGAACGGTGTCTTCTCTCGCGGTTGACGTCGTCAGGTACGGCTCTTGAGGCTCTTTTTCTGGGGTGGTAGCTCTTTTTCCTCCTCCTGACCGGGGCTTCTTCTTGCTGCAGACGTGAGGCGGGAGCCTCTGGAGGAGGCGGCCGAGGTCATCGATCTGGGGGATGACTCGGCAGCCGATGAGCCTGATGCCCCGGTGGGTCGCGTCAATGCCCGAGATAAGGGAAAGGGGGCGGCCTCCGAGGGGTCTTCTCGATCGACCGGTCTGAAGCGCAAGGATCCCCTGGTGGGGAAATTGCGGGAGGCCGCGAAGGCCAGGAAGAGGGCCAGGAAAGCCGGTCTTCCTACCGCCGTCGGGGGCGATTCTGGCTCGGCGGCACTCCCCTCTCGGGGGCAGGATGGGGCCGACCCTTCAGGGCTGGCTCTCCCATCTGCCGAGCGAGAGGGGGCCGAGGAGACCAGGGGCCCCGCAGAGGGAGGTGATGGGTCGGCTCTCCCCTCTGTAGGGACAGAAGGGGCCGATGCCGGTGTGGCCGGCGCTGGGAACGAGAGTTCGGTCGGTGCAGATGGGGGTGCGCCCGCGGGGGCGACTCAACCCCAAGTGCCGGCAGCTTCTGGTGCGGTGGATCCCGCGGCGCCGGTCGAGGGTGGGGGTTCGCCCGGGGAGGCGTTGCAACCCCAACCGACCGTGGCGCGCGGGGCGGTTGGTTCTGCCGCCACAACAGGGCCTTCTAGCGGGGTGCCCAGGGTGGAGCAGTCCCCTTTGCCAGAATCTCTGGTCAGGATCGGTGTCTTGGGTGATCTGTACCGGCTCTGCCGGTCGATCGCCGATAGGATGAGGGGGGGAGAAAAGCACAGCACTCCTGCCGGGGTCCTTGACATTCTGATGGAGGGCGGCCTGGTCATAGCTCGGACAGCGGCCGTGATGGCAGAGGCGCACGCCTGGACGGAGGCGGAGCGGTCGAAGCTCGCCTGGACCCTTGGTGGATGCGAGGGGAAACTAGCCCGGCTCGAGGGGGAGCACGAGGGGCTCCGGTGGGAGTTCCTCGCATTCAGGGAGTTGGCGCGGTCGAGCCGACGGGAAGCCGAGGTGCTGGCCGAGCAGCTGACAAGGGCCCAAGAATCGCTCGAGAGAAAGAGCAAACGTCTAGAAGACGAGCGTCAACGTCACATCGAGCTGGATAGCCTCTGGGAGCTTGAGCGCGGCGAGCTACAGGATCGGGCGGAGGACGCGGAGCGCCTTCGCGCTGAGGCTGAGGCCGACCGAGCCCGGGCGGAGGGTCGGATGATCGAAGCCGAGCGGAGGATGACCGAGCTGGAGGAGCGTCTGGCGAGGGCGGAAGAGCGTGCGGCCGAGGCGGAGCGGGCTCGGGACGGGCAGGTTGAGGCGGAAGCGATCGAGTGCTATAATGGCTCAGAAGCTTACTCAGCCGACCTGATTGCAGCTGCCCTACCCTACTACGAGGTAGCGCTCCGCCGGGGTGCTCGAAAGGGGTTCAGGCAGGGCTATTGCCGGGCGATGAACTATGCCAATGAGCACCTTGCCGGGGGTGATTTTCCTTATGGCCAGAGTTATGACTCGGACGAGTCAGATTCCAGCTCCTCATCTTCGGCCGGGGAAGAACCGGAGGAATCACCTCCAGCGGGGTCACCAGCTCCGGAGGTCTTGGGAGGGCTCACGACCGGGACAGTTCTCGCACAGGTGAGATCAGTGTCCGGGCCGGCCGTCGCCGAGGGTACCGGGGGTGACGCGTCCCCTACTGCCGTTCCCGAACTTCAAAGTGGGCCCGAGGCCTGATGTAACTTTATTTTGCCCCTTCCCCCTTTTGTCTGTCTTTCCTTTTGTAAGAGGTTTTTATGGGAGGCAATAAATGACTTACTTTATTTGATCGTTATCTTCGCTGTGATTTGGTTGGCATATCGGGGCAGTTGGAAAGTGCCGATATTTTTTGCGCCGTTTTCACACGTCGATTCGGGAGACTTCTTGCGGGCGTCCTTCCGTATTACCATGCTTTGAAAGTCGAGGTGCTTCGCGAATCCCGCTAGAGTGGGGATCGAGGAATTTGAGGTGATCTTTCAGGGGAGATCCTATAGCGTGTTTTTGAGGGGGGAGTCATTTAAGGCGCGTGGCCTCCCTTGGCCTATAAAAAGGACCGAAGGGTGCTCCTTCCCTCTTAACACTTAGGACTCTCACCGGCGGTCTGCTCTTATTCCCTCGTCTTCGCTCTGCGTTGCGCCGCCGCGATCGGAGCATGGAGGACCCTTCAGAAGGTGACGCTGCAGACGATGGGGAGCGGCCGGTTCCAGCTGTCCTGGAATATCGGTCGGGTCCCACGGTCGCCGCGCGTGCATGAGACGGGTCCGACGGTCGCCGCGCGGATCTGGAGAGGGCTTCGACGTGTGGGGCCACGCCGTTTGCCTCCTCTTGGCTCCGGCGAGGCTTCCGGGCGGACGCCGAGATGGAGGGCGGATGGGGGAGTTAGGGATGCCAGCCGCCATTCCCCTTCGTGGGAGGGGAGGAGGCGGCTCCAGTTCCTTCCTCACCCCTGTCCGCAGCCTCTTTCTCTCTCTTTTGTTCTTCATTTCTTTCACTCTTCGGGGGCTGCTTGCTTTCTATCAGCCTCCAAAGAGTTGGTAGTTTGGCAGAGAGGGGACCTTCACGGCGCTCCTTTTTCCAGGTTGTTGCCAACTTGGAAGGTAGCCTTCCTCGCGTGAAAGGTGGCCTTCTCCTTGCTGTCCCTCTGTCACCTTTGTCACGGTCCACCCGAGCCAACTGGGTCGACCATCTCTTGTCCGAGCCAGTTTCTACGCGAGGCAGAGTCAGTGGCTGGATGCGAGAAGGTCAAGACCGGGTCGGTCGGGCGATGGCCGTTTGCCGCGGTGCTAGATGGATTTTTGCTTTTCACTATGTAATGTATTGGCAGTTGCCTTTTTGATGTACCAACAGTTATCTTGAATGAATGCGAAAGATAAGGGGGTTTATTCTACCCGATTTGTTGATACAGTATTCAGAAATAAAATCTGCGTAGTGTGGTTGCATTCCATGTCCGGGGAATGGGTTCCCCTTCCATTGTGGCTAACCTGTACGCACCTTTCCCGAGCGTCTCGATCACTCGGTAGGGGCCTTCCCAGTTGGGGGATAGCTTGCCCGCCGCCTCCAGTGGTCGAGATGCTTCGGTCTTCCTGAGAACGAAGTCCCCTGGTCGAAATTGTCTACCTCGGACCTTGGCGTTGTAGTACCGAGTGAGGCGGCGCTGGTATTCCGTAGCTCGGACGTTCGCGATCTCTCGGAGTTCATCTGCCAGGTCGAGGTTCTCGAGCAACTTCTGCTCGTTGGCCTCGGGCGAAAAGCTGATCACTCGGAGAGACGGATTGGCGATCTCTAACGGAACGACGGCTTCAGTGCCATATACCAGCTGAAAAGGGGTCTCACCGGTTGCCGTCCTGGGGGTCGTTCGGTGCGACCATAGTACGCTAGGCAGTTCCTCGAGCCAGCTACCCTTAGCCTTGCCGAGTCTGGTTTTTATGCCCTTCAAGATGGTCTTGTTGGCATTTTCAACCAGCCCGTTGGCCTGAGGGTGGGCGACCGAGGTGAAGTGGTTGCGGATATTTAGGTCGGCACATCTGTCTCGGAAGTATCGAGAGTCGAATTGCCGCCCGTTATCGCTCACTATCACTCGGGGGATGCCGAAGCGACAAATGATCGATTTCCATACGAAACCCCAGACGACTGTCTCAGTGATCCTCGCTGTTGCTTCAGCCTCGATCCACCTGGTGAAGTAGTCGATGGCGACGATGATGAACTTCTTCTGGGATTGAGCCGTTGGGAATGGCCCAAGGATGTCGATCCCCCACCGAGCGAAAGGGTAAGGCTCGGTAAGGGTGACAAGTTCCGTGGCCAGCTGGTGGACCAAATGGTCGAACCGCTGGCAACGGTCGCAATGTTGTACGTAAGCCGTGCAGTCGTGCTGTAGGGTCGGCCACCAGTACCCTTGCCTTAGCAGGATTCTAGCCAGCGACCGACCTCCTGAATGTGCTCCGCACAGGCCTTGATGAATCTCTTCAATAGCTTGGCTCGCTTCATCGGGGCCGAGGCACTTTAGAAGGGGCCCGGAGAACGATCTTCAGTAGAGGGCGTTGTCGAGGATGACGAAGCGCCGAGCTTGGTACTTCATTCGGCGGGCTTCCCGAGGGTCGGAGGGCTCCTGGGAGTCCCGTAGCCAGGACAGGTAGGGGGAGCGCCAGTCAGCGGGAGTGGCCGAGTCAATGGCGAGGAGCTCCGAGTTTATGCTCGGGCGCTCTAGCTCTTCTAGGAGGACCGATCGTGTACCTTTCGGGTCTCGGGAGGAGGCCAGTCGGGAGAGGGCGTCCGCCCGAGAGTTTTGCTCCCGAGCTATTCAGACTACCTCGAACTCCTCGAACTGCTGGGCCAGGCTCCGGACCAACTGGAGGTATTTGATCATAGGTGCCTCCCGAGCTTCGTACTCGCCACTGACCTGGCTTGCAACTAGCTGGGAGTCGGTGTGGATCCTGACTCGCTCGGCCCCCAGCCGTCGGGCCATGCGGGCCCCTGAGATAAGGGCCTCATACTCGGAAGCATTGTTGGATGCCAAGAAGTTGAACTTTAGGGCGTATTGCAACTCTATTCCTTCGGGAGACCTTAGGAGGATCCCTGCGCCGCTGCCGACCGAGTTGGACGATCCATCGACGAACAGCTCCCAGGTTGGCCCGGTTGCTGTCGGAGGCCTGTCCTCGACCGGAATGGTGCTCTCGGCGATGAAGTCGGCGAGCGCTTGCCCTTTGATAGTTGATCATGGCCGATACGAGATGTCGTATGCCCCGAGCATGATGGCCCATTTGACAAGTCGCCCCGAGGCTTCGAGGTGGGCCAGAATCTTCTTCAGTGGCTCGCCGGTTAACACTGTGATGGGATGCCCCTGGAAGTAGGGTCGGAGGCGCCTTGCGGAGGTAACCAACGCTAGCACGAGTTTCTCGGTTGCGGGGTACCTCCGCTCGACCTCGCTGAGCACCTTGCTGGTGTAGTAGACCGGCCTCTCGACTCCCGAGTCATTTCTGACTAGGACCGAGCTGACCGTTGACGGCGTCGCCGAGAGATAGAGCAACAAGACCTCGCCCGGGACAAGCTTGGAAAGCACCGGGGGCGAAGCCAGGAACTCTTTGAGCTCGGCGAACGCTGTCTGGCATTCTCCATCCCATGCGAACAGGACAGATGCTACCTTGGGCCCCCTCATCAGCTTGAAGAAGGGCAAGCATCGTTCGGCCGCACGGGACAGGAAACGACTGAGAGCAGCGACACGCCCCGTTAGACGCTGGACGTCTTTAATACACGCGGGCAGGCGCATGTCCAGGATGGCCTGGACCTTATCGGGGTTGGCTTTGATCCCTCGCTGAGTGACCAGGAAACCCAGGAACTTCCCGGATCTTACTCCAAAGGTGCACTTGGCGGGGTTGAGCTTCATGCAGTACTTCAAGAGGGTGCCGAAAGTCTCGGCGAGGTCGGTGAAGTGGTCTTGGGCCCTCGGGGTCTTGACGAGCATGTCGTCGATGTAGGCCTCGACGTTCCGACCTAACTGTCCCTCGAACATATGGTTGACCAGTCGCTGGTATGTGGCTCCAGCATTCTTCAATCCGAAGGGCATCCGGGTGTAGCAGTACACGCCGTAGTCGGTGATGAAGGCGGTCTTCTCGACATCTTCAGGGTTCATTCGGATCTGATGATAACCCGAATAGGCATCCAGGAAACTGAGTATCTCGTTGCCCGAGGTTGAGTCAACCAGTTGGTCGATGCTCGGTAGCGGATAGTAGTCCTTGGGAGTGGCCTTGTTCAGATCGGTGAAGTCTACGCACATTCGCCACTTGCCGGTGGTCTTCGGCACCAGGACGACGTTGGCTAGCCACGTTGGGTACAGGACCGGTCTAAAAAGACCAGTCTCTTGTCCCTTGGTGACCTGCTCCTTGATGATCGCCTGTTTCTCGGGAGCATGCTTCCTCCTCCGCTGCTGTACGGGTCTCACGGTGGCGTCGAGGTTAAGCTTGTGCATCACAGTTTCCTCTGGTATACCAGGGAGTTGATCATCGGACCAAGCGAAGACCTGGACGTACCCAGAAAGAAACTCCTTGTATTGCTGCTGTTCCTCCGGTGGTAGGTCGGCACCGATCCTTACTCCAAGGGCCGGGTCGTCGTTCAGGAATACCGTTAATAATTCGCCACCAGGCTCGGTGGTCACGGCTTTTCCTTCGACTCCCCTGGGGCCCTTATCCTTCCCGTCCGGCCTTGAGGTTTCCACCGAGATATTGTAACACCTTCTAGCCGTGGCCTGGTTACCTCGGACTTCCCCCAACCCGTTTTTGGTGGGAAACTTCATTTTTTGGTGATAGGTAGATGGTACGGCCTTTATTCGGCTGAGAAATTTTTGGCCGAAAATGGCATTGTATGCTATCATACCTTTAATCACTATGAAGTCCACTATGACCGTAACGGTTTTGGGTGGGGTGCCGATAGTGACCGGCAGGCTTAGGGCTCCCTCGGGGTAGGTGGCCAGGCCATTAAACCCGCAAAGGGGTGTTCGGATCGGGCGGAGCTTGGATGGGTCTTCCCCCATCTTGAGAAAACAGTCATAAGATAATACATCGGGGGCGCTCCCATTATCAACCAAAATCCTGTCTACATTACAGTGATTTATCGTGGCTGAGATAACGAGGGCATCGTCATGCGGGGTGCTCAGCCCTTCCAGGTCTTGGTCGGAGAAGACTATGACCTGGGGCTCCATTGGCGGGCCTTTGGGGGGCTCTAAGGCTCGGCTGGCCCGCTCGGCATGACGTTTCCTTCCTCGGCTGGTGTCGCCTCCCGATGCCGCTCCTCCGGAGATGACGTTGATGTGGACCCCTCGGGGGGCATTGTCGATCTCCTCTGCGGCGTCTCGGTCTTCTTTGTGCCCGGTTGTGAACCGGGCTAGATGCCCCAGACGGATGAGGCGCTCGATCTCGTCTTGGAGCTGATGGCAATCTCCGGTGTGGTGCCCGTGGTCGCCGTGGAACAGGCAATGCCTGTCCCGCTTGCGGTTCTTCGACCTCATTGGCTTGGGCTGGCGGAGAAGTCCCGAGTCTTTGATGTCCTCATAGATCTCGTAGACTGGTGCGGTCAAGGGGATATACCGCTCGTACTTTCTCTTGCGCTCTCCTTCTCGATCGCGCTTCTTACCCGAGCCGGGGTTTGGCTCGGAGGTCCACTTTTTGTCCCCCTCCCGACTCGAGCCGGTTGCGTCTCGGCAGGCGCTGAGTACTTCTTCGCACTCGGCGTGGCGCAGTGCCAGAGTCACTAGCTCGGCAAGGGTCGAGGGAGGGTGGAGGATAAGCTCGCGGCGGAGATTCTCGTCCCGGGTGCCCCCGGTCAGTGCGGTTGTGGCTGAGGCCACATCCAGGCGGGGGATCCTAAGGGCTTCCGATTTAAATCGGTGGACGTAAGTCCGGAGCCTCTCCCCTTGCGCCTGTTTGAGAGCCAGGAGCCCCGCTATTGACCTTGGGGGGGCGCTACCGGCGAAGCTCTCCTTGAAAATTCACCCGAATTGCCTGAAGTCTCGAATGGACCCCGGGGCGAGGGCCCGGAACCATGCCTGAGCGCCTTGGACCAGGGTGGCCGCGAAGGCTCGGCATTTGATGGGATCCAGCATTCCATGCAGGGTCACCAGGGCGTCAAAGCTATCGTAGTGGTCGGCTGGGTCGCCCTGGCCGTCATAGAGCTTGAAGGTTGGGATGGAGGCTCTAGGAGAGACCTCTGCCTTCAAGATGTACTCGGAGAAAGGGGATTTCTCCTCATCCTCCGGGAAAGAGGTCTTCTGCAGGGCGCGGAGGGCGCGCTCTTGCTCTGCGAACCGTCTTTCAAAATCTCGCAGCCGGAGAGACAGTTCCGGCTGTGGCCGCGCCGTGGGGCTGGGGGGGGCGTCGTGGCGATCCCCCGGAGCACTGGTGCCCGGGCGCGGTGGTCTCGCTCCCTGCTTCCCTCTCCTCGGCATGGAGGAAGCCTCTTGCTCCGCAGGCGGAGCTTGCGAGGGTCCTCCGACGTCGTTGCGGAGGAGCTGTCGGCCGCGGAGGGTGAAGCGGCCTCCGGCGGTGTGCTGCGTTGCACTCCTTCGAGGGGGACTTCCTGACGGGGCGCGGGACCTCGCGTCCCGGGCCACCTGGGCCCTCATGAGCTCCACGAGGACGTCCATCTTTTCGTTGAGGGCCTGGAAGGTGTTGGCGCCACCGTCGAGGGGTGCCCCTGTCTCCGCCGGGGGGGGTGGTGGCCCGTTGGTGGGGACGCTGGCGTTGGAGGGTTGGCTCTGTGAGACCCTAGAGGGGGCGCCTCCCGCCGCCGCCACAGCCTTACCTGCCCCACCGGCGGATCTCCTCCCTGAGCTTTTTCTTACCATCTTGACTCTTCGTGCGTTTCCCACAGACGGCGCCAGATGAAGAGGCGGAATCTCACGCTGGGTCCTGAGCGGGCTGTGGATCACCAGAAGATGAATCTGCAAGAGAGGGAAACGTGTCAGAGGGCCCAGGGGATCTCCCTGGGGCAAACCCTCCGATGGCTAAGTCAGTAGAGCGATGGTGGAAGCGATAATGGGGGGAGGAGAGAGCTGATGCGCGAGAATCCTCTCCACCAAAGGGTGAAGCGAATCGTGCTCAGGAGCTTAGGATATGTGAATGCCTAGTTCATCTTACCATCTTCCGGAGGGTATCCCTTGCTTAAATAGTGCGCCGCCTTCAGGAGTCCTGTAAGCTGAGGGGTTCCCGGCGGGAGTTACGTCTTTAACGGGGGCTTTCATGGCCTGATCGTGGGAACGTTATCCCCTTGGAGTCCGGCAGCTCCCATGACTCTCCCGCTGGCGGAGGACTCTGAACGGCCGCACCTGCATATAATCAACTGGTTTTTCCGAGCCTCGGGGATGCTAAATCACGTCCGAGCGATAGGCATGGCCCGGCGAGGGTGGGGTCGGATAGATCGGCTGGAGCCTATCTCTCTCGGATGGGGAGAGGGCTTTAGGCCGGACCTTCCTTGGGACCTAACCGTTGTCTCGGGCCCTCCGAGCCTAAAAGGCCGCCGGGGAGAGTTGGTTCCTCGAGTCTTATTTATTGGGCTTTTCTCCCGAAGTGGGCCCTGTGGGCTATCACTTGGGTGGGCTCGCCGGGTTGGACCTTGTAGGTCTTGTTGGGCGGCCTTTGTGGTGGGCTGCGAAATCCCCCTCTCCACATTTTATATACCAGGGTTAAGCATATGATAATGCAGTGCAAAGCAGCCCTATTATGCATAGAAAAAACATGCAGTCTATGACAATAGGCAAATGACAATCATGCAAATCAGTTCTATATGCATTGAACAACTTCAAAGTCAGTCATGCAAATAATGTATGCAGACATTAGACACATGCAATGACTCTATACACTGAAGAACTATTCACAATCAGCAAGTTATGCATTCAACAACAAGCATGCAGTCCATTGACATAAAGTTTATATAAAGCATCGACTGTAAAAAAAATGATTGTGCAGAGTATCTAACAACCCATTTATTTAGTGCAATAATCAGTGAGAGGAGAGCATCAGATATATGCAAATTAAAACTCAGTAGCTGAGTCTAGAATGCACACTAATCAGCTAGACATGAAGAGAATATCAGACATCAAACGAACAGTTCAACAATTTTAGATATCAAACAGAGAAATCAACATTTTCAGATGATGAAATTTAAAGACAAGTTCAGAACTAACCTAAAATGTAGAATCCTGGGGCTTCCTTTTTAAGTGCCTTGGCTAAATTACCCCTTTTATTTCTCTCACCAAGGCACACCTGCAACATATCAATCAATATGATCTTGCAGGGACCCAAGCAGTCTTGGGTCCTGCACTACCCCTATCAGGTGTTCTAAACATTCTTTTTGCAACATTATCATCAAATTCCATAAAAGAACAATCAGACATAGAATGTCCAAAATTTCCACAATAATGACATGATACAACAGATTGTCTGGTCCTATGATGCTTATCAAAAGAAGCATGAGACCTATGAGATTGAGCATGAGTTGTTCTGTTGTTTACATGGACATTTTGTTTCTTCCTAGCATCATTGGGAACAGGAAATTTTACAGATTTAAAATTAAGTCTACTTTCCTGAGCATGCCAACAGTCCTTGACTGTGTGGCCATGCCTCCCACATTCGCAGTACCTTGGATGCTTACCTCTGGAGCCAAGGTTATTTCTATCAAAAGCATTTTTGTTAACATGGAAATTAACAAATTCAGAATTGAATCTCTTTCTCGAATTCTGCCAACATTGAGCAGCAATGTGGCCAAACTTCCCACAACAAAAACAATTCAGATTCTTTCTCCTAGAATCATGATTTCTAGCATGAAATTCTTTAACATTCATATTACCCTTTTTCTGATCAGACAGAACTTTTCTAGCATGCTTTCTATCATCTTGTCTCATCACAAAACACTCACTCATAAAGTGTCCATGCTTACCACAATAATGACAAGAACAAGAACCATTAAATTTCTTTAAAACGTGGCACTTATCAGATGAGTTTTTAGCATGCAGATAGTTCCTTTGAGTTTTTGGGATTTTCTGATTTTTATTTCATTTTTGAATTTCCTGAACAGCATGCACATATGAAGAAGAAGTTGAAGTGCTAGCTAAACCAGAGCTACGAATAAAAGTGGTGTACAGCTGGTTCTTCTTAGCTTGCTTAATTTCAGAAATGTTATCAATCTCTTCACATTGATCACTTACTTCATCTTTAGAGGATATTTTCATTTTGCCTTTATCCTTATCAACCTTAGATGAAATACTATTCAGCTCAGTAATTTTACTTTCCAAGGAGATTATAAGATTTTCTGAATCAACTTTCTCCTTCTCACAACCAGCCAGTTTTTCTTTTAACAAACCAATTTCTTTTTCCAAATCAGCAGTGTGTATTGAAAAATAAGCAATTTCTTCATCACTGCAATTGATACACTCTTTCAATACTGATTTCTCTTTTTCAATTGTCATCCATCTTTCAGAGAAAATAGTGTTAAGAACCATTAGCTTTTTATTTTATTCTTTCAAGTAGACATTTTCTTCTTTTAGAGATTTGATTTGTTCCTTTTACAAATTGTGATCAGAATCAAACTCATTTATCATTTCTTCCAAGATAGCACAAGCTTTACAAGAATTATCTTCACTGATGAGTTTGTTTCTAAGATCTTCATTGTCAGATTTCAACTTGTTCAACTCATCTTTTTCTTTATTTATGTCAGACTTAAGATTTTCATTCTCTACCCTCAGACGTCTAACTTCATGGGTCATTTCTTTTCTCAGTTTCCTCTTCTCAGATTTTATTCTATCATACTCCATCAACAAATGTTCATTCAAGGCTATCATGCTTTCCAGAGAAGGATTGTCAGTGTAAGAATTTACCTGTGACGAAGTATCCTCCACATAGTCTTCGTCTTCTTCTGTTGAAGTCATTAGACATTTCACTTCATCCCGGCTCTTGCTGGCTGCTAACATTTTGACCACTTCAGAGGCACTGCAGCAATCAAGCACACAAGGAAAATTGTCAGTATTTATAGCCCTTCGAGTTAGCTCCAGGGCCTTCTGATTATCAGAGAATTTTTGTCTGTCTGAAGTTTTCCATAAGGATTCATCCTTTGGAACTTCATATGGACTGTGTGCAATGACTATCCACAGATCTGGATTAGTTTGCATCACATATTCTCTGAACTGATTAACCTAATTGTAGAAACCCAAACCTTCAAACTTCGGAGGATCAACAGTGAGTTCCATGCTTAGACAGAATAAGTATTCTAAGTAGAACACTAATCACACACAATGCAAGCAAATGAATTAACTCAAATCGCACCAAAGCCAAATGAGCAAAACAAAGCACAGGTTAGTGAAGCAAAATAGGATCTCAAAAGACCCACTCTGAAATGCACACAAAACGATGCAGGATCTACTGCGGATTGTTAGATCCTATGCGCAGCAACCCGCTCTGATACCAAGTGTTGGGTTCGGTGCAGTATTCAGAGGGGGGGGTGAATGAATATAGCCCTTTAAAATCTTTCGCCCAATTAAAATATTCGGCTCACTAACTATCTAGAATGCTAACTAGACAGATTTATCAAATCTGAAAGACTAATTGGTAGTTGCGGAATAAAATAAATAGACAGTAAGCACTCTAACAAGACAAGTTAGACGAACTATAGCTCAATTAGAATTTCGATCACTTAACAGATTAAGACACTCTAAGCAATTAGACAATTCAAGCAACACACAATCCCATTGTCAAACAGATAGCGTGCGCAGCTAATCAACTTCGTTGAACTTGAAGCAAACACTTGAAGCGCCCTTATGCAAGCATCTAGCGGAAGCAATAAGAGAGATGAAGAAATCAAACCACTGCACAATGGGTTTTAGGTGGTTCGGTCCAGCAGACCTACATCCACCCCACACTCAAACTGAGTGTGGATTCCGTTGACTCACAGCTTGAACAACTGGGCATCACAGCTTGCCATACATCCGCTGGGCAACACAGCTTGCCGTCCGAGGAATCCTCCTCGCCCCGCTGAGCAACACAGCATGCTGTCCGAGGAATCCTCCTCGCCCCGCTAAGCAACACAGCTTGCTGTCCAGTGGAATCCTCCACTGCAAACCGCTGGGCAATACAGCTTAGCCGTCCAGAGGCAGCACCTCTGCAATCCGCTGACTAACAGCTTGAACAAAGATGTAAAATAGAAAACAGAAAATAGAACAAGACAGCAATCGGAAAGCTGTAAGCAATGAAGCACAGTGTGGCTCTTAAAGAGCTGGATGACCTGGATTTGATCCACGGTCCATCAAGAACAAATCTCCCTTGATCTCACTCTCTTTCTTCACTCTCTCTCTTTCTCTTTCTTCTCTGCTGCACTTCTCTTCTTCTCTCGATCTCTGTTCTCCTTTTCTCTCTTTCTCTTTTTCTTTTCTTCTGCTGGATCGTGGAAGCTCTCTCTCCTTTTTCTCTTTTTCTTCTCTCAGCTTCTGCTCTATGCTTTTTCTTCTCTTCTTCTGCTCCCAGGCTTCGATCACGATCACTCAAAAAATTTTCTTCTACAGAGGATGAAGACACATATATATAGTAGCAGCAGCAGGCACACTGGGCACGTGTGGCTTCCACATTTCCTGCACTAAACATTCGGACCACGTGGCAGCATCCTGGTATCTCGTCCATCCTTGGATCACGAGCCAGGCACCTCGGATCACGTGCCCTTCATTAGCCTCTTCAGTCCGATGTATAGAGTTCTCAGTTCACGTGCTCAATGACAGCAATCTGACTTGCTACGTCGACATTGTCAATCAATGGCGTTAACGCAGTGAGGCATTCCAGTAAGCCATTAGCTTCGTCTCTTTAGCTGCTGCGTCGACGCTGCTTAATTGTGGCGTTGACGCAGTGGAATAACCTGTGAAGGTCTCTGCTTCTTTAACTGATGCGTCGACATTGCTTGCTTGTGGCGTTGACGCAGTGGAAGATATCGTGAAGGCTTCGTCAACTGATGCGTGGACGCTTTAAGCTCCCAGCGTCGACCCTGTTCCCTTAAGCAACAAGAATGAAGTCATAAGATTTAAGTATGTACATTGCAGTGTATATACTTCGTTGTATAGACTTGTGAAGGCGAATGCAACGTACAGACTTGCCCAATGTGTTGACTTCAACAAAGGAGGCAACGACTGTATAGACTTTAAATCCTAAAGGCAGTGTATAGACATTGAAGAACAACAACCAATGTATTGACTTTACAATGCAAACAATAATGTATAGACTTCATGTAAAAGCCCAATGTATAGACATTGAATTCGAAGACCAATGTGCAGACTTTGGATTTGAAGACCAGTGTGCAGACTTCAAGTTTAATTATGGATGTACAGACTTCAGGTGTAAAGGCCATTGTGCAGAATTTGGAGAACAGCGGCCAATGTATAGACTTGATGGAGCGAAGCCAATGTACAGACTTAATGTGTAGCTGAAGCCTTGAACGTAGGAATAGGCTGGAGTGTATAGACTTCAGGCTTCAGAACCGAATGTACAGACTTCGCCTAAGAAACGTAGGGAAAGACCCCAGTGTATAGACTTTGCCTTGAACGAAGGCAAGTGATGAGTGTATAGACTTTCACGATATGTAGACTTGGAAACGTGAAAGTTGCAGTGAAGGAGTGTACACACTTGACCAATTCAAAGGCAAATCGAGTGTACAGACTCTGAGTCCAAACCCAACGGCTGTACAGACTTAGAATGTGAAGACTGATGTACAGACTTCATTAATCAAAACATGAATGAGACGCTATACACACTTAGCCTAAGACGCTGTGTAGACTTTATCTAACATGGACAATGTATAGACTCAATCAATGGAAGAGTTTCCAGTGTATGGACTTGAGTTCTTAAGCATGACTGCTGAAGGAGTCGACCCATCAGAGGATGTGTCGACCCATGACATATGAGAAATGGAAACAGCAGTGAATGGAATGTAAAGAACACACAGAGGCTGTATAGACTTGGAATCCAATGCACACAGCTGACAGACTTGAAGTGAACTAAATGAACATGATGTACAGACTTCAAGGCTTGAATGCAAATGATGCAATGCAATGCACAGAACAGAAGTCAAGCACAAACAATATATCAATCATACACATGCATTCTCCAGATAATATATCAGTCACAGTCATATGCATTCATATTGCTATCATCAAAACAGAATATCAAATGCACTCAAATGCACTCACTGTCTTGCTATCATCAAAACAAAATAGCATTGCTATCATCAAAGCAACATAGCACATGCTTGTGCCTAAGGGGCACAACAGATGTGAAACTTGGCCGCTAGCTGGTACACGGCCCTATTCTTGAACGGTGTCCCATTGTCAGACACAATGCGGCTGGGGGTACCGAACCGGTAAATGATGTTGTGCCTGACGAATCTGGCCGGTGACTTCTCGCAAAGGGAGAGCCTCCGCCCTGCGAGAGAAATAATCAGTGGCAGCCAAGATGTATTTATGGCCCTTGGAAGATGGCGGGAAAGGCCCCGCAATGTCCATGCCCCACTCAGCGAAAGGCCAGGTGGGGGCTGTTGGACGCAGTGGGTTAGGAGGTCTTCTGGGCACTGGGCCGAAAGCTTGGCATTGATGACATGTACGAGCATACTAGATGCAATCCACGTACATGGTTGGCCAGTAGAAGCCTTTGAGCTTGATGCTGTGCTTCATTCTATCTCCGGCCTAGTGCGTGTCGTACAATCCGGAGTGGACTTCCTCCATGATGGCTCGAGCCTCTGCTGGAGAGATGCATCTCAAGAGAATTGACTTGTCCTTCTCGTGGATGAGTCGATATAGGGAGTCGTCAATCAACTCATAAGAGGTTGCTCGGCAGAGTAGCTGGACCCTTTAAGCTCGGTCAGGAGGGAGCCACCCTTTCTTGAGTTTTATGATCGATTGTCGCCAATCTTCTCCTTCTAGAGGAGTATTCTAGTCGAGATTGTGGACCTCATAAATGGTGAGACCGGTGTTGTCTTCGAGTGAACTCGACATCAGTCTTCTATTTTTGATGACAATGTCGACCTCGCCCTCAGGTGGGAGTTTGATAGCCACCGCCAATTTCGCCAAGGCGTCTGCCTGAGCATTGTTGCTTCTGGGGACATGATCTATCTCAAAGAAATAGAATTTCTGGGTTAATCTTGTGACGGCGGCGTGGTAGGGGACCAATTCCGATTTCTGCACGTCATAGATGCCGAGGACCTGTCGGACAATCAGTTGGGAGCCCCCGTAAGCTTTGAGGCATTTAATGCCCATGTGGAGAGCCATCTGGAGCCCAATGAGCAGAGCTTCATACTCAGCTTCATTGTTGGTCAGGGATTTCATGAGGGCACAAGAATTGTACAAAACTCTGCCCTGAGGAGTCAGGAAAACAATGCCGGCACCTACCGTAGTGGCTGGATCCTAGTTGCTCTGGGTAATCTCTCGGGAAGCGCTCTCGAAGTAGTGCTCCCAAAAAGGTACACTGGTTGTGAGAGCACTTTGTTGCCATTAATCCAAGACATCTCCGCTCTGTTCGACTGGTTGTTGTGATTGAACAACAGTGGTTGTGAGAGCGCTTTGCTCCCAATAATTCAAGACATCTTCGCTCTGTTCAACCGATTGTTGTGATTGAATAGCAAGGGACTCCTCGTCCGGGAGCTCCGAGCTGAAAGGCTAGTCATTTGGCATTGGATGGGCTGCAAAGAATTCGGCCATACCATGTACCTTAATTGCTTTTCTGGGGACATAAGTAATGTCGTACTCCATCAACATAAGAGCCCACCTTCCCAGTCTTCCTGAGAGAACGGGTTGTCGAAGGAGATACTTCAGAGGGTCATGCTTAGATATAAGCTCGACTTGAAGGGACAGGATGTAATGCCGCAACTTCTTGATGGCGAACACCAATGCCAAGTAGACTTTCTCCATGCGGGAGTAACGGTACTCGGCACCGATTAGCTTCTGGCTGAGGTAATAGAGGGGCTACTCTTTACCTTTCTCATTGACTTGTGCCAAGAGAGCTCCTAGGGAGGTGTCCATGGCAGCAATATAGATGATAAGGGGTTTACCCTTAACTGGTCCCCCCAGAACTGGAGGGGTAAGGACGTACTCCTTTATTTGTTCAAAAGCCATCTAGCATTCAGAGTTCCATATAAACGGGGCGTCTTTCTTTATCAGCTTGTCGAAAGGCGCGCATCGACCGGAGAGGTTGGAGATAAACCTCCGAATGTAGGTCAGCCTCCCTTGGAAGGACCTGAGCTCGGTGATGTTGCTGGGTGGTGGAAACTCCCGGATTGCTTTGATCTTGCTGGGGTCCACCTCAATTCCTCAGTAACGGATAATGAAGCCGAGAAATTTGCCATTGGATATGCCAAAAGCACATTTCATGGGGTTCATCTTGAGCCCGTATTATCAGAGACACTCGAAGACTTGGCGTAAATTGTGTAAATGGTCTCCGCGCGTTTTAGTCTTGACGACGAGGTCGTCGACATAGCATTCGACGGTATTGTGCAGCATCTCGTCGAATATTTTGGTCATGGCCCTTTGGTAAGTAGCGTCGGCATTCTTCAAACCGAAGGGCATGCGCTTGTAGTTAAGAATCCCTTTGGGGGATCTGAAGGCTATGTGGTTCTTTTCCGTGAGGGACATCCGAATTTGGTTATAACCGGATGACCCGTCCATAAAAGACAAGGCCTCATGTCGACCATTGTTTCTGTGATTGGGACTGGGAAGTCATCCTTCGGACAAGCTTTGTTGAGGTCTCGAAAGTCGACACAGATGCGGACTTGACCATTTTTCTTCTTGACTGGGACTATGTTGGCGAGCCAAATCGGATAGATACACGGCTCGATGAAATCAACCTCTGCCATTTTATCGACTTCAGTCGCGACTTGGAGCTCTAGCTCATGGCGCATGCGCCACTGCGGCTGTTTAACTTGAGTGACCGAGGGAGAAATGGCTAGCCCGTGCTCCGCTACGGAGGGGTCTAGCCCCGATATTTCCTTGTATGTCCAGGCGAAGCAGTCTTTATACTCCAGCAGGAGTTGCTTGTAATCCCGCCTCTCTGCCGCGGTGAGGAGAGCATTGATGAATGTGGGCTGGGGGGCTTCATCTTCACCCAGGTTGATTTCAACGAGCTCATCCACGGTCGCTTGGCCACCGTCCTCCAGCTCGGGAGGAGCGGGATGGAAGTCGATGAAATCCTCATCGTTGGTGTCGACTTCGTGCATTTCTTGATTCTCGAAGCCATTGGTTGATGTTGAGGGGACTGGAGAGTGGTTGTCGCTGGGATCCACCAGGGATTGATCTGCGCTGCAGGCTTTTGGCCAGCAGTTGTCAATCGGGGCTGCTAAGGTCTCCCCGGGGTTGCCTGCCAAAGCTGATGATCCTTCGCATCTAGTATCAGGGATCTCGCCCTCCTCAGGAGGGTTTGTTGAACTAGGTTCTTCGGCTGGTTGGGTGACCAGAGGAGCTTCTTCAGCCCCGATGTACTTACAGGGAGGCGGGGAAGGTTCCCCAACTTCTTGAATTGGAGTGCCAGCTTTGACGGGGATCATGATCAGGATCTCTTCTTCCTCATCCCCGGAGCTGTAGAATTCAGCTTCGGCTTTAGCTTGGTTGTCAGCTGGTTGCGCCAAGGCTATGACATTGACTGCATAGTGGACGTGAAAGTTTGGGCCTTGGTCATAACCAAGTCCTCTAGTATCCTTATAGAAGGACAGGGGTTGCCCCCAGACCTGAGAAGGAGTCCACAGTCGGTGAAAATATTCACGTCGCGCGGAATCTTGCCATTGAGGGATGTGTTGCTTTAGACACATCTCTCGAATGTGCGGTGGCAGGTCGTCCAGTACTTAGACTGCTTTAGGAGTATCATCAGCTCGCCTGGACCAGCCGAAGTCATCCCCTGGTGGGGCATGAGGGACCATGTCTCCCTTATAGAAAACAAAGGGTTTGTCCCTGTTGGCCTTCTTCTTATTTATGCACTATCGCTTGAAGGTGACAATAAATGTTGTCAACGACTCAACGTTGTGTTCTTCGAAGGCCGATGGGAACTGGATGGAGTCTGGGGGCAAGCATATACTCTTGCTAATGGCTCGACTAATGAGGTTGGCCTCAAAGTTGATTTTGTGCCTTTCAGGGCTATCTGGGGTTGACCTGGAGCTAAGGCGTAGCCGATGAAGCTTGGCCTTCTCTTCGTCCATGGAGAAGAGATCATCATCATATTCAGCCAGCCATTGCTCTTGATCACAGGGTACGGACTAATCCCCTCGAAGTAGAATGCAGCGTCAGCCAGGTTGCATTCTGCTGGTGTGAACGGTGACAGGTCTACAAAGACCATGTGTTGCTCCCCGTCCTTGGCATACTTGATGCATTGGTGGAGAGTTGACGGGGTGGCCCAATTTTCATGGAGCCAGGGTCTATCTAGTAGCATCTTATATGATGTGTTGGCATCGATGATGTAGAATGTCACCTTGGCGGTGAAGTCATTGAGCACCAGATCGATGTCCACCAGGCCGAGGACGTCCTCGATTTTTTGGTTGAAGCCGGATATCTTGACCGCTTATGTAGCACCCCGTATAATTTTTTTTTATTATTATCAATATTTTTCAAATAAAAATAAAATAAAATAAAATAATATTAGATAAACTATTTAGGTAGTTTATGTAAGAAGTAGGAACATGAAGTTATCATATATAAAGGTTATTCACTTAACAAGTGGCTTCCTAGTGTAGTTGGTTAAGTAGCTTGCCTTCCAATCCAATGACCAGGGTTCAAATCTTAGCATCCACCATGTATCTACCCTTTTTGCCAAATAATTATATGATATAAGCTAATCTTGCACTTACGAATTGGGCCATGGGTTAGATGTCCAAACAATTATCTCTTATCTCTCCAGCCTATCTCTTATCTCTCCAGCCTGTACAAGCTGTAAAGACTCTTATTTCAGATCTTGTCCTCTATCCGTTCATACTAGACCCTATAACATCCCCTTTTGCTACCCCCATTCCCATTCTAGGCTAGCTGAGGTTGGGGCAAAGCTTTGCTAGAGGGGTTCTACTACTACGAACCACAGAGGTAGGTGTTCTCAACTTTTAACTAAATTAGTAGCTAATCTAGGATGATTAGTCTAGGCCTTTAGTATTAGGCTCATTTCCATGCGATTTTAGTCTTTTTAAAGCATGTGTTGACTTAAGTCTAGGATGATTAGTATGCCTTAGCTTCACACCTAAGATAATTAGCATGTATTAACTTTATACCCAGAATAATTAGCAAGTATTAGTCTCATATCTAGAATGATTAACATGTGTTGGCTTAAATCTAGGATGATTAGCATGCATTAGCTTCATACTTGAAATGATTAGCATGTATTAGCTTTATATCTAAAATAATTAGCAAGTATTAACAAGTATTAGTAAGTATTAGTCTCATACCTAGAATAATTAGCATGTGTTAGCTTAAATCTAGGACGATTAGTATGTATTAGCTAATATCTATATTTGATATAGTTCATGCTTTAGTAAAGGGCCTGTCATTTGTCAATTTCTGTGAAACTAAAACCACCATGTTAAAAATGTTATATCAGAGAAACTAAAGCCTGAAAATAGTGAAAGAAGAAATTGTAGTCAAGAGGATGAAAAATGTGGAAAAAGACCAAGTTGAAAGAGGCCAAGTGGAAAAGGACCCAGTTGAAAGCACAATGAAATGATATTGAAAATATAGGGTTATAAGAAGGAGAATAATGAAAAATCTACAGAGAATGAGAATGTGTGCAAGAAGAGAAAGTCGTAGATTGGAAGGTTAGGAAGAAGTTTCATGAAGAGTGCAGAGAGAGAAAATGAGAGGAAGAAGGTGAAAAATGTGAAAAAACGAGATCTATAGGCGTAGGTGAACAGTTACTGAGTAAAAAATCAGAACCGTAGAAAATTAATTATAACTTAAAAACTAAGAAGAATTGGAGGATATGGTAAAATAAGAAAATCTGTATCTACAAGAGGGGAAGAACTTTTGTGAAGAACTCAGAGTGAAAGGAGGATTGGAAGGGCATGAAAATTAGGGAACAAAACTGATGAGTCGACTCTGCCTGATGGATGAGTTGACGCAGTACTGTTCATATGAACTAATGCGTCAACCCTGTGAGCTGGAAATTGAACTGATGAGTCGACGCAGCCTGATGGATGAGTTGACGCAGTACTGTTCATATGAACTGATGAGTCAACCCTGTGAGCTGGAAATTGAACTGATGAGTCGACGCAGCCTGATGGATGAGTTGACGCAGTACTGTTCATATGAACTGATGAGTCAACCCTGTGAGCTGGAAATTGAACTGATGAGTCGACGCAGCCTGATCGATGAGTTGACGCAGTACTGTTCATATGAACTGATGAGTAAACCCTGTGAGCTGGAAATTGAACTGATGAGTCGACGCAGCCTGATGGATGAGTTGACGCAGTACTGTTCATATGAACTGATGAGTCAACCCTGCCTATGAAAATGAACTGGTGAGTCGACCCTGCCTATGAAAATGAACTCATGAGTCGACCCTGCCAATAGATTTGAACTAATGAGTCGACCCTGCCAAAGAAAATGAACTGATGAGTTGACCCTGCCTATGAAAATGAACTGATGAGTCGACCGTGCCAGTTCATCGCGTTGACGCGGCGAACTGATGAGTTGACGCGGTGAACTGATGAGTTGACGCGGTGAACTGATGAGTTGACGCGATGAGCTGATGAGTCGACCCAGCTAGCTCATTATGTTAACGTGATCATTAGGCTTTCACTTTTGCCATCTCCACTGATAGATGGCAGCCGGAGAGGTGATTTTTAACTCTTGACAGGGTCCTCTGAACCCTGTATAATTCCCAGGAAGGGCATCCCACAGTAACGATGTCATTTCTAAAATTGTCAGGTGGCCCATAAGGCACCTCTCTTATCTAGTTTTTCTGTGTATCAAACGTTACTGGTTTCCACTCCTAGTTCATCCCTACACATCAATGCGCCCTTGGATTCCATTCCATAATTCCACCTTATATATCATACTGGCCAAACCTTGAAATTTCACATTGGCTATAAATGAGAGTGGATGTCAACATACATGATAAATGTTGTGCGTATAGGGCCCGGTCTGGTCCGGGGGGGAGCACCCGAAGGTACTTGTGCCCATGGGAGTTTATTGACTACGGTGTTTGGCATTGCACCGAAGTACTTGCTTGTTAGACTTTAGACATTCCATTCATTCTCATGATATTACTTGATTGATTGACTTGAGACCCGCAAAAGGGTAAAAGTGCTTACTTGAATGCATTATAAATAGCCAATTCCAGTTATACACTTGAAACTACTTTGCTTACTATTACTAGCTTGAATAACATGTTTCTACTCAGTTACTAGCTTGAATAACATGTTGCTATTCAGTTATCACTGACTTGACATCATTTACTATCACTTGCCACTGCTGCTTGAAATTGTGAAATCTATATACTCTCACTTTCTACTTCCGTCGATTTTACAATTCTTTGATATCTATCTGTCTGCATGCATAGGTTACGTACATTAAATGAATGTGTAATTCACTTAAAGCATGTTAAAATTTGAGATGTAAATCCTACTGAGCGATTCGCTCATCTAGTTGTTTTCTAACCTTTCCAGGAAATTCAGATATCAGCCAGAACTCGGAAGGGAATGAGTCGGAGTGATGAGTGTAAAACTAGAGTTATCTTGTTATCTTGTAAATTGTACTTGTGTAAATGGTGTTATTGTAATTTCATTTATGTCAGTCATATCAAGTTATGTCAGACGCCAGCTGTGTTAGTCCAATAATTGTAATAAGGGCTTGAAGCCTAGTAGTTGGACTTGGATATGTATGTAATTGTCATTGGGTTAGTTGTATCAATTGTCAGCTCATCCTAATTGTATTAACTTCGAGTTAAATCCTAGTCAATTGCGCACTCTGATATTTACATGATTGACACGATCTATATAGACGCGTCACGCCTCCGGGTAATCTTCCGCGCTCGGGGCGTGACAGTCTTCGTGGTATCTGAGCCTAGGTTTTCAAACCTAGGGAACTAGAAAAAATAAACGGTTAGAAATTGAAATCTAAGTAAAAAAAAAAACTAGAGTCCAAGGATAGGTAAAACCCAAGTTCAAGGATAGATATACCTTACCCGGTGTGATGGATAGAGCCATGGGTTAAGATTTCTAGTGACTTTATCCTTATAAGTAAAACCGACCCGTATCTTACTTAAACACTTTTGTAGGATCATGGCTGTTGAAAGAGCACAATGGCGCGAGATGCAGCGCACCGTGCAGGGCCTTACACATGCACTACAGCAAGTGGCCCAAGGCGGAGCTAACCGTGGAGCAGGTGACCTCCACAGGAGTTTCCGTAACATGAACCCACCAAGATTCACGGGTTCGTCCGACCCCGAGGACGCTGAGAATTGGTTAAAAGAGATGGAACGAATCTTCCGTGTGATGTAATGTGCGGACGATGAGAAGGTTTTACTGGCCGTATTCCAACTGGAGCGGGACGCTCGATGCTGGTGGCAATCCATAGAAGTAACACTACCAGAATACCATGTCACATGGGATGAATTCACGGAGCATTTCAACAACAAGTACTTCTCCGATCATATCCAGGAAAAGAAAGCCACGGAATTCGCCATTCTAAAACAACGGGGCTTGAAAGTGGCCGAGTATGAGGCCCAATTTTCTAGATTATCCAGGTATGCACCTCACTTGGTGTGTACAGAAAAGATGAAGGCGAGAAGATTCCTTAACGGGCTTCGGCCCCATTATATCACACAACTGGCCCCGATGGACATCCAAGTCTATTCGGAGATGGTTCGGCGTGCTCAACTGCTGGGAGACGCCACCGAATTATCTGAGAGAATCCGAGGAAGAGATAAGAAGGAACCCGTCACAAGCCCTGGAAAATCCAAACAATCCTTCAACAAGAAGCGATTCTTCATGGGAGGGGAGTCCTCTAAGGCGATGAAATTCCAGAAGAATGATCGGCCATTCTCCACCACCACACCATCAAAGGAGATTTGCAAATATTATGATAAAGCTGGTCATAAGATCGAGGAATGCTGGAGGAAGTTAGGAGCTTGTCTTCGATGCGGGAGCCGAGAGCATCAAATCCCAGACTGCCCACTGATGAAGGAGCAGGACATCAAAGACGAGAAGCATCCGATAAAGAAACAAGGCCGTCTACAAGCTCTCCGAGAGACGGAACCCACTGAAGGCGGAATTATAGAAGGTACTCTCACTATTTGTTCAAAAATTGCTCAAGTTTTATTTGATACCGGAGCAACTCATTCATTCGTTTCCAAGAACTTTGCTGCTTCATTTTCTAAGAAACATGAACTGTTAGATTTGGTCATATCTACACCCCTTGGGAATGAGTCTGATGTCACTTACCACTATCCAAATAGTGAAGTGATGATTAAGGGAAGCAATTTACCTGCTGACCTGATATGCCTAGATATGAAGGGTTATGATGTTATACTAGGTGCCGACTGGCTATCCACATACCAAGCAACTGTAGATTGTCGGCATGGCAAGGTAACTTTCGTAGATTTCCCAGATCTAGTTTACAATAGCCCTCGGAGTAAATCACTTCTTATATCAGCACTCCGAGCTAGTAAACTTATGAATAAGGGATGCATGGCTTTCATAGCATTCGTGACTGCCACGGAAGTCGAGAAGGTTAAACTTGAAGACATCCGTGTAATTCAGGATTTTCTCGATATTTTTCCAGAAGATTTAACCGGCTTACCCCCGGAAAGGGAAGTGTCGTTCACAATCGACCTTGTCCCTGGTGCTGGTCCTATTTCCAGGGCACCATACAGAATGTCCCCTGCTGAGCTGAAGGAACTAAAAGAGCAGCTAATGGAATTATTGAAAAATGGTTTCATCAGGCCGAGTACTTCCCCATGGGGAGCACCCGTGCTATTCGTCAAAAAGAAGGACGGATCGATGAGATTATGCATAGATTATCGGCAGCTAAATCACCTTACAATCAAGAAGAAGTATCCACTGCCAAGGATTGATGAGCTGTTCGATCAACTATCTGAAGCTTTATATTTCTCCAAGATTGATCTTCGTTCTGGTTACCACCAATTGAAGATCAAAGAAGAAGATATTCATAAAACTGCATTCCGAAGCAGGTATGGGCATTACGAATTTACTGTTATGCCTTTCGGACTAACAAATGCCCCCGCAGCTTTTATGCAGTTAATGAACAGCATATTCAGGCCCTATTTAGACCAATTTATTGTGGTCTTTATTGATGATATTCTGATCTATTCAAAGACTGAAGAGGATCATGAAGAACACCTCAAGAAGGCATTACAGATATTAAGGGAAAATAAGCTATATGCCAAATTCAGCAAATGCGAGTTCTGGCTCGAGGAAGTATCCTTCTTAGGCCATATCATTTCGAAGAACGGAATTGCTGTTGACCCATCAAAGGTCAAAGCCGTGAAGAACTGGGAACGACCCACAAATGTAACTGAGATTCGGAGCTTCTTGGGTCTAGCTGGTTACTATCGGTGTTTTATAAAGGACTTCTCCAAAATTGCTGTTCCCCTGACCAGGTTAACCCGCAAGGAAGTGCCTTATCAGTGGAAGGAAGACTGTGAAAAGAGTTTCCAAACTTTGAAGGATCTCTTGACCACTGCTCCAGTCTTATCATTACCAATGGAAGGAGAAAAATATGAGGTATATACCGATGCTTCTGGTATTGGCCTCGGATGTGTATTGATGCAGAATGGGAGAGTCATTGCGTACTCTTCCCGACAATTGAAGAAACATGAAGAGAACTACCCAGTTCACGACTTAGAACTGGCCGCAGTAGTATTCGCTTTAAAGATCTGGAGGCACTATCTCTACGGAGAACAATTCACTGTGTACTCCGATCATAAAAGCCTCAAGTATTTATTCTCCCAAAAGGAGCTAAACATGCGGCAAAGGCGTTGGATCGAGTATCTCAAGGATTTCTACTTTACTATACAGTACCATCCTAGTAAGGGTAATTCCGTAGCTGATGCCCTTAGTCGAAAGCCGACAACAATATTGGCCAACTGCATGATACAAGAATGGAAACTGCTGGAGAAATTCTCTGAGCTTGATATCAGCACAGATGAGAAGAGCATGTGTATTATTCTATCTCATATGAGCCTACATCCAGATTTACTACCTGAAATCAAGAAGTTACAAGAAGAGGATCCCTCGCTAGTGGAGATAAAGAGCAAGCTGGACGAGAGACTAGATTTCAAGCTGGCACCTGATGGCAGATTACTATTTCATGCACGGACATGTGTGCCCGACTGTCCCGAATTGAAGAAGAAGATTCTTGAAGAAGCTCATAGATCGAGGTACACAATCCACCCTGGAGCTACTAAGATGTACCAAGACTTGAAAAGAACTTTTTGGTGGCTTAACATGAAAAGGGAGGTAGCAGACTTTGTGTCTCGTTGCCTCACATGCCAACAAGTGAAGGCAGAACATCAAAAACCCGCCGGAAAGCTACATCCGCTGGATATTCCCAAGTGGAAGTGGGAGGACATTGGCATGGACTTTATCATGGGTTTGCCCAAGACTAGGGGCGGATATGATGGAATTTGGGTAATTATCGACCGGTTAACTAAATCGGCCCATTTCTTACCCATCAAAAGTCGATGGTCAGTCGACGCACTTGCTGCCCTGTATATTAAGGAGATGGTTAGATTGCATGGTGTTCCCATCTCGATCGTATCTGACCGAGACCCATACTTCACCTCTCATTTTTGGAAGGGTCTACAACACTCTCTGGGGACGAAACTTAATTTCAGCACTGCTTTCCATCCCCAAACAGATGGTCAGACTGAAAGGACAAATCAAGTTGTTGAAGATATGTTAAGGGCATGTATTATAGATTTCGACGGAAGCTGGCATGACCACTTACCACTAGCCGAATTTGCATATAATAACAGCTATCAAGCTAGTATTCAAATGGCTCCTTTCGAGGCACTTTATGGCAGGAGTTGTCGTTCTCCAATATGCTGGGAAGAAGTCGGTGAAAGACAAATTCTAGGCCCAGATATGGTTAGAGATTCAACTGAGAAGATACACCTTATCAAAGAGAGACTCAAGGTAGCTCAGTGCAGGCAAAAATCTTATGCTGATAACAGAAGGAGAGATTTGGAATTTCAAGTGGGTGACCATGCATTTCTCAAGGTATCTCCCGGCCGAGGTATTAGAAGATTCGGTGTTAAGGGCAAGCTTACAGCAAGGTTTATCGATCCATTTGAAGTATTGGAAAGAGTGGGCGAGGTGGCTTACCGCATTGCCTTACCTCCTCAACTCTCAGAAGTGCACAATGTATTTCATATATCTATGCTGAAGAAATATGTGCACGACCCTTCTCACATCATCAATCATGCTGAATTGGTGATTCAAAGGGACCTTACTTATGAGCAAAAGCCGATGCGGATCCTCGACCGCGAAGTTCGAGTTCTAAGGAGCAAGACGATCCCTATGGTAAAAATTCAATGGAATCGATGCTCGGAGCAAGAAGCAACTTGGGAGACCGAGGAATCTATGAAGAGAAGATACCCAGAACTATTCGGCAAGTATCTTATACTTTCTACAGTATCCTTATGTAGTTGAATTTATACTTATACAATTGAATTTGGGGACCAAATTCTTTTAAGTAGGGGAGGGTGTAGCACCCCGTATAAAAAAATATTATTATCAATATTTTTCAAATAAAAATAAAATAAAATAAAATAATATTAGATAAACTATTTAGGTAGTTTATGTAAGAAGTAGGAACATGAAGTTATCATATATAAAGGTTATTCACTTAACAAGTGGCTTCCTAGTGTAGTTGGTTAAGTAGCTTGCCTTCCAATCCAATGACCAAGGTTCAAATCTTAGCATCCACCATGTATCTACCCTTTTTGCCAAATAATTATATGATATAAGCTAATCTTGCACTTATGAATTGGGCCATGGGTTAGATGTCCAAACAATTGTCTCTTATCTCTCCAGCCTATCTCTTATCTCTCCAGCCTGTACAAGCTGTAAAGACTCATTATTTCAGATCTTGTGCCCTATCCGTTCATACTAGACCCTATAACATCCCCTTTTGCTACCCCCATTCCCATTCTAGGCTAGCTGAGGTTGGGGCAAAGCTTTGCTAGAGGGGTTCTGCTGCTACGAACTTCACAGAGGTAGGTGTTCTCAACTTTTAACTAAATTAGTAGCTAATCTAGGATGATTAGTCTAGGCCTTTAGTATTAGGCTCATTTCCATGCGATTTTAGTGTTTTTAAAGCATGTGTTGACTTAAGTCTAGGATGATTAGTATGCCTTAGCTTCACACCTAAGATAATTAGCACGTATTAACTTTATACCCAGAATAATTAGCAAGTATTAGCAAGTATTAGTCTCATATCTAGAATGATTAACATGTGTTGGCTTAAATCTAGGATGATTAGCATGCATTAGCTTCATACTTGAAATGATTAGCATGTATTAGCTTTATATCTAAAATAATTAGCAAGTATTAACAAGTATTAGTAAGTATTAGTCTCATACCTAGAATAATTAGCATGTGTTAGCTTAAATCTAGGACGATTAGTATGTATTAGCTAATATCTATATTTGATATAGTTCATGCTTTAGTAAAGGGCCTGTCATTTGTCAATTTCTGTGAAACTAAAACCACCATGTTAAAAATGTTATATAAGAGAAACTAAAGCCTGAAAATAGTGAAAGAAGAAATTGTAGTCAAGAGGATGAAAAATGTGGGAAAAGACCAAGTTGAAAGAGGCCAAGTGGAAAAGGACCCAGTTGAAAGCACAATGAAATGATATTGAAAATATAGGGTTATAAGAAGGAGAATAATGAAAAATCTAGAGAGAATGAGAATGTGTGAAAGAAGAGAAAGTCGTAGCTTGGAAGGTTAGGAAGAAGTTTCATGAAGAGTGCAGAGAGAGAAAATGAGAGGAAGAAGGTGAAAAATGTGAAAAAACGAGATCTATAGGCGTAGGTGAACAGTTACTGAGTAAAAAATCAGAACCGTAGAAAATTAATTATAACTTAAAAACTAAGAAGAATTGGAGGATATGGCAAAATAAGAAAATCTATATCTACAAGAGGGGAAGAACTTTTGTGAAGAACTCAGAGTGAAAGGAGGATTGGAAGGGCATGAAAACTAGGGAACAAAACTGATGAGTCGACTCTGCCTGATGGATGAGTTGACGCAGTACTGTTCATAAGAACTGATGAGTCAACCCTGTGAGCTGGAAATTGAACTGATGAGTCGACGCAGCCTGATGGATGAGTTGACGCAGTACTGTTCATATGAACTGATGAGTCAACCCTGTGAGCTGGAAATTGAACTGATGAGTCGACGCAGCCTGATGGATGAGTTGACGCAGTACTGTTCATATGAACTGATGAGTCAACCCTGTGAGCTGGAAATTGAACTGATGAGTCGACGCAGCCTGATGGATGAGTTGACGCAGTACTGTTCATATGAACTGATGAGTCAACCCTGTGAGCTGGAAATTGAACTGATGAGTCGACGCAGCCTGATGGATGAGTTGACGCAGTACTGTTCATATGAACTGATGAGTCAACCCTGTGAGCTGGAAATTGAACTGATGAGTCGACGCAGCCTGATGGATGAGTTGACGCAGTACTGTTCATATGAACTGATGAGTCAACCCTGTGAGCTGGAAATTGAACTGATGAGTCGACGCAGCCTGATGGATGAGTTGACGCAGTACTGTTCATATGAACTGATGAGTCGACCCTGCCTATGAAAATGAACTGGTGAGTCGACCCTGCCTATGAAAATGAACTGATGAGTCGACCATGCCAACAGATTTGAACTAATGAGTCGACCCTGCCAATGAAAATGAACTGATGAGTTGACCCTGCCTGTGAAAATGAACTGATGAGTCGACCCTGCCAGTTCATCGCGTTGACGCGGCGAACTGATGAGTTGACGCGGTGAACTGATGAGTTGACGCGGTGAACTGATGAGTTGACGCGATGAGCTGATGAGTTGACACAATGAACTATTGAGTCGACCCAGCTAGCTCATTATGTTAACGTGATCATTAGGCTTTCACTTTTGCCATCTCCACTGATAGATGGCAGCCAGAGAGGTGATTTTTAACTCTTGACAGGGTCCTCTGAACCCTGTATAATTCCCAGGAAGGGCATCCCACAGTAAGGATGTCATTTCTAAAATTGTCAGGTGGCCCATAAGGCACCTCTCTTATCTAGTTTTTCTGTGTATCAAACGTTACTGGTTTCCACTCCTAGTTCATCCCTACACATCAATGCGCCCTTGGATTCCATTCCATAATTCCACCTTATATATCATACTGGTCAAACCTTGAAATTTCACATTGGCTATAAATGAGAGTGGATGTCAACATACATGATAAATGATGTGCATATAGGGCCCGGTCTGGTCCTGGGGGGAGCACCCAAAGGTACTTGTGCCCATGGGAGTTTATTGACCACGGTATTTGGCATTACACCGAAGTACTTGCTTGCTAGACTTTAGACATTCCACTCATTCTCATGATATTACTTGATTGATTGACTTGAGACTCGCAAAAGGGTAAAAGTGCTTACTTGAATGCATTATAAATAGCCAAGTCCAGTTATACACTTGAAACTACTTTGCTTACTATTACTAGCTTGAATAACATGTTTCTACTCAGTTACTAGCTTGAATAACATGTTGCTATTCAGTTATCACTGACTTGACATCATTTACTATCACTTGCCACTGCTGCTTGAAATTGTGAAATCTATATACTCTCACTTTCTGCTTCCGTCGATTTTACAATTCTTTGATATCTATCTGTCTGCTTGCATAGGTTACGTACATTAAATGAATGTGTAATTCACTTAAAGCATGTTAAAATTTGAGATGTAAATCCTACTGAGCGATTCGCTCATCTAGTTGTTTTCTAACCTTTCCAGGAAATTCAGATATCAGCCAGAACTCGGAAGGGAATGAGTCGGAGTGATGAGTGTAAAAATAGAGTTATCTTGTTATCTTGTAAATTGTACTTGTGCAAATGGTGTTATTGTAATTTCATTTATGTCAGTCATATCAAGTTATGTCAGACGTCAGCTGTGTTAGTCCAATAATTGTAATAAGGGCTTGAAGCCTAGTAGTTGGACTTGGATATATATGTAATTGTCATTGGGTTAGTTGTATCAATGGTCAGCTCATCTTAATTGTATTAACTTCGAGTTAAATCCTAGTCAATTGCGCACTCTGATATTTACATGATTGACACGATCTATATAGACGTGTCACGCCTCCGGGTAATCTTCCGCGCTCGGGGCGTGACAGCTTGAACCTTCTGGAGGTATGGGGTCAGATACAAAGTCTTGAACATTTTGAGCGGCATGATGTTGACGGCGATGCCAGCGTCCACCAGGATTCGTTTCACATCATGCCCATTGACCTTCCCTTTCATGTAGAGAGGATGATTGTGGCATGGAGGGGATAGCAGCATGTCCTTCTCCATGAAGGAGACGGTGGCTGTGAAGGCTTCATAGGCAGCTATCTTCATTTCCGTGACATGCGCCTCATAAGCTTCCGGTTCCTAGAGTATGTTGATGAGAGTTTCTCTCAGCTCTTTACTCCAGGCGATGGCCTCTCAGATTGTGATGCTGGAAGGGAAGCGCTTCATCTGGTGGAGGACCTTCCGGTCGGCTCGGGCTCGAGCATCCTCCAGAGAGGGTAGAATGTCAGGCTGGGCTTTCTGCGAGATGCCGTGCAGCTCTCCATCGGCTAGTTGCATAGCCTTGCCTTAATTGTTGGGATCAGACTGACCCTGATCACCGGTGGACTCCTGGAATAGGGGTGCCAAGGATGGCTCTTCTAGGGATAACTGGCGGGCTGGCCCATCCTTGCCAGACGGTCCCGCTTGTTCTACAGAAGAAGCCGGGGCTGGTATAGAGACTGGGAAGTTGGCGAGAACCTCTTCGATACCGACATGATCAAAGATACCGGGTCCCTTCTAAATTTCTATCTCCAGAATGGGGGCAGGTTCCTCTCCTCGAAAGAGGATGATTCGCACTGGGTCGAAGGTGGACGGAGATAGGGGTAACTCAGGAGTTCTCCGGCGGCCTCTACCGCGTCCCCGGCCATGACCTCGGCCGCGGCCAGTGTGTTTTGGAGCTGGCTGTAGCCCAAGCGGGGCAGTTGTTCTTTGTCTGGTTCGGGAGGCCACTTGATGGGGGCATCCCTTGCTCCTCCACATTTTTTCGAGGCTCGGATTGTTAGTCGGCATGCGCCATTGTGTTCGTCGTATTTTTCTGAGTCTAGTCATGTAATTTTTATATTTTCTTTGAGTCATAATTATGTGATTTTCCATTTATTTGAGTCAGGTACCTATGTTTAAGGGTCAATTACCTAAGTTCTCAGTCATTATGTTGATTAGATAGGTTTATGGGCCCAATCCATTGGGCTAGGCCCAGGGGCACCCCACCCTTGGGACAGGCTGGTCAATTGCGGGTTTGTCAGGGTCACTTTGGTCCTAGGAAAAGTATGG
The DNA here is from genome assembly GCA_022559845.1 of Amorphophallus konjac. Classification (NCBI taxonomy): domain Eukaryota; kingdom Viridiplantae; phylum Streptophyta; class Magnoliopsida; order Alismatales; family Araceae; genus Amorphophallus; species Amorphophallus konjac. The sequence continues at coordinate 63,689,582 of CM040120.1, read as the reverse complement.
AGTCTATAAATAGCCCCATCCCCTCTCTCATTTGTAACCTTTGATGAATATTTGAATACAAAGAAACCCTTTGTGAGAATTTTCTTCCCTTGGAGTGAGACTCTCCACATCCCTCCCCTATCTCTCTCATATATATATCTCTCTCTCTAAGGGCTCCCCCCTCTCTCTCTCTCTCTCTTCCCTACCACCAAATTTCAAAATTTCTTCTCTCTCCTCCTATTCACTCTTCATTAATATCCCCCCCTTCCCCATACACTCATTCAAGTCCTTCCAACCCCCAAGGTAGAACCCACCAATCTCCAAGCAACCCTCCAACCCCCAACCACCCACTACCCTTTCCCAAGCACCCTTCCATCTCCCCAAGGTAGAAGGGGCTTCACCCAAGGCCCAAATTTGAATCTCCCTCTCTTTCTAGCTGCCCCACACCCCTCCCCAACACCCCCTTCCTACCCTGGTCGCCCTCCCCATTCCCCCCCTTGTTTCCCTTGGCCATCCCACCCTCATACACAAAACCCTACACCTTCATCCTATTCCCAGCTCGCTGGCAGCAGAGTACTAGCTACTTTCTAAGGCTGCCACGACATCACCAAGAAGGTTCAGAGGGTGTACCATATACTGTTGGATTCATCTTCCTGTTAGCTTTGCAACGGTGGTGGTCTCGTCTCCGTCTGAGTTCGTGACTGCCAGGGAGAGCCGTTCTTCTTCGACTGCGCAGGATAGGTCTGGTCAACAACCTAAAGCAACTTCCAGAAGCTTCCACGGCCACATTCATGTGCTTCTTGAGGCACCACTTGGCTGAGAGCTTCTACAACAAGTCTTCTTCCATCACCAAGAAGTGGCACCCCGTTCGGCATCCGGAGCAGTGATTTCTCAATTTTCTCCCTCGGGTGCGCTGTTTTGTCAACTCTAGGACTGAACCAACACCCGTTCACTGTTCAGGCTGTCCCTGTCTACTCTGACCTCCTACGGTGTCCCCATGGGTCTCATTTTAAAGAGTGCTCGACAAAGAATCCAGTGATACCAGCCACGGATGAATCAAAGTCCAGGAGCACCCGTGGCGACCTCGTCTTCTTGCGGCAGTGGTGCTGAAGCAGATAGAACCAGAGAACAGAGACCCTGCTCACGGCCCTGCTCCGACCAACGCCGGCAACCAGAAGTCCTTCCAAAAATCTGACATCCTCCTGGGCCAACCCAAGAGGTTTTGTTGCTGGTTTTGTAGCAAACGGAGTCCGGGAGTGGCGGCAGCGGCGCCGACATCGACTGCCTGTCCCCTGTTCTAGAGAGCGGATAGAACCGGCAACCGCCTTCCAATTAGTTCCTAGCTCGGCTTTTCCCCTCCCCGCCTGGCAGGCTGAGCGCCCCTCCCTGGGTGGAGGTACATATTGGTTGTAATTCTACTCCCCCACCCCTAGTCCAACCCCCTTGCAAGGGGTGTAGTGCATATATTAGCAGGTCGCCATCCAAAGCTACACCGACGTGGCGTGTGGGTGCATGCCCACGCCTCCCCACTCGTCATCGTCTCCGGCCGGAGTCGGCGTCTTCAGACCGACTACGTGAGCCTCGGTTCCCCTCTTGTCTGGTTTCAATTCATTGCTTAGCATAGTATTATCTCCGTTGCTTCGTCGGACGGAGAGTGAGAGCTTGGCCCAAAATTGCTATTGACGTGAGTGATCACCGCGGGCGAGTTGTGAGCGATCCCCTACATCCCATGCCCTTGGTGTGTTGGCCGCCCGTGAATTGGGCATCTCTGGCCCATTTGGGGTACTCTTTAAGCTAGCCAACCCTTGGAGTATCAAGGTCCCACCTCGGACCTTCTCCATCATCGCCGAGTCACCTACGGGCACTAGTGTGTGCTATGCGAACGTGTTCGCTAGAGTGAGTCCGCTGCTCAAGTTGCTTGCTTACAATTTAGGTCCATAGGGCGTGTCACATCAAATTGGTATCAGAGTAAGTTTTAGACTTGTCTCTACGAGTCTAATCCTAGGGCCCATATACATTTCAAGTCACCCGGTACCTCTCCCTTGCCCACTAGAATGGCCACTTCACACCCGTCATACCCAGCCCCATCACCTTTCCCAAGAGGCACTAATCCTCATGGAAGCTCTGCTGCCAACAAAGTGGGCGGCATCTTAGAAGCCCTGCCTAATGTCCTTGATCAGCTTGAAGACATCACGTTCTGACTCGACCAACTTGAGGGAAATGGTTGTGCACCGAGAGTGAATGAGAGTGACCTTTGGGAAAATCTAGAAACCCTCTTTTTGGAACATTGGAAAGCCAAAACCCCCGCCTCTGATGAATCCTACAGCCCAAGCCTTTATCTAGATTGGGAGGTTTCCATGGACCAATTTTTTAAAAGGTACCCCTTGAACGAAGGAAGGAGAATGAGGCTAGCAAGGCGCACCTCTCCAAACGAGCTAAAAATCATTGGTTAATTATGAAGGGTTTAAGGAGGATCCACGGGGAAGCCCCGATTAGCACTTGGGAAGAGATGACAATCAAACTTAGGAAAACCTACACTTCTCACTCGGAGAATCACAGCCCGTGGAGCACTCCCACTTCCCCTACCCCTCCACAACCGGTCTATCCCAAGGGCAAGAGACCCGTAAATGACCCGATTCTCCCCGTGAGGGCCGCCGCTCCCCAACCCAAAGTCACTCACCCAACCCTCACCATTGAAACCCAAGGAGACCATGTGTCCACCCCTCCACCAAGGCCCAAGACGGCCACCACTCCCCAACCCAAAACCCCTCACCAAATCCGTACCCCACATACCCCCTTGGATTCCACCACTACTCCTCCATCGTCCCCTAAAAGGGACACACCTCCTAAGACCAACCAACCCAATCCTCTTCACCCAACCCATCTCCCACTCCCTACCCCAACTCTACCATGTCTTAGGCCTCCACTACTTCCCCTCCCTATCCTAACCCCAGCCTCCCTTTACCCACCACCGCGGGTGCACCATGCACGGATCATCATCACCCCACCCACAAAGGACCTTCTCAACTCCTTGGTAGAGGAACCCATAATCCCGACACCCGACCCTATAGTGGTGAACACCCCGAATCCAACCCCCACTTTGAAGGAAACACATGCCCAATACGAGGACAAAGCCTCGCATTACGATCTTCACTCTATGCCCTCTCCTCTAGTTGGGAGTGAACTCATCATCAGTGGGTCTATGGCTAGATGGTTAAAGGAGAATCCAGCTCACCCGGTCATGGCCCACCCTTCCTTGGAGTGACACCTCCCCATAGTGCCCTTCATCTCCTATCGCACCACGATCCAATCATCTTACCAAGTGGAGACACTAGGGGATCTTCTTAAGGGCCTAGCATGGCAACTGGAGTTGACTGGGATCTTGACCACAATGGCCGACCGACCTAGGAGCCTTGACCTCCTACACCTATGTGTCGGGTCTACCACCTCGGTTTGCACTGTTGGTTGCTATTTGAGCGACCTCCTTCTATTCCTTCATACACTCGATGAGCCCGATGCTATCCACGAATTAGAGTTGCTTATCTCGGGTAGAACGCCAAGCCCTCCATTCATGGCCGACCATCCCACCAAAGACTTCGGCCCAATTATTTCATTAGAGGAGGATGACTCACCACTATGTGAGGACCATGAGGACCTAGAGTTCCTCTCCCTAGGTGACCCTTACCATGACCCCCTCGATCCCTTCCTATACCCACCCACCTTACTCACCACCAACCTTTTCCTACCCCAACCAACCATATTGTACCAAGCCCACCTCTCCCAAGACTTGGTCCACACCAAGGGAACCATGACCATGGGTGAAATACACCTAGAAAATAATGAAGTGCCCCACTCCTTGACACATACCTTCTTTGACCCCTTCAACCGTTTCGCATGGGAGTTCAAAGGTTGTCCCACACCTATGCACATAGAAGTCACCTTTGAGATAAGCATGCAAGTGTCTAGGCTTACCACACCACTTGGCATGAACACTATGTTGGGTCCATTCATTCATATCACCCACATGTGAAGTAGGAAGCATGAGTGGTCCATATTCGGATGTAATGGTCCACCTTCATTCATCATGGGTCTTAAGCATGTTAGGAGCATTCACGGATGTCGGGACCCCCGGCATTTGCTATACCCATGCACAATAGATTCCCCTACAAATGCCCTGGCCCTCCAACCATTGGTATAAAGTCCATGCATGATAGGGCCACTTGTGGCTGCCTCGGTCCACCTAAGTTCATCAAGGTCCACATGGAATCAAAGCATGATAGGACAATATATGGTTGCCCGGGTCCACCCTTGCACACTATCCACTTTCACACCCACTCATCGCATCATAATGCATGGTACGAGAATACACGTAAGCAATTCGCAACGAGCGGTGAGGTTCACAAAGAGCGGACAAAGGCTCGCAAGTGCCACTTGGAATTCCAAGTAGGCAACTTATCGATGGAGACATTAGAGTGGCTCTACCCCAGGGTCACCTCTGACTTGAGGGCACGAGGACTTGGACCTTGCCGAGTTCCGAGTGGCTTTGGCAAACCGGCTTACGGGTTGGACGAACTAATGGGTTTTGGGATTCACCCCATTTCCTACGTGGCGGACCCGGCACCCTATATGGGCACCACGGTGGATCCTAGTGAGTGCCTCGAGCCTATGCCTATCTTTCAGAGAGACACCCTCGGAGTGCCACCTCATATCAGCTTGAGAGCCCGACGTGAGAACACGGAGGCAATACTAGGCAAGCAAGGTATCATCGCTGGCAAGAGGGTGTGCCCGTGCCACCTTGAGAAGCTGAAGCGCCATCCCCCAGCTATGGATGTGGGGTTGAGTTTGGAGATCGTGGCTCGCTCGGAGCTACATTTGGTGTGCCACTTCCCCGGTGGACCCATACTCGACGGGGTCGAGTTTTCCGCACCGCGGGGGTATGATGGGGGCATCCCTTGCCCCTCCACATTTTTCCGAGGCTCGGATTGTTTGTCGGCATGCGCCATTGTGTTCGTCGTATTTTTCTGAGTCTAGTCATGTAACCTTTATATTTTCATTGAGTCATAATTATGTAATTTTCCCTTTATTTGAGTCAGGTACCTAGGTTTAAGGGTCAATTACCTAAGTTCTCAGCCATTATGTTGATTAGATAGGTTTATGGGCCCAATCCATTGGGCTAGGTCCAGGCCCCCCCCCTTGGGACAGGCTGGTCAATTATGGGTTGTTTAGGGTCACTTTGGTCCTAGGAAAAGCATGGAGTCTATAAATAGCCCCCTCCCCTCTCTCATTTGTAACCTTTGATGAATATTTGAATAGAAAGAAACCCTTTGTGAGAATTTTCTTCCCTTGGAGTGAGACTCTCCACATCCCTCCCCTATCACTCTCAAATCTCTCTCTCTCTCAGGGGTCCCCCCTCTCTCTCTCTCTCTCTTCCCTACCCCCAAATTTCAAAATTTCTTCCCTCTCCTCCCATTCACTCTTCATGAATATCCCCCCTTACCCATACACTCATTCAAGCCCTCCCAACCCCCAAGGTAGAACCCACCAATCTCCAAGCCACCCTCCAACCCCCAACCACCCACTACCCTTTCCCAAGCACCCTTCCATCTCCCCAAGGCTGAAGGAGCTTCACCCAAGGCCCAAATTTGAATCTCCCTCCCTTTCTAGCTGCCCCACACCCCTCCCCAACACCCCCTTCCTACCCTGGTTGCCCTCCCCATTCCCCCCTTCTTTCCCTTATTTGGACCGGTGCGATGGATTCAGAGGGGGGTGAATGAATCCCTCTTTTAAAATTTCGCTCACTTGACACTTTTAAACAATCAGAGTTAAGCCTTTTAAAGTAGAGTTTCAAGTAACTTGACAGCTCTCCACACTAAACAGACGTTGGACAAACAAACTGAAATACACACCTCAGCAGAACAGCTAGGTGACAGAACGTGTGATCACGTAGCTCTCACGAGGCTGAGATCAAACAATCGATGTGCACAGCAACCACAAGCCAAAGATAAAGAACAAATGATCGGCCTACGCATTCATCTAACCGAGATAGATAAAAAACATGCAAACCACAGAACATAAGAAATTTTAGGTGGTTCGGTCCTCCAGACCTACATCCACCCCACACTCAAACCTGAGTGTGGATTCCTGCTGATACACAGCTTAAACCGCTGGGCCTCACAGCTTGCCTACAACCGCTGAGCAACACAGCTTGCTGTCCGAGGTATCCACCTCGCCTGCTGAGCAACACAGCTTGCTGTCCGAGGTATCCACCTCGCCCGCTGAGCAACACAGCTTGCTGACCAGAGGAATCCTCCTCTGCAACGCTGAGTAATACAGCTTAGCTCTGCTGACTAACAGCTTGAAATAGAGTTCAAATGAAAACAAAAGATGATAAAACACAGCGACTGAAAGCTGTAAAAGATAGAAACATAAATGTGGCTCCCACAGGAGCAAGTTGGTCTGGATCTGATCCAAGTGCCAACAGATAACAGATCTTCAATGAAGTCTTCTCTCTTCTTCTTCACGAACTCTCTGTCTCTCTTTTCACTCTCCTTTTTCTTCTTCTGCTACTCTCTCTCTTTTTTTCTCTCTCTCCTTCTCTTCTTCTCTCTTTCTCTTCTCTCTGGATCGTGCAGGCTCTTTCTGCTTCTGCTCTTTCAAGTAAGTTCCCTATTTCGATCACTCTGCTCCTCAGGAGGAAGCTTCTTATTTATAGAGCAGTGAACAGATAGGATGTGTGGTCATCACGATTCCTGCCCGAATATGTAGGTCACGTGTCAGCATCATAGCGTCGTTGCATTCCATGTGTCACGATCCTGGCACTTTCATTATTCTTAGATCACGTGCCCTTCTTAAGCTCTTCGAGCAGATATTCTGTTAGGTCAGACTAGTTTTTTTTTATCAACACCGGCCAAACAGAATCTAATCTGGTCGAATGCACATTCCCCCATAAGGGGAATATGTTCTCACTCCCCCAGACCGATCCTGAGACCAAAAAATTTTATTGATTTTTTGAAAGAATACATCATCTCCGGGGCATACCCCTGTCCATATCTACATCCAAAAACCAACATAACAAAGAGCCAATAAGCTAATTACAATTTCGTAGAGTGGGCAATCTGCCCTTATCCAGCCTAAAAGCTCCCCTTGACAATCTAGGGAGATCCCGCACATTTGTAAAGATACTATTAGTGTGAGTATAACATGCATAGGAAGCCAAAGCATCCGCAACTTGATTACCTTCTCTGTATGTATGCTGTACTGAGCAGCCACATTGGGATATTAAGTCCAAGATATCCTTCCACCAAGGTAGAACTAGCCAGCTAGGTGCTACTTTCCTTTGGATAGCAGAAACTAGAAGAGCACAATCAGAAAAAATTGCTCCCACCTGAAGGCCTCCATTAACAACTAAGGACAATCCATCATGAAGAGCCCTAGCTTCAGCTAAAATGCTACTGCCAACCCCATAGTTAAAGGCAAAATAGATTTTCATATTTCCATTATGATCTCTAATACAGCCACCACCCCCACATCTCCCCGGGTTTCCTTTAGATGCCCCATTCACATGCAAAGTAAACTGAGTGTGAGCTAAACTGCATAAAACTGCTATAGCCCGCTTGGTGTGGACTTTAGGGAATAGATAGAAATGTGCCAAAATATTCTTCTGTTCGGCTGAGATCATGGATGAAAAGGTCAGTTTGTCCAAGGCATAAGATATTGTTGCAATCACTTTTCTTTTGATACTATTTGCACAAGGTGTAATTCCTTCAAATTTTAAGGCACATCTGACCCTCCAAATCTCCCAAAGGATCAATATAGCAGCATACATAACAGAGTAACTATAAGCTGGCCGCAAGTTTGATCCAGTCAAGATGTTCCAGCATCGGATAGTTAACTGATCACATAAATTGATTTTGGCACTGAATAAAGGAGCAATCCAATTCCATAAATCTACTGCCAGCTCACTCTTTAGGAAGACATGATTTAGATCCTCTTGAGATGGAGATTTGCAGCAAACACATTTGGAAACCAGAGAAATACCACATTCAGCCACTCTATAGTCCACTGGTACTGCTCGATAAAGAAGCTTCCAAAAGAAAATAGCAGCCCTCGGAGCAATACTTGAGTGCCAAAGCTTAGCCCACGGATGTCTGACTATGCTTGTCATCCTCAACAGATTGTAGGAAGACTTTACAGTAAACTCTCCTGTGGACGTACCAGTCCAAATACAATAATATGTCCCTCTGCTCAGATGAACATTGGAGAGCCAGTTTGTGTTATTAAGGAAGGATCTGGCCGCATGATTGGAGTCTTGGAGAACCTCTCTGACTGTTGTTCTTGGCATAACCTGAATTCTACTGATTGGAACCTGCTGGACTATGTTAATAAGAGGCCCCTTCCCTGTTTAATTGTCTTTCCAGAAGTCAATACCATTACCATCACCAATCATCCATCTAGAATTGTTAATTATGAGATCCTTGGCCTGCTGAAATTTTTTGAGTGGCATACCAGTTGGGAAAGGCCTAATATAGTCATAAAACCTTTTTGATCTGAGCAACTTGAATTGATCTGAAAGAGAAGAGAAAAGGATGCACTGAGTTAGTTCAAAATTTGATCTAAGCATGTACATACTTGATGCACATAATGCAGTGTGCATATAGGAAAGTATGTATAATGAGGATGAATGCACGGACATGGCATCGAGACATGTACAGACTTGATGCATACAATGTAGTATGCATATAAGAAAGTACGTACAATGAAGATGAATGCACGGACATGCCATCGAGACATGTACAGACTTGATGCATATAATGCAGTATGCATATAAGAAAGTATGCACATTGAAGAGGAATGCTCAGGCATGCCACCGAGATGTGTACAGACTTTTGTGTGCATGCGACAAGACGATGTACATACTTGCTGTGCCTATAGTTTCAGCATGAATGCATAATGCACAGGCCTAATGAAACTATGCATGAACTTAACTGCTCATATCAACAAAGGTTGTACAGACTTGTGTCCTTGCAGCACCAAGAGTTGCACCGACTTTGTGTATATGTGTATGCGCGAGGCAATGCGATGCACTGACTATGTGTATGCGTGAAGCACAACGATGCAAAAAGATGCACTGAGTTGGTTCGAGAATGTATAGACTTGCTAAGTCATCAAGGCAACCGTGTGCAGACTTAGTATTTAAATGCACAAACTTTACGTATGTATGGAACAAAAGTTGCACAGTCATGCCACCAAAGAATGTACAAACTTTGTGTGCAATGTACAAACGATGCACAGATATGCCACCGAAGAATGTACAGACTTTGAGTGCATGCTAGAAAAGATGCACAGACATGCCGTCGAAGAATGTACAGACTTTGAAGTGAAGGATGCACATATGCATATAGTTAGTCGCGTGCAGCAACAAATGTTGTACATACTTGAGTTGATGTTGCAACAGGAGTTGCACGGACTTGGTGACTAAGTATGCACTAAGAAGACATGCAGTCTAGGCAAAACTCTGTACAGACTTAACCTGTGCATGGGCATTTAATCAGAACAAAGCACTCAAAACATCATTTCATCATCAATGCACAAGGCGCTGGACCTAACACACTCCCCATAACACTCCCTATAGCAGTTAGCATAGATCATCATCATTCTTATATGGTGACTCATTGAGTTGCTATCATCAAAACAACAACACCCTATCATCAAAGCACAAGGGGCACAACAATCTCCCCCTTTTTGATGATGTCAACACAATGAGTCACACAGACTCAGCAAACAATTCTCCCCCTTTGACATAATCAAAAAGGAAATGGTTTGCGAGTGGAATGAAAGACATGTATGAAATCTGATACCATAGAAACATGCAAAATGAGCACTGAAGGATAAAATATAAGAACTCCCCCTATCAACATGAATGTTTGACTACTCTCCCCTTAAATGCAGATGACCCAGAACTCCCCCTGAAGTGCAGGAATGAACTCTGCTTAACCAATGAAGCAATCTGAAATCTCATCACAAAGAATCCAAAACAATAATGGTTATGGCACCTCACATATGCATGGATAGAATAAAGCAGGTGGAAAGTCCACAGAACCAGAACTGGTTACAGAAACAAGATGGAAGATTCCAACAGTGTAGACAAGAGTAGGGGTGAGAAACAGTCAATGTACAGTACATCTCAAGGAACAATCAATCAACCGATAAGAGAGAATTGTCAACAAAGTTCCTGTTGATCAAGTTGTCAGGGGTGAATCAGATCATGAGGGATTGTAAGGCATGCACCACTACAATAAGTCTTAACATGAATAGACTCTCCTATCATAGAGGGTTATGAATTGGCAACTTGACCAACCTGATTTAATTATGATGTATACCAAATTTGTCAATTAAATTCAATACTTATATCTGAATTCAAGTTTTAATAAAGGTGAACCAAATAATTAGATAACACTCAGGACCAATCATCTTTATCTTACACGCGTGATCTCAATGACTCATTTGAGAGTTACACAGATTAGTATTGAGATTAAACACTTTTACAAGAGCATGAGTTGACAGAGTTTGCAAGATATTTTCATTTGAAACACATTATACTTTTCCTGAGCAATTTAAGTTGATCAACACCTTTTTACGTGAGGCACAACACGTCTCAGGTGAAGTGACCCAGTTACTCAGAGTGATAACTGTCATTGCCTCTCAACATTGAGACCAGAATTAGCAATAGAAATGTCTTTTTACGTGACGAGACACCTTAATTAGAGGCCAGACTCCCCAGTTACTCAACACAAATATGCCATTGCTCTGTCAAGTTCTCAATGATTTTTGCTTTAAGTGACTATGGCACTTCATGACTTGGGTTTCCTCCATTACTTTAATAGAGGACCCAGTTTCTCAGTGAACAAAGTCATTACATTGCTAACCGATTTTCCTTTTAGTCAGACTCTTCAAAGTTAATGCTTAAGAACAATACTTACTCTATGTATCTCAACCAAAGTAGCCTTGATTTCAAATTTTCAGATTTCAGATGAGTGAGTCTAAGGTTTTCATGACAGATGTGGTTAAAATTTATTAAAGCTTATCATTCAGATATTTTCAAGTCATTTAAATGCAAATCTGAGAATACATAAACCTTATATCGGTCTGATTTAGTGGTCATTCTTAAACCTATATGATAGGAATTTCTACATGATTCTCAGATTGAATTGCATGGCTTGCAGCTTGTGTTCCTCAGATCAGATCAAAAATATAGCTGACCAACTAATCAATAATAGAAACAAATCAGTCACACCAGCTAAGAAGTATGTGAAGGATGAGTGTAAGTTGGTGGAAGAAACAATAACAGGAAAGAAGATCATCAGAAGAGAGTATATCAATAAGCAGTAGCTGAGTCTAGAATATAGACATATCAGCTATTTCAGTGAAGGCAACAGAGAATTCAATTGAAACAAATTGAGAGCGTTAGAAGATCCAATAAACTGGACAGGAGATTTCAGGTGAAAGTGAATAAGATGATCAAAAAGCTCCCTCTGTCTAGATTCATCATGTAAATAGCAAGGCATGAGCAGTAGTATGGTTAATCAAGACTAGTTGAACTCCCCCTGACTAAGTGCATGAAATGTAATGAAAGCACGACACATGATTTCAAATTCTTCATTCATATATGATTCATGCAATTCAGACAGAAGGGAGCTACCATAAGCATGATTGCGCAATTCATATTTAAAGAAAATTTCAATTTAGCACCAACAGAGCAGCATGATATATAGTCATTTCAAATTAACAATTTCAGACGATAGAATTTAAGGTGAGTGCTCAGAACAGACCTGAAGAGCAAGATCCTGGGGTCTTTCTTTTGAGTGCCTTGGTTTATTTACCCCTCTTTTTTTCGTTCCAAGGCACACCTGCAACAACTGGGTTATTTTGATCCAGCAGGAACCCAACTCGCCTTGGGTCCTGAAGTAAAAGTGACACCACTGAATGGTGCTTTCCACATTTTCTGAGACTTCAGTGTTGGATATTATGTTTTAATGATGACAAACACTATGACTCTCATATGCTTGATGTCATATGTGTTGACTTATGTTTTGATGATGACATAGTTTACGTGTGTTCTGATGATGACAAATTGATGTCATATGTGTTTACTTCATTCAGAACTACTCATTCAGAACTTGGTACATTGATTAACTGTGAGCATGGCATAGACTGTTCACTCATCTGTCTGCATGAGTCACCAAGTCCACACATTGCTTCGTGTGCTCTTCATAAAGTCTATACAATGCCATTTGTGCATGCATGTTAGCAAGTTTGTACAGCCTGTGTTCACAACACAAAGTCTGTACTTCGCATGCTCACACAATCGCCAAGTCTATTCACCGGGTTGCTCATTAAGTCTTAAAGTCTGTACAGGGTAGTTCATGCATCACTCTATTTGCCAAGTGTATACATCAGTCAGCATTACATCTTGTTCATGAAGTCTATACATCCATCGTCTATGTTAAGCTTCAAAGTCTGTTCATCCGATCTTCTCATTTGCGTTGAAGTCCATACATTGGTGGCTAAGTATATACATTGTCTCTTTTACCTACGTTGCTTGAAACGAAGTCTATACACTGCTGGATGTTCATGTCTGCACATTGGTGCTTTTCCCTACGTTCTGGCCAAGTCTATACAGCCTCATCTTTACCTTCGTTCCAAGCCAAAGTCTGCACATTGGCCAAGTCTACACATCGGCCTGTGTCCTACTTAGCTGAAGTCTGTACAGCATCCGTTTTCTAGAGTTCTTGAAGTCTGTACATCGGACTGTTTCAGCAAGTCTGTACATCCGACTGTTCAGCTTGCAACCAAGTCTGTACATCCGACTGCTTCTTTTGAAGTCTATACATTGGCTCGTTCACTTTTGCAAAGTCTGTACATTAGACTGTGGCAAAGTCTATACATTCGTTTCCTTGGGAAAAGTCTATACATCGTGGCCTTGAACTTTCAAGTCTGTACACTCTTTATTTCAAAGTCTGTACATTGTTGCCCTGAAGCCGTTCCAAGTCTATACAACGCCCAAGTCTGTACAGCCATCAGTGAACCCTCCAAGTCTATACATCCAGTTGAACGCAAAGTCTACACATCGCCTCACATCTTACAAGTCCATACATTGGCGATTGGGCATCCAAGTCTGTACATTGGCCTTCAAGCATTTCAACTCTATACATTGCTACTTTGACCAACTCTGTACATCCGGTTGCCTGACTTCTGTTTCAAAGTCTACACATTCATTGTTAAGGCAAGTCTATACATTGGCTCAGGGTCTTCAAGTCCATACAGAGTCTTCATCTTCTGAAGTCTGTACGTTCGTTTTGGGAAGTCTCTACATTCATTCATATGAAGCTTCTTCAAGTCTGTAAAACGCTGCTTTGTCAAAGCCTGTACATCGTAGCTATGTTGAAGTCTGTACAGCCAGTCTTTTGACAAAGTCTGTACAGTGTCTCATATTGGCAAAGTCTGTACATCGTCGGATCTGTGGATACTTTGTCCTTTTGAAGTCTATACACTCGATTGTTAGCCCTTCAACTCTATACATTCGAGTGTTAACCACTAAGTCCATACATTGTTGCATGAAGAGTCTATACAGTGTGCATGGTTTAACAAGTCTGCACAGTCATTGCCTGTTGGCATCATGAAGTCTATACACTCTTTCCTTCACGCCATCAAGTGTGTACACTGCCTTCCCAGGGACTCTTTCATCAAGTCTATACAGACTTAGCGAAAGCTCAGCAAGTCTGTACACTAGTTTGTCTGGCACGTTAACATGAAGTCTATGCATTCGTTTGATAAGCTTCAACTCTATACACTCGATATCAAGCTTCAAGTCTATACACTCTTACTTCACACGAAGTCTGTACACTCAGTTAACTTTCAAGTCTATACATCATCTGATACTGTCTTCGACTGATTATCTGACAGGATTAATGGACGAGGTTATTAAGACTGGCACGTGATCCTAGAGGCTGAGATGCTGACACGTGGACCAAACCTACTGGGCGGGAATCGTCAAGAGCTCACGCCCTAGCTGCCTGCTGCTGGTATAAATATGGAGTTTCCTCCATCGGCTGAGGGTGATCGAAACATAGTGAGCCATCAAGAAAAACAGAAGAGCAGTGAGTGCCTCCACGATACAGAGAACGAAGAAGAAGAAGAAGAAGAAGAAGAAAGAAGGAAGAAGAGACAGAGAGAGAGAGCCTGCGAACGAGAAGAAAAAGAAGAGTGAGAAGAAGAGAGTGCTAGAGCAAAGGAAGCCTCAACTGAAGATCAGTTCCTGCTGGACCGTGGATCAAATCCAGGCCAGCCTGCTCATGCGAGAGCCTTTGTGCATTTTATTTTTCAGCTTACTGTTGCTGCATTTTATTTTTCTTTTTAACTATTCTCTAGTTGTTCCTCCGATTCCCTTGTGTGAGGTCGGGTTCCCTGCGGTGTGGAGGAAGAGAGACTTGCGTCTCTGGTTGCCTTTGACAGGGTGTCATCGGTTGTTTCCCTACGGGTTGGAGGAAGGGAGATTTATCTCCTGTTCTGGGCTTGTAGGTTTCGAGTCCAGGGGTCCCTCTGGTTGGGAGGAAGAGAGGTCCGAGACCTCTAGTTTGCAGGTGACTTGGGGTCACTTGTGCTGCCCTCTGGGTTTCAGAGGAAGAGAGACTTGGGTCTCTAGGTTCCCCTCCGGTTTGGAGGAAGGGAGGATTGGTCCTCCGGTTCTAGTCTTGTGGGTTGCAAGACTAGGTGTTCCCTCCGGTTTCGAGGAAGAGAGACTGTACGTCTCTGGTTTCCAAGTGGCTTGGAGTCACTTGGGGTGTCCCTCCGATTTGGAGGAAGAGGGGAGGTTGTTCCCCTGGTCAAGCTGTGTGGCAGCTCTTGTTTGCAGACTGAGTCTGCTTTCTAGCATTGCTAGTGGAAGCCTCAATCCGGTTGGGAGTGAGGGGTGGACGTAGGTCTTTGGACCGAACCACCTGAAAATCTCTTGAGCAGTGGTTTGTTTGTGTGTTTGCTTCCGCTAGATGATTGATTAGGAGCGCTCCAAGTGTCTCTTCATTTGTTCAATTGAATTAGTTTCTATTCTGGTATTGTGTTTAGCTTCTGAGGTTTTTAATTGGGCGATATTTCTAGCAGGGCACATTCACCCCCCCTCTATATCCAGGGCTTGCACCCTAACAATTGGTATCAGAGCAAGGTTCTCTGATTGATCAGATCCAATGATCTGCAGAGGATCCTGTTGTCCCTTGGTGCATTTATGAATTTATTCTCTGCTGCATAAATCTACTTGCCAATTTAATCCATGGGTTCTCCACCGGTTTACAATGGTTCTAACTTTAATTCATGGGTTAGCAGTCTTCACAATTATGTGGAATTGATGGATCCGGATCTGTGGAAGTTAATTTCACATGGTCCTCACAGACTGCCAAAGGAAGAGTCCGAATGGACTAAACGTGACAGATCAAGAAATGGAGAGAATCAGAAAGTTTTGAGATTAATGAAAGAAGCTACTGACAAGGCTCTACACTCTTGTTTTTATGACTGCAGGTCCGCAAAGGACATTCTGGATTAGTTGAAGCTAGCTCAGAGGATGAATGAGGACAGCTGCCTGATGGCTGATAAGAGCGACCATAGCACTGATCAAGATGAATTTGAAGATGCTGAAGAGGTAATCAATCCTTTTGATAGTTTCACTTTAGATGACTGGGAGGATGCCTATGCTAATCTGTTAAACTCCCATGAAAAATTGAGGAAGAAAAATAAAAGTCTGATAAAGAAATTAACAAGTCTAGGGGATCCTATTTCTGGAACTGAAAATCTTGAAAATCCTGAAATTCTGAAAACTGAAAATGAGATACTCAGAAGACAAGTGTCGAAACTAGATGGAATCCAATCAGAACTTGATCATGTTAAATCTGAAAACACTAAACTCAGAAACCAATGTCAAGAATCTGAACAAAAACTAATTAGTCTTGAGAATGAAAACAAATTGATCAATGAAGAGTTCAAGGCTGTTAGTGTTGCGAACTTAAAATTTCAGGAAAACTTTGAAAACTGTAAATCAGAATATCCAAGTTTCTTAACTGATGTTTTGTTTGATGATGATAAACTTGAGCAGGAGAACACTAGTCTAAAGGAGGAAATTGAGAAACTAAAACAGTTGAACTCCACCATGTCAGAGAGATTGCTGACATTTGAAAAAGGAAAATATGTTGATGAAAATCAAAATGAGCTCAAACTGAAATCAGAAATTGATACCCTTAAAACTTTGAATGATGTGATGCATCAACAAATTCTGGTCTGTGAAGAAAATATAGTCAACTATGAACATCAGGTCTCTTCCCTTCAATCTGAAATAAATGATCTGAACAATACTTTGTCAAAATTCGTAAGTGGGCAGAAAAACCTAGACAAGCTACTAGGTGTAAAAATCAACACTAGGAAGGAAGGGCTGGGCTACAATAATGGTAACCAGAAAGAATTTCAGAGCAAGTTGATGACATCTTTTGTAAAGACTTCAAATGTAGCCACCACTTCAAAAGATAAACAGCCCATTGTTCAGAAAACTGAAGAACAGAACAAAAATCAGAAAAAGATTGGAAAACAGAAAATAAATAAAAAGGGTTCATTAGGGCATGTTGATCAAAGTTCACACACACATTCACATGCATCTAAAAAGAAAATGTCATGCCATTATTGTCATAAATTTAGTCATCTGATGCATGAATGTAAATTGATGGAGAAGGATGATATGACTACTAGGAACCTTCATGATAGAAATCCTTCATTTCAGAAAAAGAAAATTGAATGTTTTCACTGTGGTAAATTAGGACACACAATTGCACAATGCTGGTTTGTAAATGATAAGAAAACATCTCATTCATATCATGGTAAATCTCCTGCAAGCCAACATGGTCCTAATAAGAACAAATTTATTTTTAAAGATAAGCTCATTACATACTTTGAGTGTGGAAAGACAGGCCACAGGGCTATTGAATGCTGGCTGAGGGCTAGTAGAAGAAATTCTAGTTCATGCTTTCACTGTGGCAAGATGGGCCACATTGCAGCCTAATGTTGGCATGCTCAGGGAAGGAAGTTTAACAATGAATCTGGTAAATTCCCTGTCAATAGAAATATTTCTGATAGAAATGAATTTATTTTTGAAAGGAAAACACTTGCATGTTTTGAATGTGGGAAGCCAGGCCATAGAGCTGCTGACTGTTGGCTGACTTATGTTGGTAAACAGAATCTTAATTCCGTTAACAGAAAATTTCATGCAAATACACATAGAACTCATGCTAATCAGAATGTGCATAAAACAAATCTGAAATCTGCTGCCTCTTGCTATTATTGTGGTATATTAGGTCATTCAATGAATAATTGCCATCTGATAAGATCAGATGACCTAAATGCTAAAAGGTTGTTTAGAACACCTACCAAAGGTGTCACTATTAACCATGCAGGACCCAAGACTGTTTGGGTACCTGCCCATGCAAAATAGTGTGCTAACTTGCAGGTGTGCCTTGGAAGCTGAAGAATAAAAAGAGGGAAATAAACCAAGGCACCCAAGTTGATAAAACCCCATTCAGGTAAATTTCTCAAATCTGTTCAAATGATAATTATGGTTGAGCTGAGAAGTCATAGCTTCATGCATACATGTTTTATTTTAATTGGTTTGACTCTTGCATTGATCTTTGTGGGCTTTCTTGTTTGTACTGTGAGCTGTGTGCATATATGAGAATGGCATAAACATGCACATGACATACAATCATTGAAAATCTGATGCATATAGGACTGTTTGTATTGCATTGTCATGCATGACCACTTGGTATATAAATAGAAAGCTACTAAAGGGCAGAGGAAATCTGTTTGGAGGTTCTTACTATGTGTGAGATGGTCTTTTAGGCCAAGTTCTCCGCCAAGTACCAAGGGTCAAATTTGCATATCAGAGAATGTCTGCATCTTCATGTGAATATTTTGCTTCATGCCCCTGCATACATGAAGTTAATTGCATTGCATTTCTTTACATTGAAAATGCCAAAAAGATAGATTGAATGCATACATTTAGGGGGAGCATTATTCATACATCTGAAATCACTCAACTATTTTTAGATTTTCTGCATAGCATGTTAAATCTGTTGTTGCATAGTCATTCATCATCTACATTGTCTGTATGACGTATAGGATGATTCAGTGTTTTTAGTTAGAGGGAATCATTGCATAGCATATCACTTCTTTGAAAAATCAAAAAAAAAGGGAAGGGAAATGTCACTGCATATAGATAGGGGGAGCATGCTTAATCCGTTCCTCTCCAGCTATATGATTCATCTTGTCATATCTAAAGTGTTAGTGATTCCATCATTTAAAGTGGTATCAAATGACTTCTTGACTACTTCTGAAGTTGTTCATAATCTGAATGCATACCTTATTGGTATCTATTTGTCTCTCCTAAATCTGCTAAATGAGAGCTTTTCCTCTATTCAGTCAACTTTGAACCTCTTTGCTCAAGAGCAGCTCATTTGCTACAATTCTTCAGAATCCATGCTGTTTAGTGAATATTCTCACTTGAATTACTCTGCTGAGATATGAAGTAAACCTTCAGCCTGAATACTACTTCATAAAAGTTAAAAATCTTTAATGAGGAACCTTCCATTATACATGCTTAAGAACATTTGTTAACTGGAAGTTGTTTAAGTCCGATGTTCTCTTGTTTGATCACAAGGAACTTGAAAATATCTGTTTCAACCTCTTAATAAACTTTAACTGTATGCTTCATGTAAATTCATGTAAGACTTTCTGAAATCTGAAATGTTGATATCCATGTCTATGTTGTCTGAGATATATAGTGTATGTGATTGTTCCTAAACATCTAAATTGTTCTGAATCCTTTTGAGTAAAAGTATGGACAGAGCAATTATTGTGGTTACTAAGAAACCTGTCCAAAGGATTGAGTCATGAAGTACCATGGTTAACTCTGTTTAAAGAAATGATTGGAAATTATTGTGAAAAAAAAAATGGCAGAGCAATGGCATAGTGGTATTGAGTAACTGGGGATTCTGGCCTCTGATCAAGGTGTATTCTCATGCCAAAGATACCTTTAATGCTAACTCTGTTCTCTAAAATGGAAGAAGCAATACTGTTGTCACACTGAGTAACTGGGGTTTCAGGCCTCTGATCAAGGTGTCTCCCCACGTCAAAAGGTGCTGATAAACCAAAATTGTTCATTAAAATTTTTTTTTAACAAGTGTAAATCAATTTCTGAAAGAACAATTAAAATTCAGGTGCATTCACTTATGTTTCTCTTAAAACTGTCATGGAAAGTAAACTAAGTAAGATGTAAGTAGGTTGAACTAGAATATTATATGAGCTTATAGTTTTTTTTTTATTAAGTGTTGGTTCAGATATAAGTACAATTTCTTTTGAAAAATTTCAGTTTATATCATTCTTAAACCATATCTGACAATCAAGGTTTCATAAGCTTTTATGATGGAGGAATCCAGAACATAAAATTTGATTTTATGAAGCTGGTATCTTGCTGAAAAGTTCAATATCTCAATTTTCACAAATTGTTGAATCTGCTCATCCTATTGCTCTTTATCACTGTGTTTTGATTCAGACTGGTTGTCATATATGAGAGTTGCAGTCTTTGGATAACAAGAGTTCATCCTTGTAGATTTCTCTTGCATCATAGATCATAAGGGCAGAACTCTCTGGTCTGGTTGAGAGACTATATGCATAAGGGGACAATGTGCTAGATTGTCTGATCATGTTGTATGTCTGCATTAGCTCTATATCTTCTGCCATGTCAAAAGGGGGAGTATTTGTTGCATATACATGACTGCATAAGTTGTTTGACTAAGGGGGAGAATTGATTTAAATGCTTCTGATATTGGGTTGCACTCATCTGCTGAACTATATTGAGTGTCTCATATGACATCACTAGATTATCAAAGTATTATTTTTCTTTTTGATGAAGTCAAAGGGGGAGAATACTTTGATGAGTCTAGTCTGAATATTCCATTTCCTTCATTCATAAGACTCATAGTATTGCCATCATCAAAAAGGGGGAGATTGTTAGATGTTATGTTTTGATGATGACAAATACTATGACTCTCATATGTTTGATGTCATATGTGTTGACTTATGTTTTGATGATGACATAGTTTACGTGTGTTCTGATGATGACAAATTGATGTCATATGTGTTTACTTCATTCAGAACTACTCATTCAGAACTTGGTACATTGATTAACTGTGAGCATGGCATAGACTGTTCACTCATCTGTCTGCGTGAGTCACCAAGTCCACACATTGCTTCGTGTGCTCTTCATAAAGTCTATACAATGCCATTTGTTCATGCATGTTACCAAGTCTGTACAGCCTGTGTTCACAACACAAAGTCTGTACTTCGCATGCTCACACAATCGCCAAGTCTATTCATCGGGTTACTCATTAAGTCTTAAAGTCTGTACAGGGTAGTTCATGCATCACTCTATTTGCCAAGTGTATACATCAGTCAGCATTGCATCTTGTTCATGAAGTCTATACATCCACCGTCTATGTTAAGCTTCAAAGTCTGTTCATCCGATCTTCTCATTTGCGTTGAAGTCCATACATTGGTGGCTAAGTATATACATTGTCTCTTTTACCTACGTTGCTTGAAACGAAGTCTATACACTACTGCACATTGGTGCTTTTCCCTACGTTCTGGCCAAGTCTATACAGCCTCATCTTTACCTTCGTTCCAAGCCAAAGTCTGCACATTGGCCAAGTCTACACATCGGCCTGTGGCCTACTTAGCTGAAGTCTGTACAACGTCCGTTGTCTAGAGTTCTTGAAGTCTGTACATCAGACTGTTTCAGCAAGTCTGTACATCCGACTATTCAGCTTGCAACCAAGTCTGTACATCGGACTGCTTCTTTTGAAGTCTATACATTGGCTCGTTCACTTTTACAAAGTCTGTACATTAGACTGTGGCAAAGTCTATACATTCGTTTCCTTGGGCAAAGTCTATACATCGTGGCCTTGAACTTTCAAGTCTATACACTCTTTATTTCAAAGTCTGTGCATTGTTGCCTTGAAGCCGTTCCAAGTCTATACAACGCCCAAGTCTGTACAGCCATCAGTGAACACTCCAAGTCTATACATCCAGTTGAATGCAAAGTCTACACATCGCCTCACATCTTACAAGTCTATACATTGGCGATTGGGCATCCAAGTCTGTACATTGGCCTTCAAGCGTTTCAACTCTATACATTGCTGCTTTGACCAACTCTGTACATCCGGTTGCCTGACTTCTGTTTCAAAGTCTACACATTCAATTTTAAGGCAAGTCTATACATTGGCTTAGGGTCTTCAAGTCCATACAGAGTCTTCATCTTCTGAAGTCTGTACGTTCGTTTTGGGAAGTCTCTACATTCATTCATCTGAAGCTTCTTCAAGTCTGTACAACGCTGCTTTGTCAAAGCCTGCACATCGCAGCTATGTTGAAGTCTGTATAGCCAGTCTCTTGACAAAGTCTGTACAGTGTCTCATATTGGCAAAGTCTGTACATCGTCGGATCTGTGGATACTTTATCCTTTTGAAGTCTATACACTCGATTGTTAGCCCTTCAACTCTATACATTCGAGTGTTAACCACTAAGTCCATACATTGTTGCATGAAGAGTCTATACAGTGTGCATGGTTTAACAAGTCTGCACAGTCATTATCTATTGGCATCATGAAGTCTATACACTCTTTCCTTCACGCCATCAAGTGTGTACACTGCCTTCCCAAGGACCCTTTCATCAAGTCTATACAGACTTAGCGAAAGCTCAGCAAGTCTGTACACTAGTTTGTCTGGCACGTTAACATGAAGTCTATGCATTCGTTTAATAAGCTTCAACTCTATACACTCGATATCAAGCTTCAAGTCTATACACTTTTACTTCACACGAAGTCTGTACAGTCAGTTAACTTTCAAGTCTATACATCATCTGATACTATCTTCGACTGATTATCTGACAGGATTAATAGACGAGGTTATTAAGACTGGCACGTGATCCTAGAGGCTGAGATGCTGACACGTGGACCAAACCTGCTGGGCGGGAATCGTCGAGAGCTCACACCCTAGCTGCCTGCTGCTGGTATAAATATGGAGTTTCCTCCATCGGCTGAGGGTGATCGAAACATAGTGAGCCATCAAGAAAAACAGAAGAGCAGTGAGTGCCTCCACGATACAGAGAACGAAGAAGAAGAAGAAGAAGAAGAAGAAAGAAGAAGAAGAAGAAGAAGAAGAAGAAAGAAGGAAGAAGACACAGAGAGAGAGTGACGGAATCGTCATGGGATCGACAAGCGACAACGGTCGATCGTCAAAGCGGCACCGGCAACTATCAAACTATATTTGCTACCTTAAGAGTTTTGTGTTAATGGGCCATGTTAGTGGGCCTAGATGTGTGTTTTCTTTTGTAGTAGAAATAAAGTATCCCCATCATGTGATAGTCTTTATTAAGTGTCTTTTAGTTTTCCCACTAGAGATATAATAAGTCTTAGGTGTTAGGTGTTAGTTGAAATTTAATGAGTGTCTTTTGATTTTCTTTGTGGAGTCTATAAATGTGTTATGTAACCTCATTTTAGGAAGCAATGAAATGAAGTTAAATTTTTGGAAAAGGTGGGAACCCCACTCTCTCTATCTCTTCCCTCCCTTTTCTCTCCTACGTTTCCATTTCTTCCCCCCCCCTCTTTTGTCCCTGCAGCTGCAGTCACCTCTCTCCCCCCACTCTCTCTTCTCATCTCTCCCCGTCTCTCCCTCTCTCCATTCTACAGCCGCCAGTGGACCCCTCTCTTTCTCTCCCCTTTCTCTCTCTAGAACTCCCACAGTCATGGCACTCACCTTTACTCTCTCCCTCTCTGGCTAACACCACCGCACCCACTCTCTTCACACACACCGGAGATGTTCACCACTGTCGCCTCCCTCTGCACCGGGCTCCTTCATTCCTCCCACCCCCACTCTCTCCCTCTATTTGCTTCTCTCTACCTGCAGATCAATACCGCCACAGGCCTCACCTTCGCAGCACCCACCCCACCACTCCGTTCCTTCTCTTTCTCTCTCTAAATCTCCTCTTTCTCCCTTTCACCATCCTTCACACTGGCCTCACTCTCAGCCCTCTCTATCTCTCCTCCTTGCATCCCCTTTCGGCAGCATCTAGCCTGGCCTCTCCCCCTCCCTTTCTCTCTCTAGCCCAATCTGCACCACCATCTGCACAAGGCCTCACCTCCCACTCCCTTCTTTTCTCTGCTCATCTGAAAACCCCACCTCCCCAACACATGCATCGCTAGCCCTCCCAACTGCCCAAAACATAGCCTCCGGTCCTACCATGCCAACTACTCTCCTCTCCCTGCACCTTCCCCACCTCTCTATACTCCTCTCCTCTCCCCTCCCTCCACACGTTGGCAGCGTCCCAATCTCTCCTTCTCTCAAACCCTCTCTACCTCTCACACTCCATCTCCCTCTATCTTTCTCCCTTCCCACACACGTATCCACCCTCCAAACTATCGCCCTCTCCTCTGCACACACACACACCGCGGTGCATTCCCCCCATCCTCTTACTATTGCCTCATTCCTTCTCTCTCTATCCCTACACGTACGTCATCACCACCACCCCATGGCACCATAAACCCTCTCCCCCATGCGTTGGCCTCCTCACTATTCCCCTCTCTAACCCGCGACCGGGCCCCCTGTTTGGAACAGGGGCACCGTCGGTGACCCACCCCTCTCTCACCCCTCTCTCCCGTGCGACACCCACCTGATGGGGGACGGGGACCGACACGGACTAAGACTCTCAAGGACTCTAACTGAGGCAAGCAGTAGCACGCTCAAGGGTCGCCAAGTGGCTGACCACCGTGATACCCCACAGAGTGAAGGACGTCTCTCAACAGAAACTCCGACCTCGGCCGTCCCAAGGAGGGAAGCGCACGTGTCTAGGCGTAAAGTCGACTTCCAAAGACAAGGGGAGTCGAGTCCTAGCTCGATGCTCTAAGGGTGCTAAAGGATGGGTGCTCTCACTCGCGATCCGCGGTGATGGTAACAAAGTAGCTAGGCGCCTACTCTCTCTCACGCGGCATAATCAAAAGCATACTAAAAGAGCAAGCACAAGAGAGGAGTCGGAACGCGTACCTCCACGCCTAGGCGTGGGGAAGGAACCCCGGCCGTGGGCCAACAACCCCGATACACTGAAGACCAATAAAATACAACCCAATAGCGGCCCACTCCTCGCAGGGAGGTAAAAGGCTACAAGCGACGCATTCGGGGCTGCCGGGCACGGGCTGACGGGCCGCACTCGGTGACGGGCACAATGCTGCAGAATCGGCGTCGCGCGCGCCTGGACGGAGACGGGTCCCACGGGCTGATGCGACGTCCGATCGAGGCGCCGTCAGAGAGGACGCGTCTCTGACTGCTGGAGGAACGCTCCGGCCCAAGGAGGCACGCTGGATCCACCGGTGGTGGCCGTGGTCGCTGCTGAAAGTCGGGTCAGGTTCTGTGGTCGCAGAACTGCGCACGCCGACGAAAAAATCAGGAAGTCGGACTTCTGGTGCCCGAACAGGTCCCGGCCGGTTGGAGGTGAAAGCCAACTGGCAGAGGTCGCCCTCGGCCAAACGGCGCTGGCAGACGATGCCGGTACGAGTCGCAGGAGCCGCTGGAAGTTGGTGTTAGTTCGCTGGCCGGACTGTGCAGACAGACCTGAGTGGTCCCACGAGAATCGACGCCACGCTCGGCACCGATGTCGGAACGAGGCGAGATCGGTGGCGTTGGACAGAGGACGAGGAGAGGTACGTCCGGTGAAGATCCCGCGTCCAAACTCGCAGACTTCCGCCCTGTGCGAATTTTGAAAGAGGGCGGACAGAATCTGGGCGCACAGGGAGAGGGGTCCTGCGCGCTCTCACAAGGAAAATCACTACGGGTGGTGCCGATCTCCGAATGAGGCGAAACCACCTCGCACGCGTCGGCGACTCGTAGAAGAATCCCACAAAAATGGGCTGGACGCAGAATGGCACCACGAACAGCAGATGTCGTCGCAGCTCTTGGAGACAAAATCTGGACGCACTCGAACTCGGATCTGAGAAGAGATAGAAGAGAGGGGAACCTCGGCGTCGCACCGAGGGGATGGGGAGTCACACCCCAAGCTTGCTCCCGTCGCAGGAGCAAGGAGGACAGAGGAGGAAGTCGCATCCACCTTCAAGAGCACAAGCTATTTTCTTCTATTCCATTCAATTAATTCCCACAAAAGGAAATTACATGCCTTATATATCGGGGGAGGGGAATTAGGGTTTCACCCAGCCAAGGGAGGAGGGGTGCGACCAGGACCTTCCCCATTCAAGGGGGGGGGCGGCCAAGCCTCCTCCAATCAAGGAGGGATCAAGGGGAGGGGGGCGCCCAAAGAAGAAAGGTGGGGGAGGTGGAATGGGAAAGGGGTGTGCCCAAAAAGGAAAGAAGAGGAGGCAAGGTGGGGAAGGTGGCGCAGCCACCTTGGATGGGGAAGGGGGAATGCGCCCCAAACCCTAACCCTAATCCAAACACTATGGGCCAAGGCCAAGCCCAATAGTAAAAGAAAAAAAAGGACCCATTATCCCTACACATAGTCTGATAGCAATAAAACTAGATAACATGTCCACGCAGGGACTAATCCAAGGCCCACATGGCCTGAGCAAGCAGAGAAGATAGCTAGAAGATGCCGCCATCGCCGAGCCACAAGGAAGTAGCGGTGTGCCGGGTGCTCCGTCGAGGATAGCGCCGTGTGTCCTCACCAATTCTCCCCGGGTGGGAAGAACTCGACCCCGTCGAGTAGGGGTCACGGTCGCTGAGGTACCGCTCCAGCAAGTCCGGATCGATCCGCTCCAGCTCTCCACGTGTAATCCAGGTGTTGTCCGACTCGGGGCGCCCTCTCCAACGCACTAGGAAGCGTTGGTAGGCTCCGCTCCTGGTAGTAGTCACCTGCTCATCCAGTATGCAATCTATATGCTCGCGTGTATGTAATGGGGCTGGAGGAGGTGGACTCTCAGTAGGTGTATCACTCACAACAGGAGGGTCAGGCCCAAATAACTCGCTGGGTATCACCGCGGGATCCTTATAAGCTACCAGATCAGAGACATTGAACGTCGAACTGATCCCGTAGTCGTCTGGAAGCTCGATCTCATACGCGTTCGACCCAATACGCCTCAACACTCTGAATGGTCCTGCACCGCGGTCTTGGAGTTTCTTTACGGCTCCCGAAGGAAACCGTTCCGGTCTAACCCGGACCATGACGTACTCTCCCTCGCGGAACTCACGTGTGCGTCTGTGCGCGTCAGCTAACTCCTTGTAACGTGCGTTGCAAGCCTCAATATGACGACGGACATGATCATGCAACTGTCTAATATGCTCAGCAAAAGACTCAGCTGACTCAGAGACTCGGGACTGAATGGGGGAGGGAATCAAATCAATCGGTTTCCTAGGCCTACGACCAGTGACAATCTCAAATGGACTCAACCCTGTAGACCTATTGACCGAATCATTATAAGCAAACTCCGCTAAAGGTAAGACAAGATCCCAATCTCCAACTCTATCACGCACTAAACATCTCAGAAGATCCCCTAGACTTCTATTGACTACCTCTGTCTGACCGTCAGTCTGGGGGTGGTACGCGGTGGAGAACTTCAACTGGGTGCCCATCATCCGCCAAAGGGTTTTCCAAAAGTAGCTCGTAAAACGCACATCCCTATCAGAAACAATGGTACGCGGCAACCCAAACCTGGACACACAGTGGGTGAAGAATAACCTAGCAACTCCAGAGGCATCCGATGTCTTGGAACAAGGAATAAACAAGGCCATCTTGGAGAAGCGGTCAACCACAACAAAAATAGAATCATGCCGCCGTGCAGTACGGGGCAAACCAAGCACAAAGTCCATGCTGATATCCTGCCAAGGACTATCAGGGACAGGCAGAGGGGTATAAAGGCCAGTGTTCTGTTTCCTCTGTTTCGCTAAGGCACAAATACGACACTGGGCAACTATGCGGGCCACATCCCTCTTCAAACTGGGCCAGTAGAAACGGTGCTCGACAGCCTCTATGGTCTTGTTTCGGCCGAAGTGGCCGGCAAGACCTCCTGCATGAAGCTCCCACGTAAGAAAATCACGAACTGAAGTCCGTGGGATGCACAACCTATCGCCTCTAAATAAGTGACCATCCTGAAGGACAAACTCGCTAAACTCACGGGACGGTCCTGACTGAAGGGCAGAATAGATGGGACCGAAGTCCGGGCAATCAATGTAGGCCTCCTTCAACTTCTCTAAACCAACCACCTGAACATTCATGGTGGATATCAACATCACCCGCCGACTAAGAGCGTCGGCCACCTTGTTCTCAGCACCTGCCTTGTGCTTGAGAACGAATGTAAACTCCTGCAAATATTCCACCCATCTACTATGTCGGGCATTCAGCTTCTTTTGGGTGTGGAGAAATTTCAATGCCTCATGGTCAGAAAAGAGCACAAACTCCTGGTGGAGGAGATAGTGCCTCCAATAGCGCAAGGCCTGAACAACTGCGTAGAATTCCTTGTCATAAGTAGAGTAACGCAGTTTGGCATCATTGAGTTTCTCACTAAAAAAGGCTATAGGGTGGGACTCCTGGCTAAGCACTCCCCCTATGCCTAAACCTGAGGCATCACATGTGACCTCAAACACTTTAGAAAAGTCTGGAAGTGTAAGAACGGGTGCCTGGGTCATGCGATCCTTGATAAGCTGGAAGGCTGTGGCCGCAGCCTTCGTCCAGGTAAACTCGCCCTTACGGATGCAATCCGTGATCGGGGCGGTGATAGAACTGAACCCCCTAATGAAACGGCGATAGAAAGTCGCCAGACCATGAAAGCTCCTAACATCGTGGAGTGTGCGGGGCTCGGGCCACTCCACTATGGCACGGATCTTCTCCGGATCAGCGGAGACTCCGTCACGGGACATAATGAACCCTAAGAAAGAAACCTGGTCAGTCATGAAGCTACACTTCTTAGGGTTGGCAAACAAGCTCTCCCGTCTCAGAACAACACACACCTGCCTAATGTGATCTAGGTGTAACTCCCTAGTGCGGCTATAAATCAAGATGTCGTCGAAGTAGACGACCAAAAACACTCCAATCATAGGACGCAACACCTGCGTCATCAGCCGCATGAAGGTGCTAGGGGCGTTAGTCAGCCCGAAGGGCATGACCAACCACTCGTAAAGACCATCCTTGGTCTTAAAAGCAGTCTTCCACTCATCACCGGGTCTGACCCTCACCTGGTGATAGCCACTCCTAAGATCGATCTTCGAAAAAATCGTGGCTCCCGACATCATATCAAGCAAGTCATCTAGCCGGGGAATGGGAAACCTATACTTAACCGTGATCTTATTGATCGCACGGCTATCGATGCACATACGCCATGTGCCATCCTTCTTCGGTGCTAGCAGGGCGGGAACAGCACAGGGGCTCTTGCTATCCCTAAGGGAACCCCTACTCATCAACTCATCAACCTGCCTCTGTAGCTCAGCGTGGTCCGCGGGACTCATCCGATAATGTGGAAGATTGGGCAAGGACGAGCCCGGGACAAGATCAATCTCGTGCTGGATGTCACGCAAAGGTGGAAGGCCTTCGGGAAGGTCCTCCGGAAAGATATCAGCAAACTCTCGCAACATCTCAGCTAACTGAGGGTCTGTCACTCCCTCGAGACTGGGGACTACCTCACCTGTCTCCCTGACAACCACGGCTAAAAGAGGGACACCACTAGTGACCTCTCTCTCCATCTCTCGGGGACTGATGATCATCAACCTTCTCGTAGGAGGAACATCTATGGTGAGGGTAGGAGAGGGGGTGGAAATAGGCACCGGAGGTGGTGGTGGCGGAGGCTTGACCTTCCCCTGGCGAGGGGTGGTCGTGGCACTCGGACCGGCTGGTCCCCTAACAGTAGGGTCCCTAGGTGGGGCTGGGTGGAGGGTGATCCTGTGGCCGTTGTGATCAAATGTGCAAGTGTTTGCACGGCCCTGTAGGGTGGCATCCATGTCAAACAACCACGGCCTCCCTAAAATGATGTTACCTACCTCCATAGGGAGAACATCGCACCAAACTTCATCCTGATAGGTCTGGAACTGAAGGGACACTAGGCAACGGAGCCTAACAGGAATGGAGGTAGAATCGACCCAAGAAACCCTATAGGGAGCAGGGTGGTCAACTGGGGTCAACCCAAGGCGGGTAACAGTGCCAGTAGATATGGCGTTAATGCAACTCCCGCTATCAATGACAATCTTGCAAGCTTTACCCCCAAGCCTGCAGAAGGTGTGAAAAATGGTGGTGCGACGCCAGTCATCACTCACCTGGGGCTGGGCTAGGATGCACCTAACTACCCCTAACTGTGGGTCACCCTGAAAATGGCTACCCTGGGCACCATCCTGCTCTCCCTCGAGCAGATCATCGAAGAACTCCTCAACCAAGTCCTGGTCTACCTCATAACTAACAGGTATGGGCTCAGTGGGGGACTCAGTGGAAGTGGGGTCTGCCACGACGAGGGCCTTCCTCTCACGAGTGGGGCATCTATCAGCATAGTGGCCAAGTCCGCCACACCGGTAACAAGTACGAGCGCCCGCACTGGATGAGGCTCCAGCGGTCATAGGACTCTTGCCCTTGTCATCATGACGGGGCGCGGGGAGTAAAGGCTGTGAACGAGCAGGATGTGGGGGAGGCGGAAGTGTAGGGCGAGTGGGGGGGTAGGGTGCCTGCTGGCGAGGTGGAGGGAGCGGATCCCTAGGAAGGGGTGGACGAGGCCTGGGACCAGTGGGGTCCTGGCGAGGAGGCTCTGCGGGCCGAGCCGCCGGGTATCGACCATACTGTGTGGAAGTGGAGCGAGGGTCAAGACCCCGCTGACTAGGCATCCCCGGACGAAAGGTGGGGCCAAACTCCAACTCAAATTGCTCTAACTCTAGGGCAACCTGGTAAGCTAGCTCTAAAGTGCCTACCTGGCGACGGTAGAGCTCATACTGATATTCGGGCCTCAAGCCACGGCGAAAACGGGAAACAGGCATGCCCTTCTCTTCATCAACTCCACATCGCAAATAATACTCGTCAAATTCGGCGATGTACTCGGTCACGGACCGATCGCCCTGACTAAGGGTCTGCCATTGGTCAATGAGCCTCTGGCGGTAAGAAGGAGGGACATACTTCTCGCGGAGCTTACGCCGCATATCAAACCAGGTCTCTATGGGTGGGTCCTGCCTCTGTAACATCAGACTCTCGACATTCCTCCAGTAGGTCTGGGCTTTCCCCATGAGCTTCATCTTGGCAAATCGGACTTGCCGCAGCTCAGACATCTCAACCCATTCGAAATACCTATCCATGCTATTCTCCCAGTCTATGTAGGCTTTTGGGTCAAGAGACCCCTCGAAAGTGGGTGGATCGGCACGGACGGTCCTAAGGGCCCTATCATCCTCATCCTGGTGTGGTCGACGACCACGGTACTGGCGTCCATTCCCCTCAAAATCCATCTCGGACCCATAGTCATCAAAGTCGGGGGCTCGGGGACGTCGCTCCTGAGCCCGAGGGGCTTGAGCGGCAGCAACAAGAGGAGCTTGGTTGGCTCTAGGAGAGTCCTGGCGGTGCACCTCATCTACCCTCCCTATCCGGCCAACAAGACCCTGGAGGGCCAAATCGGACACGGTGGCACGATCCTCAATGACCTTCAGACGATCATCTAGACGCTCAGTCAACTCCTTGATGGACTGGTCGGACCTGTCCATACGGGTCATAAGTTGGGCAATCAGATCCTCAAGAGATGGGCGTCCCTGAGGTGGGTGTTGGTCACCCATGGCGTCCGGGCGATGGTAGTCCGTACCACCCCGAGTGGGCATGCAAAGGAGGCTAACACCCTAAGACCTAGAGGGACACGAATGCAATGAGATGCAAGACTCAAACAAGACACGACCAAAACCTAAACACAACCCTAAGACCCAACCTGTAAGGACAAGTTGGTAACCATGCTCTGATACCAAAATTTGATGGGGGACGGGGACCGACACGGACTAAGACTCTCAAGGACTCTAACTGAGGCAAGCAGTAGCACGCTCAAGGGTCGCCAAGTGGCTGACCACCGTGATACCCCACAGAGTGAAGGACGTCTCTCAACAGAAACTCCGACCTCGGCCGTCCCAAGGAGGGAAGCGCACGTGTCTAGGCGTAAAGTCGACTTCCAAAGACAAGGGGAGTCGAGTCCTAGCTCGATGCTCTAAGGGTGCTAAAGGATGGGTGCTCTCACTCGCGATCCGCGGTGATGGTAACAAAGTAGCTAGGCGCCTACTCTCTCTCACGC
Source organism: Amorphophallus konjac (assembly GCA_022559845.1). Classification (NCBI taxonomy): domain Eukaryota; kingdom Viridiplantae; phylum Streptophyta; class Magnoliopsida; order Alismatales; family Araceae; genus Amorphophallus; species Amorphophallus konjac. The sequence goes on along the minus strand of CM040120.1, from coordinate 63,658,240 downwards.
GGCATAATCAAAAGCATACTAAAAGAGCAAGCACAAGAGAGGAGTCGGAACGCGTACCTCCACGCCTAGGCGTGGGGAAGGAACCCCGGCCGTGGGCCAACAACCCCGATACACTGAAGACCAATAAAATACAACCCAATAGCGGCCCACTCCTCGCAGGGAGGTAAAAGGCTACAAGCGACGCATTCGGGGCTGCCGGGCACGGGCTGACGGGCCGCACTCGGTGACGGGCACAATGCTGCAGAATCGGCGTCGCGCGCGCCTGGACGGAGACGGGTCCCACGGGCTGATGCGACGTCCGATCGAGGCGCCGTCAGAGAGGACGCGTCTCTGACTGCTGGAGGAACGCTCCGGCCCAAGGAGGCACGCTGGATCCACCGGTGGTGGCCGTGGTCGCTGCTGAAAGTCGGGTCAGGTTCTGTGGTCGCAGAACTGCGCACGCCGACGAAAAAATCAGGAAGTCGGACTTCTGGTGCCCGAACAGGTCCCGGCCGGTTGGAGGTGAAAGCCAACTGGCAGAGGTCGCCCTCGGCCAAACGGCGCTGGCAGACGATGCCGGTACGAGTCGCAGGAGCCGCTGGAAGTTGGTGTTAGTTCGCTGGCCGGACTGTGCAGACAGACCTGAGTGGTCCCACGAGAATCGACGCCACGCTCGGCACCGATGTCGGAACGAGGCGAGATCGGTGGCGTTGGACAGAGGACGAGGAGAGGTACGTCCGGTGAAGATCCCGCGTCCAAACTCGCAGACTTCCGCCCTGTGCGAATTTTGAAAGAGGGCGGACAGAATCTGGGCGCACAGGGAGAGGGGTCCTGCGCGCTCTCACAAGGAAAATCACTACGGGTGGTGCCGATCTCCGAATGAGGCGAAACCACCTCGCACGCGTCGGCGACTCGTAGAAGAATCCCACAAAAATGGGCTGGACGCAGAATGGCACCACGAACAGCAGATGTCGTCGCAGCTCTTGGAGACAAAATCTGGACGCACTCGAACTCGGATCTGAGAAGAGATAGAAGAGAGGGGAACCTCGGCGTCGCACCGAGGGGATGGGGAGTCACACCCCAAGCTTGCTCCCGTCGCAGGAGCAAGGAGGACAGAGGAGGAAGTCGCATCCACCTTCAAGAGCACAAGCTATTTTCTTCTATTCCATTCAATTAATTCCCACAAAAGGAAATTACATGCCTTATATATCGGGGGAGGGGAATTAGGGTTTCACCCAGCCAAGGGAGGAGGGGTGCGACCAGGACCTTCCCCATTCAAGGGGGGGGGCGGCCAAGCCTCCTCCAATCAAGGAGGGATCAAGGGGAGGGGGGCGCCCAAAGAAGAAAGGTGGGGGAGGTGGAATGGGAAAGGGGTGTGCCCAAAACGGAAAGAAGAGGAGGCAAGGTGGGGAAGGTGGCGCAGCCACCTTGGATGGGGAAGGGGGAATGCGCCCCAAACCCTAACCCTAATCCAAACACTATGGGCCAAGGCCAAGCCCAATAGTAAAAGAAAAAAAAGGACCCATTATCCCTACACATAGTCTGATAGCAATAAAACTAGATAACATGTCCACGCAGGGACTAATCCAAGGCCCACATGGCCTGAGCAAGCAGAGAAGATAGCTAGAAGATGCCGCCATCGCCGAGCCACAAGGAAGTAGCGGTGTGCCGGGTGCTCCGTCGAGGATAGCGCCGTGTGTCCTCACCACCACCCCCCCTTTCTTCTCACTCCCTCCCCTACCTTCTTTCTCTGCTTGTCTGAGAACCTTATCCTCCCCATATGTCCTGCTCCACGCTGCAGACCTGCCACGTCCCCCGTCTCCCTCCGCGGCCACAGTAGCCCCTGCTCGTTTCGCCGCACCCAGCCCGCCACCACCATGCACCCCCTTTCGCCCAGCGCCCTGCCTCGTGTGAGGACCCGACCCCCGGTCATCTTCATCGGCAACGGGGAGGAGTCCCACCCTCCTACGGTCCCTGCAAGACCCCCGTTCGCGCAAACCATCCAGGACACCCAACCGGTGTCTCATCCTCCCGCCGCCACTCTCATCTACAACTGCAAGGAGGCCACTGCCATCCACCGTCACGACTGCCCCCCCCCGTCCCCACCATCCTACAGCATCATGAAGCTCATCAGCCGCCTATCGACGACGACGTGGCCACCCTGCCTGTGGTGTGTAGCAGCGGCATCCATGCTCGCCGTCGCCATCACCGCCCGTGCCCACGAGCTCACCGCGGAGCACTCTGGCAACGCCATCGAACCCCGACCTTCCATGCGGCAGGCCTGCACCGCCTGCGAAGAACACATCGGCTGCCATCGTCGCCATGGGACCCTTCTACCACAGCCACCAAAACCAGCAGTCCCGCCGCGGCTCAGCCGACCTCCCTCCCGTCCAGCACCGCCATGTCGTCTTCACCGGCACGGAAGTAGGCCGGTGATGTTCTCATCAGCTCGAGCCCATCGCATCGGATGTCAAGGCAGTAGCAACAATGCCACTGCGGTGCCCCCCTACTAGCCACAACGTGCTGCTCTACTGGATGTCACAAAGCCCCATGTCAGTCACTAATCCGGGAACACCAAATCGGCATCAGTCTCTCTGAGCAGGCCGCGCATGGTTTCCCCCCCTCCGAGTACATTGGCGGCCCTATCCGAGCACGCCGGGAAGCCCTCCATGTCGCCCGGCTGGTTCCCACGCCCCTCCCTGCCATGACTATTATTCCCGCATCCCATTCTCCAGCTTCTCCCTCATTCTCTCTGCTCTCTCGCCCTCATTCTCACTGCTCCCTCTCTCTACGGGTGAATCTCTGTATTAAAAAAAAAAGAAAGCCAGAAGAAACCCCCATTCACCTCTCTCTCTTACCTCTCTCTCTCTCTCTCTTCAAACTATTCACGTAATCCTCCCTTCCTCTATTCTCTCACTTTATTACCCCTCTAGTCTCTCTCACGTTATATGCATGCCACTGTAGCAAAAAGAAAACTTTGTGTTCTCTCCGATGTGTTCTTTGAAAAAAAAATGACAAGAAAAAATGATGAGAAATATTGGAGAAAAATACAATGAGAGAAGAAAATCTCGAACTCATATTTTGTGTCACATCAAATGGTATCAGAGCTTAGGGAACCGGGTTGTTCCATCCAACCGGGATCCTGAGCTATCAGGTTCGAGGTCGAACCTCCTCCAACCGGAGGGGTTTGACGGAATCGTCATGGGATCGACAAGCGACAACGGTCGATCGTCAAAGCGGCACCGGCAACTATCAAACTATATTTGCTATCTTAAGAGTTTTGTGTTAATGGGCCATGTTAGTGGGCCTAGATGTGTGTTTTCTTTTGTAGTAGAAATAAAGTATCCCCATCATGTGGTAGTCTTTATTAAGTGTCTTTTAGTTTTCCCACTAGAGATATAATAAGTCTTAGGTGTTAGGTGTTAGTTGAAATTTAATGAGTGTCTTTTGATTTTCTTTGTGGAGTCTATAAATGTGTTATGTAACCTCATTTTAGGAAGCAATGAAATGAAGTTAAATTTTTGGAAAAGGTGGGAACCCACTCTCTCTATCTCTTCCCTCCCTTTTCTCTCCTACGTTTCCATTTCTTCCCCCCCCTCTCTTGTCCCTGCAGCTGTAGTCAGCTCTCTCCCCCCCCTCTCTCTTCTCATCTCTCCCCGTCTCTCCCTCTCTCCCCTCTACAGCCGCCAGTGGACCCCTCTCTTTCTCTCCCCTTTCTCTCTCTAGAACTCCCACAGTCATGGCACTCACCTTTACTCTCTCCCTCTCTGGCTAACACCACCGCACCCACTCTCTTCACACACACCGGAGATGTTCACCACTATCGCCTCCCTCTGCACCGGGCTCCTTCATTCCTCCCACCCCCACTCTCTCCCTCTATTTGCTTCTCTCTACCTGCAGATCAATACCGCCACAGGCCTCACCTTCGCAGCACCCACCCCACCACTCCGTTCCTTCTCTTTCTCTCTCTAAATCTCCTCTTTCTCCCTTTCACCATCCTTCACACTGGCCTCACTCTCAGCCCTCTCTATCTCTCCTCCTTGCATCCCCTCCGGCAGCATCTAGCCTGGCCTCTCCCCCTCCCTTTCTCTCTCTAGACCAATCTGCACCACCATCTGCACAAGGCCTCACCTCCCACTCCCTTCTTTTCTCTGCTCATCTGAAAACCCCACCTCCCCAACACATGCATCGCTAGCCCTCCCAACTGCCCAAAACAGAGCCTCCGGTCCTACCATGCCAACTACTCTCCTCTCCCTGCACCTTCCCCACCTCTCTATACTCCTCTCCTCTCCCCTCCCTCCACACGTTGGCAGCGTCCCAATCTCTCCTTCTCTCAAACCCTCTCTACCTCTCACACTCCATCTCCCTCTATCTTTCTCCCTTCCCACACACGTATCCACCCTCCAAACTATCGCCCTCTCCTCTGCACACACACACACCGAGGTGCATTTCCCCCATCCTCTTACTATTGCCTCATTCCTTCTCTCTCTATCCCTACACGTACGTCATCACCACCCCCCCATGGCACCATAAACCCTCTCCCCCATGCGTTGGCCTCCTCACTATTCCCCTCTCTAACCCGTGAGCGGGCCCCCTGCTTGGAACAGGGGCACCGTCGGTGACCCACCCCTCTCTCACCCCTCTCTCCCGTGCGACACCCACCCCCCCTTTCTTCTCACTCCCTCCCCTACCTTCTTTCTCTACTTGTCTGAGAACCCTATCCTCCCCATACGTCCTGCTCCACGCTGCAGACCTGCCACGTCCCCCGTCTCCCTCCGCGGCTACAGTAGCCCCTGCTCGTTTCGCCGCACCCAGCCCGCCACCACCATGCACCCCCTTTCGCCCAGCGCCCTGCCTCGTGTGAGGACCCGACCCCCGGTCGTCTTCATCGGCAACGGGGAGGAGTCCCACCCTCCTACGGTCCCTGCAAGACCCCCGTTCGCGCAAACCATCCAGGACACCCAACCGGTGACTCGTCCTCCCGCCGCCACTCTCATCTACAACTGCAAGGAGGCCCCTGCCATCCACCGTCACGACTGCCCCCCCCCCCCGTCCCCACCATCCTACAGCATCATGAAGCTCATCAGCCGCCTGTCGATGACGACGTGGCCACCCTGCCTGTGGTGTGTAGCAGCGGCATCCATGCTCGCCGTCGCCATCACCGCCCGTGGCCACGAGCTCACCGCGGAGCACTCTGGCAACGCCATCGAACCTCGACCTTCCATGCGGCAGGCCTGCACCGCCTGCGAAGAACACATCGGCTGCCATCATCGCCATGGGACCCTTCTACCACAGCCACCAAAACCAGCAGTCCCGCCGCGGCTCAACCGGCCTCCCTCCCGTCCAGCACCGCCATGTCATCTTCACCGGCACGGAAGCAGGCCGGTGATGTTCTCATCAGCTCGAGCCCATCGCATCGGATGTCAAGGCAGTAGCAACAATGCCACTGCGGTGCCCCCCTACTAGCCACAACGTGCCGCTCTACTGGCTGTCACAAAGCCCCATGTCAGTCACTAATCCGGGAACACCAAATCGGCATCAGTCCCTCTGAGCAGGCCGCGCATGGTTTCCCCCCCTCCGAGTACATTGGCGGTCCTGTCCGAGCACGCCGGGAAGCCCTGCATGTCGCCCGGCTGGTTCCCACGCCCCTCCCTGCCATGACTATCATTCCCGCATCCCATTCTCCAGCTTCTCCCTCATTCTCTCTGCTCTCTCGCCCTCATTCTCACTGCTCCCTCTCTCTACGGGTGAATCTCTGTATTAAAAAAAAAAAAAAGGCAGAAGAAACCCCCATTCACCTCTCTCTCTTACCTCTCTCTCTCTCTCTCTTCAAACTATTCACGTAATCCTCCCTTCCTCTATTCTCTCACTTTATTACCCCTCTAGTCTCTCTCACGTTATATGCATGCTACTGTAGCAAAAAGAAAACTTTGTGTTCTCTCCGATGTGTTCTTTGAAAAAAAAATGACAAGAAAAAATGATGAGAAATATTGGAGAAAAATACAATTAGAGAAGAAAATCTCGAACTCATATTTTGTGTCACATCAGAGAGAGCCTGCGAAAGAGAAGAAAAAGAAGAGTGAGAAGAAGAGAGAGCTAGAGCAAAGGAAGCCTCAACTGAAGATCAGTTCCTGTTGGACCGTGGATCAAATCCAGGCCAGCCTGCTCCTGCGAGAGCCTTTGTGCATTTTATTTTTTAGCTTACTGTTGCTGCGTTTTGTTTTTCTTTTCAACTATTCTCTAGTTGTTCCTCCGATTCTCTTGTGTGAGGTCGGGTTCCCTCCGGTGTGGAGGAAGAGAGACTTGCGTCTCTGGTTGCCTTTGACAGGGTGTCATCGGTTGTTTCCCTCCGGGTTGGAGGAAGGGAGATTTATCTCCAGTTCTGGGCTTGTAGGTTTCGAGTCCAGGGGTCCCTCTGGTTGGGAGGAAGAGAGGTCCGAGACCTCTAGTTTGCAGGTGACTTGGGGTCACTTGTGCTGCCCTCTGGGTTTCAGAGGAAGAGAGACTTGGGTCTCTAGGTTCCCCTCCGGTTTGAAGGAAGGGAGGATTGGTCTTCCGGTTCTAGTCTTGTGGGTTGCAAGACTAGGTGTTCCCTCCGGTTTCGAGGAAGAGAGACTGTATGTCTCTGGTTTCCAAGTGGCTGGGAGTCACTTGGGGTGTCCCTCCGGTTGGGAGGAAGAGGGGAGGTTGTTCCCCTGGTCAAGCTGTGTGGCAGCTCTTGTTTGCAGACTGAGTCTGCTTTCTAGCATTGCTAGTGGAAGCCTCACTCCGGTTGGGAGTGAGGGGTGGACGTATGTCTTTGGACCGAACCACCTAAAAATCTCTTGAGCAGTGGTTTGTTTGTGTGTTTTCTTCCGCTAGATGATTGATTAGGAGCGCTCCAAGTGTCTCTTCATTTGTTCAATTGAATTAGTTTCTATTCTGGTATTGTGTTTAGCTTCTGAGGTTTTTAATTGGGCGATATTTCTAGCAGGGCACATTCACCCCCCCGCTGTATCCAGGGCTTGCACCCTAACATTCAGATCATCACTCATCCTCAATGAGCAATTATCCATACAATGACCTATCTGACCACAGTAATGGCATGATGCAGCATATTTTAAATTCTTTTTATGCAAATTACTGTTGTCATTAATTCTATGTATCTTTGCATGAAAAATTCTGTTAACAGAATTAAGATTCTGTTGACCGAAGCCAGCCTGTTTATTATAACCTGCCAGCCGACAGGTTGCAGCCCTATGGCCTGGCTTTCTACATTCAAAACATGAAGAGTTTTTCTTTTTATCAATTAAGTTATTTCTAGCAGAATCATAGAAAGCAGGGAATTTTACAGATTTAGATTTCAATCTATTTCCCTGAGCATGCCAGCAGTTCTTGACTGTATGGCCATGCTTTCTACATTCGAAGCACCCAATGTGCTTTCTCTTAGAACCAAAATTATTTCTTTAAAAAACATTTTTGTTATCATGGAAATTAACAAATTCAGAATGAAATTTCTTCCCCTGAATGTGCCAACATTGACCAGTAATGTGGCCCAGTTTGCCGCAATGAAAACATTGAATGTTCTTCTTATGATTTGCATGATTTTTAGCATGAACATTCCTATCATGCAATTTTCTAGCATTGAGATCATCCTGTTTCTTTAGTCTACAATTATGCATAAGATGACCAATTATGTGACAGTAAAAACATTGAATCCTTTTATTCTAAGCTAAAGAAGATTTCTTAACCTGAGAATTCCTAGCATGAATTCTATTAAGTTTCAGATCATCCTTCTTCATCACAAAATAATCAACCATCTCATGACCAATTTTCCCACAGTAGAAGCAATTAACATACTTATCATGAGATTTATTGTTAACCTGAACTTTCTCAGTATGTTGATTGTTCTTTTTATTTTTCAGTGGTTTTTGATTCTCAGTCGTAGTAGATTGTTTTGGAGATTGTCTTGAAGTTCCTTCTACTTCAGAGCGTCGAATAAAAGTGGTATACAGCTGGTTTTTCTTGGCTTGTTGAATTTCAAAAATGCCTGCCCCTTTTCCTTGACCACTTACATTATCTTTCAGAGGCATTTTCATTTTGCCTTTATCCTTCACAGATTCAGACATGGAATTTGTTAGTTCATGGATTTCAGACTTTAGAGAAATAATGGCAACCTCATAACAAGCAATGTCAGATTCATAGCTGATAACCTGTTGACGTAAGACATCATTCAGACTTTTAAGTGTATTAATTTCCTGTATCAATCTTTGTTTAGAGTCATTCTTAACACACATTCCCTTTTCAATAGTTAACCATTTTTCTCCCATAACAATATTTAAGACCATGAACTTTTTGTTTTGATCCTTCAAAATTTTCATTTCTTCCATCATTCTTTCATTTTCTTTTATTAATTCTTCATTCTGAACTCGCTCATTTAGTAAGATTTGATCACCATTAATTAAGCTCAGTTTTTCTTCCAGTTCAGAGAACTTATCTGTGAGTTTCTGATTTTTATTTCCAAATAAAGAAATTTGTTCCTTACTCATATTAACATCAGCTAAGCATATATCATGAGATTTTCTCAGTTTTTGACAGTTTTCACAAGGAGCATTCGAATTAATCTGATCACATTTCTTTTTCAACTTTTTATTTTCAGCTTTTAATTTCCTACATCTATTAGTAAGTTCTTCATTTATATTCCATAAATCATCAAACAAAATCTCTTCGGATCCAGAGCTTACCTTGGATGAAGTTTCCTCCTGTTGATCAGAGTTGTGATCACCCCGGTTGGGCATCAAGCATTGATCCTCTTGCTCCCCATTTGTAGCAGTTATTCTATCCAATATTTCCTTTCCCTAAGCGCACTTTGATGAAGAGTCATCAGACTGATCACTGCTTTGATCCTTTGTCATAAGGCACTTTTGGTTCTCTTCACCATATCTGAGGATCAGCTCATCCATCAACTCCTTTGCATTCCTGCACTTAGTCACACATGAAAGTACATTAGCCATTATAGCCCCTTTCAACATTTTCAGGGCTTTTCTATTTTCAGTATTCATCAACTCGTGACCAATATTCCAGTCTGACTTATTCACTGGTATATCATAAGGTCCATGTTCAATCAAAATCAGCAGATTTGAATCTACGAAATTCATGTAATCATTAAACTCTCTATGCCAGTCAGAGAAACACAATCCATTGAACATTGGAACTTCAGGCACAGAATCCATGACAATTAAACGAGATGCTAGACAATCTACACAATCAATCAAGGCACTGGAAATAGCAGGATCCACTATAGATCGTTGGATCTGATGAATCAGTGACCCGCTCTGATACCAATTGTTGGGACCAATGCGATGGATTTAGAGGGGGGTGAATGAATCCCTCTTTTAAAATTTTGCTCACTTGACACTTTTAAGCAATCAGAGTTAAGCCTTTTGAAGTAGTGTTTCAAGTAACTTGACAGCTCTCCACACTAAACAGACGTTGGACAAACAAACTGAAATACACACCTCAGCAGAACAGCTAGGTGACAGAACGTGTGACCACATAGCTCTCACGAGGCTGAGATCAAACAATCGATGTGCACAGTAACCACAAGCCAGAGATAAAGAACAAATGATCGGCCTACACTTTCATCTAACCGAGATAGATAAAAAACATGCAAACCACATAACACAAGAAATTTTAGGTGGTTCGGTCCTCCAGACCTACATCCACTCCACACTCAAACATGAGTGTGGATTCCTGCTGATACACAGCTTAAACCGATGGGCCTCACAGCTTGCCTACAACCGCTGAGCAACACAGCTTGCTGTCCGAGGTATCCACCTCGCCGGCTGAGCAACACAGCTTGCTGTCCGACGTATCCACCTCACCCGCTGAGCAACACAGCTTGCTGACCAGAGGAATCCTCCTCTGCAACGCTAAGCAATACATCTTAGCTCTGCTGACTAACAGCTTGAAATAGAGTTCAAATGAAAACAATAGATGATAAAACACAGCGACTGAAAGCTGTAAAAGATAGCAATATAAATGTGGCTCCCACAGGAGCAAGTTGGTCTGGATCTGATCCAAGTGCCAACAGATAACAGATCTTCAATGAAGTCTCCTCTCTTCTTCTTCACGAACTCTCTGTCTCTCTTTTCACTCTCCTTTTTCTTCTTCTGCGACTCTCTCTCTTTTTTTTCTCTCTCTCCTTCTTTTCTTCTCTCTTTCTCTTCTCTCTGGATCGTGCAGGCTCTTTCTGCTTCTACTCTTTCAAGTAAGTTCCCTATTTCGATCACTCTGCTCCTCAGGAGGAAGATTCTTATTTATAGAGTAGTGAACAGATAGGACGTGTGGTCATCACGATTCCCGCCCGAATATCTAGGTCATGTGTCAGCATCATAGTGTCATTGCATTCCACATGTCACGATCCTGGCACTTTCTTTATTCTTGAATCACGTGCCCTTCTTAAGCTCCTCGAGCAGATATTCTATCAAGTCAGACTAGTTACCAACTTGAATTGATCTGAAAGAGAAGATAAAAGGATGCACTGAGTTAGTTCAAAATTTGATCTAAGCCTATACATACTTGATGCACATAATGCAGTGCGCATATAGGAAAGTATGTACAATGAGGATGAATGGACGGACATGGCATCGAGACATGTACAGACTTGATGCCTATAATGCAGTATGCATATAAGAAAGTATGTACAATGAAGATGAATGCACGGACATGCCATTGAGACATGTACAGACTTGATGCATATAATGCAGTATGCATATAAGAAAGTATGCACATTGAAGAGGAATGCTTAGGCATGCCACCGAGATGTGTACAAACTTTTGTGTGCATGCAACAAGACGATGTACAGACTTACTGTGCCTAGAGTTTGAGCATGAATGCATAATGCACAGGCCTAATGAAACTATGCATGAACTTAACTGCTCATATCAACAAAGGTTGTACAGACTTGTGTCCTTGTAGCACCAAGAGTTGCACCGACTTTGTGTATATGTGTATGCGTGAGGCAATGCGATGCACTGACTATGTGTATGCGTGAAGCACAACGATGCAAAAAGATGCACTGAGTTGGTTCGAGAATGTATAGACTTGCTAAGTCATCAAGGCAACCGTGTGCAGACTTAGTATTTAAATGCACGAACTTTACGTATGTTTGGAACAAAAGTTGCACAGTCATGCCATGTCACGCCCCGAGCGCGGAAGATACCCGGAGACGCGTGACGAGTTTATATCAATCATGTCAATCAGAGTAGTCGTGTATTCGACACAAAGACAGAGATGCGCAAAATAGCAAGATAACCCAATCCTTTATTTCATAATGGATAGACTATTACAAATCCAATACTCTGTTTAATAAAAAGAAAAGTACATAGTCGACTCAAGAAAACTATAGAAACAACTAGACGACACATGGAGAAGTTCTATCACTTTCACTCTTGACCATTCCCATCCGATTGACTTCCATCATCATCGGACTTACCTGAAAAGTAAAAAGGGACAAACGGAATGAGCGAACGCTCAGTAGGAAATTATATCTCAAGTACTAGCAAGGGATTTAAGTAATTACATCTTTCATGAAAGCAATAAAGCTATGCATACTCGCATAAAACGACAAGATAGAGAGAATGTAATATCAAAGAATAAGATGAACTAATCATGAACTTCCAACAAGATGACAAGTTTATTCAAGATATTCAAGCAAGTACATTTAACAAGTCATGTCAAGAACTTTTGGCTATCATGTATCAAGCAAGTAAATTACCCTTTTTCGGGCCACGCATTTCATGTCAAGTCAAGTACGATTCAAGTACAAGATGTGTATGGAATGTCCAATCAAGCAAGTCAAGTACTCGGTATAATGCCAGATACCTTATCATTTTAACTCCCATGGGCACAAGTACTTTCGGGTGCTCCTCCCAGGACCAGATCGGGCCCTATATGCGCAGGCATTTATCATGTGTTTTGACATCCACTCTTGTTTATATAGCCAATATAGAATTTTAATCATCAAGCTTGTAGACACGTATGACAACTTTGACAGAATAGAGTCCAAAAATATGACAAGGACATTGAATGGCGATAATAACGGTATAATCACGATATCGATAAAACTAGGTAGAATATGGTTCCCTTAACTTGGGTACCATGATAAATCAAGATGGACATTCTTTATATAGAATTGAGGTCCACATGAACAGTATATCAAAGGTAAGATACCCTCATTCTTATCATAGAATTGAGGTTTACAAGAATGACATTATATGGCATGATATCACCATCCCATTAAGAATTTCTTATGATATACTCTTTGTATAATCATAAGGGCCGGTATACCATGTTTCTTTAGATTGACATGGCAAAGATCGTGTAATGGGTTTTTAGGGTACAACTAGCTCAGTCGACCTTGAGGGAATCCAAGGCTACGAGGAGTCTTACGGAGGTCTCTATGACTAACTCGCTAGTCCAAAGGAACAGAATGTCCAATGGAGAGCTTGTATGTCAATGAGAGTTGAGTGTGATCGATAAAACAACGTGAAAAGTGGGACTATACTCACGGAGTGGAGAATAGTGCCGATATATACGTATATGTATAATATGAAACCATCGGTTAACAGAATCAGGATAAAAGTCAGTTTACAGAAAATAACGACTTAGGTCAAGTCGTTTCTCAAGTAATTAACGCCTAACATAAGGGCGTTTACACATGTTTCCATTTTACAGAATTTTCATTAATTCAGTAATTTATCTAAAACGCGCCCTAGGCAGGGGCGTTTCTTCACGATTTGACGACTATACCAGAAGGCGTCCTTTTTATTCACAATATTGGACAGGATATAATTAATTTCAGGAATTATCAAAAACGCGCCCTGGGCAGGGGCGTTACTATTTAATTCTATTTTTCAGAATATATAAATTTTAAGATTTTAACCGATACACGCCCTAGGAAGGGGCGTTACCTTTCAGATTCACGCCCTATGAGGGGGCGTTAACATGTGGAAAACGACTTTGTCCAAGTCGTTAATTCAAGTTCCTTCAGAAACTTTAAGGACAGTAATAATTTCAGGATAACAGAGGAACGAATGTAATATCATGACAGTAAAGTTAGCAGGTTGAAGACATAGGATCATGCATATATTTATAATCATGATTTCTTAGATAATCAGTTCTTAAGATGGGTGATTAACGGTTTAAAGAAATTAACGCCTGAGTACAGGGCGTCAAATATTAAATTGACGACCTGGGCAGGGTCGTGTCTTGTAAATTAGCACCCTAGACAGGGGCATCTCTTCCAAAATATTACAGAAACATATTAAAACTATAATAAACCATATGCATGACATGCTTATATATATATATATATATTGCATTAATTTCATTTGGGCTACAGTAACTTGAGAAAACCTACCTGAAGATTTGAAGATTGATATGAAAGGGGACGTTGTTGCCTTACAGCAACAATAACAGGAGGACGAGAAGGCTTTGATGAAGAACCTTGTTCTTCGGTTCTATAACTCCTACAAGAACAGAAGAAGAAACATTAGTATTTCTTCATACTACTTGACCGAAGGTAAAAAGGGAAAAAGAACAATACCTTTGTTCTTCACGTCGTGTGCTCTCTTCAACCTGTAAGAAGAGAAGGAGATGAAGAGTTAGTAACTCTTCATTTGACAGTAAAATAAAAAGAAAAGAACGTTCAGTTCTTTACTCACCGTAGCAGCGATCGATCAAATAGGTTTAGGGTTCGACAAGACAGGTTTATTTATAGGATTTTTGGAGTCCTAACAAAAGTAGTGTTTTATTGAGGGTAATATATCCCTAATAGAGTCCTTACCCTAGTAGACACTTACTGGATTAGGTAAATCCTTCCCTGGATAAGCTCTGGGTTCGAACGGTTCACAAATAGAATTAACGACTTCGGTCAGGGCGTCGATTCTTGAATTGACGACCTGGTTCAGGTCGTTTCTTAAGAAGTGCCTTTAGTAAGGGCGTTCCTTTTTTTAAAACACGCCCAGGATAGGGGCGTTACTTGGCCTTACCATTTTTGGCATTCAGAATTTGACGCCGTGTTGTCAGGGCGTCACTTCTTTAATAACGCCTTACCTAGAGGCGTTTCTAATTTGAATAGCGCCTTTATCCGAGGCGTTATTTTATATTGTTTTATTTATCTATTTATTTGATTTATTTTAAAATCTTTATTGTTATTAATATTTTTATCAGGGTTGCTACACCCTCCCCCACTTAAAAAGAATTTGGTCTCCAAATTCAATTGCATAATATGTATACACGTGGAGAGTGTAGATCATATACCTCTCTTAGAATAACTCGGGAAATCGTTTCTTCATAGATTCCTCGGTCTCCCATGTTACTTCATGTTCAGAATTCTTGTTCCATTGCACCTTGAGCATGGGAATAACCTTATTCCTTAGAGCTCGTATTTCACGATCTAAGATCTTCATAGGCTTCTGTTCATATGTGAGATCTTTCTGGATCACCAGATCTCCATGTTCAATAATATGAGATGGATCGTGCACATACTTCTTCAACATAGATATATGAAATACATTATGTACCTCAGACAATTGAGGAGACAATGCGATGCGATAAGCAACCTCGCCAACTCTTTCGAGTACCTCAAATGGTCCGATGAATCTTGGTGTAAGCTTGCCCTTAACACCAAATCTTCGTATGCCACGTCCAGGTGATATCTTGAGAAATACATGATCTCCGATTTGGAATTCAAGATCTCTCCTTCTTGTATCTGCATAAGCCTTTTGCCTGGTCTGAGCAACTTGCAATCTTTCTTGGATTACTTGTATCTTCTCAGTTGTATCCCTTACCATGTCTGGACCTAATAGTTGTTTCTCTCCAACTTCGTTCCAGCATAAGGGTGATCGGCAACTCCTTCCATATAAAGCTTCGAAAGGTGCCATTTGGATACTAGCTTGGTAGCTATTATTATATGCAAATTCCACTAGTGGCAAATGTTCATGCCAGCTTCCACCAAAGTCAATGATGCAAGCTCTTAGCATATCCTCAACAACTTGATTAGCTCTCTCGGTCTGACCATCCGTTTGAGGATGAAAAGCAGTACTAAAGTTGAGCCTTGTTCCCAACGAATGTTGTAGTCCCTTCCAAAAATGAGAAGTAAAACGGGGATCTCTGTCAGACACGATTGAGACAGGAATTCCATGTATCCTGACTATTTCCTTGATGTATAGTGCAGCTAGCACATCAATTGACCATCGGCTTTTTATTGGCAAGAAATGCGCCGATTTAGTTAGACGGTCAATAATAACCCATATTCCATCATGTCCTCCTTTTGATTTAGATAGACCCATGATGAAATCCATACCAATATCCTCCCACTTCCATTTAGGAATATCTAGAGGATGTAGTTTTCCAGCAGGCTTTTGGTGTTCTGCCTTGACCTGTTGGCATGTGAGACAATGGGATACATAGTCTGCTATTTCTCTTTTCATGTTGGGCCACCAAAAGTTCTTCTTTACATCTTGATACATTTTGGTTGATCCTGGATGAATAGTGTACCTTGATCGGTGAGCTTCATCTAAGATCTTCTTCTTTAATTCCGGACAGTCGGGTATACAAGTTCTACCTTTGAATAATAATCTTCCATCAGAAGTTAGTTGAAAATCAGATTGTCCTTCTAATCTGCCTTTAATTTCCACTAATATAGGATCATCATCCTGAAGCGCTTGTATCTCAGATAATAAATCTGACTGTATGCTTACATGAGATAATGTGACAAATTTGGCTTCCTTGTCCAAGCTTATATTGAGCTCGGAGAATTGTTCTAGCAACCTCCATTCTTGTATCATACAATTGGCTATCATTGCTCTCGGCTTTCGACTAAGGGCATCAGCAACATAATTACCCTTTCCGGGATGGTATTGTATATTGAAGTCGAAGTCCTTGAGGTATTCTAGCCAGCGTCTTTGTCTCATGTTTAGCTCCTTTTGTGAAAATAGATATTTGAGACTTTTGTGATCGGAGTATACAGTAAACTGCACTCCATATAAGTAGTGTCTCCATATCTTTAGGGCAAATACCACCGCGGCCAGTTCTAAGTCATGGACGGGGTAATTCTCCTCATGCTTCTTCAGTTGACGTGAAGAGTATGCTATGACCTTTCCTTGTTGCATTAGGACACATCCGAGGCCAATGCCAGAAGCATCAGTGTAGACCTCGAATCTCTCTCCTTCTATTGGTAGAGCTAACACCGGAGCTGTAGTGAGATGATCCTTGAGAGTTTGGAAACTTCTTTCACATTCCTCACTCCATTCATATCGGATCTCCTTACGAGTTAACCTTGTAAATGGTACGGCGATCTTAGAGAAATCTTTGATGAATCGCCGATAATAGCCTGCAAGACCTAAGAAACTTCTGATCTCGCTTGCATTAGTGGGTCTTTCCCAATTTCTCACAGCTTCAACTTTTGACGGATCTACAGATAATCCGTCCTTTGATATGACATGTCCGAGAAAAGCCACTTCTTCAAGCCAGAACTCGCATTTGGTGAGCTTAGCATATAGTTGATTTATCCTCAAGATTTGCAATGCAATCCTCAAATGCTCTTCATGTTCTTCCTTAGTCTTGGAATATATCAATATATCATCAATGAAGACTACTATGAATTGATCCAAGTAAGGCCTGAATATGCTATTCATTAACTGCATAAAGGCAGCAGGGGCATTTGTTAGTCCAAAAGGCATAACAACAAATTCATAATGGCCATACCTGCTTCTGAACGCAGTCTTATGAATGTCATCATCCTTGATTCTTAATTGATGATATCCCGACCTGAGATCAATCTTGGAAAAATATTTGGATCTTGAAATCTGATCAAATAATTCATCGATCCTCGGCAGTGGATACTTATTCTTGATAGTGAGATGATTCAACTGTCGATAGTCAATGCACAATCTCATGGATCCGTCCTTCTTCTTTACAAATAAGACTGGTGCTCCCCACGGGGAAGTACTTGGTCTAATAAACCCTTTTCGAATTAGTTCCATCAACTGCTCCTTCAACTCTTTGAGTTCCGCAGGGGACATTCGATAGGGTGCCTTTGAAACTGGACCAGCACCAGGGACTAAGTCAATGGTGAAGGCCACTTCTCTTTGAGGGGGGTAATCCCAGCAAATCTTCCGGAAATACGTCTGGAAATTCTTGCACTACCTGAATGTCTTCTATCTTAGTGTCCTTTGTTTTCTTAACTGTGACAAATGCAAGGAAGGATACACATCCTTTCCTGACGAGCTTGCTTGCTCGAAGAGCCGAAATAAGAGGGGATTTGCTCCGACTCTTGGGGCGAGTAAAGACTAATTCTGGAAAATCTTTGAAAGCAATTTGGCTATTGCGGCAATCAACCGTTGCCTGGTATTTGGATAACCAGTCCGCTCCCAGTATAACATCATACTCCTTTAGATCAAGGCATATGAGATCTATAGGTAAATTCCTACCTTGAACCATTACCTCACAGTTTTGGTAGTGATGATTAATATCATTTTCACTTCCAAGAGGAGTAGTTAGAACTATTTTTATCCATTCTGGTTCTAACGGTAACGGGTCGGCAAACTTCTTAGAAATAATGGAATGCGATGCACCCGTATCAAATAAGACATAAGCATTTTTGGAACAAACTGTTAATGTACCTTTTACCAGTCCACCTTCTTCTTCTGGTTCGGTCTCCTGGATTGCATGAAGACGAGCATTCTTTGTCACCGGGCGTTTACCATCACCGGCTTGGTCATTCATTAATGGACACTCAGGAATCCGATGCTCACGGCTTCCACAACGGAGACATGCTCCTAACTTCCTCCAGCATTCTTCTGTCTTGTGACCAGCCTTGTCACAATGCTTACACACTACATTTGAAGGGGTAGTGGTGATAGAGAAAGGCTTGGTCTTTTTGAACTTCTGATCTTGAGAGGAAGAACCTCCATTACTAGTCCTCTTCTTAAAGTTATGTTTAAAAGAACCCGAACCTGTGACTTGCTCCTTCTTGTCTTTTCCACGGATCATATCAGATAGTTCCGTGGCATCTTCAAGTAATTGAGCTCGGCGCACTATTTCAGAATAAACTTGGATGTCCATGCGCCAGTTGAGTAATATAGTGGGGCCTAAGCCCATTAAGAAATCTACGGGCTTTCATCTTCTCCGTGCTAATAAGATGCTTAGCATATCTAGACAACCTGGAGAACTGAGCTTCATAATCTGCTAATGATAAAGATCGTTGCTTTAATGTAGCGAATTCTGCAGCCTTCTTTTCTTGGACTCGGTCCGAGAAATATTTAGGATTGAAGTATTCCACAAATTCTTCCCATGTTACTTGAGTAGGATCGATGGTTGCTTCAATAGACTCCCACCAGCATCTAGCATCTTTCTCTAACTGAAATGTAGCTAATAGAACTTTGTCCTGATCCGTGCATTGCATGACACGGAATATGCGTTCGGTTTCCCGAACCCAATGCTCGGCATCGTCCGGATCGGTCGATCCCATAAACTTCTGGGGATTCATGTTCTTAAAGGCTTGGTGTAAGCTTCCAGCTCGTGGAGCACCACCTTGTGCTACCTGTTGCAGCACTTGAGTCATCCCTTGGAGGGTACGCTGCATGTTGCGCCATTAAGCACGTTCGGCAGCCATTATCCTACAATTCAATAGCTACGTTAGTATTATATCACTGTGATCTTATTAAAAGACTCATTGACTCTTAACCCTTGGTTCTACCCAATCTCACTTGGTTTAAAGGTTCAAACTTATCCTTGGACTTGGGTTTTTCCTAGGAATTGAATACCTTAGGCTCTGATACCACAAAAACTGTCACGCCCCGAGCGCGGAAGATACCCGGAGACGCGTGACGAGTTTATATCAATCATGTCAATCAGAGTAGTCGTGTATTCGACACAAAGACAGAGATGCGCAAAATAGCAAGATAACCCAATCCTTTATTTCATAATGGATAGACTATTACAAATCCAATACTCTGTTTAATAAAAAGAAAAGTACATAGTCGACTCAAGAAAACTATAGAAACAACTAGACGACACTTGGAGAAGTTCTATCACTTTCACTCTTGACCATTCCCATCCGATTGACTTCCATCGTCGTCGGACTTACCTGAAAAGTAAAAAGGGACAAACGGAATGAGCGAACGCTCAGTAGGAAATTATATCTCAAGTACTAGCAAGGGGTTTAAGTAATTACATCTTTCATGAATGTAATAAAGCTATGCATGCTCGCATAAAATGACAAGATAGAGAGAATGTAATATCAAAGAATAAGATGAACTAATCATGAACTTCCAACAAGATGACAAGTTTATTCAAGATATTCAAGCAAGTACATTTAACAAGTCATGTCAAGAACTTTTGGCTACCATGTATCAAGCAAGTAAATTACCCTTTTTCGGGCCACGCATTTCATGTCAAGTCAAGTACAATTCAAGTACAAGATGTGTATGGAATGTCCAATCAAGCAAGTCAAGTACTCGGTATAATGCCAGATACCTTATCATTTTAACTCCCATGGGCACAAGTACTTTCGGGTGCTCCTCCCAGGACCAGATCGGGCCCTATATGCGCAGGCATTTATCATGTGTTTTGACATCCACTCTTGTTTATATAGCCAATATAGAATTTCAATCATCAAGCTTGTAGACACGTATGACAACTTTGACAGAATAGAGTCCAAAAATATGACAAGGACATTGAATGGCGATAATAACGGTATAATCACGATATCGATAAAACTAGGTAGAATATGGTTCCCTTAACTTGGGTACCATGATAAATCAAGATGGACATTCTTTATATAGAATTGAGGTCCACATGAACAGTATATCAAAGGTAAGATACCCTCATTCTTATCATAGAATTGAGGTTTACAAGAATGACATTATATGGCATGATATAACCATCCCATTAAGAATTTCTTATGATATACTCTTTGTATAATCATAAGGGCCGGTATACCATGTTTCTTTAGATTGACATGGCAAAGATCGTGTAATGGGTTTTTAGGGTACAACCAGCTCAGTCGACCTTGAGGGAATCCAAGGCTACGAGGAGTCTTACGGAGGTCTCTATGACTAACTCGCTAGTCCAAAGGAACGGAATGTCCAATGGAGAGCTTGTATGTCAATGAGAGTTGAGTGTGATCGATAAAATAACGTGAAAAGTGGGACTATACTCACGGAGTGGAGAATAGTGCCGATATATACGTATATGTATAATATGAAACCATCGGTTAACAGAATCAGGATAAAAATCAGTTTACAGAAAATAACGACTTAGGTCAAGTCGTTTCTCAAGTAATTAACGCCTAACATAAGGGCATTTACACATGTTTCATTTTGCAGAATTTTCATTAATTCAGTAATTTATCTAAAACGCGCCCTGGGCAGGGGCGTTTCTTCACGATTTGACGACTATACCAGAAGGTGTCCTTTTTATTCACAATATTGGACAGGATATAATTAATTTTAGGAATTATCAAAAACGCGCCCTGGGCAGGGGCGTTACTATTTAATTCTATTTTTCAGAATATATAAATTTTAGGATTTTAACCGATACACGCCCTAGGAAGGGGCGTTACCTTTCAGATTCACGCCCTATGAGGGGGCGTTAACATGTGGAAAACGACTTTGTCCAAGTCGTTACTTCAAGTTCCTTCAGAAACTTTAAGGACAGTAATAATTTCAGGATAACAGAGGAACGAATGTAATATCATGACAGTAAAGTTAGCAGGTTGAAGACATAGGATCATGCATATATTTATAATCATGATTTCTTAGATAATCAGTTCTTAAGATGGGTGATTAACGGTTTAAAGAAATTAACGCCTGAGTACAGGGCGTCAAATATTAAATTGATGACCTGGGCAGGGTCGTGTCTTGTAAATTAGCGCCCTAGACAGGGGCATCTCTTCCAAAATATTACAGAAACGTATTAAAACTATAATAAACCATATGCATGACATGCTTATATATATATATATCTTGCATTAATTTCATTTGGGCTACAGTAACTTGAGAAAACCTACCTGAAGATTTGAAGATTGATATGAAAGGGGACGTTGTTGCCTTACAGCAACAATAACAGGAGGACGAGAAGGCTTTGATGAAGAACCTTGTTCTTCGGTTCTGTAACTCCTACAAGAACAGAAGAAGAAACATTAGTATTTCTTCACACGACTTGACCGAAGGTAAAAAGGGAAAAAGAACAATACCTTTGTTCTTCACGTCGTGTGCTCTCTTCAACCTGTAAGAAGAGAAGGAGATGAAGAGTTAGTAACTCTTCATTTGACAGTAAAATAAAAAGAAAAGAACGTTCAGTTCTTTACTCACCGTAGCAGCGATCGATCAAATAGGTTTAGGGTTCGACAGGACAGGTTTATTTATAGGATTTTTGGAGTCCTAACAAAAGTAGTGTTTTATTGAGGGTAATATATCCCTAATAGAGTCCTTACCCTAGTAGACACTTACTGGATTAGGTAAATCCTTCCCTGGATAAGCTCTGGGTTCGAACGGTTCACAAATGGAATTAACGACTTCGGTCAGGGCGTCGATTCTTGAATTAACGACCTGGTTCAGGTCGTTTCTTAAGAAGCGCCTTTAGTAAGGGCGTTCCTTTTTTTAAAACACGCCCAGGATAGGGGCGTTACTTGGCCTTACCATTTTTGGCGTTCAGAATTTGACGCCGTGTTGTCAGGGCGTCACTTCTTTAATAACGCCTTACCTAGAGGCGTTTCTAATTTGAATAGCGCCTTTATCCGAGGCGTTATTTTATATTGTTATATTTATCTATTTATTTGATTTATTTTAAAATCTTTATTATTATTAATATTTTTATCAGGGTTGCTACATGCCACCAAAGAATGTACAAACTTTGTGTGCAATGTACAAACGATGCATAGATATGCCACCAAAGAATGTACAGGCTTTGAGTGCATGGTACAAAAGATGCACAGACATGCCGTCAAAGAATGTACAGACTTTGAAGTGAAGGATGCACATATGCATATAGTTAGTCGCGTGCAGCAACAAATGTTGTACATACTTGAGTTGATGCTGCAACAGGAGTTGCACAGACTTGGTGACTAAGTATGCACTAAGAAGACATGCAGTCTAGGCAAAACTCTATACAGACTTAACCTGTGCATGGGCATTTAATCAGAACAAAGCACTCAAAACATCATTTCATCATCAATGCACAAGGCGCTGGACCTAACACACTCCCCATAACACTCCCCATAGCAGTTAGCATAGATCATCATCATTCTTATGTGGTGACTCATTGAGTTGCTATCATCAAAACAACAACACCCTATCATCAAAGCACAAGGGGCACAACAATCTCCCCCTTTTTGATGATGTCAACACAATGAGTCACATAGACTCAGCAAACAAATCTCTCCCTTTGACATAATCAAAAAGGAAATGGTTTGCGAGTGGAATGAAAGACATGTATGAAATCTGATACCATAGAAACATGCAAAATGAGCACTGAAGAATAAAATATAAGAACTCCCCCTATCAACATGAATGTTTAACTACTCTCCCCTTAAATGCAGATGACCCAGAACTCCCCCTGAAGTGCAGGAATGAACTCTGCTTAACCAATGAAGCAATCTGAAATCTGCCATCACAAGGAATCCAAAACAATAATGGTTGTGGCACCTCACATATGCATGGATAGAATAAAGCAGGTGGAAAGTCCACAGAACAAGAACTGGTTACAGAAACAAGATGGAAGATTCCAACAGTGTAGACAAGAGTAGGGGTGAGAAATAGTCAAAGTACAGTACATCTCAAGGAACAATCAATCAACCGATAAGAGAGAATTGTCAACAAAGTTCCTGTTGATCAAGTTGTCAGGGGTGAATCAGATAATGAGGGATTGTAAGGCATGCACCACTACAATAAGTCTTAACATGAATAGACTCTCCTATCATAGAGGGTTATGAATTGGCAACTTGACCAACCTGATTTAATTATGATGTATACCAAATTTGTTAATTAAATTCAATACTTATATCTGAATTCAAGTTTTAATAAAGGTGAACCAAATAATCAGATAACACTCAGGACCAATCATCTTTATCTTACACGCATGATCTCAATGACTCCTTTGAGAGTTACACAGATTAGTATTGAGATTAAACACTTTTACAAGGGCATGAGTTGACAGAGTTTGCAAGATATTTTCATTTGAAGCACATTATACTTTTCCTGAGCAATTTAAGTTGATCAACACCTTTTTACGTGAGGCACAACACGTCTCAGGTGAACTGACCCAGTTACTCAGTGTGATAACTGTCATTGCCTCTCAACATTGAGACCAGAGTTAGCAATAGAAATGTCTTTTTACGTGAGGAGACACCTTGATTAGAGGCCAGACTCCCCAGTTACTCAACACAAATATGCCATTGCTTTGTCAGGTTCTCAATGATTTTTGATTTAAGTGACTATGACACTTCATGACTTGGGTTTACTCCATTACTTTAATAGAGGACCCAATTTCTCAGTGAACAAAGTCATTACATTGCTAACCGATTTTCCTTTTAGTCAGACTCTTCAAAGTTAATGCTTAAGAACAATACTTACTCTATGTATCTCAACCAAAGTAGCCTTGATTTCAAATTTTCAGATTTCAGATGAGTGAGTCTAAGGTTTTCATGACAGATGTGGTTAAAATTTATTAAAGCTTATCATTCAGATATTTTCAAGTCATTTAAAT
This sequence comes from Amorphophallus konjac, assembly GCA_022559845.1. Lineage (NCBI taxonomy): Eukaryota > Viridiplantae > Streptophyta > Magnoliopsida > Alismatales > Araceae > Amorphophallus > Amorphophallus konjac. Next base: position 63,634,507 of record CM040120.1, on the reverse strand, counting down.
GCAAATCTGAGAATACATAAACCTTATATCGGTCTGATTTAGTGGTCATTCTTAAACCTATATGATAGGAATTTCTACATGATTCTCAGATTGAATTGCATGGCCTGCAGCTTGTGTTCCTCAGATCAGATCAAAAATATAGCTGACCAACTAATTAATAATAGAAACAAATCAGTCACACCAGCTAAGAAGTATGTGAAGGATGAGTGTAAGCTGGTGGAAGAAACAACAACCGGAAAGAAGATCATTAGAAGAGAGTATATCAATAAGCAGTAGCTGAGTCTAGAATATAGACATATCAGCTATTTCAGTGAAGGCCACAGAGAATTCAATTGAAACAAATTGAGAGCAGTAGAAGATCCAATAAACTAGACAGGAGGATTTCAGGTGAAAGTGAATAAAATGATCAAAAAGCTCCCTCTGTCTAGATTCTTCATGTAAATAGCAAGGCATGAGCAGTAGTATGGTTAATCAAGACTAGTTGAACTCCCCCTAACTAAGTGCATGAAATGTAATGAAAGCACAACACATGATTTCAAATTCTTCATTCATATATGAATCATGCAATTCAGACAGAAGGGAACTACAATAAGCATGATTGTGCAATTCATATTTAAAGAAAATTTCAATTTAGCACCAACAGAGCAGCATGATATATAGTCATTTCAAATTAACAATTTCAGATGATAGAATTTAAGGTGAGTGCTCAGAACAGACCTGAAGAGCAAGATCCTATGGTCATTCTTTTGAGTGCCTTGGTTTATTTATCCCTCTTCTTTTCGTTCCAAGGCACACCTGCAACAACTGGGTTATTTTGATCCAGCAGGAACCAAATTCGCCTTGGGTCCTGAAGTAAAAGTGACACCTCTGAATGGTGCTTTCCACGTTTTCTGAGACTTCAGATCATCACTCATCATCAAGGAGCAATTATCCATACAATGACCTATCTGACCACAGTAATGGCATGATGCAGCAGATTTTAAATTCTTTTTATGCAAATTACTGTTGTCATTAATTCTATGTATCTTTGCATGAAAAATTCTGTTAACAGAATTAAGATTCTGTTGACCGAAGCCAGCATGTTTATTATAACCTGCCAGTCGACAGGTTGCAGCCCTGTGGCCTGGCTTTCCACATTCAAAACATGAAGAGTTTTTCTTTTTATCAATTAAGTTATTTCTAGCAGAATCATAGAAAGCAGGGAATTTTACAGATTTAGAATTCAATGTATTTCCCTGAGCATGCCAACAGTTCTTGACTGTATGGCCATGCTTTCTACATTCGAAGCACCCAATGTGCTTTCTCTTAGAACCAAAATTATTTCTTTCAAAAATATTTTTGTTATCATGGAAATGAACATATTCAGAATGAAATTTCTTCCCCTGAATGTGCCAACATTGACCAGTAATGTGGCCCAGTTTGCCGCAATGAAAACATTGAATGTTCTTCTTATGATTTGCATGATTTTTAGCATGAACATTCCTATCATGCAATTTTCTAGCATTGAGATCATCCTATTTCTTTAGTCTACAATTATGCATAAGATGACCAATTCTGTGACAGTAAAAACACTGAATCCTTTTATTCTGAGCTAAAGAAGATTTCTTAACCTGAGAATTCCTAGCATGAATTCTGTTAAGTTTCAGATCATCCTTCTTCATCACAAAATAATCAACCATCTCATGACCAAATTTCCCACAGTAGAAGCAATTAACATACTTATCATGAGATTTATTGTTAACCTGAACTTTCTCAGTATGTTGATTGTTCTTTTTATTTTTCAGTGGTTTTTGATTCTCAGTCGTAGTAGATTGTTTTGGAGATTGTCTTGAAGTTCCTTCTACTTCAGAGCTTCGAATAAAAGTGGTATACAGCTGGTTTCTCTTGGCTTGTTTAATTTCAGAAATGTTGCCTGTCCCTTTTCTTTGACCACTTACATTATCTTTCAGAGGCATTTTCATTTTGCCTTTATCCTTCACAGATTCAGACATGGAATTTTTTAGTTCATGGATTTCAGACTTTAGAGAAATAATGTCAACCTCATAACAAGCAATGTCAGATTCATAGCTGATAACCTGTTGACGTAAGACATCATTCAGACTTTTGAGTGTATTAATTTCCTGTTTCAATCTTTGTTTAGAGTCATTCTCAACACACTTTCCCTTTTCAATAGTTAACCATTTTTCTCCCATAACAATATTTAAGACCATGAGCTTTTTGTTTTGATCCTTCAAAATTTTCATTTCTTCCATCATTCTTTCATTTTCTTTTATTAGTTCTTCATTCTGAACTCGCTCATTTAGTAAGATTTGATCACCATTAATTAAGCTCAACTTTTCCTCCAGTTCAGAGATCTTATCTGTGTGTTTCTGATTTTTATTTCCAAATAAAGAAATTTGTTCCTTACTCATATTAACATAAGCTAAGCATATATCATGAGATTTTCTCAGTTTTTGACAGTTTTCACAAGGAGCATTCGAATTAATCTGATCACATTTCTTTTTCAACTTTTTATTTTCAGATTTTAATTTCCTATATCTATTAGTAAGTTTTTCATTTATATTCCATAAATCATCAAACGAAATCTCTTTGGATCCAGAGCTTACCTTGGATGAAGTTTCCTCCAGTTGATCAGAGTTGTGATCACCCCGGTTGGCCATCAAGCATTGATCCTCTTGCTCCCCATTTGTAGCAGTTATTCTATCCAATATTTCCTTTCTAGAAGCGCACTTTGATGAAGAGTCATCAGACTGATCACTGCTTTGATCCTTTGTCATAAGGCACTTATGGTTCTCTTCACCATATCTGAGGATCAGCTCATCCATCAACTCCTTTGCATTCCTGCACTTAGTCACACTTGAAAGTACATTAGCCATTATAGCCCCTTTCAACATTTTCAGGGCTTTTCTATTTTCAGTATTCATCAACTCGTGACCAATATTCCAGTATGACTTATTCACTGGTATATCATAAGGTCCATGTTCAATCAGAATCAGCAGATTTGAATCTACGAAATTCATGTAAGCCCTAAACTCTCTATGCCAGTCAGAGAAACACAATCCATTGAACATTGGAACTTTAGGCACAGAACCCAGGACAATTAAACGAGATGCTAGACAATCTACACAATCAATCAAGGCACCGGAAATAGCAGGATCCACTGTAGATCGTTGGATCTGATGAATCAGTGACCCGCTCTGATACCAATTGTTGGGACCGGTGCGATGGATTCAGAGGGGGGTGAATGAATCCCTCTTTTAAAATTTCGCTCACTTGACACTTTTAAACAATAAGAGTTAGGCCTTTTGAAGTAGTGTTTCAAGTAACTTGACAGCTCTCCACACTAAACAGACGTTGGACAAACAAACTGAAATACACACCTCAACAGAACAGCTAGGTGACAGAACGTGTGATCACATAGCTCTCACGAGGCTGAGATCAAACAATCGATGTGCACATCAACCACAAGCCAGAGATAAAGAACAAATGATCATCCTACGCATTCATCTAACCGAGATAGATAAAAACATGCAAACCATAGAACACAAGAAATTTTAGGTGGTTCGGTCCTCCAGACCTACATCCACCCCACACTCAAACCAGAGTGTGGATTCCTGCTGACACACAGCTTAAACCGTTGGGCCTCACAGCTTGCCTACAGCCGCTGAGCAACACAGCTTGCTGTCCGAGGTATCCTTTCGCCCGCTGAGCAACACAGGTTGCTGTCCGAGGTATCCACCTCGCCCACTGAGCAACACAGCTTGCTAACCAGAGGAATCCACCTCCACAACGCTGAGTAATACAGCTTAGCTCTGCTGACTAACAGCTTGAAATAGAGTTCAAATGAAAACAAAAGATGATAAAACACAGCGACTGAAAGCTGTAAAAGATAGAAACATAAATGTGGCTCCCACAGGAGTAAGTTGCTCTGGATCTGATCCAAGTGCCAACATATAACAGATCTTCAATGAAGTCTTCTCTCTTCTTCTTAACGAACTCTCTGTCTCTCTTTTCACTCTCCTTTTTCTTCTTCTGCTACTCTCTCTCTTTTTTTTCTCTCTCCTTCTCTTCTTCTCTCTTTCTCTTCTCTCTGGATCGTGCAGGCTCTTTCTGCTTCTACTCTTTCAAGTAAGTTCCCTATTTCGATCACTCTGCTCCTCAGGAGGAAGCTTCTTATTTATAGAGCAGTGAACAGATAGGACGTGTGGTCATCATGATTCCCGCACGAATATCTAGGTCACGTGTCAGCATCATAGCGTCGTTGCATTCCACGTGTCACGATCCTGGTACTTTCTTTATTCTTGGATCACGTGCCCTTCTTAAGCTCCTCGAGCAGATATTCTATCAGGTCAGACTAGTTACCAACTTGAATTGATCTGAAAGAGAAGGGAAAAGGATGCACTGAGTTAGTTCGAAATTTGATCTAAGCCTGTACATACTTGATGCACATAATGCAGTGCGCATATAGGAAAGTATGTACAATGAGGATGAATGCACGGACATGGCATCGAGACATGACTTGATGCATATAATACAGTATGCATATAAGAAAGTATGTACAATGAACATGAATGCACGGACATGCCATCGAGACATGTACAGACTTGATGCATATAATGCAGTATGCATATAAGAAAGTATGCACATTGAAGAGGAATGCTCAGGCATGTCACCGAGATGTGTACAGACTATTGTGTGCATGCGACAAGACGATGTACAGACTTGCTGTGCCTATAGTTTGAGCATGAATGCATAATGCACAGGCCTAATGAAACTATGCATGAACTTAACTGCTAGTATCAACAAAGGTTGTATAGACTTGTGTCCTTGCAGCACCAAGAGTTGCACTGACTTTGTGTATATGTGTTTGCGCGAGGCAATGCGATGCACTGACTATGTGTATGCGTGAAGCACAACGATGCAAAAAGATGCACTGAGTTGGTTCAAGAATGTATAGACTTGCTAAGTCATCAAGGCAACCGTGTGCAGACTTAGTATTTAAATGCACGAACTTTACGTATGTATGGAACAAAAGTTGCACAGTCATGCCACCAAAGAATGTACAGACTTTGTGTGCAATGTACAAACGATGCACAGATATGCCACCGAAGAATGTACAGACTTTGAGTGCATGGTACAAAAGATGCACAGACATGTCGTTGAAGAATGTACAGACTTTGAAGTTAAGGATGCACATATGCATATAGTTAGTCGCGTGCAGCAATAAATGTTGTACAGACTTGAGTTGATACTGCAACAGGAGTTGCACGGACTTGGTGACTAAGTATGCACTAAGAAGACATGCGATCTAGGAAAAACTCTGTACAGACTTAACCTATGAATGGGCATTTAATCAGAACAAAGCACTCAAAACATCATTTCATCATCAATGCACAAGGGGCTGGACCTAACACACTCCCCATAACACTCCCCATAGCAGTTAGCATAGATCATCATCATTCTTATGTGGTGACTCATTGAGTTGCTATCATCAAAACAACAACACCCTATCATCAAAGCACAAGGGGCACACCATCCCTTGGCCATCCCACCCTCATACACACAACCCTACACCTTCATCCAATTCCCAGCTCGTAGGCAGTAGAGTACCAGCTACTTTCTAAGGCTGCCACGACCTCACCAAGAAGCTTCAGAGGGCGTACCATATACGGTTGGATTCGTCTTCCTGTCAGCTTTGCAACGGTGGTGGTCTCGTCTCCGTCTGCGTTCGTAAATGTCAAGGAGAGCCGTTCTTCTCCGACTGCGTAGGATTGGTCTGGTCAGCAACCTGAAGCAACTTCCAGAAGCTCCCGCGGCCACATTCATGTGCTTCTTGAGGTGCCACTTGGCTGAGCCCTTCTACAACAAGTCTTCTTCCATCACCAAGAAGTGGCACCCCGTTCGGCATCCGGAGCAGCGATTTCTCAATTTTCTCCCTCGGGTGCGCTGTTCTGTCCACTCTAGGACTGAACCAACACCCGTTCACTGTTCAGGCTGTCCCTGTCTACTCTGACCTCCTACGGCATCCCCGTGGATCTCATTTCGAAGAGGGCTCAACAAATAATCCAGTGATACCAGCCACGGCCGAATCAGAGCCCAGGAGCACCCGTGGCGACCTCATCTTCTTGCGGAAGTGGTGCTGAAGCAGACAAAACCAGAGAACAGAGACCCTGCTCACGGCCCTGCTCCGACCAACGCCGGCAACCAGAAGTCCTTCCAAAAATCAGACGTCCTCCTGGGCCAACCCAAGAGGTTTTGCCGCTAGTTTTGTAGCAAACGGAGTTCTGGAGTGGCCGCAGCGGTGCCGACATCGACTTCCTTTCCCCTATTCTAGAGAGCGGACAGAACCGGCAACCGACTTCCAATTAGTTCCTAGCTCGGCTTTTCCCCTCCCCGCCTGGCCGGCTGAGCTCCCTTCCCTGCTTGGAGGTACATATTGATTGTAATTCTACCCCCCCACCCCTAGTCCAACCCCCTTGCAAGGGGTGTAGTGCATGTATTAGCAGGTCGCCATCCGAAGCTACACCGGCGTGGTGTGCGGGTGCATGCCCATGCCTCCCCGCTCGTCATCGTCTCCGGCCGGAGTCGGGGTCTTCACGCCGACTAGGTGAGCCTCGGTTCTCCTCTTGTCTGCTTGCAATTCATTGCTTAGCATAGTATTATCTATGTTGCTTCCTCGGATGGAGAGTGAGAGCTCGGCCCAAAATTGCTATTGACGTGAGTGATCACCGCGGGTTAGTTGTGAGGGATCCCCTACATCCCACGCCCTTGGTGTGCTGGCCGCCCGTGAATTGGGCATCCCTGGCCCATTTGGGGTCCTCCCCAAGCTAGCCAACCCTTGGAGTATCAAGGTCCCACCTCGGACCCTCTCCATCATCGCCGAGTCGCCTACGGGCACTAGTGTGTGCTACGCGAACGTGTTCGCTAGAGTGAGTCTGCTGCTCAAGTTGCTAGCTTACAATTTAGGTCCATAGGGTGTGTCACATCACCACTAGCTCGCTTCATCGAGAAGTGTTGATATTATCAGGAGGTGAGATGGCCACCATGTTGCAGGTGCATCCTCAAAGCATTTCTTCTAGCTGCTCCGTCGTGATCTCCTTGTCCTTATAGCACAAGGAGAGCTCTGAAGTCCCACGATCAATGACACCCAAGAGGGGGGTGAATTGGGTGTTTACCAATATTACGAAAACTTTTGATCTTTTTGAAACATGTGATATAATGCTAGTTAAGAGATTCAAAACTATATGATCACAAATCGGATTTATCAAACTATGTATGATAATGATATAGATTATGCAACATATACGTAGATAAATCCGTAACAATAATTAACAAATACACTCACTTAGAATGGACGTAGAAGAAAAGGACCAAACCACACAAATCAAACCATAGTGCACAACGGTTTTTAAGGTGGTTCGGATGAAACGACGGTAATCCTACGTCCACCCCTCACCAAACCCGGTGAGGTTTCACTCGGGGATAAATCCCCAAACGGAGACGACGCTCAAACCACACATGCAGGACGACGCCTGCCCACACACACGGGGACACGCCCCAAAACACACACACACACGGAGATGAAGTCTCCAACACGATCCAACAAGCGGATCAGCAAGACACACACACGCTGCGACAAGTGCAGCACTCCACACACACAAACACTAAGATCTGGATAAATCCACACACACACACACGTAGATCTAAGAAGACCTACGCACACACGAATCATGTACGACACACACACACACGACCACGGATCCAACAATGATCCACACACACACGAGTTTACAGTTTATAAGAAACACAAATCTGAAACTATAAAGCACAAAGCACAAACATGTATAAACCATAGTTTAGAAAGCTCCTGATTTAGGCTCCCCCTGAGTGTGTGCTCTGGATGTTCGCGTTGATTCCTTCTTCACTTCAATAGCTTGAGACTCAGCTTCAATGGCCTTGTATTTGATGTAGATCTTCTTACACGGAGTACTATTCACGGCTACAGTACCCTTCCTTCTTCCTTGGACAAATCCATGTATCTTCTTGATGCTTGTGAGCTTGTTCTCTTCCTTTGAGACTACTGACTTCAAATGGAGCTAGAGTACCTTCAGATGATGCTTGAATGGCTCCTTCTTCCTTGTAGCATCCTTCTTCTTCTTCCCTTGGATCACCTTGAGTTGATGAAGAGGTGTATGGATGTAGCTTTGAACCTTGATTGCTTCTACACCTTCTTCGAGGTAGATGGCTTCAGAAATACCATGAATGGGTTGGAGGTAGATGAAGAGATTGCTACACGAGGTAATGTTCACGGAGCTACAGTACCTCTTCTTCCTCCTTGGACAGCCTCCCCTTTGGATCTCTTGGATAGATAGGGTTTATGGCTCCAATGAGATGTTTTACAGCCCTTGAATGGTCCATGGACAACCCCCAGACCAGATCCACATTTTGTGGGTGATTGGGTGACTTTAGGATTAAAGAAATCCATGGAGAATGGCTCTTCTCGAAGTGGAAAACAAAGTCAACATATGTTGGCTCGGGACTGGCGGTCGACCTGTGGAAGCTCGCGGTCGACCGCTATTGAGAAACCTATATAAATTTGATCCCTGGCATTTTCGGTCGACCTGGGGCGGTCGACCGCTGCTGGCGGTCGACCTGGGGCGGTCGACCTATAGTTCTGAAGGATGAGACTTTTTTAGGTTTCACCCCCAAACTCCATTGCAACCCATTTAAGTCTGAGGCTTCAAACTCCTTTGATCTTGGGGAATATATGTTGAGTGTTTTGACCTACAAAATCATAGAAAAATGATTAGGACTTTGATCAATAATTCATGTGGTAATTGCATGAAGTACATGTATGAAACCCCTTTGGCCATTTGGCAATTTCAATCAATCAACAAGAGCTTATTGTAAACCGTTTGAGCAAGATATAAGTACCATGATTCTAATTTTCAAGCAAGTTTCTCATGAGTTGTTTCAACATAATGTAAGCTCAAAATGATATGTGAAATATGTATTAGAGTTCAAAAAGTGATTTACATTGAGACCCAATTTTACATATAAGATTGGAACAATTGTTGCTTTCACAAATGCATGTAGGTAGCCAAGCTCCATGAAGAGTATGCATGGGAAGCATTCAAAGCACATGTTCAAGTCAATCATGTTCAACCAATCGACAGGAACAATCAATCATTTTGTTTAGTTATCACCATTCACTTAATCGCACATGAACATCAAAACCATGACTTCAACAATCATCAAAACCAAGGCATCACACCCGAAGTTTAGTTATCATCAAAACCATAGTGCAACAATCTCCCCCTTTTTGATGATGACAAAAGAAGTGATGATGACAAACTAAATGAGGATACAACATGTTCTTCTTCCCCTAACACAATCATCAATTTTTCTCCCCCTTTGACATAATCAAAAAGCGGGATAATGTAAATCTTTCTCCCCCTGGGACATGATCAACAATATCAACACGCTTATCTCCCTTGGAAACAACAATAGCCCATCTTATCAAATCAGACGAAGCAAAGGCAAATCATGGACGAACAAAGTAATGTGATTCCAATCAGAGGAAACCAATTGGTGATTATGCTCACAAATCAATTGATACGATCCAAAGTAAATGCAGTCAAGCAAGTATTGATACCAAATGAAGGTAATGATTGGCCTCAAGGATATGAGCCAGTGGAGACGTTCACAAGATGAGGTGTTTAGTAGGATAGCATTCAAGATCTAGAACCCATGTCAGATTTTCACAACAAACAAGAGCAGGAGGGCATATCATAAGAATTTTTCTTGATTTTCCCTATTTAAATGCATGAAGCTATGACTATGCAGATGATGACTCATGAAGTGCACACAATGCAACGAAACATTTACATATAAATATACATGCAATCTCCCCCATACGTATATATACAGGGAATGGGTATAAGAAAGATGCAAGAGAGTCATGCTAACCGGAATACACATGTGTAGCACATGGGAGATTGTACAATCATATACGAGATTCATGCAATTACTAAAGCAGTCAATCAATTTTCTGAATACATAATGAATCAAATTTCCAGATGTGTAAATGAGTAACATGAAAAATGATAGTTGCAATATAGATATTCTGATTTTCAGATTAACACAAGGAGACATTTTACATACTGCACTTTAATTTTGAGAACAACGTATTGGAGGCTATACTCTATTGCAATGAGTTTTCACCAACAATTTTCAACTCAACCAATATCACATGATAGTCAGATTTTTTCAAGAGTGATCAGGTTCAAATAATTCCTTTTTACGCGAGTAGACGCATGGAGCTCATGCCAGAATCCCCGGTTACTCAGAATACTGAACCATTTCACCTCATTTTGAACAGAGATACTAGTATACACTTTTCAGATATGAACCACATCACGTCTCAGGTGACATGTGCCCAGTTTACTCAGTGAGACCGAGCATTGCTCTATCTTTCATTATCATTCCAGATTTTTCAACAAGGATGGGTAGGCAGCTTTTTCCTCAACTGTCTCTTCAACATACATGCAGCAAGTTTAACATCTCGAGAGTGTTGAAAAGAAATTCATATATCCTTATCTTTAACACTCATTTTCACATTTTGTGCATGAAACGTGCGAATTTGATTCAGCATGTATACCGAAAATATCATGAATACATAACAGTGCAACTCCCCCTAAATAGATGCACTTATGAAATAAGAACTCTCCCAGAGTGTACGACATGAAACACTCCAATAATGACTCAATTGCAGCATTATTTAGCGAGGAGATATACGGCCATAGAAATGCCAAAGGATGGGGGTGAATAGCATATAGTATCAAGCAAGCATACAGAGGGAGTGTATGCAACATGCACTTTGACATACATGCGAGCAATGTGATGTCAATTTGATACCAATGGAATGGATAATTTGATACCAATTGAATGGAAATGCAATATGCCAAGATAACATGCAATGTGGTGCAAAGCTTCTGATATCAAATGAATGAGCTAACTGCAGTTAATGCATGAACTCTAATGCATGCAACCTATGCCTGGAAGAGAGTGTGATGAAGTATGTAATTGCATCAAGGGAGGGTTTTGATTTACACACCATGAGACAAGTTCCACATTAGAGCATTCACATTTTATCAATGTGTCAACAAGCTTTTGCAAGACATGACCTTTATGAGATAAGGGTGCTTAAAAGATCAAAATTAAGCAATGCAACCTAATTTTCAGAATTTTTCAAAAATAGATTTTCAAAGGTCATTCACAAGTATTGAAATGAGAATTTATCCAAGAGTCAAATGTATGAATTATTTAATCACAGACATGTTTTCAATTTACATAATTAAGCTCAAGAATTCATTCGCACATCAACCATTCACAAGCCAGTCACAATCGTCAAGATCTGGTACGAGGCGGAGATTTTAGTCTGAAGACCCAGCTCACGCATAGGGAATGCTTCCAAGTGGACACGATCCACTCTTCCATAAATGCCATTTGATATACCAGATATGTAGTTTAATTCAAGTGTGATCATGTAATTCATATTGAGAATATACAGTATGTAACCACTTCATACACATCTTTCAAGATTTTTAATTTGATTCAGTCAATTAGGCACATTCATCACAACATACTAGTAAATGACAATTCAAGTTTTTAGAATCAATACATGTCACTTGAGAGTGTCACCAAGTGACAAAGACGGCCATTGCATGAATTGACAAGGTTGAATTACCTTAGTTCAGGAGACAAGATTGGAAGCCTTCAATCACTAAAATCACCAACCTCACGAAGGTTGATATTTCAGCTTTTACTTTCTTACCTTTGCCTTGAGAATCTATTTTCTTCCAAACCTTCCACCTATTGAACATGTTCTCAATCAAAAGATGCGGGCTTTTCATACCGTGCCCTGGGTACTTGCTTTAGTACGTACAAAGACTTTCACCACCTTATACTTGAGTCGATCCTGGATGTTGTTCTACATAAAGTATCCCATCTTCTTGCAGCAACTTGAGAGGGTTCTCATCATTTTCATCCTTGCAAGGTATTCCTTTCATTTACTCAAGTTTGACCATAACTAGCCCATCAACATTTAGATTTGGGAGTATAATCTGCATCCAAGGACAAGAGGACTTGAGTTGTTAATTTTGATTCAAATTTATTGACAATGGTATGATAAATTATTTTAATAACCGACATCCCCTAGACAGCTCTAGATGCAATGTATGACTCATGTGTGAACCTAAACATTAAGTTCATATGACGAATGTGGTTGCTCCCCCTTAGTGTGTGCATGAATGCAAGATGTTCATTAACGTCCTAATACCATGTGCAGCCTGTAACTAATTGACTCATAGTACTAGGCGGAGAACTTAGATCTGAAGATCACCTCAAGTGTAGTGATAGTTTTTAGACAGGCTTAACCTGCCCTTCCACATGTCACCATTTGATATACTATGTAATCATGGATGACGAAGGCAGGAGGATTGCAATGCATTATGGCATGAATACACAATGTTCAATATTTTCAAGACATCACATGAAGGTATATGCATACTCAGTGTATGTGGTGAAATCATGCTTTGATGAATCTTCAAACTCTTCTTTACACGAAGATGCTATATGACAATTGATATGCGCACAAATATGCAAACAACTATGAATGAAATGCATGTACAGACATATGCAAGATTACATGACTATATGACACAAAGTAAGTTAAAACATGACACAATCACTACAGAAAGTAGGAGGGATATCACCTGATCTTCAAATTCATTTTTTGATTTTTCTTCGAACATGACTTATGCCACTTGACTCGTGTGCCTTACCTTCTTGACGAAGACAGATTTCATATTTTACATTCACATGGCACACCTGTAAAATAGATTTCTCATTTGGCAGTCTTAGGTACCCAAACCATCTTGGGTCCTTGTGGGTTAGCGGCAACATGGGCATGTGGTTTCTAATTTTTGACAACATTCAAATCATCATTTTTCTTTCGAAAATAATCATGCTTAACATTCCCAGATTTGCCAAAGTGATGGTAGAAGGCACGTGGCATCATATTCTTTCTTCTCATGGGTTCTACTGATTTGTGTGTGTGAGCATAATGTATTGAGTAGGAGTTCTTTCTCTTCAACAATAACCAGCAATGTGAAGTTGTATGACCCCTTTTACCACAGTGATTGCAATGCATGGAAGATTTTGTGGTGAAAGCTCTCTTTGCATTTTTCAAAACTGCTTGGTTTCTACATGCTCTCAAGTCATCATTCTTCATAGTGAAACAATCATGCATCAGGTGTCCAAGTTTTCCACAGTAAAGACAAGACATGTTTCTTTTGTTTGATGCATGGGATTTCGCATGAAAGTTTTTAGCATGCACATTTTGAACATTCACACTATTTTTCAGATTGGCTTGAGTTCTTGGCACAATAGGTTGCTAGGAGTTAGATTTAGAGGTGCTTGGTGTACATGTGCTATGAACAAATGAAGTGTATAACTTGCTTTCAAATTTTCTCTTGTTCACAGGATTGAACCCCAGTCCTTCTCTTTGAAAGTTCACTTTCATCCCCAACAATTTGTCTAAATTTCCCTAACCATCCACAAATCTAGACAATGAAGCATTCAAGTCCGAGATTTTTTTTTCAAGTGATGAAATGTGCAGTTCATAGGAAACAATCTTATTTTCACACGAATTGACTTGTTCATATAAAGTAGCATTGATGGTTTTATGACTTTCAATTTCTTACAACAAAGTATGCACTTTTTCATATTCATCAATATTCATAGATTTTCCTTTTTCAAAAACAAGCAATCTTTCAGAAATGGTCCTATTCAATTCCTTTAGTTTCTCATTTTCTTTTTCAAGTTTCTTATCATGAACAAATTCAGTCTGACCATTGTCCATTGAACTTATTCTCTCTCTCAGCTTTTTATTTTCATTTCTCAAGGAAGAGATTTGATCTTTATGGAATTCAAGATCGAAAACAGAAGACTCAGTCATTTCCTCTAAATGTGAGCATTTTTTACAAGAGGAATTACAATTATTTTGTTCGACATTCTTTTTCAATTTTTTGTATTCAGATTTTACCTTCTTGTATTTATCAGCAAAATCATCATATGCAATCAACAAATCTTCATAGCTAAATTCATCTTTATTATCAGAATTAGAATTTACCTTTGAGATTGATCTACTTGGCTGATCACTCCATTGTTCACTCGTGCCTGCCACAAGACATTGGTCTCCATTGTTGTCCTCCTGTTTTTGATGATGACCACCATGATATGACAGGTTGATGTATTATTTGATAATCTGTTATGTGGCAAGCATTTTTGTTGAGAATTACTGCACGCAATAGTCAGCGTCGACGCCACAAGCTCAAAGGGTCGACGCAGCCTTCAGTTCCTCCAAGTTGAAGCACACTTCATCAAGACAGCGTCGACGCCTCAAGCAAGACAGCGTCGACGCTGTGACTGGATCTCAAGTTGTTTAAGTCACGCGCATACTAACTTCGTCAACGCCACTCGGGTGCAGTGTCGACGTGTTTGCCTCCAGAAGCCCAAGACAAAAATCTATCCTCAAGCTATCTTCATATAGCGTCGACGCATCCACATGCTGGCGTCGACGCACCCAGTCCCAGACAAGTGCTCAGGCAGAAGAACTGGATAAAGTGGGCCAGCCACGTCTACAATTGAAGTGCACACTTCCTCCGTTAGTCCAGAAGCTTCTTCACACGTGGGCAAATGATTGGAAATCTCGTGGGGCCCAATCCTATGTGGGAAAATGAAAAAGGAGATAGAGAAGTGGATCTCTACTCTATCCGAGGAGTTGAGGAAAAAGGAGAGATGAACGGGGTGAGGCATTCTTCTTCAGGAGAACTAAGAGCAAGGGGATATTCGAAGACTGTCCAGTGCGAAGTTTGCAGTACAGGTTCGTTCTCCTGGTGAAGTAGATCAGACGTTGAAGAACCGTGGAAGCATCAGTCTGATCTAGCCTCAATTGTAGAGGAGATCATACTCAGATCGTGCTGTTCTTCCCTTCAGGCTACACTCTCTTCTGCTGCGCAAGAAGCCTGAAGATTCATTGACCAGCGTCTTCTGAGTTCATCCTTTACTTTATATTTTTATTTTTCTTATACATTGTTATATTCAGATTACTGTTCCACTGGGATTTAGTGGACAGGTTTGTTCTGATCCAGAGTGAGTTCTGAGATCAGAGGGAGAACAGACTTCGTGTCTGCAAGCTGTTTGACAGCGATTCTGTGACAGTGTGTTGCTGTCTTCTACAGATTGGATCTGCAGGTCAGAGAAGAGTTCTTCTCTGGTTTTAGCATAAGCTGTAAAGCTCAGCGGAGATCTCCACCGGGTTGGTGAGGGGGTGGACGTAGGTCTCGGGATAGAGACCGAACCACCTTAAAACTCCTGTCTCCCGTGGTTTGTGCTTGTGGTTTGATTTCGTGCTTATTGTCTCGGTTAGTGCACTTAGATATTGCGTTTCCTTTCTAGAGTTCACGGAGTGAGGTTATGCCTGTGCTATCACAGAGTGTGCGATCGTTTTATTCTATTTAAAATTTTAAGTGGTCAATCTATTCACCCCCTCCCCCTCTAGCTTGACAATCCTCTGCTCCCAACAAGTGGTATCAGAGCTCCAGGCTCTCTTAAAGGGTTTAACAGCCTAGAGAGAAGTAATGGAGAGCAAATGACTCATGCCAGAGGGTTATGCTGTGAATAGACCACCATTTTTCGATGGGACTAACTATTCCTATTGGAAGAATCGCATTCAAGTTTTTCTCAGGGCCCAGGACTATGAAACATGGAAGGTAGTGAGTAAGGGGCCCTATATAATTGAAGGCGACGAAGAATTATGGGTGAAGGAGCAGGTAAGAAAATCAACCGTCAACTGGCAGGCAATGAACATTATGCAATGCTCCCTGCACCCCAAGGAATTCTCGCGCGTCTCCTCATGTGCGAGTGCAAAAGAAATGTGGGATCGACTCGAGGTAATATATGAGGGTACCTCGGAGGTAAGGGAGACCAAGGCTAACATGTTAATCTCTGAATATGAGTCGTTCCACATGAAACCTGAAGAAAGTATTTCTGAAATGTATGCTCGTTTAACGTTGCTTGTCAATGGTCTCAAAGGTCTAGGGAAGGCCTATTCAGATTATGAGCTGGTGAGAAAGATTCTTAGATCCTTGACACCCGTGTGGCACACAAAAGCCACAGTAGTCGAAGAATCTAGGAATCTTCCCAAGACCACTCCTAACGAGCTGATAGGTTCCCTTATGGCCTATGAGCTGAATTTGAAAAGATCTGATGAGGAAATAAAGAAGAAGAAACCGCTAGCTCTCAAAGCTGCTCCAAGCTGTAAGGAGAGCTCAGATGAGAGTCTGACCTCTTCATCCGACAGTGATTCAGGTGAGATTGCCATGCTCACAAAGAAATTTTGAAAATTCTTACGAAGGGAAGGTAAAACTGGTCGACTTAGAAGCTATCAAGGTAAAATGAATTCTAAGTTTAAGTCTGACCAATCTAAGAAATATGACAAAGTGGTTTGTTATCAATGCAGGAAACAGGGACATATCAAGTCAGAGTGTCCAGAAAATTCCAAGAAAGCTCACCCCAAGTTCAAAAATAAAAAGCCCAAGGCCATGATCAGTACATGGAGTGATGAAGAAGAAGAAGAGGAGGATAGCACCTCAGAGGAAGAAAAAGAGGTGAAGCTATGCCTAATGGCTAGGGGAGAGGACTCTGCTGAGGTGAATTCTCCATTTGATGAATTTACTTGTAATGACTGGGAAGAAGCATTCAATGACCTTATGGATAAATATGATGCTGTGAAGAAAGAAAATAAAATGCTTAAAAAGAAGAAAAACAAAGGAAATCAAGAGAACTTGTCAAATGAAAAGGTTAAAGTGCTAGAGGATGAAATTGTTTGTCTGAAGAAAACTCTGAATGAAGAAAATGAATACAAATATCAATTGATTGAATTGAAAAGAGAAAATGAATTCTTATTAAATACGCACGATGAACTGAAGTTAGGAATGTAGAAACTGGAAAAGGACACCAAAATTGCTGAAGAAAAATACCAAGCCGTAAATGGTGTCAACTTGAAACTTCAGGAAGATTTGAAGAAAGCTAAAGAAGAAAAATTGGACAAACAAGCTTCACTGGAGAAAATGACACAAGGCAAACATAATCTTAATGCTTTACTGGGAACAAAATGCAATGTTGGCAAGGAAGGACTTGGATATAATCCAAGCAAAAAGAAAGAAATTGGAATTAAGCTGGTGACCTTCATGTTAGAAGAGAAGAAAGCTGAGGAGAAGCAGGTGGCTGAAGTAAAAAATGTTGAAAGAGGC
This sequence comes from Amorphophallus konjac, assembly GCA_022559845.1. Taxonomy (NCBI): domain Eukaryota; kingdom Viridiplantae; phylum Streptophyta; class Magnoliopsida; order Alismatales; family Araceae; genus Amorphophallus; species Amorphophallus konjac. Next base: position 63,617,129 of record CM040120.1, on the reverse strand, counting down.
AAAGGGAAACAGATTAAGAAAAATGAAGTGACAAAGGAGAAAGGAAAAGAGAAGATGAATGAAACTCCTAAGGCAAAATCTGCTAAGAATGTAACCATCTGCAAGCCTGTCACTTCATCACCACATAAGGCTTCCAGCTACAAACCCTCCTCTCACCAGCATCGTAGTAGAAAGACTGAAAGCACCAAGTCTGGCAAGAGCCAGATGCGTCCACGCAAGGCCAGTAATGTGTCGACGCAGACCGGATTCCAGAGAGTCCATAAGAATAGGAACGACCACATGGGTGGACGCATGCAGGGAAATGCGTCGACGCACCCAAACCACCATGGCCAACACTTCAATCAGTCTGGGTGGATGGGCCGACGCACACATCATAATGCGTCCACGCACCCTACATTCTATCATGCACACAGAAGCAACTATGGGTGGGTGAGTCCACGCACTCATTCAGGTAGGTCGACGCATCCCATGTATGCATATCCAATAAGCCAAATGCATTCATTTAGGGCATTCAACCCACACCACCAAGAAACCTATTGGAGTCAAAATAAACGATGGTTCACTAAAGCATCTAAAACAACCTTAAAATCAAATCAAAAACCTGCTGCCTCCTCAACTAAAATCCATCAAAAACCTCAACAAAGACAAATGTGGATTCCTAAGAACCTACTGAATTACCTGAAGTCATCCAGTGATTCAATGGGACCCAAGTGTGTTTGGGTTCCAAAATCTCTTGTTTGATGATTCATGCAAGAATGCCTTGCGGCCGTGCACAACAGGTGGTATCTTGACAGCAGCTGCTCAAGGCATATGATAGGGGACAAGGCCAAGTTTTGTCTCTTGGTTGAGAAGGATGGAGGCTTTATCACCTTTGGTGGAAACAATAAAGGTAAAATAGTTGGCAAAGGTAAAGTTGGCAAGAACCCTTCTACCTCCATTGATTATGTTCTTTTAGTAGAGGGTCTAGAGTATAACTTGCTCAGTATAAGCCAGCTGTGTAATAGGAGTAATAAAGTGGTGTTTGATGCAAATACATGCACCATCTTAGAAGAAAAATCATAAAAAGTTAAATTTGTTGGAAAAAGGATAAACAACATGTACATGGTAGATTTAGATGATCCTGCTCATAATAATCTTTACCTTGCTGTAAATAAAACTGAACTAGCTTGGTTGTGGCACCGTAGGCTAGGACATGCTAGCTATAGTGTCTTGCATAAGTTAGCCAAACACAGCATGGTAAATGGCTTGCCTGATGCTTCATTCAAGAAAAATGACAAAATCTGTAATGCATGCACCCAAGGCAAACACACTAGGAAGTCATTTAAGTCCAAGATAGAGAGTCAGTCCACTAAACCTTTTGAAGTCATTCATTTGGACTTGTTTGGACCCACTAGAATAACAAGCATTAGTGGTAATAAATATGGATTTGTTCTAGTGGATGATTTTTCTAGATTTACCTGGGTATTCTTTCTAACTCATAAGAATGAGGCATTTGAGGAATTTCAGGCATTCTTCAAGAAAACACAGCAGGATGGTAAGTTTGTCATTTCTTCCATTTTGTCAGATCATGGTGGAGAATTTGACAACTATGAATTTGAGGATTTTTGCAGAGCAACAGGGCTAAATCACAGGTTTTCTTCCCCAAGAACACCTGAACAAAATGGAGTCGTGGAGAGAAGAAACCGAACCCTTGTGGAGATGGCCAGAACCATACTGATTGAAGGGCAACTCCCAAGGAAGTATTGGGCAGAGGCTGTGAACACTGCATGCTACATTGTAAATCGGGCAATGGTAAGACCTCAGTCCAAAAAGACTCCATATGAAATGCTGAAAGGTAAGAAGCCCTATGTTGCTCATTTTAAAGTTTTCGGTTCAAAATGCTTTGTTCAGAATAATGATAAACGGGCCCTAGATAAGTTTGAACCCAAGAGTGAACCTGCCATCTTCTTAGGATACTCTAGTCACTCTAGGGCATATAGGGTCCTAAATTTGAAAACACAAACGGTTGAGGAATCACCTCACATTGTTTTTGATGAGCTAATTGAAAATTCACAAGTTGAATCTTCATGCAGGAACGAGGGTGATGAAGACTTCCTTGACAAGCTGGAGGAGAAAGAAACATTGGAAGGAGATTTAAGGCCAAAAGAAGATGAGCCAGAGTCGAGTAATCAGGGTAATGCAGGTATCAATGGAGGTAACCCTCTAACTAACATTAGGATGTTAAGGGATCACCCCTCATCTAGCATAATTGGCAACTTGCATGAACCAGTTAGGACACGTTCTCAAATTCAAGAATTGGATAACATGGCACTTGTGTCTCAAACTGAACCCAAAAATGTCATGGAAGCCTTAAAAGATCCCAACTGGATAAATGCCATGCATGAAGAACTCAACCAATTTACAAGAAATGAAGTGTGGCATCTAGTGCCTAGACCCAAGGATCAATCTATAATAGGAACTAAATGGGTCTATAAAAACAAACAAAATGAAAATGGTGTTGTTGTTAGGAATAAAGCTAGACTGGTTACACAGGGCTACAATCAAGAGTTCGGTATCGACTTCGAAGAGTCCTTTGCTCCAGTAGCCAGATTAGAAGCCATTCGATTGTTGCTTGCATATGCTGTAAGTCATGGAATAAAATTACAACAAATGGATGTAAAAAGTGCTTTCTTAAATGGAATAATAAAAGAAGAAGTATATGTGGAACAACCCCCTGGTTTTGAATGTGCAAAAAATCCTTACCACGTATAAAGGTTAGACAAAGCACTGTATGGACTCAAGCAGGCAGCTCGAGCCTGGTATGATCGGCTCAGCTCCTTCCTCACTGAAAAAGGATATTCAAGAGGTAAAGTGGACCAGACATTGTTTACAAAGGTAAGGAATTCAGATATCATTCTGGTTCAAATATATGTTGATGACATTGTCTTCGATTCCACTAAACCCAGTTTGTGTAAGGAGTTTGCTAACTTAATGACTACAGAATTTGAAATGAGCCTCATGGGTGAACTTCAATTTTTCCTAGGTATGCAGATCATTCAAAGCAGGGACGGATGCTTTATTTGTCAGACAAAGTACATCAAGGAGCTACTGAAGAAGTATAAAATGGAAAATCTGAAGACAATCAGCACTCCCATGTGCACAAACACACTCTTGGATGCACATTTGAAAGGTACACAAGTTGATGCCAAGACCTATCGAGGTATGATAGGGTCACTTTTATACCTTACCGCATCAAGGCCTGATATTCAATTCTGTGTTTGCATGTGTGCACATTTTCAAGCTGATCCTAGAGAATCCCACTTAAGTTCTGTCAAGCGTATTTTTAGATACCTTGCTGGAACTCAAGACTTAGGGATATGGTATCCTGCATCCTGCTCCTTTGATCTGGTATCATATTCGGATGCAGACTATGCTGGATGTAAATTGGATAGAAAAAGTACTAGTGGCTACTGCCAATTTTTGGGTGAGTGCTTGGTCTCTTGGGCTTCCAAGAAATAACACTCAGTGGCACTGTCCACTGCAGAGGCAGAATATGTCGCTGCAGAGAGCTGTGGCACTCAAGTGTTGTGGATCAAGCATCAGCTCCAAGATTATCAAACTGATCTTGGAAGTGTCCCAATATTGTGTGATAACACAAGTGCTATAAACCTGGCCAAGAACCCCATCCAGCACTCTAGGACCAAGCAAATTAAAATCAGACATCATTTCTTAAGAGATGAGGTCAGTAAAAGGAGTTTCAAGCTTGTTTTTGTAGAATCTGAACTACAACTAGTTGATATTTTTACCAAGCCTCTCAATAATGAGCGTTTTTCATACCTTAGGAGAGAGCTTGGACTCTGTAATTTACATTCTGAAGCTTGAATTGATTGCATGTTCAAATGTCTGAATGCTCTTTGATTGCCTTTGTCATGATCATTTGATGTCCTGCTATGGTCAAAATGTCCATGTTTGAATAATGCATATACTTGGGGGAGTATGAATCCTTGTTAGTTTGACTTGTTTTTGTCTGATGCGGTAACGCAGCCTCTAGGATGCGTCCACGCAGCGGTGGACTGCCTCTGATCACTGATAAACAGTCCGAGCAGGATGGCTGAGTGCGTCGACGCTGCAGGTGTTCTGCGTCAACGCTCTACTGGACTCAGGTAGCTGTGGTGGTGACTGTGTTCTCACGTCTAGTCCATAGGGTCAACTTATCCATCCTTCTTGCTAGACTTGTTCTTCTTTAAGAGTCTCCTTTGCACCCCATCATTCTTATTTTCTATCTTATCCACCTTCTGCTACCAAGATTTCTTGATGTACTCTTCTTCTATTCCAGAATAAGGGAATTGTCTCAAATGTTAGGGTGAAAAGTAAATGCCTTAAATTCAGGGGGAGCTAAGGGAATAATTTTTAATGAAAACAAGTTTTTTTCTTAGAATAGCTTCACACTACTTACTTATATAAAATGTGTATCCTTCAATGCTTGAACTCAACAGTCCTTGAACCTAAAAGTGATTGAATATGGAATAAGGACTAAACAAGTTAATATGACTTGGTTCCTATCATCTCTTTATCCCAAATTAATCAAAAGTAGAATGATCTTTCAATGAATTGGAATTTAATTGGTATTGTTGCTAAAGTTTGTTTAGGTCTAAAAGAGCTAAAAGATAAAGTGCAACACACATTGTATCTGTAATACGCAGAGCACTGGTAGGCTTTCACTAAGAAATTGGCTCTATGCACCAAAGAAGTGCTAAAGAGCAAGTCATGAGGTGGACTACTATCTCTGTCCTTAAATAAAAATTATCCATTTCAGAGTAATGGTGATTCTCAACCGAGAAACTACCTTCCTCACCCATGAAGTGTTGAAAGGCATGTCATGAGGTTGATCACTACCTCTGATTCTAGGCAAAATAGTTGGCTATGCTGAGTAACCGGGGACTCTGGTGCCTGATAAGCATGTGTACTTGTGTCACAAGGCTAGCTATACTTGACTACTAATGGATGTAATAAATAAAATAAAAATTAAAACTCATGTGTGTTAGTATGAAATCAAAAGGCTCAACAGATCTAATGAATTCATCCTCAATGCTCATTAAATTTCTTTCTACAAAGATTTTTTTTCGAAATTGAATAATGCAGGATACAGATGTGAGAAGATCCCCAGTATGAAGCTAGTTTAGAAATTATTCCATTTCTGCACTGTTAATGTTCATTTCTGTGCTTCAAACTTGGAAGAATATCATTATTTTATGTCACTGAATGGTTCGAAGTTAATCTGAGTAAATTTAGTTTTCATGGGAATTTGAACTGAAGCTATTAAAAATCCCTGAATATGAGTGTATTACCTTATGAACCCTGGACTCTAACGATTTTTCCCAAGTTCTGCTCTTTAAGCTGCTTCTTCTCTCTTACAAACTCTTTGTCTGGCAGAGTCTATTTACGCTATGGCGTCGACGCACCCTTGTTCATAAGGTCGACGCATCTGTGCCTTCCAATGCACACTTGAACATAAGTGTTCACGGCGTCGACGCATTGATCTCCTAGCGTCGACGCATCCACTCTATCTAGCTTCCTTAGAATATGGCCTGGATCCATTACCCGGTTACCCGATAACCGGATTGGGGGTTTCTCTTTTTTCACTGTTTTAAACCCCCAACCGAGGAAACAATCGGCTACCTTCTCGTTCATCCTTCTCAGGCAACTGTTCATCTCCTCCTTCTGAAACACCTCACGGCCATCCTCTTCTCCTCTATCCGTGATGATGGCGCTCACCTACTCCAGGAAAGGAAAGAAGCCTGCTGAGGAACCATCTTCGGCTCCTCCGGCTCCTGAGCTAGCCGCTGAAGCCCAAGCTCCTGAATCACCTGCGGCGGCTCCTCCTCCTAAATCTTCTTCTCCGCAAAAATGCAAGGACAAGGGGAAGCGTCCACGCAGTCCCTCTCCTCCTTCCAAGAAGAAGAAGGCCCGTTCGTCTTCCAAGCCTTCCTCTCTCAGAAGAAAGCTTCCTCCAAAAAATCCAAGTCTGGGGTCTCTGTGTCCGCTCCTACTTCCGGTACAGACGAACCCCTGAAAGTTTTAATTCCACGGTATATTCTTGAATCGGACGAAGCTTTTCATGCTGCCTTCCCTGAGATTCGGCCTATTTTGGAGTTTCAAGGCTGGTGGGACTTTGCCACCAAGTATTCCAATTATTATCCTACGTTTGTCAGGGAGTTTTACCACAATCTCTGCCCTCAACCCAACCTTGGAATACTAACCAGCTCTGTACAGGGTGTTAAGTTTGAGCTCATGGCTCGTCTACTCGCCAGTGTGTGGAAGATTCCTAAGAAGGGGGCCGAACTACACTCGTTTCCTTTGAATGAACATGAAGCATTTGTTGTTTTGACCGGCCAGCCAGAGGACCCTTCAGACATTAAGTAGACCTATTTGTCCAGCTTAAAAGCGAATCAGTTTTCATCTCCTGTTCATCTACTGCACCATATATGCACATCCATCTTTACCCCACAGAGCAATGGACGTGAAAGGGTCACTATCATGCAGAGATTTTTACTGTACTGCATGTTGAAAGAAATCAAAGTTTCGTTGATTGATGTTATTATTCAGACAATGGGCACTTGTCTGGACAACTCTGGGACTCTACCCTACGCAGCACACCTCACAGCCCTGTTCAGAAAGGTTGGAGTTCCTTTTGGCAATGAGAAGAAATGTGTAGTTCCTAGAGGTAATGTTTACTCCATGTCCTTTGTCGAGAATTTTATGGGAATAAAAATAGCAGATGGAAAGCCAGTCAGAGTGCTGCCTAGTCAACAATCTGATGTAAGGGCAGATGCCCCTCCTTCTGAGCCTGAACCTGAGTTAGTCAGGACACCTCCTGAGCCAGTTGCTTCTCCTCCACAATGGGCAGGATAGGAGAGAGATGTGGACATTGAGTTCCGAAGTGCATACCAAGCTCCAGCCAGGTCACCTCCTTCATATGCTGGTGGTGAGCAGGCTTTTCTTTCATATGCGGTGGAGTCTCCCAAAGATGCTGATGAGCCACCCAGAACAGCTGATGAGGAAGAATTTCAGCCTGATGCACCTCCTTTCCAAGATGATGAGCCTGAGTGGCATGACATTAGAAAGGCACCCAAGACTCAGTGGGAACAAGGTGAGTCCAGCTCACATAATACTAATAGAGAACTTGGGTCCAATGGCCAACAGCCTCAGGATGATTATTTCCAGGCCCCTCCTGGTGCAACAGAAAAGGATTTACTGGTTCACCTCATTAGAATGATGCAGCATCAAGGGGACAAAATTAATTCTTTCATTCTGTATACTGACTTTCAGCTGGAATGACTGTACAAGAGAATTGTCCTATCTGAAATTTCTATACTGGTCTCATGGAAAAACTATATGGAGGCCAAGCAGAAAACTGACAAAGCGATGAGGAAGGTCCTGAAGAGTGTTGCAAAGATTGTAAACAAGACTGCAGAGTTAGTGTCCAGTATGCACGCTGCACAGATTTCTACTCTTCAGACCATGGCCCAGCTGCAATCCCTGTGTTATGACATTCAAATTGCGATAGTTACTCTGCAATCTCCAGTAACCTCGATTGCCATACGGTTTCAAGCTGTTGTTGATAAGCTAACTAGTCTTTCATCCTCCATTGAAACAATTTGCAGTACGCTTGAGATGTTAACACGAGGATCTGAAGATGTCCGTTCAGAGCTGGGAGGTCTTAAAAGTAATCTGATGTTTCAGTTGGGCGAGCTCACTCAGGAAATTCACGCTCTGCACGCCCAACAGACCTTCTCATCCCATCATCCTCCACCTCCACCGGGCCAGTCCTCTAGTCAGTCGTCTAGGAGATATAGACAGTTTTTTCCTAAGTAATGGTCTAGATGTTTTATTATAATTACTTGACTTGTGGCCTCCCCTTCTTGCTGATGTCAAAGGGGGAGACTGTGAGACTGTGATGCACTTCACTTCTTCATCTTTATAATTTGATCATGTGTTGTGTTTAGTTGAATGGTGAATGAGTTGAATGTTGATACTTGCTTTTGATTGCTATGGTCGTGCATGCCTCTACTTCATTGGTTATTGAATTGCATGATCATTAAAGTGCTAGAATTCCATCATGGTTGCCATCATCAAAAAGGGGGAGATTGTTGTCCTCCTGATTTTGATGATGACCGCCATGATATGACAGGTTGATGTATTATTTGATAATCTGTTATGTGGCAAGCATTTTTGTTGAGAATTACTGCAGGCAATAGTCAGCGTCGACGCCACAAGCTCAAAGGGTCGACGCAGCCTTCAGTTCCTCCAAGTTGAAGCACACTTCATCAAGACTGCGTCGACGCCTCAAGCAAGACAGCGTCGATGCTGTGACTGGATCTCAAGTTGTTTAAGTCACGCGCATACTAACTTTGTCAACGCCACTCGGGTGCAGCATCGACGCGTTTGCCTCCAGAAGCCCAAGACAGAAATCTGTCCTCAAGCTATCTTCATACAGCGTCGACGCATCCAGATGCTGGCGTCGACGCACCCAGTCCCAGACAAGTGCTCGGGCAGAAGAACTGGATAAAGTGGGCCAGCCACGTCTACAAATGAAGTGCACACTTCCTCCGTTAGTCCAGAAGCTTCTCCACACATGGGCAAATGATTGGGAATCTCGTGGGGCCCAATCCTACGCGGGAAAATGAAAAAGGAGATAGAGAAGTGGATCTCTACTCTATCCGAGGAGTTGAGGAAAAAGAAGAGATGAACGGGGTGAGGCATTCTTCTTCAGGAGAACTAAGAGCAAGGGGATATTCGAAGACTGTCCAGTGCGAAGTTTGCAGTATAGGTTCGTTCTCCTGGTGAAGTAGATTAGACGCTGAAGAACCGTGGAAGCATCAGTCTGATCTAGCCTCAATTGTAGAGGAGATCATACTCAGATCGTGCTGTTCTTCCCTTCAGGCTACACTCTCTTCTGCTGCGCAAGAAGCCTGAAGATTCATTGACCAGCGTCTTCTGAGTTCATCCTTTACTTTGTATTTTTGTTTTTCTTATACATTGTTATATTCAGATTACTGTTCCACTGGGATTTAGTGGACAGGTTTGTTCTGATCTAGAGTGAGTTCTGAGATCAGAGGGAGAACAGACTTCGTGTCTGCAAGCTGTTTGACAGCGGTTCTGTGACAGTGTGTTGCTGTCTTCTGCAGATTGGATCTGCAGGTCAGAGAAGGGTTCTTCTCTGGTTTTAGCATAAGCTGTAAAGCTCAGCGGTGATCCCCACCGGGTTGGTGAGGGGGTGGACGTAGGTCTCGGGATAGAGACCGAACCACCTTAAAACTCCTGTCTCCCGTAGTTTGTGCTTGTGGTTTGATTTCGTGCTTATTGTCTCGGTTAGTGCACTTAGATATTACGTTTCCCTTCTAGAGTTCACGGAGTGAGGTTATGCCTGTGCTATCACAGAGTGTGCGATCGTTTTATTCTGTTTAAAATTTTAAGTGGTCAATCTATTCACCCCCTCCCCCTCTAGCTTGACAATCCTCTGCTCCCAACATCCATGCTCTTCCCGGATTTTGGTTAATCCATCCAAGATGTCCTTCGCAGATCTACAATAGGAGACAAAGGGGAAATAATTAGAATCAACTGCAGCAGTTAGCAACTTTAACACCAAACAATTTTGATCATGTTTAAGCTTTTGATTTTCAGCCCAGATATTTTTGTCCTTAGGCAACTCATAAGGACCATATGAAACAAGCTTCCATATCTTAGGGTCATATGAGTTGACAAGACTGCACATTCTACCTAACCACAAATCGAAATTGCAACCATCAAACACCGGTGGAGAATTCAAAGTATACATAATGGTAGTCATTGATCTGGATCACTCTAGATCGTTAGATCTATAAACAATCGAGCCTTAGCTCTGATACCAATTGAAGTCACACGATCAATGACACCCAAGAGGGGGGTGAATTGGGTGTTTACCAATATTACGAAAACTTTTGACCTTTTTGAAACATGTGATATAATGCTAGTTAAGAGATTCAAAACTATATGATCACAAATCGGATTTATCAAACTATGTATGATAATGATATAGATTATGCAACATATACGTAGATAAATCCGTAACAATAATTAACAAATACACTCACTTAGAATGGAGGTAGAAGAAAAGGACCAAACCACACAAATCAAATCATAGTGCACAACGGTTTTTAAGGTGGTTCGGATGCAACGACGGCAATCCTACGTCCACCCCTCACCAAACCCCGTGAGACTTCACTCGGCGGAGACGACGCTCCAACCACACACGCAGGACGACACCTGCCCACACACACAGGGACACGCCCCAAAACACACACACACACAGAAGTCTCCAACACGATCCAACAAGCGGATCAACATGACACACACACGCAGCGACAAATGCAGCACTCCACACACACAAACACTAAGATCTGGATAAATCCACACACACGCGTAGATCTAAGAAGACCTACGCACACACGAATCAAGTACGACACACACACACGACCACGGATCCAACAATGATCCACACACACACGAGTTTGTAGTTTATAAGAAACACAAATCTAAAACTATAAAGCACAAAACTTAAACATGTATAAACCATAGTTTAGAAAGCTCCTGATTTAGGCTCCCCTTGAGTGTGTGCTCTGGATGTTCGCGTTGATTCCTTCTTCACTTGAATAGCTTGAGACTCAGCTTGAATGGCCTTGTATTTGATGTAGATCTTCTTACACGGAGTACTATTCACGGCTACAGTACCCTTCCTTCTTCCTTGGACAAATCGATGTATCTTCTTGATGCTTGTGAGCTTGTTCTCTTCCTTTGAGACTACTGACTTCAAATGGAGCTAGAGTACCTTCAGATGATGCTTGAATGGCTCCTTCTTCCTTGTAGCATCCTTCTTCTTCTTCCCTTGGATCACCTTGAGTTGATGAAGAGGTGTATGGATGTAGCTTTGAACATTCATTGCTTCTACACCTTCTTCGAGGTAGATGGCTTCAGAAATACCTTGAATGGGTTGGAGGTAGATGAAGATCTTGCTACACGAGGTACTGTTCACGGAGCTACAGTACCTCTTCTTCCTCCTTGGACAGCCTCCCCTTTGGATCTCTTGGATAGATAGGGTTTCGGGCTCCATTGAGATGTTTTATAGCCCTTGAATGGTCCATGGACAACCCCCAGACCAGATCCACATTTTGTGGGTGATTGGGTGACTTTAGGATTAAAGAAATCCATGGAGAATGGCTCTTCTCGAAGTGGAAAACAAAGTCAACATATGTTGGCTCGGGACTAGCGATCGACATGTGGAAGTTGGCGGTCGACCGCTACTGAGAAACCTGTAGAAATTTGATCCCTGACATTTTTGGTCGACCTGGGGCGGTCGACCACTACTGGCGGTCGACCTGGGGCGGTCGACCTATAGTTCTGCAGGATGAGACTTTTTTAGGTTTCACCCCCGAACTCCATTGCAACCCATTTAAGTCTGAGGCTTCAAACTCCTTTGATCTTGGGGAATATATGTTGAGTGTTTTGACCTACAAAACCATAGAAAAAAGGATTAGGACTTTGATCAATAATTCATGTGGTAATTGCATGAAGTACATGTATGAAACCCCTTTGGTCATTTGGCAATTTCAATCAATCAACAAGAGCTTATTGTAAACCGTTTGAGCAAGATATAAGTACCATGATTCCAATTTTCAAGCAAGTTTCTCATGAGTTGTTTCAATATAATGTAAGCTCAAAATGATATGTGAAATATGTATTAGAGTTCAAAAAGTGATTTACATTGAGACCCAATTTCACATATAAGATTGGAACAATTGTTGCTTTCACAAATGCATGTATGTAGCCAAGCTCCATGAAGAGTATGCATGGGAAGCATTCAAAGCACATGTTCAAGTCAATCATGTTCAACCAATCGACAGGAACAATCAACCATTTAGTTTAGTTATCACCATTCACTTAATTGCACATGAACATCAAAACCATGACTTCAACAATCATCAAAACCAAGGCATCACACAAGAAGTTTAGTTATCATCAAAACCATAGTGCAACAAGCTCGTCTGGGATCAAGAGTCTTTCGCCGTTCTTGAGCTTTTGGATCATCTGTTGGACCAAATTTTTGAGGCGGGCTCGTTTCTGCATTTCTTCCCACAGGATATAGCTGTCGAGTGGGAGAGCTCCGGTAGGACGAGAAGGAACGTTTTCCTCTAGGTCATCAATGAACCGCTGGAGCCTTTGGAGAGGCGTTGGCTCGGTAGGTGATTGTAGGGCGGCTGCTTGTTCAGCTTGTTTCTTGAGTCGCCTTCTGATGTTCTTCCTCCTATTTTTCTCTTGTCTCTTGGCAATAGCGGTCTCCAAGGGAGTAGGAGGGAGAGGCGCTGGGGCCGGAGTTGATAAATTCCCAGGAGGACGTCCCCGGGGTAGTGCCTTGGTGGGGCGAGGTCAACAATTCTTCGCTAGAATTTCAATCTAGGTGCCTTCCGCTTGTTGTATCTGTAAGGTGGCGTTGATCGCCTGCTCGATTACCTCGGGCGATAACTCCTGGTATGCCGGAATACTGGGACTGGCGTCCAAAGACGTATGCGCGGTTTGGTGCCTTGCCCGCGGTGGCGACAAGGGCTTACGAAGACTGGGTTGACTGGTGATGGCATTGAAAGACGTATGCGCGGTTTGATGCCTTAGCCGCGGTGGTGACAGCTTTTATTGAGAAGCGGACTGAGAGATGTGCTTGTTGTCCTGCTCCTTGGCTTTGCCTTTATGATCACGCTGAGGGCCGGGTCTAGCGACAACCAACGGCATCGCAGGATATTGTTGCTCTGAGCAGTTACCCCGACCTTGGGGACTGACTAAGCCTTGTGGCGGTGGGCCTGCAGCTCGAATCGAAGCCGCTGAAGACTCCGAAGATGTCTTCTTCGTACTTCGGATTGTGTTAAAGGGTAGGCGGAGAGGACCCGACGGCCCATCAGCTGAGGGCGTGTGACAAGGCTGGGTCGGGACCTCACCCTACTTTTGCTTTCCCTTCCTATCCACAGATGCCGGAGACGGAGATAGGACGGGAGGAGGACGAGAGAGAGCTGAGGACCCCGTTGTTGTCTCACCCACAAGAATGTCCTCTCGATCGAGAAGGACCTGGAGGAGCCTGGCAGTGTCTTCTTTAGGGAAAGGGAAAGATTCTAGCTCCTGCCAGGACCGCCACCGTAGAGCCGAAGTGGCTGGGGTTAGCTGGCTGGATGATGATGTCTGCGAGCCCGCTGGGGCCGGAGGAGCAAGAGAATGGATGACGTTGACTGAGATGTTGGTCGGCTCTGTCTCTTGACTAGCATCCCGCTCTCTATGCCTTTGCAATCGCTCGAGCGCTTCTTGGTTGTCGGCCTAGAACTCGAGCCATTCTGAGGGATACTGGTAAGGTAGTGCGTGCCCATTTTCTAGAGGGGAGTCTGGCCGCTCTGGCGCATCCCTGGCGGTGCTCAGGGTTTCTTCGACATCTTGCCGAAGCCTGACAAGTGACATGGAGTTCCCCTCTGCATCGATCTGCTCCCACTGGATTTGTTCCTGGATGAAGTATTGAACTTCCTCACAGGACTCGATCTGGTGGCAGATTTTGGCGTGGAAGGGGCAGTATTGGGGTTGACTAAAATCCCAATGGGTGTAGCCCACCGGCGGATCACGGGGCATGATTTGCCCATTCTCGACAAAGACATCGAAAAGTCGCCGGGTTCTCTCCCTAGAAAAGGAGAGGGGTCTGTGATTATGCCAGGGCCGCCACCCCGGATACCAGAGTGAATGTTCGCCATGACTGGTGCTGGGCTCCCCTGCTTCGACATCTGTGAGAGAGAACACAGCCATCGTATGGATCACGCTGGCCAGGTAGTGGACCACGTGTGCCGCCTTAACTGGTCTAGACCACATATGTGGTTGCGGAGGATCGACGAGGTCGCTCTTCATTTTAACAAGGCCGTCTCAGATCAGCTTCTGCGCCTGGGTCTTGAAGACATAGCAATCTTCAATTGAGTGGCCCAGCATGCGGTGATACGGGCAATAACTGGGATCGTCGGTCTTCAGGGCCTCATCCGGCTTGCAAATTTCTGGCAGCTCGACAATCTTCTGGGCCATGTAGAGGTCAAAGAGAATCTTCGTATGTTCCTTCTTGAATGAAAAGGGTGTCTTCATGCGCTCTGAGAAGGAAGGAACGGCCGGCTTGTCCGCTAGCTTTTTATCAGGGCCAGTTGGTTCAGCCTCTTTATCGGCTTTGGCGGTAGGGTGAATTTGACAATGTTCACCTCCATACCGGACTGGTGTTCTCACACTTGCTTACCCTTTGCCATAGTATAGCTCGGGTTATCGGCGAAGAACATCTCTATTTCGGCGACTGCCAAATTGAGTTCGTTGAAGACTTTGATGTTGGCGCCGAGAAGCTTCTCGCTGACCTCAGCCGCCAAACCCCGCCGGCATATAGTAATGGCATCTTTCTGGACTGGCGGGTTGACACACCTCATGCTGAGGTCTCGCCACTTCTTGATGAAGTCGAGGGCACTCTCGCCCTTCTTTTGCCGGAGAGAGCAGAGCTCATCCAAGGAGATCTTCCGCTTGGCCGTTTGAAAGCGGTCGAGGAACTTCTTCTGGAGATCTGCACAGTCGATGACTGAGCCGGGCTTCAAGCGGGAATACCATTGGAAGGCCATTCCCGTAAGTGAAGTAGCGAAGTAGCGAAGGAGGTACGACTCATCCAACGCTAACTCGCCCATGGCCGAAACATAGTAGGCCAAGTGTTCATGTGGTGACCCCTGCCCGTCAAACTTTTGCAGCTTCGGGGGCTTGGCGTATTCTAGGGGAAGCTTTTTTAGGTGGAGGTGAAACGGGTAGGGTACACTATAAGGATCTATTGTGACAACCCCTTCACCATACTGGGCGAGCTTTGTCTCGACAATACGCTCGATCATCTGGCGTTGTGCCAGGAGATTTTCTGGCACTAGCGTATTGGAGGCTCGTGGCTGAGCCTCAACCGGGGGTGTGCGAAACCCAGGTGCCAACGGGGTTCGGGCGATTGCCGCCGAGGTGTTGGGAGCATTGCAGGTAGCCGGTGGTGCCGGTGCCTCGGTCGGAGGCCTGGTAGGTTGTTGAGGATGAAGGTCTCGTTCTTGGAGGATATCTTGCAGGACGGCCTTCAGATGCTGGTTCTTCTTCATGAGAGTATCGATGGTCACTTCTTGAGCCTCGTTCGCAGGAGGGTCATTGTTGACAGGCTCTGCGTTGATAGGAGGGTTGTGGTCTTCCACCGGGGCCTCTTCCGCGCGTTCCGATAACTGCGGTGCGGTAGAAGTACTTATGTGACCTGTTGGGGGAGGCGGCGGAACCTGATGGCGCGGCTTCCTGAAGTGGGATAGGGGCTGATTCAGGTCATCAGATTGGGTGTCCGACTGGTGTCTTGTGGTGTAGCACGTGAACACTCGAACCGCGTCGTTGATGAACCGGGCCGTCCGCTTCCTGCGCGGGTGCCGCTCGGGGCGGACATGCGTCCCTAGTCTATCAAAGACCGAGGTGCATTGTAGAGGAGCCTCACTCCCGATATGGGTCGAAGGAGATCCTGGGACAGGCTGCTAGAGGGCCCAGGAGTGGGCTCGCCTTTGCCTCCGCTTGCTTGTGCGGGCGACATTAGACCACTGGTCGTCGTCAAACGGTGCTACTGTGGGACTAGTCGCATCCCGCTCAATGCCGCGTCTGAGTGCTCGCAGGGGGTTTTTAATACGCGCCCTCCGAACGGCTTAAGCTTCCTCCGAGGTGACCCAGATTCTCCTCAAGTCAGATTGCTGATCTCCCTTGTCGCCATTTTTTCGACGAGTTATCTTGGGAGCCCGTGTATCAGGCTGCGGTGGGTGCCCCCGGACTGCTGCCAAAGAACCCTCTCCTCTAAGCTTTGCCTCGTCCTCTTGCATTTGCCGTAAGAGGTCAAAACAGTTGGAGGTGGAGATGGTGGGAACAGTCCATTCCTGGGGTACGATCGGCTCGCCCCCATCGAGGCGAATCTGCAAGTCACCGATAAGAATAGTCCTGCCGGAGTTGTTGGTCGCAGCGGCGAGCCGTCTACCTTTGCGGCCGTGGTGATGCTTCTTATAGGGAGTAGAGGAAGACTCCACCCTGAGATGGTAGACCGAGAAGACCCGGCCTGCGGCGACTAGCAGCGTAGAGCTATCAGTCGGACATACTGGGACCGGCCCCCGGGGTACGAGACCCACGCCAGGAGTCGATGGCTAGGCGAATCAGGTATAAGCCCTCACCCGCGCCGATAGAAGTGTTGCCGATGATCGAGATGACACTCTCGCATCGGGAAGCGATGCCATCGGAAGTGCTGAGGTGCCGACGGCCCTAGGTCGAGGACTCGCGGTGAGCGTTGGCGTAGTTCGGACTCGGGTGAGGAGGCCCGAAGAAAGGTGCTGAGGACCCTTGCCCCCTGGGTATGAGGCCTGCGAAGAGAGATGGTTCCACTGTAGCTTGGAGGCGGGACCCCGAGTATAATGCCAGAAAACTGGGGACTCGGGGCCGAGAGCCTGTATCGAGCGTCGGCTTTACTGGGGCTCGGGCCCTGGGGCTCGAGGAGGGTGCTGAGAAGCTATGAACCAGGGACTGGGAGCCCGTGTTGGGTGTCGGCTTTGCTGAGACTCGGGGTTGGAGGCCCGAGGAAGATGCTAAGAAGCCATGAACCCGGGGCTGGGAGCCCGTGTTCGGTGCCTGCTTCGCTGAGGCTCGGGGTTGGAGGCCCGAGGAAGATGCTGAGAAGCCGTGAACCAAGGGCTGAGAGCCCATGTTGGGTGTTGGCTTTGCTGAGGCTCGGGGTCGAAGGCCCGAGGAAGGTACTGAGAAGCCGTGGATCCGGGGCTGAGATCCCGTGTTGGGTGCTGGCTTTGCTGAGGCTCGGGGTTGGAGGCCCGAGGAAGGTGCTGAGGTAGCGACCGAAATCTAGGGCACGGGGCCCGTGCCGGAGATCGGACGAGGTTGGCCACAGGAGCTAACGCTTACCCAGGTTGGTGATGATCTGGGGGCCCTGCGGGGGCCAGTTGTAGCGGTCCGGTGCCTGGTGCTCAGGTGGGATGCCGGTGTTGGAGGTGCACATGGTGCATTGGCCACCGGAGCCGGTGGAGAAACTGGGATTGGCTGAGGAGCAGCCACAGGGATGACGCCCAAAAAGTAGGGTGATCCAATAATCAGGGCAAAGCTGTCGAAAGCGATCGGCGTCGCCAAGTAACCCACCCGTACATGGGTGGCGATGACAAGGGGACCGTAAGTGATGGCCGCCATAGTTCCTGGAGTGTTTAGTGCTGCTGAGGTGGTTGCCGACAGTCGCCAAGCGAGGTCGGACTGGGGGCTGCTAGAGAATGCGCGTGCGAGTACCCTCCTCTGCCTCTCCTGCAAGGAGAGGAAAAGGGCACCAGGGCTAGCATAGGCTTTTCTTCAGCAAAAAGAAGGAAGGCGGGAGACGTCCCACCGGGCGTGCCATCCTGTCTGTTGCGGGGGGGTTTTTTCTTTTATGCCGATGACCGGGGTGAAGGTAGGAATACAGTTGGGAAATGAAAATACGGGAGTTTGATGTTTCTAGGGTATTCTCCCTTACGGTTGTATGCCTTTCACGGAGGTACCAAGCACTCTCTTTTTTACGGAAAGTCGAAAAGGGTCGAATGGCACGGGAATGTAGGGGCATAAGTTAGCCGGACAGGGTGCGGGCGTGCCAGTCGATTTCTTGACAATCACCTATGGAACCAAGGGTTGACCGGGGAAGCGCCACCAGGACGCGGCAAGTGGGCTCGAGAGGTCGGGCGACACATGGAGCGAGGGGGTTCCACAGGTGCGAGTGCGCAGGTGATTGTAGGAATCGTGTACTGGACGTCTTTCCCCACCGACCGCAAACGATCAGTGTTTATTTACATCGGATTGAATCCGAACATCTTCATTTTATGCTAAGGAGAAGCATGTTTGTATCTGAAGTCCTGGGTGGAGAGCAGGGGGTACTCGGCAGTTGTGGGTTCGCACTAGACAGGGCGATGTTGGCTGGGGTCAACGGGGCGGTGTATTTGCACTAGGTGGCATACAAAGGGGCTGAGGGCCCGAACGTGGATGCGAGCGCATTCGTTCAAATGGCAATATGATTTTTGAGAGCTATATGGCTTTACAGGAGGGCCACTGGGTCTGAGGTACAACAGGCGCAAGCCGCGGGACAATTCCGACGTGATGGTCGGTCCCCGGGTCAATGCTTGACAAAGAGGGTATACGCATGTTTTACAGAGGGTCCCTCTCGTGGGATGGGCCATGTTTGCTTCACCAAACGAGGGGCTATGATTGGATAACTGGAGAAAGCATCGAGCTGGTGTCCGGGCAAGGGTCGATCACAGCTCGAATCGAGCGGTCGGACGTGGCCTCATGACTGCGGGGAAGCGTGATGTCATGGTGCGTGTGTAGTTGCGGTCGAAGGGCACGCGAGGGGAAATCCTGGCATGAGGGGGCATTCACCCTTGTCATAACGTCGCACACGTGGTGGGGATAGACTTGTGTGTCATGGCGGAACACCGTATAAGGGGAGTACAAGCGACATACCCTCGGTGTCCTTAGATGACGACCAAGTCACCCACACACAATTCTCCTTGCCGATGCCTTGCCACTACGTGGAGCCGCTGCAAGCCTTGATTCATCTATCCATCTCACCCCTTGAGCTTCTAAGGGGCTTTTATAGGGAATTTGGAAGGTCATGGAAGGGTTTAGGCGGGCTAGGGTGAAGGGTTCAACCTAGCCCGGGTAAACCATTTGAATAGTGCAGGGGGGAAAGGGTTTAGGCGGACTAGCCCATAAGGCTGGTCTGGGCCGCCCAAACCCCTCCCCTGGATGGGGTTTTTCTTAATTAAAAAACCTTTTTTTTGGCCGGAATGGGTTTAGGCGGACCAGCCCAGGGGGCTGGGCTGGTCCGCCTAAACCCCTCCCTAGGGGGTTTAGATGGGTTGGCTTCTATGGAGAGAGGGGGGTGGTCCCCACCCTATAAAATCCCATTTTTTTGTTTTCTTCCTAATTTATTAACAAGAAAAGGACAGGTGGGGCAGGATATGTGGAGCATTGTGTGCGTTGACTTGGGGACCAACCCTCCCATGTTGTCGCTTTGCTGCTTCCGCATGTTGCTCCCACATACTGGCACGAACGAACGACGCGCACCCTTCACCTCGGATTAGGGAGTCTGACGAACGGAGACTGAGAATCGGATGAACTGGGACTGAGCGGGGCCGTGGGGCCACCTAGCTAGAGAGAGGGCGCGGCCCCCTGGGGAGTTCGCCCTCCCTTGGGGCGTGGCCACGCACTAGGGTGAATGGGCCCCAGGCAGGCCGCAACCCCAAGGGATGGCCCCCGGGGGTCTTCTTTCGTTGCCTGGGAATGTCCTTTGAGAGACACTGGGCTCCGGGATACTGGGATGGCCCGCGGGGGCCGTTGTTCTTCAAGTCGTAGTAGCCGCTCGCAAGGTGTTCGGGTAAATGCCCGACACACCCTGGGTTGTCGAACAACTTGGGTAACTGGCTGAGGGGCCTCAAGATGGGCTTTGGGCTGAGGATGAGAGCTCGTGAGAGCGAAGGAGAGGTACTTTGGGCTCATGGGCCATGCCTCGGGCTACATGCCATGTTGCATGGTGGGTTGGCGGGGTAGCCTCGGGTTGGCCCGAGAGCTAAAGTTAAGTGGCTCATCGCCACGTGTCTGAGGGACGGGGGTGGCCCCGACATGTTGGGGGGTCGTTGTAGAACCCAATTAGTGTGCTGGAACGATGGGGCGGCCCGTGGTTTGGTGTAGAAGGGATGGAATAAACGCGCCAACAAAGTGTTCGGAAAAATGTCGAACACATGCGTGTGAGACATATATGCATGCGGCAGGCCTCCAAAGCCTGTGGTTGGCCTAATTAGGTCTCCCTTTGACCTTTGTTGGCCCAGAGAGATGGTGGACAAGAAGGGGGGTTGAATTATCCTCTTGCCAAGATGGCAGATTTTAAAAAATTTCTAACCCAATTACAACTGAAGTAAAATTAACTATGTTGATTAACTAAAACTCAAGTGAGATTATAATGTTCTCTCAAACTTTCCGATCTCACACAGATAGTTAATGCAACTAATAGGGAAATTTTGCTCAACACAGATTACGGAGGTAGCAGTGAGTGATTGTGCAGTGAATTAAAAACCTATATAATGTAGCTGTGAACGGAGATAGAAGAAATGACAATCACACAGGCAATCACACAAGACATGTGGATTTTAAGGTGGTTCGGGACCACGACGGGCTCCCTACGTCCACTCCTCACCCAACCGGGTGAGGCTTCACTCCACGCCACGAAACATAGAAACACGGGGACGAACCCCAACCACACACGCTGCTTTCGCAGCAATATCCACACGGGGACAGGCCCCAACACGCTGCCACTGCAGCACACACACACACACAACGACGGGGAATAGGCCCCGGACACTTAGACCACATGGAGACACAGCTCTGTCCACACACACACACAAAGATGTATTCTTAGTTTAACAAAAAGAAAAGATTTACAATGAACACCCAACCTTTCAACCTATTCTCAAATAAAAGAGTGGAAATGAGAGAAAAAGAAATATCCCTCAAATCTGCATTGAAGCCCCTTTATAGAAGAGGTTGGGTGCGTTGGAGATCATTCTCGGAGTGGAAGCTAGCCAAGCACACAGGAGACGCCCAGGAAAAGTATTCAGATCGGCATGGTTTGCATACTATGGTCTCCCGATCTTCTTCTTCCTCCTCTTCCAGATGAGCACGCCTCCTCCTCATTCTTCCTCACCTGCAAGAATGGATAAAACAATAAGGCCGCAAGATTGATCTCCTACGATGGAGATCGCAGGATATAAATAGGGCAGGGATATAGAACTAAAGACCATAAAAGCCCTTGTAACAACCTCTCAATGCTACACCCATACCATAGGAGAAACCCTAAGGGTAATGGTGTAAAAGACCAAATCAAACGGATCTTCAAATGGGCATTTCGATAACAAATCAGATATCACAATCCGGATAACCCAGAAGAAATGTCGACTCTTGGAGTCGACATTCTTTTCAAGGTGTTCTGTCATGTTAAGGCAAAACAGGACCCACAGTGAGAGTGTCGACTCCCAGAGTCGACACTGTTCACTAGGGGTTCTGCGTAAAGGACATACCCCAAATGCAAAGGAGATGATAGCGCTGCAACAGGCGTCGACCCTATGTTCTATGAAGAAACATGCACTAACCTGCCCTTATGGCACAAGGCACATGTGCACAGACATGAATATTATAAGACTAAAAAGATGCACCAACCTTATTTCCACTAAGGCAGAAAAGATGCAAAGGCAGATGCACCGATGCAAAATTGGTATGCACGGACCTTGGTGAGTGCAGACCATAATGTGCACCGACGTTATGTCCTTGTATATGCTGTGCAGACCATATGCACGGACCATCATATGCTTGCAAGCATCCATGCACAGACTTTTGCACCGACGCGTATATGCACAAGGCAGAAAACCTTGCACCGACGCGTATATGCACAAGGTAGAAAACCTTGCACCGACCTGGAGTGTTCACAGACTATGCAGACTCATATGTGCACTGACCTATGAAGGCAGGCAAGCACAGACCTTATATGCAACTAGCAACAACCTTGGATAATCATGCACCGACTTTATTGATAAACTGAATGTGCACTTAACATGTTCGATGAAATGACAATGCAACACACACATGTGCACAGACCATTCGACCCCAATTGAAAAACCAATTTTGTCCAGATTAATAACATGTTTAGAGAGTCTTAAAAACGCTAAACAAACTTGGATTCAATAAGGAATTTTATGAAGCAAAAAGATCAAAAGACAACCTCATGACTATTAAGACGAGCATGCATGAGACTCATGCAAACCCATTTCTGCTGAACTAGCAATGAACATAAATGCTAGAATTCTATGCAATGCTTACCAAAGCTCCACAATATTTGAAGGCTGATTCCAACCTGCATTGGAGTAAATTGAAATGCATTCATGTATTCACATTACCAGCCCATCAAACCACAGCCTCTCGATCTATAACAAGTTCAAGCATGGAAACTCCATTTACCAGCTGAAATCTATCAAACCACTCATGAATACTATGTCAGTCCAAAATTCAAAGTTTATTTCAATTAATTCATTCCACAACCTCACATTGCCAAATATATCAAGATGCAGCCATACATCCAGGTGAGTTTCACATTTCAGAAAATCAAGTGATGAATCATTTCTAAACATGAAACACCCAATTCCAAATCACATTTCAGATCAAAATAATCAAGTTCAGTCCAATTAATTTAAGCACAATCAAAACCAATCTGAACTTTACTCATTCACAAGCAATATGAGTAAACACAAATCCAGATATTTTATCATGTTCAAACCACAAACATAGGAAAAGGTGCATGAGCCACAACCACGCTTAAATCAATTTCTGCATGAACAACCCATGACTTATCAATTAAAAGACCAGCTGAATAGCAAAGCAAGAACCAAGAAGATATGCTCATGAAAACACCAATCATTTAATACCTACAAATCAAGATGTCAACAATGAGCTCAACAACACCAAAATGATCAATGAGTATTTTCCACAATACTCACACACAATATATTATTATCATCAAAACCATTATCAAAGACAAAGAGAGAGAGCGCCACGAACCCAACAATCTCTCCCTTTTTGATGATAACAATATATTGTGGCCACTCAAAATTCTCCCCCCCTTTGGCATTATCAGAAAGTGGGGGACTAGAGAAACAACCAAATGTGAAAATTCAAAAAGAGGTAAACGGATATGTAAATCCGATGGTGCACGAACCCAGCAATTAACCTCCCATGAAGGGAAGGTGTATAAACAAGTAACAGCAAGCAGCAAGTGACATTTGTCGTGCAATATGCAAGATGACAACATTATATGCAAATGCTCAATTTTAGAACAGTATGAAGAGTATGTGACCCAGCTATGCATAAGAAGTAAAGGAAAGATTAAGCTATGTGCAGATGTTATGCTAAAAAGCACATTATTCACCCCCAATTGTCAAGAACAAAAACCAACCGATAATGCGTTTATTTAACCTGATATTTACAAGTATAAGCTAAAGATGCATCAAGATGAAATGAAGTATGATATGATCAAGACGGATCAAGCATTCAAGCACTTAATCACGCATTATAAGGTATAGACTCATGCAAGTCCCTTCGGGATGGGTGTAAGGATTATGCAATCGATTATAGAACATGATGTGCATGATCAATATTAAGAAGGTCATGCTTAGATAAAGAAAGTACTACATTTACCATGAAAGACGACTGATTCATAAAGGACATTCAAACAATCAAACCCAAGGTGCATATGTGAAGATTGAGCAATGAGGTTCAAGTCAATATAGAAAATCAGATTTTCTAAAGAACACTAAAAAGAACATCTCATCTATATTCTTTCATACACAATGCTCGAATATTGGTAGCTACGTATGACCCTAATTTTTAATTAGTAAAAATGGTGTGACTAACCTTTTAACACGAGTTGTATCCTTTGTTTCATGGACACTTCCCGATTACTCAGTTTTGTCACTTATCTTAACTATGGATTTTGTCACTTTTCGGCGCGAGTTGTATCCTTTATCTTAGGGGCACTTCTCGGCTACTTAGTGGTAAATCACACTTATTTTTAATATGGATTAGTTTCTCTTTTCGACGGAGTTTCCTCCTTTATTTCAGGGGGGATTCCCGACTACTCGGATCCACGTTCCACTTATACGACTTTTTGGAGGGGTAAACAGCCATTACCTCACGAGATATGTGATTTCATGTATAGAATCAATAGTCCTCAAAAGTGTAAAGTAGAAAACAGTAATCCTTATTAGATTGAATCATTATCTCAAAAAGGTATATTTTGTGTGGGTGGTTGTATTGAATGTAAAAGATGAATTAGTCTCGTCACAGTAATGGCTCCCCCTAAATGTATACACGGTTATAAAAAAATCTCTCCCTTAATATATGCCATGTAACAAACTTGTCTAAATCAATGTAACTTCATTTAGCAAGGGATGAGTCATAGAAGGAGTCAAAAAGTGGGTGATATACTATATACATTCAAGCATGCATTGGAATAGTTTTTCCACACAGGTTGATTACCGGTACGTGGCGGAGGTGGGGGTCCGAAGACTCTGCTCACGCATAAGGAAACCTTCCAAGTGGACATAATCCACCTTTCCACTGACGTCATTTTAGTACCGGTGAATCATGGCATTTAGGCATACAAGTATGAAATATATTCAAGTATGTGCATGCAACTAGGAAAGATGATTGAAGATTTTCTTTATTTACAAGTATGCAAAGATGTGTATAATATGTGCAGTATGTATCATGCATCTAAGTATGTGCTGTGTATGCAAAGATGAATTGTTATTTGCATGACGGAAGTAAAAGAGTGAAGGACTCTATGCACAGGCAAAAGCATTCAAACCTAAATTTATTCACCATATGTATAGAGAAGAGTGTTCAACTCATCTAAACATGAAGTTCACAACATCTCATCATTTCAGAAGTTGTCAAAATCAACCAAATAGGAATGCAATTTGATTGTGAACTTCAGACTCAACTTTTACCTTTTTAGAATTTTCAAAATGAACCTAATCGGAGTAAGTTTTCAAAATTAAGTCATTTTCTTTCTCACCTTGAGAGTCCTCAACTTATTAATGTTCCTTGACCTCAAGGTGCCCCTGCAAAATAGATTCTCATTTTAGAGGTTTGGGTACCCAAATCATCTTGGGTCCCAAGGGGTTAGTTCTAGCATGAACAGATGGATTCTTATATTTCCTAGCACAATGATCATCATCAAATCTCATTGTGGCATAGTCATCCATCAAATGACCATCCTCACCACAATAATGACAATAAGAAAATTTTCTTTTCATGGACCATTTTTCATCATTTTTTATTAAAGAACAATTGTTCATCATGTGTCCATGTTCACCACAGTAATAGCATGAAAAATTCTTTTTGAGAAATCATTCATCATCATTTTTCTTTTTGAAATGGTTTTCAAAGACATGACCATGTAACCCACAATAGAAGCAATGATTGTTGAATCTTTTCTTTATGGGTTTTTGAAGATTCTTAGATTCATCAACCATGTTCACTCTAGACTTAAAAGCTTCATCATCATCAAACTTCATTAAAAAGTAGTCGTACATATCATGACCATATTGTCCACAATAATAGCATGAAATATTTCTCCTTTTACTTGTTGTATGATTGTGTTTAACAACATGGGGTTCTACATGCACATAAGAACAATCAACAACATTTTTCTGTTTTCCATCTTCTTTATCACACGAATACAAAGATTCATTTAAGCTCTTGATTTCATTTTGTAGATTCAAGATTTGTAAATGAGAGCTAGCAATCTCTTCTTCACATGATGCAATTTTCTCATTCAGCAAGGAATTAATAGTTTTGTGACTTTCAATTTCTTGTTCAAGAATGTGTAAATTGTCACAATTATCAATGATCACACATTTTCCTTTCTCAACTTTTTCAAGACTTTTCAATTTACTTTCAAGCAATGAAATTTGAATCAGCAAAACACTGTTTTCATTTTGGAGTTTTTCAAATGAATTTTTATTCATGGAAGTGTGTTCATATTCTTTCATTTGAAAACTCACATTATCATTAACCATTTTATTCATGGCTTCATTGGATTCAATTTTATCATTCAAATTTCTAAGGCTTTCTATTTCTTTCTAAGTTCCTTCAGTTCATTAGTCCTATCAACATTCAGAGTTGCTTTCCCTTTTTCCAGAAGAAGCAATTTTTCATATATGGCGGTGTTCAACATTTTCAGCTTCCCATTATCTTTCTCTATTTGTTGAAATTCTGAAATTTTATCCACCAAGGATTTATTTTCAGATCTAAGGTTTGCAATCATTTCCTTGAGTTCTTCATCATAGAGCATGTGAGACTCAACTAATCTTTCAAGTTCGGTGCATTTTCCACATGAAGAATTGTCATGTTTCTTTTTCAATCTTTTGTTTTCAGATTTTATTATTTTATATCTAGCAAAGAGTTCATCATAAGCATTTAGCAATTCATCATAGCTCAATTCATCATCATCATCAGAATCGCAGTTAGAGTTTACCTCAGAGCTATTCTTGCTTTACCTATCACTGTTATTTGTCGCGAGGCACTTATTGTTTCGACTTTCTTCTTGGGCTTCGCTTAGTCCATCCCAAATTTCTTTGGCAGATCTGCAATTAGAGACATACGGAAATTTCTTAATGCATACAGCAGCTTTAAGAGCATTCAAAACATAAACATTATCAGAGTTCATCCTTTTATGCTCCTCGGTCCATTTTAGCTCATTTTTGGGCAAAACATGTGGACCATGAGTAATCAATCTCATAAGCTTCGGATCAACATTCGAAATCCAAACATAGAATTTTCCAAGCCATGCAGCGTAATCAAAACCATCAAAGACGGGAATCAAATTCATGCAAGCCATCATAAATAGATCTTTTCTCCTAGACCGTGAGGTCCGTAGAATAAAAATCAGAGACTAGGCTCTGATACCAATTGTTGGCCCAAAGAGATGGCGGACAAGAAGGGGGGTTGAATTGTCCCCTTGCCGAGATGGCGGATTTTAAAAACTTTCTAACCCAATTACAACAGAAGTAAAATTAACTATGTTGATTAACTAAAACTCAAGTGAGATTACAATGTTCTCTCAAACTTTCCGATCTCACACGGATCGTTGATGCAATGAACAGGGAAATTTTGCTCAACACAGATTACGGAGGTAGCAGTGAGTGATTGTGGAGTGAATTAAAAACCTATATAATATACCTGTGAACGGAGATAGAAGAAATGACAATCACACAGGCAATCACACAAGACATAAGGATTTTAAGGTTGTTCGGGACCACGATGGGCTCCCTACGTCCACCCCTCACCCAACCGGGTGAGGCTTCACTCCACGCTACGAAACGTAGCAACACGAGGACGAACCCCAACCACACACACTACTTCTGCAGTAATATCCACACGGGGACAGGCCCCAACACGCTGCCACTGCAGCACACACACACACACCGACGGGGAACAGGCCCCGACACTTAGACCACACGGAGACATAGCTCCGTCCACACACACACACAAAGATGTATTCTTAGTTTAACAAAGAGAAAAGATTTACAATGAACGCCCAACCTTTCAACCTATTCTCAAATAAAAGAGTGGAAATGAGAGAAAAAGGAATCTCCCTCAAATCTGCATTGAAGCCCCTTTATAGAAGAGGTAGGGTGCGTTGGAGATCATTCTCGGAGTGGAAGCTAGCCAAGCACACAGGAGACGCCCAGGTAAAGGATTCAGATCGGCATGGTTTGCATACTACGGTCTCCTGATCTTCTTCTTCCTCCTCTTCCAGATGAGCACGCCTCCTCCTCGTTCTTCTTCACCTGCAAGAAAGGATAAAACAATAAGGCCGCAGGATTGATCTCCTACGATGGAGATTGCAGGATATAAATAGGGCAGGGATATAGAACTAAAGACCATAAAATCCCTTGTAACAACCTCTCAATGCTACACCCATACCATAGGAGAAACCCTAAGGGTAATGGTGTAAAAGACCAAATCAAACAGATCTTCAAATGGGCATTTTGATAACAAATCAGAAATCATGATCCAGATAACCCAGAAGAAATGTCGACTCTTGGAGTCGACATTCTTTTCAAGGCGTTCTGTCCTGTTAAGACAAAACAGGACCCACAGTGAGAGTGTCGACTCCCAGAGTCGACACTGTTCACTAGGGGTTCTGTCTGCGTAAAGGATAGACCCCAAATGCAAAGGAGATGATAGCGCTGCAACAGGCGTCGACCCTATGTTCTATGAAGAAACATGTACTGACCTACCTTTATGGTACAAGGCACATGTGCACAGAAATGAATATGCATAAGACTAAAAAGATGCACCGACCTTATTTCCACTAAGGCAGAAAAGATGCAAAGGCAGAAAAGATGCACCGATGCAAAACTTGTATGCACAGACCTTGGTGAGTGCAGACCATAATGTGCACCGACGTTATGTCCTTGTATATGCTGTGTAGACCATATGCACGGACCTTCATATGCTTGCAGGCATCCATGCACAGACTTTTGCTCCGACGCGTATATGCACAAGGCAGAAAACCTTGCACCGACGCGTATATGCACAAGGTAGAAAACCTTGCACCGACCTGGAGTGTGCACATACTATGCAGACTAGTATGTGCACTGACCTATGAAGGCAGGCAAGCACAGACCTTATATGCAACTAGCAACGACCTTGGATAATCATGCACCGACTTAATTGATAAACTGAATGTGCACTTAACCTATTCGATGAAATGACAATGCAACACACACATGTGCACAGACCATTCGACCCCAATTGAAAAACTACTTTTGTCAAGATAAATAACATGTTTAGAGGGTCTTAAAAACACTAAACAAACTTGGATTCATTAAGGAATTTTATGAAGCAAAAAGATCAAAAGACAACCTCATGACTATTAAGACGAGCATGCATGAGACTCATGCAAACCCATTTCTGCTGAACTAGCAATGAACATAAATGCTAGAATTCTATGCAATGCTTACCAAAGCTCCACAAGATTTGAAGGTTGATTCCAACCTGCATTGGAGTAAATTGAAATGCATTCATGTATTCACATTACCAGCCCATCAAACCACAGCCTCTCGATCCATAACAAGTTCAAGCATGGAAACTCCATTTACCAGTTGAAATCTATCAAACCACTCATGAATACTAAGTCAGTCCAAAATTCAAAGTTCATTTCAATTAATTCATTCCACAACCTCACATTGCCAAATATATCAAGATGTAGCCATACATCCAGGTGAGTTTCACATTTCAGAAAATCAAGTGATGAATCATTTCTAAACATGAAACACCCAATTCCAAATCACATTTCAGATCAAAATAATCAAGTTCAGTTCAATTAATTTAAGCACAATGAAAACCAATCTGAACTTAACTCATTCACAAGCAATATGAGTAAACACAAATCCAGATATTTTATCATGTTCAAACCACAAACATAGGAAAAGGTGCATGAGTCACAACCAAGCTTAAATCAATTTCTGCATGAACAACCCATGACTTATCAATTAAAAGACCAGCTGAACAGGAAAGCAAGAACCAAGAAGATATGCTCATGAAAACACCAATCATTTAATACCTACAAATCAAGATGTCAACAATGAGCTCCACAACACCAAAATGATCAATGAGTATTTTCCACAATACTCACACATAATATAGTGTTATCATCAAAACCATTATCAAAGACAAAGAGAGAGAGCGCCACGAACCCAACAACCTTGAAGGGTTGGAAGTAAGTGTCTCGGGGTGGGCCCTCGGCCCTTTCACTCGGCGCCACGTGGCATGGCTCGAAGTCGGAGCGCCCCCGGGTTGGCCCGGGCGGCCATGTGGAGTACGGACAAGGCCCGTAGTTGAGTAGCCGGGATTGGTCCCGGTTAGTCGCTCGTGTAGCCGCATGTCACGGCAAACTGGCTAGGGCACCTGGTGGGGTCTAAGGAATTGTAGAAATGGCCGGGTAAGTCGTGCCTTAAGTGTGCTCGGGAAAATTCTCAAACCCTTATTTCTTGTTATTTTGTTGGGAAGTTGTCCGGGTACAACAGACACCCATCAATGTTTGGCATCATTAAACCATATTAATATCATGACATCATGAAAACCACATAAATGCAGCATCAACACATATGACATTATGCTTAGATGAGTCATAGTGTTTGACATCTCCAAAACCACAGGGGCACAACATATTAGACTTGAACCAAGCAAAAAATAAGGGTTATGACATTAGAAGTCTTATAATAGAAGAATCTGAAAATTCAGTAAACTATGATTTGTGAAATTTGTATCAGACTATGAATTCTTCTGTCTCATCATCCTTGGAAATCTCTGTCTGAAATAATTCTTCCAACACTCCATTCTTGCTGGAACTATCTTATTCAATTGGTATCAAGGCAATTTTTGGTTACTGCTTGAAATCCTTGCTACAGTCCTTGATCTAGGATTGTTTGACAGATTCATCAATTGGTATCATCACTTGGTATCAATTTCATCACTTGATTGTCTTAATTTATCTGCTTATTCTTCTGATCTGACAAGCGGAACATCTTCATTCATAACACCCTTAAACTGATGGTTTTGATGTGTCTTATCGGAAAGTCTTTACTGTTTGCTAAAAAGATTTTTGTCTGAACCTTATCATCTGCCTAAACCTTTAAAATTGATCTCTCATCATTTCATATGCTCTTCTCCTAAGTTTTCTACTTGTATCAAACTATGTTTCTTTTTGCTAATGTCAAAGGGGGAGATAGTTTGATGAGCCGTTATTTCAAACCATTATTTCAAAAAGGGGAGATGATGTTGTATTTAAAAAATTTTGTTAATATTGTTCATAAAATGACTCATAGTTGTCATCATCAAAAATGGGGAGAATGTTGTGTCCTTGATTTTGATGATGCCAAACTATGACTCATTAATGAGTCTCATATTGTTTTGATGATGTCAACTGTATATCCTTTAATTATATTCTTGAATTTGCTATAAAGATCAAGTTGACAAGTTTCTGAAGTTCAATAGGAATGCAGATGCTCATTGAAGTCTTTCAAGTTTAAGAAGCTCAAGATGTCATTTCCATGAAGACAAGTCTTATTGAAGCCAGCAAGAGTTACTAAATATGATTTGAAAATGCTGAAGTCAAGCTCTCTGTCAAGTTGACAGATATATGGAAAAGATAGCAGAAGAGGCGTGACTGCATCGACACAGTATGTTCAGTGGGTCGACGTAATTGAAGAACATAACCACTGTTAGTCCAGAAAAGAGAAGGTTGTGTCGATGCAACTAGCTGTTGGGGTCGACACAATAGAAGTAGGCAGCCTCAATAGCACTGAAGCCATATGAAAGTGCATCGACGCAATGACGATATGGAGTCGACACAATCGTGCAACTTCAGCAAGATTCTATTCAGAAACAACAAGGTGTTGACTCACAGAGTTGACTCCATGGTGCAAATGCTTTGTCTGGGCGTCTACAGCAAGAGTGCATCGACGCAATTAAAGTTATGCATCGACACGTCCTTTATGCCATTCCACAAATCTACAGTGCTTCATGTACACGTGACTGACCACGTGGATTTGAACTATACTGATTGGCACGTGATGCTAGGATGTGCCTTGGAGTCTGGAAGATTCCTCGAAGAGAATACTCTTATCTAACAAGTGGATCAACAAGAAATCAGATCTGAAGATAAATTTATTCAGAAAATTATTATTCTTCTGCTCTATATAACTTGCCCTTCTTCCTTGTGGAAAAGGGGGGCTGGCAGGGGGCTATAAGATAGAAAAACAAGAGAGAAATCTGAGCAGAGAGTTCGAAGGAGATTAGAGAGAGTCAGAGAGAAGAAGAAGAGAAGAGAGAAGAGCAGATTGAGAGTCCCTTCTAGAAAAACATCGAGTGCAGATCCAATTCAAGCTAAGATTGAGATTGAGAGCAACCATGGAGATTATTGAAGATCTTATCAAAGATCGACTTGTGGATCAAATCCAAAGTCTAAGTGCTCATCAGAGCTATATTCTGTTGTTTTGATTCTTTTGTTTTTCCTTTTCATTTCGAAGTGCCATTTTCGATACCCTGTTCTGGATTCGGTTCAAGCTATAAGTCAGCATTGAGGATTTGTTCCTCGTTAAGCTGTTAGTCAGCGAATGTTGTGAATCGGCGAATTTTAAGCTGTTAGTCGACGGTTGTAGGGGTTTGTCCCCAGAAGCTGTGAATCAATAATTTTAAGCTATTAGTCAGTGAAAGTCTCACTCTGTTGAGTGAGGGGTGGACGTAGGTCTGCTGGGTGCAGACCGAACCACTTAAAAATCATGTGTAGTGGGTGTGTTTTTATGGTTTGGTCCATCTCATCTACCCCCATTCAGGTTTGATTTACTTGCTGTGGTGTGTGTATATCTGTGTATTAAATGTTCTCGCACACACACTGTCACTTGAATTTGGAGTCTACTAGTTCAGTTCATCCCTGTTTAGTTGAGAACGAGTATATTTGATCTACCAGAGTTTCTCGTAGAATCCAATCTTACTGACTGGGTGGTTGAGTTCCAGCTCAATACTGTGCTTTTTCAACTATATACTTGCACTCTGCTCACACACATCACTTAAGTGTTTGATTCAGGTTCCGTGTGAGCCATCATCTATTGGTACTTTCTGCTTGGGAGGCAATTGGTGTACAAAGTAATTTTGTTGTCTTTAAGCTTGTCAATGTGCATTTAATTTGATGTTCAGATTAGTTAGATCTATTGAGGGTTTTATTCAGATTAGTTTACAATTGGGGATAATTTTCTTAAAGGATTTATTCAACCCCCCTCTAGATCCGATTGCGCACCCAGCATCCCGGTGTGACAGTTTTTAGGCTGGCTTTCGTAGGGCCCCTCGTCTTTGTAGTCTGAGTCTGGGCTAGAGGGAAAACTAGCTACAGGACCCGACTTAGAGGGCATAGTCTGTGTGTGCACACGTGGTTGAGGGCGTCGGACATGCGCTGACGAGCACGACCCTAGCTAGTCTTTGTTTTGTGGTTACGTGGTTAGTGTGTCTCAGTTTTCACCTGGGATGAGTAGGGCGACACCTGGGGCGCAGACTAAGACGTCAGTGGACGCATCCTGCCTTGCTTCTAGTGGGTAGTACTCCTGTCACCAGAGAGGTTACGACTCAACTTTCTTTCTGACCAGGTTAAGTGTTTTGGCGATTCGGTGTCCTTGTTACACGTGATCGAGACGTGGTTCCATGCTGTCTTTGAGAGTCATGTCCGGCTGCGTAGCCATGTTCCTTCATTGACCGACTGAGGGTCTACCTGGTAGCCTAGATTTTTGTGTTCGTGCCCTAAGAGAGATATTCTGAGATAGGTCATCGTGTTCCAACTTTCTGTGGCCCTATTTACGAGAATCTGCTTCAGTGTGGGTTGTGTCCGATACTCGAGGTATCTCGTTATAGTGCAGGCTTTTGGCAGTTAGTGGTTTAGCATGTTTATTTGTATTGTAGTGCTATTCTTTCTACCTTACTACTTTACCTGCCTTATTGTCTTTATATTTTATTACTTGCTATTCTATTGATTTCATTTTGTTATGGTGGGGATGACCCATACTGAGCCAATGAGATGCGGCTCACCCATTTTCTTTTCAGGTTCGTGTGCCTCCTCATCATTTGGAGGCTTGAGCAGTGCCCGGGAGTCTTAACGTCGCCTGCTTCTGCCAACTGAGGTATTTCCCAAGGCTTTGTACTTTTCTTTTGTTGAGTTGTACCTTTGGGACTTGTATATCTCGACAGAAAATTGTATAAAATCATGAAAATCTATTTACAAAGGTAATTTTTATTTTAGTACTTTAATTCCTACCTTTATTATAGATTTCTGTACACTCCCGTGACACCTATTGAACCCTTCCAAGCTTCCTAGCTCGTGGGTGGTGACGTAGGATCCGAATGGTATCGGGTTTGACCCGGTATCCAGATCTTGAGTCATTACAGCCCTCCCCTCACCGCAGGCTACCACGGAACCCCCATGGACCCCCCTCCCCTCCCTTCCCCAACCAACGCCCTCTCCCCTCCCCTCGCTCACCGATTCCCCCTCCCATGCCCCAGTGACAGCAACCAAAGAAAAAAAAGACAGAGGGTGAGGGGGGCTTACTGGCGGCGAGAAGCTCTGACGACAAGGGCTCTGGCGACTGGCGGTGATGAGCTGGCGAGATGTGGAGACAGTGGGCATCGGGGGTGAGGTGGCGACAATCACGGCTACGGTCGACGGTGACAAGCATGGCTCTGGCCGGCAGTGATGAGCACGATTCCAGTCAAAGACGGCGAGCACGACTCTGGCGACTTCTCATGAACAGGGAGAGTGGGAAAGGGAGAGTGAGAGGGAGAGAGAGAGGGAGTGAGAGCAAGAGACTGAGAGAGTGGGAGGGAGAGGGCTCAGGTACGGCGGGGTAGAAGAAAAACTTCGACGAATTTCCGATGGAACTTAACTCCTTCGCAAAATCCGCGTATACAGAAACCTAATCTAATTAACAAGGTTAGCAACACCTAATCTAATTCCTAAATCAACCACAACCGCTCTTTATCATATAACCTATTTAGTTTAGGGTACTTATAATTAATAAAGTTTTTATATAAAACATCATTAATTAACCTATTGGAATTTGGATATGTTAATTATTACTTTTTATCTTTAGAGGCTTCCAAGCAATTTAAATATATATATCTCTAAGATCTATTTAAGAGATTCTATAATTAAATATATTGCCAAGCACTTCAATAATTAACTAACTGAGATTTCAATATGAGGGAATTATTTTACAATATTTTTTCTTATTTAAAAGTTTCCCTTATTATAAATGTTTTCAAGACATTCTATAATTTAATTATACCTTTAAACATCATATTAGTTAATGAAATAAAAATGTGTGAATATTACAATGTTACCTCTCTTTTAAGAGTTTCTCTCATTATTATTTTTAAATATTTTAAGATGTTCTATGATTTAGACATACGATCAAAATAATAAAATATCTGATTAAGAACATGATTAATTTACTAATTGAATGAGGAAATTTGTATTACAATTTTACTCCTCATTTTATTTATATATTTTACTAATTTTATTAATAGAGATATTAAAGCGACGTGGGTTTCATACTTAATTTTATTAATAGAGATTCCTTATCTCTCTACACTCATTTATCCATATCAATTAATCATTGATAGATTTATAAATTGGCTTGATAAAAACTACACACGGCAAATGTTGCTCTTTGCTGAATGGGGTCAGCTGGTTATCACGTGCCGTTGGTCAGCATCTACTGGTCCGAACACCTAGTCAGCCCGACTGCTCGATTGTGGCCTTATCAATATCTATCCAAATTGCGTTTTGCTCAGTGCACATTTGGATCTAATTACACATCTAGACGTGCATCAAGTAAATTATTTTTTAAAAAATAAATATTACGTGTGATCTATGTCCTCAAAATTTATCGTACAAGATACACCTCAATCTGACAGCTCGAAAATTTTCAAAACAAACATAATCAATTCAAGAAAAATTAAGCCCAACACTGTCGAGGTGGCTGGCATTGTCGGACAGCGTAGTGGAGGGCTATGGAGTTGCTGGCGTCGTCCTTAAGCTAGTTGGGGCCCCCGAGGAAGGGGGTGGAGCTATGGAGGGAAGAACCCAAGAAGAAAGTGTTGGGGGAGCTTGCATAATGCAGGGGGAGGGGTGTATCTATCCCATCATATTAGAGTAACATCATCCTAACCATGGTTTGTTGAATCAGTCGTGCCAGACCATGTCAATGAAAAATTGGCACTACGACATGTTGATCCGACCATGATCAAGTCCGAGTGGACGGAATAAGAAAGAGGGAGGGCGATAGGTGCACTACAAGAAAGCGTAGTGTTTCTGACGACGAATTTATATTGGAAATCCGTCTAAAAATCAGTTTAAAATGGATTTCTAACGTATTTTTGATGGAAATTGACTGTCGAGTATTCTTAGTTAGAAATTTCTGACGGCCACAATATCCGTCGAAAATACATTTGAAATTTTTGACAGAACTCGGAAATACTATTGGAATATTTTCCAATGGATAAGTCAGAAATTCTGTCGGAATAGTTCCGACGGAACAAATAGTCTGTCGAAAATTACGTCGGAACTACTATGAGGGAAAAAATAATCCGTCGGAATTTTCTTCGGACCTATTATGATTGAAAAAATAATCTGACAGAAAGTCCGTCGGAAACATATTTTATTTTTCAAACAACTACTAAAATTCAAATAAAAGCATGTTTAAATGAAAAACAAAGCATAACATCTACACATCACAATGACAAATAAAATAAATAATTAAATTATAATATAAAACTATTTTAATAGAACATTTTAAAATTATGAATTTTATTATAATATTATAATTTAAATCAACAAATATCATCTACGTCCTCCATGTCCTCATCCTCCCTGTCCTGCTCATCCTCTCCGTTGTCACCCGCTATAGGAACCTATATTAAAAAAATATAACATTAGACATGCATGAATAAATAAAAGTGTTATTTAAAAAGAAAATTAAATAATTTATTTAATATTATAATTTCGAATCAAGATGATACACACATAAATTCTTTAAGTTAGTTTAATTTTAACACCGAACCCAAATCGGGTATCTAAATCGGAGTATGTCAGTTCTCTCAATTCACTCTCACCACTCAGGTCGTGTGGGAACAATCGACACGCCGATGAGACATGTACTTTAGATTTTGGACTCTCGACATCAAGTTCTTTAATTTTAGTGAAAGTGCATTCGAAGAATATTATTTTGATCGTCGAGCCAAACCGAATATCTGATTTCGATTCTGTCAACTCTCCCAAGTCACTCTCACCACCCAAGTTGCGTTAGAATGATCGGCACGTCGATCAGGCAGGTATTTTAAAATTTGGTCCCTCGAACCCCAGTTCTCTGATTTGTTTTAAACTAAGTTAGTTCTGAATTGGGTAATTTTAATGTCGAGACCAGATTAGATATCCAAATAAGATTTTGTCAGCTCTCTCAAGTCACTCCCACCACCCAGGTAGTGTTGGAAGAATCGGCATGCTGAACAAACTGGTATTTTATATTTTGAACCCGTGAACCCAAGTTATTTAATTTTCAACTATGTGCATTTGGAGAATACTATTTTGAGCATCGATCTCAAACTGGATATCCGACTTGGATTCTGTCTGCTATCCCAAGTCACTCTGACCACCTAAGTGGTGTTGGAACGATCGGCACACCGACCAGGTTGGTATTTCAAATTGTGAACCCCCGAATCCCAATTCTCTGATTTGTTTTAAACTAAATTAGTTCTAAATTATGTTATTTTAACACTAAGCGAAAACTGGATATCCGATTTGGATTTCATTAGCTCTCTCAAGTAACTCTCACCACACAGGTTGTATTGGAATGATCAGCACGCTGATCATGTCGATATTTTAAATTTTGGACCCCTGGTCCCTAGTTCTTCGATTTGTTTTAAACTAAGTTAGTTTTGAATTGGGTAATTTTAACGTCGAGCCCAAACCAAATATCCAAATCGGATTCCATAAGCTCTCCCAAGTCACTCTAGGTCGTGTTGGAACAATCAACATGTACATCAGACTGAAATTTTAAATTTTAGACCACTGAAAGTAAATTCTTTAATTTTAAACTAAGCGTATTTGGAGAATGCTATTTTGAGCGTCAAGCCTAAACCGGATATCCAATTTGGATTCCATCTGCTCTCCCATCTCACTCTCACACCAAGGTCGCGTTAGCACGATCGGCAACTCGATCAGGCTGATATTTCAAATTTTGAAAACTTGAACCCCTGTTATCTTATTTGTTTTAAACTAAGTCAGTTCTGAATTGAGTAATTTTAACGTCGAGCCCAAGCCGAGTATCCAAATCGGGTTCCATAAGCTCTCCCAAGTCACTCTCACCACCCAGGTCGTGTTGGAATAATCGACATGTCGATCAGTCTGGTATTTTAAAATTTGGACCCCTAAACACAAGTTCTTTAATTTTCAACTAAGTGCATTTGGAGAATGCTATTTTGAGCATCGAGTCCAAACCGAATATCTGACTTGGATTCTGTCAGCTCTCCCATATCACTCTCATCACCTAGGTCCCATTGGAATGATCGGCACGCTGATCAGGTAGGCACTTCAAATTTTGGACCCCCAAGCTCGAGTTCTCTTATTTGTTTTAAACTAAGTTAGTTCTGAATTGGGTAATTGTCACGCCTAGCCTAAACCGGATATCCAAATCAGATTCCGTCAGCTCTCTCAAGTCACTCTCATCACCTAGGTTGTGTTGGAACAATCAACACATTGATTGGACAAATATTTTAGATTTTTGACCTTCGAACTTAAGTTCTTTAATTTTAAACTATGTGCATTCAGATAATGCTATTTTGTGCATCGAGTCCAAACTAGATATCCGATTTAGATTCCGTCTACTCTCCTATGTCAAACTTACCACCTAGGTCACGATGGAATGATCGACACGCCGATTAGGTAGTATTTCAAATTTTGGACCCGCAAACCAGAATTCTCTGATTTTTTTTAAACAAAATTAGTTCTGAAATGGGTAATTTTAACACCGAGTCCAAATCAAGTATCCAAATCAGATTTTGCCAGCACTCTAACTCACTCTCACTACTCAAGTCATGTTAGAACAATCGACATGCCTATCAGACCTGTATTTTAGATTTTGGACTTAGAAACTCAAGTTCTTTAATTTTAAAGTAAGTGCATTCGGAGAATGTTATTTAGAGCGTCAAGCCCATAGTTGATATCTGATTTGGATTCCGTGTCACTCTCACCACTCAAGTGAGTGTTTGTTAATTTTCACAATAGTTTCTTTGAATTAAATAGCAATATTATAACTCCAAATTATGTTAAAATAAAAATATAACAAACACTCACTTGAGGGGGTTGTGTCGTGGTCGAGGGAGCTTCATGAGACAAAATCCCCGCCTGGGAGAGGAGGCCAGTGAGTGCCTACGTAATGTACGTCACTTGGATCGACATCTCCATATGGACGTCGAACATCACCTGCCGCTAGAAATCAGACATCTTCACTCGAATGATGTCCCTAATGTCACTTGAAGAAGTTTTGGGACCGGGTGGGGGCGTACTGAAGGCACTGCTACTGGTCGAGGTAGCACCTGAACTCACACAAGATGATATCACTGTTGTATTCTGTGTTTTGATGATGTCAGAACAATGTGGTTATTTCGTTCAATCAATAAACTCTAATTATATGTGTCAAAGTGGTGTGGTTCAAATTGACCAAAAGACTGCCTAATCAAATTGTAGGATTGATAGAGAATTACATCAACACACTCAGATTCGAGTCAAAAGCAATAATGATCTCAAGCATAAAAGTCAACACTTGCTCAATCCAAGAAGTAGCAAAGTCATTGAAGAAAATGAAAGGTCGATGCAGAGGCTACGATTTAAAGATTCAGGTCGAGGCAGAAAAATGTTGTGCTAAGACAGGTCTATGCACATGAACATTCAAAGCTCCTAAGGTCGACGCACGTTTGCATAAGGTCGGTGCATATACGTCATTGAGTCTAGAAAGTCGATGCACATTTGCATGAAGGTCGATGCACATCTGCATGTAGGCCGTTGCACATTTGCATGTAGGTCGATGCACATTTTCATTGTATGTGCTATAAGGTCAATGCACATGACACTGTTATACACTTAAGGTCGATGAACCTATGTTGGTTGATATCTTTCAGGTCGGTGCATCTTGTTCACTGCATATGTCAAGATCTATACATATCATAGTTGGTCGATGCTTGTAAGTCAGGATAGCAACCTAAGGTCGATGCACCTCAGTCAGTTCAGGAGGCAGGTCGGTGCAGCTGAACAACTTATGCCAATAAGGTCGGTGGACCTTAAGCAAATCAAGAAGAAAGGTCAATGCCACAACTCAAAACCCAATAATGAGGTCAATGCAGACATTCCGGCACTGACCAGTCTGAAGATCAGAATACCAGATTCTGCACCTTAAAATCAGACCCGATTGGAAAACCAACTCCAGCGATATATGGCACGTGATCCAAGAAAAGATGGCACGCTTTTTCAGAGGTTTCTAGAGGAAGAATATTCTAATGCCAGGTGGACCAATGGGATTTCACTAGGTTTTCTGCCTCACCTTTTCGGAGCCCCTATTCTATTTAAAGACTCCCTCGTCCTTCGAAGAAGATGCTGAAAAGTTGCAGAAAGCTGCGAGAGTTCCTACTGTGTGAAGATCCCATTCAAAAAGAGAGCAGCGCCAGAAAGAAGAGAGAGAGAGAGTGAGAAAAGGAAATTTGAGAGCAGCCAGCCATTTCGATTCAAAGTGCTTCTACGAAGCTGCATCTTGTTTCTATTTTTAATTTTTTGTTATTCTATTTTCTTCTAATTTTGGTTTGTCGTTTTTATCCCTCCAAGTGTCCTTGGAGGAAGGGAGATTGAGGTCTCTGGTTGTGAGTGACAGGGTGTCTCTAACGGGTTCCCTCTGAGGATTCAATGTAAGGGAGGTCGTCCTCCAGTTCTGGACTTGTGGGTAGCAAGCCCAGGTGCTAAGTTTTTGTGGGTAGCAGAACTTGTGTTGAGGGATTTCTCTCCCTCTGATTTCAAGCTATGAGCCAGCATCTTGTCGCAGACTGAGTCTGCTTGACGGTATTACTTTGTGCAAGGAATCCTTGCTTAGTGTGAACGAGGGGTGGACGTAGATTGTATTGTGCAATCGAACCACCTAAAAAATTGCTTTGTCATATTGTGTGGTTTGCATTGTTAGATTTTTGCTAGAGTGATTTCCCTACAGCAAGTGGTATATCAAAATGTCCAGTCTGAAGGATAGGCCTTGTCACGTCCCGAACCGATAGCAGTGCGAAGCGTTGCTCGAAACATGGCAGCGAAACAGTCATGTTAATTAGAGTAATAAAAAAATAACATATGAAGAATAATAGCAAAGACACATGGAGGCCATTAATTTAACAAAAATATAATTTTATTGATATTTGAGAATTTAAAATTTTAATTTGACCTAAATTACAATAATAGACTCAAATAAAAAGAAACTTAAGAATCAGAAAGAACAAGACTCACCACACTAACTAGACTCAAGAAATAAAAAGACTCAGGTCTCTAAGTTCCGGGTTCACTCGATCACGCTATCCCGTTCCTAAATTTCAGCGTTCCATCTACCGCGTACCTGAAAAGGTGGAAATAAAGGGGGGGTGAGCAAGAAGCTCAGTAGGAATTACTCTCTATCATCAGGTAAAATTTAAG
Source organism: Amorphophallus konjac (assembly GCA_022559845.1). Lineage (NCBI taxonomy): Eukaryota > Viridiplantae > Streptophyta > Magnoliopsida > Alismatales > Araceae > Amorphophallus > Amorphophallus konjac. Next base: position 63,576,130 of record CM040120.1, on the reverse strand, counting down.
TAATTAACCAATTTCATGAATATGCGTGAATGATGCTAAAACTCAAAATAAAGCAGACAAAGTAACTCACAAGATCAGAAGGTAATTGACAGATAAATGAAATGGAGATATTGCAAGTCAAGATATCAAGAGCAAGCAACTAGACTTTTGTATGAATGGACATTTATCAAGTCAAGTCAAGTCACGCAAGTAAGTACTTCATGCATTCAAGCATGTATAGCGAATTTCACGAAAATGTGAAATGTCGTAGACTCACACGCTAGATAGTACTCAGTGCAATGTCACACCAAGTCATTACACCTCCCCGGGGCACAAGTACTCTTCGGGTGCTCCTCCTAGGACCAGACTGGGCCCTTAATATGATTGCCTTGGCATTGATTTGGTTGGATCATAGATCCCACGAAATTTAGACATCCACAATGAATGATGGCCAAGAGTTCCAAGATCAAGCTCATGTAATGAAGGTAAGAGGTGTAGGAATATTGATTCTTCTTGAGATTTCCAAACAATAAGCTCACTAATCGAGGGGAATAGTCATTTCAAGAATTGACTTTAGGAAAGGCATGGAATGGATAAATGTCACAATTTAGACCTAATAATAGGTCGTAAACTTGAGGTACAATAGCCTGAAGGGGCTAGAACGGCTCACACACATCAAAACCATGAAAATGACAATTTTCGGAAGGCTGGAATAAGAAACTGTCAGCCAAGGATCGCAAAGGGAAATAAACTGATGCGGGACGGGACAACGAACCTGGGACTCTAGCTCGCAACTCGTCTCTAAGCGAGGAAACGCGAGATCGCGCGCGGTTAAGGAACCGGCAATGAGTCAAGGGCAATCGGCTCCTCCGCCTGTACTCGGATTGAGTTACGGGACGGGTCACTCACTCTCTCTCGCAGCGGTGATGAAAGTAAAGCGAGCTAATATCTTATCACTAGCAGCGGCATACAAATATATACGAGATAAGTAAAGTGCCTACAAGGAGGGTGGCGAGTGTACCTCCACACTCCGGGCGTGGGGAAGACGATCCCGGCCAAGTACAGTAACTCCCGGTAAAAATAATCATTCACTAATTACAACAGTGATTTCTTGCCCACTCCACGTAGGGAGGTAAAGGGCTACAAGTGGGGCCCAGGAGGACTGATCCTGGGTTGACGGGCAACAAGCCAGAAGGGCTCTCGGGGTGGAACCGTGCTGCTGGTCCGACTCGGTACTGCGTCGACTTGGTGCTGCGCCGACTTGGTTCTGAGTTGCATGACAACAAGTAGTGGCTTCCAAAGGGACGTCATCCTCCTTGAGTCTTCTGAAGACGACGCTTGGCTGGGACGATGGCGGGATGTCCCTAGTCGACTCCCTGAAGTGGCGGTTCCTGAAATTGAGCTTTGATATTTTTGCAAGATTTATTTTGTTGTTGCCTCTACTGGTCTGCTCACGGAACAAATTTGCGCGCCTCCACGACCGGAATTGTTGTGCTCAGATCCGGAGGCGGATCTAGGCGTGGTTGGTGCCGTTGGAAAGAGGACTCATAGATCTACAACATATATTTTTTTTCCAATCCATCAAGTGAATGGATTAAAAATTAAAATGACTGTGCCACAAATGTTTTTACTGGCTCGGACTTACAGAGATAGAGGAAAGACTGAGTTGACCCTAAAAATGAATTTTGACCGAAGGGAAAATGAAATATCAAGACCTCATAAACATTATGGTGGAAGGGAGGGTACGTGAGGAACACTTTTTAATTTTGGGGGATTTTCTGGAGGGAGCTAAGGGGGTGGGAAAAATACGACAAGGAGACACTATCCTGCAGATCTGCAAACTGGCAGATTACTGGGGGGAAGAACAAAAATATGAAAAAAATATATCAAACGAAGGCCAAATGGTACGAAATGTGAACTGGAGATTAGGGGTGACAAGGAGAACAAACCCTCAAAGTTTGAGCTCGATCAGACAACAGAAGAAAATGATATAAATATGACTTTGAGGTGCTGTCCTGATTTGGACAGAACTCCGTCGGGTGGCGGTGGCGGCGCGATGGCGGCTCGATGGTGACAGCGGCGGCGGCGCTGAGCGTCTCACTCAGGAAGGGGGTTGAAAGGGAGGCCTCACACCTCAGAAGAAGGAGCCATCAAGCTCTGCAAGGGGGAGAGAGGAGGGAGGAGAGGGGCACCCTTAGGCCTCTTGGATAATTTTCAACAAATTTTCTTCATTAATTCTTCATTAAATCTACAAATGACACTATACATCTTCTTATATAGAGCATGGCAAGGGGTGGGGGGTGGAAATTTCGTGGGAGAGAGGGGAGGGACCAAAGGGGGGGGGCAAGGAAGCTTCCTTCTTTTGAATTTTTAAAGCAAGGAAGTCCAAGTTGGATAGGTTGCCTACCTTGGACTAAGAAAGGGGAGAGAATATGGAATTTTTCCTCCCTTTGTCCCCTTGAAAGGTCAAGCTTTCTAGAAGCCCACCTTGGACATTTGACTAGCCCCACATGGGCCCTAGAGCCTAGGTGGACCAATGGGGAAGAAGGTGGGGGCCCTTTGCTGGACCTACTGGACATTAACAAATAAACCCACTAAAACCTAAAAACTCACATTTTGGCTTATACTTGCCATACAATTGCATACCCAATTACACAAGGGTATAAATGAAAATAAAAAGGACACAAATGTAAAATAAAATGTACATGCTCGGAGTTGATTCCCATCATGTCTCCCCGGGTGAGAAAAACTCTACCCCGTCGAGTAAGGGGTGTGACTGCTCGTGTGACTCCTGCGGATCCGTCACCGAAGCTGGAAGCGTGGAGTACGCTCCACTCCAAGTAATCGACACCTGCTCATCACGTATAGATTCGATATGCTCACGCTGCTGTGGGAATGAGGCTAGAGGTGGACACTCCGGGGTGGGGTCACTCTCAAAGGGGAGGAGGCGGCTCGAAGATTCACAAGCAATCACCGCTGGGTCCCTTTATGTGACTAGATCTGAGATAGAGAATGGTCGAGCCGATCCCAAATGCCGACAAGTCTACAACGTACGCATTGGATCCGACTTGCCTCGCACTTGAAAGGGACTAACATTACAAGCGTACAAAGACCGACTATGCGACTCCTAATATGCTGGACACATGCATGGACAGACACAGAAGACCCTAGACATACCTATTGTTAGTCCGACCCATACATGTGCGAAGGTGGACCAGGACATCCGAATTTGTGCCATGCATACACTAGATGCAATTGATGGTTGATGGACTGGGGGACTCCTAGACATCCTACGATGCACCCGTGATGCACATTGGATTTGGATGCGGGAGGGCTAGGAGAACCAAAATCACCTTGCCGATGCACGGGCTTGATGGGTGTATATGGATCGACCCGTGGGGAAGAGGTGTGATGGTGGACTTCCCTAATAAGGTGGAATGGATAAAGTGGTCATACGGCTCACTAGGGAAGGGATCGAAGGGATCAAAGAAAGTATGACCCCTCGAACTGGGCTCCCATAGGTCACGGTCCCAATTTTGGAATTCTTGAAGGTGTAGGTGATCACCTTCATTCGTTATGGTAAGTGGGACGGTGATCTCATAGAGAAGGTATGGTTCCTCCCTTGGGGAGTAAATTATGAAGTCGGGCTCGACCGGCGTGGGGAGGAATAAGAGGACCTCCGTGGTGACATGACCCACGGTGCACACGGAGGTAATGGACTCCCAAGCGGGATGGGTAAAGCTACTACCTGTGGGTCGGTCGAAGCCTGGGGCCAATAAGTGCGTCAACTGCAACTGTCGGTCTAATCCCCTAAGAAGGTCATTCAAGGTATCCACATGGTGACTAGACCGGAATGTGGTATGGAAGGAGTTGACGGGCACTAAAAGTAGTGTGGGGTCCATGGATGGATAGCAAGGTGGGACCAAGCCTATCTTGAGCCAGCTAAGTAGTGGCTCCACGATGAAAAGCGTTTCCGTTAGAAACACGGGTGGCTCGGGCTGAGGTGGCTCCAAATGAGATGGCTCCGAATAAAGATCAGAAGGTGAGGGTGATGGTAATGGAGCTCTCATGGGTGGGGAAGGACTGTCCTCCTCAAGGGGAAGTGGTCCTTGGGGTGGCACCGGGTTGAAGGGCTCGGGCAGGAATCCGTCAATTTGAGTACACATCCTATCCAACCGATCCAAAATGGTTTTGAAGAGTTCGGCAATGGTCGGGTTTGGAGTAGGGGTATCGGGATGGACTCACCCATAATCACTCGGCCTAGGATTGGGCTTAGGCTCGTCTACATGTGGGGCTCCTTGCCTCCGACTATGACCCACTTGGTTGGAAGAGATTGGGTGGGGTCGGTTAGAGGTGACTGGGCCGGGTAGGTAGACCCTCCTAAGTTCGCCCTTCATCTCTCGCCACGATTCTATAGGCCTTTGCCTCCTAATTTCCCTCAAATTTTCTATGTCCCTCCATGTTGCGGCGGCTTCGTAGAAAAGTCACCTTGAGGCTAAGTCGACTTGCATGGCATCAGACATAATGTAACATTCAAAGTATGTGTCCATAGTGGCTTCCCACTCTAGGTAGTCACTCGGGACGTTGGAGCCATAGAAGTCCCAAGTTGCGTGCTTACGGGGGTGGTGGGGTTGGTTTTTCCATCTTTGGGCGTATCGCCACCAGACATAAGATGCGGGCGATTGGGAATCCATGGGACACGGGGAGCTATAACATGGACATGAAAACACTTGGACAAGACACTAGACACGACCGTAAAATGACAATGCAAGTTGGAATGCCGACTCGACTACACACCTAGACTCAACCAATAGACAATACTTGGCGGAGTTATGGGATCCGAAGATCCTCTCTCGCAAATGTGTGACCTTCCCGATAGGCGTAACCTAACGTTCGGGCAACACCTTTTGATATATCGAATAAAGGAATGCAAATGCGACACTTAGACTTAGACACTTTTTTATTATTTTTTTAAGCAAATACTACCCTAGACTCAACCTTCCGCTCTGATACCAATTTGATGCGGGACGGGACAGCAAACTTGGGACTCTAGCTCGAAACTCGTCTCTAAGCGAGGGAAACGCGGGATCATGCGCGGTTGAGGAATCGGCAATGAGTCAATGGCACTCGGCTCTTTCGCCTGTACTCGGATTGAGTCACGGGACGGGTCACTCACTCTCTCTCGCAGCGGTGATGAAAGTAAAGCGAGCTAATATCTTATCACTAGCAGCGGCATACAAACATATACGAGATAAGAAAAGTGCCTACGAGGAGGGTGGCGAGTGTACCTCCACGCTCCGGGCGTGGGGAAGACGATCCTGGCCAAGTGCGGTAACTCCCGGTAAAAATAGTTATTCACTAATTACAACAGTGATTTCTTGCCCACTCCACGCAGGGAGATAAAGGGCTACAAGTGGGGCCGGGGAGGACCGATCCTGGGTTGACGGGCAGCAAGCCGGAAGGACTCTCGGGGTGGAACCGGGCTACTGGTCGGACTCGGTGCTGCGCCGACTCGATTCTGAGTTGCAGTACAGCAAGTAGTGGCCGCCGAAGGGACGTCGTCCTCCTTGAGTCTTATGAAGGCGGCGCTTGGCTGGGACGATGGCGGGACGTCCTTGGTCGACTCCCTGAAGTGACGGTTCTTGAAATTGAGCTTTGATATTTTTGCAAGATTTATTTTCCTGCTGTCTCTGTTGGTCTGTTCACGGAATAGATTTGCGCGCCCCCACGACTAGAATTTTTGTGCTCATATCCGGAGGCGGATCGAGACGTGGTTGGTGCCGTTGGAAAGAGGACTCATATATGTACAACATATATTTTTTTTCCGATCCATAATGTGAATGGAGTGAAAATTAAAATGACTATGCCACAAATATTTTTGCTAGCTTGGACTGACAGACACACATGAAAGACTGAGTTGACCCTAAAAATAAATTTTAACCGAAGGGAAAGTCAAATATCTAGACTCCATAAAAATTATGGTGGAAGGGGGGGGTATGTGAGGAACACTTGGTAATTTTTAAGAATTTTCTGGAGAGGGATAAGGGGGTGGGAAAAATACGACAAGGAGACACTATCCCGCAGATCTGCAAACTGGCAGACTGCTGGGGGGGAGAACAAAAATATGGGAAAAATATCAAACGAAGGTCAAATGGCACGAAATTTGAACTGGAGATTAGGAGTGACAGGGAGAACAAACCCTCAAAGTTTAGACTCGATCAGACAACATGAGAAAAAGATAAAAATATGACTTTGAGGTGTTGTCCTGATTTGGACAGAACTCCATCGGGTGGCGGTGGTGGCTTGATGGTGGCTGCGGCGGCGGCGCTGAGTGTCTCACTCAGGAAGGGGGTTGGAAGGGAGGCCTCACACCTCAGAAGAAGGAGCCATCAAGCTCTGCAAGCGGGAGAGAGGAGAGAGGAGAGGGGCACCCTTAGGCCTCTTGGACAACTTCTAACAAATTTTCTTCATTAATTCTTCATTAAATCTACAAATGACACTATACATCTTCTTATATAGATCATGGCAAGGGGTGGGGGGTGGGAATTTCGTGGGAGAGAGGGGAGGGACCAAGGGGGGGGGCATGGAACCTTCCATCCATTGAATTTTTAAAGGAAGGTAGTCTAAGTTGGATAGGTTGCCTACCTTGGACTAAGAAAGGGGAGAGAATATGGGCTTTTTCCTCCCTTTGTCCCCTTGAATGGTCAAGCTTTCTAGAAGCCCACCTTGGACATTTGACCAGCCCCACATGGGCCCTAGAGCGTAGGTGGACCAATGGAGAAGAAGGTGGGGGCCCCTTGCGGGACCTACTGGACTTTTACAAATAAACTCACTAAAACCTAAAGACTCACATTTTGGCTTACACTTGCCATACAATTGCGTACCCAATTACACAAGGGTATAAATACAAATAAAAAGGACACAAATGTAAAATAAAATGTACATGCTCGGAGTTGATTCCCATCTATTCTCCCCGGGTGGGAAGAACTCGACCCCGGCGAATAAGGGGTGCGGCTGCTCGTATGACTCCTGCGGATCCGTCACCAGACCTGGAAGCGCGGAGTACGCTCCACTCCAAATAATCGACACATGCTCATCCTATATAGATTCGATATACTCATGCTACTGTGGGAATGAGGCTAGAGGTGGACACTCCAGGGTAGGGTCACTCTCAAAGGGGAGGAGGCGGCTCGAAGACTCACTAGGAATCACCGCTGGGTCCCTTTATGTGAAAAGATCTTAGATAGAGAATGGTCGAGCTGATCCCAAATGCCGGCAAGTCTACAATGTACGCATTGGATCCCACTTGCCTCGCACTCGAAAGGGACTAACATCACGAGCGTACGAAGACCGACTATGTGACTCCTAATATGCTGGACACATGCATGGATAGACACACAAGACCCTAGACATACCTACTGTTAGTTCGACCCATACATGTGCCAAGGTGGACCAGGACATTCGAATGTTTGCCTTGCATACACTAGATGCAATTTGTAATGCCCTGGCTTTTTCGGATCCTTCTTCTTTGGGTCTCGGATCTACATTTCTGGTGTATCTAGCTCTGTTGTGCCCGAAATTTTGTTTCAGACATCTCTCGTGTTCGGATCGGCGTGATCCGGAGTTGTTTCGGAGGCCCGGAAGCATTCCGCGGCTTTTCCGCGTGTGTTTTTCGATTTTCGGTGTGTGCTTCGGTAATTCCTTCAGAACCTCGTTACGGGTGAACCGGGCCGTTCACCAGGGCACGAGTGGTACCGTTACTTTCGGTGCGTTCTGAGGATCACGGAAACGTGATTTTCTATTTTTGGGTATTTTCCAGAATTTTTGGATTTTCATATATAAACCCCCTTTCTCTATCTTCCCTCTCATTTCTTACTCACTCCCCTCTCTCTTCTCTCACGCTCTCTTTCTCCCCTCTCTTCTCCAGCGGCCGACGGAGCGAGGTGGGGGCGAGGTGGAGGCGGCGCGGGTGAGGATGCGGGCGAGGATGGGCGAGGATCGAGGCGGTTGTGGGAGCGATCCCTCGGTGGATTCTGACATGGCGTCGTTCGCGTTCCGGGTGGTCTTCGATGTGGATTAGTCGCTTCAGCGCATGGTTTCTTCGGTGGAGGTAGGGTGACGGAACACTGCTCCGTTCTGCTCGTTTTCCCTGCCATTACACGTCGTTCGGCGCGGAAACGACTGCGTTTGGGTCCGTTCTAGCGAAACTGGGGTTTTGTAGGTTTCATAGGGTTGGTGGGGAAACGGCGACAGTTTCCAGACCGGTTACTGCCAACGGATTCCTTGGGGCGAGAGCATTCTTTTCCCCCTGATTTCATCTGGATTGGTGGTCCCGGTGGACCGGTAGACCTCTGGGAAGCTCGGTAACCCTTTTTGGGTAACTTCGGTAGAATCGCTCGTTTCTCGCGATTCGTGTGTCGTTTTGACTCCGGTCAGAGTCCATGTGAATGCCAGGGTGGTTGTGGTTGTATACCCTTCGTTTCGGCATGAACGGGGCGTGGAAACGCCACGATCGGGTGACCCTTTGGGTTTACCCGCCGTGATGGTTGGGCGGCTGAACCAGGCCCATTCATCGCATGGGCGGCTGCCTTTGCCCGTTTAATCTTCTCTTGGTTTTGGGGTTGTGCGGTCGCACGATAGACCGCACATGTGATGTGCAGCCAGGTGAGAACCGCATGTCTCCCCCAGGGGCGGCTGGTCCCCAGCCATCTGTCCTTCCGTAGGCTTGTGCAGCCAGGAGCTGACCGCATATCCCAGTTGACCCTTGGTCAACAGTTTAGTGTCGGTTGGGTTGTGCAGTTTGGTCAAAACCATTTTGACCGGCACTGGAGTAGGTCTGTTGGGTTGTGTAGATGATCCTTGGCCGCACATCCTCTTGGGCGGTCCAGCCATAACCGTCCATCCTCCGTTTGGGTTAGTCCGATTAGGGCTTTGTGCAGCTCCTGCCTGACCGCATGTCTCTTGAGCGGTTGTGCCCCAGCCGCACATCCCTTGAGCAGCCCAAGGTGAACCGCACATGCACCAGTCTAACCCGGTGTTTCCATTTTGACCGATTCGAGTCCTAGGTGTGTGGTTCTCGAACCACGTGTCGACCCGTGGCCTGACGGGTGCCGTGCACGTCGTCGGGCCCAGGTGTCGTGGTACGCTGTTGTCCCGGGTGTAGCGTTCTCGACTCGTGTCACCGTGTGTTGGCGTGCGTTGTCGGTTTCTCCGGAAAGCGATTCCCGAGTGGGTCCTGTGGAAGGCCTTGGGCTGCGAGCCCAGTTGTCCAGTCTGGGACTGGATGCTTCCCTCTTCTCCTTGAGTTGGGCTGCAGCTTGGCGGTGTGCAAGTTGCCTTGGAAATCATGCTTCTGTGCTTTCCACGTGGGACGTGTGTGTGGCCTTAGTCTTGTGAGTTCCCTTCCCAAGGGAATGGTCTCAGCGGCTCGTGAGCTACCTCGGTGCACGTGCTACCATGGTTTTAGACCTAGAGATTGAACTAGATTGACGGCCTTGTGCTGTTGCGTGCGACGGTCTTGACCCCGAGTCTTCTGACTCAAGGACCGTTGGCTGTAGTGCGTCTAGAGGACTGCCCAGAGTTTAGTGGCTTAGCGTCACTTGGGTTTTCTCGACTCTCACGCAGAGTGCGTGCGTAGCCATGAGCTGCGAGTCCCGTTCCTTCTCCGACTATGGTCGCCGTGCGACGGTGCCAGTACGTGGGATGGTCCCCGTACGTCGTCGGATTCGGACGTTGTTTTTCGTTGACTCGAGAGTCTACTCCTCAAGTGACCCTCCACTAGTCGTAGCCTGCTTACACGCGTATGCTCCCACCATGGAGTGGTGGAGAGGCTACCATGAGGACGGTTTGGGACTGGTTTCCGTCGGGCCCCTCGTCGTTAGCCAAAGTCCGGCTATGGGGGAAAACCGGTCATAGGGCCAGACCTAGGACACATGGTCTGTGTGTGCACAAGTGGTTGGGGACGGTTGGACCCATGCCGACGGATGTGACCCCAGCTAGTCACTCATTGTGGTTCTTGTTCAGTGTCCGTACCTCTGGTAGTCACTACCATGCTAGGCAGTTCACCTGCGGTGCGGTGCAAGTCGTCAGGGGACGCTACTGACTGTGCTTCTAGTGAGAGGTGCTCCTGTCGAGTCGGGAGTGGCAGACTGTCAGTCTTGTGACTTTAACCTTCGGGTTTAGTCGTGTTGACCGTTGAGTTTCGGTAGTCTAGCAGTGGCGCATGTATCGATTCTCGTGCCGTGAGACTAGTGCTCGTACCTTTACTGAGGTTGCGTCTTGCTGTGCGGTACCCGTGACCACGTGGTCGGGGTTGTACCTTGGATAGCGTGTCCAGGTTGGCCGTGTCCTGGGAGACAGGCCTCTACGGTGCGATTACCGTGGGCTTTTGCTTTGGTAGGTGGTACTGGTGTGGTTCGGTGAACTCGACTGCGAGCTCGAGGTGTGCCTTTTGGTGCAGTAGGAGTAGTTGTAGTGTCGTGTTTCGGCCGGCCACCGGGTTTACTGTTCCTGCTGTTACTGTTGCTCTCGTAGTTACAGCTTTCCGTGCCGCCGTTAGGTTCTTAGTGGGGTTCAGCGGGATCCCTGCTGAGTCTCTATTTTGGAGACTCACTCCCTGCCTTTCAGGTGTGGCGGTTCTTCCTCGAGGTTCGAGGTTGCTGTTCGGAGGTTCTCAATTGCCAGCTCGCCGGGCCGTGTGTTCACTCGGCATGTGGTACGTTTTTACTACTTTTGACTGTACTTTCTGTTAGACTGGACTCTGTTGTAGCTGTAGTTTCTCTTTCTTTCAGCTAGTTGTTGTTGGTTGTCCAGCTTTATTTCCTATTTCTTTGTGCCTCCACACTCCTTTTAGCCCTTCCGAGCCCTCCCGGCTCGTGGGCGGCAGTTCGAGTCTCGGGTTATCGGGCCTTCCCGGTAATCAAATTATCGGGTCGTTACAGCTGGTATCAGAGCGGAGGTTGTGGACGTACATAGGAATTTGAAATGTTGCAGTGATCAGAGTCCATAAGGTCTAGTACAGTCAGCAGCTGGCTTAGGGTTTTGTGCTTGTTTTTCCCCTCTGCTTCTCGCTCGAGAGCTTGAGTGTGTTGCGTGGCACTGTGAGGGTGGTGGTTGTCAGCGGCTTTCGTGCCAGCATGGGGTCTAAGGATCGAGGTCGAGAGTCTTCTCCCTCATCGGTGGTGGTCCTGGTTGCGCTGCGTTGGGCAGAGGTTGCTGGCAGGCGTGAGCTCGCAGTGTTGCGTTTGAGGAACCTACTGCGTGGTCAGGTGGCTGGAGAGGATTGTTCGTGGTTAAGTGGCCGTGAGCGTGCTTCGAGGGAGCTGTTGTCGATTTTGACCACTCCGGCTTGGGGCTTGTCCAGCTCCTGAGGTGTTCTGGTCGAGAAGTGTGCTCGGGTGAGCGGAGGATCTTCTCGGTGAGCAGTTGTTGCGTCGAGCCTGATGTTCTTGTCGTGCTCTGTGGCGTCAGAAATGACGTGTCGGTCCCGATTGTTTTGTAGATTTCGAGGTAGGATTTGGCAGAGGTGTCCCGGTAAGTCTTTGCTCCTACGCTCTTGTGTGCGAATGGGTTGTGTTCGCCCTGGAGTTGGCTTGAGATGTGAAGGCTCCACGGTGAGTTCGGACTCGAGGATGAGCGTCGGCGGTTATCGTTATGGCTCATGTAGCGGCTCTTGGCGCGATGCGCTGCAGTTTGAGGAATTGCAGCAGTGGTGCATCGAGAGATGTTGTGTTCGTGGTCTGACGTGACACTCGTCGAGTGTGTCAGAGGCGCTGGCCTGACGAGAGCGATGGTTTTTCCTTGGTGCTGGATGGTGCTGTTCCCAGCATGTGCGAGGTTCGAGGTCAGGTCGAGCATGGAGTTCTTCCGTTGGTCGGAAGTGCGTTTGGTTTCTCCTTTGGTTGGAGAGATTGTGTTTGGCTGAGGCTCGTCGTCTTGCTTGGTGTGCCCGAATTGGTTGGCCTTGTGTGCCATGAAGTCCGTGTGAGACGTGCTCCTTGTCTTGGCAAGGTGGTTGCCTGTGAGAAGTTGTGCCCATTCCTTTGTCATGTGAGGGTGTGTTGGCGCTTTTTTGAAAGGATGAGTGCTGGTTGGGCGGTGTTCCCAAGAATTTGTGGCTGTGCGCGTGAATCAGAGTGCACAGCGGAAGCGTGGTGGGCCCATAACCCACTTGTTCAGGATCATAGCGTTGGTTGCTACGGGCGGATTCCTGAGTTTGCGTTGAGCATTGGAGGATTGGTTCCTCTGTGTGAAATGTGTTGTTGCCGTGCCATTGCTTGAGGTATCATGGTTCATGGCACTGGCAGGATGGAGTGTTGGGGAATGTGCTGGCTAGTGCGCCGCATGAGTACCCTCTTCATGAGATGGAAGCCGTGTTAGGTGTCAGTGTTGGACCCGGATGGGGTTGTTGAGGATGTCGCCTGACGATGGTCGAGGACGTGTTGGTCAGAGTCTGTGGCTTGGTGCCCGACTTGTGTTCCCAGTCGTGTCCTCGGATGAGATCGTTTTTGGAGAAGTGATCTCTGGCTGGCTGTGGGTTCCTGTTGGTGGCTGCGAGTGACTGGTAAGGCTAGTCTCGTAGCCGACCACGGTGAGATGTATGTTGCTTGGGGACCCGTGAGCACTGTTCAGGTGGTGTCCCGTGGCTCTGTGGTAAGGGCCGAATCGAGATTGGCAGGTGTCCACTTGGATTGATCGAAGGATTTGATGAGACCAGATGGAAGAGTGACGCCTGTGGGTGGAGGCCTTTTTGTGAGATTGGCGTCGGAGGGTGGTCCTTGATGGGACGTTGGTGTCGCAATAGTTATCCCTGGTTTGGCGACCAGCATGGGATGGTTCCCCTATGAGCCTGTGTCGAGTAAGGTGATGACTGAGGACACCAGGATCTTGTCATCTGGTTTCATCGTGCTCCCTGAGAGGGTCGAGTTGGCACGATGTTCGAGCTCAGATGTGGAGTCTGAGAGGAGTGTAGCTCGAGATGTGGCATCGGTCTGTGTGTGAGTAAGCGGATGGCCTGCTGTGAGTTGGATCGTGCCTGTTGGGCCGGTGGAGGTTTCTCGTTGACGTGTCTCTGGCGACTAGTGGATGGTCTTGTCACAGATTGAAGATGCTGGTTGTCGGGGCTCGAGCGTGGCAAGAGCTGTGTGCCAATGAGACCTTTGGTGGTCATTTCTGTGATGTGCCTTTCCGGACAAGATCTGGGCTTTATCGAAGTTTGTCTTCTTACAAGAGTTGGCTCAGTGTTATGTCTGGCTTTCAGCTTGCCAGGTGTGAGGTGATTCTTGGTGCTGAGCTGTTGTGGTGGTTGCGGTCTACTTGGGTAACCGTGTCTGCTGGTGGGAGCTTGGTTTGGTTGTTCCCTTGTGTCGGGCGTCAGACCAGTCGGCGTGTTTGTGAAACTGGCGTCTGGGTCGTCTGCCGACCGTGGGTTGCGTGGGTAGCTGTTCCTTGTGTTAGGGACTATGTTTCCCGATGGGCAAGCTGTTGGCTGCGGTGCCATATTCGTTGTGCTGTGACTGAGGTGACGCTAGACTGTGTCCTTTGTGAGTGCCTGCTCTGATGGCCGGTGTGCTCGGCGTGCAGAGCGAGGTGTTGTTCGTGTTTATAGTCTGGCTGTGTCCCTCAGGTCTGGAGCTTTCATGTGAATCGTGGTTTTCTGTGCTGGGGTTCTGGCGGCGTTGTTAGTGGGTTACGACGTTCTTCCCATGTTCCTGTGCTTGTCCTGAATTTCGAGGACGAATCTCCTTTAAGCGGGGAGGGTTGTAATGCCCTGAATTTTTCGGATCCTTCTTCTTCAGGTCTCGGATCTGCGTTTCTGGTGTATCTGGCTCCGTTGTGTTCAAAATTTCATTTCGAACATCTCTCGTGTTCGGATCGGCGCGATCCGGAGTTGTTTCGGAGGCCCGGAAGCGTTCTGCGATTTTTCCGCGTGTGTTTTCCGATTTCCGGTGTGTGCTTCGGTAATTCCTTCAGAACCTTGTTGCAGGTGAACCGGGCCGTTCACCAGAGCACGAGTAGTACCGTTGCGATTGGTGCAGTCCGAGGATCGCGGAAACGTGATTTTCTATTTTTTGGTATTTTATGGAATTTTTGGATTTTCCTATATAAACCCCCTTTCTCTCTCTTCCCTCTCATTTCTCACTTACTTCCCTCTCTCTTCTCTCACGCTCTCTTTCTCCCCTCTCTTCTCCGGCGGCCGACGGAGCGAGGCGAGGGCGAGGTGGAGGCGGCGCGGGCGAGGATGCGGGCGAGGATGGGCGAGGATCGAGGCGGTTGCGGGCGCGATCCCTTGGTGGATTCCGACATGGTGTCGTTCGCGTTTCAGGCGGTTTTCGACGTGGATTAGTCCCTTCGGAGCACGGTTTCTTCGGTGGAGGTAGGGTGACGGAACACTGCTCCGTTCTGCTCATTTTTCCTGCCATTGCATGTCGTTTGGCACGGAAACGGCTGTGTTTGGGTCCGTTCTAGCGAAACTGGGGTTTTGTAGGTTTCGTAGGCTTGGTCGTGAAACGGCGACGGTTTCCAGACCGGTTACTGTTAACGGATTCCTTGGGGCGAGAGCGTTCTTTTCCCCCTGATTTTGTCTCGATTGGTGGTCTCGTTGGACCGGTAGAGCTCCGGGAAGCTTGGTAACCCTTTTTGGGTAACTTCGGTAGAATCGCTCGTTTCTCGCGATTCGCGTGTCGTTCTGACTCCGGTCAGAGTCCATGTGAATGCCAGGGTGGTTGTGGTTGTATCCCCTTTGTTTCGGCACGAACGGGGCATGGAAAGGCCGCGATCGGGTGACCCCCTGGGTTTACCCACCGTGATGGTTGGGTGGCTGAACTGGGCCCGTCCATCGCATGGGCGACTACCTTTGGTCCATTTATCTTCTCTTGGTTTTGGGGTTGTGTGGTCGCACGATAGACCGCACATGTGATGTGCGGCCAAGTGAGAACCGCATGTCTCCCCCATGGGCGGCTGGTCCACAACCGTCTGTCCTTCCGTGGGCTTGTGCGGCCAGGAGCTGACCGCATATCCCAGTTGACCCTTGGTCAACAGTTTAGTGTCGGTTGGGTTGTGCGGTTTGGTCAAAACCATTTTGACCGGCACTGGAGTTGATCGGTTGGGTTGTGCGGACGATCCTTGGCCGCACATCCTCTTGGGCGGTCCAACCCTAACCGTCCATCCTCCATTTGGGTTAGTCTGATTAGGGCTTTGTGCGGCTCCTGCCTGACCGCATGTCTCTTGAGCGGCTGTGCCCCAGCCGCACATCCCTTGAGCGGCCCAGGGTGAACCGCACATGCGCCAGTCTAACCCGGTGTTTTCGTTTTGACTGATTCGAGTCCCGGCTGTGTGGTTCTCGAACCACGTGTCGACCCGTGGCCTGACAGGTGATGTGCACGTCGTCGGGGCCAGGTGTCGTGGTACGTTGTCGTCCCGGGTGTAGCGTTCTCGACTCGTGTCACCATGTGTTGGTGTGCGTCATCGGTTTCTCCGGAAAGCAATTTTCGAGTGGGTCCTGTGGGAGGCCTTGGGCTGCGAGCCCAGTTGTCCAGTCTGGGTGATGTGACACAACCTAGGACTCAACAAGCAAGCACAATTAAGTATTCAAAAACGGACAGATAATAGCAACCGCTCACCCGATGCTCACTAAGACCCGGGGTAACTTGGCAATGCCAAGGGGAGGTTGTGTGGGCTAGGCCCTTGCTGGTAGAGGGCCAGCAAGGCCAAGGTTTGATTCCCCAAGGGTACGGCTGCCCAAATCAAGGGTCCGACGAAGTGCCAAAGGGCACGTGTTCCACTCTCTTCCCACGATGATCACTTATGGCAAATGAGCTTAAGGATCGGGCTCTCGTCACGGCCAGCGGAGTTTATGAACTAATATTGAAAGAACAAGCATGAATTAGAGCAATGTTTTGGAGCACTCACTCGACCGGTTTGAAGAAACCGGTCCCGCTCGGAGACGAGGGCGAGCGGGGAAGCGTGGGTTCCCACACGCCGCGTCGGGGTAGCTTGACCTGCCCAAACAAGTTACACCACTACACCTCTCGCAGGAGGGGGATCTTGGGGTAGGGGTTAATGAGATTACAAACAATACTACCTCCACGCAGGGAGGGGCCTTCAGTCGGCCAAGCGGGGCGGGGAAATTAGACTAAAGAGGGATGACTAAGTAACGGCACCGAATCTACTTGCTGTCTGCGAACAGGGACAGATAGTCGGTGTTGCTGCTGTAGAACCCCCTCAGGAATTTTGCTGGTGGCGAGACCGGTGGGAAAATCTTCGTAGCTGAGAAGGGAATGCCTCAGAATTTCTTTAATTTCTTCTGGTGTCGCTGCTGGCTGGGATAGAGGTTTGAACAGAGCCTTAGATTCTCGGACCGGCAGCTGCAGACTTCTAACAGCAGATTGCAGTGAATGCCCCGGCAGCTCCCAATCTCGGAATCAAGCGCCGTCAGAGTTGTTGGAATCGTGGACGAGTCCTCTTCGCAGAAAACTTGACGGTGAAGCCAACCGATGTCGGAGAAGACTAGGGGATACAGAACAATGGCAACTGGTCGGTGCAGACTGTGGGTAGCAGATCTGCGTAGCTGAGGGAGAAAAATGAGAACTCTGGATCACGAATGCCGAATGAAGTTCTGTTTCTTGATTCTGGAAGTAGACTGGGCGATGAAGAATTTTGAAGAATAATTCGTGGGCTGATTCCTCTGGGGTTCGTCGTGGCAGAGCTTCTCATCTGGCTCAGGTTCTCAACCGAGGCAGAACTGCGCAGTTGTGGGAGAATTGACCTCCTGGACGGCTCGGAGATCGGAAGAAGATGAAACTACTTCTGTTGCGAACGAGACTGGTAGACGCTTCCGACGATGGCTCTTGGGTCTTTAAACTCGTCCGGAGGAAGTCGTGGTGGCCGCTGCAAGTTGCTAGTTCATCTGCAACCTCTGGACAGCAAATTGTAACTTCGAAGTAGCTTCCAATGACCGAGAAAGAAGAAGGGGAAGGAGGTAGATGAGTGTTGGAGTGACCCCTGGTTGTAAGGGGAGTCTTGGAGGGGGTGTTCTAAGGTGTGGGAGGTGGAGAATAAGGTCTGGAAGAGGGTCCAACATATGGTGGTAGTGGGGGCTGCGAATTTGGGAAGGTGGGTGAGAGGGAAAGGGTATTTGAAAATAGGTTTAAGGGTGGGGTTAATTTGTTTGTCTTGGGAATGGGGGGGTTGTGTTGGGGAAGGAATGGGTGCTTGGGGTAGTGGGAAGGGTGCTTGGGAAAGTGGGAGGGGTAGTTGTGGGTTGGATGGTGAGGAGAGGATTGGTGGAGGGGGTCTTGGGAAGGGATGGAGTATTGATGAGGGTTGTGGGGAATGGGAAGAGGCTTAAATGGGGTAGGTGGGGAGTGGAGGTGGTTAGGAAGGGAGGAGAGAGAAGAAAATTCGAATTTGGGTGTTGAGAAGAGAGAAAGTGGAGTGAAAAAATAGATTAAGAGAGGGAAGGGTGGGGAATCTCTCCCCTAGGGTTTCTCACCCAAAAAATGGAATCTCTCCACTAGATAAGAAGTGTAAACTCTCAAAATGACAAGTTTTTCATTCATTGATTCATTAGTTGAAATGGGGGGAATGGGGTCCTATATATAGGAAACCCACATTTCTACAAAAGTCCCTGACAATTGACTCAATGACAAATAACCGAGAGGGTAGGGGGGAGCCCTTGGGCCAAGCCCAATGAATTGGGCCCAATAGCTAACTAGATAACCTAATGACACTCAAACTTAGGGAAATAATCACAAGACCTAGGAACATGACTCAAATAAAAGGGAAAATACATCAAATGACTCAAATAAAAATTACATAGGACTCAAAATTAAATAACTAGACCATGCCGGATGCAATCGGGGCGAGGAGACGAGCTGTGATCGTGGGCATGGAAGGTGATGTCCCCATCATACTCCCGGGGTGCGGAGAACTCGACTCCGTCGAGTAAGTGTCCTTCCCTCCTTGGAAGGTGTAGAAGTGGTACTGCCCTCAAGTCTTCCGAACGAAACCGATCCATCCACCTACCGAGATAGCGCTCGTATACCTTGCTCCTGGTGGTAGTGACCTGTTCATCCAATATTCGTTCAATGCGCTCACGCTGGGCTCTCTTGGCTGGTGGACTCTCCTCACGGGTGGGTGCTCTCTCAACGGAGGGAATAGGCTCAATATCTTCACTAGGTACCACCGTGGGTCCCTTGTATGGCACTAGGTCGGCGACATTGAATGTGGGACTTACTCCATATTCCTCGGGGAGATCTAACTCATAGGCATTTGCACCAATGCGCCTCAGGACCTGGAAGGGACCAGCCCCACGTGGCCTCAATTTGGAGATGGCTCCGGGGAGAGCCTCTCCGTCCTTACCATCACAAAGTCACCCTCATGGAATTCTTGGTGACGCAAAAGGGAGTCAGCCTGCCTCTTATAGATCTCATTTTCCTTGCTTATGTGCTTGCAAAGGCTTTCATATAATTTTGTGAATGTTGACATTCTAGGGGTGATGGGTGGACCTGGGCAACCAAAAGTAGACCAATCATGCTTTGACGCTAAGAAGACTTTGATGAAATGGGGAGGACCGGGGCATCCATAGGTGATCCGGTCATGCATGGGGGTGACAAATGCTGGGGGACCCGGACATCCATGAATACTTTTATCATGCCTACAACTCATGATGAGTGAAGGTGGACCACTACATCCGAATTTGGACCACTCATGCTTTCTACCTGACATGTGGGTGATGTGAATGAATGGACCCAACATAATGTTCATGCCAATTGGTGTAGTAAACCTAGACACATGCATGCTTTTCCCAAAGGTGACTTCCATATGTATAGGTGTGGGATAACCCTTGAACTCCCATTGGAAAGGATCGAATGGATCTAAGAAGGTGGTCATCATGGGATGGGGCACAACTTTATTACCTAGGGATATGTGGCCCAAGGTCATGGCTCCCAAGGTGTAACCCGAGTCATGGATGAGGTGGGTTTGGCCCAATATGGTGGGTGAGGGTAGGAAAGGGTGGGTGGTTGGTAAGATGGTTGGGTCATATGAGTCCCTTGACTCCCATTGGAATGGATCATATGGATCATAAAATGGGTCACCTAGGGGGAGGAACTCTATGTCCTCAAGATCCTTAAAAGGTGCTAAGTCATCCTTCTCCATGATAGTTGGGCCAATGTTCATGACAAGTGGGTCGGCCATGAGTGGAGGGCTTGGCTTTCTACCCGAGATAAGAAGCTCTAAATCGAGGAGAAGGTTGGGCTCATCGGGTGTAGGGAGGAATAGAAGGAGGTCGCTAGTGTAGCAACCAATGGTGCAAACCGAGGTGATATACCCTATGCATAGATGTAGGAGGCCAAGGCTCCTAGGTTGTTCGACCATAGGGGTCATCATGCTAGTCATCTCTAATTGCCATGCTATGCCCTTGAGAAGGTCCTCTAAGGTCTCCACTTGATATGATGCTTGGATTGTGGTGTGATAGGAGAAGAAGGGCACTATGGGAAGGTCTCGTTCTATGAGAGAGAAAACATGGGCCGGGGTCTCTCGAATTGGGCTCTCCTTTAGCCAACTAACAATGGATTCTCCTAAGATGAGCTCCGCCCCAACTAGAGAGGGTGGTGTAAGGTAAAGACCATCGTGTGAGGTTCCTTCTTCAGCTTGGACTTGGGTTTCCTCCAAAGTGGGGGGTGGGTTTGAAGTGCTCACAACTATTGGATTGGGTATGAGTTCTGCTACCAAGGAGGTGAGAGAGTCTTTTGGGGTGATGAGGGTTTGTGTGTGGTGTTCCCAGGGTAGAGGGTAAAGGAAAACTTGGATTGGGATTGGTAGGATGTGGTTTGGGAGTGGAAGTAGTGGAGGTCTAGGTTAGGGTAGGAATGGGTTTGGAAGTGGAAGGTGGGTTGGGTGACAGGATTTGGGTTGGGTGGTGGTGGCCGTCATGGTTCTAGGTGGAGGGATGGACACGGGGTCTACTTGGGATTGAACGGTGAGAATAGGGTGAGTGGTGGTCCTTTTTGGGGAAACCGGGTCGGTTAGGGGTCTCTTCCCCTTGGGATCGGCTGGTTGTGGATGGGTGGTAGTGGGGGCCAACTGAGTTTGGATAGATAGGTTTGCGGAAGGAGGTTTTGGTTGGAGTGTGGGGATCCTCATGGGATTTGGTGGAGAGGTGGTTGTTTGGTTTATTTGGGTCTTAAGGGAGAGGACTTGGTCGCGAAGTGTTGTTATGATGGTTGAGAGATGAATTGTTGGGGGTGGTGGGGGTGGAGACCAAAGGTCGGTCTCAAGTTGGCCGGGTGGGGATGGAGGAGTGGTAGTGCTCATCGGGTTAGGGGTGCTTGAGTAGGAGGGGTGGGAATGTTTGGAGATATAGATCTTTCTAAGTTCTACCTTCATCTCTTCCCATGAGTGAATAGGTTCTTCTCTTCTAACCCTCCTTAAGCCCTCTATGTGTTCCCACTTACTTTTGGCTTGACCCCGAAGTCGTCCCTTGGCCTTTCGGACTCTCGTCGGTCCATATACCGAAGTCTTTTCGAAGTACTTTTCTATCGTTGTAAGACCCCAATTTTCTGTATAGAATATTAAATTTCGTAAATAGTAAATTTTGAATAGTGATGTGGTAAATAGTAAATAGTGAAATTTTTGACTATCATATAGAAATTCTGAAAAATGGTAGTTAAATAGTAAACACGATGATAAACACTTTGGTCTTCTGTGCCCTGACCCTAATAAAATCATTTACATGGCTTAATCGGTGATTTAAGCCTGACTTAAAACGCGGAAAACACTATTCATAGTAAAATACGACTACCTTAGAAAAATCTATAAAAATCACAATTGATAGAGCATATTTTTATTAACAACTTTGTCTTCTTGAGTATAATCGGTAAAATATCAGAAACTCTATCTATCGACTAAATCGTTAGAATTCGTTAGAATTTGATTAGCTATTATTTTAATCCTAAGATTGGATCGGTTAGAAATTAACCTTGTGATAAAAATCCACAAAAATAATAAATGGATTCCTCATAAGTTGTATAACAATTTTGTCTTCTGGGTCAAACTCATTAAAAATCATTTAGTGAGGTTAATTAGTGGTTTTAGTTAGAAATACTTAATCACATGATTAAGGAGGATTAGCCAAATCCTTACCCAAATAAACACGTGGAAACGTGTTTCAGTCGGCAGCCCGCGTCGTCAACGCCGGCCATCCCCTTTGCGGCGCCGTGTCCGACTAACCTTTGGCGCGGGAGAGTCTTCTACGCGTATGCAACCCTATAAATAAGGAGGCTTAGCCTCTTCCCTCTCTGCTAAAGCCCTGTTAAGCTCTGTTGCTGCAAGGGATCGCAGGAAGATACTATTCATCTTCTTCTTCCTCCGTATTCTTCTTTGTCCTTCAATTAAGGTAGGTAACCAAGGCCCAAATGATTAAAGTAAAAATATGGATTGTTAGTAATCATGTTAGCTTTCATTTAGTAGCAAAATCATGATTTATCATTACAGTTATGATTTAATTTAGATTTTATCACCATCGTTATCATGCTTAAACTCAGTTTTAAGAGTTCCTGGTTTGATCGGACTTCTGTTCGTTTTAACGGTTAGTACCTATTTTTTTTTACTCTTTTGACACCCCAGTTGTATAACAGCCCAAATTAAACCGCTGTATATATGTCAAACGGCCTAATTAGAACCGCTATATGTCCAGTAGGTTTAGCGGCCCATTTAAGACCGTTAAAATGTCCAGAGATCAAAATATTCAGTATTAATCAGGGTAAACAACGTTAATCAACAAGATTATCAACTCATATAACAACAGAATAAATAGATGAGTGAATGATAAAAATTTACTTTCTGTTGCAATATTTACTTTTTTGGAAAATTCTGGTTAAGTTTACTAAAACATGGTTAAAGTGAAATTATTCACTTGTAAAATTCTTGGTAAATTGGTTAATCATGTAAATTAGTTAAAAATTTACCATGGGTAAATTCTGTAAATTTTACTGTAGAACAGAAATTTAAATGACAGACTTATGGCAAGTCTTGGCCAGTTAGACCGGACACTCCATCCGGTAAATTATCCCATTTTTACCGTGTGACATTTTTACCGTGGTAAATCCCGAGTTGGCAACAGGATTACGTGATTACTGGTTTTACTTGAGTATATTAAATGGCCCGATACACATCGTTTTAATTTGATTAATTGACCGATTACCCTTGGTTAAATCTTCGGTCATATTCGAGCCCGGAATCGACCATTGGGCAGTAACCATATTGGTTTACTTGTCATTGGCGACCCGGAAGCCATTTGGCATATTTTACTTCTCTTCTAGTCGTACCGACTACGACCGGAAATTGTTACCGTTATACTTAATACGGATTCTCTAGAACCGTATATCTTGAATACGGCCTCGTACAGTCCGTATAATCGTTCTTCGGAACTTACTTCCCTTCTCTCCAACGGATTACTGTCGACCGTTCTTTCTTGATTCCGTAACTCGTTACTCGTGTAAGTACGGCCCGGTATTTACCGTACGACGACCCTCAGTTTTGGGTTTTATCGTGATTATATTCTCGAATCCGAGGACAAGTGTGGTCCTCTAATCTGAGCATTGACAGAAATTCATCTGATTAAATTGGCCATAATTTGATTATGTCTAGACGGTGGATCGTTGATCCAATAAAATCAATGCTAACGCACCATAAGGGCCCAGTCTGGTCCTGGGGAGAGCGCCCGAAAGTTAGTGAGCCCATGGGATGTTAATGACAGGGTGTGGCATTGCACCCGAGTGCAGGAATATACAGTGTACGTCTATGACAAACTCTCGTTACTTGATCGTGTGATCGTGCTGGAATACGTATTTATACTACTTGGCCGAATTTACTATTGTTACTTGTTATCTCTTGTTCATTACTTGTGGTAAATTCGTGTACAAAGTTATTCCTTGACCTTGCAAGATGTCTCTCTACATTGTTATTGTCTTTCTTTATCGTATCGTTATCTCTTGTCATTAGTTTTTACTGCATTTCATATAAACTGTAATAAATTGATAATCACTTATATTTGCCATGGTTATCTACTGAGCGCGTTAGCTCATACCCTACTTGTTTCCCCCCTTTTTTCCAGGTAATGATCTTACTATCGGGGATGGACTGGAGTGACACCGAGTGATAGTTAGTAAATTGAGTCAGTTGAGTTTAAAGAATTGTACTAGTTTCAGTCATACTATTTGGCTATAGTTGTTCTACTTCAGTTGTAACTTTTATTATTATCAATAAAAGGAAGTTTGGTTATTTGGTTAATTGTCTCTTTCAACTCTGGTGTAAATGGTTTGGAAATAATACCATTTCTTTCTAGCTCGCGTGCCCCTAACTGTACGTCCCGAGATTCCGCATCGGGACGTGACAGTTAAGTTGGTATCAGAGCTTAGGTCAATTTGTCCTAGGTATTTTACCTTAAGGTTATAGGTTATTGGTTATAGGTTTAAGTTTAAGAACCCGACCTGGTGAGATTGGGTAGAAATTGGGTTAAGTCTTTAGCCGTAAATCATACTCTTCTTTTATAAGAAGTTCTTCTCTCATAAATAAATTCTTCTTCTCTCATAAATAATCTCTTGACTATTTTAAATAAAGGTACTAGAAATGGCAGCTGACCGCGCTGAGATGAGGAACCTCCAGCGTACGGTCCAAGGCCTGACACAGGCGTTGCAGCAAGTGGCTCAAGCTGGAGCCGCAGCACATCATGGCACTGGTGACTTGTACCGGAACTTTCAAGGAATGAACCCGCCTAGATTTGCTGGTTCTACCGACCCGGATGAGGCCGAGCATTGGCTCGATGATATGAGGAGAATATTTGAGGTTATGCAATGCACTGACCAAGAGCGTGTCCTTCTATCTACGTTCCAACTGGAGCGAGATGCACGTACTTGGTGGGAGTCCGTCAAAGCAACTCTCGGTGATCACCAAGTATCGTGGGAAGAATTCGAGGAGTATTTCATTGGGAAGTATTTCTCTGACCGTGTCCAAGAAAAGAAGGCAGCGGATTTCGCAGCTTTGAAGCAGCGAGGTTCGTCAGTGGCAGAGTATGAGGCACAGTTCGCCTGACTTTCTCGCTATGCAATGCATCTTATTTCTACTGAGAAGATGAAGGCGAGATGATTTTTCAACGGGTTGAAGCTCCATTATATTAATCAACTGGCACCATTGGAAATTTCTACCTATCCTGAGATGGTGAGAAAGGCACAAGTATTGGAGGATACTCTTGAGATGACGGAGCGTATTCGTGGTCAAGGTAACAAGCAAGAACAACCAAAGCCATTCAAGAATGCCAAAACCGGATTTGGCACTAGCACTGGCAAGAAGAGACCTTTTATTGGTTCTGGAACTGGTTCTAGCTCTAGTTCTGGTTCGTGGAAAGGCAAGATGCCGAGACAAGAAGACAAGAAACCTGACACTATGGTACCATTCAAGGGCATCTGCAAGTTTTGTGATCGTCCTGGCCATAAGATGGAGGAATGTTGGCGCAAGATAGGCGCATGTTTGCGTTGTGGGAGCAAGGAGCACCGTATCCCTGATTGCCCCTTATTGGCAGAGAAAGCTACCCCGGCAAAACCTTTGGCTTTCAAGAAGCCGCAAGGAAAGCTCCAGGCTCTTCATGTTAATAAAGCGGAAACCGCCGATGACGGTGGGCTCGTCGAAGGTACTCTCATTATACTCGACAAGTCAGCTTTTGTTCTATTTGACACTGGTGCAACACATTCTTTTATTTCTCGGCGATTCGCTAAGTCTTTAGCTGTGGAACCTGTTTTGATGAGTTCTCCATTAGAAATATCAACCCCTATTGGTTCTAGATCAGCTATTCAGCATTTTTATCCTTCTAGCAAGGTTATGGTGAATGATCAGAATTTTCCGACTGATTTAGTTTGCATGGACATGAAAGATTACGATGTAATC
The DNA here is from genome assembly GCA_022559845.1 of Amorphophallus konjac. Taxonomy (NCBI): domain Eukaryota; kingdom Viridiplantae; phylum Streptophyta; class Magnoliopsida; order Alismatales; family Araceae; genus Amorphophallus; species Amorphophallus konjac. The sequence continues at coordinate 63,551,209 of CM040120.1, read as the reverse complement.
CTCGGAGCTGATTGGTTGGCTCGATATGAGGCCAATGTTCATTGTAGTTCTTGTTCCGTGTCTTTTTCTAGACACCCCGGATTATCCTTCAAGGGAGTTAAACACCCTAGCTCTATCTCTCTTATCTCGACGCTTCGAGCTGATAAGCTATTGAGACGTGGATGCGGAGCTTTTCTGGCTTTCGTTTATGCGTCCCCGGAGCAACAGATCGAGATTAAGGACATTTCTGTTGTCCGAGATTTCCCTGATGTTTTTCCAGAGGAGTTACCAGGAATTCCGCCTGAGCGGGAAGTCACATTCTCTATTTATCTTATTCCTGGATCATCTCCTGTTTCTAAGGCTCCTTATCGTATGTCTCCTGCGGAATTGCGGGAATTGAAGCATCAATTGTTGGAATTACTTGAGAAGGGTTTTATTCGCCCGAGTGTTTCCCCTTGGGGAGCCCCTGTGTTGTTTGTTCGGAAGAAGGATGGTTCGATGAGACTGTGCATCGATTATCGGCAACTCAATCAGTTGACAGTCAAGAACAAGTATCCATTACCGAGGATTGATGAGTTATTTGACCAGATAGCGGGAGCTCAGTATTTTTCTAAGATCGATCTTCGATCTGGATATCATCAGTTGCGGATTAAGGATGAAGATATTTATAAATCTGCTTTCCGCAGCCGGTATGGTCATTTTGAGTTTGTCGTTATGCCTTTTGGTTTGACAAACGCACCGGCAGCCTTTATGCAGTTAATGAACAGTGTGTTCCGACCCTATCTTGATCGGTGGGTCGTGGTATTCATAGACGATATCTTGATATATTCCAAGAGTGAAGAAGAGCATGCCAAGCATCTGAGGATGGCTTTGCAATTGCTGAGAGATCATCAGCTTTATGCCAAATTGAGCAAGTGCGACTTTTGGCTGAAAGAGGTGTCCTTTCTAGGGCATATTATTTCCAAGAATGGAATTTCTGTTGATCCATCGAAGGTGGAAGCAGTAAAGAATTGGGAACAGCCTACCTGTGTGACTGAAGTAAGGAGTTTTCTAGGCCTAGCTGGCTATTATAGAAGGTTTATTCAGGATTTCTCGAAGATTGCGGTACCTCTTACGAAATTAACCCGCAAAGAGGTCAAGTTCGAGTGGTCAATTGAATGCCAACGGAGTTTCCAGACTCTAAAAGATTGTTTGACTACTGCACCTGTTTTGACCTTACCTTCTGGTGAGGGTGGTTTCGTGGTATACACGGATGCATCAGGTATTGGCTTAGGCTGTGTACTTATGCAGCACGGCAAAGTGATTGCCTATTCTTCTAGGCAGTTAAGAAAGCATGAAGTTAATTATCCAGTTTATGATTTGGAGTTAGCAGCAGTGGTATTTGCATTAAAGATTTGGAGACACTACCTATATGGTGAGACATTCACGGTATTCTCAGATCACAAAAGTTTGAAATATTTGTTCTCTGAGAAGGACTTGAACATGAGGTAGAGAAGATGGTTGGAGTATATAAAGGACTTCGATTTCTCTATTGAGTATCACCCTGGCAAAGGCAATGTAGTGGCCGATGCTTTAAGTCGGAAGACTGCAGTTAAGTTATCCAGTCTTATGTTACAAGAGTGGAAACTACCGGAACAATTGGCTAGTTTGGATCTCAATGTAGATAATGATCGGGTTTTGATTTCCCAGATTCAACTCAAGCCCGAACTATTAATGGAAATCAAATTATTACAAGATAATGATCCCGAGCTAGTAGAGATTAAAGGGAGCTTGAATAGCAGACCTGATTTCTCGGTAGCTGATGATGGAAGGCTATTATTTCAAGGTAGAACTTGTGTACCGGATGAGGCAAAGATAAAGAATCGGATTCTCGAGGAAGCTCATAGATCCCGATATACTATCCATCCGGGAGGCACTAAGATGTTCAAAGATTTGAAAAGATCTTTTTGGTGGCCGAACATGAAGAGGGAAGTTGCTGATTTCGTGAGTAGATGCCTAGTGTGTCAACAAGTGAAGGCCGAGCATTTCAGACCGGCAGGAAAATTAAATCCACTCGATATACCCCAATGGAAGTGGGAGAGTATTGGCATGGATTTCATTATGGGTCTTCCTAAGACTCGGGGTGGTTATGATGCAATATGGGTAATTGTGGATCGACTAACTAAGTCGGCACATTTCTTACCTATTAAGTCCAAGTGGACAGTTGATGTTCTAGCAGCTTTATATTTGAAGGAAGTGGTTAGACTTCATGGTATTCCAGTGAATATTATATCTGACAGAGACCCGAGATTTACATCACATTTCTAGAAGGGATTACAAGAATCTCTCGGTACGCGTCTGAATTTCAGCATTGCGTTTCATCCGCAGACAGACGGACAGACTGAAAGGACTAATCAGATAGTAGAAGATATGTTGAGAGCTTGTATGATCGACTTCGGCGGAAGTTGGAGTGATCATTTGGCATTAATAGAATTCGCCTACAACAATAGTTACCAATCCAGCATATATATGGCACCTTTCGAGGCTTTGTATGGAAGAAGCTATCGTTCTCCATTATGTTGGGATGAGGTAGGCGAAAGGCAATGGCTTGGACCGGATCTTATCTTGGAGTCATCACAGAATATTTGTATTATCCGAGACCGGTTACTAGTGGCTCAATCGAGGCAGAAGAGTTATGCCGACAATAGAAGACGAGATTTGGAATTTCAAATTGGCGAGCATGTGTTCTTAAAAGTCTCTCCTTCGAGAGGAATTCGCCGATTCGGTATTCAGGGCAAGCTAAGCCCGAGGTATATTGGTCCATTTGAAATCCTTGATAGAGTGGGTGAAGTTGCTTATAGACTGGCTTTACCGCCGCAATTGTCTGGCGTACATAACGTATTCCATATTTCTATGTTGCGGAAATACGTGTACGACCCCACTCACATCATTCAGCATGTGGATTTTGAGTTAAAGAAGGATCTGACTTATGAAGAAAGACCAGTGAAGATTCTAGATCGGAAGGAACAACAACTTCGGAATCGTTCCATACCGATGGTCAAGATTCAGTGGAGTCGGCGTGGAACCGAGGAAGCCACCTGGGAATCCGAGGACGCTATGAGGAAGCGGTATTCCGATTTGTTCTAAGGTGAGCTATTTATTCCCTTACTGTTTTTGGTTCAGTGAATTTGGAGGACCAAATTCTTTAAGTGGGGGAGGGTGTAAGACCCCAATTTTCTGTATAGAATATTAAATTTCGTAAATAGTAAATTTTGAATAGTGATGTGGTAAATAGTAAATAGTGAAATTTTTGACTATCATATAGAAATTCTGAAAAATGGTAGTTAAATAGTAAACACGATGATAAACACTTTGGTCTTCTGTGCCTGACCCTAATAAAATCATTTACATGGCTTAATCGGTGATTTAAGCCTGACTTAAAAACGCGGAAAACACTATTCATAGTAAAATACGACTACCTTAGAAAAATCTATAAAAATCACAATTGATAGAGCATATTTTTATTAACAACTTTGTCTTCTTGAGTATAATCGGTAAAATATCAGAAACTCTATCTATCGACTAAATCGTTAGAATTCGTTAGAATTTGATTAGCTATTATTTTAATCCTAAGATTGGATCGGTTAGAAATTAACCTTGTGATAAAAATTCACAAAAATAATAAATGGATTCCTCATAAGTTGTATAACAATTTTGTCTTCTGGGTCAAACTCATTAAAAATCATTTAGTGATGTTAATTAGTGGTTTTAGTTAGAAATACTTAATCACATGATTAAGGAGGATTAGCCAAATCCTTACCCAAATAAACACGTGGAAACGTGTTTCAGTCGGCAACCCGCGTCGTCAACGCCGGCCATCCCCTTTGCGGCGCCGTGTCCGACTAACCTTTGGCGCCGGAGAGTGTTCTACGCGTATGCAACCCTATAAATAAGGAGGCTTAGCCTCTTCCCTTCTCTGCTAAAGCCCTGTTAAGCTCTGTTGCTGCAAGGGATCGCAGGAAGATACTATTCATCTTCTTCTTCCTCCGTATTCTTCTTTGTCCTTCAATTAAGGTAGGTAACCAAGGCCCAAATGATTAAAGTAAAAATATGGATTGTTAGTAATCATGTTAGCTTTCATTTAGTAGCAAAATCATGATTTATCATTACAGTTATGATTTAATTTAGATTTTATCACCATCGTTATCATGCTTAAACTCAGTTTTAAGAGTTCTGGTTTGATCGGACTTCTGTTCGTTTTAACGGTTAGTACCTGTTTTTTTTTTACTCTTTTGACACCCCAGTTGTATAACAGCCCAAATTAAACCGCTGTATATATGTCAAACGGCCTAATTAGAACCGCTGTATGTCCAGTAGGTTTAGCGGCCCATTTAAGACCGTTAAAATGTCCAGAGATCAAAATACTCAGTGTTAATCAGGGTAAACAACGTTAATCAACAAGATTATCAACTCATATAACAACAGAATAAATAGATGAGTGAATGATAAAAATTTACTTTCTGTTGCAATATTTACTTTTTTGGAAAATTCTGGTTAAAATTACTAAAACATGGTTAAAGTGAAATTATTCACTTGTAAAATTCTTGGTAAATTGGTTAATCATGTAAATTAGTTAAAAATTTACCTTGGGTAAATTCTGTAAATTTTATTGTAAAACAGAAATTTAAATGACAGACTTATGGCAAGTCTTGGCCAGTTAGACCGGACACTCCATCCGGTAAATTACCCCATTTTTACCGTGTGACATTTTTACCGTGGTAAATCCTGAGTTGGCAACAGGATTACGTGATTACTGGTTTTACTTGAGTATATTAAATGGCCCGATACACATCATTTTACTTTGATTAATTGACCGATTACCCTTGGTTAAATCTTCGGTCATATTCGAGCCCGGAATCGACCATTGGGCAGTAACCATATTGGTTTACTTGTCATTGGCGACCCGGAAGCCATTTGGCATATTTTACTTCTCTTCTAGTCGTACCGACTACGACCGAAAATTGTTACCGTTATACTTAATACGGATTCTCTAGAACCGTATATCTTGAATACGGCCTCGTACAGTCCGTATAATCGTTCTTCGGAACTTACTTCCCTTCTCTCCAACGGATTACTGTCGACCGTTCTTTCTTGATTCCGTAACTCGTTACTCGTGTAAGTACGGCCCGGTATTTACCGTACGACGACCCTCAGTTTTGGGTTTTATCGTGATTATATTCTCGAATCCGAGGACAAGTGTGGTCCTCTAATCTGAGCATTGACAGAAATTCATCTGATTAAATTGGCCATAATTTGATTATGTCTAGACGGTGGATCGTTGATCCAATAAAATCAATGCTAACGCACCATAAGGGCCCGGTCTGGTCCTGGGGAGAGCGCCCGAAAGTTAGTGAGCCCATGTGATGTTAATGACAGGGTGTGGCATTGCACCCGAGTGCAGGAATATACAGTGTACGTTTATGACAAACTCTCGTTACTTGATCGTGTGATCGTGCTGGAATACGTATTTATACTACTTGGCCGAATTTACTATTGTTACTTGTTATCTCTTGTTCATTACTTGTGGTAAATTCGTGTACAAAGTTATTCCTTGACCTTGCAAGATATCTCTCTACATTGTTATTATCTTTCTTTATCGTATCGTTATCTCTTGTCATTAGTTTTTACTGCATTTCATATAAACTGTAATAAATTGATAATCACTTATATTTGCCATGGTTATCTACTGAGCGCGTTAGCTCATACCCTACTTGTTTCCCCCCTTTTTTCCAGGTAATGATCTTACTATCGGGGATGGACTGGAGTGACACCGAGTGATAGTTAGTAAATTGAGTCAGTTGAGTTTAAAGAATTGTACTAGTTTCAGTCATACTATTTGGCTATAGTTGTTCTACTTCAGTTGTAACTTTTATTATTATCAATAAAAGGAAGTTTGGTTATTTGGTTAATTGTCTCTTTCAACTCTGGTGTAAATGGTTTGGAAATAATACCATTTCTTTCTAGCTCGCGTGCCCCTAACTGTACGTCCCGAGATTCCGCATCGCGGCGTGACAATCGTAGCCTCCCACCTAAGATAGTCACTAGAATCGTATCCTCCCATCTAGGATGAAGTCTATGGGTGGTGAGTAGGCGAAGTAGGTGGTCATGATGAACGGGGGGATCAATGCAAGGGTCAGATTGATGATGACACCAATGCAAGCATGCCCTAGGACTTGACTTGATAGAGACAAGTCAATGACTTGCTCTGATATCAATTGATGTGACACAACCTAGGACTCAACAAGCAAGCACAATTAAGCATTCAAAAACGGACCGATAATAGCAACCGCTCACCCGATGCTCACTAAGACCCGGGGTAACTTGGCAATGCCAAGGGGAGGTTGTGTGGGCTAGGCCCTTGCTGGTAGAGGGCCAGCAAGGCCAAGGTTTGATTCCCCAAGGGTACGGCTGCCCAAATCAAGGGTCCGACGAAGTGCCAAAGGGCACGGGTTCCACCCTCTTCCCACGATGATCACTTATAGCAAATGAGCTTAAGGATCGGGCTCTCGTCACGGCCAGCGGAGTTTATGAACTAATATTGAAAGAACAAGCATGAATTAGAGCAAAGTTTTGGAGCACTCACTCGACCGGTTTGAAGAAACCGGTCCCGCTCGGAGACGAGGGCGAGCGGGGAAGCGTGGGTTCCCACACGCCGCGTCGTGGTAGCTTGACCTGCCCAAACAAGTTACACCACTACACCTCTCGCAGGAGGGGGATCTTGGGGTGGGGGTTAATGAGATTACAAATAATACTACCTCCACGCAGGGAGGGGCCTTCAGCCGGCCAAGCGGGGCGGGGAAATTAGACTAAAGAGGGATGACTAAGTAACGGCACTGAATCTGCTTGCTGTCTGCGAACAGGGACAGATAGTCGGTGTTGCTGCTGTAGAACCCCCTCAGGAATTTTGCTGGTGGCGAGACCGATGGAAAAATCTTCGTAGCTGAGAAGGGAATGCCTCAGAATTTCTTTAATTTCTTCTGGAGTCGCTGCTAGCCGGGATGGAGGTTTGAACAGAGCCTCAGATTCTCGGACCGGTAGCTGCAGACTTCTAACAGTAGATTGAAGAGAATGCCCCGGCAGCTCCCGACCTCGGAATCAAGCGCCGTCAGAGTCGTTGGAATCATGGATGAGTCCTCTTCACAGAAAAATTGACGGGGAAGCCAACCAATGTCGGAGAAGACTAGGGGATGCAGAACAATGGCAACTGGTCGGTGCAGACTGTGGGTAGCAGATCTGCGTAGCTGAGGGATAAAAATGAGAACTCTGGATCATGAACGCAGAATGAAGTTCTGTTTTTTGATTCTGGAAGTAGACTGGGCGATGAAGACTTTTGAAGAAGAACTTGTATGCTGATTCCTCCGGGGTTTGTCGTGGCAGAGCTTCTCATCTGCTCAGGTTCTCTGCCGAGGTAGAACTGCGCAGTTGTGGGAGAATGGACCTCCTGGACGACTCGGAGATCAGAAGAAGATGAAACTACTTCTGTTGCGAACGAGACTGGTAGACGCTTCCGACGATGGCTCTTGGGTCTTCAAACTCGTCCGGAGGAAGTCGTGGTGGCCGCTGAAAGTTGCTGGTTCATCTGTAACCTCTAGACAGCAAACTGCAACTTCGAAGTAGCTTCCAATGACCAAGAAAGAAGAAGGGGAAGGAGGTAGATGAGTGTGGGAGTGACCCCTAGTTGTAAGGGGGTCTTGGAGGGGGTGTTCTAAGGTGTGGGAGGTGGAGAATAAGGTCTGGAAGAGGGTCCAACAGATGGTGGTAGTGGGGGCTGCGAATTTGGGAAGGTGGGTGAGAGGGAAAGGGTATTTGAAAATGGGTTTAAGAGTGGGGTTAATTTGTTTGTCTTGGGAATGGGGGGGTTGTGTTGGGGAAGGGAATGGATGCTTGGGGTAGTGGGAAGGGTGCTTGGGAAAGTGGGAGGGGTACTTGGGGGTTGGATGGTGAGGAGAGGATTGGTGGAGGGGGTCTTGGGAAGGGATGGAGTATTGATGAGGGTTGTGGGGAATGGGAAGAGGCTTAAATGGGGTAGGTGGGGAGTGGAGGTGGTTGGGAAGGGAGGAGAGAGAAGAAAATTTGAATTTGGGTGTTGAGGAGAGAGAAAGTGGAGTGAAAAAGAGAGATTAAGAGAGGGAAGGGTGGGGAATCTCTCCCCTAGGGTTTCTCACCCAAAAAATGGAATCTCTCCACTAGATAAGAAGTGTAAACTCTCAAAATGGTAAGTTTTTCATTCATTGATTCATTAGTTGAAATGGGGGGAATTGGGTCCTATATATAGGAAACCCACATTTCTATAAAAGTCCCTGACAATTGACTTAATGACAAATAACCGAGGGGGTAGGGGGGAGCCCTTGGGCCAAGCCCAATGAATTGGGCACAATAGCTAACTAGACAACCTAATGACACTCAAACTTAGGGAAATAAACACAAGACCTAGGAACATGACTCAAATAAAAAGGAAAATACATCAAATGACTCAAATAAAAATTACATAGGACTCAAAATTAAATAACTAGACCATGCCGGATGCAATCGGGGCGAGGAGACGAGCTGTGATCGTGGGCATGGAAGGTGATGTCCCCATCACTGGGGCTGGATGCTTCCCTCTTCTCCTTGAGTTGGGCTGCAGCTTAGCGGTGTGCAAGTTGCCTTGGGAATTCTGCTTCTGTGCTTTCCGCGTGGGCCGTGTGTGTGGCCTTAGTCCTGTGCGTTCCCTTCCCAAGGGAATGGTCTCGGCAGCTCGTGAGCTGCCTCGATGCGCATGCTACAGTGGTTTTAGACCTTGAGATTGGACTAGGTTGACGGCCTTGTGCTGTTGCGTGCGACGGTCTTGGCCCCGAGTCTTCTGACTCAAGGACCGTTGGCTGTAGTGCGTCTAGAAGACTGCCCAGAGTCCAGTGGCTTAGCGTCACTTGGGTTTTCTCGACTCTCGCGCAGGGTGCATGCATAGCCATGAGCTGCGAGTCCCGTTCCTTCTCTGACTGTGGTCGCCGTGCGACGGTGCCGGTACGTGGGATGGTCCCCGTACGTCGTTGGATTCTGACGTTATTTTTCGTTGACTCGAGAGTCTACCCCTCCAGTGACCCTCCACTAGTCGTAGCCTGCTTACACGCGTGTAGTCCCACCAGGGAGTGGTGGAGATGCTACCCTGAGGACGGTTTGGGACTGGTTTTCATCGGGCCCCTCGTCGTTAGCCAGAGTCCGGCTACGGGGGAAAACCGATCAGAGGGCCAGACCTAGGACGCCTGGTCTGTGTGTGCACACGTGGTGGGGGCGGTTGGACCCACGTCGACAGGCGTGACCCCAGCTAGTCACTCGTTGTGGTTCTTGTTCTGTGTCCGTGCCTCTGGTAGGCGCTACCATGCTAGGCAGTTCACCTGCGGTGCGGTGTAAGTCGTCAAGGGACGCTACCGACTGTGCTTCTAGTGGGAGGTGCTCCTATCGAGTTGGGAGTGGCAGACTGTCAGTCTTGTGACTTCGACCTTCGGGTTTAGTCATGTTGACCGTTGAGTTTCGGTAGTCTCGCGGTGGCGCGTGTGTCGGTTCTCGTGCCGTGAGACTTGTGCTCGTAGCTTTACCGAGGTTGCGTCTTGCTGTGCGGTACCCGTGACCACGTGGTCGGGGTTGTACCTTGGACAGCGTGTCCAGGTTGACTGTGTCCTGGGAGACAGGCCTCTGCGGTGCGATTACCGTGGGCTTTTGCTTCGGTAGGTGGTACTGGTGTGGTTCAGTGACCTCGACTGTGAGCTCGAGGTGTGCCTTTTGGTGCAGTAGGAGTAGTTGTAGTGCCGTGTTTCGACCGGCCTCCTGGTTTACTGTTCCTGCTGTTACTGTTGCTCTCGTAGTTATAGCTTTCTGTGCCACCGTTAGGTTCTTGGTGGGGTTCCGCGGGATCCCTGCTGAGTCTCTATTTTGGAGACTCACTCTCTACCTTTCAGGTGTGGCAGTTCTTCCTCGAGGTTCGAGGTTGCTGTTCGGAGGTTCTCAGTTGCCAACTCACTAGGCCGTGTGTTCACTCGGCATGTGGTACGTTTTTACTGCTTTTAACTGTACTTTCTGTTGGACTGGACTCTGTTGTAGCTGTAGTGGCTCTTTCTTTCAGCTAGTTGTTGTTGGTTGTCTTGCATTATTCGCTATTTCTTTGTGCCTCCACACTCCTTTTAGCCCTTCCGAGCCCTCCCGGCTCGTGGGCGGCGGTTCGAGTCTCGGGTTATCGGGCCTTCCCGGTAATCAGATTCTCAGGTCATTACACAATTGATGGTTGATGGACTGGGGGACTCCTAGACATCCTATGATGCACCAGTCATGCACATTGGATTTGGATGCGGGATGGCTAGGAGAACCAAAATCACCTTGTCGATGCACGGGCTTGATGGGTGTATATGGATCGACCCGTGGGGAAGGGGTGTGATGGTGGACTTCCCTAACAAGGTTGAATAGGATAAAGTGGGTCATACGGCTCACTAGGGAAGAGATCGAAGGGATTAAAGAAAGTATGATCCCTTGAACTAGGCTCCCATAGGTCATGGTCCCAATTTTGGAATTCTTGAAGGTGTAGGTGATCACCTTCATCCGTTATGGTAAGTGGGACGGTGATCTCATAGAGTTGGTATGGTTCCTCCCTCGGCCAATAGGGTATGAAGTCAGGCTCGGCAGGCGTGGGGAGGAATAAGAGGGCCTCCGTGGTGACATGACCCACGGTGCACACGGAGGTAATGGACCCCCAAGCGGGATGGGTAAAGCTACGACCTATGGGTCGGTCGATGCCTGGGGCCAATAAGTGCGTCAACTGCAACTGTCGGTCTAATCCCGTAAGAAGGTCATCCAAGGTATCCACATGGTGACTAGACCAGAATGTGGTATGGAAGGAGTTGACGAGCACTAAAGTTAGCGTGGGGTCCATGGATGGATAGCAAGGTGGGACCAAGCCTATCTTGAGCCAGATAAGTAGTGGCTCGGCGATGAAAAGCGTTCCCGTTAGAAACACGGGTGGCTCGGGCTGAGGTGGCTCCAAATGAGATGGCTCCGAATAAAGATCGGAAGGTGAGGGTGATGGCAATGGAGCTCTCGTGGGTGGGGAAGGACTGTCCTCCTAGAGGGGAAGAGGTCCTTGGGGTGGCACCGGGATGAGGGGCTCGGGCAGTAATCTGCCAATTTGAGTACACATCCTATCCAACCGATCCGAAATGGTTTTGAAAAGTTCGGCAATGGTCGGGATTGGAGTAGGGGTATCGGTATGGACTCGCCCATAATCACTCAGCCTAGGATTGGGCTTAGGCTCGTCTACATGTGGGGCTCCTTGCCTCCGACTATGACCCACTTGGTTGGAAGAGATTGGGTGGGGTCTGTTGGAGGTGACTGGGCCGGGTAGGTAGACCCTCCTAAGTTCGCCCTTCATCTCTCGCCACGATTCTATAGGCCTTTGCCTCCTAATTTCCCTCAAATATTCTATGTCCCTCCATGTTGCGGCGGCTTCGTAGAAAAGTTGCCTTGAGGCTAAGTCGACATGCATGACATCGGACATAATGTAACATTCAAAGTATGTGTCCATAGTGGCTTCCCACTCTAGGTAGTCACTCGGGACGTCACTCGGGATGTTGGAGCCATAGAAGTCCTAGGTTGCGGGCTTACGGGGGTGGTGGGGTTGGGTTTCCCATCTTTGGGCGTATCGCCACCAGGCATAAGATGCGGGCGATTGGGAATCCACGAGACACGGGGAGCTATAAGATGGACATGAAGACACTTGGACAAGACACTAGACACGACCATAAAACGACAATGCAAGTTGGAATGCCGACTCAACTACACACCTAGACTCAACTAATAGACAGTACTTGGCGGAGTTAAGGGAACCGAAGATCCTCTCTCATAAATGTGTGACCTTCCAGATAGGCGTAACATGACGTTCGGGCAACACCTTTTGACATATCGAATAAAGGAATGCAAATGCGACACCTAGACTTAGACACTTTTATTTTATTTTTTTAAGCAAATACTACCCTAGACTCAACCTTCTGCTCTGATACGAAGTTGATGTGGGACGGGACAGCAAACCTGGGACTCTAGCTCGCAACTCGTCCCAAAGCTAGGGAAATGCGGGATCGTGCGTGGTTGAGGAACCGGCAATGAGTCAAGGGCACTCAGCTCTTCCGCCTGTACTCGGATTGAGTCATGGGATGGGTCACACACTCTCTCTCGCAGCGGTGATGAAAGTAAAGCGAGCTAATATCTTATCACTAGCAGCGGCATACAAACATATACGAGATAATCAAAGTGCCTACGAGGAGGGTGGCGCGTGTACCTCCACGCTCCGGGCGTGGGGAAGACTATCCAGGCCAAGTACGGTAACTCCCGGTAAAAATAATTATTCACTAATTACAACGGTGATTTCTTGCCCACTCTACACAAGGAGGTAAAGGGCTACAAGTGGGGCCCGGGAGGACTGATCCTGGGTTGACGGGCAGCAACCCGGAAGGGCTCTTGGGGTGGAATCGGGCTGTTGGTCCGACTTGATACTGCGTCGACTCGGTGCTGCGCCGACTCGGTTCTGAGTTGTAGGACAGCAAGTAGTGGCCTCCAAAGGGACGTCGTCCTCATTGAGTCTTCTGAAGGCGGCGCTTGGTTGGGACGATGGCGGGACGTCCCTGGTCGACTCCCTGAAGTGGAGGTTCCTGAAATTGAGCTTTGATATTTTTGCAAGATTTATTTTGATGCTGTCTCTACTGGCTGGTGCCGTTGGAAAGAGAACTCATTAATCTACAACATTTATTTTTTTTTCCGATCCATCAAGTGAATGGATTGAAAATTAAAACGACTGTGCCACAAATGTTTTTGCTGGCTCGGACTGACAGACACACAGGAAAGACTGAGTTGACCCTAAAAATGAATTTTGACCAAAGGGAAAATGAAATATCTAGACTCCATAAAAATTATGGTGGAAGGGGGGGTACGTGAGGAACACTTGGTAATTATTTAGAATTTTCTGGAGAGGGCTAAGAGGGTGGGAAAAATACGACAAGGAGACATTGTCTCACAGATCTACAAACTGACAGATTACTAGGGGGAAGAACAAAAATATGAGAAAAATATCAAACGAAGGCCAAATGGCACGAAATTTGAACTGGAGATTAGGGGTGACAGGGAGAACAAACCCTCAAACCTTGGGCTCGATCAGACAACAGGAGAAAAAGATATAAATATGACTTTGAGGTGCTATCCTGATTTGGACAGAACTCCGTCGGGTGGCGGTGGCGACGCGATGGCGACTCGATGGCGGCGGCGGCGGCGGCGCTAAGCGTCTCACTCAGGAAGGGGGTTGGAAGGGAGGCCTCACACCTCAGAAGAAGGTGCCATCAAGATCTGCAAGGGGGAGAGAGGAGGGAGGAGATGGGTACCCTTAGGCCTCTTGGACAATTTACAACAAATTTTCTTCATTAATTCTTTATTAAATCTACAAATGACACTATACATCTTCTTATATAGAGCATGGCAAGGGGTGGGGGGTGGGAGTTTTGTGGGAGAGAGGGGAGGGACCAAGGGGAGGACAAGGAAGCTTCCTTCCTTTTAATTTTCAAAGGAAGGAAGTCCACATTTGGTAGGTTACCTACCTTGGACTAAGGAAGGGGAGAGAATATAGACTTTTTCCTCCCTTTGTCCCCTTGAATGGTCAAGCTTTCTAGAAGCCCACCTTGGACATTTGACTAGCCCCACATGGGCCCTAGAGCCTAGGTGGACCAATGGGGAAGAAGGTGGGGGCCCCTTGCTGGACCTACTGGACTTTTATAAATAAATCAACTAAAACCTAAAGATTCACATTTTGGCTTATACTAGCCATACAATTGCGTACCCAATTACACAAGGGTATAAATGCAAATAAAAAGGACACAAATATAAAATAAAATGTACATGCTCGGAGTTGATTCCCATCATAAACGGTCTATCCAAGACCGTTTCCTTGGTGGGGTTAATTCGTACGGATCAAAACCCGAGGTAAAGTAGACATGAACGTGTCTGGGTGCTCTGACGCGTTTACATGAACGCGTCCGAGAGATATGACGCGTCAAAAACAGGATGGCTAGGCCCCAACGTAAAACGGTCAAGGCCTGGCTGCTAACTCAACCTAGCGGTCTTCTAATGGCCGCTAAGCTCATAAAGCGGTCTAATGATGGCCGCAACCCTCACAGAACTGGGGCTGGCTAGAAAAGTCAAAAATCTGGTCGAATCAGGGTTTCAGGTCTTAGGGTACAACCTGCCTGGCTTCCTACTGGGAATCCCAAGCTTGCTGGGACTTACGGAGGCCTCGGAACGTGAACACCTAGTCCGGCGGAAGGAATACCCGACGGAGAGGCATTCGATACTCAAGAATTAAGGCTTAAAAAAACATACGGAAAATAAGTATAATCGGTCCAGTCGACACCACCGGAGTGGCACAACCTTCATACAATCCTACTAAGATAGCTATTAATAATGGATGAATAACAAGAATGAATTGCAAAGGTATCATTTATTTATTCTACTTATTTTCAATCACAAGATAGCAAAATGTGAAGATCATGGAGGGATAATCATGGAGGAAAATTTAACATAGATTATTTATTTCATGTATCCTAATTTAATGGTGTGTTATATAACATGATTAGTCCTACCAAAAAGCTATAAATTCCATGAAAATAGTGCATAACACGCCATAAATCGAATAGACTTAATCATAGAACAAAAATAGGTTGCGGTCAGACAGAGGGCCGCCACAGAAATAAGGCGGTTTGCTCATGGCCGCTAAAAAGAAATAAACGGTCCATAGAAGACCGTAATTAGCATATATATATATATAGTTGAAATCATTTAAGAGGGCGTCTGGTTACTAGGACATTTTTAATACAGACGTCCGGGTGTCCGGACGTGTTTAATATTTATCATATATTATCAAGAAAATAATATAATCTACAGTGAATGAAGGCGTCTAGGAAGATAGACACGTATATAAGGCCCCGTCGAGGACTTAAGACGCATTAAAAATGAAATTTTAATTTTTGAAAACGGTCACCTAAAGGTGGTCTATCATGAGGCCGCCACTCAGGTTGCGGTTCCGGTTAGGGCCGCCACCTGGTCGCCACGCCCAGAACAATGATAGACCTGATACAGGTCCAATAAAAGGCTCAATTCGATCTAATTACTTTATAAAAATTAGGGAAACTACTATCAATCAAAAGAGGACTTAAAAACCAACATTTTGGCATGATCAATTTAAACTTTTGACTTCATTAAGCCTACATTCATCGAACGGGAATCAAGGTAATAAAAATCCTAAACATGCTTTCACTAAAACAATAAAATCGCACGATATAGATCATAAAAATTGGGCAAAAAGGAATCAAATGAAAGCTAAGGACGACATCTATATATTACCACCCTTTAATTTACGTTGAGATTGATAGAAACCTACCAATTTGGATCGAAACTCGGACGTTGAGAAGGAACCTTAACCACGAACCCTTACCGTTCCTCGCCACCTCACGCCCTCGATCGCCCACAATCGACCCCGCCGCCAGCTAGAAGTTCAAATAGAGGTCTTAGGTCGACAAAGCCCTCAATTTATAGGGTGTATTGATGCTTCTAGAGGTCGAGTTGGCTTAGAGAGTCATAAGGGAAAAACTCGGCGAAGAACTCAGAGTTTGGCCAAATCCGCCACCGTCGCCGTCAAAAGAAGCCTCTAGGGTTAAGGTTTTCAAAGGGAGATTGGGCTTATATGATGGGCCTATCATTTGGACTTGGTTTGGACTCGATTGGTTTAGAATTAGGCTCGAATTAGATCGATTTAGGTTGAACCATTAAGAACAATAATTTTTGCTAAAACCTCTTTAATTCGGCCTAATTAAGTTTTTATTAGAGGTCGGCTCAGTTGACAATATTGTTAAACATTTTGTTCCCTAGTAGAATATTTTTTTTTATATTTTTATAAATTGGCCGAAACTTTTAACCTATGAGCGAAATTCAATGAATTTTAATTTATATATATTAAATTCAGATTATCGTAGAAAAATTCAATTGCATCTTGGAATATCAAATTCCTTTTATGATCATTGTAGAAAAATAACTATTTATTTTTATTTATATAATTTGGCCACTTACAAAATAAATAATGTCCTTTAACTAAGAGAACTATTGAAGTCTTTAAATGACAAGTTAATTTGAAAAATAACTATTTTAATCTTTTCCAATATATCGACCTCACTCTTACGTCGGGTTGTGATTCAATTATTCATTCTATTTTTTGAAACTAGATTCCCTTTACTTTTTGTTCATTTTTAATTATTATCATAAGGTTAAATTTATAACTTAATTCACAACACGTTTTTCGTATATTTCTTTTTCCCATATTTTTTTTCAATACATATATCATATTTTAATTTTATCCTTTATTAATTAACTGGGGTGTTACAGGCTTGCCCTGTCTAGAAAGTAGCCCTTGCGTGAGGATATTTCCTAGCCCAACCTCCGCATAGTATCACATTGGCAATTTCGTGAATCTCTCTGTGGGTTTCACATTCATCTTGCTTGCTGACATTGTTGAACGAGGATATTCATCTTACAGTTTTATTGCTCTTCACTTGTTTGATCTCATATCTGATTCATTTATCTAAGTTATATACGCAACTATCTTATCTATTTAATTATCTTATTGAGTATTAGAGCTATTCACATATTCAATTTAGCCAATCTGAATTCTCTGATTGAACTGCTCCTGGTTTACCGTGATTTGTGAGTGATATATTCATCCCCCCTTCTAGATCACACTCTTCGTGTCTATCAATTGGTATCAGAGTAGGTTTCCCAACATGCGGTCCAATGACCAGGGAACACCTGGATCTAGCGCCCCTCGTAGCTTCATCGTTGAGGGACATTCCATTAATCGTCCACCACTCTTTAATGGTACTAACTATCTCTATTGGAAAAATAGAATGGAGGTGTTTATAAGGGCTCAGAGCCATGAACTGTGGTGGGTCATCACCACCGTACCATTCGAGCTTCCTGAAGATGAAGATACTTGGTCCAGGGAGCAGATCTGGGTATCAACTGTAAACTGGACGGCAATGAGCATCATGCAGTGCACTGTACATCCCGTGTAGTATTCCAAAATCTCTGCATGCAAAACAACCAAGAAAATGTGGGATGAACTTCAGTTAATCTATGAGGGAACATCACAGGTACGAGCCACCAAGGTAAATATGTTAACCTGTGACTATGAATTATTTAGAATGAAGCTCAATGAGACCATATCAAAAATGTATGCTAGGCTCTCACAAGTCACCAACAGTCTGAAAGCTCTAGGAAAACCCATCCAGGAAAGTGAATTGGTTAGGAAAATACTAAGGTCCCTAACCCCGGTGTGGCATACAAAAGCCACTATCTTAGTAGAGTCTAAGGACCTATCTACTATGACCGTCACTGAGCTGATAGGATCCCTGATGGCTTAAGAGATCAACCTTAAGAGGAATATAGAAGATAACAAGAAAGGAAAAATTATAGCTCTTATGGTATCTAGAAGCAGTGGTGAGAGTAGTGAGGAATATGAGAATTTCTCAGGTCTCGATGATGAGCAGCAGGCTATGCTCACCCTGTAATTCCAGACATTTCTGAGGACCAGAGGTAAGAACTTCAGGAGAAGAAGGCCACAACAGGATGGTAAGAACTCCAATTTTAAATTTGACAAGAATAGAGGTTCTGACAAGTTTATATGTTTTCACTGTAAAAATTAGGACACATGAAAAGTGAATGCCCGGAGCTCATGAAGAAGAACACAAAAGTGCAGAAAAAGAGGCCTCAAGCTATAGTCGGCGCATGGAGTGACGAGGAAGAGGATATTGAAGAGGATTCTTCAGAAGAAGAGGAGGAGCAAGGACTGTGTCCCATGGCTGACACAGACAATGAGGTAAGCATTCCTTTTGAAAAATATATAATAGATGATTGGGAGGATGCTTACGCTGACTTGTTACAAAAGCTTAACTATCAAACCAAAGGCTATAAAATGCTGAAAAGAAAACTGAGCAATGTTGTTGAAGAACAAACAAATATGAAAATAGAAAATGATGATCTGAAGAAACAACTTGAAGAATTAAGCTCTCTGGAAGTTGAGAATAAAAATCTCCAAGATCAATTTGAATATAATAAAAGACATTTGGATCAGTTCAAGATAAAATTTCAAGAACTTCAAAAAGGAAATGCTCTCATTCTAGAGAAGTGTGAAGCTGTAAAAATGGTCAATCTGGAAACTCAAAAACACTATGAGAAAATTCAAAAGGAACTTGAAGATAAACAAACTACTTTGGAAAGGTTTGTGCAGGGCATGACAAATTTAGACACCATGCTAGGTGTTAGAGTAAATTTCAACAAGGAAGGATTGGGCTACGACCCAACTAATAAAAATTCCTTTGAGTTCAAGACGACCACTTTTTGTCAAGAAAAGGGTAAGGAAAAGCTGGACATCCTATCTAGCTCAAACAAAGACAACAACTCTCAAAAACCTGTGAAAACAAATTTCTCTGCACCTAAACTCAACAATCAAAAAATTCATGCTAAGACTACTCTGCATCAACGCAGCAGGACCGCTGCGTCGAGTCATGCTTATGCATATAAAACCAACCCTATTCATCAAAGTCAGATGCGTAGAGGCAACAATCTTGACAGGTCTATGCAATGGACTCAACACAGATGGCCCAACCAAAATAGGAACCGGAATTATCACACACAAAATTGGGTTCATCCTAAATTTTCACAGAGGTACCTCTATCAGAGAAGGTTCTGGAAAAATCCACAAAGAAATTCTTACAATTGGAACAAATCATTCTACAATAAGAATCAAACTCCACAAAATCCAATGACTGGCACAAATGAGATTTTTCATACTGAAAATAAAAAGTTAGTTCACAAGAAGGGTACCAGACAGATCTGGATCCCCAAAACTGTGCTAGAAGGGATGAGTAACTTGTTTGGACCCAACCTTTCCTGGGTTCCAAATTTTCTTTGTCTGAATTTATTACAGGTTGGTCTGGCAGCCAAGCATAACAGATGGTACCTTGATAGCGGCTGCTCCAGGCACATGATAGGTGATCGGACTAAATTCAGTGAATTGGAAATGAAGGTAGGAGGTCTGGTCAAATTTGGAGGGAAAAATAAAGGTAAGACCATAGGAACAGGCACAATTGGTAAGTTTCCTTCAAATGTCATTGAAAAAGTTTTGCTTGTAGAAGGTCTTCAACATAACTTGCTTAGCATCAGTCAGTTATGTGACGAGGGTCATAGAGTAATTTTTGATGATGAAACATGCAAAATCTTTGAAGTTACTTCTGACAAAATCATGTTCATAGGACATAGAGTGAATAATCTCTACATTGTAGACCTTAATGAAAATTCAGAATAAAACCTGTGTCTATCTGCTGATCTAGATAACAATGCTTTTAACTAGCATAGACGGTTAGGCCATGCTAGTTTCAGTACATTAAATAAATTAGTGAAACATGACCTGGTTAGAGGGCTACCAAAAATAAAATTCAACACAAATTCAAAAATCTGTGATGCATGTGCTCTGGGTAAACAAACTTGAAAGTCCTTTAAGCTAAGATATGAGCCCTTGTCCTCTAGGCCAATGGAATTATTGCATATGGATCTTTTTGGTCCAACTAGAACTCAGAGTCTGAATGGTAAAAGGTTTGAATTTGTGATTGTTGATGATCACTCTAGAATTTCATGGATATTTTTCTTAACAAATAAAAATGATGCATTTTAGAAGTTTAAACTATGTTTCAATAAAATCGAACAAGAAGGAAATCATAGAATTTGTACCATCCAATCTGACCATGGAGGAGAGTTTGCAAAGTCCATGTTTTCTGAATTTTGTGAAAATGAGGGATTGACTCATAAATTCTCTTCTCCCAAGACACCCGAGCAAAATAGAATTGTGGAAAGGAGATACCGAACCATTGTGGAAATGGCCCGAACCATACTGATTGAGAGTCAATTACCAAGGAAGTTCTGGGTAGAAGCGGCCTACACAGCATGCTATACAATCAACAGGGCAATGGTAAGACCAGTTTATAAGAAAATCCCCTATGAGCTCCTGAAAGGTAAGAAACTAAATCTAGCACACCTCAGAATTTTTGGCTCTAAGAGCTTTATTCATATCACTGACAAGAAGGATCTAGATAAGTTTGAAGCCAAAAGTAGTTGTGGAATCTTCTTAAGTTACTCTGAAGTGTCTAGAGCTTATAGGGTTTTCAACATTTCTGGACAAACAGTTGAAGAGTCTCCACATGTTATTTTTGATGAAACAATTAAAGTTACTTATTTCAAAAATGATGACAGGGACTCCAAACATGATGAAGAATTCCTAGAGGACAAACTGAACCAAGAGAATGCAGTACATGTTGCATCAAGAGCTCTGATCAGGGTGAGTCAGCTGAACCAGGTGAGCCCTCAACAAACTTAAAATTTTTGAAAGATCATCCAGTACAGAACATTATAGGCAATTTACATGATCCCCCCAAGACTAGATCTTTTTATAGAGATGTGAATAATCAAGACTTAGTTGCATTAATGTCACAAATAGAAGAAGAGGCATTGAATCATGAATCTTGGCTTAATGTTGTGAGTGAGGAACTAGGACACTTTGAAAGAAACAATGTTTGGAAACTAGTTCCCAGACCAGAAAATGCATCAGTCATTCGAATAAAATGGGTTTTTCAAAATAAAATGAATGAAGTAGGAATAATTTCTAGGAATAAAGCTAGATTAGTAGCTAAAGGCCATTGCCAGGAGTTTGGAGTAGATCTTGATGAATCTTATACTCATGTTACTAGATTATAAGCCATAAGAATTTTGCTAGCTTTTGCATGCCCCAAAAATAGAAAACTCCAACAAATGGATGTCAAGAGTGCTTTCTTGAATGGATACATTAAGGAAGAGGTTTTTGTAGAACAACCCCCTGGATTTCAGTTGTCTGCACACCCTAACCATGTTTTCAGGTTGAACAAAGCCCTTTATGGACTAAAGCAGGCTCCACGAGCCTGGTGTGAAAGGCTGACAGAATATTTTGTCAGCAAGGGTTACAAAAGAGGTAAGGTGGATCAGACATTATTCATAAAAGTTCTGAATAAAAACCTCATCATAGTTCAGGTATACGTAGATGATATCATTTTTGGCTTAACTTGTACTGAACTAGGTAATGAATTTGCTGAGTTGATGTCTAATGAATTTGAAATGAGCTTAGTAGGTGAACTAAAATATTTTCTTGGATTGCAGGTGCAGCTGTTAGAGGATGGGTGCTTCATTAGTCAGACCAAGTACACACTGGAAATTCTCAAAAGGTTTGGCATGGACAAGCTGAAGCATATCTCAACTCCAATGGGTACCAATACATCTTTAGTAGCGGATGAATCAGGTAAAGAAGTTGATGCAAAGCTGTACCAAGGTATGATTGGATCTCTGTTATATTTAACTGTCTCGAGACCTGATATTCAATTCAGTGTAGGTATGTGTGCTAGATTTCAATCTAGACCTACTGAATTACATCTTGCAGTTGTTAAGAGAATCTTTAGATATGTTTCTGCCACACACAATTTAGGACTATGGTTTCCTGCATCGCTCACACTAGATTTAGTCTCTTACACTGATGCAAATTATGCTAGTTGTAAACTAGATAGGAAAATCACTAGTGGGCACTGTCAATTCTTAGGTGGGTGTCTGGTTTCTTGGGCCTCCAAGAAATAGCATTCTGTGGCCCTCTCCACTGCAGAGGCTAAGTATGTAGCAGCAGGGAGCTTTGGTACACAGGTTATTTAATCCAGCACTAGCTTCAGGACTACCAAGTAGATCTAGGCTGTACACCCATATATTATGACAACACAAGTGCCATTAATCTTTCAAAAAATCCTGCGTTACATTCACGCACCAAGCACATTGAGATAAGACATCATTTCATAAGAGACAAGGTTTGAAAAGAAACTTTTGAATTAATCCACGAAGGCACATCACAACAAATTACAGATATTTTAACTAAGCCTTTGGATAATGAGAAATTCTCCACCTTTAGGAGAGAGTTGGGCATTTTCAAATCTTTTTGAGTATCTTCTTAATTCCCTTGCTAAGTTATGAATTTCCTTTTAACTCTGCCTGTTATTGTGAAGTCTGTTGTTCACTTCAATGTTCTATTCTGTCATGAAGTCAGGGGGAGTTGAGTTTATCTCTCAATTTGATGTCACTATCTCTTCTTGTCTTGTCTATCTCCTTTTGGTTGCTAACCACCCTCGGTATATCAAATGGATGCTTGGAGAAGGACAGATCTCTTCTGTCTGAAACCCACACTATGCGTAGAGATTAAGTCTCCGCCAAGTACCAAAGGGTAGTGATGCAAATAGAAAGGGGGAGATATTTTTTTTCAGTCTCCCATAATTCTCTGATTTGTCCAGAAAGTCCAGCTCAATGGAAATGTGTCTATCTTCCAAGTCTGTCTGAATCCTTTGAGTCTTTTGAGAATCTCATACAGTGCTTTCACATATCTTGAATCTTAGAACATCTCTTAAAAGCCTTTAAGTTTGGTTAATTGAAATTTCTATCAAGAAGTTTAAGTCAATCCTGCTTATAGACTAAGATCAAGGTTCTGAAAAATATCTTCCTACATATATCATGAGTAAAGAACAATGTTGGCATATAAAGCCCTGAAATCTTCTAAAAACTTGAACATTGAACATATGAAGACAACTCTAGCTGAAAAGTTGTACACTCAGTATTGTCTTCAAACTTTTCGATTCATTAAAATAAAAAAAGGGGGGGGC
Source organism: Amorphophallus konjac (assembly GCA_022559845.1). Taxonomy (NCBI): domain Eukaryota; kingdom Viridiplantae; phylum Streptophyta; class Magnoliopsida; order Alismatales; family Araceae; genus Amorphophallus; species Amorphophallus konjac. The sequence continues at coordinate 63,528,368 of CM040120.1, read as the reverse complement.
TAAAATTTTTAGAGCAATGATGTGGTTTCCTGAGAAACCTGTTGTCTCCTCACCATGAAGTGAAGTCAGTTGTGTCATGAAGGGTCAGATTAACTCTGTGAAGTGTAAATAAAATCATGGCAGAGCAATGGCATAGATTGTTGAGTAACTGGGTCACTTCACCTGAGACGTGTTGTGCCTCATGTAAAAAGATATTTCTATTTCTAACTCTGTTCTCTTTGAAGAGGTAATAAGGTTATCACACTGAGTAGCTGGGGATTCTTGCATCTAACCAATGTATTTTCTCACGCAAAAAGGTGTAGATTCAACCACATTGCTCAAATGGAAAAAGAAGGTTCCTATGGAAAATTCTATACATAGTATGAGCCCCAAATGCAAAATTATGATGGAATGTTTGTTTTCAATACTGCTAGAAAATTTTTGCATGACAAGTCTCTGTGTTTAACTAATACAGTTTTTAGACAACACCTTCAAGGCTTTCATATAAAACGTTGCTCACTCTCTTTATTTCTGTATGAAGATAATTTTCTCACTTATGTTTCTTGTATGTCTAGCTTATTAGTCTTAAACATCTCAATAAACATCAATTATCTCACTTAATCTATTAAGAGATGAGAATGATATTTTCTAAATCGGTGACCTTACTATATCTGCTTTCGCTTGCCTCTACCTCTTATTCTCTCTATTTTTTTTGATGATTTCAAAGGGGGAGAGATTAATAGAGTGAGAGTGACTGAGTCTGTCTGGCTGGCTTGACACACTCTTCCTTGATTATTCTGATTGGTCTGATTGGTGCTCCGAGTGTTTGATTGGTACCTGTAGAGTACATGTAGTCATGATTCTGAATCTTTCTGAATCTTTCAAGTTCTTCTGAATCTTAAATTTCTTGTTTGCTAAAACTTACTTCAAGAAAGATGAATTTTCTTTGACCATCAAACTCAAGGACTCATATTGTTGCCATCATCAAAAAGGGGGAGAATGTTGTATTCTGTGTTTTGATGATGTCAGAACAATATGGTTATTTCATTCAATCAATAAACTCTAATTATATGTGTCAAAGTGGTGTGGTTCAAATTGACCAAAAGACTGTCTAATCAAATTGCAGGATTGATAGAGAAGTACATCAGCAGACTAAGATTTGAATCAAAAGCAATAATGATCTCAAGCAGAAAAGTCAACACTTGCTCAATCCAAGATGCAATAAAGTCATTGAAGAAAATGAAAGGTCGATGCAGAGGCTACGATTTAAAGATTCAGGTCGAGGCAAAAAAATGTTGTGCTAAGGCAGGTCGATGCACATGAACATTCAAAACTCCTAAGGTCGATGCACGTTTGCATAAGGTCGGTGCATATATGTCATTGAGTCTAGAAAGTTGATGCACATTTGCATGAAGGTCGATGCACATCTGCATGTAGGTCAGTGCACATTTGCATGTAGGTCGATGCACGTTTTCATTGTATGTGCTATAAGGTCGATGCACATGACATTGTTATGCACTTAAGGTCGATGCACATATGTTGGGTGCTATCTTTCATGTCGGTGCATCTTGTTCACTACATATGTTAAGATCTATGCATATCATAGGTGGTCGATGCTTGTAAGTCAGGATAGCAACCTAAGGTCGATGCACCTCAGTCAGTTCAGGAGACAGGTTGGTACAACTGAACAACTTATGCCAACAAGGTCGGTGGACCTTAAGGAAATCAAGAAGAAAGGTCGATGCCACAGCTCAAAACCCAGTAATCAGGTCGATGCAGACATTCGGGCGCTGATAGGTCTGAAGATCCTAATCCCATATTCTACAACTTAAAATCAGACTCGATTGGAAAACCAACTCCAGCGATAGATGGCACGTGATCCAAGAAAAGATGGCACACTTTTTGAGAGGTTTCCATAGGAAGAATATTCTAATGCCAGGTGGACCAATGGGATTTCACTAGGTTTTCTACCTCACCTTTTCAGAGCCCCTGTTCTATTTAAAGACTCCCTCGTCCTTCGAAGAAGATGCTAAAAAGCTGTAAAAAGCTGTGAGAGTTCCTGCTATGTGAAGATCCCATTCAAAAAGAGAGCAGTGCCAGAAATAAGACAGAGAGAGAGTGAGAAAAGGAAATTTGAGAGCAGCCAGCCATTTTGATTCAAAGTGCTTCTACGATGCTACATCTTGTTTCTATTTTTAGTTTTCTGTTATTCCATTTTCTTCTCATTTTGGTTTATCATTTTGATCCCCCCAAGTGTCCTTGGAGGAAGGGAGATTGAGGTCTCCGGTTGTGAGTGACAGGGTGTCTCTCACGGGTTCCCTCTAAGGATTCAATGTAAGGGAGTTCGTCCTCCGGTTCTGGACTTGTGGGTAGCAAGCCCAGGTGCTAAGTTTCTGTGGGTAGCAGAACTTGTGTTGAGGGATTTCTCTCCCTCTGATTTCAAGCTGTGAGCCAGCATCTTGTCATAGACTGAGTCTGCTTAATGGTATTGCTTTGTGTAAGGAATCCTCGCTTAGTGTGAACGAGGGGTAGACGTAGATTGCATTGTGCAATCGAACCACCTAAAAAATCGCTTTGTCGTATTGTGTGGTTTGCATTGTTAGATTTTTGCTTGAGTGATTTCCCTGTAGAAAGTGGTATATCAAAAGGTCCAGTCGGAAGGATAGGCCCGGCTAGTCTAGAAAGCAACCCTTGCGTGAGGAGATTTCCTAGCCCAACCTCCGCCTAGTATCACATTGGCTGTTTCGTGAATCTCTCTGTGGGTTTCACATTTATCTTGCTTGTTGACGTTCTTGAACGAGGATATTCATCTTACTATTTTATTGGTCGTCACTTGTTTGATCTCATATCTGATTCATTTCTCTGAGTTATATATGCAACTATCTTATTTGTTTAATTGTCTTATTGAGTATTGGAGCTATTCACATATTCAATTTAGCCAATCTGAATTCTCTGATTCAACTACTCCTGGTTTACCGCGTTTTGTGAGTGATCTATTCATCCCCCCTTCTAGATCACACTCCGTGTCTATCAATCACCATGCTACAGTCCAGGCTCTGCCCAAAACCATATAGCCAGCCTTTCTTTTGTGCACTAGTTGCCGCCACCCATGCCACAAGATCTAACTCCAACTGCTGCACGCCCCTGTACTTCTCTGTCATATGTCTACTATATGACTCTTGCAAATTAAATGAAAAGGTTTGTAAATTTCATATGAATCATTCATATTTAAATGAAAAAAAACTTGTATATATATGTAAACTTACCGCTACAGAGCGAGCTCTCTCACTGACAAACTGATCCGTCTCCTTCTTCTTGTGTGTTCTCTTGAACACCTACTAGAACGATGGAGCATGTTTAAGCTCCACCGTCTGCTTTACAAATCATAGAAAAAATGAGGAAATATATGAATAAAATATAAGAAAATAATTTGAAATATTACTTATCAATTTATGTTTCAATCTAGGTCGGGAAAGAGACGGACCCACTCATATGCACGTTCGCATTTGGCTATAACGCCTGGTATGCTGACAATTTCTGGGACTTTTCTATTCATTTCGGATTGGCCCAATTGTCACACACTGCATCCCAATACTCCTTCCTCATCCAAGAAGGGCGATGCTTCTTCCAGAGCTGTCGGTCTTTGCTCTCACCAGTATTTAGCTGAGCCCTTTTTCGGGACTCATGCAACATCTTGCTATAATTACTCTTTACAATAGCCTCCTAGGCAAATTAACTGAGCTCTCACCTTGTCCCGTCCACTTGTGAACCGATAGTTATATAAGTTAGTATACTAAAAGGAAGAGTTAGGGAAAGAAGTGATTTAAAAGATTAAAATATATACCATGAACGTGTCGATCAATAAATACCAAATGTTGATCAGAAATTCTCTAAAGGACATTGACGTCCCAAGAACATGCGCACAAATGATGTTTGTAACGTAACGTAACAGATAGCCTCAATATCGGATGCTCTAATTTATCACTGTAATTAAAAATGTTAAAATAGTTGACATTACACAGTTAAATGATAAATAATGAATATAATTTGTGAATTAATAAATTTACCTGGCGATCTAGCACGATAGACGTCATTCATCGACCTCGCCTCCCTCGCCCTCGTGACAACTGTCGACATCATCTGTCGACCGGTAGAGGAACCGATATGGGCACTCAGACCTGTAAGAATTAAATGTCATAGGAAAAACATCTAATCAATAAACATTTTGCTAGAAATTTAAAGGGACATACCTGTACTAGGAGGTGGTGGGGGTGTCCCCAGTGTAGTTAGTACACCGGCACTCAGACCTGTAAGAATTAAATGTCATAAGTAAAATATATAATCAATAAACATTTTGCTAGAAATTTAAATAGACATACATGTACCAAGTGGTGGTGGGAGTGTGCCCAGCACAGCTAGTACAAGGGCACTCGGACTTATAAGAATTAAATGTCATTAGTAAAATATAGAATCAATAAATATTTTGCGAGAAATTTAAATAGATATACTTGTACTGGGAGGTGGTGGGGGTATGCCCAGCACAACTAGTACAAGGGCGCTCGGACCTATAAGAATTAAATGTCATAAGCAAAACATAAAATCAATAAATATTTTTCTAGAAATTTAAATAGGCATACATGTACCAGAAGATGGTGGAGGTGTGTCCTACGTAGCTGGTGCAAGGGCGTTCAGACCTGTAAGAATTAAATGTTAAAAGCAAAACATATAATCACACAACATTTCTGGCAACATTTAAATATACATACCTGTCAGTGGCGATGGCGAAGTTATGCCATGTTCAGCTAGTGAATGGACACTCTAGCCTATAAGAAATAAATCTTCTAAGTTGATATATAATTAATACACATATATAGTTAAATATTTGAATATATATACATGTGCCCAAAGTAGATGCCAAAGAGGAGGCACTAGACCCCCTCTTATTGACCTCTCTCCTTCCACTCTCACTATGACCTCCTCGAACCATCTTTCTATTAAGAATATTAAAATTAATACATATTAATCCACAACTATATAAAATTTATAATAGTCATTATAAATTATGAAAAGATGTAAAATTTCATACAAAATTATCAAATATTATCCATTTCCTCTTTAGATGTTGATAATATATTTAACTCAGTCTCATCTTCATCATCCTCTTCAGCCTCATCAGATTCACACTCTTCCTCCTCAAAGGACTTCTTCTCCCCTACAACAATAACATTTAGCTCAGCTGAATTGACTTCTTCCACTTCATTCTCCATATGTAACTAAAGTGGCTCATCAGATTCATCGAAATGAAGATGCGTGGAACCTACAGCGTCGACTTCGTCTGATTGAAAAAAATTGACATTGACATCCTCTGAGACAGTTTCACTCAGATCCAACTTATAATTGAGAAAAAGTCTTTCTTTAAGCCTATAAACTTCCCACCAATCTTTATTGCTGGATGATGAATAGCTTGAATATGACACTTGCTGGGCTTGTGTTTGACTTATGTTTGACATCAACAATCCCATATGTTGTGTCATTTGGAACAGAATTAGAATCAAACTAATGACACTTAAATAAGAATATATGATTGTCTTGTCCCAAATACTACATTTCTATGACTTCCTCACGAATGCCATCATAGTCCAATTCATTTTCATTGTATGAATATCCCTTAGCACATACGTCCTTATTTATCATAGACTAATTTTGTTCGTAATCTCTCGTGTGAAATCTATATCCATTCACAATAAATCTTGGATAGGCACGTGTAACTTTTAAGGGGCCAAAACTTATCTCACATACTCTTTCATTAGTAATGAAATCTTGTTCAACCTATATATAAATCAGACTGTTGAAAGATGAACATTTACCGCAACTGAAGTATAAGGAAATGTATATATTCAATGTTTGACACTTACTCGATATCTCAGCCATCTGGCAAAATACTTCTCTCATTCTCTTTTAACCTCCATGTCTTGGATATTTGGATATCTTAGGACTAATTCTAAATCAAATTATCTGCAATATTAATGCAGCACTACCTTAAATGGCAAGAAAAAGGTTAGATAACTTATGTAAATAAGGAAATGTGAGTTGAAGAATTACTCAACAAATTATTTAATCTCAATACAATTTAGAAGAATATATATATCTGCGGCGTACAATTCTCTATCTTCGAGCGTGCGAGTCGAACAACGTCCGAATGCACATCCTGCATACTTAAATATAGAGAACCGATCAGACGCATCAGCAACTACCCCATCATCATTTCGTGGAGGTCGAGTATTACGAGTTTGGATCTCAGGTTCAAAGTACATCGAACAAAAGTTTGAAATTTCTTTAATAATATATGCCTCGATAATCAAACCCTCCACTTTCACCTTGTTGCGAACTTTTATTTTCAATTTATGTTTGCACCTACGACAACAATTTAGATGACAATGACATACATATCGTACACATATAGCAATTGTAAGAAAAACATTAATATTCTAGTATACCTCCCAAATGGATATATTCATTGAAATTGTACTAACCCTCTGACTTTAGTCTTGTACGGCAAATGGATAATCAGGTACTCCATCGAATCGAAGAATGTATGAGGAAATATCTTCTCTAACTTGTAAACTATCGTGACCACATTCTGTTCGATAGTTTGTATATCTTAAGTCTAAGTTTTAATGTACATAAAATCTTGAAAAGCTAACTCAACTTGGTCAATGCTCCCTATATAGGGTTTGGCAACTAGTCACATAATACAATGGGCATCAGCCTCTCCATGAACACATGGCAGTCATGACTTTTCAATCCATATATTTTCTCTCATTAACATTCACACAACGGATTATGCTGGATGCATATCCATCTAGGAATCTCAATTGTTTCAACCATCGACACTCTTCTTTAATCTGTGTATCCCTAAGCATGAAAGTTACTTTAGGTTGCACAACTTTTCCATGTATGTGTTGTAGTTCTAGCTCTGGATGTTCACAAAGCATTTTCAAGTCCATACGGCCTTTGAAATTGTCCTTTTTATTTTGCCTTTTATGTCCATGATGGTGTTGAACATATTATCAAAGACAATCTTTTCGACATGTATGACGTCCAGATTGTGTCGTACAAGAAGGGTTGACCAGTAAGGTAATTCCCAAAAGATGTTTTTCTTCACCCAGTTGAGATCCTTTCCAAATTGAGAGAGTTATCGTGTGCTACCAGATAGTTGTACTATATATGGTAAATTTTTCACCCATGCCACCATATGTCGACCAGACACCCGTTCTAAGTCTGCTTCATCCATTTCCACTGTGTTCTTTTGGAATGAGTCCTTTTACCTTCGGAAAGGATGGTCACTTGGTAGAAATCGCTGATGGCAATCAACCAGTATCATTTTCCACCATGTTTCAGTACAAATGATTTAGTATCGTCAATACAGTAAAGACATGCCAACCTCCTATGTGTGCTATAGCTAGATAGCATTCCATATGCAGGAAAGTCACTTATTATCCACATCAGTGCAGCCTTCATAGTAAAATCTTACTTTCTAGATGTATCATAAATAATAACTCTATCAATCCTTAATAATTTTAGCTCATCAATCAATGGTCTGAGATATATGTCCAATTTTTTTCCAGACTTTTTGAACCAAGAATTACTAAAGATAAAAAATAGAATCTCTCACTTAATGCACATGCCCGGCTGAAGGTTGTATGGTGTCATGAACACTCGCCAACAAGAGTAAGACACCACTGAACCACCAAATGGATTGAAGCCATCTATCCATAAACCCAGCCTAACATTACACGACTCCCTTGAGAAAGTAGAATGAGCATGGCTGAAGTGAATCCAAGCTTCGCCATCGATAGGATTACTGATTATATCATCAGCATGACGTACTCTTTCTACGTAACATCTCATATGCCGAGCTATCTCTAAAGACATATACATCCGTTGTAGTCTAGGTGTAAGAGAGAAGTATCGCAACGACTTGTAAGTTACATCTTTTTACTTTGAATTATCCCCTCTCTTAGGTATGAATTTATCATGATGACAAATAAAACATGATCTCTTGTCTACATTTTATTTGTAATATAACATACATTGATTAGGGCATGCATCTATTTTCACATATCCAAGCTCTAGTTCATTGACCACCTTCTTTGCACGGTAAAAATTTTTAGGCAGCTTCTCATCTTGAGACAACATACTCTTGATGATGAGGAGGAGACGGTCAAAACAATTCTCACTGATGTGAAATTTAAATTTCAAGTTCAACAACTGTGAGACCACAGACAACCGAGTGTGCTTTTGACAATCACTCTACAACTGCTCATCAGCATCCCTAAGTAGTTGATAAAATCATTCGACTATCTTATTCGATGCTTCTTCTGAAGTCCCGCGATCAATGACACTCAAGAGGGGGGCGAATTGGGTGGTTACCAATTTTAAGAAAACTTTTAGCCCTTTTATGAAATATGTGATACAATGCTAGTTAAGAGGTTCAAAACTATTTGACCACAAATTGGATTTATCAAACTTATATAATAAGATATAGATTATGCAAGATATTCGTAGATAAAACCTAAACAACAATATACACTAACGTTTTATGTAGAATGGAGATAGAGGAAATGGAACAAACCACACAATACAAACACAATGCACAATGGTTTTTAAGGTGGTTCGGATGCAACGGCGGCAATCCTACATCCTCCACACACCAAACCTGGTGAGGCTTCACTCGGGGATAAATCTCTAAACAGAGACGACTCTCCAACCACACACGCAGGATGATGCCTGTACACACACACGGGGACACGCCCCAATACACACATACACACGGAGATGATGTCTCCAACATGATCTGACAACCGGATCACCAACACAAACACCCGCTGCCACAAGTGCAGCAAACCACACACATGAGACAGAACGGATCTAAAAAGACCCACACACACACAAACGCAGATCTAGGAAGATCCACGCACACACACGAATCAAATACGACACACACACACGACCACGGATCCAACAACGATCCACACACACACAAATGTTTCCAGATTATAAAGAACACAAATATAAAGCCCAAAACACAAATACAATGAAGCACAGTTTAGAAGACTCCTGATTTGGCTTCCACTGAGTGTATGATGTAGAGCTTGGAACGATGCTTTCTGCTTCACTTGAATGGCTTTGGATGGAGCTTGAAAGGCTTGTGTAGGGATGAAGAGATCTTCCACGAGATACTGTTCACGGCTACAGTATAGCTTCTTCTTCCTTGGATAGCTTTCTTTATCTCCTTGATGTTTGCTTGCTTCTCCTCTTCCTCTTTGGTTGCTAGCTTCAGATGGAGCTTGAATACCTTCAGATGGATGAAGTTGCTAGACGGAGTACTGTTCACGGAGGGTTGCATCAGCCTTCTTCTTCCTTTTATAGCTCTCTACCTTGATCTCCTCTTGGATCTCTTGGATGGTTAGGGTTATGACTCTAATAGGATATTTTATAACCCTTGGACGGTCTATGGACAAGCCCTAGACCAGATCCACAAATTTTGGAGGGTTTGGTGGCTTTGGGATTAAACAATATCAAGAGGAAGGGCTTTCCTCGAAGTGATAAAAAGTCAACAAAGATGGGCAGATCGGGGCTGGCGGTCGACCTGCAGAGTCCAACGGTCGACCGCTCTGAGAATTCCTGTAGCCATTTGGCTGCTAGAAAAATCGGTCGACCGCTAGGGGTCTGGTGATAACTTCATATTTTCACATATTTAATCTCACATGTTTTAGAGAAAATTCAAAGTAAATTGTTGATTATGTGTGAAAATATCCACAGAAATAGGTTTTGATGAATTCTTGAGCTTTCATGGAAATTGATAAATATTTGAGAGTGATTCATAATGAGTGCATATAGGTGAATAAGATTTTTGCATTTGATTAATATGTTGTGTTAACAACATAACATATGCATTCTTTTAAATGGCAGGTTGATTGGTGTAACACATGCATGATGGTCACGTTAGCTACAAATGGGTTGGATGAGGCACATAAAGATCATCACGTAAGGCAATATGCATTACAAGACCTTTTGGCTTAAATGCATGAATCATGCATGGTGGAGTGGGCTTCACGTAGAGAGGGCCATGTGGTTAACATGCATGGGCTAGCAACCAACGTGGTTAGATGGCGGCAATGCACAAAGTGGACTTCACGTAGGAGATGGCCAAGTGGGTTGCATGAAGCACGTACAAGCATCATGGGCCGAAGCTAGCATTGACATCGTTGCTATCACCACGGGAATAGCGGCAGCAGTATGCGCAAGGCTTCAACAGAAGTTACCAAGATAAGATGTACGCAGCGAAGGTTGAGGAGATCACTCTGCAGCGGTGTGCTTGGGAGCGAGATGCTCGCGGAAGTTGCTGTGGGTGACACCGATGGAGGATAAGAACCGGCGTCTATTGTGGAGGTGGTTCGGTGGTGATCCGGGCGTCGACCATGCCCCTATAAAAGGGAGGCTCAAGGAACGTGGAGGGGCATTCGTTCTGAGTTTTTAGTTTTGGTTTTAGTTCTGGGTTTTCTTAGCCTTCGTTACAGGTCTTTCTCTTGCCGTTCTCTGCCGCTCGTGTGTGGCATCCGCAACGATTCGACGGGGAGAAAGTGTAGCGTCGCGTCGCGTGTGGAGCCTTCTAATCCGATCGCTCCCGTCGCTTCAACGTGCAGCTCATCCCGTCCCCAGCTGCCGTGTCCGTGGCGTGAAGACAGGAGGCGTGGTCGCGGTGAGTTTCCTTCTGCATGCGACGTCCTGTGCCGTGCATGCAGCGTGGTCACGGCGGGCTTCCTCTGCGGCTGGTTTCTTTTGATGCTTTCAGTTCATTTTTTTTGGGTTTTCAGTGCGTTGTTTAGCGTTTCCATTCTTAACCGTGTTCTGGGAATTCTTGGAGTTGTAACCTTTGTTTGGAGTTCAATGGAATTTTTAAACCTTTCTACTTTTAGTTCTCTCGTTGGGATTTTTTTGATCTCTGAATTCTTTTATTCTCTCGCTGGTGCGTTTGTTTTAGTTCAGGTCATGCTTGGTTTTTCTTTTGGATATGAATTCGTGCTTAGCTTTTGGTTTTCTTTGTTGGGGGTTCTTTCTGGGGCGTTTGTTTTAGTTCAGTTCACGCTTGGTTTTCTTTTGGAGTTACCGTTCCTTTTAGCATCACAGCCCTCTCTCTCTCTCCGGTGTAGCGTCGGCCGTTCGCAGGTGCCGTGGCGAGCTCTCCTCTGCAGTACGGTGTGGCACCCCCGGGTGTGTCCGTTGTAGCCCCTTCTACTGTACCTGAGGCATCCGAGACGGGAGAGAGGAAGTGTTGCGTCCATCCCCAGCAAGCATCCCACGTTGCTGCAGTACCCATGGCATGAAGACGGGAAGTGGAGAGAGGCAGAGCGTCTCCTCTGTGAATCCGTGGGACGTCTCCTTCGGCTGCAGTTGTGGTTCCTCAACCGCATTTCCTTTTGCAAGTGTTTGGTGTTCACAAGAGAGAAGGGAGAGAACAGCATCGCGTTGTATTTGTTTATTCGTACACTGTTATTCTTTTATCGTGCCTTTGAGTTTCTTTTCTATGGCATTGTTTAGTTCAACTTAATAAGCCATTGATCATAGGTGTCTTGGATTAGATCAACTCATTGTACCCACGTTCTTCCTTTCATATAAGTGTTTTACTTTTATTTGTTTATTCACAATCATCTCTCTTCCTCTAAACATGGTGTTTTTGATGCCTTTATTGCAAGTGTTTAAGTTAACCTTAGTTTCTTAAGTTCATCTACCTAGATTAGTTGATTTCAATTTATCAACTCTTCCTTTAGTGTTTATTTGTCATTAATTTTTAGTCAAACAAAATACAAGAGTTTCATCTTAAAAATCTGAATTTCCCCGTGGATTCGACTCGGACTCACCGCTTATCTATTTTCCTTTAATTAATTTGTGGGCCGATAATTAATTTTGATAGTGGATGTATTAACGGCATGCATTTTAACTATCAATTTTTGGCGCCGTTGCCGGGGAAGTTTATGATTTTTAGGTCGTTAATCTTGTATTTTTGTACATAAATTGACACTAATAATTTCTCTTTTTCTTATTTTTGCAGGAAAATCAAAAAAAAAGTGGTAAGTTTTCTTTGTCATTTATTTCAAAAAAAAAATGAGGGAACGCTTTTTCAAGTAAGTACTCACATTTCCCTTCTTCATTTGAGTTTATTTTCTTTATTTTTCATATCTTGTGGTTAGATAGGATCATTAATTAAAAAAAAAAATTCACTTGAACTTTAATAAAAATCATCATCTCAAGATTAGCAACCACATTTTCATGTCTTAGGTCATTTTTGTTATTTAATTTTGTTAAATGCATCATTGAAGATTGCGGGGGCATGGTGAGTTCTTCTATTTTTTTCTTAATCACATGACATTCAAATTTGCATAAAACCCCTTGTTTGACTATGTGGTGTTGCATTTCATTTTAAACTATCTTAAGGGCAAAACCCATAATCACATAAGGTGGGGATTTGATCACCCTTCCTTGGCCCACAAACCACAACTCCACATTTTGCATTTCTCAAGCCTAATAAAATCTAGTAGACATTGGCCCTAGGGTTCACTTTGAGATTTGATTTCACTTGGGCCCATTATCAATTTGGAGACTAGTGTCTAGGAAAGAGGTCCGATGGCAAACGCCTTAAGTGGGATTATGGTTTATTAATTAGGACCCTACATCTGTAGGGGGAGCCTCCCACAACCCCACCTCTTTCCTGGCTAGTGGACAGATTTGGTAGTGGACTTGGGCTGGATTTAAGTTGATTTGTGAGAAAGCTAACATTTGAGCCCACTTAGTGGTTGAACCTTAAGGGAAATTGTACTTGTATCACCATCTAAAGGCTGGTGTCTAGGCAAGAGGTTAAAAGGCTACGCCTAAATGGATTTGTGGTTTATTAATTAGGATCTTGCGAAAGCAAGGGGAACCTCCCACAATCCTACCTCTTACCTGGCCAACTTGAAGGTTGGTGTGTGCAATATTGCAATTGAACTTTGGGGAATTCTCACTATTTGTGCTTTTAAGTCCAAGGAGCCCTAAGTCTTGTAGGTTAATATGTTGATCAAGTGGTTGCAAAGAAAAAAAAAATCTTTTCTGCAAAACAAAATAAAAAAAATAATATCACTCTTTCTTGGGCTTTTTGCATTGCCACTACCACTTGTGTTCAGGCCCACTAATAATTCTTCCATGTTCAATCATGTGGGCCACTTGAATTCAAATCCATCATTTACCCAATATCATCTAAATCCTTCATTCATCCAAAATGGGGTTTACAATTCATCTCTTACCCAGGCACCAAACCAATTTCCATTGACTTTTGCCACCAATTTCTCTCACTCAAACTCATATCCACGGTGGGAAAACCAACAATCTTCTTCTTGGGCACCCTATCAAGACCCCATTCAAAGTCCTTCACACTCACACTTTTCAGATTGGGATTCTTACTCAAATGATTATTACAATCAAGCCCAACATGAAGGACAACCCATCTGCTCCTCACCACTTCAGTACCAAACTGATTTTCATTCTAACTACTCACCACTGTCTGAGTGCCATCCAATCTATCCAGATCCTCCAAAGTCTGATTTCGAGGACAACATTGATCAAGTGACTCAACTCCTTTTGGCCCAAAATCAATCTTTCCAAGCCGACATGGCAGAAATGAAGGTCATGCTTGACCAATACCAAAAAGAGCTAGAAATGGACCAATGTGATAACCTCCCCAAGGAAAATTTTGAACATCCATTGCCTGATTACAATATCACGCCAAATGACTCACCCATCAATCCTCAATTCAATGACTCTCAAATAAATTTTGATGAGGAGGATAATATGGAGCAACCATATCAGGAAAATTGGGGGGAAGTTAGTGAATCTCAATTCGTGATGGTCAAGGAAAATAATGAGGTGTTTAAGTTGGGGGGAGAACAAGAGGAAAATCAAACTTGGGCTCCAAACTCTAATGACTATTATGATCCAGCCCAACATACAAATCATTCCCCTTCTTGCTATTCATCTCCGCCACCCTCAGATAATCACCCAAATGATCAATTCAATCAGTTCCTTCTCCAAGGTCAACCCCTCCAAGAGCAAATCAATAGACTGACCATGGAAATCACAAGCATGGAGGGAGATCAATCCTTTGATTACTCTGTATCCAATCCTACTCATCATGTCCTTTACCCTGACTGTAATCACTCACTAATTCCTCAATCTCATAAAACTCAAAATTTTGATTCCGAAGATGAAGGGATTATGGAGAGAAATTGTCAGCAAATTTTACATGAAAACTCTAAGGACTTTGAGGAGATTGAAGAAATCAATGGGAAAGAAACCAAAGAAGAGGATGAACTAATGAATGATCATAGTCCCCCTCCTAAAAATGAATATGAGGAGCTTGTGCTTGATTGCCATCATGAGGGGAATGCTAGAGAGGTGGATGATCTCCAATTAGGGGGAGAGGAAGAGTATAATGAATCTCAAATCTCTAATCACATGTCTCCTCCCGAATTTGATGCAATTCACTTTGATGATGGGAAAGAAGAGGAAGTGAAGATGGATATAGAATTGAACATTTATTTGAATAATGGAGTTGGGGTAAATGAGGAAATGAATGATTTGAGTGCGCTGCATGATAATTTCAATCTCGAGGAGAGGGTAGAGCTTATGCCAAATCTTGACTACGATGATCCTTTTAAAACTCTTCCAGTCAATTGGCCCAACCTTGCCCTACCTGTTGATTTATCTGATCCCATAGAATTTCAAGAGAAATATTTCATAATCGAGGACATGATTTTTCCCAATAGTCCTCCTCTATTCTCTGATTGGGGTGGTCCGTTTACGATGTCTCCACCCCGTTATATGCTTTACCCTTATACTCACCAGTTCCAATTATATCTCTCAGGGCATGAAAAAGAAAACTTTGGCAAGAACAAAATTCTGTGGTGGCTCATTCTAAAATCAACTTGTTGGTTATTGAGCTCCCATGTGTCTGGCTGAAGACATTAAACTTAGCGCTAATTGGGAGGCAACCCAATTCTTTCTTCTAAAAATAAATAAATGATGATTGATTTTTCTTTTTAGGAACAAGGAGCATGGAGCACTATATCCCTACCAACAGACTTCTTCTCGCCCAGGTTGTACCTTTCCCTCTCAATGCATTCACCCCATATTGTCCTAATTTTCTATGTTAAGCATGTCATTGATGACAATCTCACTTAAGTTGGGGGGTAGCTTGTGCTTAAATTTCAAGCTTGTACTTAAATTTCATCAAAATGCTATAATTTTTTTCATGACATTCGCCTAACAAATGCTTCAGAGTCATTTTTCATGATAAGAAACTTACCAAAATGATAAGGCTTAGAATATCCGCTTGTGACGGCATTGAATTAAAGGGTGAATTAGTTTGCTATGTTTTTAGCATCTTCCTCGGAACATACTCAGATTCTTGGACTCGCACACATTTGCACACTAATGAGAATAGTGGGTTTTAAACATAAGGATGATGAGATTTTTGCTTAATACTTAGGCGATGATTGAAAATTCTGCCTAGTCATTGAAGATCTATCGTGAGGAAAAAGCTATCTGCCTGTAAATAAGTGCAAAGCACCAAAAAGAAAGAAAAAAAAATGAATGATGAAAAATAACTCATGGAAAATGCTCCTGATCTTAGTAACCGGGCCTGCTTCTCCTAGCAAGAGTTGAGGTTCGCGTCAAACAGTGAAGGAATGTGCAGCACCATGATGAAAAAAAAATGATGAGGATCAGGCAGAGTGAAGCTACCTGTAATTCGAGAGTCTGATTTGCAAAAGGTAGAATTCGAAATCATCGTTAAGTGATAAATAGAAGGCTCATGCATCCGGTTGTCTGATGTCCACTAATCAAGTTGGAGCACATACACGAAGAGATACAAAATTTATGAGTGTAACCTGAGGAAGTGTCTAAATACATGGATTGACGAAGTTTATTCTTGACATTTATTGCTTGAACTCGTAATATTCTATAGTTCAAATCATAATGCTCAGCATTCATGTCATGAAACATGATTTTTGAACTCTTGTTAGTCCTAATTCTATAATTGTTTGCATTGCTAAGGGTCTAGCAATGAGTAAGTTGGAGGGTGTGATAACTTCATATTTTCACATATTTAATCTCACATGTTTTAGAGAAAATTCAAAGTAAATTGTTGATTATGTGTGAAAATATCCACAGAAATAGGTTTTGATGAATTCTTGAGCTTTCATGGAAATTGATAAATATTTGAGAGTGATTCATAATGAGTGCATATAGGTGAATAAGATTTTTGCATTTGATTAATATGTTGTGTTAACAACATAACATATGCATTCTTTTAAATGGCAGGTTGATTGGTGTAACACATGCATGATGGTCACGTTAGCTACAAATGGGTTGGATGAGGCACATAAAGATCATCACGTAAGGCAATATGCATTACAAGACCTTTTGGCTTAAATGCATGAATCATGCATGGTGGAGTGGGCTTCACGTAGAGAGGGCCATGTGGTTAACATGCATGGGCTAGCAACTAACGTGGTTAGATGGCGGCAATGCACAAAGTGGACTTCACGTAGGAGATGGCCAAGTGGGTTGCATGAAGCACGTACAAGCATCACGGGCCGAAGCTAGCATTGACATCGTTGCTATCACCACGGGAATAGTGGCAGCAGTATGCGCAAGGCTTCAACAGAAGTTACCAAGATAAGATGTACGCAGCGAAGGTTGAGGAGATCACTCTGCAGCGGTGTGCTTGGGAGCGAGATGCTCGCGGAAGTTGCTGTGGGTGACACCGATGGAGGATAAGAACCGGCGTCTATTGTGGAGGTGGTTCGGTGGTGATCCGGGCGTCGACCATGCCCCTATAAAAGGGAGGCTCAAGGAACGTGGAGGGGCGTTCGTTCTGAGTTTTTAGTTTTGGTTTTAGTTCTGGGTTCTCTTAGCCTTCGTTACAAGTCTTTCTCTTGCCGTTCTCTACCGCTCGTGTGTGGCATCCGCAACGATTCGACGGGGAGAAAGTGCTGCGTCGCGTCGCGTGTGGAGCCTTCTAATCCGATCGCTCCCGTCGCTTCAACGTGCAGCTCATCCCGTCCCCAGCTGCCGTGTCCGTGGCGTGAAGACAGGAGGCGTGGTCGCGGCGAGTTTCCTTCTGCATGCGACGTCCTGTGCCGTGCATGCAGCGTGGTCACGGCGGGCTTCCTCTGCGGCTGGTTTCTTTTGATGCTTTCAGTTCATTTTTTTTGGGTTTTCAGTGCGTTGTTTAGCGTTTCCATTCTTAACCGTGTTCTGGGAATTCTTGGAGTTGTAACCTTTGTTTGGAGTTCAATGGAATTTTTAAACCTTTCTACTTTTAGTTCTCTCGTTGGGATTTTTTTGATCTCTGAATTCTTTTATTCTCTCGCTGGTGCGTTTGTTTTAGTTCAGGTCATGCTTGGTTTTTCTTTTGGATATGAATTCGTGCTTAGCTTTTGGTTTTCTTTGTTGGGGGTTCTTTCTGGGGCGTTTGTTTTAGTTCAGTTCACGCTTGGTTTTCTTTTGGAGTTACCGTTCCTTTTAGCATCGCAGCCCTCTCTCTCTCTCTCCGGTGTAGCGTCGGCCGTTCGTAGGTGCCGTGGCGGGCTCTCCTCTGCAGTACGGTGTGGCACCCCCGGGTGTGTCCGTTGTAGCCCCTTCTACTGTACCTGAGGCATCCGAGACGGGAGAGAGGAAGTGTTGCGTCCATCCCCAGCAAGCATCCCACGTTGCTGCAGTACCCATGGCGTGAAGACGGGAAGTGGAGAGAGGCAGAGCGTCTCCTCTGTGAATCCGTGGGACGTCTCCTTCGGCTGCAGTTGTGGTTCCTCAGCCGCATTTCCTTTTGCAAGTGTTTGGTGTTCACAAGAGAGAAGGGAGAGAACAGCATCGCGTTGTATTTGTTTATTCGTACACTGTTATTCTTTTATCGTGCCTTTGAGTTTCTTTTCTATGGCATTGTTTAGTTCAACTTAATAAGCCATTGATCATAGGTGTCTTGGATTAGATCAACTCATTGTACCCACGTTCTTCCTTTCATATAAGTGTTTTACTTTTATTTGTTTATTCACAATCATCTCTCTTCCTCTAAACATGGTGTTTTTGATGCCTTTATTGCAAGTGTTTAAGTTAACCTTAGTTTCTTAAGTTCATCTGCCTAGATTAGTTGACTTCAATTTATCAACTCTTCCTTTAGTGTTTATTTGTCATTAATTTTTAGTCAAACAAAATACAAGAGTTTCATCTTAAAAATCTGAATTTCCCCGTGGATTCGACTCGGACTCACCGCTTATCTATTTTCCTTTAATTAATTTGTGGGCCGATAATTAATTTTGATAGTGGATGTATTAACGGCATGCATTTTAACTATCATCTGGTAGTCGACTGCCAGTTTTACAGGATGCCTTCTTTCAATTCTGTGATTTCAAGTCGACCGCCAATGGTCCAGAGGTCGATCGAAAAGCTCGAAACCTGCAAAATCCAAGTGTTAGCTCAAAGAAACATGTCCATAATTTAAGGGCTTCATGTCCATATCAAATCCATGCATTTTGGGATTGGATTCACTTGGTTTATGCATTTGAAACGTCTAAACCATTTGAGCATTTCTAAATTTTGTTCCGGGGGCTCCGCCCCCGGAAACCCCCGCAAGGGGCGCTGCCCCCTTGACACCCGTGACATGACCACGCAGGTCGATCCGCGGGCGAGGGCACACGATGGCCAGGAAGGTTTCAAGTTTAATGTGCATGAATGAGGTGTATTAAGGAGAGGTATATAAGATACACATGGTGAGATCGATGCTAAGAATCTCACCAATGGTTCTTGACAGTAAATGACATATACCACCTGTTTTGGATAGTAGAGGACCAGGGTGCTTATCCACACATTTTGTTCACTAGGTGACTGTCATGAGTTTAATCATGCAAGCAAGATAGTCAACGTTAAAACCATGCTTGTTCACATTGAAGAGGTTATGAAACCTCTTGTGTCTTGTAAAACCAACATATGCAAACCAAGCATTAAGACCATGTAACATTTGCCATTTGTCATCTCGAACATACATAGATAACAAGAGCACGAGCAATAAATCACAAGTTTAGTTATCATCGCTTATTCACACATTAAGTTTAGTTATCATCAAAACCATAACTTAACAATCACAACAATCATCAAAACCATAACTCAACATCTTCTTGGTCTACATATTCCTTATGAACATTAAGACTGGGACCAGCAGCACCTACAACCATATACATGTATCAACTTGTGTCTGCAACATTGTCGGGCTCATACGATAAGACATCCTCACTATGACACGTCCAATTCATATAACCTTCCATGAACCTTTTCTTGGATAAAATGATGCTACATGTCCCATGGTGAAATCCACCTAAAGTTTCTACAAGTTGAACAAGGACATCGAATGTGACCCTCGCGGTCTATTGCTGCACTTGGATTCTCCAATACAAATTGAATGAAATTCTCAACTCCATGTTTAAACTCCATAGACACCACCCACTCAACTACTGTATGATACATTTGTCAACGATATGTCAACATTTTTCATGTACCCACTAAATGTTATTATATAAATGACTTTGAAATCATTACTCCAGAAAATAAGCCCCACTCTTTCCTCACATCATTCGGCGCAGACAATTTGAATAGGAAGGTAGTATTATCTAGATTATCACCTTTTAACCCATCCACGATGGTTTGATCTCATGATCACTTACTATATGTGTTGTTCGATTTGTTGAAAATTTTGACAACATCTCCCTACACTTCTCCGATATACGAAAAATATTTATTGATTAAGAATTTTTTTAAACACCTAAGTGTGATCAAACATTCACAGATTGTCCGAACTAGACAATTCAAGGCTTTGAGTTAGATATATAAATTCTCCTCAAAAAATTGAGAACAGACAGATCATTCTCGAAGTCTTAAATGGGAAGGTTCATTGACACGGTCTTAATACACTCTCCTGAGGTGCGTATAATGTTTGGTTGCATCCATGCAACTTAACTCACAAGGAACACCCCATGTAATTAAATAACATAAAATTAAAAAACATCAATAACCTGCCCATTGACACCCCCTCCCCTCCCCTCCCCCATCAACGCCCCCTCCCATCCCCCATCGACAACAACAAAGGGGGGCTTACCAGCGGCGAAAAGTTTTGGCGACGAGGGCTCCGACGATGGCAAGGTCGCGAGACGTGGTGATGGTGGGCACTGGGGGCAAGGTGGCGGCGAGCACGGGTCCCGCTAGAGGAAACGAGCACGACTCCATCAGCGACAGTGAGCACGACTCCGGCGGGTTTTGGTCGGTAGGGAGAGAGTGGGAAAGAGACAGTGAGAGGGAGAGAGTGGGAGAGATACATATAGTGCGAGCGAGAAACTGAGAGAATGGGAAGGAGAGAGCTCGGGCGCGGTGAGAAAGAAGAAAAACTTCTGACGGATTTTTGACAGAACTTAACTCCGTCAGAAAATCCGTGTATATTTTAATTTAACTCCGTCAGAAATTTTGATGGAATTTTCGGCGAACAAATATCAGTCAAAAATTTTGAGACTTTTGGACAAACTATTATCCGTTGAAAATTTCTTCCCCTATTTCCGCCATTTCTTGTAGTGACGGTGAGGTGGCCAGCGTCATCCGACGATGTGCAGGGAGGACCAGGGACGACACTATGGCTGGCGTCGTTCGGCAGCACGGTAGAGGGCTGTGGAGTGTCCATTGTTGTCTGATGGTATTGCAGGTTCGGATCGTTGGGGAAGGGGGTGGAGCTGTGGAGGGTAGAACTGAAGAAGAAATGCTGGAGAGCTTGCGGAATGCTGTGAGAGGGGGGGGAGGACGGGCTTGCAGAGGGGAGGGGGTGATTCCCATGGTTAGCCAGCTTTAGAGGAGGTTGAAATTGTTAAAAGAAAGCCTATAGAAATTTGGTTTCTATTGATTAGGGCTCCATTTAGTTTTATTTTAGAAGTTCTCTTTTTTACACAAATTGTTCTTGATCTAGTACCATCCCGTACTAAAATCACACGAGGGCAGAACCACCGTACCGGATCAAGATCTCACGAAAGATTGCTAGTAAAAATCTTCCAAGCCATCACCCATGCATACAGTTATATAACGGTACTTATAACAGCTGGAGGATTACTGAAACGTGAGCATAATTTTCATGGAACAGGGGGAACATTATTTTATGTATATGAAGGCAAAGAGCCTTTTACATTATATATATATATATATATATATATATATATATATATATATATATATTGGTACTAGTAGTCCGTCCCTGCCATCCTTGCCTGCTCACTTTGCTTTGATAGACAAGAGCTTCTGCAGTTCCAGGCTGTGACGTTTGCGACGGATGAACTCTTCAGCTTCCATGTCGATGCCCCCGTCGAAGGCCGTCTTGGAGGTTTCTTGGATGACCACCTTCTCTTGATCAGTTACCTTGGGTGTGTCCGGCAGGTCTTGTTGATGGATCGCCTTGTGAGTGAACATAGCCTGAAGATTTGGGAAACGAGGGCCTTCTCGTCCATGGGTGGGCATGGTGTCTGTTGTCCTCATCGTCTCCGTCGGGACGAAGTAATTAGAGCCATCGACGGCGGATACGATCCGCTCAGCCTTCAACACCTGAGTCTCCTGCGATTTCTCCGCGCCAAGGCCATCGTATAGGAACTTGACATGTCTGTGGGGACCAGCGGATCTCCTCATTTCCAGTGCCCTCTTCTAAGTTATAATTTGTTCTTCTCTTCGTGCGTCCTCCTGAGCTATATATATATATATATATATATATCAGTTCACCTGAAATAATCCTCCTCCTCTCTCTCTCTCTCTCTCTCTCTCTCTCTCTCTCTCTCTCTCTCTATATATATATATATATATATATATATATATATATTTATTTATAGAGCTGGAAAGTTAAAAAAGTCATGTTATTCCAAAATGATAAGAAAGCACCTGATGCCCCCCCGCCACCGCCGTTTCCTGGGCATATATCCTGTCCTTCCCCGGAGATGTCGATATCAGACGATATATATACATATGAACCTGCACGTCAATTTGATTCTCTCCCAACGCATCATGACAGGCTGACAGCATGCAGGGAATATCCTCTTCTGCACCGAACCAAGAGAATCTTAAAACGCTCTCTTTTCAAAAAGTATTAATACGGTGTTTGGGAGCAATTCTTTTTTTAAGACTATTTCTCCATAAAAAAATATGGTACACTGACTTTTAACTCAACTTTTAAAATTGATGAAAATCAATCCTGACTGTTTGTCAAAAATATCACAATTTTTAAATTTTAGATAACCCTATTTGGAAGACAAAGCACGTGATCCCTCTCGGAGGCTCTAGTCTCACCGCCGGGTCCTGCTGGCCGCAGGGCGGGGAAGGGTGAGGGACAGGGATGCAGGCGGGGGCGGAGGGTCAAGCCCGCCGGAGAACATAGCCGTTCGCGGCCGTTCGCAGGGCGGCTGGAAGAGGGGGGCCGCGAAGGGGGACCTGTCGGGGAGGGAGGTAGTGGGGGAGAACGGTGGGAGGGAGAGGGGGAGAGCGGCGGCGCAGGGGGGGGGAGACCACCGGGGAGAATGGCCGAAGGGATGGGAGGCCGCGTAGGGGGGGACCGCTAGGGAGGGAGGGGGGGAGAACGGTGGAGCAGGGGGGGAGAACGGCGGTGCAGGGGGGACCGCCGGGGAGGGAGGGGGGAGAATAGCAAGAGGGAGAGGGGGGACCGGCGGGGGAGGACGTAGGGGGAGGGGGAGAGGCCGGCGAGGGAGATGGGGGAGGGGGGACGCAGGGGGAGGGGGGACCGGCGGGGGGAGGACGCAGGGGGAGGGGTCAGCACGGGGGAGAGAGAGACGAGAGAGCAATCTCAAAAAAAAAAGTGGAGAGTTATTTTTTTTTTGAAACAGATTATAACGTGGAGAGATTCTTTATCTAAAATTTAGGAAAGGAACACCAAACACCCTTTAGTGAGTTCTTTCTCTCTCTTTTAAATTTTAGATAGAAAGAGGGAAAAAAAACGCAACCAAACACCCTATAATGCACAACCTGGTGAACTCAATACACACACACACACACACACACACACACACACACACACACACACACACACACATATATATATATATATATATATATATATGTATATATTACTCAGATACAAAGAAAAACGACTTCAGAAAAAAGAAATATATCCTATTATCAAACATATTAATCATGTCTCCACTAACCCAATAACATATCAACGCCCTGGCAACTATTACAAGGAAATTACAAGAATGCTACGTGGAACACCCTCTCGAGAAATATATACATATATATATATATGTTGTTTTGTGTCCTAGTGTATTTTCTTCTAGACGTCCAATTTTTCTTATTGTAATGTTTGGACTTATTTGGTGACCACGTAGTGACTTTCTTTATAAAGGTATTATCATCTTTATAGTCATCTCTATAGCTAGTACTGCCTCCAAATTTATATTTTTTATAATATCTTTTATTGAATTTTTTCTTCCTTTTCTTCTTGTATGTTTCATTAGCAAATTCTTCCTTATCATATAGACTAAACTTTTTACAGAAGTATTTTCCTTTTCGCGACTATGTTTCCTCAATCTTTTAGCATATTTTTTCTATCTTGTATTCGTTACACAATTGTGTGTATTCACGCCTAACAAAAGTTATAGCTTGTCCTATTGATACAATGTTCATTATTTTTTTATACTCTAGCCACTTGGGGTAGAAGTTTCGTCCTATTGGTCCGACTATTTTCATAATGTAGGCATTTACAATATTGAGATCATGTATTTGGGCTTTTTCCCATGTAGGAGAGGTAAGTCCAAGTATATTCTGAAATTTTGTTTAAATCCTAATATTTTATGTTTTCAAGTTTTTATTTGTAATAAGCTAGCTATTCTCTTTCATCTGTAGCTAAAGTATCACCTAGAGTTATTGACAGATATTAAATCTAAACCTTGTATTTCTATGAAGTTCAAAGAAGAGTCTAACTTGGGGCAATCTACTTTTATATGACCTTTTTGTCCAAATAAATGACAGCTATAACTATCTCGAGCTTCAAACCCGAAGAGCTCAAGGCATTCCAAAGCCTTTCAGCTCTCTTCCATCGCCATCGCCACTTCTCTTCCGTCGCCACCTCTCTTCCACTTCCAATTTTTAGCGAGTGATCTTCTCATACACTCCGAGAGTTCTTCTCGTTCCACCTTCTTCGTTCCACCTTCTTCCACCATCAAGGCATCCTACCTTCCACTTTGCCTTCCACCTTCTTTCACCCTCACGGCACACTACCTTCATCCTACGTTCGATGTTCCAAGGAACCCCTTGCGTTCGTCTATAAGTATTCTCTGTCTTTGTGTACTTATGTTATAGTGTCTCCATGATGTTATAATCGAGTCCTGTAATTGTCATCGAGTCTCTGTAACTGTCAGTGTCTTTGTAATTGTCAGTTTGTAAACGTGTCTTGTAATCGAGTCTTTGTAACTGTGTCTTCATAATATAATCCAGTCTTTCTATAATGATTTCTTCTTTGTGCAATATTGTCAACATGTGTGAGTAAACTCCCCTACACAAGTTAGGAGCTTTGTTCTCTCTATCTGAAGCTATATTTCTATGCATGACTAGTCTCTAGATCTTGATATTCTTAGTCTATTGTTTGTGTTAAAATCGAAAGAATCCTCTCTATTCTATCCGTGTTCAAAGTCATTACTCCGCATTTGCTACTTGTTAAGAAATGGTATCAGAGCCAGTCCTTTTATTTATTTGATGGAACTATAGACTAACAGGGGTCGTCACTGTTAGTTGAGAGCTCTTCGGAGTGCCCGCGTGAAAAGCCGTTGTAGCCATGTGAAGGCGTTGTAGGCGAATGCGCTTGGCCTTGTGTCTCCTTTCAAACGGTCATGAAGTCTTTAGTTAAGAGATGCTCCACTACTTTTGCTTTCTTTCTATGATAAATCCTAATCTCAAGATCAAGATAATCCAATCTATTCATAAGTCTATTACTTTTGAAAGAATCTAGGAACCCCTTGAATTCGTCTGTAAGTATTCTCCGTCTTTGTGTACTTCTGTTATAGCGTCTCCATGCTATTGTAATCGAGTCTTGTAATTGTCATCGAGTCTCTGTAACCTTCAGTGTCTTTATAATTGTCAATTTGTAAACGCGTCTTTATAATATAATCGAGTCTTTCTATAATAAAATCTTCTTTGTGCAATCTTGTCAATATGTGTGAGTAAACCCCCCTATACAAGTTAAGAGCTCTGTTTTGCTCATTTAGAGACTTTAACTTTTATGTAATCTAACTCGTTTTGAACTCCTACCAAAGCTGATTGAATATATGCTACACTATGTTGTAGTTTGAGAATAGAAGACTTTGTTTCTAACTCTACGTGATGAGGTTATTTATATTCCATCAACTGTCTAAGACTAGTGAGTTGTCCTGAGAAGACTTTCTGATGTTCTAAGAGAGTTTCTAACTGATCTTTTATATAGTCTACCGCTAAGCTACCTATATTTGTTCTTCCAATTAATAGTCCTGATATATCTACTAAACTAGTGTTTACTTGTTCTGACTGATGTTTTAGGTTTTTTGTTAAAGCACACAAGAGATCAACGAGGGTGTTTTCACAAGAAGTACTAACAAGAGAATGAGATGTTTTATGAGATTCGACAACACAAGTTAGGAGATGCTCCTCTACCTTTGCTTTCTTTCTATGGTAATTCCTAATTTCAAGATCAAGATAATCCAATCTATTCATAAGTCTATTACTTCTGAACGAATCAAGGAGAATACTATCTATTAGGAAGTCATTTACTTGTTAATCAAAAGATCTTCACAAGTCCTTTATCTATTCTTTGAAACTAAAGACTTCATGACCGTTTGAAAGGAGACACAAAGCCAAGCGCATTCGCCTACAATGCCTTCACACGGCTACAACGGCTTTTCATGCGGGCACTCCGAAGAGCTCTCAACTAATAGTGACGGCCCCTGTTAGTCTATAGTTCCATCAAATAAATAAAAGGACTGGCTCTGATACCATTTCTTAACAAGTAGCAAATGCGGAGCAATGACTTCGAATATGGACAGAATAGATAGGATCCTTTCGATTTTAACACAAGCAATAGACTTGTAAATAGACTAAGAATATCAAGATCTAGAGACTAGTCATGCATAGAAATACAACATAAGATAGAGAGAACAGAGCTCTTAACTTGTATTTGGGGGTTTACTCACACATATTGACAAGATTGCACAAAGAAGATTTCATTACAGAAAAATTCGATTATATAATAAAGACACGTTTACAAACTGACAATTACAAAGACACTGACAGTTACAGAGACAGGATGACAATTACAAGACTAGATTATGATAGCCTGGAGATGCTATAACAGAAGTACACAAAGACGGAGAATACTTATAGATGAACGCCAGGGGTTCCTTGGATCACCGAAGGTAGGATGAAGGCAGTGTGCCTTGAGGGTGAAAGAAGGTGGAAGGCTAAGTGGAAGGTAGGATGCCTTGATGGTGGAAGAAAGTGGAATGAGAAGAACTCTCGTAGTGTACGAGAAGATCACTTGCTAAAAATTGGAAGTGGAAGAGAGGTGGCGATGGAAGAGAAGTGGCGGTGGCGATGGAAGAGAGCTGAAAGGCTTTGGAATGCCTTGAGCTCTTCGGGTTTGAAGCTCGGAGTTGTTCCTTCGATTCGATGATTCAAAGATGAAGTCCTTAGGCTCTATTTATAGGCCAAGGAAGAGGCTTCTAGAGCAAGGAAACCAACAAGAGGACGTGGCCTAAAATAGGAGGCTAAAAAGGAGCCTACTATTTAGCCACTAAAGAAAGCGGGCTAGAAAGTAGTCTACTCTAGCCACTAAGGGAGTCCAGAAAGGAGGCTAGAAAAAGTAGTGATAAGGCTAAAAAGCTAAAGTAGTGTCTATGGACTAGCCACTAACTAAAGCACCAAAGGACGAAAGACTTAGAGAGGGAAGGACATCGGTCTCCGGAAAAAGTTGCGGCTCCCCGCGGCTCAGCAATTGTATCCGAAGGGCCGTCATCACTCGATGACTCGACACCCTATAACCTAGACTTAACTTTATAGGGTTGCCACATAGAGTTCCCTCTAATAAAAAGAGAGACAAGCAACCGAGGAGATGCCTATCTTGTTGAAGAAGGACATGCAACAGAAGAGATGCCTATCTTATTGAAGGAGCTATCTTGCTGGAGAAGAAATTCAATCTATACTTGCATAATCACTGTCGCTGGCTCCGTCTGAGTTATTTTCTAAAGAGGTTATTTGTAATGCCCCGGATTTTTTTCGGATCCTTGTTCATGGGTCTCGGATCTGGTTTCTTGGAGTTTCTGACTCCGTTGTGTCCGAAATTCCGTTTCGGACATCTTTCGTGTTCGGATCGGCGCGATCCGGAGTTGTTTCGGAGGCCCGGAAGCGTTCCGCGACTTTTTCCGCGTGTGTTTTCCGATTTCCGGCGTGGGTTTCGGCTTTCCCTTTGGAACCTCGTTGCGGGTGAACCGGGCCGTTCACCAGGGCGCGAGTTGTACCGTTGCGATCGGTGCGTTCCGAGGATCGTGGAAATGTGATTTTCTATTTTTCAGTATTTTTGGGAATTTTCAGATTTTCTATATAATAACCTCCTTTTTCTCTCTCCCCTCTCATTTCTCTCTTCCCTCCCTCTCTCTTCTCTCACGCTCCCTTTCTCCCCTCTCTTCTCCGGCGGCCGACGGAGCGGGACGGGGGTGAGCTAGTGGCGGCGCGGGCGAGGATGCGGGCGGGGATGGGACGAGGATCGAGCGGTGGAGGCGTGGTGGAGGCGATTCGTGGGATCGTGAACCGGCGAGGGCTTCAACGGCGTTTTCTTCATGGATCGGCGTCCACGGTGCGTCGAATCTTCGGTGGAGGTAGGGAGATGGACCTACAACCCCCGTACCTCATTTCCCGCGAGTTTCGTAGGCCGTGGGGAGCCGAGCGGGCTAAACGGGGTGATTGGGGAAAAATACATGTTTTTGGGGAGTGAGCCGAGTCTTGTGTTTTGATCGTGTTTTTGGGGCTTAAATGGGTCCCCTCAGTGCTAGGGAGGTTAGGGAATGTTTCCTCCTTTGTTTCCCCATCACCCGGGGGTGATCGGGGCGTGGAATGGATTTCTTCGTGGTTCTCACCGTGTTTTGGGCGCGGACTGAGAACGCGCTACCCTCAGGTAGCGCGTTCTTGATGGTCGTGCTGCCTCGACGGGGCTCGTTCATCGGAGAAGATGAACAGTAAGGCGGTTCGGGTCGCGCCTTACACCCCTAGCGCGTTCTTGTTGTCGCGCTATAGGATCATAGCGCGACCTGGTCTGGTCGCGCTATGGACCTGTAGCGCGTTCTTGTTGAACGCGCTAAGGGCGTATAGCGCGTTCTGCCTGAACGCGCTATGCACCTATAGCGCGTTCTTGGAGGTGACCAGCCGGGCTGCCCAGGGGCGGGCGGTCTGCGGCTGATTGTGCTCCCCTTGGGCCGTGTGTGTCCCGGACGCCTCGTGGAGTTCCGTGACCGTGTCTTTGGGCGTCCGGAGGTCCGTTTACTTTGATTAGTGTCCCCGTGAGTTTAAGGGTCTGGGTGACCTTCTCGCGTTCCGATTGTGTTGTGTTGGTCTCCGGTCGACCCGGTTGTGACCCAGTGGTCGATCTTTGGCCTCGTGAGTGTCCCAGACACCCCGTGGGTTTTGTTACCGTATTTTTGGGTGTCTGGAGGTACCGTGTTACCTCGATAAGCATGCCCGTGGGCTTGGCGGGTCCGGGTGACCCCAGGTGTTCCGGGCTTCCGGGTTCTTGCTAGATCGAGTCACCGTGTATCGGTGTGAGTGCGGCGAGGTTTCCCCGCACGTCGTGGTTTCTCCGGGAGTTGGTTTTGAGTGGGCCATGTGTGTGGCCTTGGTCTGCGAGTCCAGTTGCCCAGCCTGGCGCTGGAGGGTTCTCGCTTTTCCCAGGGTTGGGAAATCGGTGTGGCAGCTTGCGGGCTACATTGGGAATCGTGCTTCTGTGGTTTCCGCGTAGGCCGTGCCTATGGCTTGTGAACCGCGAGTCCATGTCCTAACTTGGGACTGGAGGTTTCCTGAGTTCCCAGGTGGGGGAATGGTCTCGGCGATTGCGATTCGCCTCGTGAGTCATCGCATTGTGGTTTTGGACCTAGGGATTAGGCTAGATTGACGGCTCAATGCTGTCGTGTGCAACGGTCTTGACCCCGAGTCTTGTGACTCAAAGGCCGTTGGGTTTCGTAGGTCTAGCGGACCATTTGTAGTCTGGTGGCGTCGTGCCACCTGTTACTCCATGTTACTCACAATGGGTGCGTGCGTGGTTTTCTGTGTCCACGTTCTGTGACGCGTCCACTAGTCGTAGCTTTCCCACGGCACGCGTGTGCTGGCTCGCCTGGGAGTGGCTGAGCGGCGTACCCGAGAGAGGCGGTGAGTAGGCTGGTTACCGCAGGGCCCCCGCGTACTTCCGAGTCCTGGGTTTAGGGGGAAATACCAGCTAGAGGACAGGCCTAGGGCGTACGGTCTGAGTGTGCACACGAGGTTGGGGGCGTCGGACGGCGCCGGCACGCGCGACCCCAACTCGTCCTTGTTCTGTGGTACTGGTTACTGAGTGTGTCTGAGTCTCACGCCTGGGGCGTCGTAGCTAGACACTTGTGACGCGGTGTAAGACGTCAGGGGACGCATCCGGTCGTTCTTCTAGTGGGTGGTGCTCCTGTCACGCGACGTGAAGTGTTGTGTACCGGGTTCTGTTTCCGTCCGTGAGACGGGACTTCGTGAGTGGTTTCGGGAGTGTTCCCGGAGTCGAGGTCTGGGGTTTCCGGTGAGCTTCACCGAGGGCCTTTCCCCAGACAGTGTTGTGTTCACGACGGTGAGGTCGTGACCGTGTTCCCTGACCGTGTGGTTTTGGCTTGGGCCCTTTTGGTGAGGGCAGGCCTCCGCTACGAAGGTAGCGTGGCGTTTTCCTAGTAGCGTGGCTAGGGCGGCTCGTGTTTAGTGGTCCCCGATCGTGGAATCGGGTGGTCGGGTGCGTGGCTTGGTTGTCCCCCGATGGGAGACTAGGTGGTGTTTTCTGGTACAGTAGGAGTAGCTGTAGGGCCGAGGTTTTGTCAGCCACCGTAGTTACTTTCCTGCCTTCATGGTTACCTCTTTCCATTACCGTCTTGCTAGCGTAGCTTTCCTTCTGCCGTTGTTTCTCAGTTGGGGTTCCGCGGGATCCCTACTGGGCCAGTGACAGGAGGCTCACCCCTGCGTTTCAGGTGCGGCGGTTCGGTCTCGGGGTTCGAGGGTGCTGTGTGGAGGTTCTTAGTTGCCAGCTTGCCGGCTGAGTGTTCACTTGGCATGTGGTACGTTTCACTACTTTAGACTGTACTTTCTGTTGGACTGGACTCTGTCGTAGTTGTTTATTCATTTCTGTTAATTGTTGAATTGTCCTGCCTTATTTCCTATTTCTTTGTACCTCCACACTCCTTTTTAGCCCTTTCGAGCCCTCCCGGCTCGTGGGCGGCGGTTCGGGATTCGAATGGTATCGAGCTCCTCCCGGTATCCGGATCTTTGGTCGTCACAGCTGGTATCAGAGCGTGGTTGTGGACGTACATGGGAATTCGAGATATTGCAGTGATCAGAGTCCGTAAGGTCTAGTACAGCCAGCAGTTGGCATAGGTATTCGTGCATCTTTTCCACTTTGTTTCTCGCTTAAGAGTTTGAGTGCGCTGTGTGGCGCGGCGAGGGTGGTTACTGTTCGCGGCTTTTGTGCCGGCGTGGGGTCTGTGGATCGAGGTCGAGAGCTTTCTCCCTTGAGTGGTGGCCCTGGTCGTGTTGCGTTGGGCAGAGGTTGCCGACGGGCGTGTTGCAGTTCGGGGGATTGTAGTGGTGGTGCATCGAGAGATGTTGTGATCATGGTCCGACGGGACACTTGGTAAGTGTTGTCGGAGGAACTGACCTGACGTGGTGATGGTTTCCTTGGTGCTGGAAGGTGTTGTTCCCAGTATGCGCGAGGCTCGAGGTCAGGTCGAATGTGGAGTTTTCATTCCATTGGTCGGAGGTGTGATTGGGTTCTCCTTTGGTTGGAGAGAATCGTGTTTGGCTAAGGTTCGTCGTCTTGCATTGCGTGTCCGGATTGGTTGGCCTCGGTGTGCCATGAAGTCCGTGCGAGACGTGTTCCGTGTTTTGGCAAGGTGGTTGCCTGTGAGAAGCGTTGCCCATTCCCTGATGTGTAAGGGTGTTGGCGCTGTTCCAGAAGGACGAGTGCCGGCTGGGCAGTGTTCGCGAGAATTGCGGTTGGTGTTGTGGTTCCCGATGTGCGGAGGATCGGAGTCTGCAGGGTTGCAGATGGTTGTCGGGATGGTGGATCCCGAGTTGGTGTTGTGGTGGCTGTGTATGTGGATCAGAGTGCGCGGATCGTAGCGTTAGTTGCTGCGGGTGGATTTCTGAGGAAGTGTAGAGCAACGGAGGATTGGTTCATCGGTGTGTGTTGTCTCTGGCGGCGTGAGACGTGTTGTTGCCGTGCCTTTGCTTGAGATATGGTGGTTTATGGCATTGGCAGGTGTCCATTTGGATTGATCGAAGGATTTGATGAGACCATATGGAAGAGCGACGCCTATGGGCGGAGGTCTTTTCGTGAGATCGGCGTCAGAGAGTGGTCTCTGATGAGACGTTGACGTGGGATATTGATCCTCAGTCTGTGGCCAGCAAGGGAGGATTCCCCGTAAGTCTAAGTCGAGTGACGTGAAGACCGAGGAGAGATGGAGTCATTGGGTCCCGCCGTGCTCCCCTGAAGGGTAAAGTTGGCGCAGGGGTCCATCTGGATGTAGTGGTGGTCTGTGCGAAGAGTCAACGGATGGCCTGTCATGAGTTGGATCGTACCTGCTGGGCCGGTGGAGGTTTCCCGTTGACGAATGTCTGGTGACTAGTGGATGGTCTTTCACAGACAGAAGATGCTGGTTGTAAGGGCTCGAGAATGGAGAGAGCGGCGTGCAAGCGAGGCCTTCTGATGGCCGTTTCTAAGGTGTGAGCTGGTGGAAGCTAGGTGATTGGTTGCCCCTGGTACAGGGTGTGAGACAGGTCAGCGGGTTGTGAAGCTGGCGTTTGGTTGGTCCGCCGAGCATGGGCGTTGACCGGTGGTTTGGTTCTTGTGGCGAGGATTGCGTTCCCTCGGTGAGCGAGAGGGTGGCAGCGTTGCCGTGAGTGGTTTCCGTTGTGTCCGAGGTGATACCAGACTTGTGCCCTTGTGTTATGCCTGCTCTGGTGGCCGGTGTGTGCGCGGTGTGCGGAGCATGGCATTGTTCGTGATTATGGTCTGGCTGTATCCCTCATGGTCGGTGATTTTTCGAGAATTGAGGTTTTCTATGTTGGGGCCCTGGCAGCGTTGTCAGTTAGTGGAGGCGTTCTTCCCCTGTGACTTGGTGCTAGTCCTGAATTTCGAGGATGAAATTTCTTTAAGGGGGGAGGGTTGTAATGCCCCGGATTTTTTTTCGGATCCTTGTTCATGGGTCCCGGATCTGGTTTCTTGGAGTGTCCGACTATGTTGTGTCCGAAATTCCGTTTCGGACATCTTTCGTGTTCGGATCGGCACGATCCGGAGTTGTTTCGGAGGCCCGGAAGCGTTCCGCGGCTTTTTCCGCGTGTGTTTTCCGATTCCCGGCGTGGGTTTCGGCTTTCCCTTCGGAACCTCGTTGCAGGTGAACCGGGCCGTTCACCAGGGCGCGAGTGGTACCGTTGCGATCGGTGCGTTCCGAGGATCGTGGAAATGTGATTTTCTATTTTTTGGTATTTTCGAGAATTTCGAATTTTCTATATAATAACCTCCTTTTTCTCTCTCCCCTCTCATTTCTCTCTTCCCTCCCTCTCTCTTCTCCCACGCTCCCTTTCTCCCCTCTCTTCTCCGGCGGCCGACGGAGCGGGACGGGGGCGAGCTAGTGGCGGCGCGAGCGAGGATGCGGGCGGGGACGGGACGAGGATCGAGCGGTGGAGGCGTGGTGGAGGCGGTTCGTGGGATCGTGAACCGGCGAGGGCTTCAACGGCGTTTTCTTCGTGGATCGGCGTCCACGGTGCGTCGAATCTTCGGTGGAGGTAGGGAGATGGACCTTCAACCCGCGTACCTCATTTCTCGCGAGTTTCGTAGGCCGTGGTGAGCCGAGCGGGCTAAACGGGGTGATTGGGGAAAAATGCATGTTTTTGGGGAGTGAGCCGAATCTTGTGTTTTGATCGTGTTTTTGGGGTTTAAATGGGTCCCCTCAGTGCTAGGGAGGTTGGGGAATGTTTCCCCCTTTGTTTCCCCATCACCTGGGGGTGATCGGGGCGTGGAATGGATTTCTTCGTGGTTCTCACCGTGTTTCGGGCGCGGACTGAGAACGCGCTACCCTCAGGTAGCGCATTCTTGATGGTCGCGCTGCCCCGACGGGGCGCGTTCATCGGAGAAGATGAACAGTAAGGTGGTTCGGGTCGCGCCTTACACCCGCAGCACGTTCTTGTTGTCGCGCTATAGGATCATAGCGTGACCTGGTCTGGTCACGCTATGGACCTGTAGCGCGTTCTTGTTGAACGCGCTAAGGGCGTATAGCGCGTTCTGCCTGAACGCGCTATGCACCTATAGCGCGTTCTTGGAGGTGACCAGTCGGGCTGCCCGGGGCGGGCGGTCTGCGGCTGATTGTGCTCCCCTTGGGCCGTGTGTGTCCCGGACGCCTCGTGGAGTTCCGTGACCGTGTCTTTGGGCGTCCGGAGGTCCGTTTACTTTGATTAGTGTCCCCGTGAGTTTAAGGGTCTGGGTGACCTTCTCGCGTTCCGATTATGTTGTGTTGGTCTCCGGTCGACCCGGTTGTGACCCAGTGGTCGATCTTTGGCCTCGTGAGTGTCCCGGACACCCCGTGGGTTTTGTTACCGTATTTTTTGGTGTCTGGAGGTACCGTGTTACCTCGATAAGCGTACCCGTGGGCTTGGCGGGTCTGGGTGACCCCAGGTGTTCCGGGCTTCCGGGTTCTTGCTAGATCGAGTCACCGTGTATCGGTGTGAGTGTGGCAAGGTTTCCCCACACGTCATGGTTTCTCCGGGAGTTGGTTTTGAGTGGGCCATGTGTGTGGCCTTGGTCTGCGAGTCCAGTTGCCCAGCCTGGCGCTGGAGGGTTCTCGCTTTTCCCAGGGTTGGGAAATCGGTGTGGCAGCTTGCGGGCTGCCTTGGGAATCATGCTTCTGTGGTTTCCGCGTAGGCCGTGCCTATGGCCTGTGAACCGCGAGTCCATGTCCTAACTTGGGACTGGAGGTCTCCTGAGTTCCCAGGTGGGGGAATGGTCTCGGCGATTGCGATTCGCCTCATGAGTCATCGCATTTTGGTTTTGGACCTAGGGATTAGGCCATATTGACGGCTCAGTGCTATCGTGTGCAACGGTCTTGACCCCGAGTCTTGTGACTCAAAGGCCGTTGGGTTTCGTAGGTCTAGCGGACCATTTGTAGTCTGGTGGCGTCATGCCACCTGTTACTCCATGTTACTCGCAATGGGTGCATGCGTGGTTTTCTGTGTCCACGTTCTGTGACGCGTCCACTAGTCGTAGCTTTCCCACGGCACGCGTGTGCTGGCTCGCTTGGGAGTGGCGTACCCGAGAGAGGCGGTGAGTAGGCTGGTTACCGCAGGGCCCCCGCGTACTTCCGAGTCTGGGTTTAGGGGGAAATACCAGCTAGAGGACAGGCCTAGGGCGTACGGTCTGAGTGTGCACACGACTTTGGGGGCATCGGACGGCGCCGACAGGCGTGACCCCAACTAGTCCTTGTTCTGTGGTACTGGTTACTGAGTGTGTCTGAGTCTCACGCCTGGGGCGTCGTAGCTAGACAATTGTGACGCGGTGTAAGACGTCAGGGGATGCATCCGGTCGTTCTTCTAGTGGGTGGTGCTCCTGTCAAGCGACGTGAAGTGTTGTGTACCGGGTTCTGTTTCCGTCCGCGAGACGGGACTTCGTGAGTGGTTTCGGGAGTGTTCCCGGAGTCGAGGTATGGGGTTTCCGGTGAGCTTCACCAAGGGCCTTTTCCCTAGACAGTGTTGTGTTCACGACAGTGAGGTCGTGACCGTGTTCCCTGACCGTGTGGTTTTTGCTTGGGCCATTTTGGTGAGGGCAGGCCTCCGCTACGGAGGTAGCGTGGCGTTTTCCTAGTAGCGTGGCTAGGGCGGCTCGTGTTTAGTGGTCCCCGATCGTGGAATCGGGTGGTCGGGTGCGTGGCTTGGTTGTCCCCCGATGGGAGACTAGGTGGTGTTTTCTGGTATAGTAGGAGTAGCTGTAGAGCCGAGGTTTTATCGGCCACCGTAGTTACTTTCCTGCCTTCGTGGTTACTTCTTTCCGTTGTCGTCTTGCTAGCGTAGCTTTCCTTCTACCGTTCTTTCTCAGTTGGGGTTCCGCGGGATCCCTACTGGGCCAGTGACAGGAGGCTCACCCCTGCGTTTCAGGTGCGGCGGTTCGGCCTCGGGGTTCGAGGGTGCTGTGCGGAGGTTCTTGGTTGCCAGCTTGCCGGCTGAGTGTTCACTTGGCATGTGGTACGTTTCACTACTTTAGACTGTACTTTCTGTTGGACTGGACTCTGTCGTAGTTGTTTATTCATTTCTGTTAATTGTTGAATTATCCTGCCTTATTTCCTATTTCTTTGTACCTCCACACTCCTTTTTAGCCCTTCCGAGCCCTCCCGGCTCGTGGGCGGCAGTTCGGGATTCGAATGGTATCGGGCTCCTCCCGGTATCCGGATCTTAGGTCGTCACATTATTGATGTATTTACCCAACTCAACTCGGCTTCAACTTCGTATGACATAGGAATCCGTCGGACGGGTGAGATTGAGTTGTAGTATAATGGTCCATAAACTTCGTACGAAGATGTCTGGCATAGCATCCTCATCTCATTGTAGTACATGTCTTCAATACGTTGGATTTCTAGCACCTTGGTTCGGGTCAAGCTGAACTGAGTGATCTTGTTTGAACACATGCTTCTAGTACCAATCCAACTTGTATGCTTTCCTAGCTGAAAAAATATGGTTGAATATGGTGCTAGATATTGCGGTGCTGATTCATTGTCAGTTTTATGTTCAATCCACTTCGGTGGTGTGGAGATGAACTGTAGTGTTATGCCACCAAGTGTTCTATTGATGTGTTGCCTGATCAGTATCTCAAGTTTTTCAGAAATGTTTCTTAGTTGACGTAGCTCGCCGGCCATGATGAAGAGTGTGTTGATTAGGCCATCTTGGAGGAGTTTTGAGACAGTCAAATGCTTCTTATGTATTAAATTATTATAATTAGTAATATCTATATTTATTTTGTACATCTCGTCAATCTCAATGATCTCAGGGTGGTGATCAAATGCTTCATGTAGTTCATGCTGGATGCTCAAAAAAGAAACTGCCTCAGAACTTTTGACTAATTTTTCTATATGGTCCTTTACATCTACAGGCAATATGGAGGAGATGTATGCATGATATTTTTCTCTAAGGAACTTGTTGAATGCAAGGTTTTTAGGGGTGAAATCATGTAAACTAATATGCAATGGTCCTTTAGATTCTAAGTGCTGGTCATGTAGTTCCTTTAGATTTCTAGAATGATGGATGAGAGTGCTAATCTCATTTTATAGATGCTGAATCTTTAATTCTAATGTAGCCCTAGTTTGGTTCATTTCAGAGAATAATGTACTGAGCTTATAGATCTGTCTAATAAGACTATTACGCATGATTTTAATATTGGTCCAGTTATAATAGAATAGATCATCGACCAAGCTTTTTTGTTCGTCACTAAGGTGTGACTGCTCAGAATAATTAAACTCTTTATGGTTATTCATGAGAGCCATCACCTGCATCAATGATCAAACTATTGTTATGAAATATAATATTATTATGATCTTTTGTAAGCTGTATCCTACCTAAGGAGTAAACAGCTACAATATCATCTTAGAAAAGTTGTCCACGGAGAAGTTTCTATTACTACTCAATATTTCTATTCCTATTTTGATAGACATAGCAATAAAGGGTTCTTTAGTACTACATAGAGGTTCACCATTTATATCTATTTGGAGGCAATTGTTTGTTCTCTAGAAAACTCTAATGTTTTGACTAGTCTGGACTAAAGGTATAGATCTAAACCAATGAAACTTGCTATTCATTCTATCTTGACTATAGACCTGTTATGTCAGATGCAGATGTTCCCTGTAACAGAAAAATGTTAGATGATCATGATATTGAAATATGCCAAACTCTAAAGTTTCTGAACTAGAAAGAAGCTAGAACTATATGCTAAATCTATTTTGTAAAGGGTTCCTATCAACAAGGTAAAAGTTAGCACTAAATGATGTAAAACTACTATGTGCAGAAGCTGTAAACTATTTATAGTGGTCTAAAGTTATATTGAGGTAGATTTCTCTATTTGTAAAGAATATACGAATTGGTTGTGACCTAGGTGGTGGTTCATTCATTGGCAGTTCTATTAGTCTAAACAATGGATCTATTTATCTTTTGCTAAAAGTAATTGTATTTATATGATGTATATCACAGTCAGAAGAGCTATCACTATTTAGGCTATAAACACTATCTGTATCAAAGTCATGTATGTTATTGACAGATATTAAATATAAACCTTGTATTTCTATGAAGTTCAAAGAATAGTCTAACTTGGGGAAAGCTACTTTTATATGACTTTTTTGTCCACATAAATGATAACTATAACTATCTCTAAAAGATTTTTTGACTTCTATGTTGTTTTGTGTCCTTGTGTATTTTCTTCTAGACGTCGAGTTTTTCTTATAATAATGTTTGGACTTATTTGGTAACCATGGAGGGACTTTTTTTCCAAAGGTATTGCCATCTTTATAGCCATCTCTATAGCTAGTACTGTCTCTAAGTTTATACTTTTTATAATATCTTTTATTGATTTTTTTCTTCTTTTTCTTCTTGTATGTTTCATTACCAAAATCTTCTTTATCATACAGACTAAACTTTTTACAGAAGTATTTTTCCTTTTCCCGACTATGTTTTATTAATCTTTTAGCATATTTTTTTATCTTGTATTCATTACACAATTGTATGTATTCATGCCTAACAAAAGTTATAGCTTGTCTTATTGATACAATATTCATTGTCTTTTTATACTCTAGCCACTTGGTGTAGAATTTTCGTCCTATGGGTCCAACTATTTTCATAATATATGCATCTACAATATTAGGATCATGTATCTGGGCATTTCCCATGTAAGAGAGGTAAGTACAAGTGTATTCTGAAATTTTGTTTAAATCCCAATATTTTATGTTTTCAAGTTTTTGTTTATAATAGGCTAGCTATTCTCTTTCATCTATAGCTAAAGTATCACCTAGAAAGACTGCTCTAACAAAATAAAGAATGGATTTTACTTTCTTTTCTTGTTTGCATTTTTTTCAACTAAAATTTAATGTTTTTCATACTTTATCATTATCTGGTATGCCATTCCTCTAAATGTGTTTAATATCATTATAGGCATGTCTTCATCATTATAGGCTATATTGAAAAATAACAAAATTATATTCTTTTGCCACTCATCTATTTCTTTTTCCCAATCCATTATATCAATGCTATCTAAATTTAAAGTACTACCATACTTCGGCATATCTCTCTTAAATGTGTATTCTAGTCCTAAGGGGTGAGAACTAGTGGATGGTTCAGTTTTGGTTGTTCCTACTACGTGCATCTCTTCTAAATAATTGATTTGTAAACTTTTCAAGGAAGATAAGTCTAAAGAAATATTATCGTCTAAGGAAATATCATATTCTAAGGATGCATCTAATTCTAAACTATCATCAGTATCAGTATCTTCTAAATTATTGCTTTATTCAGCACTATAATATCCATTACTTTCTATATCTGAATTGTTATCCTCGATGCTACAATTATCACAACCTTCTAAAAACTGACTGTTTATATTCTGATGTTCGGCTAACATGTCTATCTGATCAGAAACCTCTATTACTTGTATCGATTCTTCAAAAAGCTATGCTGGATTAAAAGTTTTCAGACTACTGACTACCTCTTCGCCAGTCCAATCAAATCTAAAGGTATTCACAAATCGTTGTTGTTCTAAATTTCATTGTTCATCTTCTAAATCAAAAATTGCATCTAATTTATCAAAGAGTTCTTTATCATTGTAGACATCCTCATATGATCGAAATATTCCATTTTCTTCTAATATGTTTATAGTACTAGGTGAGATTCTGATTCTTCTTCATCGTCCTCAAGTTTTAATGTTGTGCTATGAGTGAGTCTATAGTCACTGAATCGCATGCTATTGCGTCCTTCACTATCTGTGTATATGCTACTTCTATGAGGTCTTTCTAACACTTGTTGAGTTTCTCTAAGGTTAGCTAAGTCCCATGTGATTCCTTTTTCTACTGGGATCTTTTGAGCAACTATCATCTGACTAAAACTATTTTTGAAAGTATCCATGAACTCTTTTGTTTTTAGAGTGAAACCTATGTTATGCATGCTATGCATTTTGCCTATGAATCCTATGAGCACTGCTAAGTTTTTGCTATCAGGGATCATATCAAAGTTCTCTGTATTAATTACACCTTTTACATGCTGAATAAATTCTCCTACAGGCATTGTATAATTTGGGATACATCCCACTACTGCATATCCTGGATTTAAATTTGTTTCTGCCATGGCTATCTGTGCTTGTTCATGATTTACAAATCTATTATCAAAAATATATGTATGTACTGATGCACCTATGCCTTGTCTTGTTAAAGAGACTATTCCTACTGCGAAGACTCCAATATGGACGAAGTTAAACTCTTTTTGTTTCTTTTCAAACTTACTACCAACAACTGGTAAGACGACGACATTGCCTAAACTACTGATTGTATGATGAGATATATGTCTATAAATTCAATACTTACTTTGTAGCAGAGAGGTTTTGTAAGGATTGACTTCATACTCTATTTTATTTTTGAATTATTTTTCTACATAACTCTGTGTATCATTAGGATCATGAAAATTTTCATTTATTTCAGATGTGTTTTTCTTCTTAAGGAAAGACAAT
This sequence comes from Amorphophallus konjac, assembly GCA_022559845.1. Lineage (NCBI taxonomy): Eukaryota > Viridiplantae > Streptophyta > Magnoliopsida > Alismatales > Araceae > Amorphophallus > Amorphophallus konjac. Next base: position 63,488,239 of record CM040120.1, on the reverse strand, counting down.
GCCATTTCTAAAGTTTATTGCTAAATAAACTTGTTGTAGAATTTAATGTGTAAGAAGTTGAAGGTTTTGAAGAGTGTATACTTGTTGGTTCCTTAAGAATTATAATAATAATAATAATAATAATAATAATTATTATTATTATTATTATTATTATTAGTTTTATCTCCCTTTTTATTATACCTTTTTTTGATCATGTATTATTGGTTGACTAAAGATAAAGATCAATCGACTGAGCCAAGAGGAGGGAAACTTGCTAGCAAATCAGTCGACTGGAAAGGGATCATTCGACTGATTACAAAGGAAGTCAGTCGACCGACTAGCTGGATCTGTCGACCCAGACTAGAGTAGGTCGACTGAACTTCCTATTGCATTCTTCTTCTTTTTTTGTTTGATGCTCACTGCTATGGTTTTAACTTGATGGATTAGGGGTTGTTATGCTCTCATCCTCTCTTCCTATTTTATACATTTCTAAACCCTTTCCTTTTCTTTTTTTTGTTTCTCATGTCCTGAACATCTCAGTCTGTCCACAGATAGACTGTAGTATAAAAGGGGTCGACCCTCGCCCAGGGGTCGACCCTTTACTTGGCAGGCTTCTTCTGTCTACTAGACAGAGTAAGGTTGAAGAGGGTCAACCCCAGGGGTCGACCCCTGCACTATATTTGCAGAAAATGGTTAATTTGCACTTGTTTGATGATGGTTAGACCCCACCTCTGCTGACAACTTTCTTCCTTTATTTTTTTTTGGGTTTGATCATATATTAGTTTTTTTTATTTTGAGCAAGACAACTTGGGTTGAAGGCCAGTCGACCCAATCTTAAAGCAAATCAATTCATTTTAAAGATGGGTCGAGCCAGGTTGAAGTGAGTCGACCTAATCTTAGGAGTGTGTCGACCTGGCTGGGAGTGCGTCGACCCAACATATGGGTGGGTCAATGCACCCATCATCTTTCGCATTTTCTTTTTGCTTTATATGTTATACACCTATATATGTGTTTGTTGTTTTTGCTAATGTCCGTTTTATTCTTTTTGACGCGATCGTTTATCATCGTGATCATCATTTATTTTCTTCTCATTATTATTTTTATTGTTTCATCTGTTACTTCCTTTTACCCTTTCTTCGGAATTATGATCACCCCGCCATTTATTTATTTGTTGGTTGGACCTTTGGCGAAATTTTGGCAGCCTCTCTCATAGACCCGTGGCATTTTGGGGGTGAGAAGCGAGTACTCATCCATAAAGAATCTGAGACGGTCCCTTAATTGTCAGAGTGTGCCCAGAATGGCAACACTCACAACAGCATCGTCGCATGCTATGAGGAAACAGACGGTTTAAATCATGATACGGATCGTCCAAAAACTCAGAACGAACAGAATGATGTATAGGTTCGGTCAATCCAAAGGACATGGGATGCTGCACCTAAATGCAAAGAGACCGTAGGATAACCCTATGGGTGCTGCCAGATGGGCTGATTAGGGCTTGCCGGATCGCCCTATTGGGGCTACCAGTATTGTGTCTCTGTGGTTTTGATGATAGCAAATATCATGATGATTCATATGTGTGAGTGTTAAGATGATTCATATGTGTGAATGTGAATGTGATTGATGATGAAGTATCTATTTGTGAATGTGTGCATGTGAATGAGATTTCATAATATTTCCTTGTGTGCATGTCATTTCTTTGGGTCTGACTTTTTGACAAACACTTGGTCGATGCACTCATAACTGTAAATCATTTGGTTGATGCACTCATAAGGTCTATGCTCTCTTCGTTGTTTTAGCACACAACGTATGTGTGTGTTTTTGGCTTAATTGTCTAAAAGTCAGTGCATGTTTACACACGTCGTCTGTGCTAAGGATTATAAAGGTCCGTGCATATCACTGTTCACTGTCGGTGCATGTTAAGGTCCGTCTCACTTAGCATCTCATGTTGTGTCTCAACATACCCAGGTTCGAGCACGTTTCATGTCTGTGCATACCTTAAGGTCGATGCATACAGTGAGCATCTAGTCAGTGCATGTTTAGGTCTTATGCAATAAGCATTCATGAGGTCGGTGCATACTTAAAGCATTTGGGTCTGCAAGTCGGAGCACATTTCTGGCTTGAACATACAGTCAATGCTAGTTTTGTCTATACAGCTCGGTGCATACTTAGTATGATGCATTTGAAGGTCCGTGCATATATGGGTCGGTGCATAGTTTGCCTTGCGCACGCGTGTAGGTCGGTGCACATTCTTTGCTGTGAGCGTCTCATTCATTTGTGTCTACAGCATATACACTCGGTGCATGTTTTGGCCAAACGAACATAAGGTCAGTGCATTGCTTTGCTTAAGGAACTTAAGGTCAGTGCAAGCCATCGTACCGCACATATAAGGTCTGTGCATAGCTTGCTTCATGCATACACAACGCATGTGCTAAGGAACATGAGGTCAGTGCACTTCATGCTAGCAAGCCTATTCAAGTCCATGCACCTCTCCATACTTAGTCCGTGCACCTCTCCATACTTAGTCCATGCATACTTGAGTATTTCACAGTCGGTGCAAGTTTTTTCTTAAGAAACACATGCTTACTCGGTGCAGCTCTTGCTATGAGCGAATAAGGTCTATGCATGTCTTAGATTGAACACTTAAGTCTGTGCATATTTTTATCTCTTATCAATTAAAGGTCTGTGCATTTGTCTGGTTTGCATAAAGTAAAGTATGTGCATGTGACATATACACACAAGTCTAGCATAGAAGTCAATGCATATTACCGAAGCATGCATATTCCAAGTCGGTGCATACCTTTGGCTGCACATACACAAGGTCGGTGTAGTTACAGCTTGTTTATAATTCACGGTCGGTGCAAGTCTTTACTTGTGCTACTTATGTCGGTGCACACCCGGTGTTACCTTATCTAAAGTCAGTGCATGTCATTTAGAGTCCATGCATACTTCCTTTATGTTATCAAGATTCTTGCACACCCTTTACTTGTATGATACAAGGTCTATGCACATTGTGCTGCACCTTACCTGATGTCTGTGCATTTTTTGCTATATGACTATGCACGTTCGGTTATATGCTACCTAAGGCCTGTGCATATTCGTATGTTACTTTATTAAGTCTGCGCTAGCACGAACAACTAACACTTCCAGTTGTTTCCCAAGCCAGTGACTTGGTCGAGCATGTGATGGACGAACCTACAGCCTATGAGCATATTCCACTGAGCTCATGTGAAACATCAGAACCAATTATTGGAGGCACGTGATCCAAGGCAGTTCGTTCCAGAAAGAAGCTGACACGTGGATCATCACTCCATCTACTCATGACGTGTGGCTCTCTGGAAAAGGTTGGGACGTGCCCTACACACGACGGACGGATGAGCTCGTGGGAACCCTACCAACAGCCATATAAGATGGCCGGTCCTTCGATCAAAAAGGAGGGGGGAAGACCAGAGGAAGAGAGGAGCAGAGAAAATAATAGGAGAGTTCAAGAAAGAAAATGAGAGAACAGCAGAGTGGGAAAAGAAAAGGAAGAAGAATAGAAGAGACGAAAGAGAGAGAGAGAGAGAGAGCACCCATAAGAAAAAATGGAGAAGTTCAGTTCTAGGATCAGATCTTGAACTACTGTGCTCCTACGTGAACTATATTTTTATTGTGCTTTATTCGCCAATTTGTCTTTCCTTTTTTTTGTTACTTTCATCTTCCAGTTTCTTGGTTTTCCAATACTCAGGTTGAGTTTGGGGTTCCTCCTGTGGACTCAGGAGAAGGGAGACTTGGTGTCTCCGGTTGCAAGTGACTTGGTGTCACTTGTGCTTTCCCTCTGGGTTTCAGAGGAAGGGAGATTTGTTCTCCGGTTTGCTAGTGACTGGGTGTCACTAGTGGTTCCCCTCCGGGTTGGAGGAAGAGAGGAGTGTGTTCCTCTGGGTTAAGTTGTTAGGCAGTGTATGTCTGCAGACTGAGTCTGCGGTTCTTGCTATTGCAAGGGAAGCCTCACTCTAGTTTGGAGTGAGGGGTGGATGTAGGCAGACTGTGGGTCTGATTGAACCACCTAAAAATCCAGCGTATCGTGTGATTGATTTGGTGTGGTTGCTCTCTATCTTCTACGTCATTTGCAGATTGGCGTCTGAATGGATTGATTGAACTTATGGTTCTATGATTGTTTATCTGAAGGTCCCTTGAAAGCTTTATGTTCTAATCGATATGTTGGTTCGATGTTGTTCCTGTCTGCTGTGATAGCATGCTATATGGTACAGATAGGTTAGATTGTGTATTCAACGACTTATCTGTCTATATGCACCATTAGTGCTTGATTTTGTGCTTAGGAGAAGCTCTACTTAGTGTACGAGTCCATCTGAGATTGTTTTGAATCGAGGTAAAAGTTTTGTTCCGCAATTGTTTTTGAACGGGGATTCATTCATCCCCCCCCCTTCCGAATCTGTGTCCTGTACGTATATATATTCTAACAAGTGGTATCAGAGCGGGTTGCTGTCTTATCGGATCCAATGATCCGCAGTAGATCCTGCAGCCTCTTTGGTGTATTTTTTGAACTTACCCTCTAGTGCATTGATCTGTTTGTCGATTTATTCCATGGGTCATCCACCGGTCTTCAATGGCTCTGATTTTAATTCGTGGGTTAGCAGTCTCCATAGCTATGTGAAATTGATTGATCATAATCTGTGGAAGTTAATTTCACACGGTCTTCACAGATTACCAAAAAAAGAGTCCAAATGGACTGACAGTCACAGATCAAGGCATGGAGAGAATCAGAGAGTTTTGGATCTAATGAAAGCAGCTACTGACAAGGCATTACACTCTTGCCTTCATGACTGCAGGTCCGCTAAGGATATTATGGATAAGCTGAAGCTAGCACACAGAAGAAGGGAGGAGAGCTGCATGATGGCTAATGGCAGCGATCAAGGTAGCAATCGGAATGAAGAGGATGATAACGAGGAGGTAAATCCCTTCGAGAATTTTTCTTTAGATGATTGGGAGAATGCATACGGTGATTTATTAGAGTCACATAAGAGATTGAGAAAATAATATAAAAAATTAAAAAATGGTACTGGGGTGAATAGCTCAAACTCTTCTTGTGAAAAATGTCCAGAATTGAAGGAATCTCATGATGCTTGCCTGTCTGTTATTCAAAAGCTTAAGAACCAAACTGGTTTATTAAAAAGTGAAAATGAAAAGCTTGCAAATGAGATTACTAAACATGAAGAAAAATTAAGAAAACTTGAAGTCGAGAGAAATCTAATAGTTGAAAAATATGATAAGATAAAGTCTATGAACATGGAGCTTCAGAAAGACATTGGAAATCTGCAAAGAGAATCTGAAACTTCAGATAATCCAAAAGCATCACATGATGACCAGATTCTTCTTGATGAATTAATTCAAAATGATGCTCTGGTTAAGGAAAATGAAAAGTTAAAACAGCTGAACTCTTCTATGTCTGAAAGACTTCTAGTATTAGAAAGAGGAAAAACTGTTTGTATTGAAGATTCTAAAAAACTGAGAAATCTGGAACAAGAAATTGAAAAATACAAAACAGCTAACAAAGTACTGACCGAAGTTGTTAACAGCAGTGAACAAGAGATTGCGAGTTATGAAATAAACATTGCATCACTAAAAATTGAGATTCAGGATTTGAAGCTTCTCTATCTAAGTTTGTTAGTGGGCAAGAAAATCTGGATAAGTTACTAGGAGTCAAGGTTAACTTCAAGAAGGAAGGGCTGGGTTACAATAATGTTAATAAGAAAGTTTTTACTAACAAGCTAATGCCATCATTTGTCACTGCTTCAAACATAGCCACCACCTCAAAAGATAAACAACCCATTGTTCAGAAAAATCAGAAATAAACTGACATTCAGAAACAAGCTAAAAAAGTGAAAAAGAATGCTCATGTGAAGAACAAGCAAAGAAACAATCATGTTAATGCTGTGCATGTGACACATAACCTAAACACACACACACACATACACACAAAAGGAAAATGTCATGCCACTATTGTCATAAGCTTGGTCATCTGATGCATGACTGTATGTTGATGGAAAAGGATGATCTGAGCGCTAGCATAATGCATGCTAGAAAATTTCATGATAAAAATTCTTCATTTCAGAAAAAGGAAATTGAATATTTTCACTATGGTAAATTAGGACACACGATTACACAATGCTGGTTTGCAAGTGATAAGAAAAAATCACATTCATATCATGCTAAATCTCATGCAAGCATTCTTGCTGTTAACAAGAACAAGTTTGTTTCAATAAACCAGCATATGACATGCTTTAACTGTGGCAAATTGGGTCGTAAGGGATTTGAATGTTGGCTAAATGCTGGTAGAAGAAATTCTAATTCATGTTGTCACTGTGGAAAGAAGGGCCACATTGGTGCCCATGTTGGCATGCCCGGGGAAGAAATTTCCACTCTAAATCTGGTAAATTCCCTGTAAACAAAAAGATTTTTGATAGGAATAAGTCTGAAGAAAAATTCATTACATACTTTGAATGTGGAAAGCTAGGCCACAGGGTTGCAACCTGTTGGCTGGCAGGTTATAATAAACTAGCTTGGTTTGGTAAAGAGAAACTTAATTCTGTTAACAGACATTTTCATGCAAAGATTGAGAGATTTCTTGACAACAGTAATTTTCATAAAAAGAATTTAAAATCTGATGCATCATGCCATTACTGTGGTCAGATAGGTCATTCAATGAATAATTACTACTTGATGATCTTCATGCACAAGAATTGTTTAGAACACCTGCTAAAGGTGTCATTACTAGTTTAGGACCCAAGACCTCTTGGGTACCTGCTTGTGCAAAATAACCCAGGTGCTGTAGGTGTGCCTTGGAAAGAATTAAACAAGGGGTTAATAAACCAAGGCACTCAAGAACGAAAACCCCTTGATTACACTCTTCAGGTCAGTTCTCAAACCACTGCCTAAACTCTGTCTTATGAATCTGTTTGCTTTAGCTGTCTGCTTTAAATGTCTGCATATGATGTTAATTCTTTTGTGCATTGTTTAACTGAGTCTCCTTGAAAGTCCAAAATGCCATGGAAATACTTGTAGCTTGTATCTAAATGAATTGCATATCTATGTCATGATGCATGTTTTGTCAAACTCCCTGCATGTTGAGTATTGTACATGTGTGTTTAGAAACTTCATACATTACAGCTAATCAGGGGGAGTAGATGCACAATTTGTCATGCATTTGTGACACTTAGAAATTTGGATTATACTGCACACTAGTCAGAGCAATTGATCCTGAGGAGATCCGTTGCATATGCATACACGTAGTAAACTACATTGCATATCACTTATTTTGAAAACTCCAAAAAGAAGTGACTAACTGCATATAGAACTACATTGGCACTGCATTGTCATGCATAACCATCATGGTATATTAAATGGAACATTGCTAAAGGGCAGATGAAGTCTATCTAGATGCTCTTACCATGTGTGAGGTGGTCCTTGGACCAAGTCCTCCGCCAAGTACCATGGGTCAACTTGTATAACATCTTTGTTAGACCTGCATACATAGTGTAAAATACATACACTGATTTGTGAATTCATGCCCTGTACATGCATACACTTGGGGGGGGGGCAAAATGCCTTTGTGACTCCAAATCTGTCTAGTTCGATCGACCAATCTGCTCTCCTCAGTCAACTGAAGTTCCAAATTCAGAATGTTGTATCTGAACATCATTGCATATATATAGGGGGAGTCTCTTGCTTAACTATTTTCATATCCTGATTGTTATCTCAGTGATACAATGTCACTAAGTGTTCCTCCATATCTGTCATTCCTGTGTCTCACCTCATCAAACAATCATTGCTGGCTGCTGCTGAATTCTCAATAACTGAACTAAGATTTGAAGTAAACCTTTAGTTTGAATATCACTTCATAAATGTTAAAACATCTTTAATGTAGAATCATTCATTATACAGGTTTAAGAATATTTGTTGATTTGGAATTGGTTTAAGTCTAATGTACTCTTAAATTTGAGCTCAAAGAACTTGAAAATATCTGATTCAACTTTTTAATAAACCTTAACTACTTATTTCATGTAAATTCATGTAAGACTTCCTGAACTCTGAAAAGTTGAAATCATGATGTTCTTTGATTAAAATACTGAGTGTTAGTATTGTTATTAAAAATTTAATCAATCTGAATTTATCATAAAAGAAATATTGTGGATAGAGCAATGATTGTGGTTACTGAGAAACCTGTCCAAAGGACTGTGTCATGAAGTACCATAGTTAACTTTGGTTAAAATCATTGAAAATAATGTGAAAATATGGTAGAGCAATGGTATGGTTGTATTGAGTAACTGGAGATTCTGGCCTCTAATAAAGGTGTCTCCTCATGCCAAAGATACCTCTAATGTTATCTCTGTTCTCTAAAATAGAGAAGCAATACAGTTATCACACTGAGTAACTGGGGATTCTGGCCTCTAACCAAGGTGTCTGCTCACGTCAAAAGGTGTTGATCAACCAAAATTACTCATCAAAATTTATATTGATGATCAAAAGAAAAATATGAAAAAGTGTGACTCAAAAATCCTGGAAGGACAGTAAAATTCAGATGCTTTCACGAGTGTTTATTCTCAATACTACCTTATGTGATTCTTAAAGAAGTCATGGAAATTAAACTGAGTAAGATGGAAGAAGGTTGAACTAGAAGTGTTATATGAGCAATTGGTTCATTTTTATTAAAAATTTATTTCAGACATGAGTATGGTTTCTTTTTGAAAAGCTCTGTTTACATCATTCTTAAACCATATTTGTCAATCAAACGATTCATAAGCTTTCATAGTGGAATGCTCTAAAACCTAAATTCTGGTTTATGAAGTTGGTAACTTACTGAAAATTTCTGTATCTCAGGGTCTTTGAAAATTTAATAATTATTTTGCTCAATTGTTGATCTCTGTTACTTTCATTGATCTGTTCAACATATATCAAAATTATCCCTGTATGCACTTTGATTGATCTCTGCTCATCAGCCTGAGTCTCTTCTCACTGGATTCCACTACCATATTTCTTTTGGCTATAAAATCCTGATGGTTCTATAGACCTTTCTTCTACATACCATACAAATGTGAGGATCCATTGTCTTTATTACCTTGTTCACTTGCAGCCTTCTGAACTAAAAAAATTATTATGGTTGAATACACCAGATTGATTCCTTGAATGGTTAACTTGCTCAAAGGGGGAGAATAGGTTATCCTGTCAAATTTTGGATCTATTGTGCCTTTACTCTGCTGGAAAGCTTTTGATAGCTTGCTCTCTTTTTGTCTCAAAGGAAACCCTGTGCTTATCTTGACGACCATATTCCCGGTTGCATTCCTCACTGCCATATCTCCTAGCTCGTTTCACTGTATTATTGCCCCTGTGTTTTTGATTGATACATTCTGATCATTCTTTTGATGTATGACCCTTGATATTCTCTCAGGGGGAGAATTGTTTGCTGCCTGCATTTTAGCTCATGATTCTATCATCTTACAATTGGTGTTAATCTATTTTTTGATGAAGTCAAAGGGGGAGAATAGGTTGTCATGAGTCAGCATCTTGCCTTACTTTATGCATTATTATCATTATGACTCATCATGGTGTTGCCATCATTAAAAAGGGGGAGATTGTTGTGTCTCTGTGGTTTTGATGATAGAAAACATCATGATGATTCATATGTGTGAATGTTAAGATGATTCATATGTGTGAATGTGAATGTGATTGATGATGAAGTATGTATTTGTGAATGTGTGCATGTGAATGAGATTTCATAATATTTCCTTGTGTGCATGTCATTTCTTTGGGTCTGACTTTTTGACAAACACTTGGTCGATGCATTCCTTTCTGTAAAACATTTGGTCGATGCACTCATAAGGTCTGTGCTCTCTTCGTTATTTTAGCACACAACGTATGTGTGTGTTTTTGGCTTAATTGTCTAAAAGTTAGTGCATGTTTGCACACGTCGTCTGTGCTAAGGATTATACAGGTCCATGCACTTCACTGTTCACTGTCGGTGCATGTTAAGGTCCGTCTCACTTAGCGTCTCATGTTGTGTCTCAACATACCCAGGTTCGAGCACGTTTCATGTCTGTGCATACCTTAAGGTCGATGCATACAGTGAGCATCTAGTCAGTGCATGTTTAGGTCTCACGCAATAAGCATTCATGAGGTCGGTGCATACTTAAAGCATTTGGGTCTGCAAGTCGGAGCACGTTTCTAGCTTGAACATACAGTCGGTGCTAGTTTTGTCTATACAGCTCGGTGCATACTTAGTATGCTGCATTTGAAGGTCCGTGCATATATGGGTCGGTGCATAGTTTGCCTTGCGCACGCGTGTAGGTCGGTGCACATTCTTTGTTGTGAGCGCCTCATTCATTTGTGTCTACAACATATACACTCGGTGCATGTTTTGGCCAAACGAACATAAGGCAGTGCATTGCTTTGCTTAAGGAACATAAGGTCGGTGCAAGCCATCGTACCGCACATATAAGGTCTGTGCATAGCTTGCTTCATGCATACACAACGCATGTGCTAAGGAACATGAGGTCAGTGCACTTCATCCTAGCAAGCCTATTCAAGTCCATGCACCTCTCCATACTTAGTCCGTGCACCTCTCCATACTTAGTCCGTGCATACTTGAGTATTTCACAGTCGGTGCAAGTTTTTTCTTAAGAAACACATGCTTACTCGGTGCAGCTCTTGTTATGAGCGAATAAGGTCTATGCATGTCTTAGATTGAACACTTAAGTCTGTGCATATTTTTATCTCTTATCAATTAAAGGTCTGTGCATTTGTCTGGTTTGCATAAAGTAAAGTATGTGCATGTGACATATACACACAAGTCTAGCATAGAAGTCAATGCATATTACCGAAGCATGCATATTCCAAGTCGGTGCATACCTTTGGCTGCACATACACAAGGTCGGTGTAGTTACAGCTTGTGTATAATTCACGGTCGGTGCAAGTCTTTACTTGTGCTACTTATGTCGGTGCACACCCGGTGTTACCTTATCTAAAGTCAGTGCATGTCATTTAGAGTCCATGCATACTTCCTTTATGTTATCAAGATTCTTGCACACCCTTTACTTGTATGATACAAGGTCTATGCACACTATGCTGCACCTTACCTGATGTCTGTGCATTTTTTGCTATATGACTATGCACGTTCGGTTATATGCTACCTAAGGCCTGTGCATATTCGTATGTTACTTTATTAAGTCTGCGCTAGCACGAACAACTAACACTTCCAGTTGTTTCCCAAGCCAGTGACTTGGTCGAGCATGTGATGGACGAACCTACATCCTATGAGCATATTCCACTGAGCTCATGTGAAACATCAGAACCAATTATTGGAGGCACGTGATCCAAGGCAGTTCGTTCCAGAAAGAAGCTGACACGTGGATCATCACTCCATCTACTCATGACGTGTGGCTCTCTGGAAAAGGTTGGGACGTGCCCTACACACGATGGACAGATGAGCTCGTGGGAACCCTACCAACAGCCATATAAGAAGGCCGGTCCTTCGATCAAAAAGGAGGGGGGAAGACCAGAGGAAGAGAGGAGCAGAGAAAAGAATAGGAGAGTTCAAGAAAGAAAAGGAGAGAACAGCAGAGAGGGAAAAGAAAAGGAAGAAGAATAGAAGAGACGAAAGAGAGAGAGAGAGAGCACCCAGAAGAAAAAATGGAGAAGTTCAGTTCTAGGATCAGATCCTGAACTACTATGCTCCTGTGTGAGCTATATTTTTATTGTGCTTTATTCGCCAGTTTGTGTTTCCTTTTTTTGTTACTTTCATCTTCCAGTTTCTTGGTTTTTCGATACTCAGGTTGAGTTCGGGGTTCCTCTTGTGGACTCAGGAGAAGGGAGACTTGGTGTCTCCGGTTGCAAGTGACTTGGTGTCACTTGTGCTTTGCCTTTGGGTTTCAGAGGAAGGGAGATTTGTTCTCCGGTTTGCTAGTGACTGGGTGTCACTAGTGGTTCCCCTCTGGGTTGGAGGAGAGAGGAGTGTGTTCCTCTAGGTCAAGCTGTTAGGCAGCGTATGTCTGCAGACTGAGTTTGCGGTTTTTGCTTTTGCAAGGGAAGCCTCACTCTGGTTTGGAGTGAGGGGTGGATGTAGGCAGACTGTGGGTCTGACCGAACCACCTAAAAAATTCAGCGTATCGTGTGATCGATTTGGTGTGGTTGCTCTCTATCTTCTACCTCATTCGCAGATTGGCGTCTGAATGGATTGATTGAACTTATGGTTCTATGATTGTTTATCTGAAGGTCCCTTGAAAGATTTATGTTCTAATCGGTAGGTTGGTTCGGTGTTGTTCCTGTGTGCTGTGATAGCATGCTATATGGTACAGATAGGTTAGATTGTGTGTTCAACGACTTATCTGTCTGTATGCACCATTAGTGCTTGATTCTGTGCTTGGGAGAAGCTCTACTTAGTGTACAAGTCCATCTGAGATTGTTTTGAATCGAGGCAAAAGTTTTGTTCTGCAATAGTTTTTGAACGGTGATTCATTCATTCCCTTCCTTCTGAATCCATGTCCTGCACCTATATATATTCTAACAACCAAATCAGTAGTGCAGGGGAGCCGCCTGATGGTTTGGGGGCTAGAATGTGTGGCATAAGGGCAACTTGATCAAGGTTGCAGCCAGCAGCTACTGGATCAGGGAAGAAGAGCCACTGTGTTGGTTTCAAAGAGAAAGTAAGGGTTGCCAGTTCAGCTATGCATCCCCGGATCACCCAAAGGGAGGGGCGCCAGATCAATGGCGAAGGTTCCACCGTATAGACTTTATGGAGGCTGTCGGATAGGCTAATTGGGAGCTATCAGACTACTTGGTAGGGCAAGGAATAGGGAGCGAGGGATTACGTCCTTCACCTCAGGACCATGCTCACTGTTCAAAGCAAGCTCTAAGTGCAAGGTTTTGTAAGGGGGGAGCGCCGGATCAGTCGTATAGAAATAGAGCATCATGAAGAAATCTGGAGAGTGCTATATGGAAGGCCAAAGCATAGGCCATCATTCAGGCGTGTGGAGCCAGTCTTCCCTTGAGGTTTCACCCTTCTCTAATTGGTTGCAAAGGGGAGGATAGGGAAATCACGTTCGTTCACTATAAGAAGGGAACTTAGCAAAAATCACATAGCAGGTACATATCTGGGAGAGTGATGCCCCAAAATAAAGACCAGACGTCCAAGAGTTTTCATTCCTTCAAAGGAAAAAGGGGGGAAGGAAGGCATGCAAGGACTTCAGCCTCTCATTGCGAAAAGAGGTTACCAACGGGGAGAACAGTTATGACGAGAACATTCACCAAACATTAGGAGGAGGTAGCAGAGGTTTTTTTTTTTAGGCGGACTAGGTCCCGGGGTCCTACTCATTGTCTTGAGTAAACTCCAGACACTCACACTTAGAAGGTCAATACCAATCGGTAATGGGAAAGGAGAGAAACATTCAGTGTAGAAATATCAACACAGAAATGAGCAGACATTCAAGACCATAAGATAGTTGGGAGACAAGGCTTAACAGCCAACTATTTCATTGATCAGGAAAAAAAAGTACATGGAATGTAGCCCTTCATGGGGCATGAAACGAAAGAAGAACAAAAAATACAACCAAGCCCACCTTGGGTGGGATTCTTCTCCCCTTTTCCTCTTTCTATTCTCTTCGCTTCCTTGAGCTCTCCTTCACATTCTATTCCCCTCTTTTCCCTCTTTTTCTTTCTTTTCTTTTTGTTCTCCTCTTCAGCCCCATTATCCTCTTCGCCATCCATCCCTTTATATAGGGATGAGGGAGATGGTGGATGTGGGGCCTCTACTGAGTGGCTGGAGAAAGGCCGTTGGTGTCGGATGGGGCCGGCCCTACGCGCGTGAGAATGCTGTCGGATTGAAAGTGGCGCCGGATGAGTGCGCCTCCTACTGGTTCTATTGTATATGCCTTGCATATGTTTTTTATGATAACTAAACTTTATGTTTGCTTGCACATGTTCTTGCTTGCACATGTTCTTGATGCCAGTGTGCACTCATGTTGTTGTTCAAATATGGTTGAGATGGTAAATGGTTTTTGAGGCATGCTCAAACATGTTGGTTAAATGCATTGCAATATGGTCTTGATTCTTGGTTGAAATTGCTGGTTTTCCAAGAGGCTTCATAGCTTTTAACTGTGAACAAAGTCTTTGTGGATCTCATGATGTATTAACCTTGACTATCTTGAACTGTAGGATAAAACATCATGGTGGTCACTTGATAGGTAAAACAAACGTGTGGATAAGCACATTGCCATCCACAGTCTAAAACAAGTGGTAAACCATGTCTATACTCTTCAAGAACCCTTGGTAAGGCGATGTCATTCTCAATTCTGGTAAAGCAAGTAAAATTGACTTAAGCTTGATCAATAGATTGGAAGCTATGATACTGAGGCCTTTAAAGGTTTCTCATGCATAGCTTCTCATGTGCTCTCAATGGGTTGAACTTGTTCCTTGCATTTCCACAAAGAGTTTTTTTGAAATGAGATTTCATGAGTCTTGTGCATAATGTTGAATGCATTCTGTGCATAATCAAAGCCAGATTAAAACTGTGCATAATGTTGAATGCATTCCGTGCATAATCAAAGCCAGATTAAAACTAAAATGCATGAATTGAACGAGGATATGAATCTTAAAAGGTTCGTGTTTCCAAAGCCTAGAATGAGTCCAAACCAACTCAAATTGATTGGAACAAAGTGTGGTCTTACATTATATTCTATAATGATATGATCCATGGGCTGAACTATGTTGTTTTGCAGGATTTCTAGAGTTCGGTCGACCTGATTTACCAGCACTTAGAAATCAGGAATTTTCTAGATTTCGGTCGACCGCCAACCCAGGGCCGGTCGACCGGTTTTCCCAGCAACGAAATCTTCATTTCCTGTAAAATTTCGGTCGACCGCCCCCTACTGTCGGTCGACCTCCAGCCCCGAGGCAGCTTTTGTTGACTTTGTTTCTTGAGCGTGTTCAAAGCCTTCCTCTTGGACTTTTTGGTCTAAAAGCCTCCCAACTTGCCTAAAATCGTGGATCTGGTTTCTGGCTTGTCCCTTGACCATCCGAGGTCTTATAAAAACAACTCTTGGGCCAAGAAACCCAAATGAAGCAAGGCGATCAAAGGGAGTCTATCAATGGAGAAAAAGAGCTGCAGGAACAACTCCGTGAACAGTGATCCATCCAGAAGTTCTTCATCAAATCTCAAGCTTTTCAAGATCTAGAAGAAACCAATCAATTGGGAATCAAGTGGAGAAGCAAGCTTCATTCAGAATCTGCATCATCTACTCAGGGGGAGCCTAAATCAGAAGTTTTTCACTTGTGTTTCTTCTGCTAAATTTCTTGAGCTTCATGTGTGTAATCTTCAAAATCTATGAACATCAGTGTGTGTATCTGTGGATCGTTTCAGATCTACACTTGTGTGTGTGTGTGGATTGTTTCAAGATCTACACCTGTGTGTGTGTGGATTTACCCAGATCCGTATGTTTGTATGTGTGTGACCGTCTGCATACGATCGTGTGGTTTATTGTGCTGCGGTTGTTGCAGCGTGTGCGTGTGTGTTTGTGATCCGGTCGTCGGATCGTGTGGGAGACTTCTTCTCCGTGTGTGTGTTGGATCTCATCTCCGTGTGTGTGTTGGGGTGCGTCCCCGTGTGTGTGTGTGTGCAGGCATCACCCTGCGTGTGTGGTTGGAGTGTGTCTCCATGTTGGGGATTCATCCCCTTGCTGGTTTACAGCAGTGAAACCTCATTGGGGTTTGGTGAGGGGTGTATGTAGGTTGCCATCATTGCATCCGAACCACGTTAAAAATCATCGTGCTGTGTGGTTTGAATTGTCTGGTTTGGCTCTTTTCTTCTACCACCATTCCATGTGATTGTTAGTGCATATTGTTGTTTTGAGTTTAATCTTTCAGATTTAGCATAATCGGTCTTTTATCTTAATAGATCTTTGGTATATCAAAAGGTGTTTTTGAATTGACAAGATCACTCTTGTCAGGACAATATCATCTTGCGTGAGTAGAATCCCTGGATTCACACCTTCACCTTGTACTAAGGAACTATCGTGGAGATATATTTTGATAAATCTAGCTTGTGGCTAAACATAATGGAATTCCTAGCTGTTGCTTCATCATATTCATTTAAATCAGGTAAAAAAATGCTAAAAGTTATAATCACCCAATTCCCCCCCTCTTGGGTGTCGTTGATCGCGAGACTTCAGGTTCGACCAGCTGCCGGATGAAGGCGCGGGCACTATCGCTGCTGCCGGATGACGCACCAACAAGTGCTGTCGCTGCTGCCGGATGCATGCCTACTGCCGGATGAAGGAGGGTTCCGGATCGACATGCCGCTACCGGGTGGAGACCTCACAGCGCTGTCGGATGGAGGTTGCTGTCGATTCGCCGACTTGCTTGCACGTGGCTACCGGATGAGCCCCGCTAGGGGGCTATCGGATGAAGTGGCAAAAGGGTTGCCGTATGGAGACGGTGTGCCCTACCGGTTCAGTAGGGAACTACTGGATGAGTGGCTGTTGCCGGTGTTTCTGCTTCGTGACCAGAGCCAGGAATCTTTAGTGGGTCCCTTTGATCAGAAAGGGATATTTCATGCAAAAGAAGTTTCTTATGGAAGTTGGTATTATCACACATAAGATTCCCCAATCATTGATCTTTGGACCATGTGCCATGAGTGGGTCCCACAGCTGGTATGATTTTCTTGCAGCTGAGGGTGTGTTGCCACACTTTGTGAGGTGTGTCGACACACTCACTGATCTTCAAGAAGACTGCTCTATGTTCAAGTGTGCGTCGGTGCACCTTGTGAGGTGTGTCGACACACTCATTAATCACGTTAGAAGGCTACTTCTTATGTTCAAGTGTGCGTCAATGCACCTTGTGAGGTGTTTTGATGCACCTTACAACCTGCACGGGCTGGACTGCGAGCCACAACGTGCATGCGTCGACGCAGCCAATGATGTACGTCGACACACTTAGTTGTTTAGGGAGCCTTTTCAGCTAGAATGGCGTCATAGGCTACACAGCTGGGTCAACATAATCTTGTGAGTGTGTCAACACACCCTTCTCCTTCTTATATTTCCTTTTAACTGCCCTTGTTTGGCTTGGTGAGGCTTGTTGCTCTTGATGCCAAATTTTAAGGCGTCAACAGGCATGGATTAGGGCCCCTCGGATGGGATTCCATAGGTCCATCGTCGGAATCGATCGACTGATTTGGTTAATCGGTCAACCGTTCGGCTGTTCGCCACACAAGGGCCTGGCCCATAGACGCGATCAGTCGACCAACCGTGTCTATGCGGTCATGGTCAGTGGACCGACCTCATGAGAACGCGGTCAGACCCCCAACCGCGTTCTTGTCAGTCGGCTGAGCCCCTTGGCCGGTCGACCGACTAGAGCTGTGTTCAGCCCAACTGTGGGCAGGTCGACCCACCCGTGGGTCAGGTCAACCTACCCTTGTTGGTTGACCGACGCATGCAGGTTGGTCGACCAAAATGCAGCTTTTTGGCCCGTTTTGGCCCCCGGTCGACCTGGTTGTGACCCTTTTGTAGACCTTTGGCCTCGTTGATGTCTGGGACACCCCGTGAGACCGAGACCATGTTTTTGGATGTTCGAAGGTGTCATGTTACCTCAATTAATGTGCCCGTGTGGTTTTACGGGTCCAGGTGACCTCGAGTGTTCCAGGCTTTCTTGTTATGCTAGATCGAGTCACCGTGTGCCAGTGTAAGTGTAGAGGGTTATTCCAGCACGATGTTAGCTTCTTTAGAAAGTAATTTTTGTGTGGGCCATGCGTATGGCCAATGACCGAGTGTTCTGTGACCCAGCCTGGGGCTGGAGGTTTTTTGGTTTCCCTTGGAAAGGGAATGAACTCGGCAGTTGTGAGCTGCCTTAAGGATTGTTTTGATCGTGGTTTTTGACCGTAAGAGTAGGGCAGATTGACGGCTTAGAGCCGTATCATACGACGGTCTTGATCTGAGTCACGTGACTCAAGGACCGTTGCATTTGTAGGTCTAGCTAGCCGTTCAGAGTCTGGTGGCGCCGAGCCACCCTGTACTTCAGGTTACTTGCGACGGGTGAGTACGTGACCTTTGGTACTTTGGTGTTTCCTCTCTACGGAGAGTGTTCACGTTCAGTGACCCCCCACTACTCGTAGCTTGCTTGGGCACGTGTGTGCCGACCTACCAGGGAGTTGGTGGAGAGCTACACCTGGGAGAGACAGTTTTGGGCTGGTTGCCATAGCGCCTCCCACTATGGCGGCTCGAGTCCAGGCCAGGAGGAAAATCAACTAGAGGGCCTGATGTAGCATAGTCAATCAGTGTGTGCACACGTGGTCGGTGACTTCGGACGCATGCTGATGAGCATGACCCCGACTAGACCCTTGTCCCGTGTTCTTTGGTTACTTGTACGGTGTCTTAGTTTCTACTTGGGGCGAGTATGGAGACACCCGGGGTAGGGACTAAGATGTCAGTGGACGCATCTGGCCTTGCTTCTTGTGGTTAGGTACTCTCTGTAGATTCTAAGAAATCCACTTAGAACAATTAAAAGGAAAAAAAGAAGGAAAGAAGAATGGGAAAAGAGGGAGAAAAGGGGAGCATGCGAGGATGCTAAGGGGAATGTGTGATCGCAAGAGACGCGAGGGCCTCAAAGGATATAAACAATAACAATATGGAGGGATCGCGAATATAAATACCTCAAAAAGGATGCGGGGGATTGTGAGTGCACCTTTCTCTTCCGATCGGCCGGCCGATGAAGAGAGTTCCTCTGGTTGATTACCCTTGCAAAGATCAAAGACAACAACCAATAAAAGAATATGGATTAGAACCAAGGTGAGTGTAGCATCAAATTCATAATAAAGATGAGCATGAAAATCATGTATAAGAACACACCTTGTTGGGTGTTGGCCCTTAAACCCCTATGCAAAGGGTGATGATGAAAGTATCATGTTATGAAAATAGAAGTGTGCAAGTGTTGCACAAAAGGGAGGTGTGCTAGAGTGCACAATGTGGAGATCTCAATATTGACATAAAGAGAAATAAAAGGAAGAAATGGAATAATGATGCATGCAATTAACTAAAGTAAAATAAGAGATAGGGGGGAAAGCTTAGTGATTTTCTCCAATTGGCTTCAAGATCTTCAAGGGAGGAAGAAGAGGATGTAGAGGTTTCATGGATGTAGAGGCTTCAAATCTTCAATAGAAGAAGAAGAACTCCATGGATGAAGCTTTTAGGTGCATGGGAGTCTTCCTCTTTGAGCCTTTGGTCCAACAGCACCTCCTCTTGAATTGATATCGATGCCCTCTACACAAGGGAGAGAGGGGTCCTATTTATAGGGCTAAAATTCGGAGTTAATTCCAAGGGAATTAGAAAAACATGTTCTAGTGGGATTTGGAGGGAGATATTCATTAGACAAGTGTCCCCTCAATATTAGAAAGCCTTAGGAGTCCTTTCCCAAGTGAAAAGGGGCTCAAAATGGGGAAAGAAGGAGGTTCTGTCGTAGTTCGAAATTTGAACAGGAATTGACGACCAGACAGATGGTCGCTTCTTAAAATAACGCCCGCGGAGGCGTCGTCATTTTGGAGGCATTTCGAGATAGATACGGACTTTCCGAAATTTGAAAAGAATTGATGACTTTGACGGGGGCACTATTTAGAATTTAATACGAATTTCAGGTAGATTTAAAATATCAAAATATAGCAATGGAAATGACGACCTGACCAGGGGCGTTAATTGAAAATGACGACAAGCACCCCGTCGTGATTCGAAATAATAAAAGGGCCAAAAGGAAATGACGACCGCGCATTCGGGCGTCAAATGAAATGACGCTCGAGTGAGAGACGTTATTCCAAAATATGTAAAATATAGCCATTTTTCATTTCTCATTATTATTTTCCCATTTTTTAGGTGGACATGCATCTAACTGTGCTGATTCTAATTACTATTTTTTCAGATTTTTCTGACATCCGGAAGGTCACCAAATCACCCCTAAAAGAGGGCGAGAAAGAATATTAAAATATTTCAAATTGAAATTGACGACATTTGGAATGTCGTCATTTCCTATTTTTTTAATTTTTATTTTATTTAAATTCAAAGCAAGGCCCCTTGACATGTCGTCAATTCTAAAAAAAATCCGAAAAATTCTCAGAAAAACCAGAGAAATGGGAAAATGAATGTAATAGACGCCTCTTTAAAGAGGCATCATTTTCCTTTTTATTTACTTAAATTTTCTTAAAAAACAAATGACGCCCCCCCTTACGCCGTTAATTCTGAAAAATTCATAAAATAGAGAAAAATGCCAGAAAATCCATAAAAATAGGGAAAAATAAGAAAAGGGACGAAAAGGGAGAAATCCAAGAAAAGTGGGAAAAACCACTCAAATAAAGTTAATTTGAGGGTCAAATTGGGGCATTACAAGGTAATACGCGATGTACTCACAGTAACGTCAAGTTTGGCGTGTCTACAGCTGTCCCGCCGTCTGCTTTGAAAGGGAATAGAGTGAACTGAAAAGTAGATGCCAAGGTGTGATGAGACACGCGATCAACATGACCTGATGAGAATTGAATCCAAAACTCGAGATGAGGCAATCTCGGGAAATTCAAGGAAATCAATGATGTTTTGATAAAAGAGGGAGTGTGCACGTGGGCACGAATAAGATAAAGGAATGATCAACTTCCAGCGCGGTAGAAGTACCCCAGGTCACAAACCTGTAGGTTTAACCATGTAGGAGCGGTTACCAGCCAATGTGGACGTGCTGCAGCCAATGTGGATCAAAGAAAAATGATTGAAATAAGATGATAGAAATCCAAATAAGGAGCTTTCGATAAAATAACCTGAAATAGCGATAAAACGAACTAAGGATTCCATTCAGTAATGAATATCTCATATCTGAAAAGATTAAGATCAATTTGACTCTCCAAATTAGCTTATCAGAATGATGTTTCAACATTGATTCAAAGTCCTATATGAATGCATGCTTGGTTTAAAGGAAAAATTAAAACAAATGAAAATATAAGATAATCAAAGATAATATTGCTAAGCTGCCAAGACTGAGTCAAGAAACTGATTTCACGAGCTGATACTAAGCCGAAGCCCGTTTATCTGCGCACCAACTCGTAAAAGGGAACCATCGTCCCCAGTCTTGGACGGCTCAACGGCCTATCTGTGTGACTAAGATTCCTCTGGAATCATCATTATTTTTGATGAAGGGGAACTCAAATTCCAGATTTATCAAAGCCACAAGGTCCTTGATATAATCTAGTAGCGTATGTTACATATAGTAGAATGCATACAGGAAGATGGTGATAGCAATGAGCATGTGGTGAACTGAGATGAGGTGCAAGCACCGTGGGGCTTGGATGATGCCCAGTCGGGGAGACCAAGAGCTTCTTATCATGTGCTCAAAATGTTATTAGCCAAGATATAAGGAAGATAACAAGCAATGAATAAGGCATTTAAGCACGAAGCAAAGCATCGAACACACATAGTAAGGCAAAGCATGGATAGCCTGAAGCATATAAATCATCAAAGCATGTGAAGTATATGAGCATAGCATTAAAGTATGTACAACATATATGTCATCAGAGCATTGTTTCTTTTAAAGTCATGATGATGACAATCTTGGCAAATCAAGATTTGGAGTTGAATGATCAGGATCTGATAATGTCCATTGGCGAAGTGATCAAGTGAAATTAGTAGGAGTTTATTAAAAGATTTTGCCCAGCAAATCATGAAGATGTGATCATTGTGAATATGGCCAGAATCAAAAGGTAGATAGCAATGAATGGAGAGGACTCATCCCGTGCTCTTGGTCCTTGCAAAGTTGTTGTTCCTGCAAAAGCACCAATACAATGCAATTTTTTTTTGATTTTGAAATATGCCAATTTTTATGGGTTTTGAAAAAGATATTCAAATTTTTATGGATTTTTTAAAAATATTTGAATGTTTCTTAGAAATTTTGAAAATATTCATTTTTTTTATTTTTGTGAAATATTCAACTTTTTTGGATTTTGATTCGGAAATATTCAACTTTTTTAGATTTTGGTTTAGACAATATTCAACTTTTTTGGATTTTGATTCGAAAATATTCAAGTTTTTTGGATTTTGGTTTAGACAATATTCAACTTTTTTGGATTTTGATTCGGAAATATTCAACTTTTTTAGATTTTGGTTTAGGCATTGTTAATACAGCATCAAAGGGTGTTTTTGAACCACTGGCTAGGGGTCCTTGTTCCTTCCCTTATCGCTAAAAACTACCCAAAGCTGAGCGTGCATTGAAGGGTGGCACCCTATAATCGACTGCCCTTGATTAACGGTGCCCCTACCAAGGCCATACCTGAGAAATATTTGGTCTTAGAGGGAGAAGAGAAGAATAATTAAGCTTTATGCAGGATGGGAGATGTCGGGACTTGAATTCCTTCCAAAGTATTACCCCTCAAAGAGGTAGTCTGTTGCGCCGAAGCTTTGTGCCTTTGATTTTTAGACCATTGACATGCATACGATCAGGGTTTTCCCTGCGGGGACTTTGCCACTCTTGTCATGCCATAATTCATAATTTTGAATTATCAAAATTTTGACTTGAGTTTTATAATAGCCATTTTGGCGAGATGTATATCATGAAATTTGACTTTATTTTGGGTCAAGACTGCCTCTATTTGAGACTTCTCTCGTATTGGGGATTACCTAAGTTGGTCATCTCATCTGTCAACCTCTTGCTCCTGCATGCGGCCGAGTAAAGAAGAGAAAAGACTTTCAGATATACTCATGGCATGGCCAAAGTAGCAACAGTGTTTTATCAAGGAGCCGGCTAAGGACGCCGTGAAATATGTGTGGTGCCCAGCTAAGGGTTGCTCTTAACAAGCGCGGAGAGGATGTCGAATTCCCAGCGTGGGGTTCTTATTAACCAAAGGTGCTGCAGAAGCAAGCCTAAAGACTCTTTTATGAGATTTAGTAAAGATAAAGATACGACCTAGGATAAAGGCCTAAAATACCACTCTTAATCTTGTTAAGAAGCGCTTCATTTTGAAAATCATGC
Source organism: Amorphophallus konjac (assembly GCA_022559845.1). NCBI lineage: Eukaryota > Viridiplantae > Streptophyta > Magnoliopsida > Alismatales > Araceae > Amorphophallus > Amorphophallus konjac. Next base: position 63,465,238 of record CM040120.1, on the reverse strand, counting down.
GTGAAGTAATGAGATAATGATATCATAAAAATATGTACTTATGCCAATATGTTACCTTGTGCTCCTTTATTGAAGCAACTGCTGCCGGAGACGATCTTGATCATCATGGGATTTGTCGTCCTCTTTTGATAGACAAGGAAGGATAGCAAAGTTTTGAAAGTGGCTTAACAAGAAGGAGTGGTGTTTAAACCAAACTCAGACGAATAAGGATGAAAAGGAAGAGAGGCGAGGGCTAGAACTCCCTCACTAAGGTGCTGAGACCTTGATAACATGAAAGGTCTACAAAAGGAACTGGGAATTAAGAGGAGGGGTGAGGACTAAAGCCTCGGAAGCAGTGGGAGAATGGACAGATGCCCAAAGCAGTGGAGGTGGAAGAAGTTGGGTCGGACCCATGATTAGGAGAATTTAAAAGAAGAAATTGATAGATGGAAAGAGGCGAATCCGGAGGGTACGGAGGCCGTGGAGGAAAATCATAAGGGGAAGAAGAATCCGGAGGCTCCAAAGGGATAAAATATCGAGGGACGCGGTGCCCTCGGAAGAGATATGGAAAAAGATGATGGAAAAGGAAGAAAAGAATGAAGGACGCAACGTCCTTGAGAAGTAGGAAGATGAATCAGAAGAAAGATGGAGGGTCCGGAGGTTCCGGAGGAAGCAAGTAGAGAGGGACGTGATGCCCTGGGAGAATCAGTGGGAAGTCTAGAAGATCCGGACGTGAGGGTGTGCAGGGGCACAATGCCCAAAGAGCAAGATCCGGTGGTTCCGGAGGGGGAAGATACCATGGGACGCGATGCCTTGGGAAAAGAGAAAGATCCGGAGGTTCTGGAGGAAGAAGATAGAAAGGGGCACAATGCCCAAGGGATAGAGAGAGGGATGAAGGATCCGGAGGTTCCGGAAGAGTGGAATCAGAAAGGGTGTCATACCCTAAAAGGAGGGATAAAACACCTGGAGGTTCCAGGGAAATAGCAGGAAAGGGGACGCGATGCCCCGGGAGAATTAGGGAGGAAAAATTTGGAAGGACGCGATGCCCTGGGGGGAGTGGACTATAAGAGGATGAAGGATCCGGAGGTTCCGGAGGAATGAGACACCATGGGATGCGATGCCCAGGGAGGACAAGAGAGAAATCCGGGGAGTGCGGATGCAATAGTTGGAAAGGGGCGCGGTGCCCTGAGGGAAGATCAGAGGGGGGCACAATGCCCGGCGAGTGTATGGGTCCTGGAGATCCTGAAGATAGAGGCGGAAGATATAGGAAATGTGGGGGATCCGGAGGTTCCGAAAGGCGGGGAAGATACGAGTTTGGAAACCCGGGAAGGAAGAAGTGCAAATGCATGTGGATGCAATGCAACAGATACCATGAATGCATGAAATGCAAAGAATGTAAAGAACGTGTAGGGCGAGAGGATGAGATCCTCCTCCTTACCCCTGGAGTGGCCCATGAAGAATCGGTGATAGACAGAAATATGGGTGGAGTTGAATGGAAGGTGGATAGAATAGTGGAAGGCTCCTTAGCATGAAAATAACCACCCCTCCATGGCAGTGAAAGTGTATAGCCAATTGACCCATGTTGTGACCCCTCTATGTTGATGATGTTGACACTTGCTTTATTTCATTGGTAACAACATGGTTTTGATTGATTGGCAACTGCTTTTAGATTTGATGAAATTGCTCTATCAGATTGACTATGTGTTCTTTGCATTTAATACACTGTTGTCTGCATTTCTCACTGTCATGGGTCGACACATCAGAGGATGGGTCGACTCCTCCAGTAGACTTGTTTAGACTGAGTCTATACACTAGAAACTCGCATATCGATTGAGTCTATACATCGTCCATTTCAGATAAAGTCCACACACTGCATTTCATTTGAATTGGTTAAGTGTGTTACAGCCTCAACGCACATCATTGGATGTGTGTACAGCGTCAACTCGTTAAGTGTGTACAGCGTCAACGCACTTCATTGGATGTGTGTACAACGTCAACTCGCTAAGTGTGTACAGCGTCAACGCATGAAGTCTGTACATCAGTCTTAATATTCTAAGTCTGTACAGCCGTTGGCTTTGAACCTCAGAGTCTGTACATCCGAATTGCCTTGAACTGGTGCAGTGTGTACACTCTTTCACTGTAGCTTTCACATCGTGAAAGTCTATACATTCATCACTTACCTTTCACTCAAGGCAAAGTCTATACACTGGGGACTTTCCCTACATTTCTTAGGCGAAGTCTGAACATTCGGTTCTGAAGCCTGAAGTCTATACACTCCAGCCTATTCTTACGTTCAAGGCTTCAGCTACACATTAAGTCTGTACATTGCTTCAAGAGCTTCAAGTCTACACATCGCTTCGCTCCATCAAGTCTGTACATCCACAATGTTATCCAAAGTCTGCACACTAGTCTTCAAATCCAAAGTCTGGACATTGGTCTTCAAACTCAAAGTCTGCACATTGTCTTCGAATCCAAAGTCTATTCAATGGTCTTCATACTTGAAGTCCATACATTCGATATGCAGAGTTGAAGTCCATACTGTGCCTCAGGCTGAGCAAGTTCACACACTGGTCGGTGGCAAGCCTGTACACTGGCCTCAGCTTTTCAAGTCTACACATTGACCTCCTTGCATAAAGTATATACACTGGACTGTTTGGCAAGTCTATACATCGGCCCTTGTCTTCGAAGTCTGTACAGCCCTTTAGCTTTTCAAGTCCATACATTGGCTTCTAGACTTTCAAGTCTATACACTGACGGCTGAACTGAGAACTCTATACATCGTCTGTCTGCACTAGAGTCTCATGGAGTCTATACATTGCACTCGTCTTTTAAAGTCTATACAGCCGTTGCCTCCTTTGTTGAAGTCAACACATTGGGCAAGTCTGTACGTTGCATTCACCTTCACAAGTCTATACAATGAAGTATATACACTGCAATGTACATACTTAAATCTTATGACTTCATTCTTGTTGCTGAAGGGAACAGGGTCGACGTTGGGAGCTTAAAGCATCACGCATCAGTTGACGAAGCCTTCATGTTATCTTCCACTGCGTCAATGCCACAAGCAAGCAGCGTCGACGCAGCAGTTAAAGAAGCAGAGACCTTCACAGGCTATTCCACAGCGTCAACGCCACAATTGAACAGCGTCGACGCAGCAGCTAAAGAGACGAACCTAATGGCTTACTGGAATGCCTCACTGCGTTAACGCCATTGATTGACAGCGTCGACGCAGCAAGTCAGATTGCTATCATTGAGCACGTGAACTGAGAACTCTATACATCGGACTGAAGAGGCTAATGAAGAGCACGTGATCCAAGGTACCTGGCTCGTGATCCGAGAAGGACAAGGTATCCAGATGAGGACACGTGTACTGACACTCGATTGGATGCTGCCACGTGGTCCAAATTGCTGGGCGGGAAACGTGGAGAGCACACGCCTGCTGCTGTTGCTGCTATATAAACAAGCCTTCTTCCACATAAGAAGACAGATCGAAGGAGAAGAAGAGAAAGTCTATACACTCAGCAGCAGTGAGCCTTCGATCCACAGAGAGAAAAGAGAGAAGAAGAAGATACAGAGAAGAAGAAGAAAAGAAATAGAGAAGAAGAAAACGAGAGAAGAAGAGATCGAGAGAGATGAGCTGAGAGAGAGCTGATTGAGAGTGAGATTGAGAGTGAGCTTGTATCTCAGTCTCGTGGTTCAAAACCAGAGCTGAGCTTTGGTCTTAGAGCTATATTGCTTTTGAGTTTTTCTGTTTTCGTTTTGATTCTATCTTTCATTTTTGAATATTATTTCTTAAAGCTGTGTGTCAGCGGTCTTGCAGTGGTAGTCTCCACTGGACGTGTTAAGCTGTATTTCCCCAGCGGTTGCAGAGGATCAGATCCTCTGGTCGGCAAGCTGTAGTGCCCAGCGAAGCTGTGTATCAGCGGATTGTTTGGCCAAGGGGTAAAGCCCAGCGGACGCAAGCTGTACTGCGCAGCAGGAAGCCATACTCGGTTGAGTGTGGGGTGGACGTAGGTCGTTGACCGAACCACCTAAAAATCGTGTGTGCATTGTGTTTGTGTTTTTGTTTGATCTGTGTGCGATGGGAATTCTTGCTTAGCTTATTTAGTTTCATCGCTCATGCTCATGTCTAGCTTTTGATATATATAGATATGGTGAATGGCTTTCATGGGTCGACCCTTTGCTTAGCATTCTTCCTTTAGCTTAACTGATGTTTGCCTAAATTCCGCTTTAGAACTTACAGTAGTTTTAAATTAGGCAAGTTGATCTATTCACCCCCCTCTAGATCCACACTTAGTGGAGATAGACTGCGTCCATCTAACCCAACACTTGGTATCAGAGCCTAACTCTTCTGCAGGGACTCATCGCCCGAAGAGAATAGGCAGAGATGGATGCTGGAGGGATGACTGCCGAAGGTCACTCAACAACGAAGCCCCCATTCTTTGATGGATCAAACTATGCATATTGGAAGAACCGTATGCAAGTGTTCCTCAGGGCTAAGGATTATGAGATTTGGAAGATTGTCAGCAAGGGACCTTATGAGATGTTCCCGAATGAAGATGTATGGACCAAGGAGGAGATCAGAAGGTCCACGCTGAATTGGAGTGCTATTAATGCTATCCAGTGCGCTCTGCATCCTAAAGAATTCTCCAGTGTGTCTGCTTGCAAATCAGCTAAGGAGATGTGGGATGCGCTGGAAGTAATTCATGAAGGTACATCTCAAGTAAGAGAGCAGAAGGCCAATCTTCTTGTATCTGAGTATGAAGCCTTCAAGATGAAGCAGAACGAGTCCATCAGCGAAATGTATGCTCGGCTGACTGTCATAACCAATGGCCTCAGAGGTTTTGGGAAACCTCAGACAGAGTATGATGTAGTGAGGAAAATTCTGCGCTCCCTGACTTCCATTTGGCACACCAAAGCAACAGTGATGGAGGAGTCAAGGGACTTGCGTAATACTAAAGTTGATGAGCTGATTGGCTCACTAATGGCATATGAGATAAACATGCCAAGGACAGATGAAGCCGAGAGGAAGAAGATGCCGATAGCGCTGAAGGCTAGTTCCAGCAAATCAACAAAATCCAGCTCCAGCAGCTCTTCATCATCAGAGGAGAGCCTAAATGAAGAAGAAGATGTGACTCGATCTGAGATAGCCATGATGACTAGAGAGTTCAGGCGATTTCTCAGAAAGGGAGCAGGACGGTTCGGCCAAAAGAAATACAGTGGTGGCCGAAAGGATAAAAGGTATAAATCTAAACCTGCAAAGAAAAATGAAGCTAATGTCTGTTATCAATGCAGGAAACCAGGGCATCTGAAAATTGACTGTCCAGACAATCAGAAACATAAGGACAGGTCAAAGAAGAAAACCAAGAAGAGAAGAGCTATGATCACCACATGGAGTGATGAAGATGAAGGCTCTTTCAGCAGCAGCTCAGATAGTGAAGCCGAATCTGAACAGCCCATCTACCTTATGGCAACAAGCTCCGAAGATAGAGAGGAGAACACAGATGAGGTAATCACTAGATTTGAAAACTTCACAATTGCTGATTGGGTAGATGCTTATCATGACATAGCTGATAGAGCTGATGATATTAGAAAAGAGAATAGGCATCTTAGAAGAAAAATCAACTCCATGCAAAATGATAAAACTTTATCTGATAAAATTGCATGTTTGGAATTTGAGATTGATGAATTGAAACTCACATGCTCTGAAGACGATGAAATCAAAAATGAGTTAAAAGCTTCTAAGGAAGAGAATCTAAGGCTTGAAAATGAAATTGATGAATGGAAGCTGAAGATTCAGAAATGTGAAAGTGAAGTCAAAATTATCTCTGAAAAATATGAAGCTGTCGTTAATGTCAACAATGAGCTGAAAAAGGCTATTGAAGAACTTCAGAAAGACAATGAGGATAAAATGAAAACCATTGAGAAAATGACCCAAGGAACAGATAACTTAAATGCTTTGTTAGGGTCAAAGGTTAATTTCAGAAAAGAGGGCCTAGAATTTAATTCTAGTGCAACAAAAACGTTCGGAATGAAAATAATTTCATTTGTTGCTCAAAAGGAAAAGGGACCTCTAATTAGCATGAACTCAACAAATTTAATGAACAAAACTGCTAATCTGAAAAAGACCAGTGCTGAGGAGAAGGGTAAACAAAAACTCAGTGAGCCTAGTAGAGCTAGCACATCTAAGCAGAATCCTAGGGCTCAGACTCAGGTTAGGGGTCAACCTACACAGTCTAGTAAACCCCAGTTCAAGGTAACCCAGTCTCCACCAACACCTCCACCTCTTAAGAAGACCCAATTCAAACCTGTGTATAGGTCAGCAGGGTCCAAAGTACAGGGGAGACAGGGTGCTGCTAGGAGTCAACCCACTTATTTTTATCAACCCAGAGCTCAAACCTACTACAATGCACAGCCAACCTACTTCAATAGGTCAAATTGGTCTAGAACTCAGGGTAGGTTTACAGGTCTTGCATACCAGGGTGCTCAAAAGGAAATTGGGTCAATGGGTATGGTTACTGGACATCTAGAAATCAATACTTTCATAGCCAACCAAGGAACTACTATGGCCAAAATTTTGTGGACATACCCTGGTCAAGGCACTGGCACAGAAATAACAATACTGTCAATAATCATGCTGCTGCCAATGAGAAAAAGAACAATAAAAAGAAAAGGAACAACAACAGAAGAAAATCTGTAGGATCCACTGAATAAAATTCATTTAAACAAATGTGGATTCCGAAACATTTGCTTTCCTGTTTTGCTTCTAGTTCATTTACATTGGAGCCCAATCAGTCTTGGGTTCCAAACTTCTTTACCTAATTGTGTATGCAGGTATGCCTGGCAGCGAAGAATAACTTGTGGTACATGGATAGCGGCTGCTCCAGGCATATGACAGGAGATAAGGCCAAATTTTGCATATTGACTGAGAAAGTAGAAGGCCTTGTCACCTTTGGAAGCAACACAAAGGGTAGGATTATCGGATCAGGTAAGGTAGGTAAGTGTTCTACCTGCTGCATTGATGATGTTATGCTGGTTGAAGGGTTAGCCTATAATCTACTTAGCATCAGCCAGTTATGTGATAAAGGTTACAATGTTTTATTTAATTCACAATGCTGCAAGATTTTTGAACCTGATTCTGATATTGTCAAATTTTCTGGAAAAAGGATAAATAATACTTACATGATAAATTTAGATGAAATTCAACACACTAACCTTTGCCTTACTGCCAGTAGAGAAGACATAGCATTTTTATGGCATCGTAGGTTAGGTCATGCTAGCTACACTGTTTTGCACAAATTAAATAAGCATGGCATGGTTAGAGGACTTCCTGAAGTCTCATTCAAGAAAGAAAATAAAATCTGTGATGCATGCACTCAAACAAAGATAACTAGAAAGTCATTTAAGTCTAGAACTGAAAATCTGTCTTCCAAACCCTATGAGCTGATACATATGGATCTTTTTGGGCCAACTAGATCTGTCAGCCTATCAGGGAGGAGGTATGGGTTTGTCATGGTAGATGACTTTTCTAGGTATACTTGGGTTTATTTCTTATCTAATAAGAGTGATGCTTTCTCAGAATTTCAGGAGTTCTATGTTAAAACAAATTAGAAAATTGAAAACATTTTGTTTGATCATGGAGGTGAGTTTGAAAACTCACAATTTGATGAATTATGCAGGTCAAATGGAATCAACCACAGGTACTCCTCACCAAGGACACCTAAGCAGAATGGAGTTGTGGAGAGAAGGAACAGAACCCTAGTGGAAATGGGTCGTACACTCCTTGTCAAAGGTGGTCTACCAAGGAAATTTTGGGCTGAAGCAGTGAACACTGCCTGTTATGTAATTAACAGAGCCATGGTAAGACCTTCTACCCAGCAAACACCATATGAGATATTAAAAGGTAAGAAACCTTCTATTGCTCACTTCCAGGTTTTTGGTTGTAAATGTTTCATTCACATAAATAATAAAAAGGACCTTGATAAATTTGAACCTAAAGGAGAACCAGGAATTTTTCTTGGCTATTCTGAAAACACCCGAGCATACAGAGTGTACAATCTAAACTCTAAAACTGTTAAAGAATCTCCACACATAGTTTTTGATGAATCCTTAGCAAATTCTAATGTTGGTCAATGCAAGAATGAAAACAATGGTGAAATTCTGAAGGAAGGAGATCCTGCAGACAAATCCGAGGATGAAGAAGAACATAAAGAGCTTAATGAAGAGGAGCCTACAGTTCAGGGGGAGGTAAATCAAGTTCATGATAGTCCAATTGCAAATATTAGATATCTCAAGGATCATCCTGTAGATAATGTTATTAGAAATCTGCATGACCCTCCTAGGACTAGAGGCCACTTAAGAATTCAACATGAACTGAATGCTCATGCTTTTGTATCAAACACAGAACCCAAGTCCATTGACTGTGCTCTCCAAAATATGCATTGGATTAATGCCATGCATGAGGAGCTCAATCAGTTTGACAGGAATAAGGTGTGGCATTTGGTTCCACCTCCTGATCATGAAACAGTCATAGGGACTAAATGGGTATTTAGAAACAAAACTGATGAAGCAGGGAATGTTACTAAAAATAAAGCCAGACTTGTAACTCAGGGGTATAATCAGGAATTTGGAATAGACTTTGAAGAGTCTTTTGCCCCTGTAGCTAGGTTAGAAGTAATAAGAATTTTATTGGCTTATGCATGTTCCCTAGGAATAAATCTTCAGCAGATGGATGTGAAATCTACTTTTCTAAATGGGGAAATTAATGAGGATGTCTATGTAAGACAGCCTCCTGGGTTTGAATGTTTAGATTTCCCTAATCATGTTTACAAGCTCAATAAAGCTCTCTATGGTTTAAAGTAAGCTCCTAGAGCTTGGTATGACAGGTTGAGCAAATTCCTCACCGACAAGAACTTCACAAGAGGTATAGTTGATCAAATATTGTTTACCAAGGTAAGCCATCCAGATATTCTTATCATTCAGATTTATGTGGATGACATTGTGTTTGGGTCAACTAACCCCAAATTGTGTGAGGAATTCTCTCAAATAATGACTGATGAATTTGAAATGAGCTCAATGGGTGAGCTCAAACTATTTCTTGGACTGCAGGTTACACAAACAGAAGATGGCACCTTCATCTCTTAGTCCAAGTATGTAAAGAACTTATTGAAGAAGTACAAAATGGACAACCTCAAGGAAATAGCTACTCCAATGGGTACATCAACCAGTTTGGATGAAGATTCTAAAGGTAAACCTGTGGACCAAAGACTATACAGAGGTATGATCAGATCTCTTCTCTATCTTACAGCATGTAGGCCTGACATACAATTTACTGTGTGTTTATGCTCTAGATTTCAGGCCAGTCCTAAAGAAAATCACGTTAAAGCTGTGAAAAGAATTTTTAGGTATTTACTAGGCACCCAAGAACTAGGTCTCTGGTATCCTGCTAAGTGTGAGTTAGAGCTTATAGCCTACACTGATGCAGACTATGCTGGGTGTCGAGTAGATAGAAAAAGCACTAGTGGCTACTGTCAATTTCTTGGTGGCTGTCTAGTGTCTTGGGCATCTAAGAAGCAACACACTGTAGCATTATCCACAGCTGAAGCTGAGTATGTTGCAGCATGTAATTGTGCAGCCCAAGTACTTTGGATTAAGCACCAACTGGCTGATTATCAGATAAATCTGGGATGCATTCCACTTTTATGTGATAATACTAGTGCTATATGCCTTGCTAAAAATCCTGTTCACCATTCTAGGACTAAGCATATAGAGATAAAATATCATTTTCTTAGAGATGCTGTAAATAAAAAGGAGATTGAAATGAATTTCATAGAAACTGAAAAATAAATTGCTGATATTTTTACTAAGCCTCTTGGGAATGAAAATTTTAAGTTTCTTAGAAGAGAACTTGGCTTATGTAAATTTCAGCATGATGAATGATTATTTAATTACTGTGAATAAAATCTCTGATGTGGACTTATTTTTGATTGCTTGGATAAATCATGTGGATGTGAATGTGGATGTAGAACTATCCTGCATTGCATATATTCAGGGGGAGCTTGTCGAGTCTTTGCATGTCTTTGCATATCATTCATTCATGACCTATGCGTAAGCTCTCTCTCAATTAATTCTTGCCATGTTACATGCATATAGACAGGGGGAGTATTGCTAGAAATTCAGAGTGGTGTCAACTTTCTTGAAGTCATTCAACCTTTAACTCTGAATACTTGTCTCTGACATATGGCAATCTGTTGGTCAGTTCTGATTTCTAAGCAGTAGAAAATGGACTTCTTCATTTATAAGAATTTGATTTGTTCAAAGACTGATATAATGGTTTAAATCTTATAATGGTTGGAGTTTAAAGATTGCAATCAGTATATAAGTAAGTTGAAAATTGATAAAACTCTCAACCTCTTTCTTATTTCATGTCAGACAAAGCTAATCATATCTGAAATCTGAAAACTCATCTGAAATCATGTTAGAGAGGTTAAGTATGTGTATTGTTCTTAAACAAGTCATTCTGAAACATAAAAATGACAGCTAAGAAAGATATTGAAAAACATTGAAAATCATTGAATATATATATATTGGCAGAGCAATGACTGGTAAATCACTGAGAAACTGAGTGATCCATCAAAGAAGTGGACAACACTCATGTCATGAAGTGTATCAGCTATCTCTGTTTAAAATGTTCAAAACAGCAGGCTGGTTTCACTTAGTACCTGGGGGTAATTGGCGTCAGATAAACGTGTACCCTCACACAAAAAGGTGTAACTCAGTTCTGTTGAATTTGATCATAGGCAGAATGGTCCATCTTGTTGAGTATCGAGGGGTATTGGCGTCTTATAAACGTATACCCTTACGCAGAAAGACTTATGGTACCTAAATGCTCAAAATGATCTAATATTGATAATGCTGCTCCTTCAAAAGAAAAATTCATGAGTGTCAATTTGTTTAGTTTCAATACATGACTTGATTTCTCTCAATATTTTTTATGAGACTATGAAAGTAAGATATTATGAAACTGAATCTTTCATGCAAATATGATTCTGGTTTATGTTTTATCATGCACAGTGAACTTATCTATTGCTTGTAGTGCATGAACTCCAAAGTTTATCATTCTTAAACCAGAAATCTTTCTGATAGCAGTTTATAAATTCATATGACTGAAGACTCTATGCTTTAGAATGCTTATTCATGAACTACCTGTTCAGAATGCCAGTCAGTTCTTCTCATGATTCCTCCATTGTATTTATTTTTCCCTCCTCTTTGTTGATGGCAAAGGGGGAGAATATTGTCTAGGGGATGTCTAGGGGGAGAATACATATCTATCTGAATTCTGAATTCAATTCTGAATTCATTCCAAGGGAGAGTTTGAGGCATTGAGTTGCATGCATTCATAGCATCTGCATGTCAATCTGCATAACACATCATGTCTTTCATCAAACATATATCTATATGACAGGATGTTGCTATTCTACTTCATATGGGGTTGCCATCATCAAAAAGGGGGAGATTGTTGTGACCCCTCTATGTTGATGATGTTAACACTTGCTTTATTTCATTGGCAACACCATTGTTTTGATTGATTGGCAACTACTTTTGGATTTGATGAAATTGCTCTATCAGATTGACTATGTGTTCTTTGCATTTAATACACTGCTGTCTGCATTTCTCACTGTCAGGGGTCGACACATCAGAGGATGGGTTGACTCCTCCAGTAGACTTGTTTAGACTGAGTCTATACACTGGAAACTCTCATATCGATTGAGTCTATACATCGTCCATTTAAGATAAAGTCCACACACTGCATTTCATTTGAATTGGTTAAGTGTGTTACAGCGTCAACGCACTTCATTGGATGTGTGTACAGCGTCAACGCACTTCATTGGATGTGTGTACAGCGTCAACTCGCTAAGTGTGTACAGCGTCAATGCATGAAGTCTGTACATCAGTCTTAATATTCTAAGTCTGTACATCCGAATTGCCTTGAACTGGACAAGTGTGTACACTCTTTCACTGTAGCTTTCACATCGTGAAAGTCTATACATTCATCACTTACCTTTCGCTCATGGCAAAGTCTATACACTGGGGACTTTCCCTACGTTTCTTAGGCGAAGTCTGAACATTCGGTTCTGAAGCCTGAAGTCTATACACTCCAGCCTATTCCTACGTTCAAGGCTTCAGCTACACATTAAGTCTGTACATTGCTTCAGGAGCTTCAAGTCTACACATCGCTTCGCTCCATCAAGTCAGTACATCCACAGTGTTATCCAAAGTCTGCACACTGGTCTTCAAATCCAAAGTCTGGACATTGGTCTTCAAACCCAAAGTCTGCACATTGTCTTCGAATCCAAAGTCTATTCAATGGTCTTCATACTTGAAGTCCATACATTCGATATGCAGAGTTGAAGTCCATACTATGCCTCAGGCTGAGCAAGTTCATACACTGGTCGGTGGCAAGCTTGTACACTAGCCTCAGCTTTTCAAGTCTACACATTGGCCTCCTTGCATAAAGTATATACACTGGACTTTTTGGCAAGTCTATACATCGACCATTGTCTTCGAAGTCTGTACAGCCCTTTAGCTTTTCAAGTCTATACATTGGCTTCAAGACTTTCAAGTCTATACACTGACGGCTGAACTGAGAACTCTATACATCGTCTATCTGCACTAGAGTCTCATGGAGTCTATACATTGCACTCATCTTTTAAAGTCTATACAGCCGTTACCTCCTTTGTTGAAGTCAACACATTGGGCAAGTCTGTACGTTGCATTCGCCTTCACAAGTCTATACAACGAAGTATATACACTGTAATGTACATACTTAAATCTTATGACTTCATTCTTGTTGCTGAAGGGAACAAGGTCGACGCTGGGAGCTTAAAGCGTCCACGCATCAGTTGACGAAGCGTTCATGATATCTTCCACTGCGTCAACGCCACAAGCAAGCAGCGTCGACGCAGCAGTTAAAGAAGTAGAGACCTTCACAGGCTATTCGATTGCGTCAACGCCACAATTGAACAGCGTCGACGCAGCAGCTAAAGAGACGAACCTAATGGCTTACTGGAATGCCTCACTGCGTTAATGCCATTGATTGACAGCGTCGACGCAGCAAGTCAGATTGCTGTCATTGAGCACGTGAACTGAGAACTCTATACATCGGATTGAAGAGGCTAATGAAGAGCACGTGATCCGAGGTACCTGGCTCGTGATCCGAGAAGGACAAGGTATCCAGATGAGGACACGTGTACTGACACTCGATTGGATGCTGCCACGTGGTCCAAATTGCTGGGCGGGAAACGTGGAGAGCACACGCCTGCTGCTGTTGCTGCTATATAAACAAGCCTTCTTCCACAGAAGAAGATAGATCGAAGGAGAAGAAGAGAAAGTCTATACACTCAGCAGTAGTGAGCCTTCGATCCACAGAGAGAAAAGAGAGAAGAAGAAGATACAGAGAAGAAGAAGAAAAGAAATAGAGAAGAAGAAAATGAGAGAAGAAGAGATCGAGAGAGCTGAGCTGAGAGAGAGCTGATTGAGAGTGAGATTGAGAGTGAGCTTGTATCTCAGTCTCGTGGTTCAAAACCAGAGCTGAGCTTTGCTCTTAGAGCTATATTGCTTTTGAGTTTTTCTGTTTTCGTTTTGATTCTGTCTTTCATTTTTGAATACTGTTTCTTCAAGCTGTGTGTCAGCGGTCTTGCAGTGGTAGTCTCCACTGGACGGGTTAAGCTGTATTTCCCCAGCGGTTGCAGAGGATCAGATCCTCTGGTCGGCAAGCTGTAGTGCCCAGCGAAGCTGTGTATCAGCGGATTGTTTGGCCAAGGTGTAAAGCCCAGCGGACGCAAGCTGTGCTGCGCAGCAGGAAGCCATACTCGGTTGAGTGTGGGGTGGACGTAGGTCGTTGACCGAACCACCTAAAAATCATGTGTGCATTGTGTTTGTGTTTTTGTTTGATCTGTGTGCGATGGGAATTCTTGCTTAGCTTATTTGGTTTCATCGCTCATGCTCTTGTCTAGCTTTTGATATATATAGATATGGTGAATGGCTTTCATGGGTCGACCCTTTGCTTAGCATTCTTCCTTTAGCTTAATTGATGTTTGCCTAAATTCCGCTTTAGAACTTACAGTAGTTTTAAATTAGGCAAGTTGATCTATTCACCCCCCTCTAGATCCACACTTAGTGGAGATAGACTGCGTCCATCTAACCCAACAGCCCAATGGATAAAGCAAGAGCCCGTGATGAAGCTTCGATACTGAATAACAACTCCCTTGGAGAGTGAAAAGCAATAGTGCGAGGGAGTTGAAGAGTTGGGATAGGAAGCACCACCATGCCCAGGGATTGCGACATATAAAAAATGTTGAACAGAATAGGCATTCGCCCCTTGTATAGAAGAATGGGTTCAAGATTGGAAAGTTGGAACAAGGGGTGCCCTGCCCGGCCCTTGGGCGGCATCAACGCTTGGCATTCTCTTCTGGCGAGCAGTGGCGGGAACTCGACCTCTTCAAACATGCTTGGCACAACAACATGGATCGGTATCCGGCAGATAAATTCTTGCATCTTGAATAGCATGGCCATGGCCAAATCCTTCTTGCCCGGCTCTTGACCATCTTCGGCACAAGTACTTGCAAAAGCACTCCTATTCTGAGTGGTAGAGGAAGCGGAGGCGGAAAGCTCCATGGATGGTGGAGGTGTAATGGAAGATGTTGGAGAAAGGGTGAGTGGAAACAGATGTTTAAACACGTCAAGCTTCTCCCTTTGCCCAGAAGTAGTCGGGGTTGGCTCGAGTGCAAAAAAGAGTTGATCCTGCTCAGGACTAGCCATGGGTAAGGGTGAATGGATAGATGAAGGAATAGGCAAAGTGGGTTTTGGGGTTAAAGGGATAATGGAGGGCCGAGGTGGCGGTGATGGAAGGTTAATTGGGGAAGGTTCGATGGTGGGCTCGGTGGAAGCCAATGGGGTAGAGGCTAATGGCGGATTGGGTGGAGGTTTAGTGGAAGGCTCGGCGGAGACCGGTGGACTGGAGATAAGCTTGGATGGCTTGGCGGGAGTTAGTGGAGTGGAGATTAGTGGAGGTTCGGCGGAGGCCAATGGAGTAGAGGTCGACGGTGTAAAAGGAGAGGGTTTGGTGCGTAGGAAGCGTCGGATGATGCGAGAAGTATTAGGTACAAGGGAAGGCGCATGATGCACCGGTGTGGGTGACTGGAGTATCGACGCATCATCATAGCACCAATTGGTCTCATAAATGGGGTTAGGGATAGTGGCTTCATCCTGAGCAAGGGGTTCATCGGGTGGCAATGGAGGGAGTGGGAAACGAAGGAAACTTGAAAGGGGTGCTTGTGGAATTTCAACATTTCGTGCCGTCTCCAAATCTTCATCTTCATCAAAAAAATCAAGTGGACACCATGGTGGAGGCATAATAATAGGTGGTGGAGGATCATGTGAAAGTGGAGGCAGATGGTCATGATATTGTGGAAAATTCTGTGGAGGTAAATGCGAAGGTGGAGACGGAGGGCCAGATAAATGAGCAGGGTAGATGAGTGGAGGGTGAACGATGTCCACTTGATTTTTGTTATCTTGCTCACACGTGTTATTGATGTCATTCTCTCTTATCTCTTTCCAATCTTTTTCTAACTTAGCGATGTTATTCATGAAATCATGAAGAGGATTGACTTGAGATGGAGGAGGAGCGGGCCGCAGGTTGGTGAGCCTCTTAAGTTGTTCCTCCATGGAAGTAATTCTATCAAAGATACTTTGCTGGAGGGGTGTAACATGATCATTGGAAGGTTGGCATGATTGCCTTGGAGGGGTGGCTTGATATGATGGCCGTGGAGGAGGGTTAATAGGATGACCCGCTAAAGGACCCGGACGGGCCGGATTACAAGGAATAAATGGACCTTGGGGCCGTGAAGGATGAGAAATAGAAGGAGGCGGGTGATGAACCACTCTAATAGGAGTATGTCTCGATGAAGGAGGCGGGTGATGGGCCACCCAAATAAGAGTAGGTGTGGATGAAGGAGGCGGGTGATGGGCCACCCGAATATGAGTATGTGTGGATGAAGGAGGCGGGTAATGGGCCACCCGTGTGGGATTGGAAGGAGGATGAGGAGAGGATGTGCCCTCGATAATAGCCTTAAGGGCCTGGATTTCTTGAGGGGTGAGATGATCCAATGCACAGATGAATTGAGAGACCTTCTCGTCGTTGGGAGGAGACGATCCCGAAGGAATAGTGGCTCGCGATTGAGGCGAGGGACCATGGGATTGGACATTGCCCATGGGTCGGGCATGACCATAAGAATGAGGACGTGGTCCCTTGAAAATATGGTGAGAATTATGAAATTGAGGATTATATGATATGCTAGGTTGTACATCCTCATGAACATAATTAAGATTAAACATGTCATTTTGTCTATCACGGTAAGCCATTATGCAATCAAAGTTCAAGCAAAATAATTTGCAAAGAAGCACACGAGTTGGAATGGTTACCGTTGATTTTTATTTATTTATTTGAACCTTGGTGAATTAATGACTTTATGCAAATTGATGTGATCACTCAAGGTTTTTTACCTAGTTTCAAATGTGGTTTAACTCCGGTGCCAACTAGGTAATTCTCACCACACATAGGTCAACTAAACCCGGGGAAATTCAAAGGTACAACATGCCCGGCGTCCATGAGGGAATCCACGGGTGCGGGGACTTACAGAGGTTTGGTTTAGGAATTTCCAGTCCAAAGAGACGGAATGCTCAATGGAGGGTCCTTCCTTCACCAAGAGGGGATAAGATCTCCTAAAAGGTGTGGGGAGGGGAGAGGAGGTCTCCCAAGCCAAATGCAAATGAATGCAAAACTAATGCAGAATAGAGACAATATACATGCATGAACAAGGCATGAACAAGATATGATAAAAATGAGACGGAACATAGTTTTTTCTCATTGCGGACACTCAGGGAAATGACGCCCTGATCCCTGCCGCTATATGTTAAAAGAGCGCCCTTGTTAGGGGCGTCAATTCCTGTGAAAAGGGAAATAGCGCCCTGCACCCTATCGTCAGATGTATAAACAACACCTCTGTGAAGGGCGTTAATTCCTATGCTTTTTCCTTTTCTTTTATTTTTTCCAGGAAAACTAAAAACAGCGCCCCTCACTATGCCGTCAATTCTTGAAGGGATGCCTCTGCAAATGGGCATCAATTCCTGTGAAAAATGAAATAGCGCCCTGCACCATGTCACTATATAGGGAAACAGTGCCCCTGTGAAAGGCGATAATTCCTTCTGTCTCAGAGACACTCCAACGGCCAGAAAGCTAAAACAATGATAAAAATACCAATATGAAGGAATGAAAACACCCACAATCACAAGATAAGAATCATGGCAATCAATAAGAACATGAAATGGGATATAGCATGCTCATCAACATTTTTTTTTAGAGATGGATAAATGGAATTTCTAAAAATCTATCAAACTAACAAATCACATAGGGAGAGTGCTACGTGGAGCACAAAGGGAGGCGCACCGTGGGTGCAAAAGGGGAGATGGCACACGTGGGTGCCCAAAGGGAAGGGTAATCAAAAGAAAAACAAAAGGTGTCCCACCGTGATCGCCAATTTGTAGATTCTAAGAAATCCACTTAGAACAATTAAAAGGAAAAAAAGAAGGAAAAAAGAATGGGAAAAGAGGGAGAAAAGGGGAGCATGCGAAGATGCTAAGGGGAATGTGTGATCGCAAGAGACGCGAGGGCCTCAAAAGATATAAATAATAACAATATGGAGGGATCGCGAATATAAATACCTCAAAAGGATGCGGGGGATTATGAGTGCACCTTTCTCTTCCGATCGGCGGGCCGATGAAGAGAGTTCCTCTTGTTGATTACCCTTGCAAAGATCAAAGGCAACAACCAATAAAAGAATATGGATTAGAACCAAGGTGAGTGTAGCATCAAATTCATAATAAAGATGAGCATAAAAATCATGTAGAAGAACACACCTTGTTGGGTGTTGGCCCTTAAACCCCTACGCAAAGGGTGAGCATGAAAGTATGATGTTATGAAAATAGAAGTGTGCAAGTGTTGCACAAAAGGGGGGTGTGCTAGAGTGCACAATGTGGAGATCTCAATATTGAGATAAAGAGAAATAAAAGGAAGAAATGGAATAATGATGCATGCAATTAACTAAAGTAAAATAAGAGATAGGGGGGAAAGCTTAGTGATTTTCTCCAATTGGCTTCAAGATCTTCATGGGAGGAAGAAGAGGATGCAGAGGCTTCATGGATGTAGAGGCTTCAAATCTTCAATAGAGGAAGAAGAACTCCATAGATGAAGCTTTTAGGTGCATGGGAGTCTTCCTCCTTGAGCCTTTGGTCCAACAGCACCTCCTCTTGAATTGATATTGATGCCCTCTACACAAGGGAGAGAGGGGTCCTATTTATAGGGCAAAAATTCGGAGTTAATTCCAAGGGAAATTAGGAAAACATGTTTTAGTGGGATTTGGAGGGAGATATTCATTAGACAAGTGTCCCCTCAATATTAGAAAGTCTTAGGAGTCCTTTCCCAAGTGAAAAGGGGCTCAAAATGGGGAAAGAAGGAGGTTCTGTCGGAGTTCAAAATTTGAACAAAAATTGACGACCAGACAGATGGTCGCTTCTTAAAATAACGCCCGCGGAGGCGTCGTCATTTTGGAGCCAAAATTTGAAAAGAATTGACGACTTTGACGGGGGCGCTATTTAGAGTTTAATACGAATTTCGGGCGGATTTAAAATATCAAAATTTAGCAATGGAAATGACGACCTGACTAGGGGCGTTAATTGAAAATGACGACATGCACCCCGTCGTGATTCAAAATAATAAAAGAGCCAAAAGGAAATGATGACCGCGGGGTCGGGCGTCAATTGAAATGACGCCCGAGTGAGAGACGTTATTCTAAAATATGCAAAATAGGGCTATTTTTTATTTCTCATTATTATTTTCCTATTTTTTAGGTGGACGTGCATCTAACTGTGTTGATTCCAATTACTATTTTTTCGTATTTTTCTGACATCCGGAAGGTCACCAAATCACCCCTGAAAGAGGGCGAGAAATAATATTAAAATATTTCAAATTGAAATTGACGACATTTGGAATGTCGTCATTTCCTATTTTTTTAATTTTTATTTTATTTAAATTCAAAGCAAGGCCCCTTGACATGTCGTCAATTCTAAAAAAATCTGAAAAATTCTGAGAAAAATCCAGAAAAATGAGAAAATGAATGTAATGGACGCCTCTTCAAAGAGACGTCATTTTCCTTTTTATTTTCTTAAAAAATAAATAACGTCCCCCCTTATGCCGTTAATTCTGAAAAATTCATAAAAATGGAGACAAATGCTCACATAATCTAAAAAAAATAGGGAAAATAAGAAAAGGGAGGAAAAAGGGAGAAATCGAAGAAAAGTGGGAAAAACCACTCAAACAAAGTTAATTTGAGGGTCAAATTGGGGCATTACAAGGTAATACGAGATGTACTCACAGTAACGTCAATTTTGACGTGTCTACACTCTCGTCACGCGACATGTGACTCTCGTGACTCGAGGTTTAGTTTTTCATCTGTGAGACATGACTTTTCGAATAGCTTCCATGTGTCTTCCCGACACCGAGGTCTAGGGTTTCTGGTAGGGTTACCAAGGTTTCACCCGTAGATAGTGTAGGGTTCACGACGGTGAGGTAGTGACTGTGCGTTAGACCGTGTGGTCTTGGGTTGGGCCTTCATCTATGAGGACATGTGTAATACCCCGGATTCTTCGGATCAGAATCAGAGAGCTTTCATAGCGCTTTCGTAGGTCCTAAAACGTGTTTCACAATCCACTCGGGTTTTTCCCTTGTATAGCTGTCGGAAACCCGTGGAGAGTGAACCGTTGAGTTTTGTGACTCTGGGACGCTACAGGTGCATTGCGCTCCTTCCGAGGATCACGAAGACTATTTTTTCATATTTTTCTGAGTTTACGAAATTTCGTTCAGAAAATTAGATTTGAGGAAATATTGCTAATTTCCTATTTTTCCTTTTCTTTTAACCCTCCCTCTCTCTTATCTCTCCCCTCACGATCTGTCACTTTCTCTCCCTCCGTTCTCTCTCCTCTCTTCTCCTCTCCCTCGGGCGCGCGACCGTGGCAGAGTTGGATGAGTTGGTGACGGCGTGGAGGTGTCGTGGAGCGTGATGGTGCTAGTATCGGAGCGTGGCGTAGGCACGATCCCGAGCATGGATTCAAAGTCAACGTGGGTTGTTCGTGTGATGGTTTTCAGCGTGGTGTGGTTGTTTCGGCGCGTGAGATCTTCGATGGAGGTAGGGGGATGGATACTCTACTCTTTTCCTGCATTCCCTCGAGTTTTGGAGCCGAACGGTGTGAGATTGAGTGAGTTTTCCATCTTTAAGGGCAAACTCATGTTCGAGGGGTGTGATGCAAGATTGCCGTTCCAGGCGATGGTTTTCATGTTAAATGGTAAAATATGAACCCTAGCATGTTGGGATTCATTTCCCGTCAGTTTTACTGCATTTGGTTGTGATTTGGGGTCGGTACGAGGTCGTTTCCCCACGTAAGTCATTTTGGGTCAATTTGTGGGAATCGCCCGTTTCATACTATCCTGGGGTTGGTTTGATCCCTTTTGGCTTGTGGAAGGTCGATATTGACTCTAGGATGTTTCCACGTCGTTTAGGAGCGATTGGGGTGTGGAAAACTGGGTTTTGGGAGGTTTTACGGTTTTCAGATCGGAGGACGAGTCGCGGTTCGACAGAAACCGTGTTCGACTCTCGACCTTGGTAGCGGTTGGTCTTGAACCGTGACCATTTTTCAGGCTTTGTCGGTTCGATGCGTATGGCGGTGGGAGAACGCGGTTAGTGTTCAACCGCGGTGTAGACACGCCAAAATTGACATTATTTTGAGTATATTTCATATCGCTCTGCGATGCCCCATTTGACCCTCAAATCAGCTTATTTGAGTGGTTTTCCCACTTTTCTTGAATTTCTCCTATTTTCCCCATTTTTCCTATTTTTCGGATTTTTTGGGCATTTATCTCTATTTTTTTGAATTCACGCCATCATCAGAGGCGTGTTTTTGAAACACGCCCTGTTCTAGGGCGTGTCCTTCCCATTTTATCTATTTCTCCCCATTTTATCTATTTTATGAATTTTCTAAATTCACGACCTGGGTAAGGGCGTGTTTTTCATGAAACATGACTTAACCAAGGGCGTTTTTAAAGAAAGGACGACCTCACCTGAGGGCGTTAATTCTTTTGGTATGACCGACTTCCCCATTTGAGCTCTTGAAATTAACGCCCTTCCCAGGGGCGCGTTTTTGAAAAAGTGGCTTTGATTAAGGCGTGTTTTGCATTTTTAAATATGGGGAGTTTTTATTGCTAAATTTGGTTTTTGAGAAATGCCCTTGTGCAGGGCGTGTTTCTGAGAAACGCCCTCTTCGTAAGTCGTCAATTCGTAAATTGACGCCCTAACCTAAGGCGTGTTTTACCTTCTGGCTACGCGGCCCTTTTCCCAGAGAGTCCTTGCTTCGATAGATGCCTACTTTGTTTGGGCTCTTGCCCATTCTTATCATTTCCCAGTTGGGACTCTTGCCCATGTTTATCTCTTCCTCAACCTATTTAATAGAGCCAATGGCTCTGTTGTTGGGTTGGACACTCGCTTCCCCTTGCTTCCGTCTTCTTCCCTTCTTCTTCTTCTTTTCCTTCTTCCTCTTCTGTTTTCTTTTTTTTCCTTCTTCTTCTTTTCTTTCTACAGGGAACCGAAGGGGCTGTTGCTTTTGGCTACGGAGGGCTTCACGTTGCTCATGTTTTTCTCCCACTGAAGGCTCCTCCCCATCGAAGCATTCAAGCCAAAGCACAGGCTCCCTTTGTTTTATTTATATTATTCTTCTTTTTATTCATTGCATCGTTCATGCATCATATTTCATTGTTTTTGTTGATTTAACTCAACCACGTTGAGATCTCCCCATAGTGCAACTCTTGCACATTTCCATATTTTTATTTTGCATTCATCATATATCCCCCACCCTTTTGCATAGGGGTTTAAGGGCAACCACCCTTAAGGTGCGTTCTTGCACATGCTTTCATGCTCACATATTTCTATCATGAATTGATGCTACACCCACCTTATTTCTAATTCAATTATTTTGGTGGTGTTTGTTTGTTTTGCAAGGGTAATAAAAGGAAGAACTCTCTTCATCGGCCGGTCGATTGGAAGAGAAAGGAAGCACTCACATCCCCGCACTTTTGAGGTATTCTTCGCGATCATCCTCCCATGTTTTTTTTATTGATTATATTTTGAGGCCTCGCGTCTCTAGCGATCACACACTCCACATTAGCACCTCGTGCTATTTTATTGCTTATCATTCATTCACTTTATTCTTTAATATTTTCCTAAAGTGGATTTCTTTAATCAAGATCTACAAATTGGCGATCACGGTGGGACACTTTGTGTTCTTCTTTCATTACCCCTTTCCCCTTGGCACCCACGTGTGCCCTTTCCTATTGGTACCCACGTGTACCCCTCCTTTTGTGCCCCTCGGGCACCCTCCCTTGTGCATTGCACTCTCCCCCAAAGTGATCTGTCAATTAGATAGATTTGTTTTAAAAACTTTCACTTATTTGAAATCTTGATGAGCATGCTTCTGTGTTAATTATACTATTGATTGCCCTGCTGTGACTGTGAGTGCTTGATACTGTCGGCCGTGAAGGTTTCCTGGAGGAGGTGAATTCACGCCTCTGACAGGGGCGTTTTTTTTATTTAACGCCCTGACACAGGGCGTCTTCTGAATATTTTACGCCCTCTGCCAGGGCATTTTCCAGCTTACTTCCGGGCTTTCTTGCTTCCTGTGAATTCACGCCTTGTCCCAGGGCGTTCTGTTATTTAGTAGCGCCCCAGATCAGGGCGTTTATCTTGATTTGACGCCCGCTGGACAGGGCATCCGTTTATTTGTAACGCCCTGACACAGGGTGTTTCTTGACTTGGTTGGCATCTGCCCGCGGTGTTTCACGCCCTGCCCAAGGGCGTTTTTTCCATTGGTAGCGCCTAACCATAAGGCGTGTTTTAGCCAGCCCCTGGGTCCCTCAGGTTGATTCACGACGGTCACACCGTCGTGTCTTCGTTTAGTAGCGCCCCCTTCCAGGGCGTGTTTTTACTGTGGGTTTCCACAACCCCCCGGCTGTGGTTTTTCATGATATTTCATGCTTATCTTTGTTGATTGATCATATTATTGTGGTTGGCCTGTTTACCCTGTTGCATTCATATTTACATTTGGTTTGGGAGCCTCCTCCTCTTCATTTGGATCCACACACCCTCTTGGAATCGGGACGACCCTCCATTGAGCATTCCGTCTCTTTGGACTGGAAATCCCTTTTCCAAGCCTCCATAAGCCCCCGCACCCGTGGATTCCCTCACGGACGCCGGGCAGGTTGTACCCTTTGAAGTCCCGAATTAGTTGGCCTAATACGTGGTGAGTGAGAGTTCCTAGTTGGCATTGGAGTCAAATCATATTGAAACTAGGACTCTCCTTGTGTGAATCTTTCCAAACGTTATTAAAATTCATTAATTCACCAAGGATTAAACAAATCAAAATCACGGTAACCATTCCAACTTGTGTGCTTATTTGCATAATTATTGAGAATTTTGATTATATAATGGCTTACCATGATAGAAACATGTTCAATTTGATTCATGAGGATGCACAACCTAGCACTTCTTATCCTCAATTTCAACATGTTAATCTTAATCAGCATTCTTACCATTCTTTCAAGGGACCACGTCCTTATTCTCATGGTCATGCCCGACCCATGGGTAATGTCCATTCTCGTGGTCCTCCTACTCAATTTCAGGCCACTATTCCCTCGGGACCGTCTCCTCCCAATGACGAGAAGGTCTCTCGAATCATTCATGCATTAGATCATCTTGCCCCTCAACAGATCCAAGCCCTTAAGGCTGCCGTTGAGGGTGCATCTCCTTCATCTCTCCCTCCTTCCAATTCTATTCGGGTGGCCCATCACCCATCTCCTTCCAATTCTATTCGGGTGGCCCATCACCCACCTCCTTCCAATTCTATTCGGGTGGCCCATCACCCATCTCCCTCCAATTCTATACGGGTGGCCCATCACCCACCTCCTCCTTCCAATCCTGATCGGGTAGCCCATTACCCATCTCCTCCTATTCACACTCCTCCTCGGGTGGTCCGACACCCGCCTCCTTCTATTCCTCCTCCAACACGGCCCCGAGGCCCATTTACTCCTTGCAATCCGGCCCATCCGGGTTCTTTTACGGGTCGTCCCGTCAATTCCCCTCCACGGCCTCTTTATACGGCCCCTCCTTCAATGCCCTGCCAGCCCTCTATTGTTCATGTTACTCCCCTCCAGCAAAATATTTTTGATAAGATTGCTTCCATGGAGGAACAAATAAAGAGGGTCACGGCTCCTCCTACTCCGGTTAATCCTCTCTATGCGGCTTTGGATGATATTACAAGAATGGAGAGAGAATGGAAGGATAGGATAGACGACTACGGCGTTGATATTCCAAACGAGCAAGAACCGGCAATTGAAGAACCCGAGCCGGTATACGATGATGAAGCTCCGCAGGCACCCCTTCCGAGTTTCCTTAATTTCCCACTCCCTCCATTATCATTCGATGAACCCCCTGCTCAGGACGAAGCCACTGTCCCCGATCCAACCCCCATTTATGAGACTAACTGGTGTTACGATGATGGGTCGATACTTCAATCACCCACACCGGCACATTTTGAGTATCCCCCTTTCATTAAACCTCCATCAATTACACCTCCTCCAATTACACCATTAACCTTCACACCAACCTCCCCTAAACCTTCCATTAAACCTCCACCAATTACACCTCCACTCCTTAAACCATTAACCTTCACACCAAGCTCCCCTAAACCTTCCATTAAACCTTCCCCAATTAACCTCCCATTACCGCCACCTCGGCCTTCCATTATCCCTTTAAAACCCACCTTGCCTATTCCTCCACCATATAACCTTACGCCTTTACCCATGGTTAGTCCTGAGCAGGATCCACCACTTTTTGCACCCGAGCCAATCCCAACTGCTTCCGAGCAAAGGGAGAAACTCGACGTGTTTGAACCTCCGCCCCCATTCACCCATTTGCCAACACCTTCCATTATAACTCCACCATCCACGAAGCCTTCCGCCTCCGCCTCACCTCCCTTTGTTACTCGGAAGGGGCGTGCTTCTGCAGCTACTTGTGCCGAAGATAAGCAAGAGCCGGGCAAGAAGACTTTGGCCACGACTGTGCCATTCAAGATTCAAGAATTCATTTGCCGGATGCCAATCCGGGTTATTGTGCCAATCACGGCCGAAGAAGTCAAGTCGCCGCCATGCCGGGCGTTGATGCTGTCTAAGGGCCGGGCAGGGCACCCCTTGTTCCAATTTCCGAGTTCCGAATTCATTACTCCTTACAAGGGGCGAGTGCCCATTTTGCTCAACTTTCCATATATACCACATTCAATGGGCAACACGATGCTTCCCGTTCCAACTCTCCAACTCCCTCACATTGTTGATCTTTGTCTTCAAAGGGGGTTGCCACTTATTGAAGCTCCTTTTATTGGGCCATTTGGCTGTATTCTTTCACTGCCGTGGAGGGGCAGTTATCTTGGTGCCGAAAGGCCTTCCGCTATCTCATCCACCTTCTTGTCTATCACATCTTTTCCATGGGCCATTCCCAGGGTTAGGAGGAGGATCTCGTCCTCTCGCCCTTCATATTCTCCATATTCTTTGCATCTCATTGCATTCGCGCATTCATTGCATTCATCGCATCCATCCCATTGCATGCATTTGCACCTCCTACTTCCCGGGTTTCCAAACTTGTATCTTCCCCGCCTTCCGGCACCTCCGGATATTCCACATTTCCCATCTTATTCATATTCATCTTTTGGTCCACTCCCTTTGGGGCATCGCCTCCTCTTTCCTGCTATCTCCCTGGAACCTCCAGGAATTTTATCCCTCCTCTTTGGGCATCTCGCCCTTTATGATTCTATCCCTCCGAAACCTCCGGACTTTCTCCTCGGGCATCGCGCCCCTTTTCATCTTCTTCCTCTGGAACCTCCGGATTTTTCTCCTAATCCTCCTTCATTCCTTTCTCTATTCCTCGGGCATCGCACCTCTTTCCATTTGCTTCCTCCGGAACCTCCGGATTCTCCATCTTATTCTCTCTATCATCTCCCAGGGCATCGCGACCCTCCTGATTTCATTCCTCCGGAACCTCCGGACCTTCCATATTTCTTTCGATTTATCTTCTTGCTCCTCCGGGACTTCATATCTTTTATTCTCTTCTTCCTTTTCCGTCACCTCTTCCATCATCTTTTTCCCTATCTTTCCCCAGGGCATCGCGTCCCTTCTTTCAATGTCTCACCAGAGCCTCCGGATGAGTCCTCCTACCATGATTCTCCTCCACTACCTCCGGAACCTCCGGATCCGCCTCTTTCCATTTACCAATTTCTTCTTCTGATTCCTCCCGATCTCGGGTCCGACCCAACTTCTTCCGCATCCACTGCCTTGGGCATCTGCCCTTTCTCCCATTGTTTTAGGGGCTTTAGTCCTCACTCCACCTCCTAATTTTCCGCTTCTTTTGTAGACTGTTCCATGTAATCAGGGTCTCTACGCCTTAGTGAGGGAGTTCTAGCCCTCGCCTCTTTTCCTTTTCTCCTTATTTCGTCTGAGTCTGGTCTGGGCACCACTCCATCTTGTTAAGCCACTTTCAACCCTTTGCTTCCAATCTTTTTTCTGCTAAAGAGGACAAATCCCACGATGATCAGCCTCTCGCGGCAGCTGCTTCTACAAAGGGTGCAAGGTAACATATTGGCGTAAGTGCGCATTTTATATGATATCATATCCCCATTTCTTCACGCATGATTTTTTAAAACAAAGTGCTTCTTAACAAGATTAAGAGTGGTGTTTTAAACCTTTATCTTAGGCTTTTGTTTAAATGAAATCTTTGTTAAAAAGAGTCTTTAGGCTTGCTTCTGCAGCACTTTGGTTAATAAGAACCCCGCGCTGGGAATTCAACATTCTCTCTCCGCTTGTAAGAGCGACCCTTAGCTGGGCATTCCACACACTTCACGGCGTCCTTAGCCGGCTCCCTTGGTTTAAACACCGTTCCTACCTTGGCCATGCCATGAATTTCTGAAAGTCTTTTTCTCTTCTTTACTCGGCCACGTGCAGGTGCAAGAGGTTGACGGATGAGATGACCAACCTTGGTAATCCCCAATACGAGAGGAGTCTCAAATAGGGGCAGTCTTGACCCGAAATTAATTTTTATTTTCATATGAATTTCATGATACACATCTCTCCAAGGGCTATTATGAAAATCAAATCAACATTTTGATGCAAAATTATGAATTATGGCATGTCAAGAGTGGCAAAGTCCCCGCAGGGAAAACTCTGGTCGTATGCATGTCAAGGGTCTAAAAATTAAAGGCATAAAGCCCCGGCGCAACAGACTACCTCTTTGAAGGGAACGCCTTGGAAGGAATTCAAGTCCCGATATCTCCCATCCTGCACAAAGCTTGTCACAATTATTCTTCTCTTCTCCCTCCAAGACCGAACATTTCTCGGGTATGGCCTTGGTAGGGGCACCGTTGACCATAGACGGTCGGTTATAGGGCGCCACCCTTCAATGCACGCCCAGCTTTGGGCAGTTTTTAGCGAAAAGGGAAGGAACAAGGACCCCTAGCCAGTGGTTCAAAACAACCCTTTGATGCTGCATTAACAATGTCTAAGCCAAAATCCAAAAAAAATTGAATATTTTCCGATCAAAATCCTAACAAAAATTCAAAATATTTTCTAAAAATCTCCATAAAAATTCAAATATTTTCAAAACTCATAAAAATTTGCATATTCCAAAAACAAAAAAAATTGCATTGTATTGTCTGATGGTGTTTTGCAGGAACAGCTTTGCAAGGACCAAGAACACGGGATGAGTCCTATCTCCACTCATTGCTATCAATCTATTGATTCTTCCCAATATTCTCATGACATGCCATCCAGGGGCATCATCTCCCTATATCATTCTGATTATCATATCTCATGATTATTCATCTCCAAATCTTTCAATCAACTCCTACTCATTTCATCTGATTACTCCGCCGATGGGCATTATCAGATCTTGATTATTTAACTCCAAAACTTGATTAGCCAGATTGTCATCCTCATGACCAACAACAAATAATGATGCTTTGCTATGCCATGATTTGACTTATGCTATGATTGGTTGCTTTGATTCATGCTATGCATGCTATGCTTAAATGCCTTCTCCATTGCTTGTTATACTTTTTATATCTTGGCTAATGAATTTTTGAGCGCAGGATAAAAAGCTCTTGGTCCCGCCGGCTGGGCATCATCATCAAAGTCCCACGGTGACGGCAGCTCATTTCTCAGTTCCCATGCTTATTGCTCCACCATCTCCTGTATGCATTTTACTATATGTTACATATGCTACTAGATTATATCAAGGACCTTGTGGCTTTGGTAAATCTGGGATTTGAGTTCCCCTTCATCAAAAACAATGATGATTCCAGAGGCATCTTAGTCATACGGATAGGCCGTTGAGCCGTCCGAGACTGGGGACGATGGTTCCCTTTTTACGAGTTGGTGCGTGGATAAACGGGCTTCGGCTTAGTATCAGCTCGCAGAATTGGTTTCTTGACCCAGTCTGGGCAGTTTAACAATATTATCCTTGATTATATTATATCTCCATTTGCTTTATTTTTCCCTTTAGCCCAGCATGCATTCATGTAGGACTTTGAATCAATTGCTGAAAATCATTCTGATAAGCTTCTGTTGAGAGTTGAATTGATCTTGATCTTTCTCGATATGAGATTTTCATTGCCGAATTGAATCCTCAGTTCGTTTTGTCGCTGTTTTGGGTCATTTTCTCGAGAGCTCCCTGTTTAGATTTTTATCATTTTATTTTCCAACTTTCCCCTTGATCCACCTTGGCTGCAGCACGTCCACTGGCTGGTAACCGCTCCCCAATGGTGAAACTTGCAGGTTTGTGACCTGAGGTACTTCCACCGCGTTGGAAGTTGATCATTTATTTTATCTCCTTCGTGCACCGCGTGCACATCTCCCCTTTTATCCAAGCATTGTTGATTTCCTTGAATTTCTCGAGATTTGCTTCATCTCGAGCTTTTGATTTCATTTCTCATCAAGTGATGTTGGTTGCGTGTCTCATCACACCTTGGTATCTACTTTTCAGTTTGCTACGCTCCCTTGCAAAGCAGACGCCAAGGCGGGGCAGCTGTAGACACGCCAAAATTGACATTATTTTGAGTATATTTCATATCGCTCTGCGATGCCCCATTTGACCCTCAAATCAGCTTATTTGAGTGGTTTTCCCACTTTTCTTGAATTTCTCCTATTTTCCCCATTTTTCCTATTTTTCGGATTTTTTGGGCATTTATCTCTATTTTTTTGAATTCACGCCATCATCAGAGGCGTGTTTTTGAAACACGCCCTGTTCTAGGGCGTGTCCTTCCCATTTTATCTATTTCTCCCTATTTTATCTATTTTATGAATTTTCTAAATTCACGACCTGGGTAAGGGCGTGTTTTTCATGAAACATGACTTAACCAAGGGCGTTTTTAAAGAAAGGACGACCTCACCTGAGGGCGTTAATTCTTTTGGTATGACCGACTTCCCCATTTGAGCTCTTGAAATTAACGCCCTTCCCAGGGGCGCGTTTTTGAAAAAGTGGCTTTGATTAAGGCGTGTTTTGCATTTTTAAATATGGGGAGTTTTTATTGCTAAATTTGGTTTTTGAGAAATGCCCTTGTGCAGGGCGTGTTTCTGAGAAACGCCCTCTTCGTAAGTCGTCAATTCGTAAATTGACGCCCTAACCTAAGGCGTGTTTTACCTTCTGGCTACGCGGCCCTTTCCCCAGAGAGTCCTTGCTTCGATAGATGCCTACTTTGTTTGGGCTCTTGCCCATTCTTATCATTTCCCAGTTGGGACTCTTGCCCATGTTTATCTCTTCCTCAACCTATTTAATAGAGCCAATGGCTCTGTTGTTGGGTTGGACACTCGCTTCCCCTTGCTTCCGTCTTCTTCCCTTCTTCTTCTTCTTTTCCTTCTTCCTCTTCTGTTTTCTTTTTTTTCCTTCTTCTTCTTTTCTTTCTACAGGGAACCGAAGGGGCTGTTGCTTTTGGCTACGGAGGGCTTCACGTTGCTCATGTTTTTCTCCCACTGAAGGCTCCTCCCCATCGAAGCATTCAAGCCAAAGCACAGGCTCCCTTTGTTTTATTTATATTATTCTTCTTTTTATTCATTGCATCGTTCATGCATCATATTTCATTGTTTTTGTTGATTTAACTCAACCACGTTGAGATCTCCCCATAGTGCAACTCTTGCACATTTCCATATTTTTATTTTGCATTCATCATATATCCCCCACCCTTTTGCATAGGGGTTTAAGGGCAACCACCCTTAAGGTGCGTTCTTTCACATGCTTTCATGCTCACATATTTCTATCATGAATTGATGCTACACCCACCTTATTTCTAATTCAATTATTTTGGTGGTGTTTGTTTGTTTTGCAAGGGTAACAAAAGGAAGAACTCTCTTCATCGGCCGGTCGATTGGAAGAGAAAGGAAGCACTCACATCCCCGCACTTTTGAGGTATTCTTCGCGATCATCCTCCCATGTTTTTTTTATTGATTATATTTTGAGGCCTCGCGTCTCTAGCGATCACACACTCCACATTAGCACCTCGTGCTATTTTATTGCTTATCATTCATTCACTTTATTCTTTAATATTTTCCTAAAGTGGATTTCTTTAATCAAGATCTACACGCGGCTAGCTTGAAACTGCGTCTGCTTGTCTTCGTCTTCACCTACTTTGCCTTCTTCTAGACATGGTTTTTGGCGTACCGCGTCTGGGATGCTGGCGGTCAACGCGTAACCGCGTCTGGACTACCGCGGTTTGATTGGAACCGCATCTGGCTTGGAGTCGACTCCGCTTCGTAAAGCGTCGACTCTATCTTCTTCTTCTCTTTTTTATGAGTTTCCCATTCGTAAGCCTGAAGCGGTTTTCCTAGAACCGCGTCTATGAATTGACTGGTAAACATGGCTAGTTCTTAACTGCGTATGGGTGAGTGCGGCTTGTTGAGAACCGTGGCTTTCTTCGGGGTGTTTTTTTTCCGATTTTGTTTTCGATTGTTGTGGCGTGGACCCCTTGGTTAGCCCATTGTTCCGTGGATGTCTTGGACGTCCTATGAGGGAGATGACTGTGTTATAGGGTGTCTGGGAATGCCATTGTACTTAGCAATGTTCCATGTTATTTCGAGGGTCATTATAGTTTCTAGTCAACCCGGTTGTGACCCAGTGGTTGACACGTGACCTCGTGAGTGTCTCGTCTATCTTGTAAGGATCGACATTTCTGTTTGGACACTAGGAGGTATCGTCGTACCTCAGTTTGTGCGTCCATGTGGTTTGAGGGCTTTGGTAATCTCTCATGTTCCGTGTTTCGTATTATGCAGAATTATGAGTCTGTTGTACGGCTTGGAGGCTGAGGACTCATTGTTAATGCATGGATCTGGCTGTTCTATGTCGTCTTCCCTGTGTTTTACCATGATTTTGGCTTAGGGACTAGGCTGATTAACGGCGTGTTGTCGTGATGTGCGACGATCTTGACCCAAGTCTTGTGACTCAAGAATCATTGTGTCAGCAGGTCTAGTTGACTATCCTGAGTCTGGTAGCAGTTGTGAGCTACCTTGTGCTCCGTAGTACGTGCAATAGTGTGTGCTTTGCGAGTCTGTACTTCGGTGTTCGTTATTTTGAGTCTCTGTATCTATTGAGCCTCCACTAGTCGTAGCATTACGACACATTCTTGTGTGTCGGCCCACTTGGGAGTGGTGGCGAGGCGAGTCCCGGTTGAGACGATTTGTAGGCTAGTTGCTGTGGGACCCTTTGTTTTACCATGAGAGTCCTACGAGAGGAGAAAACCAGCTAGAGGCCTGGCTCAAGACATTAGGCTTGTGTGTGCACACGTGGTGAGGGGGGTCGAACGAGCGCCGACGGGCGCGGCCCTGACTAGTCACTCGTTACTTGGTACTTGGTTCTTGTTGAGTGTCTCAGTTTCCACCGTCCTAGGCATGTGGGAGATACTTGAGGCGTAGTGTAAGATGTCAGTGGACGCATCTGGCTGTTCTTCTAGTGAGGAGGTACTTCTGTCACTTGACGCGTGACTTGTGGCTTTCCTGACTAGTTTCCGTCATGGCTGATCTGACTTGCCGGGTAGTCTGTGCTTGGCTTTACCCGAGGTCAGTTTAGCATACACGACTGTGGGATTGTGTATGTATTGGTGCTTTAGACCGTGTGGTCTTGAGTTGGGCTTTTATCTCGGTAGACGAGCCTGCACGACTGAGGTGTCATAATGTTGTCCTGGCAAGTGTAGGCAGTGTTCCTTGTATCAGTTCGATGATTCCCGACTATGAGTCTAGGGATTTGTGTTTTGCCGATATTCAGTAGGCCTTTGCAAAAGAGTTTCATGATTTGACAATGGATTGGTAACTCCTAACTTTGTGAGATCGGGGTTCACCTTTCTGTTGCTATTTGGAGTAGTTTAGAGGGCCAAGGCTCGATCGACTGCCGTGTTTCCGTGGTACGGCTTTCCTCTCTACTTTTACTATTGTTCCTACTCCTGCTGTTACTGCTTTGCTTTAGTTGCTAGCACTGCTGTTACTGCGTTGTTTTGTGGTAGGGTTCTGCGGGATCCCTACTGAGCCAGTGAGACGAGGCTCACCCCTGACTTTTCAGGTGTAGCTGTAATTCCTCGTGCTTGGAGGTACTGCTGTGTGGTTCTTACTGCCAGAGTTTGCCAGTGTCGGGCTTCCCCCAACTTGAGAGTACATTCTCTTTCCTATTGTACTATACTTTGGTTAGACTAGACTCTATTAGTTTTAATTGTTATAGAAAATGTAATTTTATTTCTGCTATTTTAGCAATCCTGATCATAGAAATTTAATTGTTTACTGCTTTATCTGGAAGTTCAATGTACTCCCATACTCCTTTCTATCCCTTCGGAGCTTTACCGCTCTTGGGAGGCCTCTCAGAATCCAAGTGGTATCGGGTTTACCCAGTATCCAGATGATGGGACGTCACAGTTGGTATCAGAGCAGAGTTCAGAGTTGTTCAGAGTTTTTCTGAGCTGTCTGAGCGTGCATTTGTGAAAGTACATGGGAATTCGAGATATTGCAGTGCTCAGAGTCCGTAAGGTCCAGTACAGTTGGCAGTTGGCATAGGTTTTATGTTTCTTTATCGCTTTGCTCTCGCGTGAGGTCTTGTGTGCGCTGTGTTTGGGCTGTGCGAGATGGTTTTGCTCTCGTCAGGACCTAATGGAGCGTCTTTTTTTCGTCATGGTGTTTGTCTCGTCTATGCTACGCTTGGCAGAGTTCACCGACATGTGTGAATCTGTGGTGCGGTGTTCTAGATTTTTTTGTGGCTTGTTCAGGTGGCTGGTAGCATTATCGTTGGTGTGATGGCCGTGCATGTTCTCTGAGGAGATTGATGTTGTTTTGGCTGTCCCTGATTAAGGTTTGTTCAGCCCCTGAGGTGTTAAGGCTGTGTTCGTGGTGGTCATTTGGATGCCTTGTTGAGAGAGTGCTCGGGCGAGCCTAGAATTTCCTTCCTGGTGAGCTAATGTTAGTCGAGCTTGATTCTTCTCATCCGATCTTGGGGCGTCCTTTCAAGATAAGCTTTGAAAGTGATATCTTCATGAGGCCTTAGTCCTATGTCTGCTTATGTGTGGACTGTGTTAGTTCTGAACTTGATCTACTTTTGTTTCGGCGGTGGCCTAGCTTTGGACCCAGTTTGTGAGTTAGGGGCCATTGTGCACCGTGATTGGCGTGCCATGTCTGGCAGCTATTTTACTGTGAAGGTTCAGTAATTGATTCGGGATGTGAGGATAAGATGAGATTGGTGCTCTTTGTGGCTTGTGTTGTGGCTTTTGGCACGATGGTTTGCATTATGGCGACTTGTGATCGACTGTTAGCAGGATCGGTACTCGAGCCATGGTATATTGCAGTTTCGTGAATTGCGTTGGTGTAAAAGAGGTGTGTTAAGATGCGGATGCCGAGTTGTCTGAGATGCCTGTGTGCGTTGTGTTGAGTGCGCAGTGGAAGCGTGTGGGCTCGTAACCTATAGGTCGAGGATCGTTTGGTTAGAAGATTTTGACCAGCCAAGAGGTTTGTTTCCTCGGTGTGACATCGTCTTGGCTATGTGTGCCTTGATGTTGTTGGTTGCCGTGTCGTTGGTTGAGGCATTGTGGTTGTTGGCACTGGCGAGTCTCAAGAATTGGGGAAATCTATCGGCGTATATGTTGGTCGAGTACCCTTTTCTTTCTCTATGTTTCTTGGGAGTTGTGCTCTCGGGACGGATCGTGGTCCTAGAGATGCATCCTCCGAGAGGTTGTTGTGGGTCCTTGTTGGTGAGCTGCGAGCGGCTAGTATATTTTAGTCGTGTATTCAACTGCAATTTTGCCTTGAGGTGACCCAGCTTGTAGTTGTGTCCCATGGTTCTGTGTTGAGAACAGAGCCGGGAATTCTGCAATTGTTGTTTGAGGTTGTTTGTTGGTTTGTGATTGTGGTTAGCTTGAGAGGAGTTCCCTGTGAGTCTGATCTGGTGTTGCATTGATTGAGATCTTGTCGATTGGTTTTGTTGTACTCTTCTACTGTGGTAGAGTTGGCATGCGACTCGAATCAGATGTAATGTCTGAGTGAGGACTGACTTGATTGTGTTGTGTGGTCTAGTGCTGTCATTGGTATTCTGCATACTAGATTTGATCATTGTTCATAAAGCGGAAGCCGATGGTTCGAGCAGTCAATTGAGATGATTATTTTCCTCTAGAAAGTTGATGCTTGTTTTGTCTGTCGAGTATGTGTGTTATCGGTGGTTGTTTCATGGCATGGGTCGTGTCTCCTTGTTCTGTGAGACGATAGCGATGATGCCCTGTTTCGGAGGTGCCGGACTTGTGTTCCTTTGTGTGCCATGCTCGTTCTGTGGATCGATATGCCTTGAGATCCGGAGTGTGTGCCTATGATTGTGGTCTGGTAGTGTCCCTCTGAATTATGTTTTTCGAGAATTGTGTTATCATGTTTTGTGTGAGGTTTGGCTGGAGCTTGGAGAGCATTAACAACGTTTGGGGTTGTTCTTTCCTTTTCCCTTGCTGACTCCTTAAATTTTGAGGATGCAATTTCCTAAAGGAGGGGAGGCTGTAATACCCTGGATTCTTCGGATCGGAATCAGAGAGCTTTCAGAGTGCTTTCGTAGGTCCTGAAACGTGTTTTATGATCCGCTCGGGTTTTTCCCTTCTATAGCTTGCGGAACCCCGTGGAGTGTGAACGGTTGAGTTTTGCGACTCCGGGACGCTACAGGTGCATTGTGCTCTTTCCGAGGATCGCGAAGACTATTTTTTCATATTTTTCTGAGTTTACAGAATTTCGTGTAGAAAATCAGATTTTTGGAAATATTGCTAATTTCCTATTTTTTCTTTTTCTTTTAACCCTTCCTCTCTCCTCTCTCTCCCCTTATGATCTCTCACTTTCTCTCCCTCCGTTCTCTCTCCTCTCCCCTGGGCGCGTGACCGTGGCGGAGCTAGGTGAGGTGGTGATGGCGTGGAGGTGTCGTGGAGTGTGATGGCGCGAGTATTGGAGCGTGGCATAGGCGCGATCCCGAGCGTGGATTCAAAGCTGACGTGGGTTGTTCGTCTGATGGTTTTCAGTGTCGTGTGGCCGTTTCGGCACGTGAGATATTCGGTGGAGGTAGGGGGATAGATACCCTACTCTTTTTCTGCATTCTCTAGCGATTTAGAGCCGAACGGTGTGAGTTTGAGCGGGTTTTCCAGCTTTAAGGGTGAAATCATGTTCGGGGTGAATGATGCGAGATCAATGTTCCAGGTGATGGTTTTCACATTAAATAGTAAAATATTAACCCCTGGCATGTTGGGATTCATTTCCCGCCAGTGTTACTACGTTTGGTTGTGATTTGGGGCAGGTACGAGGTCATTTCCCCGCTTGAGTCATTTTGGGTCGATTCATGGGAATCACTCGTTTCTTGCTATTCTGGGGTTGGTTTGATCCCTTCCGGCTTGTGGAAGTTCGATATTGACTCTAGGAAAGTTTCCCCGTCGTTTCAGAGCGATTGGGGCGTGGAAAATTAAGTTTCGTGAGGTTTTACAGTTTTTGGATAGGAGGACGAGTCACGATTCGACAGAAACCACGTTTGACTCTCGACCTTGGTAGCAGTTAGTCTTGAACTGCAACTACTTTTCAGGCTTTGTCAGTTCGATGTGTATGGCGGTGGGAGAACGCGGTTAGTGTTCAACCGCGGCTGATAACCGAGGTTAGCTTGAAACCGCGTCTGCCTGTCTTCGTCTCCACCTGCTTTGTCTTCTTCTAGACACGGTCTTTGGTGTACCGCGTCTGGGATGCAGGCGGTCAACGCATAACTGTGTCTGGACTATGGCAGTTTGATTGGAACCGCATCTATCTTGGAGTCGACTCTACTTTGTGAAGCGTCAACTCTATCTTCTTCTTCTCTTTTTTATGAGTTTCCCATGCGGCATGTTGAGAACCGCGGCTAGCTCACAACCGCGACTGTCTTTGGGGTGTTTTCTTCCCGGTTTGGTTTTCGGTTGTTGTGGCGTGGACCCCTTGGTTATCCCATTGTTCCATGGATGTCTTGGACGTCCTATGACGGCGGTGACCGTGTTATAGGGTGTCTGGGAATGCCATTATACTGAGCAGTGTTCCGTGTTATTTCGAGGGTCATTATGGTTTCCGGTCAACCCAGTTGTGACCCAGGGGTTGACACGTGACCTCGTGAGTGTCTCGTCTATCCTGTAAGGATCGAGACTATGGTTTGGATGCTTGGAGGTATCGTCGTACCGCGGTTTGCGTGTCTATGTGGTTTGAGGGCTTTGGTAATCCCTCATGTTTCGTGTTTCGTGTTATACGGAATTGTGAGTCCATTGTGTGGCTTGGAGGCTGAGGACTCATTGTTAATGCATGGATCTGGCTGTTCTATGCTGTCTTCCATGTGTTTTACCATGATTTTGGCTTAGGGACTAGGCTGATTAACGGCATGTTGTCGTGATGTGCGACGATCTTGACTTGAGTCTTGTGACTCAAGAATCATTGTGTCAGCAGGTCTAGTTGACTATCCTGAGTCAGGTAGCAGTTGTGAGCTGCCTTGTGCTCCGTAGTACGCATAATAGTGTGTGCTTAGCGAGTCTGTACTTTGGTGTTCGTTATTTTGAGTCTCTGTGTCTAGTGAGCCTCCACTAGTCATAGACTGACGACACTTTCCTGTGTGTCGGCCCACTTGGGAGTGGTGGCGGGGCGAGTCTCGGTTGAGACAGTTTGTAGGCTGGTATATATGCTCAGACTAGATAGTTCAATGTGCACAGACCTTAGTTTGCAAGCTAGTACATATGCTCAGACCTAATGGTGCAATATGGAAACATGCAAAGACTTTATAGTGCATTGTGCAAACATGCACAGACCTTATTATGCATGCAAGCACATGTGCTATATGCAAAGACTTGTATTAGTCATGTGCTTCGACCATGTACTGCACATATGCTCAGACCTCAAATGTATATTGAGCAAATGTGCACAGACTTTGATAGCAAATGAATAGTTATGCACAGACCTGGTAAACAGATGTGCACATACTTGCATAATGCATGTGCATGTGCACAGACCTACAAGGTAAAGAGGTGCACCAACCTTAGTGTGCGAGATGCCAAAAGGTGCAGAGACCTTCATATGCAACATGTATGAACGTGCACTGACTTATATGCAGACCAACAACTTGTGCAGAGACCTTCATATGAAACATGTATGAACGTGCACCGACCTATATGCAGACCAACAACATGTGCACTGACTTGTTAAACTGTGAACAGGAATGTGCACCGACTTATATGCAGACCAACAACATGTGCACCGACCTGTTAAAATGTGAACAGGAATGTGCACCGACTTTATACATGTGCATCGACCTTCATTCTGTGCAGGGGTAACAAGCATCGACCTTCCATATGCACAATGCAAAATGTGCATCGACCTATATGCATACCAACAGAATGTGCACCGACCTATGTGCAGATCAACAGTATGTGCACCGACCTACGTGAAGGTGTGAATAGAATATGCACCGACATTAATCTATTATGAACAGTGACTAGCATCGACCTTCATATAATAGAGAGCAAAGTAACATCGACCTTATATGACTATGAACAGTGATTTGCATTGACCTTACCTGATAGGCAGATGATATATGCACTGACCTGTATGCTTCAATGCACTGGCTACCTGGTGTTGACTTTTTGCCACCAGTGTTGACGGTGTGTCACCTTTTTGAACAGTCATTACTTTGAGTCATTTTTAGAACCTGTTCTGACATATTTTCATACTGCTATATAAAGTTGATGAGATTAGTAATAAATCCATCCTATATCATCAAGAATCTATATATAATGATACATAATATTTGTCATCATCAAAACTTCAAAACCACAGGGACACAACAAATTATACAGGCGCACCCTCAATGGAATGCTCATGTGGTGCCAAGATGATGATGAAGCTTGGAAGGTGGCGGAGGCAGCTCATTCAAGCAAGTGTGGAGGTCATGTCGATGGCCAGGCTCTAGCGAAGAAGATCCTTAGGCAGGGTAATTATTGGCCCACTCTAGAGGAAGATTGCTCCCTCTATGTTCGGAGGTGTCTTAAATGCCAACTCCATGCTGATAAGATCCATGCTCCTACTTCATCTCTTCATCCTCTCTCTGCTCCTTGGCCATTCTCTATGTGGGCTTTCGACATTGTAGGCCCACTAGGTGATCCCAACTCTAATACCAAGCAGAAATCCTTCATCCTCACCGTCATTGAGTACTTCACCAAATGGGCCGAAGCGGAAGCATACACAGAGATCAAAGCAACCACGGTGTGCCGCTTCATCCCGAAGAACATCATCTCGTGGTTCGGAGCTCCAAGCAGCATCGTCACCGACAACGGACCTCAGTTCGTCTCATAGGAGCTCCAGGACCTCTGTAAGAAATTCAATATTACATTGCATCATTCATCTCCATATTACCCTCAAGGCAATGGTCAACCCGAAGCCACTAATAAAACCCTTCTTAAAATCATAAAGAAAATGTGCGAATCTCACAATTTTGCTGATTGGCCTGAGCAATTAGTGGAGGCTCTATGGGCTTATCGTACCTCTGTCCGTACTCCTACAGGGCAAACCCCTTATGCTCTCACTTACGGGATGAAGACGGTACTTCCATATGAGATCTTGATCCCTTCCCTAAGGGTGCAACTTGATAAGGAACTTAATCTCGATGAACATCGAGAGGCGTTGCTGGTCCAGCTGGAACTCTTGCACGAGAAGAGGATGAATGCGGCTGATCACGTGTCTGTTTATCAAAAGAGAGTCTCGCGTTATTTTCAAAAGAAGGTTATTGAGCGTAAATTCCAAGTAGGTGACATGGTTTTGAAACACAAATTTATTTGGTCTGGAGGTTTCAGATCCAAATTGCAACCTAACTGAGAAGGTCCGTTCGTCGTTAAAGAAGCTTATCCAGGGAACGCGTATCGTCTAGTTAACGAGAAAGGTAAGGAGCTGTCTCACGCTTGGAATGGGTCATATCTTAAGCGCTTTAACCCTTAGAGTCAAGCTAGTGACAACCCGGCAGCAATGTGTCTCCCCTTGATCACAAAAGAGGACCCCGAGCACGGTAATCACACACTACACAGCAGTTCTGGTCAGGTTTCCCTCTACTATGTGACACCGTCTCTCCTTTGGCCATGCCTAGGGGAACTGAAAGTCCATGCTTTTCTTTCTTCGGCCAGGTATTGGGGCAAAGGGTGAATAAGGGGGAGATGACCAACCAAGACACCCCAACGAGAGGAGGTCTCAAATAGGGGTAGTCTATTATGACCTGATTCAAGAAAGGAAAAAGAGAAAAAAAAACAAATCAATCAGAAGGAGCATGAATCAAGGCAAAAGCCAACACGTCTATCAAAAGCACAAAGTGCAAACGTCAAAATTGCTCCAAGAAAAATAAAATATTGAACTAGGCATGGCAAGAGTGGCATTACAGTTTTCCCGCGGGACGTTATGAGCCTGATCTTATGCGTGCCTAGAGTGGATGAAGGTTCGATGATAGACACAAAGTCCCGACGCAACAGATCGAATCTCCAACCAGGTTGTCATGGGAGGAATTCGAGCCCTAAAAACTTCTATCTATATGCTAGGCAAACCTCTAAGAGTTCTTCCCTCTCTCCCTCAAAAAGACTAAAACATACCGAGGGTATGGCCCTTGCGGAGGCACCGTCATATGAATGGGGTAGGCTCGGCTAGGGTGTGTCACCCTCTAATGCACGCCAAGCTTGGGGGATTCTCAGTGGAATAGGCGGGGCTCTCGTGTCGGGGCAGAATTATCTTTAAAAAAAAGCAGATATTTTCAAAAATCTAAAAAAAATCAGATATTTTCAAAAATAAAAAAATTAGATATTTTCAAAAACCCAAAAAATTCACATATTTCAAAAATCCAAAAAAATCACATATTTCAAAAAGCCAAAAAATCTCATATTTCAAAAAAAAGCCAAAAAATCACATGTTTCTAGAAAATCCAAAAAAATCAGATATTTTAAAAATTCAAAAAATCATATATTTCAAAAATCTAAAAAAATAATATATTTTCGAAACTCAAAAAAATCAAATATTTTAAAAATCCAAAAAATTAAAAATACTCATCATCCTTGCATTTTCATATCATGCATTGCATTTTTCTTATTGTATCTTCGCTTATTTAATAAGGCTCCACCCCTTTACCAAATATCAAGAATTAGTCATTTCTAACTTGCTGTAGACAAGTGGTTGAGCCTAAGAATAGATCTAACTTATTTTCTTGTTTTAGTGTGCGCAGAAACAGGTTGCAATACGCCAGAATCCAAGGCTCACAGATTTCCCTGTTCTCTTTCCCTTACGGTCTTCTATTAGACCGCTAGGCTCGTCTAATGGTCAAGTGGCAACCGTTACCCATAGCCGAGAACCAGAACTCTCAGGCTTCTCTGATCTTTCCCCTTTGCGGTCCTTCGATAGACCGTTAAGTTCCTCCTGGCAGTCTAGTAGCGACCGCATGCCACACCCGAGAGCCAAAAACACACAGTTTTATTGGGTCCTCTCGCTTGCGGTCTATCGCCAGACTGTTAGGTGAGGCTGGCGGTCCTTTGGTGGACCGTCTTTCCAAACAGAGAACTCTGCTCCATCTGAACATTCATGCCAAAGGGAATACTTTCACAACAATGGTTCAATCAATCCTTTTATTTTCATTCATTCAATGTCCATGATACATCATTCTCTTAATAAAATTTAGTACATAATCATAAAATTCAAATCATATTCAATGTCACATCCGCACAGGGACGAATCTTGCGTAATGCCTTCACGTAAGCTCGGTAGCTCTCTTCATCCTCTGTCACTTCTGCCTGCAAGGTATGGACTCGGCTGATCTCCCACATGGTTAGAGCGCTCCGAACTGCCTGCTCATCCTCCTCGGTCCCCATCTTCCTAGCTTGAAGGGTTGCGAAGTGTGATAGTGCTGGAACCATGGTGCGAGGAAGTCCAACTTGCAAGTAGCACCGGTGTGGGTTGTAGAGTTCCAAGGTAGTGCTCCCCACTAGCCGAAGATCCAATCCCAGTCGCCGGGGTAGTCTAAGAGTAGTGCCCTACAGAGCCTGTGGTTGCATCACGAATTTGTCAAGTGGCAAAGTGTTGAGGAAGAGGCGCCAATCATACCTTCTTTTCTTATCTGCAGTCCGACATTCAACCTGTTGAGACCTAGATGCACCTCCAATGAAGAAGAGTGGGTGGCTCCCAAATATGCGGCTCGCTGATGGCACATCCTCCTTGGGTAGAAACTTTAATCTAATCCCCATGCAACAGTCAAGGACTATCATAGACCCGAAGAGAGGCCCCCCAAGAGAAGTTGAGCTAAGACCCTCATAGAGATAAGAAAGGATGGCTTGGGAGATAGATAAACCCCGCCAGAACCCGCTGATGACACTAAGGTTTGGAATATCTAGAAGGTGGTTGGTGGTAGGAAAGAGCAAAACCCCGCATAGGCAAATAGAAGTGGCTTTGGCTATAGCCTCATTCCACCCACACTTATTTTTGCAGTGGGAAGTCACCCATTGGGCCATGGGAATCAAGTGAATATGGCGGGAGCTAATCATGGTTCTCACATCCTTCGGGTTGGGTATGAATTCCCTCAAGATGAGTGATGGGTCTATAGGGTCAACTGTATGACACACTAGGTCTTTATATCCCACTTTAGTCCTAGGAAGGGCTAGGTAAGTCTCAACCTCCTCTGTAAGGATAGTAGCTTCAAAGGTTGGGAACACAAATGTGTGTGTTTGAGGATGCCATAACTCCACTAGAGCTGAAATGCTAGACCAATCAAAACAGATTTTCTAAAAATTCTTGGCTAAGACTAGCAATTGATGGAGGTGCCATGCCCTTAAAATTGAGATGACTTCTAAAGGGAGTTCCTTTATCATGGGAGCCACCCACTTCAGGCTGGAATAGCATCGTGGGCCAAGAAGGAGCTAAAGAAAAGAAAAGAAGGAAAGGAGAAGAGGAAGAGGGGTGATATGAAAA
Organism: Amorphophallus konjac; assembly: GCA_022559845.1. Lineage (NCBI taxonomy): Eukaryota > Viridiplantae > Streptophyta > Magnoliopsida > Alismatales > Araceae > Amorphophallus > Amorphophallus konjac. The sequence continues at coordinate 63,422,544 of CM040120.1, read as the reverse complement.
ACTTAAGGAAATTGATTGAATTTTGAATACCATTGATTTGACTTACCTCTCTTGAAGGGCTTGATGAGATGTTTGGGGATGGAGGTCAGCCACTGTAGCTCCCCATGCTCCTTCTTGGGCGGTCTTGGACCGTTGTAGACACCCTCCCCCATGGTGCTAGCTTCAAAGGACCTCTTCATGGTGATTTGGGTAGTTTTACTAAAGATTTCAAGGCTTAAAGAGAGGGTTCTTTGTGAGTTGCGAGTTCTGAGTGTGTTCCTAGTTATAGAGCTTGATTCGCATGTCCTATTGCATTAGGATTGAGGTTAAGAAGCCTCAATTTGAGTTAGGATTGGTCGTAGTGCAGTTTGGGCACTGCTATCCACGGGTTAGGACTCTCCAAGAGAGTCCCGCTCGGATTTAATCGAGTTTTCACCTTTGCGGTCTATCGCGCGACCGCTAGGCGAAGCTAACGGTCGTTAGACGCCCGTTTGTCTCCTCTCTTCACCGCTTTCTCTCTCGCTCCTCTAACGGTCTCGTCTTGACCGTTTATCCCCCTTTGCGGTCTCATGAAGACCATTTTCCTATTCTTCTCAGTTTGTGATCGTCTATCTTTAGTGGCCTTTTGCAGGACCGTCACCCAGGGGGTAGCGGCCCGGTTGAGGCCATTTTCTCATCTGTGCCACGTGTTCTCTCCCGTGTTCTTTCTCTCTCTCTTTCGCCGATCTTCATGTCCTAAAGACCGCTCCTTCTTGATGTGACATGGTTCTCCAAGCTCAAGTTTTTCTTCTATTTTCATTTTTTTTCTCCCATGTTTTTTCATCTCTTTTTTTGGACAAATTTGATTCATTGAGAGCTTCAATAACTTTTTGATTATGTTCTTCTATGGCACAAATTAGATGGGCGGCTCCTCCAATCTTGATTTTCATTCTACTACAGTTAATATCTCTTCTGGCTATTGATGCAATACAACCAGGGGCACTGGCTATTGAATTACCCAGAAAAATAGCTTGATTACGGCAGAGTCTTCAATGGATCTGTCCTTGATAGGAGGGCAAGTGCATCAAGAACCTTTGCTGTGGCAGCACTTTCAGCGGCAGTAGACTCTAACAGAGAAACATCAACTGTGCCATCTCGTAACACTCTCGTGGTTGGCAGGATGAAAGAGAGAGAGAGAGAGAGAGAGAGAGAGAAGGCACTCGTGGCCATGCATGCACCTCACATTTTTTTTTAAAGCATATAACTATAGAGAGATAGAGAGGGAATCGAGAGGATGAGAAGGTAAAGATTGTGAGAGCATGGCAAGCCATGCACATGCATCTCTCATGTGGCTCCCTCACTTTACATTTTTTTTTCACTACATTTGCAAGAGAATTAGAGGATGCGGGAGAGGGGTAATGTGAGAGAAATAAGGAGAGAGAGAGAGGGCGGTAAGAGAGAGAAACGTATGCTTCTATTTTTTTTAACTACTGTAACTAATCATGGGAACGAGAGAGAGAAATGAAGAGAGAGGATAGAGAGAACACGGGGGTGATGAGAGAGAGAACTACAACGGCGAACGGGGGGGTAGCTCAGAACGGCGGGCTTAAGGGCGGAGGCATGGAGAACCTCCAGTTGGTGGCAGACGCAGGCTGCCACATGGGACGCACCGGCAGCTCCATACGGTGGGGAGGTGGGGCGACGACAGGTGATGGGTCTGCTGGGCAGAACCGACAGCGATGGCGGCGTTGCAGACTACCCGCTCGGCTGCTATCGGAGTGGACTTTGGCCACGGCGGACTCGCGGCCATCTCTTACTCTACATGGTGGGTTAGGAAATGGGTGTGGAGATGGTGGGTGATAGGGCCGAGTTAGGTATGCTCGACGACGTGAAGCCACTTCTCGTTGCGGCAGCTCTGTCCCACTTCCTGCCGTTGATGTAGGATGCCAGGGTGCGCTCTCAATTGCAGGTGGGCGACCTGGACACCGGTGGGATGGGTGGCGCTGCATGGGCAGCCCAGGGTGATTAATGGGATGACGACGAGGCCCAGTGATGCTGGTGGTGGTGGCGGTTGGCAACATGGGCACTGCTATTGAACCTCCAGGTAGAGCAGTCACGACATCGACGACGGGCGTCTGCGAGTTGGCAGTCAGCTGGGTTCTAAGATGGAAGGGCAAGGATGGATGGCGGTGGCGGGCTGGGTGGAGGGCGACGATGGTACCGGGGGTAGGAAGATGTGGTTGGGGCTTCTCACCCGTCTCTTTCACGGAGATGATGCAACCATGAACTTCTCACTTCCGATGCCATTGTGGGTGTGGCAGTAAGAAAGATAAAGGGAAGGGGCAGGCGAAGGGTGGAGAAAGGGAGAGTGGTGAGGTTGCAGAGCAGAGAGCAGCAAACAGTTCTGGACGATAGGAGCTATGGGGAACGGTCCTGGTAATGGAGGGTAGTGCAGGGTGGAACGATGGTCATGATAGATGATGATGGGGGGTTCGGTTCTCACGGGAATGGGGTGCAAGGGAATTCTCAGGTGGGGTTTGGGCTATTGGTGGGAGGTGGTGAGAGAGAGGATGGAGGGAAGGGGGTGGACGGTGGGTAGCAACGGGCCTCTCACCCCGGGGCATCTCACCCCATTCTCGAGAAGAGAACACAAGATACAAGGCTTCACACCTCAAGTGGATGGTTTCCAAAAATTCTAATCACTTCATTGTCTTAAAGAAAGACTACATGACCCTTTTTATAGACTCTATAAAGAAAATCAAAAGATAACTCACCTAACACCTACTCATCATAACTATCTTGGGAAGACTAAAAGACACAAAATAAAAAAAAGACTCTTACATGATTTTTGTGGACATAATTACTACAAACATAAAACATGACCCATTAAGCCCATACATGTGGCCCAAAAAATATATCTATTTGATCATTTTGTTGAAGCCGATTGTCAATCCCTTCAAATTCAACCTCGAACTTTGAATCTTGAATCGACGATTCTATCAAACTCCTCCGCTTGGAAGAGGTTCGACCTCGAATCTCGTAGCTCAGGATCCCAGTCTGATGGAACAGCCCGGTTCCCTAAGCTCTGATACCATTTGATGTGACACGGTTCTCCAAGCTCAAGTTTTTCTTCTATTTTCATTTTTTTCTCCCATTTTTTTCATCTCTTTTTTTGGACAAATTTGATTCACTGAGAGCTTCAATAACTTTTTGATTATGTTCTTCTATGGCACAAATTAGAAGGGCAGCTCCTCCAATCTTGATTTTCATTCCACTACAGTTAATATTCCTTCTGGCTATTGATGCAATACAGCCAGGGCCACTGGCTATTGAATTACCCAGAACAATAGCTTGATGACGGCAGAGTCTTCAATGGATCTGTCCTTGATAGGAGGGCAAGTGCATCAAGAACCTCTGCTGTGGCAGCACTTTCAGCGGCAGTAGACTCTAACAGAGACAACTGTGCCATCTCGTAACACTCTCGTGGTTGGCAGGATGAGAGAGAGAGAGAGAAGGCACTCACGGCCATGCATGCACCTCACATTTTTTTTAAAAGCATATAACTATAGAGAGATAGAGAGGGAATCGAGAGGATGAGAAGGTAAAGATTGTGAGAGCATGGCAAGCCATGCACATGCATCTCTCATGTGGCTCCCTCACTTTACATTTTTTTTCACTACATTTGCAAGAGAATTAGAGGATGCGGGAGAGGGGTAATGTAAGAGAAATAAGGAGAGAGAGAGAGGGCGATAAGAGAGAGAAACGTATGCTTCTATTTTTTTTTAACTACTGTAACTAGTCATGGGAATGAGAGAGAGAAATGAAGAGAGAGGATAGAGAGAACACGGGGGTGATGAGAGAGAGAACTATAATGGCGAAGGGGGGGGGGGGGGGTAGCTTAGAACGGCGGGCTTAAGGGTGGAGGCGTGGAGAACCTCCAGTTGGTGGCAGACGCAGGCTGCCACATGGGACGCACCGGCAGCTCCATACGGTGGGGAGGTGCGGTGACGACAGGTGATGGGTCTGCTGGGCAGAACCGACAGCGATGGCGGTGTTGTAGACTACCCGCTCGGCTGCTATCGGAGTGGACGTTGGCCACGGCGGACTCGCGGCCATCTCTTACTCTGCATGGTGGGTTAGGAAACGAGTGTGGAGATGGTGGGTGATAGGGCCGAGTTAGGTATGCTCGACGACGTGAAGCCACTTCTCGTTGCGGCAGCTCTGTCCCACTTCCTGCCGTTGATGTAGGATGCCGGGGTGCGCTCTCAGTTACAGGTGGGTGACCTGGGCACCGGTGGGATGGGTGGCGCTGCATGGGCAGCCCAGGGTGATTGATGGGATGACGATGAGGTCCAGTGATGCTGGTGGTGGTGGCGGTTGGTAACATGGGCACTGTTGTTGAACCTCCAGGTAGAGTAGTCACGAAATCGACGATGGGCGTCCGTGAGTTGGCAGTCAGTTGGGTTCTAAGATGGAAGGGCAAGGATGGATGGCGGTGGTGGGCTGGGTGGAGGGCGATGATGGTACCGGGGGTAGGAAGACGTGGTTGGGGCTTCTCACCTGTCTCTTTCACGGAGATGATGCAACCATGAACTTCTCACTTCCGATGCCATTGTGGGTGTGGCTGTAAGAAAGATAAAGGGAAGGGGCAGGCGAAGGGTGGAGAAAGGGAGAGTGGTGAGGTTGCAGAGCAGAGAGCAGCAAACAGTTCTGGACGACAGGAGCTATGGGGAACGGTCCTGGTAATGGAGGGTAGTGCAGGGTGGAACGGTGGTCATGATAGATGATGATGGGGGGTTCGGTTCTCACGGGAATGGGGTGCAAGGGGATTCTCAGGTGGGGTTTAGGCTATTGGTGGGAGGTGGTGAGAGAGAGGATGGAGGGAAGGGGGTGGACGGTGGGTAGCAAGGGGCCTCTCACCCCGGGGCATCTCACCCCATTCTTGAGAAGAGGACACAAGATACAAGGCTTCACAACTCAAGTGGATGGTTTCCAAAAATTCGAATCACTTCATTGTCTTAAAGAAAGACTTCATGACCCTTTTCATAGACTCTATAAAGAAAATCAAAAGATAACTCACCTAACACCTACTCATCATAACTATCTTGGGAAGACTAAAAGACACAAAATAAAAAAAAGACTCATACATAATTTTTATGGACATAATTACAACAAACATAAAACATGACCCATTAAGCCCATACATGTGGCCCAAAAAAAACATCTATTTGATCATTTTGTTGAAGCCGCTTGTCAATCCATTCAAATTCAACCTCGAACTTTGAATCTTGAATCGACGATTCTATCACTTCTCATCTCTTTGTCAGTCTTAGGGGTAGTCATTTAGATAGTAGGAGTTAATGTTTGCATCCACACATTTTTTTTATTTCGAATAGAAATCCAAAAAATCATGCTTTCCAGTAAGTCATGCTCATGTACATGCATGTGTCCATACACAAGGAAAATGAAAAACGAAAGCAAGATCTCAAGCATGTCCCTCTCCTGCGCCCCCGCTGTCTCCTGTACTCTCGTGGCGCTTCCCCGGCGTGTCCATAGCTATGCTCCCCTCCTCTCGACGTCACCGTCGCTCCTCCTCCTCATTCCTCCAATGGCCGGAGGAGCCAGTGAAGTAGCCTCTGTACGCACTGCTGTGCGCAACGCTCTGGCACCCGCTACGCTCCGACCTCCTGCCTAGTAGTCACAGGGCTTCCTTCAGCGCCCTCACCTCTCCCCTCAGCTCTGTCGCTTCTATGCGGGAGCACTCTGCCTCAGCACGGTAACGGTCTGCCTCTGCTGCCTGGTGCTCTATCTCTATCGTGTACTACTCAGCCTCCTCCCTCTGTCGAGTGGCCTCGCCTAACGCAGCCACAAGCTCCCTCTCCTGCACATGCATTCGTCATGGTCAGTCAATTGCATTCATTGCATTAAGTCAAAAGAGAGAAGTCCAGTTGGTTTGCTTACCCTCTCTGCGAGTGTGGCCTTGGCTTCCTTGGCTCGAGCAACTGCCCGTGTGAAGTCAGTATCCTGCTCAGCCTAGTCCGCCGGTGGCGGGGAGGAGGAAGATGGAGCATCCGGTCCCTGTCGTTGTGCTCCCTCGGCCCACTACATTTAGAAGTCAAGTTAGTTAGTCAGTCCATAGCATTTGCATATTAAGTCTAAGGTTAGGTAGAGCTCACTAGAAGCTCCAGCGCGCGCTGGAACACATCCCACTGTTGAATAGTAGAGTGGAGGAGACCCTGGAGCTCCGCTATCAGTCCTTGAGGGTCTAGCTGCATATAGAAAGTCAGGTTGTCAGTGCATTAGATATCATTAGGTAAGCATAAGTTTAGAAGTCATACCGGTCTTCGGGTGCCACGGAAGACCTGGTCTCTGTAGCGTCTAGCGTAGGTGTAGCATCCCAAAATTTAATCAAATAATAGAACAGTGTAATAATCAAGAATTTCTTGATATTAAAATTTCAATCCCCTTTTGGCTAAATTTCAACTAATTTATAAAAATATGAAAAAATCATAATCATGTCGTGGACCCAATTCCTAGAGATTTTTTCTTCTTGGTTGACCCCTAAATAAAATTCCAATCAAGTCGAATTAAGGGTTTTAGGGTGAAAATCGGAGTTAGTTTGATCGAGCCGTGGATCGCCAAATTGGAACCCAATTCGTAATCATTTGAACCCCAACTAGGCCCATCCAATCGGCCCTAATGGGTAACCCTTTTCCCCTCTTATTCCCTTGTGAAACCCTAACCCTAGGAGTCTAATTTCGAACGTGAAGGCGGCGCGACTTGGTCAATGCACGATTTCTGCGCGCGTCGAGTTCGTGGACTCTATCCAGCCTTAGCATCGCCCCTAGGTCTAATTAGATTCTATAAAAAGGACCCTAAGTCGAACTAGAATCCCCATTCGTTGTGACGGCTGGCGGTGTGTACGAATTGGGGAGGAGACGTCGAGATTTGGAGCACGGAGTTCGTGCGGATTCGAGCGTCCAGCATCCCCTTTGATCTTCGATTGTGGTAGGTGATAGTGGAATAAATTCTAATAACAATATACCATTAGAAGCATTTTCGAGCCCTCTTTCTCCTGATACCAAAAGCCCCAATTTTTATACCATATAGCATGCATATTTCCTGTTATAGTCGGAGCATGTCAAAGCTAGGGCACCGATCTTGTTACTCCCTTTTATATCGATTCAATGTTAGGTTTAAGTAGGCTCAAATCCTAATTGATCATGCTATATTGTGTTCCTTTTTGTCCTCCTTCTATTAATATCATTTTGCCCAATTTTTATGCACTGTACTGCGTAAATTTCATGTTACAATCAAGGTCTATCAGAGTTCACCGGAGGCCAGATGTGGAGTTCTGGTTGTGGTCGCACCAGGAACCGCCTCTGACCTTAGCGGCCTCGCGACAGACCATTTTTCCCCTTTAGAATTTTGAAACTCATTACATATCAATGGCCCCGTGATAGACCGCAAGGGCTTGGGTTGCGGCCAGTTCCTGATCGCTTCTGATCCTAGCGGTTGCGTGACAAATCGCCATTATCGAGTAGATTATATAACGACGTTGTTTTCGTTAATTATGCTCATCTTGTTAGGCTACATGTGTAGGATGGAACCCACTAAAGTAACTGGAGTATATAGAATAATTAAATTGAAATGGATATTTTAACCCTTTGCATCTATATTTATTTCTCATTACTTGTTACTTTTTAAACAAATAATAAAGCATAATGGAATCGCTACCATGTTTTACTAGGATTGTTTGACAGTCACTCCACTCCGGTGGTGCTGGCTGACCGCTATACTCTCATTTTTTGGTGTTTCTATAACCTTAATCTTTTTATAGTTGGGACTCTCCGCCGGATAGTCCTTCCGTCGGACTAGGATCACTATTATGAGACCTCCATAAGACCCCGTGAGCCTGGGATTCCCACTAGGATGCCGAGTAGGTTGTACCCCCAAACCCTGTACCTATCGACTCGATCGGACCACTTGTTTTCAAAGCTTGGAATCGGGACTGTCTGGTTGAATGCGGCCCTCCTGGGACCACTAACCTCTAGTTGTGGCCAGATGTGGCCCGCCTGTCTATTCAAGCGGCCCTATTGAGACCATTTTTGACTGGCATGTGTGCCTTTTTGCTGGTCGACTTTTCCTTGAATTTCAGTCGACCTAGCCATGTTGGAGTCGGCCTAAAACCTCTAGTTCGATCTGGGATGTGTGGGTTGGACCCGGGTTCAGTTCCACCACGTTTTGGGTGGACCGAGAGCCGTTAAGTCAACTGCCTTAATCTTTCATTTTCTGGGCCTAACCAGATAGCTGTTTTCATTGGACCGCCATTACCTCCTAAACGGGCCTTTGAGGACCGTTTTCTATAGTGCGACGGCCCAATGGAGACTGTATGCATTATGAAGTGACCCAGGAGCAATCCAGACTGAAGCGGCCCACTGTGGACCGCCTTCCTCTTGGAAGCGGCCCCACCAAGATCATTTTCTTCTCCTTGAGGCCCATGTGTGACCGCAATTCGTCTAGAGATTGGTTTTCCGTGATTTCTTGTGTGCTTCAGTGGCCAAGCCAAGGATCGTTTGTGCTGCAACCTAGTCCAGATTATATTTCCCCCTTTTTTCGAACCATGATCTCATGACTTCAATTTCAATTATTGAACTTCACGTGGTCCTAGATGGTAGGTTATATAGCCTAGCCTTGGAATTCCTGGCTGATTCTAATGAATGTCTAAGATGGTTACTTGGGATCTTGGATCCACCAAATCAATAACAACGCATCATAAGGGCCCGGTCTAGTCCTGGGAGGAGCATCTGAAAAGTACTAGTGCCCCGGGGAGTTGTAATGACATGGTGAGACATTGCACCATGTACTTGCTAGCGTCTTATCTATGACATTCATATTCAATTCTACAAGATATCTAATTCCTACATAGAATTCTATCTCTACATGCCTTGTTACTTGCATGCTTGATCGGCCAATACATGGAAATGATATGTCTCTATTCTACTTATTTCTATTTCCCGTCATTGCTGCTGTTTGCTTCGTTTTATCATTCTTTTATTCGCATGACACATTTACTTGGTTAATTACTTAATCTTTTCCTGCTATTGCCTACTGAGCTTTTGCTCACCTAGCTTTCCCCCCCTTTCAGGTAATTTCGAGGATGATTCGCAGACGGATGGGGATGGGCAGGAGTGAAGACCCTGGAGTGAACCTTTTAGATGGCGGACCTGGTGGTTGTCTTAGCAGTAGTGGTGTCTTTGTAGTGGCTATAAGTTATCCTTAAGAGAGTACGTTGTTATTAGGTCCTTGGAGAGTTGTAATCTTTATTCTTGTTTAATTGGAGTCGTTTTGTAAGTTGTCAGTTGGTACTTGGAAACAATTACCTTTCATTTTTGAATAATTAGCAGTTCCTGAATAATCCCTTTTTCTTGTATTTATGCATTCTTTTCTACATTTTTTGTTATTGCTATGGTTATCATGAATGTTATAACTGCTACGTTCTGATTTTTTGCGTCGGGGCGTGACAGTTTAATGGTATCAAAGCCATACCTCAGCCGGAAGTGTGGGAACTAAGTGCCATGTAAGGCAAAGTGCTACACTATGGGAGCCACCTCTTGAACCCGCAATAGGACAAAATGCTACATAGTGGGAGCCCCTATTGAGCCTATAGGGGCCAACTCTAGAGTCCTACCTGCCTGGGAGTTTGATTGCGTGTTATATGTACCCAGTGACGAGGACGTCACCTATATAAGAGGGGTAGATTGTAATACCCTCAAATATAGTTAAGTTGTACTCTATATATTGAGACGCCTTTTGAAGTATCGACTCAGTTCTTGAAAAGAACTCCGAAGTTAAGCGTGCTTAATGGGGAGTAGTACTGGGATGGGTGACCTACCTGGGAAGTCTCCCATTCTGGAGTTGATCAATGTTAGAAAGAGATAAAATCGTGAGGCCGGTAGGCCAAAGCAGACAATACCTCAACGGTATAGAGTACGCGGCGTGATAGATGGTATCAGAGCCTATGTTTTCTAAGTACCAAGGATTCTAAGTGGTGTTGTAGAACCCGTACCTTGTTAAAGTCTAAGGATCCTTCCCGGTGAGATGGGATAGAGACTCGGGTAAAGTTAACTAATAATCTTTAAAAGAAGTCTCGATAGGTCGATCTAATTAAATTTTCATATGTGTAGGAGTCTGTTCTGATGACAGTTGAGCGTGCGCAGTGGATGGATATGCAACGCACAGTCCAGGGCTTGATCCAGGCCTTATAGCAGGTAGCGCAAGGAGGTGTGCATCATGGAGCCAGTGATCTCCACCGGAACTTTCGCGGCTTAAATCCCCCGTGTTTTGGTGGCACCGCAGATCCCAATGAGGCAGAGCATTGGCTGAAGGAGATGGAGTGGATCTTTAGAGTTATGCAGTGTGGTGACCAGGATCGAGTCCTCTTGGTGACTTTCCAGCTGGAACGCGATGCACGTGCTTGGTGGGAAGCAGTGGAAGCTACGATCTGTAATAGGCGTGAGACGTGGGATGAGTTTAGGGAGCATTTTAACAGCAAGTATTTCTTAGATCGTGTGCAGGAAAAGAAGGCGGCAGAGTTTGTTTATCTGAAATAGAGAAATTTATCAATTGCTGAGTACGAGGCGTAGTTCGCCAGATTATCCCGCTATGTGTCGCATTTGGTATCTACTGAGAAGATGAAGGCCAAGTGATTTTTGAATGGATTGAAGCTTCAATATATTAACTAATTGACACCTTTAGATATCCACACTTATGCTGAGATTGTGAGAAAGGCCCAAGTTCTCAAAGATACCATGGAGATGACTGAGAGGATCCGAGGAAGGAACACCAAGAAGGAGCAGACCACTAGTTCAGGGAGTTTCAAGCCCAACAACGGCAAGAAGAGGCCCACTGGCGGGTCTAGTTCGTGGAAGGACAAGAAGCCGAGAAATGATGACAAGAAGACAAGTTCGGTTGCATCATCCAAAGCTCTTTGCAAGTATTGTGATTGTCCGGGTCACAAGATGAAGGAGTGCTGGCGCAAGCTAGGCACCTATTTACATTGTGGGAGCTGGGACCATCGTATCCCTGAGTGTCCTCTTTTATTAGACTAAGCTACATCGGATAAGCCACAAGGATGCCAGAGGCGGCAAGGCAAGCTCCAAGCCCTTCAGGAAACCGAGATAGAAGCTGCCGAGGAGGGTGGATTGGTTGAAGGTACACTCATTATTCTTGATAAGCCAGCATTCATTCTTTTTGATACTGGAGCAACCCACTCATTTATTTCTACAAGTTTTGCTATGTCTGTATCTATGGAGCCTGTGTTGATGAATTCTCAACTGGAAATTTCTACAGCTATTGGTTCGGATTCAGCTATGAAATATTATTATCCATCTAGTAAGGTTTTGGTCGGTGGCCAGAATTTGCCGGCTGATTTAGTTTGTATGAAGATGAAGGATTATGATGTAACTCTAGGAGCAGATTGGTTAGCTAGTTATGAGGCTAGCGTTCATTGTAAGTCTGGCGCCGTGTCTTTCTCTGGGCACCCTGAACTTTCTTATGTTGGTTTTAGACATTCTCATTTTGTGCCACTTATTTCGACACTTTGGGCCGAAAAGTTGTTGAGGAAAGGATGTCAGGCATTTTTGGCCTCGGTCTCTTTGACCGACAAGAAGGAGTTAGAGTTGAAAGACATTCCGATTGTCCAATATTTTTTAGATGTGTTTCCTGAAGATTTGCCAGGATGTCCCCCTGAAAGGGAAGTAGTCTTCTCTATTGATCTAGTTCCTGGCGCGTCACCAGTCTCTAAGGCTCCATACCGTATGTCTCCCGCGGAGTTAAGGAAATTGAAGAAGCAATTGCCAGAGTTGATGAGAAGGGGTTCATTCGTCCTAGTACGTCCCCATGGGGAGCCCCAGTGCCATTTGTAAGGAAGAAGGATGGTTCATTAAGACTGTGTATTGATTACTGTCAATTGAATTAGCTTACGGTCAAAAAAAAGTACCCATTGCTGAGAATAGACGAGCTGTTGGATCAGATAGCGGGAGCACATTATTTTCTCAAGATTGATCTCTGATCAGGGTATCACCAGTTGTGTATCAAGGATGAGGATATTCTTAAAATGGCATTTCGGAGTAGGTACGGGCATTTCGAATTTGTAGTAATACCTTTTGGTCTAACAAATGCTCCTGTAGCTTTCATGCAGCTAATGAACATTGTGTTCCAGCCCTACTTAGATTAGTGGGTCATGGTTTTTATCGTTGATATTCTGATATACTCCAACAGCAAGTAGGAGCATGAAGAAACTTGAAGATGGCGTTGCAGATACTAAGGGATTATCAGTTATATGCCAAGTTTAGTAAGTATAAATTTTGGTTACAAGAAGTATCCTTTCTGGGGCATAACATTACTAAAGATGACATTTCTGTAGACCCTTCTAAGGTAGAAGCAGTGAAGAATTGGGTTAGGCCTATGAATGTAACCGAAGTAAAAAGTTTTCTACGCCTAGCAGGCTATTATCAGAGATTTATTAAGGATTTCTCCAAGATTGCAATACCTTTAACTAGGTTGACCTGTAAGGAGAACCGATTTGAGTGGTCAGAAGATTGTGAAAGGAGTTTCCAAACTCTAAAGGAGTGTTTGACCACTGCCCCTGTGTTGGCTTTGCCTTCAGGAGAAGGAGGCTTTGAAGTTTACACTGATGCCTCGGGTGTTGGCTTAGGCTGTGTGCTGATGCAGCATGGTTAGATAATAGCCTATTTTTCTAGAAAATTGAGGAAGCATGAAGAGAACTATCCTATCCATGACTTAGAGCTCACTGCAGTGGTGTTCACCTTGAAGATTTCGAGGCACTACTTATATGGAGAGACCATTACTATATTCACTGATCATAACAGCTTGAAGTATTTGTTGTCTAGGAAAGAGCTTAACATGAGGTAGAGAAGATGGCTTGAAGATTTAAAGGATTTTGATTTTTCTATAGAATACCACCCTGGGAAAGGTAATGTAGTGGCTGACGCTTTGAGCTGCAAGCCGACAGCCAAGTTACCAAGTCTTATGCTGCAAGAGTGGAGAATGCTGGAACAGTTGGCTAGTCTAGACCTTAATGTTGGTGAGAAGAAGGATCATGTTATGATCGCTCAGGTTCAGCTTCATCCAGAGCTGTTGGCGGAAATCAAGACCTTGCAAGATAATGACCCAATGTTGGTAGAGATCAAGTGATGTTTAAGCAATCGACTAGATTTTCTGTTTGTCGATGATGGAAGGTTGCTATTCCGGGGAAGGACTTGTGTCCCTGATTTAACCAAAGTGAAGAGCAAGATCCTTGAGGAAGCCCACAGGTCCAAGTATACCATTCACCCTGGAGCTACTAAGATATACTGGGATTTAAAAAGGACCTTTTGGTGGCCAAACATAAAGAGGGAAGTGGCTAAATTTGTGAGTAGATGCTTGGTATGTCAACAAGTAAAGGCTGAGCATTTCAGACCTGCCGAGAAATTAAAGCCTCTCGATATACCGCAATAGAAGTGGGAGAGTATCGACATGGATTTTATAATGGGCTCACCAAGAACTCGGGGAGGCTTTGATGCAATATGGGTAATTGTGGATAGGTTGACTAAATCTACACATTTCTTGCACATCAAGTCAAACTGGACAGTCGATGTTTTGGTTGCTTTATATATGAAGGAAGTGGTAAGACTGCATGGTGTGCCGATGAACATTGTGTCAGACCGAGACGCCAGGTTCACTTCACATTTTTGGAAGGGATTACAAGAGTCCTTGGGAACCCTTATGAATTTCAGTACTGCTTTTCATCCTCAAGCAGACGGGTAGACCGAGAGGACGAATCAGATTTTCGAGGAATGTTAAGGACTTGCATGATTGACTTTGGTGGTAGCTAGCATGAACATTTGGCTCTGATAGAATTTGCCTACAACAACATTTACCAGTCTAGTATTCAGATGGCAGCGTTCGAGGCGCTGTATGGGAGGAGTTGCCGATCACCATTGTGCTGGGAAGAGGTCGGCAAGAAGCAATGGCTTGGACCATATCTTATTTTAGAATCATCCAGGAATATCAAAATTATCAGGGATCATCTACAAGTTGCACAATCAAGGCAGAAAAGTTATGCAGATAATAGAAGAAGAGATTTGGAGTTTCAAGTGGGCGAGCATGTGTTCTTGAAGGTTTCACCTATGAAAGGTGTCCGAAGGTTTGACATCCGTGGCAAGCTGAGTCCAAGATTCATTGGCCCGTTTGACATTTTTGAAAGAGTTGGGGAGGTTGCCTACAGGTTAGCATTGCCACCCCAGTTGTCAGGTGTGCATAATGTCTTCCATGTGTCCATGTTACGGAAGTATGTATACGACCCGGCGCATATCATTCAGCATGCGGACCTAGAGTTGAAGGAAGATTTATCCTATGAAGAAAAACCCATCAAGATTTTTGACTGGAAGCAGCAATAGCTCAGGAATCGGTCCATACCATGGTCAAGATTCAGTGGAGTAGGCGTGGAATGGAAGAAGCCACATGGGAGTCCGAAGAAGCGATCCGGAAGCAGTATCCTGAATTATTTTAAGGTCAGTTATCCTGATTTTCTCCTTTTCTAGATAAGTGTAGTGAATTTGGAGGACCAAATTCCTTAAAGTGCGGGAGGGTGTAGCATCCCAAAATTTAATCAAATAATCCCAAAATTCGATCGAAGCAACTCTACCGCACGACTAGGTGTTGTGGGAAGAGTTTGTGGAACACTTCAACAACAAGTACTTCTCCGATCGAGTTCAAGAGAGGAAAGCTGCCGAATTTGCTTCCTTAAAGCAAAGGAGTTTGACGGTAGCGGAGTACGAAGCTCAATTTGCAAGATTGTCCCTGTATGCACCACACCTTGTGGGTACCGAAAAGATGAAGGCGAGGAGATTCTTAAATATCTTAATGCCCCAATATATTACTCAACTCGCCCCGATGGATATCCAAGTATATGCCAATGCGGTGAGAAGACCCCAACTCCTGGAAGATGCAACGGAGATGTCTGATCGCATCCGGGGAAGAGATGCCGAGAAGGAGCCGGTAACTAGCTCTGGTAACTTTAAGCCCTCCTTCGAGAAGAAGAGGCCCAATGATGGGCGTAACTCCCTTAAAGATAGGCGTAACTTCTTAGCCAAGATGGAATGATAAACAAATTGTCCCTTTTGTTACCCCATCAAAGGAACTATGCAAGCATTGTGAAAACCCCGGACATAAGGTGGAAGAGTGCTGGAGAAGACTTGGTGCCTGTCTTCGCTGTGGGAGTCGGGATCATAGAATCCTAAATTGTCCACTCCTCAACGAGCAAGCTCCACCGGAAAAATATCTAGTTGCTATCAAAAAGTAAGGTAGACTTCAAGCTCTTAGGGATGCGAAACTTACCGAAGAAGGAGGCATTGTGGAAGGTACTCTTTCTGTTTGCTCAAAGCCCACCTTTATTTTATTTGACACTGGAGCCACGCATTCATTTATATCCAAGAGCTTTACTGATACTTTGCTGATGAGGCATGTCCCGTTAAAACCCAAACTTACTATTACTACTCCTATTGGAGCGGGATCAGAGATTAAATATTTCTACCCTACTAGAGAAGTTCTAGTCAACGGTTACAACCTACCGGCTGACTTAGTATGCATGGAGATGGAAGGATATGATATTATTTTAGGAGCTGATTGGTTATCTACATATGGTGCTAGTGTTAACTGCAAATTGGGTACGATGACCTTTAGTGGGTACCCCCAACCTCTAATTTTTTGGTGTTAGGCATTCTAGACACCTATCCTTTATTTCGGCCCTTAAAGCCGATAAATTATTGAAGAAGGGTTGTGTGGCTTTCTTAGTTTCTTTGACTATGGCCAAGCATAAGGAACCCAATCTAGAGGATATTCCTATTGTTCAGGATTATTCTGATGTATTCCTAAATGAGTTGCCTGGTATTCCTCCGGAGAGAGAAGTGGTCTTCTCTATTGATTTAATTTCGGGAGCTACACGTATTTCTAAGGCTCCATATCGGATGTCCCCTATCGAAATGAAGGAGTTGAAAGAACAACTGATAGATTTATTGGAGAAGGGATTCATCCGACCGAGTACTTCACCATGGGGAGCCCCTGTCTTACTTGTCAAAAAGAAGGATGGGTCAATGAGATTGTGTGTTGACTACCGGCAATTGAACCAACTCATAATCAAGAATAAATAACCATTGCCGAGGATTGATGAACTATTTGAGCAGATTTCGGGAGCTTGATATTTTCTAAAACTTGATCTCAGATCCGATTATCATCAATTGAATATCAAGGAAGGGGATATTCATAAAATGGCATTCAGGAGTAGGTATAAAGACTATGAGTTCACTGTTATGCCTTTTGGCCTAACTAATGTGCCTGTCGCATTTATGCAATTGATGAACAGTGTATTCAGGCCATACCTTGATCAATTTGTTGTGGTCTTTATTGATGACATTTTGATCTATTACAAGTCAAAGATGGGGCATGAAGAACATCTCAAGAAAGCCTTGCAGTTATTAAGAGATCACAAAATATATGCTAAGCTTAGCAAGTGTGATTTCTAGCTAGAAGAAGTTTCTTTTCTACGTCACATAATTTTTCAGAAGGGTATTGCGGTCGATCCTTCAAAGGTCGAAGCTGTAAATAATTGGGAGAGACCTACTAGCATGGCCGAAATTCAAAGTTTCATGGGATTGGCAGGATATTATAGAAGGTTTATTAAGGACTTCTCCAAGATCGCGGTATCTTTAACAAGATTAACAAGGAAGGAGACCCCTTATATATGGTCCAAGGAATGTGAGAAATGTTTTCAGACTCTAAAAGATTGTCTGACTACTGCCCCTATACTAACGTTGCCTACGGAAGGAGGAGCATTTGAAGTTTATACTGATGCATCCGGAATTGGCATAAGCTGTGTATTGATGCAACATAGCAAGGTAATCGCTTATTCCTCAAGGTAATTGAAAAAGCAAGAGGAGAACTATCCCGTGCATGACTTAGAATTGGGGGCTGTAGTCTTTGCCTTGAAGATTTGGCGGCATTATCTCTATGGTGAGGCTTTCATTGTGTATTCCGAACACCAGTGCCTCAAGTACTTATTCTCTCAAAAAGAACTCAATATGAGACAAAGAAGGTGGCTGGAATACTTGAAGGATTTTGATTTCTCTATACAGTACCATCCAAGAAAAGGTAATGCCGTAGTAGATGCTCTTAGTCGGAAGTCGATGGCATTATTATCGAACCTAATGATTAAAGAATGGCAATTGTTAGAGCAAATGGCAAACTTAGACCTCAATGTGGAGGAGAAGGGAGAAGGAGTCTTGATTGCAGATATTAGACTCCAACCCAAGTTACACTCAGAAATTAAAGAGTTATAAGTGTAGATTCGGATTAAAATCCACACTTAGGAATAAAAATAATAATAATAAATGAATAAGATGTAATAAAAATAGCACGAGGTGCTTAAAAGGGAGTTGTGATCGCCAGAGGGATTACCTCAATAAGAAGAAAAGGAGATCGCGTGTACCTGGTGGAAATTGGGATGCGGGATGGATGTGGATTTCCTCCTCCAACTTCAATCGGCCGGCCGATGAAGCGGGTCTTCTTAGTTGATTACCTTGCAAAACGGACAATAAACACAAACAAGAAGAGAGGGATCAGCCCAAAATGCAGTAGTATCTATCCAAATAGACGTGTAATAATGAAGGAAAGAAAGGCACATGCGCACCTTATTTTTTTTTGGGTTATTTTTAAACCCCTTAACAAGACTTAAGGGAGGGGGAGTATGATGATAAAAATGCGATAAAGTGTGAATAAATATGAAGGATGAACGTATATGATGAATGGAGTGATATGAATGAAAAAAAACAAACAGATGAAAAGGCTGAGAAACCCTGCTGTCCCTGGCGACAGTAAAGGGAAAATTGGGTGAAGATGCCGGAAGTAGATGGATGAAGCACCGGATGAAGCCCAACGAAGAACGCAGAGAGGATGCAGCAAAGGACAAAGAAGGCTCTGCTCGTGAATGCTTAAACCTTTTGAAACCTGCTTAACGTGCTTCACCTGCTTCACGAGCTTAAAACTGCTTAAAACTGCTTAACCCTTTTACAATGCTTAACCTTTTACACGATCGATCAAGGCTTCAATTTATAGCTTCGATTGGATGTGATCAAGCAAGGTAAGATCAGAACGGGTAATGAGGCATTCAAGGAAGGATTAAGATCGAGCAAGAGACCAAATTATGATAGGGAACTGTGAGGGAAAGATCGAAAAAGGAAGGACTCTGGAGCGAAACACGCCTTAATCGAGGGCGTCTCTTGATGAATTGACGACTGCAACAGAGGCGTTTCTTGAAACACGACCTAGCAAAGGACGTTTCTTCCTGGATTTAATTTTAGAAACAGAACTTGCTCTGTTTAAACACTGATATAACACGCCTATGATAACGGCGTTTCTTAAAAACACGCCTTGAGGAAGGGCGTTACTAAGAAAATGCCTTTTATTTTGAAAATTGATAATTTCAGAAATTAGCGGATAATACCAGGAATTGACGCCCTGTTTCACGGTCGTCCTTTCTTTGAAAACGCCTTTTTACAGGTCGTGACTTTATAAATTAACGCCCTTAATAAAGTCGTGAATAACAAAAATGCAAGAAAAATGCATAAAAATTCACAAAAAATAGAAAAACTTTATATTATAAGAATATTGAAGTCCACTTGGGGCGTTTACATAATAACATGAGATTTGATCAACAAAACGTCAATTTTGGCGTGTCTACAGCTGCCCCGCCTTGGCGTCTGCTTTGCAAGGGAGTGAAACGAAAATGAGATGAAGTAGAATGAACTGATAAGGAGACGCCAAGGTGTGATGTGACACGCCTCAGACACTAAGTATTTGAAATCGTTCCAAAATTCTGAGTGAAACAACTCTGAGAGGTTCCAAGGAAATGTCGATTTGTTGGAAAGAAGGAGATTAAGCTAAGTAAATAAAAGGGTGTGCGCGCGGGCACGACAGGGAAAGACCATTGGAGAGCGATTACCAGCCAACGTGGATGTGCTGCAACCAAGGTAAATTTTGCAGAAAAGTAAAGAGAATTGGGATAGAAATCCAACAAAAGGGTCACTTCCAAGGAATCCGCCTGAATGGCCTCAACCAGAACGAAGTACTTGATTTGGAGTGGAATATCTCATGTTATCTCAATTGAGAACGAGCGAACTTCATTATTGCCATAATATGAAGATTTTCAGCATGAAACTCAAAGTCCTACATGATGCATGCTGGGCTAAAAGAAAAAGATTAAAACAAACTAAAACTAGAAAATAATCAAGGATAATATTGTTAAGCTGTTTAGGTCTGGTCAAGAATCCATATCTCTGAGCCAACACTAAGCCGAAGCCCGTTTGTCCGCGCATCAACTCAGAAAGTGGAACCATCGTCCCGAACCTTTAATAACTCAACGGCCTATCCGTGTGATAAAGACTCTCCTGAAATCGTCATCGTTTTTGATGAAGGGGAACTCAAATTTCAGGTTTATCAGAATCACAAGGTCCTTGATATGCTATAATAGCGTAGATATCATATAGTAATCAATGGTTACAAGAAAAGGATACAGGGTGTCACGCCCCGAGCGCGGAAGATACCCGGAGATGCGCGACGTGTCTATATCAATCATGTCAATCAGAGTGGTCGTGTATTCGACACAAAGACAGAGATGCGCAAAATAGCAAGATAACCCAATCCTTTATTTCATAATGGATAGACTATTACAAATCCAATACTCTGTTAAATAAATAGGAAAAGAATACATAGTTGACTCAAGAAACTATGGAAAAGACTAGACGACACTTGTAGAAGCTCTATCACTTTCACTCTTGACCATTCCCATCCGATTGACTTCCATCGTCGTCGGACTTACCTGAAAAGTAAAAAGGGACAAACGGAATGAGCGAACGCTCAGTAGGAAATTATATCTCAAGTACTAGCAAGTGGTTTAAGTAATTACATTTTCATGGATGCAATAAAGCTATGCATGCTCGCATGAAACGACAAGATAGAGAGAATGTAATATCAAAGAAATAAGATGAACTTTCATGAACAAGATACAAGTTATTCAAGATATTCAAGCAAGCACGTTTAACAAGTCATGTCAAGAACTTTGGCTATCATGTTTCAAGCAAGTAAATTACCCTTTTTCGGGCCACGCATTTCATGTAAAGTCAAGTACGATTCAAGTACAAGATGTGTGTGGAATGTCCAATCAAGCAAGTCAAGTACTCGGTATAATGCCAGATACCTTATCATTTTAACTCCCATGGGCACAAGTACTTTCGGGTGCTCCTCCCAGGACCAGATCGGGCCCTATATGCACAGGCATTTATCATGTGTTTTGACATCCACTCTTGTTTATATAGCCAATATAGAATTTCAATAATCAAGCTTGTAGATACGTATGACAACTTTGATAGAATAGAGTCCAAAATATGACAAAGGACATAGAATGGCGATAATAACGGTATAATCACGAGTTCGATAAAACTAGGTAGAATATGGTTCCCTTAACTTAGGTACCATGACAAATCAATATGGACATTCTTTATATAGAATTGAGGTCCACATGAACATTAGATCAAGCAAGATACCCCTCATTCTTATCATAGAATTGGGGTTTACAAGAATGACACGATATGGTATGATATCATCATCCCATCAAGAATTTCTTATGATATACTCTTTGTATAATCATAAGGGCCGGTATACCATGTTTTCTTTAGATTGACATGGCAAAAACTGTGTAATGGGTTTTTAGGGTACAACCAGCTCAGTCGGCCTTGAGGGAATCCAAGGCTACGAGGAGTCTTACGGAGGTCTCTATGACTAACTTGCTAGTCCAAAGGAACGGAATGTCCAATGGAGAGCTTGTATGTCAATGAGAGTTGAGTGTGATCGATAAATCAACATGAAACGTGGGACTATACTCACGGAGTGGAGAATAGTGCCGATATATATATATATAGGTATAATATATAAACCATCGGTTAGCAAATCAGAGGAAAAATCAGTTTACAGTAAAATAACGACTTAGGTCAAGTCGTGTCTCAAGTAATTAACGCCTAACTGAAGGGCGTTTACATATATTGCCAATTTGCAGAATTTCCATTATTTCATTAATTTATCAAAAACACGCCTTTCCTGGGGGCGTTTCTTAAAAGTTGACGACTGCAGGGGCAGGCGTCTCATCATTTACATATTTGACAGGATATAATTATTCTCAGAAATTTATCAAAAACGCGCCCTTGGAAGGGGCGTTACTTTCAAAAACGCGCCCTTGGTAGGGGCGTTACTTTCCAATTCCATTTTACAGAATATGTGAATTTTAGTTTTTTTAACAGATACACGCCCTAGAAAGGGGCGTTACTTTTAATTTTCACGCCTTGTACTGGGGCGTTAGAATATGGAAAACGACTTTATCCAAGTCGTGAATTTCAAGGGATTTACGATATTTTAATAAATAATATTTCGAGAGACAGGAGACATGTCATGGCAGTAAAATTTAACAGGAATTCACAGAGTCATGCAAGATATTAAAAATCAATATTTCATATGTATTGTAATTTTTAAACAGATCAATTATTAATCACATGCGATTCTTATGAAATTAACGCCTGCGTAGAGGGCGTCAAATATTAAATTGACGACCAATAGTATGGTCGTTTCTTTTAAATTAGCGCCCTAATCAAGGGCGTTTCTTTCAAAATATTTCAGAAATCACGTGAAAACTATAATAATCATATGCATGACATGCTTATATATATATATATCTTGCATTAATTTCATTTGGGCTACAGTAGCTTGAGAAAATCCTACCTTATGATCTGGATGAAGGAGATGAAAGGGCTTTGAAGCTTCAACTGCAACTTAATAGAAGAAGAACAATCGTTCTTCCGTCAACCTGGAGAGGAAACGAAGAATATTAATTCTTCTCATGCTACGTTCATAAAAAAAAAGGAACAGAAGAAGAAAATAGAAGAACATATGTTCTTCACGTACCTAGCAGCAGACGTTCGATCAAATGGGTTTTAGGGTTCGATCGAACATGTTATTTATAGGATTTTGAAGTCCTAACAAGAGTAGTGTTTGATTGAGGGTAATATATCCTTAATAGAGTCCTTACTCTAATAGACACTTACTAGATTAGGTTAATCTTTGCTTGGATAAGTTCTGGGTTCGATCGGGTCACGAACTGAATTAACGCCTTTGGTCAGGGCGTGTATTCTTGAATTAACGCCTTGCATAAGGGCGTTTCTTAAAAAGCGCCTTGAAAAAGGGCGTTTCGTGTTTTAAAACACGCCCAAGATAGAGGCGTTTCTTTTACTTGCCTATTTGGTCGCGTGAGTTGACGACCGCACGTGTGGGCGTCCTTTCTTTAGTAACGCCTTTGATAGAGGCGTTTCTTTTTGAATTAACGCCCTAATAAGAGGCGTTATTTTTAATTTGTTTTATTTCGTCCGATTAACCCTATTCCTTTTATATATATTACTTCTGTAATATATATGTTTTAATTCATTTCAATTATTCATTTATTAGGGTTGCTACACCCTCCCCCACTTAAAAAGAATTTGGTCCCCAAATTCAATATATATATAATTATACATGCGGAGAGTGTAGGACATATACCTCTTAGAATAACTCGGGAAATTGTTTCTTCATAGATTCCTCGGTCTCCCATGTCGCTTCGCGTTCAGGATTCTTATTCCATTGCACCTTGATCATGGGAATAACCTTATTCCTTAGAGCTCGTATTTCTCGATCTAATATCTTTAAAGGCCTTTGTTCATATGTGAGATCTTTCTGGATCACCAGATCTCCATGCTCAATAATATGTGACGGATCGTGCACATACTTCTTCAACATAGATATGTGAAATACATTGTGTACCTCGGACAACTGAGGAGGCAACGCGATGCGATAAGCAACCTCGCCAACTCTTTCGAGTACCTCAAATGGTCCGATGAATCTTGGCGTAAGCTTGCCCTTAACACCAAATCTTCGTATGCCACGTCCAGGGGATATTTTAAGAAATACATGATCTCCAACCTGGAATTCAAGATCTCTTCTCCTGGTATCAGCATAAGCCTTTTGCCTTGTCTGAGCAACTTGTAATCTTTCTCTGATTACTTGTATCTTCTCGGTTGTATCCCTTACCATGTCTGGACCTAATAGTTGTTTTTCTCCAACTTCGTTCCAACATATGGGAGATCGGCAACTCCTTCCGTATAAGGCTTCGAAAGGTGCCATTTGGATACTAGCTTGGTAGCTATTATTATATGCAAATTCAACTAAAGGTAAGTGGTCATGCCAGCTTCCTCCAAAGTCAATAATGCATGCTCTCAGCATATCTTCAACAACTTGATTAGTTCGCTCGGTCTGACCATCCGTTTGTGGGTGGAAAGCAGTACTAAAGTTGAGCCTTGTCCCCAACGAATGTTGTAATCCCTTCCAAAAATGAGAAGTAAAACGGGGATCCCTATCAGACACGATTGAGACAGGAATTCCATGTATCCTGACTATTTCTTTAATGTATAGTGCAGCTAGCACATCAATCGACCATCGGCTTTTGATTGGCAAGAAATGTGCCGATTTAGTCAATCGATCAATGATAACCCAGATTCCATCATGTCCTCCTTTAGATTTAGACAAACCCATGATGAAGTCCATACCAATATCCTCCCATTTCCACTTAGGAATATCTAGAGGATGTAGTTTTCCCGCAGGCTTTTGATGTTCCGCCTTGACCTGTTGGCATGTGAGACAGCGTGATACATAGTCCGCTATTTCTCTTTTCATATTAGGCCACCAAAAGTTCCTCTTTACATCTTGGTACATTTTAGTTGATCCAGGATGAATAGTGTATCTTGATCGGTGAGCTTCATCTAAGATCTTCTTCTTTAATTCCGGACAATCGGGTATACAAGTTCTATCTTTGAACGATAATCTTCCATCAGAAGTTAGTTGAAAATCAGATTGTCCTTCTAATCTGCCTTTGATTTCTATTAACATAGGATCATCATCCTGAAGTGTTTGTATTTCAGATAATAAGTCTGACTGTATGCTTACATGAGATAATGTGATAAATTTGGATTCCGTGTCCAAGCTTATATTGAGCTCGGAGAATTGTTCAAGTAACCTCCATTCTTGTATCATACAATTGGCTATCCTTGCTCTCGGCTTTCGACTAAGGGCATCAGCCACATAATTACCCTTTCCGGGATGGTATTGTATACTGAAGTCGAAGTCCTTGAGATATTCTAGCCAACGTCTTTGTCTCATGTTCAGCTCCTTTTGTGAAAATAGATATTTGAGACTTTTGTGATCGGAGTATACAGTAAACTGTACCCCATAGAGATAGTGTCTCCATATCTTTAGGGCAAATACTACCGCGGCCAATTCCAAGTCATGGACGGGGTAATTCTCCTCATGCTTCTTCAGTTGACGAGAAGAGTATGCTATGACCTTCCCATGTTGCATTAGAACACATCCGAGGCCAATGCCAGAAGCATCAGTGTAGACCTCGAATTTCTCTCCTTCAATTGGTAGGGCTAAGACTGGAGCTGTGGTGAGATGATCCTTGAGAGTTTGGAAACTGCTTTCACATTCCTCACTCCATTCATATCGGATCTCCTTACGAGTTAATCTTGTAAGTGGTACGGCGATCTTAGAGAAATCTTTGATAAATCGCCGATAATAGCCTGCAAGACCTAAGAAACTTCTGATCTCGCTTGCATTAGTGGGTCTCTCCCAGTTTCTCACAGCTTCAACTTTTGACGGATCCACAGATAAACCGTCCTTGGATATGACATGTCCGAGAAAAGCCACTTCTTCAAGCCAGAACTCGCATTTGCTGAGTTTAGCATATAATTGATTTGTCCTCAAGACTTGCAATGCAATCCTCAAATGCTCTTCATGTTCTTCCTTAGTCTTAGAATATATCAATATATCATCGATGAAGACTACTATGAATTGATCCAAGTAAGGCCTGAATATGCTATTCATTAACTGCATAAAGGCAGCAGGGGCATTTGTTAGTCCAAAAGGCATAACAACAAATTCGTAATGGCCATACCTGCTTCTGAATGCGGTCTTGTGAATGTCATCATCCTTGATCCTTAATTGATGATATCCCGACCGGAGATCAATCTTGGAGAAATATTTGGATCCTGAAATCTGATCAAACAATTCATCGATTCTCGGCAGTGGATACTTGTTCTTGATAGTAAGATGATTCAACTGTCGATAGTCAATACACAATCTCATGGATCCATCCTTCTTCTTTACAAATAAGACTGGTGCTCCCCACGGGGAAGTACTTGGTCTAATAAACCCTTTTCGGATTAGTTCCATCAACTGCTCCTTCAACTCCTTGAGTTCAGCAGGGGACATTCTATATGGTGCCTTTGAAACCGGACCAGCACCAGGGACTAAGTCGATGGTAAAGGCCACATCTCTTTGCGGGGGTAATCCCGGCAATTCCTCCGGAAATACGTCTGGGAATTCTCGTACTACTTGAACGTCTTCTATCTTGGTTTCCTTAGCTTCTTTATTAGTGACAAAAGCAAGGAAGGATACACATCCTTTCCTGACGAGCTTGCTTGCTCGAAGAGCCGAAATAAGAGGGGATTTGCTTCGACTCTTAGGACTAGTATAAGTCAGTTCTGGAAATTCTTTGAAAACAATCTTGCTATTACGGCAATCAACCGTTGCCTGGTACTTAGATAACCAATCTGCTCCTAGTATAACATCATATTCTTTTAGATCTAAGCAGATAAGATCAATAGGAAAATTCTTTCCTCGAACCAACACCTCACAGTTTTGGTAATGATGCGTGATATCCGTCTCGTTTCCGAGAGGAGTAGACAACACTATTTTCATCCATTCTGGTTCTAGAGGTAATGGGTCAGCAAACTTCTTGGAAATAATGGAATGCGATGCACCTGTATCAAATAAGACATGTGCATATTTGGAACAAATTTTTAATGTACCTTCCACCAATCCGCCTTCTTCTTCTGGTTCGGTCTCTTGGATTGCATGAAGACGCGCGTTCCTTGTCACTGGGCGTTTACCCTCACCATCTTGGTCATTCATTAATGGACAATCGGGAATCCGATGTTCACGACTCCCACAACGGAGACATGCTCCTAATTTCCTCCAGCATTCTTCTGTTTTGTGACCAGCCTTGTCACAATGCTTGCATACTACGTTTGAAGGGGTAGTGGTGATAGAGAAAGGCTTGGATTTCTTGTACTTCTGATCTTGAGAGGAAGAACCTCCATTATTGGGCCTCTTCTTAAAGTTGGGTTTAAAAGAACCCGAACTTGTGACTTGCTCCTTTTTGTCTTTCCCACGGATCCTATCAGATAGTTCCGTGGCATCTTCAAGCAACTGAGCTCGGCGCACTATTTCAGTATAAACTTGAATATCCATAGGCGCCAGTTGAGTAATGTAGTGGGGCCTAAGCCCATTAAGAAATCTACGGGCTTTCATCTTTTCCGTGCCAATTAAATGCTTAGCATATCTAGACAGTCTAGAGAACTGTGCTTCATAATCAGCCACCGATAAAGATCTTTGCTTTAATGCGGCAAATTCGGCGGCCTTCCTTTCCTGGACCCTATCAGAGAAATATTTGGCGTTGAAATATTCAACGAATTCACCCCATGTAACTTGAGTTGGGTCAATAGTAGCTTCAATCGACTCCCACCAGCATCTAGCATCCTTTTCTAACTGGAAAGTAGCTAATAAGACTTTGTCCTGATCCGTGCATTGCATGACACGGAATATACGTTCAATCTCCCGAACCCAATGCTCGGCATCGTCTGGATCGGTCGATCCCATGAACTTCGGGGGATTCATATTCTTGAATGCTTGGTGTAAGCTTCCAGCTCGTGGAGCACCACCTTGTGCTACCTGTTGTAGCACTTGGGTCATCCCTTGAAGGGTACGCTGCATGTTGCGCCATTGAGCACGTTCGGCAGCCATTATCCTACAATTACAATAGCTATGTTAGTATTATGTCACTATAATCTTATAAAGGACTCATTGATCATTTAACCCTTGGTTCTACCCACTCTCACTTGGTTAAAGGTTTTGAAACCTGTCCTTGGACTTGGGTTTCCTAGGAATTGAATACCTTAGGCTCTGATACCACAAAGACTGTCACGCCCCGAGCGCGGAAGATACCCGGAGATGCGCGACGTGTCTATATCAATCATGTCAATCAGAGTGGTCGTGTATTCGACACAAAGACAGAGATGCGCAAAATAGCAAGATAACCCAATCCTTTATTTCATAATGGATAGACTATTACAAATCCAATACTCTGTTAAATAAATAGGAAAAGAATACATAGTTGACTCAAGAAACTATGGAAAAGACTAGACGACACTTGTAGAAGCTCTATCACTTTCACTCTTGACCATTCCCATCCGATTGACTTCCATCGTCGTCGGACTTACCTGAAAAGTAAAAAGGGACAAACGGAATGAGCGAACGCTCAGTAGGAAATTATATCTCAAGTACTAGCAAGTGGTTTAAGTAATTACATTTTCATGGATGCAATAAAGCTATGCATGCTCGCATGAAACGACAAGATAGAGAGAATGTAATATCAAAGAAATAAGATGAACTTTCATGAACAAGATACAAGTTATTCAAGATATTCAAGCAAGCACGTTTAACAAGTCATGTCAAGAACTTTGGCTATCATGTTTCAAGCAAGTAAATTACCCTTTTTCGGGCCACGCATTTCATGTAAAGTCAAGTACGATTCAAGTACAAGATGTGTGTGGAATGTCCAATCAAGCAAGTCAAGTACTCGGTATAATGCCAGATACCTTATCATTTTAACTCCCATGGGCACAAGTACTTTCGGGTGCTCCTCCCAGGACCAGATCGGGCCCTATATGCACAGGCATTTATCATGTGTTTTGACATCCACTCTTGTTTATATAGCCAATATAGAATTTCAATAATCAAGCTTGTAGATACGTATGACAACTTTGATAGAATAGAGTCCAAAATATGACAAAGGACATAGAATGGCGATAATAACGGTATAATCACGAGTTCGATAAAACTAGGTAGAATATGGTTCCCTTAACTTAGGTACCATGACAAATCAATATGGACATTCTTTATATAGAATTGAGGTCCACATGAACATTAGATCAAGCAAGATACCCCTCATTCTTATCATAGAATTGGGGTTTACAAGAATGACACGATATGGTATGATATCATCATCCCATCAAGAATTTCTTATGATATACTCTTTGTATAATCATAAGGGCCGGTATACCATGTTTTCTTTAGATTGACATGGCAAAAACTGTGTAATGGGTTTTTAGGGTACAACCAGCTCAGTCGGCCTTGAGGGAATCCAAGGCTACGAGGAGTCTTACGGAGGTCTCTATGACTAACTTGCTAGTCCAAAGGAACGGAATGTCCAATGGAGAGCTTGTATGTCAATGAGAGTTGAGTGTGATCGATAAATCAACATGAAACGTGGGACTATACTCACGGAGTGGAGAATAGTGCCGATATATATATATAGGTATAATATATAAACCATCGGTTAGCAAATCAGAGGAAAAATCAGTTTACAGTAAAATAACGACTTAGGTCAAGTCGTGTCTCAAGTAATTAACGCCTAACTGAAGGGCGTTTACATATATTGCCAATTTGCAGAATTTCCATTATTTCATTAATTTATCAAAAACACGCCTTTCCTGGGGGCGTTTCTTAAAAGTTGACGACTGCAGGGGCAGGCGTCTCATCATTTACATATTTGACAGGATATAATTATTCTCAGAAATTTATCAAAAACGCGCCCTTGGAAGGGGCGTTACTTTCAAAAACGCGCCCTTGGTAGGGGCGTTACTTTCCAATTCCATTTTACAGAATATGTGAATTTTAGTTTTTTTAACAGATACACGCCCTAGAAAGGGGCGTTACTTTTAATTTTCACGCCTTGTACTGGGGCGTTAGAATATGGAAAACGACTTTATCCAAGTCGTGAATTTCAAGGGATTTACGATATTTTAATAAATAATATTTCGAGAGACAGGAGACATGTCATGGCAGTAAAATTTAACAGGAATTCACAGAGTCATGCAAGATATTAAAAATCAATATTTCATATGTATTGTAATTTTTAAACAGATCAATTATTAATCACATGCGATTCTTATGAAATTAACGCCTGCGTAGAGGGCGTCAAATATTAAATTGACGACCAATAGTATGGTCGTTTCTTTTAAATTAGCGCCCTAATCAAGGGCGTTTCTTTCAAAATATTTCAGAAATCACGTGAAAACTATAATAATCATATGCATGACATGCTTATATATATATATATCTTGCATTAATTTCATTTGGGCTACAGTAGCTTGAGAAAATCCTACCTTATGATCTGGATGAAGGAGATGAAAGGGCTTTGAAGCTTCAACTGCAACTTAATAGAAGAAGAACAATCGTTCTTCCGTCAACCTGGAGAGGAAACGAAGAATATTAATTCTTCTCATGCTACGTTCATAAAAAAAAAGGAACAGAAGAAGAAAATAGAAGAACATATGTTCTTCACGTACCTAGCAGCAGACGTTCGATCAAATGGGTTTTAGGGTTCGATCGAACATGTTATTTATAGGATTTTGAAGTCCTAACAAGAGTAGTGTTTGATTGAGGGTAATATATCCTTAATAGAGTCCTTACTCTAATAGACACTTACTAGATTAGGTTAATCTTTGCTTGGATAAGTTCTGGGTTCGATCGGGTCACGAACTGAATTAACGCCTTTGGTCAGGGCGTGTATTCTTGAATTAACGCCTTGCCTAAGGGCGTTTCTTAAAAAGCGCCTTGAAAAAGGGCGTTTCGTGTTTTAAAACACGCCCAAGATAGAGGCGTTTCTTTTACTTGCCTATTTGGTCGCGTGAGTTGACGACCGCACGTGTGGGCGTCCTTTCTTTAGTAACGCCTTTGATAGAGGCGTTTCTTTTTGAATTAACGCCCTAATAAGAGGCGTTATTTTTAATTTGTTTTATTTCATCCGATTAACCCTATTCCTTTTATATATATTACTTCTGTAATATATATGTTTTAATTCATTTCAATTATTCATTTATTAGGGCTGCTACACAGGGTGACAAGATGTTACTCCCACCAGCGATCCAAACGCCTTGAATCCTGCAAATTCTTACACTTTGAAACTTGTTATTCTTCATTTAGAACATGATCATAAGTGCTTAATTATAAACAATTTCCATCAAATAATAGCACTTAAGTTCATCAAAAGCATGGATAGGGCAAAAAACGCAGGCCAAAAGAACACGCCTAATAATAGGGCGCTACCAGAATAAAAAACGCCTGACCACAAGTCGTGTAATATGGAAAACACGCCCTACTCAAAGACGCAACCAATAGCAGGAACTTGAAATAAACACGGCGTCATAAAGGGCGTGACATAAAACACGACCACACTACAGGTCGTCAAAATTAAAAAACACGCCCTCACATAAGGCGTTAATTCAGCGCGAAACACCGTTTCTAAATTAGGAGCAGAGTCCTTAACCCAACCAAACTTCTATCTTTAAGGCTCTTCAAGACTCTTCAAATCGTTATAAAACGGCAGCCTTCCTTTAGTAAATCACCATAACTTCCTTGCATCGAACTGCTTCTTTCTTCCCTGCGGTTTTTCTGTTCTGCTTTGTTCTTTTGCAACCGCAAGCTGCTGTATACATCCCTCAAGCAAACTCAAGCGATGGACAGGATGGTGAACAGGATGATGAAGAAGCCCAAGATCTCCACACCCAGACTTTCTGAAATACAAGGACACTTGAGCAATAGAATTGCTTTGAATCAAGTAAGTCTTTCCTACTGTTGCTTTGCGATGCTCTTCTGCCAAGTTCTCAATTTCTTATTACATGCATATGTTCTGCTCTTCACAGGACTATCCAAACCTCCCAGGGGCTAGAAGATATGTAAAAGTCAAGTGGTTACCCTTAATCCTCTCCAAATTCTCTTCAGATATGAGGGTATATGTAGCTAGATGGCATCTCTTGGGGTTGGTCACCCATGCCAAACACTATGATCAAATTCACATAGATTGGGCTGCCATAGGAGCATTGATTGAAACCTGGCATCCTTCCACCCATACTTTCTTATTCTCCACATTTGAGGCTACCGTCTTGCTAGAGGAAATAGAGACGATCCTAGGCTTGAAAAGGATGAAGCACGGAGAAGAAGAGAAGATGGCAATTATGCCAAGGCCCATCTCCTCTCAAGAGTTGCTAACCTCACTAATACCCAGCCCAAACATAGTGAACCAAATCAAGGTTACTAAAGGAGTTAACCTCTTGAAGCTCGCCTCGTGGGTGTACAAGAGAGCGGATCAAGCTAAAGAGGAAGAGGAGATAGAAAGGGTGACTAAAGCCTTCGTGGTGTGCTTGGCAGGAGCACTCCTATTCCCATCCACGGAGGACTTTCTAGAGGAGTCCCAATTGAGCGCAGTTGTGAGCTTATGGGAAGAAGAAAGAGTTGGTCCGGCGATCTTAGCACATCTCTATAGCGGGCTCACATCGGCGGCTATGGGGAGGCCCATCTACGGGTGCATGCTAGCACTCTCAAGTTGGATCGATCTACACTTCAAGTTTGATCCATGCCATGAAGCCCAACAACCCTCAAGAATTTTCTCAAAGAGCCCACTCTCATATATCACCGGTTCATTAGGCATAAGCAATAGAGTAACCAACCGGATTCCTCAAATCAAGAAGAGAGGGGATTGGAGGGAGCATCTAAAGGTAATGCCAAAGAATCTTTTTACATGTGCCCCGGGCGTATTCAAAATGCAGGAGCTTCGTGCACGCTTCTCCATCGGGACGGACCTTCGTCTTATTGGCGCTTCGGACTTCGTCTTGTACAATTCTCACAGGTGCCTTCCTCAAATGGGTCTTCCAAGGCAACATTTTGAAGACATCTCTCATCTCCCTCCCATCAAATCAAGAGACTTAGGCAGTAATGAAGATGGTGAGGATGCCATTACCATTCAAGCTCTCTGGAGGCTAAACAAACTCCACCAACCTGTAGAAGACTTGGATGAAGACAAAGAACAATGGAAGAATTATGTAACTTCACTGGGAAAAATAAGGGCCAAAGGGGCTCATTAGATATTGTAGTTCCTTTCTTTCAAAATAAGTGAAGATTGACTTCTCATTGAGTCCACTGTTACTGATTATTAACGAAATCTTCCAAAGCCTGTGTTCTGTTGTGAAAGACGCCTCAACAAACGCCGTGAATTCAAAAAAGCACGCCTTACCTCAAGGCGTCTCAAGCGACCTGCGTGAACAAATGACGCCTGCATAGTGGGCGTTACTTAAATAACGCCTTCCCACAAGGCGTGACTAGATTCAAACCCAAAAGAATATGATCGTTCCTTCATTAAAAGTAACGCCTCTTCCTTAGTCATGTTTCAACAATAAAACGCCTTTACCAGAGGCGTGACCAAAAAATAGCAATGATGACTTCCGTTACATCAATCAACGCCCATTCAATGCGTCTGACGACGGTTATCGTTCCCCATGCAAAATAAATTCACGCCTTAATATGTGTCGTCAATTTCAATAAAACGCCCTGGGTATGGGCGTTAATTCTATTTAAAACGCCTCCCTCAAAGGCGTGTCTCACTTTCGAAGCCCAAAAGCCAGCGGCCCCTTTCTTCTTCCTCCCTCCGCTCATTTCTCCCCTCACCCTGCAAAACCCTAACCGAAGCCCTCTCCACCTCTCGAGCTCTTCCCTCTCATCTCTCAAACCTCCCCCCCTAAACCCTAACCATGGCCGGCGGAGGACAAAAACGCCAAAGGGTAGCCGCCCCAGAGGTCGTTGACCTCGACGCCTCTCGCACTCAAGAGGGGGAAATCTCCGTAGAGGAGCTCGCCATTGTGGCTTATGAAGAAGAGCCGGCCACGGCCGGCGGCGACGAGGCCGAAGCAATGGAAGGGGAAAGAGGAGATGATGGTGGGAACGGAGAAGAAGAAGATGAAGAAGAGGGAGAAGAAGAAGAAGAGGAAGGCGGAGATGGACCGCCGCCGACGGCGGCGCTCGCTCCCCGGGGCCAACTCCGGCGGCCCAGACGGCCACTGCCCCGGCCTCAACCGCAGAAGCACAGGAAGGTAAGCTCCTCTCCCCCAATTCCATTTTTTATTTTCATTTTATTTGATTTCCTTTGATCGCCATAGCCCTCGGGCACGAACCTGCAACTCAGAAAAGACACGCCTCCCACGGGGGCGTTAATCACAAGTGACACGCCCTATCCTGGGGCGTGAATTCCTTTTATTAATTAATTTTCATGAAACACGCCCCGAAGCATGTCGTTTCTTAAAAAAAATGATTTTTCATTACTGCCATGCTTATTAATTAATTTCCAACCATGTTTTTCATGAATAATTTCACATGCTGTTATTTATTAGATTTTCTGTTAAATTGAGAAACTCACGCCCTCCAGAAGGGCGTTAAATCTTCAGAAGACGCCCAAACCAGAGGGCGTCTCTCTAATCATTAACGATTTAAAAATTAAGCTCATTTAGGGAAACGCCCTTACGAAGGGCGTGAATTCAACAATAGACGCCCAACACTGAGGCGTGATTTAAAAACGTTTTAGAGCCAGCCAACGAAACGCCCAACATGGAGGCGTGATTAATATAAAAAACGCCCTTATCTAGGACGTTACAAGAAGGCACATTTATGAAAACGCCTCCCACAGGGGCGTGAATTCATCAAGAAACGACCTGAAGGTGGCCGTGAATTCAAAAAACACTAAAATTCAATAGCATGCCAAACCAAATGTAATTCCACGTTAATATCCAATCAATTAAGCAAAATAATTCCTTTTTACTGCATGCAGGGGCTGATGAGGACCCGCATCTCATGGGTCATGGTCTGGGCAGCATACCAGGGTCTCCCCGACTTTCAGAGGGCTAGGATAGAGGCCATGGGGTTTGGGGCTTTTCTATCCATCGAGCCTTTTAGACCTGACCTAGCACTGATCCAGGTTCTGAGGGAGAGATGGGATAGAGCTAGCCGAACTTTCCTGATGCCCTGGGGGCATATGGTTCCTAGTTTAGAGGATGTAGCTAGGATCACAGGTTTACGGGTAGATGGTGAGGCCGTGAGTGGGTTCACCTATTCTGATTATACGGAGATGGCACAGAGGCTGCTAGGGCTGGACATGGTTTATGTGACGCCTAGCGAGTGTAGGACCATTTTTCGCACGGACCTGACTACAGTGATGGGTCTAGGGGATGCTAGGCATAGGTCGGGGGAGACCCTAGGTGAGTTTGCGCAGCGGCTGACTGACGGGGTGAGAGCGGCATGCTGCCAGGACCCGACTGACCGTGAGAGAGCGGATCGAGACTTGAGGAGATTCCTGCTGCTGCTGCTCGGGAGATTGCTGTTGGGGACGAAAGCTGATGTCATCAACTGCCGCTTCCTGAGCATCCTTGAGGATCTGGAGACGGTTGGCACGTATGCTTGGGGAGCGGCCCTGCTGGCGCATTTGATGGCCGATCTGTCCACGGGGACAGGCCGTGAGACGACTGTCAGTGGCTTCTCACCTCTTCTTCAGGTATGCAATTTTTGTTTTCTTTTATTCTATATTATGATGCATGTGAATATAGTACTAATGCAATGCATGGATGCAGGTGTGGAGCCACCTATACATGCCGATGGGGCGAGTTGACCCACGGCCAGGAGCTGAGGGATCCTTTCCTCTGGCGCGACGCTGGGTGCCAGTCGTCTTTGGTGCCCCCCTCGATTACGAGTTGTGGGTTTTACGGAGAGAGTTCCGCGATTTCCCGCCCTCGCTGGTACGTATGAATGAATGATATGCATTTCTTTTTTTTTTGTGTTTATTTGAATTGATTATAATGATAATGATAATGATGCATGTTCATGAATGCAGGTACAGTGGAGGCCATATGAGGGGATGACTGACGAGGACCAGCCTTGGGTCGTATCGGGGCGACCTCGCTTCGGGCGTGAGCTGTGGCTACACTGCTTGAGCGAGATTGAGCCGCTACGGCTTCGGCTGGTGATGAGGACCCTGGGCCTGCCCCAGGAGTGGATCGAGGTCGGAGAGCCTCGAGGGATTGGAAAGAAGACCCGCGGTCGCACTAAGACGACCGACTGGCGGGTACGGTTTGAGGAGCAGTACGCTGACTGGCAGCGAGGCGGGACCCGAGTTGTTTCCCACGTGACAGACAGCTCCGAGTACCTCCGGCGCTATTGGGAGGTTCACGCCGGCCGACCCCAGATGAGGGTCTTAGGGGTATGTATGAAATGCAATTATTTCTAAATTGAATGCAAATGCTTATGTGACTATCATGTGACTAACATGCAATGGATGCAGGACGCGAGGGACATCGCAGCTATAGATGCCCAGGCCCACCTACACAGCCTGGAGGACCAGCTGGCCGCCACACGGGCCGACCTGGAGACCCTGGTGAGTGTTTAAATTATTCCTATATGCAAGTGAAATTTTTTGTTGAATTAATGATTAGCCACTGACGGTCCTCAATGAATGCAGCGTGCCCAGCAGGGAGCAGTGAGGAGAGATCCGGGGGAGGCCTCCAGCTCGAGGGGGCCTAGTGCAGAGGTGACTGCACTGACGGAGCAGCTGGCCAGAGCGGTTGCACGAGCTGAGGCAGCGGAGCGTGACCTTGCTTCACGGGTAAATTCTGAACTCGAAACCTCATTCAAATAATGATTAGATATAAATTGTGCACTGATAAAAATTCATTTTTACAGACTGAAGAGCTTCGAGCCACTCTTATCTGCGTGGATGAGGGCTTCCGAGCGACGAGCTCACAGGTGCGTGACCTACCTTTAATCACATGTTGTTATTTCATTTCATGAATTATTGAACTGTGGAACTGATGATTTGTTTACCTGTTTGTAGGCTGCTCAGCTGAAGGCGATACGTACCGAGTTGTCGATCCGTGATCAGCGGATCGTAGAGCTTCAGCGGGCCTTGCAGCAGCGCAGTGAGCTTCCTCAGGACGTGGCCGAGCTGCGGGTTGCCCTGGAGCTGGAGAGGAGGGAGCGTGCTCGGGAGCGCGAGGAGCGTGCTCGGGAGCGCGAGGAGCACCAGGCGGAGCGTGCCCGGTTCCAGGAGCAGTTGTTGGCACGAGAGCGTGAGCTGGCAGACTCGAGGACCCAGTTGATCCTTTCCCAGGAGCGGCTTCGAGTGTCCGAGGAGCGGTTGCAGCGAGGCCGTGAGCGAGCACGGGCTGCGGGGTACTCCTTCACCAGCTCTACCTTTGTGGCGGGTTCTTCCCTCCGAGAGAGGAGCGAGGCAGGAGGACACGTTCGGGTTCCGGCCTCTTCACGGGGGCCTATGCCTCCTCCACCGGCGCCAGTGCGGGATGGTGAGGAGGAGGTTGAGAGCAGGAGAGTAGAGGAGGGTGGAGGCGAGAGTTGAGCGTCCTGTACTTGTACTCCTCCACCTTCACACCTGTACATGATAGACATGATGATACACATATATGTATGAGATTTGAGCTTTTGTTACCTGAGCACTTGTGTGGTTGTGGACTTGTGTTTGTATACTTTTTTCTTCTCTCGTTCCTCGTGTTTGCTTTACTTTGCCCTGTATCTGCGGCTGCGATTTTCACTTGAACAAACAGGTTAATTCATCTGTTCGACTTGGCCCCTTGCCCGGTGAGCAAAGGGTGTAAATATTTTGACCTTAATAATGGGTCAAGGGGCCAAGCCTTTAATAAGGCAAAATGAAATAATCAAAACTCGGGGATGCCTCATGCAATCACACGTATGCAAACAATAATTAAAAGATGTCCAGGCAAGAATGCAATTCATGCAGCATGAAGAATTTTTTTTTTTTTGGTTTTTTTTCAGTATGTATATTTTTTCGAAGATTTTTCTAAAAAAAACGCCTTAGATTAGGTCGTTACTCTCTTAAAAGACGCCCTCGGAGACGGCGTTACTGTGAAAAGTTTTTTTGGATTTTGTTGAAAACACGACCTTCCAAGAGGCGTTATTTTTAAAGAAACGCCTAAGATCTAGGCGTGAATCAGCATAAAAGCGCCTTGAACAAAGGCGTTAATTTTTATTCCTCCCAAATTGGGCTGATAAAGAAATCAAGGTGGTGGGCCCTACTTGGTCATCTTCTAAGTTCCATTAACCTTTCTTGAATAATTAAAAGGGGAATTGGCGTGCATATAGTTGGACTTATACACGAGATTTCGTACAGTGCATTCTCTTCAGTTTGGTTTCGACCATTCCGCTGGTTCATGACTTTTTCCAAAATAAAAGAGAAAGCATGAGGAAGCCCACAAGAGATTTAAAGATGCTCGAGGCAAAGCCACCTCCCCTACCCTATGCCTGTTGGGGTTCGGTCTTTGGCGTAGGGACGCTTTGTTGCCTTTTTGCCTCTTTTCACATTGCATGCATACGCCCAAGGTTTTCCTTGCGGGGACTTTGCCCTCTTGACATGCTTTTCTTTTCACCATTGACTTTCGCTTTGGAACTGATTTGCATTGAAATAGAACTGATGAACAACCTAATTGTACTTGGGCTTTTGTGGCATTTGTTCCCTTTTGGGCCTTGACTTCCTCCTACTAGGGCGGCGGATAGGCTTGGCAGGTCTACCTCGAGGCCTCCCTTCCTCCCTTGTGGGCCGAAGAAGAAGAAGAATGGATATCGTCTTTCACCTTTGATCCGGTTTCAACTTTCCATCAGATTTTGCACTGCTTGATCTCAAGAGTAAAGTGTGTAGTGTGTGCGGGGTCAATTCCCATTTTAAATTAGCAAGACTGATGAATGGATTCTGAATTTTAACCCTTCGGACCGTGGACCTTTGCACGTCATGTCAGCCCAATAAAAGGAGAACCATGAAAACTTTCTTTGATTTTTATTTTTTTTTTATTATTTTTTTATTTTTGCTTTGAAAAATATTCAATTTTTTTTTTGATTATTTGGGAGATTTCTATTTTCTTTGGATTTTTGTGAAATTTTCAAATTTTTGTTCGGATTTTTGTTCAGGGGTAATATTTCTTGAGATATAAACCATTCCAGGGGTGAGTTAATTCTTCGCCTTCAGCATTAACTAGTTTATAAGCATTGCCAGAAAAAACTTCTTTTATAATGAACGGCCCTTCCCAATTCGGTTGAAGTTTTGAACGAGGGCCCCCGGGTTTTACAAAAATTCTTTTGATTACCATTTCACCGACCTTAAATTTTCTCTCAATTACCTTCTTTTGATAAAAACGCGAGAGCCTGTTTTGATAAACGCGCGCATGCTCAGCGGCGACCAGACGCTTCTCGTCAAGGAGTTCCAACTGGGCAAGGAGTGAATCACGACGCTCATCGATAGAGAGCTCCTTGTCCAATTGTACTCGCAGAGAGGGAATAAGAATCTCATAAGGGACCACGGCCTCCATCCCATAAGTAAGGGCGAAAGGAGTTTGCCCAGTGGGGGTTCGAATGGAAGTGCGGTAGGCCCAAAGAGCTTCAACCAGCTTATCTGGCCAGTCCGAAAATTTATTAGCCTCACACGTCTTCTTAACAATTTTGATCAAGGTTTTATTAGTGGCCTCTGCTTGGCCATTGCCCTGCGGATAATAGGGAGAAGAATGATGCAATGCAATGTTATACCTGTCGCAGAGATCCTTGAGCTCTTGGGAGATAAATTGAGGTCCATTGTCGGTGACGATGGTGCTTGGGATGCCGAACCTCGTGATGATGTTCTTCATGATAAATTTGCAGACGGTTGACGCTTTAATTTCCACGTAAGCTTCTGCTTCCGCCCACTTGGTGAAGTACTCCGTTGCCGTGAGAATGAATGATTTTTGTTTGGTCAGGAGGTTCGAATCACCAAGAGGTCCAATGATATCAAAAGCCCACATGGAAAAAGGCCATGGGGAGGACGTAGGATGGAGTGAAGAAGCAGGAGAATGAATCTTGTCGGCGTGCAGTTGGCACTTAACACACCTACGAACATAGATAGAGCAATCCTCTTCTAGAGTGGGCCAATAGAACCCTAGCCTAAGAATCTTCTTAGCTAGCATCTGGCTATTCACATGACCCCCACACACACCAGAATGCGCCTCTTCCACGACCCTCCAAGATTCATCATCATCGAGGCATCTTAATAAAACACCGGTGAGCCCTCTTCTGTAGAGCACACCTCCAACCAAAGTGTAACGTTGAGCCACTCTCCTAATTGCTTTCTTTTCTTCGGCTGTGGCTTCCTCGGGGTAAGACTGATCATTACAGTATCTGGCAATCTCATAAAACCAAGGCTTTTCTTCATCCGCCAACTCTTCTTGCCAATCCAATAACATGACCTCTTTGCCTTCAAGAGCTTCTTTCTGTCTAACCTTCTCGAGCACCTGATCCCTAATATCAAGAAAAGCACGATCCCTAATAGCTGGAGTATCACGCTGATGAATCAGGGGGACATGAAAATCACGCTGAGGAGGGAAGACTAAGGCGGAAGCTAAAGAAGCAAGTGCGTCGGCCAAGATGTTCTGGCTACGCGGGACATGAACGAAAATCAATTTAGTGAAGAGTTTGGCGTAAGCTGAAGCGAGTTCCTGGTAGGGTTTGAGCTTAGGATTGATGGTGCGACACTTGACCAGCACCTGGCGCAAAATAAGCTGACTGTCACCGACAATTCGCAAATGAGTGACACCATATTGATGAGCGGTTTTGAGACCGGCCAAAAGAGCTTCATACTCGGCTATGTTATTGGTGACGGGAAAAGTAAGCCGAGCAGCAAATGGAATGGTGACCCCTTCGGGTGTTAAAAGAACCATGCCGATCCCTCTTCCTTGAGAGTTAAGGGCTCCATCAAAATGTAATGTCCACATAGGATCGTGGGGTTGATTAATGGACATTAATTCTTCATCTGGGAACTCCGAATTGACAGGATCAAAGTGGGGAAGAGGGTGGTGAGCAAGGTGCTCGGCAATGGCGTAACCTTTGATAGCTTTTTGCTGAATGTAAGTGATGTCAAATTGAGAAAGGAAGCTTTGCCAGCGAGCTAATCGATCAGTGAGGACAGATTTTTCAAGGAGGAATTTGATCGGATTCATGCGCGCAATGAGGTGAACCTCGTGAGCTAGGAAATAATGTTTTAACTTTTGAACTACCCAAACCAAAGCTGCACAAGTCTTTTCCATGGCTGAGTACCTCTGCTCACAGGGGTTAAGAAGTTTAGACAAGTAATATGCTGCCCTCTCCTTACCTTCTTCATCCACTTGAGCTAAGACAGCACCTACGGAGTCATCCAGGACTGAAACATATAGAATAAGAGGTTTGCCTGGAATTGGCGGCCTCAGGACAGGAGGATTGACCAAATAATCCTTCAATCCGTCAAAGGCTGCCTGACACTTGTCATCCCAATTAAACTTGACTCCCGGCTTAGTAAGCTCGTAGAACGGCCTACACCTTTGTGAGTGCTGGGAGACGAAGCGGCGAATGAATTGCAACCTCCCTATTAATCCTCGAACTTCTTTCAAATTCTTGGGAGGAGGCATATCTCTAATGGCTTTTGCCTTGTTGGGATCAACTTCAATACCCCTCTTGCTAACAATGAAACCAAGCAATTTCCCTGAAGAAACACCAAATACGCACTTTTTGGGGTTCATTTTTAACTGAAATTCTCGGGATCTCTGCAAAACCTTAGCCAGAACCCCAGGATGCTCAATCCTTGTCCTTGATTTCACAACCAGGTCATCCACATACACCTCAATATAAATATGAATCATGTCATGAAAAATTGCCATCATAGCCCTTTGATAAGTGGCTCCAGCATTCTTAAGTCCAAAGGGCATGACCACATAACAATATGTGCCCCATGGTGTAGTGAATGAGGTTTTCTCTTGATCCTCCTCAGATAGACGAATCTGATTATAGCCTGAAAAGCCATCCATAAAAGAAAGAGTCTCAAATCCTGCCGTGTTGTCGATCAATACATCAATATGAGGGAGGGGGAAGTCATCTTTAGGACACGCCCGGTTGAGGTCCCGGAAATCTATGCAAATCCAAACTTTCCCATCTTTCTTCATAACCGGGACAATGTTAGCCACCCAATTGGGATAAAGGACGACTCTAACAAATCTAGCTTTATGGAGCTTATCGACCTCCTCTTTCATCTTTAAAGCCATGTTAGGGTGGAAACGCCTCAGCCGTTGTTTGACCGGGACAGACCCTGGCTTAAGTGTAAGGCGATGTTCAACGAGCGCAGGGTCTAATCCAGGCATATCTTCGTAGCTCCAAGCGAACGTGTCCTTGTATTCTTGTAGAACCAAAACAAGCGCCTCCTCCTCGGAGGGCGGCAAATTTTTACTGATGAGGACAATCCTAGGGTCTTCCTCGGTACCCAGATTGATT
Source organism: Amorphophallus konjac (assembly GCA_022559845.1). Taxonomy (NCBI): domain Eukaryota; kingdom Viridiplantae; phylum Streptophyta; class Magnoliopsida; order Alismatales; family Araceae; genus Amorphophallus; species Amorphophallus konjac. The sequence continues at coordinate 63,381,114 of CM040120.1, read as the reverse complement.
TCTTTGGTTGGCTCTTCCACTGAGGCTGATGGTTCGTCGAATCGTCTTATGCCACTAGCAAAAGCATCAGCCTCGTCCTCATATTCTTCATAACTTTCATCCCCCTCTTCAATAGGGTCTTCATCATTCATTATTTCATAAACGCCCAAACCCTCATAAGAAGCAATGGAATCCTCATATTCTAGCTCCGGCAGGATAATTGGATCCTCCACAAACTCAGGGATTGCTAAACAAGCATGGCATCTGGCAGCCAATTCTAACAAAAATCTTCGAGGAATCTGCCTACCCTTGGCCTTCTTATGTGGAACTATCCCCTGACTTTTAAAAGAAGAAGAGGAAGAAGAGGAGGAAGAGCAACTAGCTTGATTAGGGGAAGGAGATGAAAAAGCGGATACAGGAGGTGATACAGAGGAGGGCCCCTCACCAGAGGGGGAGAAAAGACTTATCAAGGAATTTTGAGAGAGCAGCCCCTGGGTTGGGACGCACTCGGAAGAAAAATAGGAAATCTCTTCAATAGAAATGGAGGACTGGAATGTTGGAGATTTGGCGTTTTTTTTTCGTTTTTAGTTTTTCCTTTGTTTTTATTTTCTTTTTCAAGTAAAAAGCAATGTGAAGGGAGAATAGCAGGAGGAGTGGAGATTGCAATTTTGGAGAAAGATTTAATCAAAGACGGCCCATGCGGGGGCGAGATGGAGATTTCAGAAAATCGCTCGAGGAGCGAAGGAGCAATCGAAAGGGAAATCTGAATTGAATCAGGAGACAAGTTAATGGTAATCGGTGGTGGTCGCGGCACGTGACCAAACCAACGGGAATAGAAAGAAGCCAACACTGATGGATGCACAGAAGTGAGGGAGAAAAGGCCGGCCCACAGCCTATCCACGGAGAAATCTTCTTCAAAGGGGACATCTGGCTCCCCTGTATCTGTGTAATCACTTAACAGCTGCCTTTTATCTGTGATTGCGGCTGGCATTTCAATCAGCTCTTGAATCAGTGGCGGCCATTCTGGATCTGTCGGCATGAATAAGCGGCCCAGGGAAATCGTGATGTCATTCATATCAAACCATCTGTACCAGTCACATGCCGGATCACCCATCTTCCTTCTTTTATCGGGCCTTAAAGACTCCAAGGCTTTGTAAGTGGCTAGTGGTGCAATGTGAACGAGCGAACTGCCTAGCGTGCACATCTTGACAATCAAATAATGAAGTAATGATAGTAGTCTGCTCGTTGTTTTGAATGCCACCGGTGACAAAATGTGTCTTTAAAGTCCAGGTGAGCGGTTGGCGATCTGGCTGGAAGGTGGACGTCATAACAGCCCACGGCTCCCCTTCATTCTTGCCCGGTGCTTTGTAGCCTAAGCCGCCTCGTGCAATCATCTTTTGAGGCTTAATGGGCCTAACTCTGCCCTGGAGTTTGGCGCCCAGGCCCTTGCCATCTTGATATCCCATTCTTATAAGAATGTTCCAGCCGGGGGTATTCATCATATTTTTCTTTTTCTTCTTCCCCTTAGAAGGCAGAGGTGTCATGGCAACTGTGGTAACTGTCTCGGACAGCATCGGCCGCAGACGGGGAATGTCCAACACAGATAATAACGGCTTGTTGGCAGGCCATATGGAAGGAACTGATGAAGCTACATGAATGTCTTCCTCTGGCAAGATCGGCACACTGGTCACCTTGATAATACGCCCCTTGTGCGGAAACTTGAGGCACTGATGGTTTGTAGAAGGCACCGCATCAAGCTGCTGAATGTAAGGGCGACCCAGGATGCCATTAAAGGTTGGGTCCATATCCAGAATATGAAAATCTGCCGTAATAGTGGCTGGACCCAAGCTGACTTTGAGAGTAATCATGCCCAGAGGAGGTTTCTTTGTATTATCATATGCCGTGACAGTAATGGTAGATGGCCGAATCTGGCTCTCAGGGATACCACATGACTTTAGAGTGCTCGGAGGCAACACATTAATAGATGCACCGGTGTCTACCAAACATTGCTTAACGGCCACTTTGTTGATATCAACCGTGATACATAGGGCATATTTTCTTGCCGGTAGAGGTGCTAACTCATGTTCGTGGAATGTGATTGCCGGTTGACTGCTGGCAGGAGTCAAAACTGTAATTATCTGTTCAACCGGAAGGTCCTCATTGACCATGACCTTCTGCAGATATTCTTTCAGGGCCAGCTGATGAGTGGTGGACCTCTTGATTAACTCCAGAATGGAGATTCTGGCTGGAGTGCGATCCAAGTGCTTTAACAAATCATACTGAGTTCCCGGCACTGAATCTTGTTCCTGCTCTTGCTCTTGTGGCCCCTGCACGGGCTCTAGCTCTCTCTGGGGGAAAACACGGTGGAATATCCGTCCACTACGGAGGGGTGCTACGCCTTGACGCGCCTCTGTCGGGGCAATCTTAGGAGGAGGGTTGGAAGAAGAAGAAGGAATGTCGGTAGCAGAAACCGCACTTGGGGATAAAGGGGAATTCAATGAAAGGGGTGTCTCCGTAGGAGACGTGGTAGTGGTGTTCAATAAAGGTGCCCCCGAGGGAGGCATGGGAGGAGCATTTGAAGAAGGGGCCCTCACCAGAGAGGTGAGGGATATCCGAATGCGAGGAGTATTGGTAGGTGGTGGAATAAGGAGAGATCGTGGCACAAAAGGTGGTTGGGGAGATGGTGAAGGAACTCTTGCCGGTGTAGGGGTGATAGAGGAGGTAGCGGGCGCTGGCGGTGAGCGAAGTAGGAGTGGCCTGGATGGCGCGGGTGTGGGATTGATGGTGGAAGGTGGAATGGTAGATTGTTGGGGTGGTATGTGGTTAAGAAGGGAACGAGTCGGCAAGACTGTAGAATTGGTGGAGGTAGACGGGTTGACGGGGCGTAAAAGGGAACGTCCCGATAGGAGATTAGAAGAAGAAGGGGGAATGCGCAAAAGGCGCGGGGTTTGATTTCGGGTTGTATCATGGTGAAATGCCCCGACAGAGGCGTTTTCTTCGTGCCATCCCTGCCCTCTCTCCACCTCGTAGAGAGACGTGACAGGGTTCACGTGCTGATTAGGAGCGTGGTCCGGTAGTGGATTACGGACAATCCCCATATCCTGCTGGGGTGCTGGAGCTTGTTGTGGTTGAGCCTGCTGCGGAGCTGGATGCTGCTGATTTTGCTGTTGCCGAGGCGGCCTTCTCTCTTTCATGGTGGCGATGACTTGCCTCATTTCATCCCAATTAATGCCTCCCTGGTCATTCAAATCATAAATATGATCTCTGAAGTGGAAACAACGGTCAAGGTTGTGACCAGGGGCGCGGTGAAATGCACAGTAGCGGGATGTGTCAACATTGTCGGGCCACACTGTTCTTTCTTTTGGTAGAACGAGCAGGTTGGCGGCCATTAAAGCATTAAAAATGTCAGGGAGACTCTCTGGGAGTGGCGGATAATGGGCCCTCTTGGGGCCAAGTGGTGGTCTCCGCTGTTGTTGGCCGTAGTGGGAAGGTGGAGGGACTTGATGGTATTGTGGTGGTGCTGGAGGGTCGGCGCGAGGCGCTTGGCTTGGTGATGGAGCAAAAGAAGGTTGGGGTGCGAAGTGGCGTTGTGGGGCGGAGGTAAAATGAGGGTTTTGTTGTGGAGGTGGTGGAGGTCGTGGGTTTGAATGGTGATGGGGGTGGCCAACTACGCCAACCTGCTCGTTTGTGACAGTGCCCTCAGTTGTGGGCCCACTGTTGACAGTTATATTCTTTTTAAGCAGCCGAGGCTTCGGCTCAAACATGCCCATGATGGGCGAATCCTTCATTTGTGTCTGTATATAACGAGCTCTTTCATAGAGCTCCTCCATGGTTGTCAGCCGATTCATGGCCAAAATGTGCCGGAATTGAGGGGTTGCATTAGAAATGACCATCTTCACTTGCTCCTGTTCCGACAATGTGTCCTTTAATTTTTCGGCCATGGACCGCCACCTATCAGCAAATACAATGAAGTCCTCCTCGGGCTTCATCTTCTCAGCAACTAAATCTGTAACAGAGAGGGAGGGTCCCACCCGGTCTCTGTACTTTTGCAGGAACTTTCTTTGAATAATATCAAAATCGCCAGCATCAGCTGGCTCCAGAGAATAAAACCATTCGAGGGCGGGTCCCTCAAGAGATCTCCTGAATAAATAGGCCAGGGAGGCCTTGTTGTCTTGCCAGAAAGAAGTTTCATAACGGAAATCCTTTAAATGAATGAACGGGTTACCGGTTCCATTATATCGCCGAAAGTGCGGCATTTCAGAAGGGGGTAAGTGGAACACCGGCAACGTAGGGAGAGAGATTTCCGGAGCATTCTTAGTTGCCGTAACCTTCTTGAGCTGCTCCTCCATGCTGGCTAGCTTTCGAAGCAACAGAGTGTTGGTATCGGGCTCGACCGGGGCCTGATTCTGAATGAAAGCACGCGGTATAGGCGTTCGCAAAATCTGAGGAGGTTGAAAGGATTGATGCCTAACCGCTGAATAGCTCGCCTGTGGGGCCGGCATGGCCGCAGTAGGCGTTTGTGGACGAGAGGAGGGGGAATGCAAGACCGCCTGGTCATTAATAATCTGATGGCCACTCACGGCCGGAGGGGGATTAGAAGAAGAAGAAAGAACTGACTTCCCCTTTAAAGCGGCCTGAACAGCTTGCCACTGGGAGTCATCCAACTGGGAAAGAGCTTGGATTAAATCAGTGACGTTGATGGATGGGGAAGGGTTCCCCGAAGTATTAGAAGGTGGAACTTGAGACGGAGGGTCCGCCTCATGATTAGTGGTATCGACCACATGAACCTGAGAGTAATAGGGATGAGGAGGAAGGTAGTTCCCCTCATAATAAACCGAATCCTGGAGAGGGTCCTCATATTGACCAAATATGTTCTCATTCTCATCATCGTAAGAATACCCGTTGCCCGACATGTTGATGGTTTTACCTGAACGGAGTTTCATTCTTAAGAGAGAGAATGTTTTTAATGAAGGAACTATCACAAAATAATCAATCCAAACCAAGCAATCAAATCACCCAACTATGTTTATGCAAACAAGGTTGGCAAGAAACGCAAGATTTTAAGGTTTGATGTTTGAATTAGGGTGAATTATTTGTGAAAGTTCACTCTTTTGCCAAATGAGACCTAGTTTGATCCGAGTGTAACCTCCGGGTCAACTAAGTTCTTCCTCTCTTAACAACGCATGGGTTCTCTAAACTCCAGGTACTTCGAGGGTACAACCAGCCCAGCGTCCGTGAGGGAATCCACGGGTGCGGGGACTTATGGAGGTCTTGGAAAAGGGATTTCCAGTCCAAAGAGACGGAATGCTCAATGGAGGGTCGTCCCGATTCCAAGAAAGGTGTGTAGATCCTAGGATAGAGAGAGGAGGTCTCTCAACCAAGCCAGCAAATCAAGATAATCCAAGCAGCAATATAATATCAACACAAATGCCAAACGATGAATAATAGCCAATCTGTGAAAATGAACAGTAAAGACACGCCCTGGGAAGGGGCGTGTTCACAACAGCAAGAAAGACACGCCCTGCGATAGGTCGTGACAAACTTAAAACACGGCAGCGTGGCTGCCGTTAACTCTGTGAGGGGCTCACAGACAGTAGGAAAAACACGCCTTAGGGTGAGGCGTTCTCAGGAAAGGACGCCTCCACTGGAGGGCGTCAAAACTCAGATAATAATTAAACACGCCCTGATGACAGGCGTTGACAATAGATGGAACGCCTCTGGGAGCGGCGTTAAGTCCACAGACAATAAAACAATCATGCAGCAGGCAGCAGTTATAGTAAAAGACGCCCTGGGAATGGGCGTTACTCAGAGAAACACGCCCCTGAGAGGGGCGTTAAATATCAGACGATGAAATAAGCAACCAGAAAGCCAGCAGGTGTAATAAACGCACGCCCTGGAAGGGGGCGTGATTCAACAAAACACGTCCCTGTGAGGGGCGTGAAATCAAAAGACGCCTTCGTGAAAGGCGTTAATAAGCAGAAATCGACTGACCCGGGGAGTGTGCAGAGTGCACAATGGAGGGTGCCCGAGGGGCACAAGGGAGAGGGTACCGAGGGTACCAAGGGGAAAGGGCACGCGAGGGTGCCTAAGGGGAAAGGACACACGAGGGTGTCAAGGGGAAAGGGCACTCGAGGGTGCCAATGGAGATGGTAATCAAGAAAGAAAACAGTGGAAGTCCCACCGTGATCGCCAATTTGTAGATTCGGATTAAAATCCACACTTAGGAATAAAAATAATAATAATAAATGAATAAGATGTAATAAAAATAGCACGAGGTGCTTAAAAGGGAGTTGTGATCGCCAGAGGGATTACCTCAATAAGAAGAAAAGGAGATCGCGTGTACCTGGTGGAAATTGGGATGCGGGATGGATGTGGATTTCCTCCTCCAACTTCAATCGGCCGGCCGATGAAGCGGGTCTTCTTAGTTGATTACCTTGCAAAACGGACAATAAACACAAACAAGAAGAGAGGGATCAGCCCAAAATGCAGTAGTATCTATCCAAATAGACGTGTAATAATGAAGGAAAGAAAGGCACATGCGCACCTTATTTTTTTTTGGGTTATTTTTAAACCCCTTAACAAGACTTAAGGGAGGGGGAGTATGATGATAAAAATGCGATAAAGTGTGAATAAATATGAAGGATGAACGTATATGATGAATGGAGTGATATGAATGAAAAAAAACAAACAGATGAAAAGGCTGAGAAACCCTGCTGTCCCTGGCGACAGTAAAGGGAAAATTGGGTGAAGATGCCGGAAGTAGATGGATGAAGCACCGGATGAAGCCCAACGAAGAACGCAGAGAGGATGCAGCAAAGGACGAAGAAGGCTCTGCTCGTGAATGCTTAAACCTTTTGAAACCTGCTTAACGTGCTTCACCTGCTTCACGAGCTTAAAACTGCTTAAAACTGCTTAACCCTTTTACAATGCTTAACCTTTTACACGATCGATCAAGGCTTCAATTTATAGCTTCGATTGGATGTGATCAAGCAAGGTAAGATCAGAACGGGTAATGAGGCATTCAAGGAAGGATTAAGATCGAGCAAGAGACCAAATTATGATAGGGAACTGTGAGGGAAAGATCGAAAAAGGAAGGACTCTGGAGCGAAACACGCTTTAATCGAGGGCGTCTCTTGATGAATTGACGACTGCAACAGAGGCGTTTCTTGAAACACGACCTAGCAAAGGACGTTTCTTCCTGGATTTAATTTTAGAAACAGAACTTGCTCTGTTTAAACACTGATATAACACGCCTATGATAACGGCGTTTCTTAAAAACACGCCTTGAGGAAGGGCGTTACTAAGAAAATGCCTTTTATTTTGAAAATTGATAATTTCAGAAATTAACGGATAATACCAGGAATTGACGCCCTGTTTCACGGTCGTCCTTTCTTTGAAAACGCCTTTTTACAGGTCGTGACTTTATAAATTAACGCCCTTAATAAAGTCGTGAATAACAAAAATGCAAGAAAAATGCATAAAAATTCACAAAAAATAGAAAAACTTTATATTATAAGAATATTGAAGTCCACTTGGGGCGTTTACATAATAACATGAGATTTGATCAACAAAACGTCAATTTTGGCGTGTCTACAATAAGATGATGATCCGTTGATTGTTGAAATTAAAGAGAAATTAGATCAACGGCCGGATTTCATTTTGGAGGATGATGAATGGTTGCTTTTCCGAGGAAGAACCTGTGCGCCCGATTGTTCTACCATCAAGAGCAAAATTCTGGAGGAGGCAAATCGATTGAGTTACACTATTCATCTTGGTGCCATAAAAATGTATCAAGATCTCAAAAGAACCTTTTGGTGGCCTAACATGAAAAGAGAGGTAGCCGAGTTCGTGAGTCAATGCTTGGTTTACCAACAAGTTAAAGCTGAACATCTCAAGCCGGCAGGTTAACTAAAACCTCTTGAAATACCGGAATGGAAATGGGATAGTATTGGCATGGATTTTATTGTTGGATTGCCGAAGACCCGAAGTGAATTTGATGCTATATGGGTGATTGTAGACCGACTAACTAAGTCCGCTCACTTTTTGCCCATCAAGACCAAATGGACCGTGGATGTTTTAGTTGCCCTCTATATCAAGGAGGTCGTAAAGCTGCATGGTATTCCAACTTCTATTATTTCAGATAGAGATCTGAGATTTATCTCTCATTTCTGGAAAGGTTTGCAATCATCTTTAGGAACTACGTTGAATTTTAGCACGACTTTCCACCCTCAGACAGATGGACAAACCGATAAGACAAATCAGATTATTGAAGACATATTGAGAGCTTATATGACATACTTTGGGGGAAGTTGGCATGAACACTTGCCATTGATTGAATTTGCATATAACAACAGTTATCAGTCTAGCATTCAGATGGCACCTTTTAAAGCACTATATGGCAGGAGTTGCAGATCACCTCTATGTTGGAGTGAGGTTGGAGAGAAGGGATTGATGGGTCCCGATATTATTCAAGATACAACTCACAATATCCAGTTGATCCGAGAAAGGCTAAAAGTTACTCAATCACGACAAAAGAGTTATGCCGACCATAGAAGAAAAGACCTTGAATTCCAAGTGGGGGAGCATGTCTTCTTCAAGATCTCACCCACATGAGGAATCAAAAGGTTCGGTGTCAAAGGAAAACTGAGTCCGAGATTTATTAGCTCTTTTGACATTCTAGAAAGAATCGACGAAGTGGCATACAAGCTGGATTTGCCTCCACAATTGGCTGGTGCCCATGATGTATTTCATGTATCCATGCTAAGGAAATATGTGTATGATCCTTCGCACGTGATTCAATTCGATGACTTGAAGCTACAGAAGGATTTATCTTATGAAGAAAGATCGATCAAGATATTAGATCAAAATTACACCAGCTAAGGAATATGGCTATACCAATGATAAAAGTCCAATAGAGTAAGCGCGGATTCGAGGAGACTACTTGAGAATTAGAAGAGTCAATCAAGAAGAAGTATCCAGATTTGATCTGAGGTTAGAATTTTGAACCCTCCATTTGAAATTTTAAATTACTATTACGTGATGTGAATTTAGAGGACCAAATTCTTTTAAGTGAGGGAGGATGTAGCAACTCAAAATTTTATATATGCATTTATATCCGAAAAAAATAATAATGAAAGATGATAATAAAATAAATGATAAATATATTTTTTTATGTCTTTAAAGTGTAGAATATATAAACATGAATCCTATCTCACGTGTTAACACGAACGACGAGATTCGCGGCACGATTCTGAGAAGGCGAAGACGTCAGTACTGTAGCATCCGATTTAAGAGAGAATTATTAGCTCTAATTAAATCCTAATTAATGGTTGATGCAATTTCTTACCTAATTGAATAAATGAGATCATGGATTATGTCATAAAGGGGGGTTTATTTTAATATTTACATGTTGGAAATTAATGTCAACATAAGTTGGTGTAATAGTAACATGAGTTAATGAAATGGCAAAATTAGGTGGAAAATTGACTTAGAATTAAATTAGCAATAAAACATCAATGAATAAATGAGATAATTGATTATGTCATAAAGGGAGATTTATTTGAACATCCACATGTTGGAAATTATTGCCAACATAAGTTGGTGTAATAGTAACATGGGTGGAATAAGAAATTAGGTGGAAGATAGAATTAAATTAGTAATAAAATAATAGTGAGACTTTTTTTTATCTCAAACACAAAGTCATCTAGCGGCCGAAGGGAGAGTGCACCCCCATTCCAGAGGAAGGAAATGGTCTCACTCCACCAAGCAAACCCCTAAATGCTGATTTTATTACTTTTCTTTTTGTGTAGAATCTGTACAGATCAATAGAGACCGAATAGACCAAGTCTCTAGTACAAATGAGTATGAAAAGAGGCTATACAAAAATTCTACGAAAATTAGGAACAGAAGATGCATCCGCTAAAGCATAAGCTTTGGCTAGTATGGGCAAATCTTTGAAAGAATAAAACTCCTTGTTGCGGCCAATGATTATTGCATGATTGGCAAGGGCATCAGCAACCTGATTAATCTCTCTGTAGGTGTGGGATATGGGGCAGCCACACGATTGAAAATCTTCTTGAATATCTGCCCACCATGGAAGGAGGGACCAAGGGGGATCTTTCTTCTTGGTAAGCATATCAACCATAGCCACAGAATCTGTATAAATGATTGACAAAGGGATAGAGTGCAGGCTGGCTAGGCGTAAACCATCCAGGAGAGCTCTTCCTTCAGCAATCATATTTGTGCCATTCCCATAGAAATAAGAGAAACTTAATAGAACTTGGCCATAAGAATTTCTTATGCAGCCACCCCCTCCAGCCGGGCCTGGGTTTCCCTTACAAGCCCCATCAATATTAAGAGAATAGTTAACAGAAGGGGGCATCCATCTAATGATATTAAATGCCGACTGTTTGATGTTGACCTCAATACCAAATTCAAGAATCAATTTCCTGTGACTATGACTAATTCCTTGTCTGAACTGGGAATGCTGCACAATTTGTTTAATCTCCAAAAGAATGATATCAGCCACCCTTAAAATATTGGAAGAACTACCTTCATACCTGACCAAGCATCTGTATTTCCAAATCTCCCAAGTTATCAAAATCACCATCATAAGAGATATAAAACCTTTAGGAGAAGTAATTTGAATTTCTGAGATGAATTGCTTTAGCCACAATCGGAAATTAGATGATGGTTTTAATTCTGGTAAGAGGGGTCCAAACTTATTCCATAATAAGGCAGCAGGTTCACTTTTCAGAAATAGATGATCATCATCTTCATTATTCTTAGTGAGTTGACAACAGGAGCAGCAAGATGCCATCTATACACCACTTGATTGTACTCTGCTATCAGTGGGAACCGTCTGCTGTATGAGCTTCCAACAAAATAAAGCTGCCCTTGGAGGAAATTTGATATTCAATAGCTTGCTAAAACCTGAGCTGTCCTGTTGAGTTGTTTGCCCCTTTATATATCTGTAAGTAGATTTAATGCTGAATTTTCCAGAATTAGATAATGACCAGATGGGAATATCCCTACCATTTTGTAAAATAATGTTCTGAAGATCCCCTCGGGTCTGCTGATCAGTAATGAAACTCCAAGCATTATGTTGTACTTCTGTTAATACAGCCCTTGCAAAATAATCCTCAACAGAAGATTGAGAAGGAGCCTGAGCAGTTAAGGCTTTATCTTTGTACCAAATATCCTTGAAGAAGTTTATAGATGAGCCATCTTTTATGATCATCCGGAGACCAGAAAGAAGTATAGTTTTAGCTTTTACATAATCTCTGGTTCTAATTCCTGCTGGATATGGAGAGGTGCAATCTGAAATGTGACAGCCTTGCAAATATTTGCATCTAACAAACCGAGCCCAAAGAGAATCACTGAATATAGAAAGCCACAGGAGTTTTACTTGACAGCAAATCTGAATATCAGCAATACTTCTAATGCCCAGGCCTCCATTGACAATAGGATTACAAATTCTGTCCCATGAAACCCAATGCTTCCTGTGAGAAGTGTCGGTCCCTTGCCAAAAAAAATTGGCACACAATTTTTCAATTTGTCTCTGGATGGTGCAAGGAATTGAAACAGCACTAGCTAAGTATATTGCCAATGATGACAGCACAGAACGAATAAGGACAACTCTGCCAGCCTGAGATAAAAATTTACTCTGCCAACCTGCTAGTTTGTTGTTCATTTTATCAATAAGATATTTGAAATGAGTAACCTTAGTTTTTCCTTTGAACAAAGGAATACCCAAGTAAGTGATTGTATTTGTTCTGTGCTGGTACCCAGACAATTGCTTTAATCTGTTGATAGATGAGGCTGGCATTCTTTTTCCAACAATAAAGTAGCTTTTGGAAGCATTAACTCTTTGTCCAGAGGAAATTTCATATTTTGCAAGGAAAGACAATAGATGCTTAACTGAGGGAATGCTCCCATTCAGAAAAATAATTGCATCATCAGCATAAAGGATGTGAGATAACTGAGGCGAACCTCGAGGCAAATGATAAAATTTGCATTTACCAGAAGAGAATAAGAAACTCAACCCTCTACTCAATACTTCCTCTGCTAAGATGAACAATGCAGGTGCTAAAGGATCTCCTTGTCGAACCCCTCTAGATGACTTAAAATAGCCATGAATCTGTCCATTCAAAGATATAGAGAACCAACAATTCATCAAAAGTTGAGCAATGAGGGACACAAACCTGTTAGAAAAACCAAATTTTCTCATTGTATGGAGAAGAAAATCCCATTCAATGCGGTCATAGGCTTTAGCCATGTCAAGTTTAATAAGCATATTATGCCCTCTAACCGGTCTGTCTAACTCCATAAAAAGTTCCCTGGCCAGAAGAAAATTATCAGTTATCAGTCTTCCAGTGATAAACCCACTTTGCTCACTTGAGATTATCATAGGAAGGATATGCCTCAGCCGGTCACTCAGTATTTTAGACACTTTTTTATAAACAAAGTTGCATAGACTTATAGGCCTAAAATCTGCAAATGAAGATGGATTCTTGACTTTAGGGATCATGCACATAATAGTGGAGGTGATTCCCTGCGGAAGACCCCACCCTTGGAAAAAACTCTGAACATCTTTAATCACATCCAAGCAGACAATGTCCCAACAAAAGGTGAGGAATCCTCCTGTAAAGCCATCTGGTCCTGGAGAACTGTTTCCTGACAGAGAGAAAACCGCAGCCTTGACCTCATCAGCAGAAGGAGTTGAACATAGTGAAGTGTTCTGATCATCAGTAATCAGAGAAGGAATAGCTGAGAACAAGTTTTCATCAAGATTGTGATCCTCCACTATTATCTGAGACTTGGCCTATAAATAGGGCTTGGATCTTCCCTACTCAAAGTGCAAATCCACTAGAGAAGTGTTTGTTGTAGAGAGGAGGAAATCTTGAGTTGGAGGAGTGTTCAAAGTGTTCTTCATTCTTATTCTTTTTTCTCTTCGATCTTCCACTAGGTAGGTATTCTCTCAGGCTAAACTTAAATTGATACATGAATTAGATGTAGATGCATGTCTACTTTGATTCTATACCATTTTCCTCAATTTTTATTCAGTATTAAGCATGCTGTCCATACAATTGGACATAAGATTCTAACAGAGATTTTTAACTGCCGGAAGATCCGTCTCGGATCACGGTGTCTTTCTAAGACCATGTTCCGGATGCGTGATCTCCGCCCCGATCGTGATGTCTTCAGGTTCTAATTGAACCAATATATCATCTAGCATGTTTAATATGTCATGTTAAGTTGCATACCATTCAAATTCACACACGATTAAGTTAAGGATATGGAAGATAATAATTCTATTCCATGAGCTTATATTTTCATCTTAGTTCTTGTTACCTTCATGATATCCTTGATCTCCATGACTATATTATCTTTCTGGCATGTTAAATGGAATAGATATTATCTGTTAATATTACATGAGCTTAGTTGCATGATCGTGATCAATACGAGTTTAACGATTTCCATGTTATCGCGTTACCGTGTTTTTGACAAGTTGCATAGTTCGCTAGATTTCCAAAGAATAAGGGTGTCTAAGAAAAGTGGTCTATGGGCAAACGATTTAAGTGGATAAGTGGTTACTTAATTAGGTCCTCGTGAATACGAGGGGAGTCTCCCACTATCCCACCACTTACCTAGCCATGATTCTTCAGTTTTCTAGTTAAGCTCCGACTGCGAAAAATGGGATAGAATTTTCGCTAGAATTGTTCCTCATTTCCAACAAGTCGTGTAATTAGTAAGATTCTCAAGGAAAAATGGTGTCTAAGAAAAGAGGTCCACGGGCAAATGCTTTAAGTGGATAAGTGGTTTCTTAATTAGGACCTCGCGAATGCGAGGGGAGCCTCCCATTGTTCCACCTCTTACCTGGCCATAATTTTTCGATTTTCTAGCTAAACACCTGACTGTGAAAAACTTGATCTAAACCCGTTTTACGAGATTTTCCGCAAGGGCGAATTGTGCCTTGTTCGACAATCCAATCTTTTATCGACTTAATGTCATTAAACATGATGCCTTAAATCCTTTTCGAACTTCTCTTTCAACTACTTATAATCTTGTACTACTTATACCTCGAATGATAATTTTTGCTAGATCTGTACTTTATTTAGTAACCTTTACCTTGAAATTCTTTAGCCATACATATTATGTGGATGTCTAAATATACTTGGGATCTATGATCCATAACCCCAATGCTTGGCGTTAATGGGGCCCGCTCTGGTCCTAGGGGAGTGCCCAAAAGTATTTGTGCCCATGGGATTTGAATGACCTGGTGTGGCATTGCACCGAAGTGCTTGACTTGCTAGATTGATTTATGACATTCCACAGTTCGTGAATTACTTGACTTGCTTGAATACATGAAGTACTTGAATTATGTGAAATACTTGACTTGTACATACTTGCATGAAATGGCCAATTCCATAGTAATACTTTCTACATGATCATCCTCTACTTGAACTTTACTCTTGATATCTTGTCTACTTGTGATTCCATTCTTTACTCTCTCTCCTATTCATGTTCCATGTTTTATTTATGTTCTCGACATAGCACAGTAACTTTATCTAAAAATGTTAATTACTTTAAGTTGCCTGCTATAGAGATATAAATCCTACTGAGCGTTTCGCTCACCCTACGTTTTCGGTTAACATTACAGGTAGTTCTAACGATGAACTCCAAACATATGGGGATGGGCAAGAGTGAAACGAGGGGCCAAGTTTATATTATTTACCTAGGTTTATGAGTAGTACTCTTGCTAGAATTATGTACTTGGAAGTTGTATTATGCCTCTTAACGCTTCAGAACATTGTAAAACTTTATTTTGATGAAATAAAAGTATCCTTTTATTCTTGTGTCCCATTGTGGTTGGACCCTATTATACATGCTCTTGATCGACACGAATGTTTACGACTCATCGTGTGTCGATATTCCGCGTCGAGGCATGACACAATGTGTGGATCCCAAGTTACCTCGTGTCTTGTCAATGGTCGAGGTGGAGTTTGGTGATGATGAGGTGGTAAAATTTCAAGGCAGGCTGTATGTCCCTGCTGAAGAATAGGTGAAGAAGGCTATTTTGTAGGAGGCACATGGTTCCCGTTATGTTGTGCATTCCGGAGCAACCAAGATGTATTGCAATGTGAAGAGGTAATTCTGGTGGTCAGGAATGAAGAAGGATGTTGCTGAGTTCGTGGCCAGATGTTTAACATGTCAGCAGGTAAAGGTGGAGCATCAGCGGCCCGGTGGCACTTAGTAGCCTTTGGAGATCCCAACGTGGAAGTGGGACCATGTGACTATAGATTTTGTGGTCGGTTTGTCGAGGACTCCGGGTGGCTATGATGGTATATGGTTGCTAGTTGACAGGTTGACTAAAACTGTCAGGTTGTTGCCAATTAAGGTGAGTTGGGGAGTCCACAAATTGGCCAGATTGTACGTGGAGCAGATTGTTCCCTTGCATGGCATTCCTGTTTCTATTGTGTCTGATCGAGATCCCATTTTCACTTCTGGTTTCTGGAGGAGCTTTCAGAAAGCCTTGGGTACAGAGTTAGCTTTTAGTTCACCTTATCACCCTCAGTCCGATGGGTAGTTGATGAGAAATATCTAGACCTTGGAAGATATGTTGAGAGCTTGTTGCCTTGAATGGCAAGGGTTGTGGAGTCATCATTTGTCGTTGGTAGAATTCACTTACAATAATAGCTATAATTCCAGTTTGGGCATGGTGCCTTATGAGGCCTTGTATGGCCGACCGTGTAGTACTCCACTTGACTAGTTTGAGGTTGGTGAGTGAGTAATGATAGGACCAGAGTTGGTATAGCTGTGCATGGAGGTGGTACATGTCACGCCCCGAGCGCGGAAGATACCCGGATACGCGCGATGAGTTTATATCAATCATGCCAATCAGAGTAGTAGTGTATTCGACACAAAGACAGAGGTGCGCAAATAGAAAGATAACCCAATCCTTATTATTAATAGGCTATTACAAATCCAATACTCTGTTTAATAAAAAGAAAAGTACATAGTTGACTCAAGAAAATAAGAAAAAGACTAGATGACACTTGAAGAAGTTCTATCTCTTTCACTCTTGACTATCCCCTTCAGAATGAGTCTCATCATCGGACTTACCTGAAAAGTAAGGGACAAACACGGAGTGAGCGAACGCTCAGTAGGAAATTATATCTCAAGCACTAGCAAGGGGTTTAAGTGATTACATCTTTCATGAATGTACTATGGCTATGCATGCTCGCATGAAATGACAAGATAGAGAGAATATCAATAAGGTAACAAGTTGAACTAGTCATGAACTTTCAAGAAAGGATAACAAGATATTCAAGCAAGTACTTTTATCATGTCAAGAACTTTGGCTATCATGTATCAAGCAAGCAAGTAATTACCCTTTTTTCGGGTCACGCAAGTCATGTCAAGTCAAGTACGATTCAAGTACAAGATTTTGTGTGGAGTGTCCAATCAAGCTAGTCATACACTCGGTATAATGCCAGATACCTTATCATTAAAACTCCCATGGGCACAAGTACTTTCGGGTGCTCCTCCCAGGACCAGATCGGGCCCTATATGCGCAGGCATTTATCATGTATTTCGACATCCACTCTTGTATATATATAGCCAATATGGAATTTCAATAATCAAGCTCCTGTAGGATAACTTTGAGAGAATAGAGTCCAAAAATATGACATTGGACATAGCTAGGCAATAATCACGGTAGAATCACGACGATCGATAAACTAGGTGGAATTAGGTTCCCTTACTCGGGTACCATGACAAGTATGGACTATCCTTCTTTATATAGAATTGTGGTCCACATGAATAGCACATCAAAGGCAAGATACCCTCATTCTTATCATAGAATTGAGGTCCACAAGAACATCGGAATATGGCATGATATCATCATCCCATTGGGAGATTCCCATGATATATACTTTGTATAATCATAAGGGCCGGTATACCATGTTTCTTTAGAGTGACATGGCAAAAATTATGTAACGGGTTTTTAGGGTACAACCAGCTTAGTCGACCTTGAGGGAATCCAAGGTACGAGGAGTCTTATGGAGGTCTCTATGACTAACTCGCTAGTCCAAAGGAACGGAATGTCCAATGGAGAGCTTGTATGTCAATGAGAGTTGATGGTGATCGATAGAACAACATGAAAACATGGGACTATACTCACGGAGTGGAGATATAGTGCCGATATACATATATATAAATATAATGAAAACCCTCGGTTAGCAGTAGCAGGTAAAAACATTTTTACAGAAAATAACGACTTTGATTAAGTCACTACTTAAGTAAATAACGCCTTAAATAAGGGCGTTTACATGCATTTCCAATTTTGCAGAAATTTCCATAATTCTGTGTTTTATCAAAAACACGCCCTGGACAGGGGCGTTTTATATAAATTTGACGGCATATACAGTGGTCGTCTATTTCTTAATTTTCATTTTTGTAAGATATCAATTTCTGTAGTTTAACATGAATGCGCCCTAGGAAGGGTCGTAAATTTTTAAAATCACGCCCTACACAGGGGCGTTATCACCGTGAGAGACGGCCTAGTCCAGGTCGTGAATTCAAGGAATTTACAATATTTCAGGAAATAAAATTTCAAGAGACAGGAGACATGGTCATGACAGGAAAATTAGCAGGAATTCACAGGTAGAGTTATGCAAGATATTAGAATCGATATTTCATATTTATTGAATTTTAAACAGGATCAATTATTAATTACATGCGATTTTCATGAAATTAACGCCTATAGGGCAGGGCGTCAAATCTTAAATTTGACGACCTAGTGCAGGTCGTTTCTAAAAGTAGCGCCCTAGACACGGGCGTCTCTTTCAAAAAACATTACAGAAAACATATTAAAGCTAGCAGAAAACTATACTACATGCATGTAATGCTGGTATATATATTAAATCACTTGTTTGGGCTACGTTGCTTGAGAAAACCTACATTAATAATAATCTGGAGATGGACGTGAGGTGTTCTGAAACTTCTACGACTTGGCAGCAAGAAAGGGCAGGAAGATGGTTGATGAGGATGAAGAAACCTGCAGAAGATATATCAAAAATATCAATCTTCTTTGTAATGACTTGCTGGAGGCGAAGGAATAAGAACTTACACAAGTTCTTCAGGACGCAGGACTTCTTAACCTGTATAGAAGAGATGAAGAAACATTAGTTCTTCATACAACCGAAACCAGTGGTCAAAAGGAAATAAGAAGAACAGATGTTCTTCACGTACCGTAGCAGACGAACGATCAAATAGGTTTAGAGTTGGATGAACGAGAGTTTTTATAGGATTTTGGGTGTCCTATTAGAGTTAGTGTTCTAGTGGAAGTAATGCTTCCAATATAGAGTCCTTACCCTAGTAGATACTTACTAGATTAGCTTAATCCTTCCCAAGATAAGCTCTTGGTTCGAACGGAACCGCAATGTAATTAACGACCTAGGTCAGGGCGTCGCATTTTAAATTGACGCCTTGTCATAGGGCGTTTCTGAAAAGGCGCCTTGTATAAGGGCGTTTCGTGTTTAAAAACACGCCCATGAAAGGGGCGTTTATTTTACTTGCCCAATTTGGTCGCGTGAGAATTGACGACCGCACGCGTGGGCGTCCTTTCTTTAGGCACGCCTTATATAGAGGCGTTTCTTTTAAAATTAACGCCCTACTGAGAGGCGTTATTTGGTTTTGGGTTTTAATTTATCCATTTAAGCTTCTTCCCATTATATTTACTAATCTTTGATTCATTTAGGGAATTTTTAATTTATTTTAACCCTTTATTTATCAGGGTTGCTACACCCTCCCCCACTTAAAAAGAATTTGGTCCCCAAATTAGACTGTATACATATAAAATGTGGAGAGTATAGAGTATATACCACTTAGAATAATTCGGGAAATCGTTTCCTCATAGACTCCTCGGTCTCCCATGTTGCTTTGTGTTCAGCGTTCTTATTCCATTGCACCTTAAGCATGGGAATAACATTATTCCTGAGAGCACGTATTTCACGTTCTAAGATCTTCATAGGCTTCTGTTCATATGTGAGATCATTCTGTATTACCAGGTCTCCGTGTTCAATAATATGCGAGAGATCGTGCACATACTTCTTCAGCATAGAAATGTGAAACACATTATGTACTTCGGACAATTGAGGAGGCAATGCGATGCGATAAGCAACCTCGCCAACTCTTTCTAGAACTTCAAAAGGTCCGATAAATCTTGGCGTAAGCTTGCCCTTAATACCAAATCTTCGTATTCCGCGTCCAGGTGATATCTTAAGAAATACATGATCTCCGACTTGGAATTCAAGATCCCTCCTTCTTGTATCAGCATAAGCCTTTTGCCTTGTCTGGGCCATTTGTAGTCTTTCCCTGATCAATTGTATCTTCTCGGTAGTATCCCTTACCATGTCTGGACCTAACAGTTGTTTCTCACCAACTTCATTCCAGCATAAGGGTGATCGGCAACTTCTCCCGTATAGGGCTTCGAAAGGTGCCATTTGAATACTTGCCTGGTAGTTGTTATTGTATGCAAATTCAACTAGAGGCAAGTGATCGTGCTAGCTTCCTCCAAGGTCAATGATGCATGCTCTAAGCATATCTTCAACAACTTGGTTAGTTCTCTCGGTCTGACCATCCGTTTGAGGATGAAAAGCTATACTAAAATTTAGTCTTGTCCCCAACGAATGTTGTAATCCCTTCCAAAAATGAGAATTAAATCGGGGATCTCTGTCAGACACGATTGAGATAGGAATACCATGTAGTCTGACTATCTCTTTGATATATAATGCAGCTAAGACATCAATTGACCATCGACTCTTGATTGGCAAGAAATGCGCCGATTTAGTCAATCGATCAATAATAAGCCATATTCCATCATGTCCTCCTTTTGATTTAGATAGGCCCATGATGAAATCCATACCAATCTCCTCCCACTTCCATTTGGGAATATCTAGCGGATGTAGCTTTCCAGCAGGCTTTTGGTGTTCCGCCTTGACCTGTTGGCATGTGAGACAGTGCGATACGTAGCTCGCGATTTCCCTTTTCATGTTGGGCCACCAGAAATTCCTTTTCATATCTTGGTACATTTTGGTTGATCCAGGATGAATCGTGTACCTTGATCTATGAGCTTCGTCTAAGATCTTCTTCTTTAATTCGGGACAGTCCGGTATACAAGTTCTGTTCCTAAATAACAATCTTCCTTCAGAAGTTATTTGGAAATCGGATTGTCCTTCTAATCTGTCCTTTATTTCTACCAATGCTGGGTCATCACCCTGAAGTGCCTGTATCTCAGATAATAAATCTGACTGTATACTCACATGAGATAAGGTGACACTATTGCAATCTGTGTCCATGTTTATATTAAGCTTTGAGAATTGTTCCAGTAACTTCCATTCTTGTATCATACAATTGGTTATCATTACTCTCGGCTTTCGACTAAGGGCATCAGCAACAAAATTACCCTTTCCGGGATGATATTGTATATTGAAGTCGAAGTCCTTGAGATATTCCAGCCAACGTCTTTGTCTCATGTTTAGCTCTTTCTGGGAGAAGAGATATCTGAGACTCTTGTGATCGGAGTATACAGTAAACTGTACTCCATAAAGATAGTGTCTCCAGATCTTCAGTGCAAATACCACCGCGGCCAGTTCTAAGTCATGGACGGGGTAGTTTTCTTCGTGTTTCTTTAGTTGACGTGAAGAGTATGCTATAACCTTCCCTTGCTGCATTAGGACACATCTGAGGCTAATGCCAGAAGCATCAGTGTAAACCTCGAATTTTTCTCCTTCTATTGGTAGAACTAAGACCGGAGCTGTAGTGAGATGATCCTTAAGAGTTTGGAAGCTTCTTTCACATTCCTCGCTCCATTCATAACGGATCTCCTTACGAGTTAATCTTGTAAGTGGTACGGCGATCTTAGAGAAATCTTTGATGAATCGCCGATAATAGCCTGCAAGGTCTAAGAAACTTCTGATCTCGCTAGCATTGGTTGATTTTTCCTAGTTTCTAACAGCTTCGACCTTTGACGGATCTACTGATAATCCATCTTTTGAAATCACATGTCCTAGAAAAGCCACTTCTTCAAGCCAGAATTCACACTTGCTGAGCTTTGCATATAATTGATTTGTCCGTAATATTTGTAAAGCAATCCTCAAATGTTCCTCATGCTCTTCCTTAGTCTTGGAATATATCAATATGTCATCAATAAAAACCACCACGAATTGATCTAGATAGGGCCTGAATATGCTATTCATTAACTGCATAAAGGCAGCAGGGGCATTTGTTAGTCCAAAAGGCATAACCACGAATTCATAATGGCCATACCTGCTTCTGAATGCGGTCTTATGAATGTCATCATCTTTGATCCTTAACTGATGATATCCCGATCTGAGGTCAATCTTCGAAAAATATTTGGATCCAGAAATTTGATCAAATAATTCATCGATTCTCGGCAGTGGATACTTGTTCTTGATAGTGAGATGATTCAACTGTCGATAGTCGATACATAGCCTCATGGATCCATCTTTCTTCTTTACAAACAGTACAGGTGCTCCCCACGGGGAAGTACTTGGTCTAATGAACCCTTTTCGAATTAGTCCCATCAATTGTTCCTTCAACTCTTTGAGTTCAGCAGGTGACATCCTATAGGGTGCCCTTGAAACAGGACCAGCACCAGGGACTAAGTCAATGGTGAAGGCCACATCCCTTTGAGGGGGTAATCCCGGCAACTCTTTCGGAAACACGTCCGGGAATTCTTGTACTACTGGAATGTCTTCTAGCTTAGTGTCCTTTGTTTCCTTAACTGTGACAAATGCAAGGAAAGTTACACATCCCTTCCTGACGAGCTTGCTAGCTCGGAGGGCCGAAATAAGAGGGGAATTGCTCCGACTCTTGGGGCGAGTAAAGACTAATTCTGGAAAATCTTTGAAAGCAATTTGGCTATTGCGGCAATCAACCGTTGCCTGGTATTTGGATAACCAGTCCGCTCCTAGTATAACATCATACTCCTTTAGATCGAGGCATATGAGATCTATAGGTAAATTCCTACCTTGAACCATTACCTCACAGTTTTGGTAGTGATGAGTAATATCATTTTCACTTCCAAGAGGAGTAGTTAGAACTATTTTTATCCATTCTGGTTCTAACGGTAACGGGTCGGCAAACTTCTTAGAAATAATGGAATGCGATGCACCCGTATCAAATAAGACATAAGCACTTTTGGAACAAACTGTCAATGTACCTTCTACCAGTCCACCTTCTTCTTGCTCGGTCTCCTTTATTGCATGAAGTCGAGCGTTCTTTGTCACCGGGCGCTTACCGTCTCCGGCTTGGTCATTAAGTAACGGACAGTCGGGAATCCGATGTTCGCGGCTCCCACAACGGAGACATGCTCCTAATTTCCTCCAGCATTCTTCGGTCTTGTGACCAGCCTTGTCACAATGCTTGCATACTACGTTTGAAGGTGTAGTGGTGATAGAGAAGGGCTTGGTCTTCTTGAATTTCTGATCTTGAGAGGAAGAACCTCCATTACTAGGCCTTTTCTTGAAGTTGGGTTTGAAAGAACCCGAACTTGTGACTTGCTCCTTCTTGTCTTTCCCACGGATCCTATCAGATAGTTCCGTGGCATCTTCAAGTAGCTGAGCTCGACGTACTATTTCAGAATAAACTTGGATATCCATAGGCGCCAGCTGAGTGATGTACTGGGGCCTGAGCCCATTAAGAAACCTTTTAGCCTTCATTTTCTCCGTGCTAATCAAGTGTTTGGCATATCTGGACAATCTCGAGAACCGTGCCTCGTAATCAGCTACTGATAGGGATCGTTGCTTTAATGCAGCAAACTCAACAGCTTTCTTCTCCTGGACTCGGTCTGAAAAGTATTTAGCATTGAAATATTCTACAAATTCTTCCCATGTAACTTGATTAGGATCGATGGTTGCTTCAATAGACTCCCACCAGCATCTAGCATCCTTTTCTAACTGGAAAGTAGCTAATAAGACTTTGTCCTGATCCGTGCATTGCATAACACGGAATATACGTTCAGTCTCCCGATCCCAATGCTCGGCATCGTCCGGATCGGTAGATCCCATAAACTTCGGGGGATTCATGCTCTTAAAGGCTTGATGTAAGCTTCCAGCTCGTGGAGCACCACCCTGTGCTACCTGTTGTAGCACTTGAGTCATTCTTTGAAGGGTACGCTGCATGTTGCGCCATTGAGCACGTTCGGCAGCCATTATCCTACAATTACAATATCTATATTAGTACGTGACTACATTTAGAAACCAGTACTCTATTTTTAACTTTAACCCTTGGTTCTACCCAATCTCACTGGTAAAAGGTTTATACTTATCCTTGGACTTGGGTTTTTCCTAGGAATTGAATACCCTAGGCTCTGATACCATAAAAACTGTCACGCCCCGAGCGCGGAAGATACCCGGATATGCGCGACGAGTTTATATCAATCATGCCAATCAGAGTAGTAGTGTATTCGACACAAAGACAGAGATGCGCAAATAGAAAGATAACCCAATCCTTATTATTAATAGGCTATTACAAATCCAATACTCTGTTTAATAAAAAGAAAAGTACATAGTTGACTCAAGAAAATAAGAAAAAGACTAGATGACACTTGAAGAAGTTCTATCTCTTTCACTCTTGACTATCCCCTTCGGAATGAGTCTCGTCATCGGACTTACCTGAAAAGTAAGGGACAAACACGGAGTGAGCGAACGCTCAGTAGGAAATTATATCTCAAGCACTAGCAAGGGGTTTAAGTGATTACATCTTTCATGAATGTACTATGGCTATGCATGCTCGCATGAAACGACAAGATAGAAAGAATATCAATAAGGTAACAAGTTGAACTAGTCATGAACTTTCAAGAAAGGATAACAAGATATTCAAGCAAGTACTTTTATCATGTCAAGAACTTTGGCTATCATGTATCAAGCAAGCAAGTAATTACCCTTTTTTTGGGTCACGCAAGTCATGTCAAGTCAAGTACGATTCAAGTACAAGATTTTGTGTGGAGTGTCCAATCAAGCTAGTCATGCACTCGGTATAATGCCAGATACCTTATCATAAAACTCCCATGGGCACAAGTACTTTCGGGTGCTCCTCCCAGGACCAGATCGGGCCCTATATGCGCAGGCATTTATCATGTATTTCAACATCCACTCTTGTATATATATAGCCAATATGGAATTTCAATAATCAAGCTCCTGTAGGATAACTTTGAGATAATAGAGTCCAAAAATATGACATTGGACATAGCTAGGCGATAATCACGGTAGAATCACGACGATCGATAAACTAGGTGGAATTAGGTTCCCTTACTCGGGTACCATGACAAGTATGGACTATCCTTCTTTATATAGAATTGTGGTCCACATGAATAGCACATCAAAGGCAAGATACCCTCATTCTTATCATAGAATTGAGGTCCACAAGAACATCGGAATATGGCATGATATCATCATCCCATTGGGAGATTCCCATGATATATACTTTGTATAATCATAAGGGCCGGTATACCATGTTTCTTTAGAGTGACATGACAAAAATTATGTAACGTGTTTTTAGGGTACAACCAGCTCAGTCGACCTTGAGGGAATCCAAGGTACGAGGAGTCTTACGGAGGTCTCTATGACTAACTCGCTAGTCCAAAGGAACGGAATGTCCAATGGAGAGCTTGTATGTCAATGAGAGTTGAGGGTGATCGATAGAACAACATGAAAACATGGGACTATACTCACGGAGTGGAGATATAGTGCCGATATACATATATATAAATATAATGAAAACCCTCGGTTAGCAGTAGCAGGTAAAAACATTTTTACAGAAAATAACGACTTTGATTAAGTCACTACTTAAGTAAATAACGCCTTAAATAAGGGCGTTTACATGCATTTCCAATTTTGCAGAAATTTCCATAATTCTGTGTTTTATCAAAAACACGCCCTGGACAGGGGCGTTTTATATAAATTTGACGGCATATACAGTGGTCGTCTATTTCTTAATTTTCATTTTTGCAAGATATCAATTTCTATAGTTTAACATGAACGCGCCGTAGGAAGGGTCGTAAATTTTTAAAATCACGCCCTACACAGGGGCGTTATCACCGTGAGAGACGGCCTAGTCCAGGTCGTGAATTCAAGGAATTTACAATATTTCAGGAAATAAAATTTCAAGAGACAGGAGACATGGTCATGACAGGAAAATTAGCAGGAATTCACAGGTAGAGTTATGCAAGATATTAGAATCGATATTTCATATTTATTGAATTTTAAACAAGATCAATTATTAATTACATGCGATTTTCATGAAATTAACACCTATAGGGCAGGGCGTCAAATCTTAAATTTGACGACCTAGTGCAAGTCGTTTCTAAAAGTAGCGCCCTAGACACGGGCATCTCTTTCAAAAAACATTACAGAAAACATATTAAAGCTAGCAGAAAACTATACTACATGCATGTAATGCTGGTATATATATTAAATCACTTGTTTGGGCTACGTTGCTTGAGAAAACCTACATTAATAATAATCTGGAGATGGACGTGAGGTGTTCTGAAACTTCTACGACTTGGCAGCAAGAAAGGGCTGGAAGATGGTTGATGAGGATGAAGAAACCTGCAGAAGATATATCAAAAATATCAATCTTCTTTGTAATGACTTGCTGGAGGCAAAGGAATAAGAACTTACACAAGTTCTTCAGGACGCAGGACTTCTTAACCTATATAGAAGAGATGAAGAAACATTAGTTCTTCATACAACCGAAACCAGTGGTCAAAAGGAAATAAGAAGAACAGATGTTCTTCACGTACCGTAGTAGACGAACGATCAAATGGGTTTAGAGTTGGATGAACGAGAGTTTTTATAAGATTTTGGGTGTCCTATTAGAGTTAGTGTTCTAGTGGAAGTAATGCTTCCAATATAGAGTCCTTACCCTAGTAGATACTTACTAGATTAGCTTAATCCTTCCCAGGATAAGCTCTTGGTTCGAACGGAATCGGAATGTAATTAACGACCTAGGTCAGGGCGTCGCATTTTAAATTGACGCCTTGTCATGGGGCGTTTCTAAAAAGGCGCCTTGTATAAGGGCGTTTCGTGTTTAAAAACACGCCCATGAAAGGGGCGTTTATTTTACTTGCCCAATTTGGTCGCGTGAGAATTGACGACCGCACGCGTGGGCGTCCTTTCTTTAGGCACGCCTTATATAGAGGCGTTTCTTTTAAAATTAACGCCCTACTGAGAGGCGTTATTTGGTTTTGGGTTTTAATTTATCCGTTTAAGCTTCTTCCCATTATCTTTACTAATTCTTTGATTCATTTAGGGAATTTTTAATTTATTTTAACCCTTTATTTATCAGGGTTGCTACAGTACATCTGATTAGGCAGAGATTGCAGGCCCCAAAGTCAATATAAGAGTTATGTAGATCGACGAAGGCGACCTCTTACCTTTGAGGTGGGAGACCGGGTGTTCTTGAAAGTCTCTCCTATGAAAGTTGTAGTGCGATTTGGCTAGCGTGGGAAGTTGAGTCCCCATTATGTGGGTCCTTTTCGTATTGTGGAGCGTGTTGGCCCAACAATGTATCGTTTGTAGCTACCTCCAGAGATGGATGCGGTGCATGATGTGTTCCATGTGTCGATGTTGTGGAAGTACATGCCCGATGATTCTCATGTGTTGGAAGACTCGGTGTGGCCTGAAGTGATGCCGAATCTATCTATCCCCGAGTAACGTACCACATTCGTATTGAAGATCGTCATGAGCAGCGGCTAAGGAATAAGGTCATACCTTTAGTGAAAGTGGTTTGGCAACGCCACTTAGGAAATGAAGCAACTTGGGAGTGCGAGGATGAGATGCAATAGCGGTTTCCATACTTGATTGGGTAAGATCTCCCCTTAGACTGTTGTATTTTGGTGTAAATTTCGAGGACAAAATTTTGTAAGGAGGGGTGGACTGTAATACCGTGGATTTCAGATTCCCACCAAATTGGTGTCGGATCTAATTTTTCACAAATATTTTAAGCGCCACAGATTTTTGAGATATTATTTTAAAGATTTTAGAAGGAATTATAGAATTTTCATTAAAATTTTAGAGTTTATTTCATTAAATTATTGAGATATAAGGTATTTACACAATATTGCTTCTTTTGAGGGTTTTGGGCAAACCCCAAACTTTTTTTTAAACACACACACGCACCCCCCTCCCCTCACCGTCGCACTCTCACCCTCTCCTGTTCCCTCTCCCATTCCATCCCTTCTCTCCCTCTAGCTGTAGACGGTTGGTGGCGAGGAGGTGTGGCGGGGCTTCGGCAGCGGCGGAAGGCGGCTCGTGAGTCGTGGACAAGGAGGATCGTGCGGGTGGGTCATGATTTCTGAAGCTTCACCAGTTTTCAACGTGAAATGGCGATGATCGGAGCGATCTAAGGTGGTAAAGCGGCATCTCTGATAGAGGGACGGACCCTTCCACCTTCCCATGAGTTTTTCCCACCAATCCGCGTAGATTTTGGCGAGAATGAGAGGGTTTCATTCTTGTTTGGGGAAATTCCAGATTTTCGGGGTGAGCGACGATTTTGTCGATTCAGGTGGTGATTCTTGGTTCATCTGATGTGAATAGGTGTGTTAGGGGTCGGGAAGTGATTCCCCATGGTTCCCACTCGCAATGGGGCGAGGCGGGAATGGAATAGGGCCCCAGAGGGGTCACCCCGTTCTGTCATCGCCGGAATCGGTCAACTAACCAAACGGGTTGGTCGACCAATTCTCGGCAGTGCACAGAAAAAAGACTCAGATAATGGTTTGGTTGATCACCACTGGGGTTTGGTCGACCAACCCTGGGCTACCTTGGGGGGTCTGGGTAGATTGGTCGACCGACTCCCCTGGCCGGTCGATCGGATGCCTCTGTTGGTCTACCGACCATTGGGTCTGGTTGACCGACCCTCCTCTGGATTGGCCTATTCGGCCCAGAAACTTGGATTTTCACCCCGGGAGATCAAATAAAGGTATTTATGGGCAAAATAAATGAGGAATTAGCTGTGTAAACTCCTTGAAGGCCATCTCATGGTGGGATGCCCGATGATTCGGCTTAAATATGTGGGTACACCCCATGGTAGGGGAAATGTGAATAGTTTATGGTTTTCTGAGATAGCAACCTCGACGGCCTTGTACATTTGCGGTTTAAACTCGTGTTCCATGCGATGAGCGTGTGTCCGTGATCGGTGACACGTTAGTGGTTTCACAGTCGGTCCTTACTTGGAGTGACCTTTTCCCACTAGTCATAGCTTGCCTGGGCACGCATGTGCCGACCCACTTGGGAGTAGTGGAGAGCTAGAGACGAGCGAGATGATTTTAGGCTGGTTGTTGTAGGGCCTCGTAGACGCCTAATTTTGGACATCCCGCGGACCTTGTCTAGCCATCATAGAAGTGACACTTTTCCTTGGATGATTGAAAGTGTGGGATCTCATCCTTATCTAGGTAGGCTCCACCCTGTCCCTTCGTTGATCCAAATTTTTTGAGGTTATTATATATCTTTACTTAGATCCCTAGGTAGCCAGGGTACTGGCCGCCCAAAATCCCATGGCGTCCAGATACTTGGCCGCCCAACCCAACCAAGGTGGCCAGACTCCTGGTGGCCCAGACCTCAAGGCGGCCAGACTAATGGCCGCCCAGATCCTCAAGGCGGTCACAACCTTGGCCACCCAGCTCCCTTGAAACGGTCATCGACTTGGCCACCTCCTGGCAACCGCCTGTCAACTCCACGATCTGCTAACTCCTGACATGTCCACCACACATATTTCCACTTCGAGAGGTGGAGGCATGCACAGTCTCACACGTACTATATTTTTGAATGTGGGGACGGAGGGAAAGCCCCAACATACAAAAACCCCATTCCAAGCAATCTCATGGAGGGGGGTGGACATTTTTTGGCAGAGGGGGGAGACATTTCGAGAGGTTCTGGCAGCTCGGAGATCCCTCCCTCATCTTAGACCCGTCGAAGAGTTTCATCCATGGGAGAGAGTCTATGTCTGCCGTGAGGGGAAGCGAAGTTAGTTGAAGGTGGCCATCGACATGGCCGCCCACCACCTCTGAATGGCCATGAGATTGGCCGCCTCCTGTTAGTTGACGGGCAAACCCCGTCCTTTCTTCCCTTTTCTCTATCTTACAACATTTCAGTTTATTTTACTACATTCATGCATGATAAATTTTCCTATATCATATTTTAAAGAGGCTTTCCAATTCCAAACATAGGGAAGGCGGATGGTCGAAAGTCTTAGCCATCCCCCTTCCTACACCCCTTCCCGGTAGAATCACCCCCAATTGCATGTTTTTTTTTGGTTTTGAGCACATACTACGCTATTAAAGTCTAATGGGTTTGCTTCCTCTATTCGCTGGTTAATTTGTAGGAACTTCATCATCGACTCGCAGAGCTCCCCATTCTTTGTTGACCGAGAGCAAGGACAAGAAGACCCCACATTCTCCCGCTTCAAAGGCATTGCAATCATCACCCCTGTGAGGCTCAAGTATAAGTCTCTGGCGATTACCCCATTTTTTTCTTTCTAATATGTGCAATGTAGGCCGTAGCAGCATGTCGGGAGAGGAACCCATGCACGCACACCTTTTCGGCACCTACAACCTTTTGGCGATCACGGTGGGACCCTCTTGCTCGCTGTGAGTCTTTAGATTGAAGCTTACTGCATTTATTTGCTAGCAAGTAGCCTTTTCCTTGTCTATATTCAATTTTTAGTTGCCCACTATGCCTGTTTTGTGCGCGGTGGACCTACAGGGCTAAAACTGGAGGCGGCTAGGTTTTTGGCTGCCTAGGTTCCAAGGTGGCCAGAGACCTGGCCGCCCACCATCCTAGGAGACCAAAGATCTGGCCGCCCAGGTCTGAAGGCGGCCAGAGACCTGGCCGCAAAGTCCTCTGAGCGGCCATCGAGTTGGCCGTCTCCCGTTCATGTTTCTGCTTCAGTTTCAGTCCTGTTTACGTAGTTTAGCTGCTATTTTGCATATTTTTAGTTCTGTGTGTTCTAACATTGCAGGTTTGAGTCTGGGGTGGGCTTAGGAAGAGCCGACATCACACGGATTAGGAACACCCTCCCTTTGATTTGGACTCTTCACCTGGGGATTCCCACTCGGGTGTAACTAGTCCATCTCAATTTGGAACCTTCGTAAGTCCTCGTGAACACTGGATTCTCACACGGTCGTCAAGTAAGTTGTACCTTTGAATCCCTATTAGATTTCCAAAAGGGTTTGAGTGAGATTTATCTTAGGATTTTCCCAGAGTTTGGCCTTGATCCCCCTAGAAAATTCTATTCTCATCTAAGAGGGAACAAATTCAAATTGGACTAATCACGGGATTAACCTAAGCTAAAAATTATGGGGCACATTGTTTGAATACATGATTGCTGCTAGATACCATTAATTCAATCCTAATTGGCCTTAAAAATTCCACTTCAATTTCTAAAAATTGATTAGGTTGAGTTCCAATGGACCAATGTTATTCTAACATGCATGTTGTTGATGGGGATGATTTTGAATTTTAAGACAAACAAACCCGGCTTGATGTTGAAGAAGATACACCCAATGCCTTCATTGGGATGTGTCAAAATTCACCAATTCATGTGGATCACAGCATAAGTAGTGAAAAATCATCCTTTGAAAGTCAAGAGCCCGTCAATGTCAAAACCCCATCAATTTCCCTAAGGGAAAACCAAGAGCTTGATAGGGTGCTCTCTCGATATTCCCCTAACCATTTGATTGCTCTAGGTTCCCAAGGAAGATCACATCTCACTCCTCAACCCATTCCTAGGAGATTTCCAATTCCAATGCCAAACTCATTCAATAGGACTCCTTTCCGCTTTCCTAGTCCACCTAACCATCCTCTTCACCCTCAAGGGGTTGCGTCCTCTCCAATATCTCATGCTATGTCTAATGTCAATGCACCCCTTAGGCAATCCAATCTCATATCTCGACAAGAGGTGGAAAGGTATGTCTGGCATGTGGTTGCCAATATTCTCCCAAAATCTCAACCTCACTCCTTCACGAGCTACAGCAAACTTTCGAATGCTTATTTTTCCCTGGGTTTCAAAGCCCCCAAATATCAGAAGTATGATGTGATGTGGCACAGCCCAAAGACCACTAAATATGATGAGATGACCCTAGGACTTAGACCCGCAAGCATACAAGCGCTCAATGATTCTCACAATGACGATTTTTGCCCACGCGAATCACACGTTCACCCGGTGGGTCCGGGAGATAATGGTGAGGGTCCGAGGCGGGACCCAATTGTCCTAATGGACTTACAATGCTATGGCTGACCCCCAATGGGCCTGGGAGACCCAACTTTGTGGGTGGCTGGCCCGCAAGGCGGGGTGTTGGGTGGCACTCACTCACTGGCCGCGGTGGGCACGATAATGCTTAAAAAGAAGTCCGAGCACTCTCTTACCGTCCGACGGGCATTCAAGGCAATACTACATTTGCAGAAATGAAGCTACAAGGGTGTGATCAGAAGCTCACCTGATCGGTGTGAAGACACCGATCCCGTTCGGAGACGAGGGCGCGCCGGGAGGAGAGGGTATACACCCGATCGCCGCGGCGATGGAGCTTGACCTGAAAATGCGAAGAGGTACAGCACTACACCCCGTGCAAGGGGGGGGGATCTTGGGGTGGGGGGTTAATGTATTACAACCAAAAATTACCTCCACACAGGGAGGGGCCTTCAGCCGGCCAAGCGGGGAGGGGAATAAGCGAGGTAGAGTCGACTTTCCGAGCTTCGCCGATTCTGCCTAGCTTCTGTATTTCTGGACAGAGGGTCGATGTCGATGCTGCCAATAATTCCTCCGAGCTCAGAATCTGACGAGACTTGCGCCAAAAGCTTCCTAACTAGAGATGGGTAAGGCTTGAATTTTTTTGATGATGTTCGAATCTGGGGGCTGGCTGCTCCGGCGACTGGAAGGTGGCTTCAGTTCTGGTCTCTGGCCGAACATGATCTGAAACAGAAGGTTGCAGAAGCTGCCACGACCGCTCCTGAGCTCTAAATCTGGCACCGCAGGACTCGTTGGAACCGTGGACAAGTCTACTTTGCAGCAAAACAAACGGGGAAGTCTTCTGAAGTGGGAGATGAGCTGGGTGTCCAGAGGAGTGGACGGTGGTCGGTGCAGACTGTGAGGAGGCAGATTGGCGTGATTGTGGTAGAAAAATGATATCTCTGGTTTTCGGACGCCAAACGGGGTTCCGCCTTCTGTTACTGGACGCTGACAGGGGGAGGAAGATCTTTGTAGAAGACCTTGAAGGCTGGTTCCTTCAAGGTTCGTCGTGGAAGAGTCTGCTCTGCCGTTCTGGCTCCTGGTCTGAGAGGTTCTGCGCAGTCGGGGGAGAATGGTTGCTGCGGACAGCACCGAGCTCGGATGCCGACGAAACCACCTCGCCTTGAAAGCTAACTTGCAGACGAATCCATAAATGTAGGCCTCGCCTCCTTAGTCATTGAGGGATGGTCGTGGCCTCCTCTGCAAGTTGTTGTAATTCTGCTTCCTGAAACAGGGTGAGAATGGGGAGACGAAGAAGAGGTGGGAAAGGGAATGGTCAAGAGAGGAAGAGGTGTAAGGTAGTTCTAATGGCTATGGGAGGGAGATGAGAGGTGTTTGAGGGGCTGTGGAGGCTAGGGAGATGGAGGTGGGGAGGGCGAAGTGGGGCTGGAGATGGGGGTGGTCTGCTAGGGATGGTGGTGGGGAGGGGAGTGGGCACAAGGGGAGGGTGAGTGATAGGGAAGGTGGGGGCGAACTTGGCCAAGGGGAGAGGTCTAGGGCGACCAAGGGCAAGGGGGGGCAGGTTGAAATTCGAATTTGGCCTTGGGAGGGGTGGGGTTTGTGTGGGGAAGTGGGGGATTGTGTTGGGAGGTGGAGGAGTTTCTTTGGGACAAGGAGAGGGGAGTAAATGAGGGGCTATGGGGAAGTGGAGGGCCTTAATGGAGGTGGGTGAGGTAGTGGAGGTGGTTGGGGGTTGGGATAAGTGAGGGGGAAGGAGGAGAGAGGGTGGGGGTCGAACTCCCCTTGGGGAGAGAGAGAGTGAGAGAGAGAATGAGAGAGAGAGAGTAAAAGAGAGGGATCTTGAGACGTGGAATGAGGTGGTTTTCAATATATCATCAAAAGTGAGTACATGGAGGGAGATGGGGGCTATTTATAGGCAACCCATCTTTACAAGACAAAAATAACCCTGCCATTTAAGGCAAAAGACCAAACATGTCCTAGACTCAGTCCAATAGGCCCAAACTAAGGTATTAGGGCCCATTTAGACCAAATAGGGGAAATGGACTAGTACAACATGACATAATAAAAGGAAATACATGCGACATGACCCAATAAAAGGAAAATTACATTTGATAAGACTCAATAAAAGGAAGATACATAAGATGAGAATGAGTCGACCCAAATCAAGGATGTGCAGGCGACCCGAGCCATAGCGAGTGTCGTGAGATGCCCTCATCATGATGGTTCCACCGATCCACATGAACATCTTTTTTTCTTTCTAATGGATTCTCATCAATGGCTTTACGATCGGGTCCTCCTAGTTCATCTCTTTCAAAAATCTCTAGAAGGAGAGGCTCTTAGGTTGTTCTTTTCACTCCCGGCCATTGATCTTATCAATTTTGACATTGTGTCTAAGCATTTTATTGCTCAGTTCGGCCACATGGCGTGTGTAGCTATCACTCTCACGGACCTTATCATGGAAAAGATGAAGCCCGACTAGGACTTCAGTCAATTTGCTAATCGGTGGAGAGCTATGGCTTCTATGTCTGGGATTGCGATCTCGGAATCTCAAGCCATCATTGTTCTAGTAAATAACCCAACTCCTCAGCCCCGTGCTATCTTGATGCTTAGCGAATTTCACACGTTCGCTCAGCTCTACAAAAGAGATCATATTGTCCAAGCTCAATTCAAACATTCCTCATTTCCATTCTATCTAGATGATTGTGATGTCCCGACTTCGGAAGGGGCAAGCTCCAATGAACATACCGATCCCTTTAACCGGTCTTTGAATCTCACCACACATGAGGTTGTCATTGCAAACTGTAGGGTGTCTACAAGTGGAGTGGAGAACATCCCCGACTCCTTTCCATTCCATCAATCACCTCATGTTCCATCCTACACTCAAGAAAGGTTAACCATGGTTAGGGACAACAGTGAATCTAGGCTAACGGAAAGGGGAAAACATTGGCAATATGATGAGGAAGAAGTGACGAATGACCAACCCATAGTGTACTCGGACACAGGAAACATGATTGGCCCTAGACAAAGGACAAGACCTTTGGTCTTGATCCGACCCAAGTGTGAACCACCCCGACAAAGTCAGGACATCCCTCCTTCCACTCCAACTCTACCTGCAGGGGCAAGACCCTTAGTTCTCATTCTACCTAAGTGTTGGCTTTCCCTATGATTTTGATGATGTCAACCACTATGACTCATCTACGAGTCAGTGCCTTGGCCTTGGCACGTTGATGCATTAGATTTTTATGCATTGGGTTCATATGTTTTGATGTCATATATATGTGTGTACACATCCCTGAACTGTGTGAAGTATAGTTTGATCAAGAACAGAAAGTATATTCAAGTTCAGCAGGACAGATTTCATGATTTGATAAAGATTCAGAGAAGATTGTGCAAAGAAGAAGCTGTTGAGCAAAAAAGAAGCTTTCATGAAGTAAGAGTCGACTTCAGAAGTTCCCCATGCCGACTTGAAGACATCCAGAAGCCGCCTGCTAGCAGAAGCATCTATAGCTACAAATTAGTGCTAACAAATAGGTGGTGAATGGTGTAAAATAGGTTGTAAGTGTGTAAAAGAGGCTACTAAGGCTGAAAAATGAGCTGTAGCATTGAAAGCCTTGAGAAGCAACGAAGACAGAGTCGACGCAAGTAGGCAGTAACGTCGACGCAAGAGCTAACCGCTTGTCAAAGCTAAAAGGCGACGGCTAATGCTGATTAAGGGTGAGAAATAGGTGCCTAGTGGTGAAAAATAGGCATTAAGGTTAAAAAATACCTCAGTAAGAATGATAAATGAATGTTAATGCTGAAAGGCTTGGAAGTTGAAGAAGAAGGGTCGATGCTATTGTAGAGAGAGTTGACTGCAGTCAATGTACAATAGTCAAAGCTGACTTTAGTCAAAGTCAACTTTGGTCAAATTGACTCTAGTCAGTTTGAATTACAGTCAAGTGGACACAAGGCAAAGTAAAAGTCAAAAGTCAAAGTAAAAGTCAATATGTGGCCAAGGTCACCTACAGTATTATCAAGCCTTTCGTCAGCTGAAGCACACAAGGGTGAAAAATAAATAACACTGGTGACAAATATGCAACAGAAGTAACATTTGGCTAGTAAGGGTGACAAGGAGAGGTTAACGGTAACAAATAGATGGCAACGTTGAAGAATGGCTCGCTGGAGTGAAAAATGTGAACAAAGGCAGTGGTGACGGCTCTATGTGAATAAGGGCAACAAATGAGTATGCATGGGTGACAAATGTGCCTCAAGGGTGAAAAATACCCATTAGCAGTGGCAAATGGGTCGCCAGGGTAACAAGGCAACGTGTTCTCAGGTGAAACAAGTCAAGCTTTTAGCTACAGATTAAGGGTGAAAAATAGCTATGCATAGCATACAAATAGCCTAATAAGGGTGTAAAGTGTGGGATAAGGGTGAAAAATGTGTTGCCAGAGCTGAACAAGGTCCAAGCTCATGAGATACTCAAGTCAGTCACGTGCCTTCGACCTCCAATGTTAGACACGTGATCCTAGGATGGCTGGCACATTCTCAGATGGTTCCAGAGAGAGAATATTCCACCTTCCTAAGTGGACCAATGATAGAAATTCCTTGTGGATAAACTTAATCAATTTATGTTTTTTATATAAAAGTCTTCTTCCTCCGAAGAAGGCTGCTGCGAAGAGGGCTACTGTGAGGGCTGTTCAAGAGAAAAGAGAGAGACTGCAGAGGAAGAAAAGAGAGAGAGCTATGAAAAGTTGATTGAGAGGGAGCTCATTAGAAGAAGAGAAAGATCTGAGAGAATCAGAGAGAAGGAAAGAAAGAGACTATAGCCAGAGCAAATTGAAGATCCGTTGTGTTCATTAGTTCATGGATCAAATCCAGAACTGCATTGCTCCTGAGGACCTATATTTCATTTTGATTTTTCCTTTGTTGTTTTTGTTTGTTCTTTTCACTTCTGTATTGTAATTCTGATTCCCTATTTTGGGATCGAGGAAGCTATGAATCAGTGTTGTTCCCTCTGTGATTTTAGTGGAAGGGAGAAGTATTTCTCCATGTTCCCTCTGTGGTTTCAGAGGAAGGGAGACGGAATTCTCTGGGGTTCCTTATGTGGTTACAGAAGAAGTGAGGAGTGTGATCCTCCGGGTCAAGCTATGGTATCAGCTGGTGTTGCAGACTTTGTCTGTGGTCTTGCATTTGCAAGGGGAAGCCTCACTCGGTTTCAGTGAGGGATGGACGTAGGTCTATGGGTTACAGACCGAACCACCTAAAAAATTTCTGTCCATCATGATTTGATTTGTATGTACATCCCTATCCTCTACCCCCTTCGTTGGTCAGGGTGTTAATTGTTTTTACTTTGTATTTCAATCATATGCTAAGTGCTCGAGTCAAGTTCTGTGTGAATTGCTAGATGCTCTATGCTCTAAGTAGTTGAAGTCTTAAACTATTTTGATTGCTACTGAGTTGGTTAGTCATAAACGAAATTTGCAAACTGTCATTGGGTTGAAACATATTGTAGTTTGAGCTTTGCTATGAAGTGTCTTCGTTTATCATTGTGCCTAGATTTGATTATAAGTAAGCTGCTTAGTCAACTATGCTCAACTATCTCTATACGTCAAATTTTCGAGAGTTGTTCTAAATAGTGTGTTAGCTGAATGGTTCTCATCTCTATTGGTATAGAGTTTTTATTTCAGCGAAGTTTTTGTAGGGATCTATTCACCCCCCCTCTAGATCCCATAGTGCACCCAACAATTGGTATCAGAGTGTGTCTCTGATTATTCATATCTAACCATCTGCAGAGTAGATCGTGTTGTTCTTGGTGCATTATCGATTTTAGCTCATTGATTTGATTTAATTTCTATGGCTCATCCACTGATGTTCAACGGTTCTAATTTTGATTCTTGGCTTCGCAGCAAGCGTAGATTTGTCAACTGTGTTGATCCTGACTTATGGAATCAAATCACACATAGTACACATAAATTGCCCAAGGATAGATCTAAGTGGACTGATATTCATAAATATAATAACATTGATAATTTTAGAGCTCTACAATTAATGAAGAACGTAGTTGATGTTAACGTTCTTCCATGTGTTTTTGCTTGCATCACGGCGAAGGTCATACTGGACAATCTAATAGATGTCTATGGAAAGGAGGAGAACACATGCCTGATGGTGAACAAAAGTGATCACAACAGTGATCAACTATATGAAACATCATCTCAGGTAAACTCCGATGCTGAAGAGATCACGTTTGATGAATTGTTTACTCTCTATGAAGAATTATCTGAAAAATATAGGAAAATACAATCTAAAAATAAAAGGTTGAAAAAGAAGATTGAGCAGAACAATTCTAACTCTCCTTGTAATGCTCACAATTAGAGGAATTGAATAAAGCATGTGAGTTTGATGTTCGAATGTATAAGAACAAATTTGTTTGTTGAAAAATGAAAACCAAGAATTTCTAACCAAAATTTCTGATCTGGAAGATAAGCTAAATTCATTGAATGATGATCAAGTCGTAATAAATGATTTTGTTCAGAATGAAAAATTGATGGAAGAAAAGGAAAGACTGAAGGAGCTGAAGACTGTCATGTCTGACAGATTGCTCAGCCTTGAGAAAGAAAAATATATTGTTTCCTCTTGGGAAAAAGAGATTGAAAAATACAAAAATGAAAATGAAAATGAAAATGAAACATTGAAAGAAAGATTTGTTGTTTTGGGAAGGGAAAGAGCAGAATCTGAAACTCTTAAAGCCCTTTGGAAAAGAAAGTAAAAGAGTTGGAAAAGATTTCATCTAATTTTGTTAAAGGCAAAGAGAAATTGAAAACTCCTTTGGAAGATGAGGTCACTAATCCTAGTGAGGGGATATGTTATAATTCTGAAAACTGAAATTAGCTATACTCCACCTTTGTGCGAAGCTCAAATGTAGCTAGCACTTTTGCTATCTCTCCAAGTCAGCCAGTTGTTCAAAGAAGTCAAAAACAGAAGGAAATTCAGAAATAGAAAGATAAATTTCAGAAACAAAAATTCAACAATGTGCATGTCAAGAATTTAAATGTTAATAGCCATGCTCACAAAGCCAATCATTCATGTTTCTATTGTGGTAAACATGGTAACTTTATGCATGAATGTAAATTGATGAAAGAAGATGATTTGAATATTGGTGAAATGCATGATAGGAATTTTCATGCGGAGAAGTTTTCTACTGATCAGAAAAAGAATGTTCAATGCTTTCACTGTGGCAAAATGGGACATGTTGCCACACAATGTTGGTTTGCTAAAAGAAAATTTCATTCTTGCTAAACATGTTGACTCTTCTATGAACCAGCACGTTTTTAATGAAAATAAATTTGTTTCAAAAGGCCAGCACATTGTATGCTTTAAATGTGGGAAGCTAAGCCATATGGCTAATGAATGTTGGCTGGCTATTGATAGAAGAAATTCATTTTCATGTTATTACTGTGGAAAGTATGGCCACACAGTCAAGGACTGTTGGCATGCTAAAGGAAAGAAAATCTCTAATAGTAACATGCCTGCTTATTCATAGAAATTCCATGCTCATGCTCATATGCATAAGAAAGACACAAAGTCTTCTAATTCTTGTTATTATTGTCGTCATCTTGGGCATATAATGCATGAATGTTATTTGTTGCAGTCTAATGAGTGTAATACTTGAAAGTAATGTAGAGCATCTACTAGAGGTGCTGCTAACCATTTAGGACCAAAGAATTCTGTTGGAAATCTGGTTTTGATAATGACAACTTATGAGTCATGTACAGACTACTGTGTTTGTCTGGTTTGCCTTGTACTGCCTTAAGTTATCGTAATACATGTTCAAATTACAGTTACGTCGGTGCAACTCTGGTTCTGATCCACAGCATAGTCCTTGCATGCATTCATCTAGTCGGTGTAACTCTTGTTGTTGCACACACACACGACCAAGTCGCTCGTGTTCATCAGGTGAGTAGGTGCTATCCCACTTTTGCGTATAAGGTCAGTGCATTTTCATCATATTAGTTCGGTGCATATATGTTTAAGACACACGTAGGGTCGGTGCATGTGTGTATATGCCTAGGACATTCGCAAGGTGTGTGTAGTCTGTGCAAGTCTCGTGCATAGACTAGAGTCGGTGCATTTCTTATGCCTTGCACGCATGATGTCGATATAGTCGTTGTATCTCGCACAGACTCAGTCCGTGCAACACTTGATGTGTGCACAGCTTGTCTCCGTGCATACGAAATCTTATACTGAGTGAGTCGGTGCATATTACGTCTGTTGTTTTATTAACTTCGTGTAATCTCATTATTCCTTGACCTGTGTTCAATTGTCATAAGGCAGACTTCGAGCTAAGTATGATTGTCAGGATGTTAGCTCGACGATACCAATGCTGGCACGTGTCTTCTGAAGACTCAGATCCAGACTGAAATCTGAGCGGGAAAGTTGGTTGCTCCACACGCGTTTCTCTTGCTAGATATATATATATATATATATATATATATATATTCATATATATATATATATAGGGAGCTGGCTTCAAAAATTAGTCAGGGAAAATTGCTGAAGAATCTGGAAGAAGGGAGATCGAGCACCCTAAAAGAAAAGAGAGAGAGAGACAAGGAGAAGGGAAGGAAGAACAGCACTCTGAAGATTATCTGTTCTGGTGTGTTCTCTGGAACAGATCCGAGACACCTAGCTCCTGTGTGAGCAGTTTATTCTAGATTTATTGACAGCTTTCCATTGATATGTTTAGTCTTTTTAGCTCTTTCTTATTTGACATTTTATTCAAGCTGTTCGTCAGCAGTTACAGAGGAGGTTTCCTCTAGTCGGCTAAGCTGTAAAGCCCAGCGGGTCAAGCTGTTTGTCAGTGTTGCAGAGGATTGATTCCTCTGGATAGTAAGCTGTGTCGCTCAGCGGTTGTAGGCAAGCTGTGAAGCCCAGCGGTTTTTCAAGCTATGTGTCAGCAGAAATCCACACTATGGTTGAGTGTGGGGTGGACGTAGGTCTGAAGGACCGAACCACCTAAAAATCATTGTGTACTGTGTGGATTGCTCAGTTATGTGTTCAACGCTAGATGCATGCTTAGGATCTCGCTTCAATTTCTTATATGTTGACTCATCTTGAGAGCACAAAAGCTCTGTTTCTGCTGGAAGTGCAGGTCAAGTGTTCAACAATGTGCATCAATAGAGCATCTCGTTGTTAAGTCAAGTCTTGCATCTTTTCAGGGAGTTCTGATCCAGTGTGTTCGTGTCTAAGGTTTTAAGATTGGTTGAGATTTTCACTAAGGGATTCATTCACCCCCCTCTGAATCAATCTCACCAGCTCTAACAGTTGGTATCAGAGAGAGTGTCTGCACCGAGGGTCCAACGACCTGCAGATCGATCCGTAATTAGATTTGGTGCGATCTGAGTTGATCCGTCTACTTGCTTTAATCGATCTAATGTCTATTTAGATTTCTGATCTTGTCTAAGCATGAAGTCCATAATTGATCTTCCGAGGTTTGAAGGTGTAGGTTTTTACGAGTGGTTTAATCAACTTAGAGAGTATGTGATGCAGGTTAATCCAGATCCATGGATAATTATTGCACACAGCTCTTATGATGTTCCAAAGGATAATTCCTTATGGAAAACCTCAGACCACTTGAAATACGCAAGGAATCAGAAGGCCCTGGAGCTAATTCTAAGGGCTATAAACTCTAACAAGTTTCAATGTGTGCTTGAGTGTTGCAGTGCGTCAGAAGTTATCAATATGGTTGCAGCTATCAAATGTCAAGATGCGGTAAAGTGTCTCATGGCAGTAGACAAAGACGAGGATTATATTGAGGAAACTTCGTCATAGGTAAATTCTGATACTGGTAATTTTTCTCTCAAAAATTTGATTATGTTGAATGAGCATCTAATTGAGAAGTACGAAAAAAAATTAAATCTTAGAAAAAGAAACTGAGAAGAGAAATGTTGCATGAAATTAGAAGTATGAAGCTGGAAAATGAAAACCTAAAGTCTGACATGAACAGAAAAGAAAATGAAATGCAAAAATTGAAGTCTGAAAATGAGAGTTTAAAAACCAGACTCGTCAAAGAAAATAATTCTTGCAATGAATGTGTCGTTCTCAGAGATCTGATCAATGATATAGATTATGATGACAATGTGCAAAAAGAATTAATCAAATCTCTGAAAGAAGAAAACAAATTACTACTGGAAAAGAAATTTGAGGTTGAAGAAAGTGGAGAAAGACTGGTTGAAGAAAATGAGAATTTGAAAAGACTCAACGATGATTTGCATAATCAATTAATTTCATATGAAGAGGACATTATGGTATTCCAAACTGAAATTGAAGATCTAAAGAATTCACTGTCAGAGCTTGTTGAGGGAAAAGACAACTTGGATAAGCTGTTTGGAGCTAATGTGAATGCTCAGAAAGAGGGACTGGGTTACAGTACAGTAATGAAGAAGGTTGATGGAAATAAATTGAAAACTATTTTTGTTAAAAGTTTAGAAGAAGAAAAACCTTCTACCGCATCCCCATTTCAGTTCACGGCAAAGAGAAGTGAAGAGTAGAGTAAAAACTTTAAAAAACAAAAGAAATTTAGAAAAAGAAAACAAAACAGAATAAGAATCTGTATGCTGAAACTTCTCAGGCCAAACTGTCTTCTGTTATAAGAAAGAATGTGAAATGTTTCTACTGTGGTAAATTTGGTCATGAGATGCATGAC
Source organism: Amorphophallus konjac (assembly GCA_022559845.1). NCBI lineage: Eukaryota > Viridiplantae > Streptophyta > Magnoliopsida > Alismatales > Araceae > Amorphophallus > Amorphophallus konjac. The sequence goes on along the minus strand of CM040120.1, from coordinate 63,339,179 downwards.
TGTTTTGACATGAGAAAGGATGAGAAGAAACCTACTCATGTTCAACATAATAGAATAAAGTGTTTTTACTGTCATAATGCAGGTCATCTCATGCATGAATGCAAATCAATGGAATTAGATGACCTTGTTGCTATTAATTCACAGAAATATCATGCTAGAAATCATGCTTCTAGGAGAAAGAATGTGAATTGTTTCTACTGTGGGAAGTTAGGACATATTCATGCACAGTGCTGGCATGCACAGGGAGGCAAACGCACTGCTAAATCTGTTAAATTCCATGTTCAACAGAATAATTCTAGGAAGAAAACTGATCTCATGAAAAAGACGTTTACTTGTTTCAATTGTGGAAAACCTGGCCACAAAGCTTTTGAGTGCTGGGTGGCAGGTTTTAGAAAACAAAATGCTCATGTACATAACAGAAATTTCAATATTCATGCACATAGATTCAATACTCACAATAAGGTGCATAAAAGGAACTTGAATTCAATTATTTGTCATTACCTTGGTAAGTCTGGACATCCCATGTCCAATTGCAAGCTGATGGGCTATGATGACAGTGTTGCTTGCAAAAGGTCAAGAACACCTGTTGAGGGTAATACAGGACCCAAGGTTGCTTGGGTTCCTGCTGGATCAAAATAACCCTTTGCTTTGCAGGTATGCCTCGGAGGAAATAAAAAGGGGGAAAATAAGCCGAGGCACCAGAACATGAAAAACCCCATTTTCTACATTTTTCAGGTTAGTCATCTAATCATCTTAAATTTTGGCTTTACAGTAGTATCTTCCTGAGTTATCATGATACATGTTTGCATTCTATGTGATGTTCCACAGTGTCATAGCTGATATCATCATATTATCTGTGCATCTCCTAACTGAAATTATATGAGCAAATGATCCTTGTGGAATGTTACATGAATGATTGAAATAAATCAATGATGGTTGATGTCATGTTCATAATTAGATAGTGTCTTTCCTTGACATCTCATCACATGTTGAGGGGGAGCTGTGCCATTCATAGATAGAATACATGCTTTGGTCAGTGATTCATTACTGCTTGGGCAGTTGGCCTCATGTGTCTGATGAATTGCAAGGTTCTGCTATTGTGATATCGATCATGGAGTCAGTTTGAATCTTGTCTAATATGAAAAGTCAATTGATTGAGTTTTGGGCTTTTGGACTCTCTTACTTCTCAGAAGGCTAAATGATTGATGGATTATGGAGATGAGTGATTACTTGTTGATGATCATTCAGGGTATGCCTTTGGATTTGTGCGAACTAGCCTTCATTCTCTATTCGCCTCATGAGTGGCCTTCACCCATATCACCTTGTTCTGTGTTCTCTTCCATTACACTCATCTGTCTTCAAGAGTTCATAGAATGTGGTAATCAGAAGGAGTTAAAATCTGATATCTATTACCTCTTCTAATCCTCAACACATAACTACTAAAAACACCCCTAACTGAGAATGAAATTGCTGATCTTAACTGGATCGTGATTTTCTACTTATGGATATTATATCCTAACTTAAAGTTTCCACAAGTGTCTCTGAATGAAGACTCAATGGTCATAAAACAGTCTGAAATGGAACTTCTCAAAAGATTGCTTAAAATTTTGAACATCATGAGTAATTTGTCAACCTGAAGAAGAATCTAAAGTTTATATGGTTCTTAAACTTGTCCTAAGATAATTCTGTTGACAGACTAGAGAATACGCCATCAAAGGAAAATAAGCAAATAAAATTGTTCTTTGAAAGGAGGCAGAGCAATGGCACTGTATTTGAGAAACTGACCATCTGATTTAAAGAAATTCAGAGGTTATGTCATGATGATAAGTGCTATCTCTGTTCAATATCTCTATTCAAAAATTTGAAGCAGTAAGGTAAAGCTACACTGAGTAACCAGGGATTCCGGTGTCTAATCAACATGTTTCCTTGAGTAAAAAAGTGTAGTATTACCAGAATGCTCAATCCTTAATAAAAGTTGAATATTCATATGGTTGACTCTGGTGTGGCTTTAAGAAAATTTAAAACTGATTTAAGCTCTATATAAAAATGGATTTCTCTTCAGGGCTGGCAAATGAAAATGTTTAGTAAGAATTAAAAGCATATCTTATTGAGGATAATCATGGATGAAATTGTTTTATTCTCGTTTATTTCTCTTCAAAAGATATTTTGTGAAGACTTCATGTTATTCGATATAGTCCCATATGTTTAAAATCATGAAAAGAGACGAAAGGCATCTTTCCGAAAAGTAAAGGGTGTTTTAGGTATTATATCTTGAGGTTGGTAAAGTAGATAGTATATCAGATAATCTTCTCAAACCCTATTTACTGCCACTGTCTAACACACTCCTTCCCGCTCAAAACTCTGTCCGACTCTTGGGATTCCTATACCTCACCTCTATGCAGAACACGACCATGGTTTCTCAAGCCACCTCTCTTACCATCCTTGATGTCTTTCTCTCTATCTTTTATCTTCCACTTGTTTATCTTCCACCTGTTAATCTTCCACCATGTCCTCTCCGTCGGCCACTAGCGAGAGGATGAAGAAAATCACGGAGAGCGGCAACCCGCATCTCCTCAAGTTTTGGAGACCAGTGTGATCAAAGCCTATAAGCGAAGATAAAAGGAAACACATGCAGCAGGTATGGCATCAGAATCGGTTCAGAAGAAGTTGGGCAAAGGGAAAGGAAAGAAAACAGAAGTACAATTAGTATAAAATCAAGAGTCAGTAAAATCTATGGTGCCACAGCCAAAAGAAAAGAAGCTGAAGACGGCACAAGGTCGAAGCAAGAGAAAGGTATACGAGGAAGAAGATATCACAGTTGAAACTTCAAAATATGCAGAAATAACACTGGGGACTGGCAAGATAGTCTTCCCACGGTACATAGACTTTCATGACCAGAAAATGCTTGAGAAATTTCCTGAGTTGATTCAAATCTTTAAGGCTCAGAAATGGTTAAAATTTTTGGGTAAGCATAGGATATACTATCCTAGACTCGTAGTAGAGTTCTACCATAATCTGAAATATGATTTGGATCAAGCAATACTGGTTTCTAATGTCAAGGGGTACAAGATTGAAGTGTCTAAACACCTTCTACATACTGTATTTAGAATACCCGAAGAAGGAGTAGCTGAAAAAGGGTTTGCATGTGATCTCCATGAGGTATACTCTGCCATGACAGATGAGCCTAAAAATCCCCTAGACAAAAATCCGGTAAAGTTGGGTCAGTTTAATGCAAACAACTTCTCTCCTCTCAAGAGATTGCTACATCATATTCTCACTACCATGATCACTCCTCAAGTTGGAGGAGGAGGAAGACTGACCAATACTTAAAGATTTGTTTTATATTGTCTGCTGAAGAAAATCAGAGTGTGCTTGCCTGAAATAATCATTCAGATAATGAGATCCGGCAAAGAGTCTAGGACACATTTGCCCTATGCAGCTCACCTAACTGTTATATTTAAGAAAGCTAACATAGCTTTAGAAGATGAAACTTCGAAAGATATTCCAAAGTTCAATGTCTACAACATGGACTTCATTGATACTTACATGAGATTGGATGAGACTGACTCAGAGAGTCCTTCTGATGAAGCTCAAAGAAAAGAGAAATCAGTAAAACATGCTCCGTTGAAGAAAAAGAGGAAAGTTCAAGTGAAAAATGTGTCAGAACAGCCTCCCCAGATTTTTCAAGAAGAAACTCCTTCTATATTACCTGAATAGGTCCAATGCTCTGTTGTTAAACCTGTTGAGAAGAACCTCATTTATCTACAACTAGAGCAAGAAGTCCATGAACTGAACCTAACTGATACTCAAATTGTGGAGCAGCTGGATCAGAATATCAGTCAGCTTTTTGATAAATTTGGAATACAATCTGGACAGGAACAGCAAGTTGCTCAACAAGAACAAGAAGAAGAAGATCAACAAAAAGAAGCAAGAATTCAAGAAAATGAGCCACAAGGCATAGAAGACGAGAGAGAAGAAACAGCTGAAATTGATGATGAAATGCTGTCTAGGGTGGCTACACAGATTTTGACAGAAGAAGCTGAGAAAATTCTTGAAGAGACTGCTGAGTCTGTTGTCAATGAACAGGAGGGCAATCAACCAAGAGAAGAAGAAATTCCACAAGAAGTTCCAGGGGTCACTGAAGAGAGTACACATGACTATGTCATAGGACATGCCCCTCACCACAAATTATATCCAAGAATATCCTTCTCTCCGGCTCCTGAGTATAGTCCACATCTTGGAGAACTTATTGGTCTTTGAGTACCACCTCCTCCACTCCTTGAACAACATTATGAATATTTCACTGAGCTGCCAGATTCCAGTGCCTCCACCTCTAGTACACATGGAACAAATGCTGAACCCAATCTTGCTCAGATGTTGTCCAACCTGACAGAGATTGATCTAAATCAGAATGACTTGATGAACAAACAGTTCTTGTTCCAGACTGTTCAAATAGACAGAGTAGAAGGCCAACTGAAACATTTGGAAAAGGTTTTGAAACGCCAAGAAATAGAATTTTTAACTGCCAAACGGAAAACTAATGAAGCAGTACGAGAGATTTTACAATCTCTTATGGGTATCAGTACTCGAATAGGTGACATGGTCAGTAAAATTCAAGATACTCAAATCTCCATAGTCACCAATATGGGTAAAATTCTTGATCATACATATGATTTGAAAATTGAATTTGAATTGTTAAAGGGCACGTTAACCAATATAGCAGCCACTCAGTCAGAAATCATCACAAAGTTTGAAGTTATCCAGTCCAATCTACAGACATTGTCAGAGACAGTTAAACAAGCCTTAAACAAACGAGAATCAGTCACCCCTCTAGGGGAAAGGCTGGGGAACACTGTGCATCAGAAGCTTGATAGACTGGCTGACTCTGTTTGGGATCTTCAAACTTCTTTGCTGAACAGATTTCCCATTTCTGGTTCAAGTTCAACATATCCTCCTAGAGACAGGGGGAGCTACCAAGGTCATTAGCTACTATCAATTTTTTTGATAATGACAAAGTTGGAGAGAATGTTATGGGATGCTGATGCTTAATGTAATGGTGCTGAGGTTTACTGATAGGGCTATTCTGTGATCAGTTATAGTGCTGTGGATACTTTCATGGACATGCTTGTAAAGCTTAGGATACTTGTGAATGTTAAGACACTTTGACTTTTTAAGCTGAGGATACTTGTGAATGTTAACACACTTTGACTTTTTATACACAGATGTGATAGTGTGCACTTGTAGGAATTCTTATTGCATTTTCTGCTGCAAATGTACTTGTTATATGCATGACAACAAATGATTTTGCGTGATCGATTGTGTGAATTCTCATACATGACTCATTATGTTCTCATCATCAAAAAGGGGGAGATTGTTGGAAATCTGGTTTTGATAATGACAACTTATGAGTCATGTACAGACTGCTATGTTTATCTGGTTTGCCTTGTACTGCCTTAGGTTGTCGTAATACATGTTCAAATTATAGTTGCGTCGGTGCAACTCTGGTTCTGATCCATATCATAGTCCTTGCATGCATTCATCTTGTCAGTGCAACTCTTGCTGTTGCACACACACACGACCAAGTCGCTCGCGTTCATCAGGTGAGTAGGTGCTATCCCACTTCTGCGTATAAGGTCAGTGCATTTCCATCATATTAGTTCGGTGCATATATGTTTAAGACACACTCAGGGTCGGTGCATGTGTGTATATGCCTAGGACATTCGCAAGGTCTGTGCAATATAGGTCTGTGTAGTCTGTGCAAATCTCATGCATAGAATAGAGTCTGTGCATTTCTTATGCCTTGGACGCATGATGTCGATATAGTCATTGCATCTCGCACACACTCAGTCCGTGCAACACTATATGTGTGCATAGCTTATCTCCGTGCGTACGAAATCTTATACTCAGTGAGTCGGTGCATATTACGTCTGTTGTTTTATTAACTTCGTGTAATCTTATTATTCCTTGACCTATGTTCAATTGTCATAAGGCAGACTTCGAGCTAAGTATGATTGTAAGGATGTTAGCTCGACGATACCAATGCTGGCACGTGTCTTCTGAAGACTCAGATCCAGATTGAAATCTGAGCGGGAAAGTTGGTTGCTCCTCACGCGTTTCTCTTGCTAGATATATATATATATATATATATATAGGGAGCTGGCTTCAAAAATTAGTCAGGGAAAATTGCTGAAGAATCTGGAAGAAGGGAGATAGAGCACCCTAAAAGAAGAGAGAGAGAGAGACAAGGCGAAAGGAAGGAAGAACATCACTCTGAAGATTATCTGTTCTGGTGTGTTCTCTAGATCAGACCCGAGACACTTGGCTCCTGTGCGAGCAGTTTATTCTGGATTTATTGACAGCTTTCCGTTGCTGTGTTTAGTCTTTTTAGCTCTTTCTTATTTGACATTTTATTCAAGCTGTTCGTTAGTGGTTGCAGAGGAGGTTTCCTATGGTCGGCTAAGCTGTAAAGCCCAGTGGGTCAAGCTGTTTGTCAGTGTTGCAGAGGATTGATTCCTCTGGACAGCAAGCTGTGTCACTCAGCGGCTATAGGCAAGCTATAAAGCCCAGCGGTTTTTCAAGCTATGTGTCAGCAGAAATCCACACTATGGTTGAGTGTGGGGTGGATGTAGGTCTGAAGGACCGAACCACCTAAAAATCATTGTGTACTGTGTGGATTGCTCAGTTATGGTTTCAACGCTAGATGCATGCTTAGGATCTCGCTTCAATTTCTTATCTGTTGACTCATCTTGAGAGCACAAAAGCTCTGTTTCTGCTGGAAGTGCAGGTCAAGTGTTCAACAATGTGCATCAATAGAGCATCTCTTTGTTGAGTCAAGTCTTGCATCTTTTCAGGGAGTTCTGATCCGATGTGTTCGTGTCTAAGGTTTGAAAATTGGTTGAGATTTTCACTGAGGGATTCATTCACCCCTCTCTGAATAAATCGCACCAGCTCTAACAAATTCTTGGGTACCTCCATATGCAAAATGAAAATTATTTTGTAGGTGTGCCTTGGAGTGAGAAGAAAAAAAAGGGCTCAATAAAGCCAAGGCACCCGTGTGTGGTAAAAACCCCATTTCTGGTTTACTATTTGTAGTAGGTGTTTTAAATAAACGCTTGTTTCAAAATTTGCAAATCTAGTTTTCTCTGTTAAATAGGAATTTTTGCATACAATGTTTATGTGTTGTTATACAACAACTCCCTGCTTGACAATTTGCACATCATGCTTGATCTGTCAGCTAAAATCTCATGCATACATGTTTACATTTGCATCTGCATCTGTCATTTGCAATGCTTTTTTATGAGTCTCTCAATGCATATGTTGATTTTTTTGTGCATACATTAGATTAAGAGTGAATTGCATATCATAGTCTAAAATCTGTCAGATCAAGCTCAGTCGTTCATCTTGCTTAACTGTTTTCAACTGATTGAATGACTGAGGAGGAATTCAAATACTTTGGCGAGCAATGAAAATTCAGTTTGCGGATTGAAAATCTGAATTGCATATGTTTGATGCTTGCATGTGTCATCATGCATTCTTATGCACAATTTGAAAAATCTGGAATGCATATGAGACTGTATTGCATTTGTTATGCATTTTTCATGCATGATCTTATGGTATATTAAATGGTGTATTGCCGAAGGGCAGATAAGGTCTGTCTGGAAGCTTTCACCATGCAAGAGGTGATCCTATGATCTAAGTCCTCCGCCTAGTACCATAGGTCAAAATTGCATATAGAATACTTTAGATATTCATGAGCACACTTCAATAACTCTCTGCATAGGCTTCATGTCATATTTGATACCTCAGTGCATTTAAGTTAGGAGGAGTCCCTGCATTTTATAGTCTACTTATGTGCATTTATTTGCTCTCATGCATACCATAAGTTTATAACTTAGATGCATATCATTCATGTTCAAAAACTCAAAAAGATTGTTAGAAAGTTATGCATACATTTAGGGGGAGTTGGCACTTACATAAGCATGCACAAATGCTTCTTGATGTCTGAATCATTTGCATATCATTTATGTCAAAAATTCAAAAAGATTACTTGAAATGCATGCACACATTTAGGGGGACTCAATGCATATGTGAACTCCTGTGAACAAGTTGCCTCTTCATTTGCCCAAAAGCAATCTAGCCAATATTCATATGATTCAGTCATATTTCAAGACCATCATTTATGGATTTTTTTGTTTGAGCTCAAAAGACTCTGAATTATTCTGCTCCTTTGCACTCTCATTTTTGTTTTCTAGCTCCTGCATTTGCTGAGGGGGAGCTTCACATGAAAATTTATAAATTGCCTTGCAATGACTGATCATAATTGATCCTATCTAGCTTCTTCTGAAAATCCAGCACCATTGATATCTGCCAAAGATTGTTCTCGTCGTCTCACCCTGAAATTCTCTCTTGTCAATTACTTGGACTTTATTGCCATCTTTGAGCCAGTCACCCTGGAAATAATTCATCTAAATTGGTATCAATGGAATCATTTCTAAAATCATCTCTGCTAGCTAATTTTTGATCACCTACTACCTATTGTCTGCCATTTATTATGCTTATCCTTGAAAACTTCTATCTGCTGGTCTGCATTTTAAACTTCCTTGAACTGTGTAAAATTTAGGAAGATTTCAATTTAAGTATCATGACCATAAATTTGAAAACATCTTAAATAAGGAATCTTTTATTATACAGGAGTATGAATGTCCAACTCATTCAGCTGGTTTAAGTTTTTTGTATTCATTGAATTTATATACAAATCTCATGAAAATATCTGTGTCACTTTAATAGACCTTAACCAGCTTCTTCATATTGTTGTCCCTAAAAAGTCTTCTAAAATCTGAAAGTTCAAAAATCAAGGCTATCTTTGGTTAAGATACATGTATTGTGTATTGTTTTTAAACATCTGGATAATCTGAAAAATTTCTAGGGTAAAAATTGTCAGAGCAATGACATTGGTCACTGAGAAACCATGTCTCTTTTCCATGAAGAAAAGAAGACTGTGTCATGAAGTACCACAGTTATCTCTACTGAAAAATTAGTATAAATATAGGCAGAGCAATGGATTGTTCACTGAGAAATATATCTCACTCATCAATGACGTGAGTGAAGATATGTCATGAGGTGTCAATATTATCTCTGTTAAAATTGAGGCAGGATAGTCAGTCATACTGAGTTCTTAGGGACATTGGCATCTAAACAATGTGTGTCCTCCAGATACAAAGTATGTACTGGACTTAATTGCTCTTAAACGAAAATTGTTGATGAAAAAAATAAAATTCTGAAAATGAAAGCAAAAACTTAAGAACAAGAAATTGTTGAAGCCCAGAAATGAAATCAGAAAATTCTTGTTTGTTTAACCTTAATACAATTTTTTGTAATTCCTAAAGAAGTCACTGAAATTTGAATAAGTAAGATAAAGGGAGGTTAAACAAGATTTCAATATGAGGGTTTGGTGCTTAATCTCAGATATGAGTATAGAAACCTTATTGACAAACTCAGAAGACATGAGATTTAAACCATGTTGTCAAATAAGGAATAATTCATAAGGCCTTGATAATGGAAGAATCTAAAAATTCCATAGTTTCTGATTTATGAAATTGGTATTATATTGCAAACCTTCTTGAATAATCCATTTGAAATTTCTGCTGAAATTCATATGTTCAACAATTGGTATCAGCAACCCAATTGCTTATGCTCATTGATTCTTCAATTTGATCTCATAATCCGCTTGCTATTGTTTATCACTTCATGATCTACTTTGTTCATGACCTACATTATCTCTGTTCGAGATCATTCCACAACTGTCCTTATGATAAAATTCACATTGACTGTGTTTTTGATGATATCTTCATTGCCTACATTCTAAAGTTCTCCTGACCTTCAACTATCTCCAACTTTCTCATTTCTATCCAAACTCCTTTCTATGTGCCAACAGGGAAGATAGTTTGCTAGATCATTTTTGGAGATGTGTATGTCCATTTCTTGCTATACTCATTCAGTAAGGGGGATAAACCTTTTCATTTGTCATTACTACGAAAAAAAGAAAAGAAAAGGGGGAGAATAGTCTTGCACACTTCATTGTTAGGCATGGCATTCACTATCTAAGGGGGGAAACATCTCCACTGGGGGAGAATAGTTTGATGAGTCAGTATGCATTTGTGTGATACATTGGTCATAATGACTCATAGTGTTGCCATCATCAAAAATGGGGAGATTGTTAGGTTTCCCTGTGGTTTTGATGATGTCAACCACTATGACTCATCTATGAGTCAGTGCCTTGGCCTTGGCATGTTGATGCATTAGATTTTGATGCATTGGGTTCATATGTTTTGATGTCATATATATATATATATATGCATGCACATCCCTGAACTGTGTGAAGAACAAGTTGATCAAGAATAGAAAGTATATTCAAGTTTAGCAAGATAGATTTGATGATTTGACAAAGATTCAGAGAAGATTGTGCAAAGAAGAAGTTGTTGTGCAAAGAAGAAGCTTTCATGAAGGAAGAGTCGACTTCAGTAGTTCCCCAAGTTGACTTGAAGACAGCCAGAAGCCACCCGCTAGCAGAAGCATCTATAGCTACAGATTAGTGCTGACAAATAGGTGGTGAACGGTGTAAAATAGGCTATGAGGGTGTAAAAGAGGCTACTAAGGCTGAAAAATGAGCTGTAGCGTTGAAAGCCTTGAGAAGCAACGAAGAAAGAGTCGACGCAAGCAGGTAGTAACGTCGACGCAAGAGCCAATCGCTAGTCAAAGCTAAAAGGCGACGGCTAATGCTGATTAAGGGTGACAAATAGGTGCCTAGTGGTGAAAAATAGGCATTAAGGCTAAAAAATACCTCAGTAAGGGTGATAAATGAATGTTAAGGTTGAAAGGCTTGGAAGCTTAAGAAGAAGAGCCGATGTTGTTGTAGAGAGAGTTGACTGCAGTCAATGTACAACAGTCAAAGCTGACTTTAGTCAAAGTCAACATTGGTCAAATTGATTCCAATCAGTTTGATCTACAGTCAAGTGGACACAAGGTGAAGTCAAAGTCAAAGTCAATATGTGGCCAAGGTCACCTACACTATTATCAAGCCTTTCATCAGCTGAAGCACACAAGGGTGAAAAATAAATAACATTGGTGACAAATATGCAGCAGAAGTAACATTTGGCTAGTAAGGGTGACAAGGAGAGGTCAGCGGTGACAAATAGATGGCAGCGTTGAAGAATGGCTCCTTGGGGTGAAAAATGTGAACAAAGGTAGTGGCGACGGCTCTATGTGAATAAGGGTAACAAATGAGTATGCAAGGGCGACAAATGTGCCTTAAGGGTGAAAAATAACCGTTAGCAGTGACAAATGGGTCACTAGGGTAACAAGGCAAAGGGTTCTCATGTCAAACAAGTCAATCTTTTAGCTACGGATTAAGGGTGAAAAATAGCTATGCATCGCAGACAAATAGCCTAATAAGGGTGTAAAGTGTGGGATAAGGGTGAAAAATGTGTTGCTAGAGCTGAACAAAGTCCAAGCTCATGAGATACTCAAGTCAGTCACGTGCCTTTGACCTCCAATGATGGGCATGTGATCCTAGGATGGTTGGCACATTCTCAGATGGTTCCAGAGAGAGAATATTCCACCTTTCTAAGTGGACCAATGATGGAAATTCCTTGTGGATAAAATTAATCATTTTAGGTTCTTTATATACAAGTCTTCTTCCTCCGAAGAAGGTTGCTGTGAAGAGGGCTACTGTGAGGGATGTTCAAGAGGAAAGAGAGAGACTGCAGAGGAAGAAAAGAGAGAAAGCTCTGAAGAGCTGATTGAGAGGGAGCTCGTCAGAAGAAGAAGAAGAAGAAGAGAAAGATCTGAGAGAATCAGAGAGAAGGCCTAAGAGAGAAGATTGAGAGAAAAAGAAGAAGCGAGAAGCAGCCAGTTCATGAGAGATAGTGTGCAGCCAGAGAAAATTGAAGATCTGTTGTGTTCATTAGTTTGTGGATCAAATCCAGAACTGCATAGCTCCTGAGGACCTATATTCCATTTTGATTTTTCCGTTGTTGTTTTGTTTTGTTATTTTTACTTCTACATTGTAATTTCGATTCCCTATTTTAGGATCGGGGAAGTTGTGAATCAACGTTGTTCACTCTGTGATTTCAGTGGAAGGGAGAAGTATTTCTCTATGTTCCCTCTGTGGTTTCAGAGGAAGGGAGAAGGCATTATCTGGGGTTCCCTCTGTGGTTTCAGAGGTAGGGAGATGGAATTCTCCAGGGTTCCTTTTGTGGTTACAGAAGAAGGGAGGGGTGTGTTCCTTCGAGGCAAGCTGTGGTATCAGCAGGTGTTGCAAACTTTGTCTGTGGTCTTGAATTTGCAAGGGGAAGCTTCACTCGGTTTGAGTGAGGGGTAGATGTAGGTCAGTAGGTTACAGACCGAACCCCCTAAAAAATTCCTGTCCATAGTGGTTTGATTTGTGCGTACATCCTTATCCTCTACCCCCTTCGTAGGTTAGTGTGTTAATTGTTTTTACTTTGTATTTTGATCATATGCTAAGTGCTCGAGTCAAGTTCTATGTGAATTGCTAGATGATGAATGCTCTAAGTAATTGAAGTCTTAAACTGTTTTGATTGCTACTGAGTTGGTTAGTCATAAACGAAATTTTCAAACTATCATTGGGATGAAACATATTACAGTTTGAGCTTTGCTGTGAAGTGTCTTCATTTATCATTGTGCCTAGATTTGATTATAAGTAAGCTGCTTAGTTTGCTGTGCTCAACTGTCTCTATACGTCAAGTGTTCGAGAGTTGTTCTAAACAGTGTGTGAGCTGAATGGTTCTCATCTCTATTGGAATAGAGTTTTTATTTGAGCGAAGTTTTTGTAGGGGATCTACTCACCCCCCCTATAGATCCCACAGTGCACCCAACACTAAGGGCTCATCTACTCAGTAGCAACATCAAGGTGTCTCTTCTTCGCTCATGGCAAGGATCACTCAACTTTATCCTCTTTTCACCAAGACACTGCGCGGGAAGAGCTACTATCATCTTCTGATTTAATCAAACCAGCTCCTACCCCAACCATGCTGCCAACTCAGTTTGAACTAGCCCCTATTACTGATGAGTCATTTGCGAACCCTACCCCAATTGATCTAGCTCCGATTCAGCTTCTCCAACATGAAACCATCCCTTTTGATGAATCAGATGCTGGACTCACTCTCCCAAGTCAAGATGTCACACCAAATATCCAATCAAGCTCTCCACATATCTCTAACCCTCATATTGCTCCTGCTTTAGAGATTTTGGCCGACATCTCAATGGTGTTGAACCCGGCCACGATCATGTCATCAAAGGACAAGGAGCCCATCATCTCTGCCCTAGATGCCCATCAATCTACTCCATTCTCGGAATTCTTAGAGTCACCCGTACCTAAGGAGAAACCACAAGAGATAGGATGGCACATAATGTCAAAGATGGGTTATTCATCTGGCGTAGGGTTTGGAAAGGAAGAATAATGAATTAAAGAGCTGATTGAGGAAAATGGAACATTTGAGAGATTTGGATTTGGGTGTCAACCAACTATGGTTAGCAAAAATGAATCAGCCAGGTGGAATTTGCAGGATCATTTTATAAAGTAATCTTGTCCACTGGAAGAGAGAATTGCAAATGTAGAAATATCCCATGAAGATGAACATGTGGATCCAAAAGAAAAGCCCCATGACGTAGACATAGAGGATTTGGGTTTATCAAAACTATTCTCTGAAGAACCATTGTCCCACCTGATAACCCATGAAGAAATTCATGTAGCAAAAGGGGAAACAACTTTGTTAGTCCTCCTCTCTTTTCTATTCCTCTTGTTCAGGTCTTTCAAATGTTGTTCCATCTTCATAGCTGATCAATTTCAAAAAGAAAAGCCTGAAGTTGTCATTGAGAATCCCACTCTAGGGGCAGAACTCTCAAACCATGATTCCCCAACTCTAGTATCTTCATCCTCCATCTTTAATCACACAGCTCCAATCAACAGCCCTGCAAGGGGCATTTGCCTTGCACATAATAGGTTAAAATTAGATGAGCCGAAACATTTCGCTACACCACATAAGAAGGTTAGGGGCACCCAAGTTCCCTACCAACTTTGGTTAGGTCTAGCCGAAAGTTATAATTTGTTATCTCAGATCTTAATGTTTAGTTTAATGAATTCAATAAAATTGTTAAAAGATGAGGAACGATCTAACCCACCTCCTATGACCGAACATATTCAAGTCAAAGTGCATATTAATCCTAGTAGGTATAGGGGCCGTGTCCACGGCCGCGTACTTACCCCTCATCCACTTTAACCTTGTTTCCGGCCTACCAAGGAGGTGGACTACTCTTCTTCTTCCATCCAGTTGTCCACAGAGTTCCCAGATTACGCCGTCCGCTCTGTAGGAACCCGTGTACATAGTTAATAATCCAAAATCCAAAAAAAGAAAAAGAAAATCCAAACCCAAAATTCATAAAAAATCAAAAAAAATCAACAATCTGGCAGTTGCCATGTGTTTCACTCTCCATCTCTTCATGCATGAATAAGGTTAGGTTACATTAGAGTCTTGGTGGGTTAAGACTTTGATCTACCGAAACAGAGGAGAATTACATCTAGCTAAGTCGCTAATGCTCCAAGGGGCAGGCAATATGCACACAGTCACATAGTTTCAAATTTTGGCAACGACCAAAAATGGATGTCTATCCCGAAGATTTATTGAAGACTCCAAAATCCTCCTTTTCCTCTCTTTTCGACCGATCAAGATAGTCGGCGCCCTTAAGGCCTTGAGCTCAACAGCTGAAACACAATGCCCTCGGGTGAGAGTAGGACTCACCTTCCTTCCAAAAATGAGACCAGATCATGTGAAGAGCGCAGTGTCCCCACAGGAAAATGAAAAAAAAGCAAAGTAAAAAAAAGGGTGGGAGCAAAATTCCCAAAATCCCAAGCAAAAGGAATGAAAAAGAAAGAAAGGAAAATTCCAAAAGGGAACAAATGAAAAAGCCTGGTCGTGATCGTGCCTGGTCAAGATAAGAAATCCCTACAAATCAAGTTCAAATTCAAGGGGCAATACAAGATCACAACGTTCCAAAGGTGGTTCAAAATCATCGAAAGGGTGGAGTGAATTAAGCTCGCTCATAGCTCATCGATTTAACGGCTTTGCCGATCCTCTTGTGCAGTTTATCCCCTCCACTCGTTTTTCTTTTGAGGACTTGAAATCCGATTGAAACTCTAAAGGATATAACTCTGTTGACGGCTTGTAGCAATTTTTTGAAAACACACTATCTGATTGTCTACCCCAAAAGAACAAAAGCCTTTATTACAAGAAATCTCCATGTTTTTGGTATGTCAATGTTCTTATTCACCTTTAGTGTCTTCTTTCATCAACCTCGGGCTTAGGTCAATGCATGTGCGTCACCTGTCGGTGCGACGACGTCTGATTCTGAGTCAGCGTCGCGCGGTTGGCCATTAGGGTTCTAAGGTGTTCCATCATATATCATCTAGAGTTGTGAGGAAATAGACCCGGCTCGGGTAAATCATTTACCTCGAACACTTTTTGGGTGTATATATGTGGTCAGAAGCAACTGGGAGTCTAATCTTAGCATGACGGCATTGTCATCAGGATAAGTCTTAACCGGCAAGATTGTCATTCGAGGAGTCTAGAGGCCCAAATCAACCTAGATGTGTGCTCAAGATACCTGGGAGGTTGTAGAAAGAGCCTATCCTTTCTTCATTATTGTGATGTCTCATGGATAGTTACCAGACGTTGTCTAATTAATATAAATATGTCAAAATTTCACCCAAAAAATTAAATATTTAATTCAAAAAAATCAAAATACGTGAAAATCAAAAAAGTCTAAATATTCAAAAAAATCCCAAAAAATGGAGGGGCATCTCCTGGAAACATGCATCTCTCACACACCACCACACCACCTTCTTTCCTTCATCACTATCCCACAACTGCGAACTCCATAGGCTGCTCCCCTTACTTCATCCCATCCGACCAGGGGATTTATACCTGCACTGCTACCAACAAACAAACTAGGGGCAAATTGCACGCCCATCTGCCCATCCAAGCTAGCAAAATCCGTTGGCTATCCTTGTCGGGAGGAAGAGCATTCCTTGTCCTTTGCTTTCCATGAATCTTAATGGTAAATCGAACTCCGCCAACTCGGCGCTTCAACTTGAGTCCAAAGCAAATGAAACCCTCATATCACTTGATTTTCAGCAGATGCCTGATTGCAGTTCAAATACCCTTTTTCCTTACTCTCCCTACTCCATATGTCACGCCCCGAGCTTAGAAAGAACTCGGTACACGTGACGAGTTTATATCGATCATGTCAATCAGAGCACGAGAAAATTCCACACAAAGATAGAGTACACCAATAATAAGATATTAATAATAACAACTATAATCAAGTACCACAATTTAACCACATATCCAAAATAACGATAACCCAAACCATAAAGATGATGATCCATAACCATCCATGTGGCTAAAAGCCTTAACATGTTTCCATGACGACTCATATAACTGAAAGGAAGTACTATGGTAAGGGACTCCAAAGAAAAGATCAAGACGCAACTAGACATGACTAGGTGACGGCTTGGCGTTTGGAAGCTCTACACTCTTCACTCGCTCTCATTCCCCTCCGATTGGTTGTCGCTATCAGAATTACCTGAAAAGTGGGGAACAACTTGGTGAGCGAATGTTCAGTAGGATTTATATCTCAAGAACTAGCAATGCTTTAAGTAGTTACATGTTACGTGCAATGTAGGTAAGGCTATGCATGATGAAAGATCACGATGTCAAGAGCTTTAAAGAGGAATCACTCATGATGTAATAATAAGGAACTATCAAGAGTTTGCACTAATTTTCAAGGGAAGATAGTATCAAGTATTTCAAGCATGTAAATAATAAGTCTTGTCACGAAATTTGGCAATTTCAAGCAAGCAAGTACTTGCCCGTTCCGGGCCATGCAAGTCAAGTCAAGCACACGAGTAATAACAAGTATTATCACGAGAGAGTGAGTGGAATGCCTTATATCTAGAACAACAAGTACTCCAGTGCAATGCCACACCGTGGTCAATCAACTCCCATGGGCACAAGTACTTTCGAGTGCTCCTCCCAATACCAGATCGGGCCCCATACGCACAGGCATTGAGTCATGTAAAGTTTCTAGACATCCACTAGTTATAGCCAATGGAATTATCAAGGAATAAGCTCATGTAGGATGATAAGGTGGATTCACAGAAGAGTTCAAGGATAGAACTTTACGTAGAGCTGGACCATGATAAAAATCTCATGAAACTCATGACAAGCCGAGAAAACGGGGTGGAATTGGCATCCACTCAGTCGCCATCAAATTACAGAAATAGCGCCCACTGTCTGGTCGCTAATTCTTGTGAATAGTATAAGTTTGATGAAATAGCGCCCACATACTGGTCGCTATATCAATGAAACAATGCCAACGACTTGGTCGCCAATTCGTTCTGGTGCCCATGTCATTGTCGCCAATTGCTGACAGGGATTAGACTTCTCAAAGAGGCCAGAAACAGCGCTCTAAGAAGGCTAAGGCATCATGTTTCTTCAGAGTGACGTGACAAGACCCAGTGTCATGGGTTTTTAGGGCACAACCTGCTCGGCGGCCTTGAGGGAATCCAAGGCTTCGCGTAGACTTACGGAGGTCCCAATGATGAAATCGCCTGTCCGAAGGAAGGAATATCCCGCGGAGGGCTCAATCATCACCGAGAGTTAGGCGCTATGCAGAAAATAACGTGAAACATGGGACTGCATCTACGGACTGAGACAAAGTGCCATGGACCCGCGGTATGGGCCCGGAAAACGTGATAAATATGTGAAACAGGAAAATTGCGCATGTACAGAAGTCGCTATTTAATGAAATAGCGACCTTATGAAAGGTCGTTCAATCACATTTTATATCAGAATTTTCATGTAATTAATTAAAATTAACGACAATGTATAAGAATGTTAATTATAGGATTTTCCAGAAATTAATATCTAGGTTTTCAAATAGCGACTGTATACAGTGGTGTTCATTCTTTAAATGGCGCCCTGACATCGGTCGTGTATTCAAAATTTTCAATATATCCTTTTTTTACTGGTTATTTACCAATTAGCGCCCTTGCATGAGTGATGGGAATCAACACCGAACATTAACATTTTATTTTTTCATTTATATCCTTGCCTAATTGGGTTTGCAATTGTAAGGCATTATAATCCAACGGGTTAGTCATTAGAAATCTTTGGGTTTCTTTACAAAAAGGCCTTTGGGTTTCTATGTAAAATGCTAGTTGGTCCAGTAGGGCCCCCACCGCCTTTCCCATTGGTCCACTTAGGATCTAGGGCCCATGTGGGGCTAGTTCAAAGTCCAAGATTGGACTTGGACCAAGGGGGGGACAAGATGGAAGAAAATTCAAATTTGATGACCCCCTTTTCAAAGGGGCGCCCCCCTTATATAGTATTTTATTCTTGTTGTAATTTTTTATTAATGGTCATTTGACCACATGGGCGATTAATATCCCATACCCCATTTGCCCCTCTCTAACCCTAGATCTAGAAATAGTTTGTCTTTTTTCCATTTCTATATAACCCATGTATTTTGTGAATTCCTTTACAATTAATGAAGAGAAAATTCCATTTGTTGCTCTAAGGCTAAGGCCGCCCCCTTTCTCTCTCCTCTCTCCCCCTTGGAGCTATGAAAGCTCCGAATTTCAGAGGTGTGAACCCTCTCAATTCCCCCCTCTCTGAGTGAGAAGATCAGCACCGCCGCCGCCGCCGCCATCGCGCCGCCATCGCACCGCCACGTCGGAGTTCTGTCCACCTCTCGACAGAAGCTTGAATCCCGAATTATATCTCGAAATCAGGAGATTTGTTTGAGCTCCAATTTTGAGGGTTTGTTACCCTTATCATTCCCCATCCCTAGTTTAATTTTCGTGTCATTTAACTATCGTTTAGTATTTTTCCCGTAATTAAGTTTTCCCCTCCAACAGCCTGCCAATCAGCAGATATGCGGGTCAGTGTCCTGTTGTTATATTTTTACCGCCCACTTAATCTTCTTTAAAAATTCCCAAAAAAATCATACGTGTTCCTCACATCCCCCTCTTCCACCCATAATTTTTCCAGAGTCTAGATCCATCATTTTTGTGTCGGTCCAAATTCATTTTCAGGAAGAACCTGTTCTGTCCTGACAGCCTGTAATCTGAGTCAGTAAAAAAACCTTGGGAACAGTCGTTTTCATTTCTAATCCGTCTACTAGATGGATCTAAAATAATTATATGTTGTAGCCCTTTGAGTCCTATATCCATCGGTACCAATTTTGCCTCGATCTGACACCGGATCTGGGCGCAAAAATTCTTTTCGTGGAGGCACGTATTTCTGATCTGAGAACAAGCCAGCAAAGTAGTCACCGGGTAATTCCAGCAAAAATACACCGGGATAGCTTCAGCGACCGCCGCTCCCGGAGATCGATCGCAACCCCCCAGCAGCGTCCCAGCCAGCCGCCATGACCAGAAGGTGACCGGAAGCCGCCGTCATAGTATCCGAGTTCTCTTGCTGTCAAGCGGGCTGAACTGAGTTGTTGAATCGAGTTAGAATAGTACCGAGTCAGACCAGCAGCCCGTCTCCGGCTCGAAAGCCCTTCTTGCTTGCTGCCCGTTAACACGAGTTCGCTATGCCCATGTCCCATTGTAGCCCTTTACCTCCCTGCGTGGAGTGGGCAAATAAATTCACTACTGTAATTATTTATTTACTGTGTACCGGGAGTACGAGTTTCGGCGGGGGTCATCTTCCCTACGCCCGGAGCGTGGAGGTATCATTTCCGCTCCCCACTTTGGCATTTGCTTTACTCGTATATATTTTTTATGCCGCTGCATGAGTGATAGGTTAATAAGCTCATTATATTATTTCAATCACCGCTGCGAGAGAGTGAGTGTGACCTATCTCGTGACTCAATCCGAGTACACGCGGAAAAGCCGAGTACCCGAGACTCATTGCCGGTTTCTCAACCGCGCACATCCACACATTTCCCTCGCTTAGGGACGTCCGTGAACTAGAGTCCCTTGTTGTCTCGAGTCGCGTCTCATCCTGCATCAAATTGGTATCAGAGCTAAGTTGAGTCCAAGGGTAGTCGGTCCAAAGTTTGCATTCACATTCCTTTACCCGATATATCAAAAGGTGTTCCCGGAACGATAGGTTATGCCTATTGGGAAGGTTACACACTTGCGTGAGTTTTGTCTTTGGATCACACCTCCGCCACGTACCAGATATTAGTTGAGTCTAGGTTTGTAGTCGAGTCTGCATTCCAACTTTGCATTGTTGTTTTAAGGTCGTGTCTAGTCCTTTAGAGTGTCACTTAGTTGTCTGCATGTCCAATTACCCACCAGCCCATAGCCGTTCCCCGAGACCATGCGTCTGATTGGTCATCCCTGATGGCCCAATTCAATGCTTTCATGGCCCGACACCCGACCCCTAAGCCCACAACCGAGTCGTTCCAGCACCCTATAGTGTCCACTGCCATTCTACCTAAAGGGTTGCATACGGAAATCGACTTCATTAGTAGGGTGTCATCTAAGTGTGTCTCACAAGACATAGTTGAGTCTCTCTCAAAGACCATAGAAATTGTTCTGAATGGTGGCTTAGCATTAGTAGAGTTCCAATGGAGGTTTGGCCCCGTTCTTTATGACGAAGGAGCATGGTGCAAGGTCAACACACTTGCTGGTCCATGCATCATTTTAGGCCAAAATTGGTTGGAAGAGAGGTGAGCGACCTTTGACCGGGATAGGAGGACCTGCACCTTACACCCACCTCACCTACCCGGTGAGTTCATATTCCATGATGGCATTCAGCCGACCACCTCCATGTCACCAACCACCCACCCCCAGCCGCCCGTTCCGCCTCCGGACTCACGCCCACCACCTCTCCCGGAGCCCAACCATGTGGCCCCTTGTAGTGGGATTAGTCATTTCTTCGACCCGTGTCCTTCACATTCCCCTACCTTAGAGGACAACCATTCGGAGGATGCCTCACCCGGGCCTATTCTAGTGAGTTATCAGACTGACCAAGAGTTGGCCGAGGAGTACCTCACTGATGTTTTGGGGATAGAGAGTGATCCAATAGAGGGCCAGGGTCTGTTAGTCACCCCAACCCCACCGGTCATCCTGGAGCTATCTGTCCCACCCACTTTATCCTCGGTGGATGAGCCATCTACCGACCCCACGCAGTCAGCCATTCCACTTCTACCCATCTCTCCTAAGGTAGCGCAGTCGTTAGTGACTATCGTACCATTGTTGACGCCTTTTGGTGACGCAGTATGGTTTGATTTCTGCCATGCGTACGAGAGACAGCATCCGGAGTTCCTTCATGTTGTGCTTCACGTCAAACGTCCGGATGACTTTCAAATCACCCACCTAGTAGTCCTCACACATTTCTGTACTTGAGGACGAGTCTTCTCCAACTGGAGACGGTTGACGAGGGATAAGACTCATGGCATCAAGTTGTGGGTCAGTCTATCTTTACACTTGGTGCATGTAGACGGTGTCCGTCATTCTCACCGAGTCATCCCTTGTGTTTGTATCTCTTTGTCATCAGTCATAGTATTACTATGAGTGTCTAGGTTTGCCTAGGGTCATGTGTGAGTGTTTGTTTCGTACAGTCTGTGAGAGTTTGCATACGAGTCAGTCTAAAGTCAGCTCGCGATGTCAGTCCCTCTCAAGTGTGAGGTAAGTCGGATCTAATGCGTACATTGTACACTTCCCAGAATTTGGGATGGCTCTACCATTCTATGTCTCGGATCTAGTCACATATAGGGACTCCGCGGTGATTCCTAGTGAGTCATTGAGTCATCTCCTTCCTTTGAGAGTGACCCCACCTCGGAGTGTCCACCACTAGCCTCATTCCCACAGCAGCATGTGCATATCGAACATATACGGGATGAGCAGGTGATGATTACTTGGAGTGGAGCGTACTTCACGGTATCTAGACGGTGACAGATCCGCAGGAGCTACTTGAGCAGCCACACCCCTAACTCGACGGGGTCGAGTTCTTCCCACCCGGGGAGAATTGATGGGAATCAACATCAAGCACTAACATTTTATTTTTGCATTTACATCCTTTTGTTTGTATTTATATCCTTACCTAATTTGGTTTGCAATTGTAAGGCATATAAGCTAAAGGGTTAGTCATTAGAAATCTTTGGGTTTCTTTGCAAAAAAGCCTTTGGGTTTCTATGTAAAATGCTAGTTGGTCCAGCAGGGCCCCCACCCTCTTCCCCATTGGTCCACCTAGGATTTAGGACCCATGTGGGACTAGTTCAAAGTCCAAGATTAGACTTGGACGAAGGGGGGGACAAGATAGAAGAAAATTCAAATTTGATGACCCCCTTTTCAAAGGGGCGTCCCCCTTATATTGTATTTTATTCTTGTTGTAATTTTTTTATTAATGGTCATTTGACCACATGGGGGATTAATATCCCATACCCCATTTGCCCCTCCCTAACCCTAGATCTAGGGATAGTTTATGTCTTTTTTCCATTTCTATATAACCCATGTATTTTGTGAATTCCTTAGCAATTAATGAAGAGAAAATTCCATTTGTTGCTCCAAGGCTAAGGCCGCACCCTCTCTCTCTCCTCTCTCCCCCCTTGGAGCTATGAATGCTCCAAATTTCAGATGTGTGAAGCCTCTCAATTCCCCCCTCTCTGAGTGAGAAGCTCAGCACCGCCACCGTCGCCGCCATCGAGCCGCCATCGCACCACCATGGTCGCCACGTTGGAGTTCTGTCCACCTCTGGATAGAAGCTTCAAGCTCGAATTTTATCTCTAAATCAGGAGATATGTTCGAGCTCCAATTTTGAGGGTTTGTTCCCATTATCAATCCCCATCCCCATTTCAATTTTCGTGTCATTTCACATTCGTTTAGTATTTTTCCCGTAATTAAGTTTTCCCCTCTAGCAGCCTGCCAATCAGCAGATCTGCGGGACAGTGTCTTGTTGTTGTATTTTTCCCGCCCACTTAGTCTTCTCTAAAAATTCCCAAAAAAATTCATATGTGTTCCTCACATCCCCCTCTTCCACCCATAATTTTTCCAGAGTCTAGATCCATCGTTTTTGTGTCGGTCCAAATTCATTTTCAGGCAGAACCTGTTCTATCTTGACAGTCTGTAATCCGAGTCACTAAAAAAACCTTGAGAATACTCATTTTCATTTCTAATCCATCTACTGGATGGAACTAAAATAATTATATGTTGGAGCCCTTTGAGTCCTCTATCCAACGGTATAAATTTTGCCTCAATCCGACATCAGATCTGGGTGCAAAAATTCTTTTCGTGGAGGCGCACATTTCTCTCCGAGAATAGGCCAGCAAAGCAGTCATCGGGTAATTCCAGCAAAAATACGCCGGGATAGCTTCGGCGACTGCCGCTCCCGGAGATCGATCGGCAACCCCCCAGCAGCGTCCCAGCCTACCGCTGTAACCAGAAAGTGACCAAAAGCCACCATCACAGTAGCCGAGTTTGCTTGCTGTCCAGCGGGCTGAACTGAGTTGCTGAACCGAGTGGGAATAGTACCGAGTCGGACCAGCAGCCCGTCTCCGGCCGAAAGCCCTTCTGGCTTGCTGCCCGTCAACCCGAGTTCGCTACTCCCGGGTCCCATTATAGCCCTTTACCTCACTGTGTGGAGTGGGTAAATATATTCACTGCTGTAATTATTTATTTACTGTGTACCGGGAGTACGAGTTTCGGCCGGGGTCGTCCTCCCCACGCCCAGAGCATGGAGGTATCGTTTCCGCTCCCCTCTTTGGCATTTACTTTACTCGTATATATTTTTTATGCCACTGCATAAGTGATAGGTTAATTAGCTCGTTATATTATTTCAATCACCACTACGAGAGAGTGAGTGTGACCTGTCCCATGACTCAATCTGAGTACACGCGGAAAAGCCGAGTCCCCAAGACTCATTGTCGGTTTCTCAACTGCACACATCCGTACGTTTCCCTCACTTAGGGAGGTGTTGACACCTGGAAAATGAACAAGGGTGGAAGCATAATTGAGAAGAGGGTCTGACCAATAGTGAAAGACCAATGATGAAGCTTATCAACCTTTCACCCGGCTAAAGCCCTTGTCAGCCAAAGCTGATGCCCGGTGCCAATGTCACTCAGACGGCAGCACTGATAAAGTAGCAGTCACTCGACTAATGAGACCTTCCAGCCCTTTAAGAAGAGCTGTACTACTGCTTCGTCCAAGAAGTCACGGATGATATGTCAGGGTAAGTCAGATGTCGGCTTACTGACAGAAGTAATATGAGATAAAGATGAAGCCGGCACCGGCAGATGAAGATGGTAAAGGCTCCTGAAAAGATAGAGCAGAAGAAGAATCGTCTCCACAGATTATGCACCCGGCTGAGGTCTTCCCAGACTAAAGCTGATGTCCGAGCTCGTCACCATTCGAGTGACGATATTGATAAGATGATACCCGGTTTTGTCACCGTTCAGATGACAATCCTGATGAAACCCCTGTCTACGGACTGATAAAACCCCTGTCTACGGACTGATGAAATCCCTGTCTACGGACTGATAAAACCCTATCTGCGGACTGATGAAAATCGTAATCACGATTTCGATACGAGACATGTCATAAATGAAAGGCCCTTTCGAGTGATGATACACTTAAAAAACCCCAAGTGGGCCTGTATGAAGGTGGCGCCGAAAGCCTGTGTCGAAGCCCAAAGTTGGCGCCGAGAGGCCGGATTCGAGCGCGCCGGGAAGCTTATCTCAAGCGCGCCGTGAGGGTGCCTGCCGAGAAGAAAAAGGGAAAAGGGTATAAAACCCTCTCCCTTCGAAGAGAGAAGCAGTGAGATAGCAAGAAAGAGGATAGACAGAAAAAAAAAAGAAAGAGACGAAGAAAAAAAGAGCGAACAGATAGCCAGAAAGAAAAAGAGATAGGAAAAGAGAGGGAGAGACTCTCCGTCGAAGGAAGAAGCAGAAGAAAAGAAGGAAGAGAGGCTCCATGTGGGCTGATAGGGGGAGGGAGAGGAGTCAATGCTCCACCCTCCCCCCCCCCCCCATGTTCGATGTTTCTTTCTTTTTTCTTATTACTGATTCTCCGTATGGGATAGTCGAAGTCTTGATGTTTAGATTATTCATACGATTCTCTCCCTTTTCCTCCCCTGTTTGTTTCTTGGCTTCAGTTCTGTAGTCGATGTAAGTGATGGCGAGATGAAATAAATGCAGTTGCCGTGATGGATTTTAGGCAATACGATCTTCCTTTGTCTCCAAATGTATGCATACTGTTTGTATGAATGCCCCATGGGCGAAATGACTCAGGCTTCGGAGTCGAGTCTGTTCTTCGAACAGGGATGAAGGTAGAACCCCCACCCTTGTTCAATGGGTTGCTAGGTTCTATTCTCTTCTCTCTTCCCGCTTCAATAGCATGCCCTCCGTATGTATTTGAGTCTGTTCCTCAAGCCTCTTGTGCTGTCCGGGAACCAGAGACATCAATCTCTTGGTTCCCCGGATTGCCGGCTATAAAGGATGCATTTGAACCCGTAGACGAATGCGACCCTGGATCCTCATTCCAATCGTTGAATGACTAGGGTCTGAGGTCCCAGCATCAAGGGGTTCTTTCATCGCCGATTTGCTTCCCAGATGATACTATGCTAGTCTGGGGAATCAGAGACAGCCATCTATTGACCCCCCCAGACGTCTGGCAGTATACAGATAAAAGCTACTCAGGCCCCGACGATGGTCTCTCCTCCTCCTGATGATCCGGCCTCTCAGCTCCCTTGGTGTCCTTCTAGCAGAGGCATTCATGAAACCCCCTCATACACCCCTGATTCGGTCTCAATCTGAGCCATAAAACCCAGAAATCCCAGAAACAGAGCGTCGTTATTGAGCCCTGAAACCCTGAAATCCTTCTGCATTCCACCTTCTCGGCGTGCGAGTTTCCCCGCCGAGAACCGTAAGGCCGAGAGGCCTTCCCCTCCTTTCAGCTAAACGACAAGCCCTTATTTTGTGCAAAACCCTATAGCCCACAGCCTCCCGGTGCTAGGCTCCCGGCACGGCCATGAGCGCACTGGGAAGCCCTGTGCCGAGAGCTCCTTCTAGCCAAAGGCCATGCCGAGATCTCCTTCCAGCCAAAGGCCCCATGCCGAGAGCTTCTTCCAGCCAAAGGCCCCACGCCGAGATCTCCTTCCAGCCAAAGGCCCCATGCCGAGAGCTTCCTCCAGCCAAAGGCCCCACGCCGAGATCCTCTTCCATCCACCAAAAGGCCATGCCGAGAGCCCCCTTGGCCAACCAAAAGGGCCATGCCGAGAGCCCCCCCCCCCCTTGGCCTACAAAAAGGCCACGCCGAGAGTCCCTCTTTGGCCAACCAAAAAGACCACGCCGAGAACCCCCCTCGGCCAACCAGTAAGCCACGCCGAGACCCCTCTTCTTGGCCCAATGAAGTCCAGTCAGGGGACTTTCTCCCCACTGCCATGTCTCAGGCTTCTGACCTCTGTACACATATGTCCCGGGGATGTCCAGAGACCGTCGTGAATGACCTGAGAAGATACAGTAATGGGGAGGACCTCCCTCCCCCATAGTCCTCATTCCCGATCCGGATTCCACCCTTATGAACCCGAAGGGCCATGTCGTTACATGAGTTCCGAAGGGTTTTAAGGGGATATTGACCGATGAAACAGAGGCAAGCGATGTCCTGGGGCCCGGTGCCCATCCTCATTCGGTTGTCATCCCGGCATTCCGTGGGTGATGACCTATCTGCTCTTGGCACAATCCAAGTCAAGGGGACATGCTGCCGAAATTCACACATACCTGGCCAGGTCACTGTGATACTACCTCTCAACCCCGTCGGCCCACGGAGTCATGCCTTTGTATGCCCTCCGATGGTCCCCTCGAAGGGGGGATACAAACGTGCTACCGCACCCATATGGGGCGTGCCATGGCATGCCGGTCCCTATTCGGACTCCGGGTCAATTATGCCTGATCCTCTACGGATCCCACCCTGCCACTGCATGGGTAGTTTCCTATTCCCCACTTGGCATCATCCAAGATGGTGGGAATATGCCGTCGGATTTCTCCCGTAATTAAAGAACCCCTGCTTTGTCCAAATACATTTAACGTCTTGCAAACAGATGAATTTTGTCTCCTTTGAGCATGCGGCTTTACCGCTGTCTTCCTCCTACCTTCAGCGTTTAATCAAGGGTTGTCTTCCTTAGGGAGGACGTAATTAACGTCATAGCGTATAGGGTATGACAGACTTCTAGTCCAGACACGATCACTCACAATCGACTGACCAAGTCAGATCGAGCGCACAATAAGAATCGTCACCACGGTGACTGGCACGCCAATAAATCCATAAACATAAATAAATAACCAGATAACAGATAAACAAACAACGATAGATCCGATATAAGATTTAAAAAAAAAAATCCGCGCTCCACAAGTCTGGCACGCCCGGTAGGACTGAGTCTCCCTTCATCTTTACGCTAAGGTAGGAGGCCCAGCAGGCCCCCCTCAAATTTCTGATTCCGTGTGTTCCCTTGTTTCCAGGAAACTACGATGACAACACAAATCGCGTCTGTATGCTTCGACAAGCAACCGGTGAACATGCACGTCCAGGAGGGGTACCTGGCGGTACCACTGGCGTTTGGTTCGTTTCCCCCAGCTGTCGGGCTGCCCAACTGCTTGGGCGTTGTCTACACCGACCTTCTACAGGTCGATAACGAGGAGCAAGGCGTTGCTGCAAGCGCCCCGGTGGGGACCGCTGATCGCAAGGATGGCTTACCGAAGAAAACGGCCCCCATGGCCGTCGCCTGTTACGTCCATCATGTCCAGAAGAGGGACATGGTCCCCACTGCTGCCCAGAAGGGAAAGAAAACCAACCAGAGGAGCCGGTCTACTGCTGTTGATCGTCGCCTTTCCAATTCCGGAAAGACGATAATGATGGGTGCTATTAGGGCGAACCTCGACGGTCGCCCCAGGGGAGTCCGGCCGGACAGAATCGTCCCAACCATCCCAACTGACAACAAGTTCCAGGTTTTGGCCTCTAGGAGGGCCAACTGGGAGGCTGCTGAAAAGAAGCCGCTGGCGCCCAAGCAAGCAAAATACAAACAGGTCTGGCGACCGAAGAGGATCCAAAGCTGGGCCCCAGCTGAAGACAGAGAGAACCTCACTGATGTCACTGTTGCTCGCCTCAGAGCAGGGGGCAGAAGGGAGATGGAGAAAGATGAAAGAAATGCTACTGCTGCCTACCCCAGGATCCGGGGGAAGAGAGATGAGATTGAGGGTCAAGAAAGAAATATGATTGTTGTTCGCCCCATGATGAGGGGCAAAAGATGGGAAGAGAAGATCTACAATGCTGCTGCCAACCGCTGCCAAGTTGGCAATATGAGAAGAAGTGAACCAGTCACCATGGTTACTACAAGAAGATCAGGAGCCTGTGCCAGACAGGCTGATGTCTTTAAATATCCCAGGGCCGAACATCTGAATGCTCGGGTGACAAGACTGGCCTGGCAGCAAAAAGGCCAGGACAGACTGATGCTCCGACCTGAGCCGAAAAGGCGCGACCCAGAGGAGACTAAGCAAGTAGTCCAAGACTACTTCCACTACCTAGGGAGCTCTGCCCTAGGCAGCAAAGGCTATCCCGTGCCTTGGGCACCAGGGATGATGAAGAAGAAGAAACCTTCCAAGAAATAATGATCGAAGCCTCTTCCTCCGATTCGAATGACTATGAAGAAGGCCCCAGGGCCGGATATAATGAAGAAGACCTGTACGAGGAAGAAGCCAAAGAAAGAATATCGGTCTTTGACCGGCTCAGATATCCTAGCCAAATAAAAAGAGAGGTCTACAAGCGGAAAGGAAAGATGCAAATCTTCGCCTGCAATATGGCTGGACTGGCCAGGGGGCAAGATATACTACCAACTCAGCCAGATGAATTGCTCAGGCTGGCAACTAGACCTGGTCCTGTCACAAGAAGAGGCCAGGCAGCAAAAGATAAAATGAAAATTGATGATGAAGCCCGCAGGGTTACCACTATGACAGTTAATGTGGTAACAGCGGAAGATGGAGATAACCCCTTCGTTGATGATGCTGAAGGGACTTCTGAAGATATACAAATCCCATCAACCATGGATCCATGATCCAGATGATGTTCAGAAGATACCAGCAGGAGATCAATGCTCTCCGAAGACAGCTCAATGAGAGACAGGAAGCTACATCAGTCTCGAAGCAAGCTGAACCTGCGGGGCAGACATCCAGCTCCACAGAAACAACTATCTTGGCTAATCCTCTCTTAGCCGAATAAGGGCAAAGCACCAAGCCAACCTGTTCCACAGCAAACAGTAGCTCAGCCCTCTGTGTCTCAGACACAGCCTACCGCGCCCATCTTGCGCGCCACTGTGATGACAACTCCTCACACCAGC